>VHKM01000035.1:0-1307500 GCA_007210695.1 Neogobius melanostomus | reverse complement strand
CTAAACGTTTTGGACAACCAGTTTGGCCTGCTTTTGATACATGCGCCCAAAAGACACACAAAATTATCCATATTTGCAAACAATTCTTGAAAAGCAATTATGGCTCTTTTGACGATATCTTAATGGGGACACTCAAATGCAATAAAATTCAAGACAGTAAACCAATTCCACACAAATCACCTCCTGCACTATGGCTTAATGGTGTTTATATTTGATCAATGCTGCAAAGAGGAAGGAAATTGTTAAGTTAACCAAAGCTATTTGCAGCTAAAGCGAAGATGGTCAACGTGATTCATGAAGCGTGATGCCACGCATAAAATGCCTTTTAGATGGAAGGCACAATAACCCATTGGAACAATAATGGCTCAAGAAACAGCAGATAAGGCTGCAATATTAACATAACAATACTGGCCACCCATGTAGAAAATGAAAAATTGTTTAAATTGTTTTGATAATTTAAATACAAAAAAGGTGCACTGTGAGCTGAACATTGACACAAGTAGTAACAGAAATAGGTCTATTTACTTTGCACTTACCAATATAAATAATTAAACAACAAGTGTGTGCCAAGGTGCAACTAAAACAACTAATAAACAATACACACAAATAGTGGAAGGTCATAACTCAACATTTCCGAAAAAATATCATTTAATTTCAAGGTTTGCACCTTTTTCATTCTATTCAAGTGTGTTCCCTTGATATGAAAAGCTCTGCAGATAAATGTTCATTTATGTCCGTGTTTTTTATGACCATCACGCCCTCGATCATGTTTCTCCTCTCTGGTGTGTCTCTCACGTCTTTCCTCCTCTTTCTCACGTCTTTTAAGTTTCATCGAGCTGCCGTCTTCCCGATGGTACTTATCTCTGTGGTCCCTGTGCCTTTCCCTGCGAGGAGAAGGTGATATACTGCGCTCTCGTCTACGTTCCGGGGACTCGCTCCTGAAGCGCCCCCTTGAGGCAGACTCTGACCTGGATTCGTCTGAGCGCCGGTGGAGGCCAGTGGAGCGCAGTGTGTTCAGTAAAAAACGCTTGTTTGTGGTCTTGAGGGGACACTTTAACCTTCAAAACAGCACAAAAAACATAACATTCTTAACAAGCCTAAGAAAAATTGCTCGCAGAAAACAATGTCTAAATACAGAGGGAAAACTAGGGAACACGTACAATGCATAGACTAATAATATTTGTGGATGCAAGATAATTGAAGCATAACAATTAACACACGGAGCATATTTCGCAGTTTAATCCTTGAAATGGCTGCCCACATTTTTCACCATTGTAAAGTTGGTGAGGAATTGTGATGCCTCCAAAATAATACTGTTTAATAATTTGTACAATGATTGAGATAGTGTATTCCTGACATACAACAGACATACGAGCAAAAAGCCGCAGGTCGCATGCCAAAGTTATTGCTCACCATCCCGAGGGGCCCATCGTCTCTGCTCTCACTCTGGCCCGGTCCGTCTCCCGCAGGAGCTCCTCTATTGCCCGCCTAGACAGACAAACATACGAGACAGTCATGGAGATACTGGTAGAATGGATTATTTTCCAATTACCATTGATAATCATATACATAATAATAGGCTATGTGTGTTGGGAATGACAAAATATATCCTCTCGGGTCTCTAAAAGAAGGCTGCGAGTCAGTAAAAGGTTTGTGTAGATTAACGAGGCAAAATTAATGTCCTAGTATGACCCAAGCTACTGAATCAGCGTAATCCGAGCAGGTGACACTGAGCTTCCTCAACCACAGAGACGACTCATATTCAAAGGTTGTTTTACTTTACTTTCACAAAGTAAGTTACTGCGGTCAACGGTCAATATCTCTAATAAACTTGTAGCATTAGCTTAATGCTAGTAAAAACACATGCACTCAATAATAAAATAATACAATAATTATTTACTTTTCAAGATCATTGTCCTCTGCCATCGTACGAAAGTGGGTTTAATTACTAAAACGAGCAAACTATCGTTTTGTTTATTTCTCTTCCCCGGGGTCCATTCTGAAGGACCCTACACAAGGGTTGGCTTTGCATATGCCTGCTAAATCAGATGAATAGTAGTAGTCAATATTTGACGACATTTTAAATATAAATTTGTATTGTAACTTTTTTCCCACAATTTTACTTTTTTTCTATCCATGTACGTATTTTGTATTGTCAGTATGTACACATATATATGATTATTAGCAGGCATGTAAGACTCAGAGCCCGCCCACTTATTTTGACAGACAGCCGTGGGCGGGACTAGAGCCTCGAGATGCACGGGGGCGTTTGCGGAGCGGTCTGGTGCGGTGAATGCGTGATTGAGGTCCCGCTGCGAATCGTCCCCTTCTGGGGCTGGATTGTACAGCACCAAAGAGCAATTTGATCAGGTAATAAAATATGATAATTTGAGCATCTTGGATGCTGCCATAGAGTCATGGGCATGGTTAGAGCTGTACATTGATACTGCTGTTATCGCTACATCAGTGCGCCGAGGATTGTGCGCTGGCCGCTGACATATGAGGCAATGTTTTCGGGTTTTTTGTTGTTTTTTTTGCAATCGAATTTATTGGCTGTATGTAATCAAGCAGACACACGCATTCTGGAACCTAGTTGTATTGGTCTCATTGACAATTTATGACAGACACAGTAGGTTTCAATTGTCATTTCTTTTACATGTCGGTGTCACGAATCTGTAAAGCACACACGCTATTGTAGAACGGTCGATTTTAACAGCTTCAGATTGGCTGGAAATGTTGTCATCGCGAATTTAAAACACACAGGTGTATAATCCTAAATGTTATTCAATAATAGCATATTGATAACATTTACAATATCACCGTGGCCTTGGACTTCCACAGATATCTGCTACACTGAATTTTACAATCATTTGTGTCATAATAGTCAGTGAAAATAGCCTGCTGCTAGACTCTCCTGCATTGTCTAAAATAAATGGATTTCCTTTTGCAACCAGAAATGCATTGAAATCCACATAGGCTTTTTATTTAATCATGCCCACAAAGCCAATGTACAGCCTGAGTCAAAAGGCTGCTGTGCAAGTGTTTACTTTTGTGAATCAGTCTGTGGTCGATTTAGTGATGTCACAGCTTTGTTATAGAAACAGAGGGGCCTTGTGTCCTCATGTTTAATGCATGTCCAGCTGCGGGATAGAGACAGAAGCAGCCAGTCACACGCGCACGGGCACGTCCCTAAAGGAGGATGGAATCAGTCACTACCGGTCCAGTCGTCAAGGAGACAGAGGAGACAGGTTGTCTCGGAGATGGGTATCCAAGGAAACGGGCAAAAGAAGCAGCAAAAAAATAAATAAACAAAGGAGGCTGTCATTGTCTGAAAGGCTTTGAGGCTGCTGTACCAGGGAGGAGCAGAGCATCCTGCCGAGTGAAGTGCATCTGTTGTGTGGCTACACTCTGAATGTCAAGCCCCGCTGAGCAGCACAGGCTCTGGGTCGTCATGGAGACAGAGCTGAGCTGAACAGAGGCAGGTAGTCACGGGGGTTTGGCGAGCTCACTGTGGACTTAGGCACGTCCTCTGCTGTCAGATAATAGCATCATGGTCAGGGGTCCATGGGCCCAGACCTTCCCTATTAGCTCTATTAAACCAAAAGTCACAACAGCTTTTGATATGAAACATGTTAGAACACTATCTCAGTTCATTTCCCACTCGGTAAAATGCTTTCAGGCATTTTACAATTAGCTGGCCGCCAATCAACGACCTCATCGACTTCTACACATTCACATGCAAGGTGGAGAAAGTGCACACTAGGACACTGCAACAGTGTGCACTGGTCATTATCTTTATTTCTTTGTGTGTCAATCTTATGTACAGCCCACTGTACTGAGCTCATTTGAGCTTCTTGCTGGAGCTGGACCCATCTTCATCGCCCTTGGCATCCCAATCTGACTATGTCTGATCTGTGTCCTCTCCGTGCCTCAATCCTAGATAATTCCCTCTATGTGGAATTGGAAGATTGCAGCAGGCGAGAGCAAAAGAGAGATTATACTGCCAGATTAGTAGACAGGAGCAGCAATACATAATCTCAACACACTTCATAGACACACAGTCAGGCACGTGCCTGCACATGCTCAATGCATTTGCCACATAAAAATGCACAAAATCTGACACTTGTTTTTGTCAAACCGTTGTTTAACCTTTTGCTGTCCTTCTGTCCTGCAGGGAGATGTGAAATCAGCCACTGGGAGGCATTTGTCCTCTCTGTCACCCATTCCTCTTGGGCTTTAGGGATAGGGAGAAATTGTGCCCATCCCAGCACCACCGCCCCACTGGAGTCTTTTGTGCCAAGATCAAACTGTGTTGAAGCAGCAGAGATGGACAGCCCAGGCTGTGAAGTCACGCTCCCCAAGCCTGCGGAGCCAGTGGTGGACACTATGTGTTCAGAGTGTGGGCAGCTGCATCGAAGCAGGGAGAACCACTTGTACAACTACCGTCTGGAGGTGGATGACGACCTGGTGTGCCACATCTGTTTGCAACCATTGGTGCAGCCTCTGGACACGCCCTGTGGACACACCTTCTGCGCTCGCTGCCTCCGTAGCTTTCTCCAGGACCGTGACTTCTGTCCCCTCGATAGAGCCCACCTCCAACTGCAGGCCTGCCGCCGCTCCAGCATCCTGGTCCACAAGCTGTTGGACAAGCTGTCTGTGTCTTGTCCTTTGACCCCAGTCTGTTCTCTCAGCATGCCACGATGTGACCTGGAGGCCCATCTCAAACACAGGTGACCAGAGTAATATGCAGGGTAACTGATGAGGAGTGGGATTTGTCCTTGTCCTTTGCGATTCTCTACAGGAACAATTGTGTATAGGCTTAGCTAAACTGAAGTGAAAGTCTTGCCTATTAGTATCACACTCTGTGTTCAGGCCCATTTGGACCAGGTGCTATGAGACCCTTAAGGGATTATTGGGCTGTAGGTCATGTGATGGGGATTAGTGTTTCCCTACCACAGTCATGGGCCGGCTGACCAAAAGCTGCATGTTCTCATTCTGTAATCATGCTGAGCAACTTCAACAGTAGAGACCT
Source organism: Neogobius melanostomus (assembly GCA_007210695.1). Taxonomy (NCBI): domain Eukaryota; kingdom Metazoa; phylum Chordata; class Actinopteri; order Gobiiformes; family Gobiidae; genus Neogobius; species Neogobius melanostomus. The sequence continues at coordinate 1,302,468 of VHKM01000035.1, read as the reverse complement.
CTTCAACCATTTCTTCTGTGAGACGGCAAAAGGCAACCCTGGCTTATGGTGAGTCCAGTCAATAGTTAGGACAGTGACTTGGCGTGCAAAGTGCATCTGTTGTAGTTACGGCTTCCCCATACGAATTGTAATCTTTCATCCCCTTAGCTTTGTTGACACCTTACCTTTAGTGAGTTTCTCTTGTGCTTTGTGCTTTCATGGAACTGCACAAGATAGATCAGATAGAGACCAGAGTGAGTAACCATGCATCTTTTGTACATTTTGTTGAATAAAAAGTAGCACTTGACTTTACAGTAATAGCATGGTAACTAAAAGTGTAAAGGATATAAGTCACATCTGTTCTTATACTTTGTTTCATGGTATTGTAATTAAACATTATCCGAACCCACTAAGACTGTACATTTGTTATTTGGAAACAGAATGCAAAAGGCATTTATTCTTTGTTATCCCAGTTACCATGCTACTGCCATCCTATTAACATGCTATTACTGTGCTGTGCAGTAAAGTAAACATTGTTTTAAAATGACTGAGATTTAAAGATGAAATTGAATTTTAACATATACATACATAAATTATCTGGCACATCTCGTGGTGGTGTGATGCTTGGTTATTGACTTGTGACCACGCATCACCTCAGTAAGACAAAATAACCTAACAAGCTTAGAGTAACAAGCTATGGCTCTCAAGCTGTTAAAGTGTGGTGTGAGTCAGCTGTTTTAAAAGAAGCCCAGTCTCATGCGAACTTGATATGATGTCTACAGTGTATTCAATGACAGTAGGACTTCACGAGATAATGGCGAAAATAGATACATAAAATAGTGAAACAGCCAGTCACGATCAAAGCTAGAAACAAAAATAGTTTGCTGTAGATCATGCCAGCCAGGTCACTGAGGACTAGAGTGACATTCTTTAGTAAAGATTAAACCCACGTGGCCTGTTCCTCTAACCTGCTCACTTAGATGAAAAGAAGGATGGTGTTAGGCTAGCACATTACAGTACATTGTTCAGTCGAAGGCGTGATTAGAAATACTATTTGGGTAGTGAGGAAAACGGTCAGGGTGAAGTAAAGATATTACAGAATATTTAAAACAATGGCAATGTCATGTACAGTATGATGTCACATTCATCACAGTGGTCTGAATTAAATGCATCTTGGGAGATTATCCCATGGAGACCTTTAGACGCAGGGGCCATTTAAATAATTTGACTTGCTAGAGCTACAAGTTTAACGCTGAGAGCCAATTAAGGGTGAGACCACGCTGATCCCTTGAGGCTGTGTTTATTTCAGTAAAATTTCTGTCTGAGGACTTTCTATTTGCGGGGCCGGCCTGACGCTTCTGGAAACAAACTCACACAAAATCCAGAATGAGCCTGCTCTAAGGGTAAACAAAAGTAGATGCTATGTATCTTTAACAAAATTAGATATAATGTTTTTAACGTTATTTAGTGAACGTTTTTTATTAAATTTCATGAATCAAATAAACACGACAACTGATACATCAACAAGCCAAAGGAGGTGCAAGGGGATACAAAACTCTTTTTCATGTTTCTGACTTTATGAAGGTGTCCCGGGACCAGGTGCCAGCGGACCAGTGTCGAGGTTCCACAAAATGAAAGTGGGGAAGAACGAGCAATGGTGCCAAGTCCTCCTAGATCACCTCATTCCCCACAGACGACCATCAGAGAGGGCAGCCCCTCCCCACCCACCCGATCCAGTAATGCCTCTAACAACGGGCCAGTGTGGACTGAAGACGCCGGCCTCGACAATCCTGCCTTTGAGGAGAGCACTGAAGAAGACAGTAAGTCAATACGCCCAGTGTTGCACTGAGAGAGAGATTTGGCTTGTCAGTTTGGTTTAGCTGAATCTACCATCTCGGCCTGTCTCCATCTTCAGGTGTGGTGGGTTTGGAGTGTGTTGTCCCCAGGGTGAAGCGGCCCCTCAGCAACCCCTGTATACACCTCCTCCGCTCTGTCAGCTCCGCCTCATCTGGATGGGACTGTCCCGAATCACCGCCTCTCTCAGCAGAAGAAGGTCAATAATTTGTTCTGTTTTCGTCCTGTAGTGATTTGGATCTCTACGCGTGTAATAACATTTGTGTGCTTTAGGCTGCGTAAAGCTGCCCTCTCTTCCTGAAGGGAGATAACTGCCATAGAGGTGCATCGTGCAAACCCATACGTGGAGCTGGGCATCAGCATAGTGGGTGGAAATGAAACGCCACTCATCAACATTGTGATCCAGGAAGTGTACAGAGATGGAGTCATCGCACGGGACGGGAGGCTGCTGGCGGGGGATCAGATTCTACAGGTAAAAGGATAACTAAAGCCAGGCAAAACCCGATAGAACATAATAATGAGAGTGAGTTAGTGCAACAATTTCTTTATCATTTACATTCATTTTAATCATTCCTAAATGTAGTTGTTAACCATCGTGGCAATTATTATTAGTAGTAAATGATCACCTCCTTTCTTTTGTGGAAACCTTATTTATCATTTAATCTACAGTATGATCAACTGATCATGTTCAAATATAATTTTTTTTGCTCCATGATATGAGAAATAATTGCGATATTGTCTGTCTTGAATATTGCAATGACCATAATATTATTGCCATATTTTACATAACACCGTAAGTTTAAATAAATTAAAGTTAAGATTTTTATTAAATTAAGAATTGCTGAATTATGGTCAAAACAAGGCTGAAATGGGAATAATTTATGATAATTTATAAGTCAGTCTACGTTTTTGTTTTAGGCAGTGTTAGCAGCAATTTGTAAATCTCCATCCGATGTAAATGCTCAGTGATATTGAGTTAGATTGTGGTTTCTTGTGATATAGATATTGTGTCTCCAAACTTTGGCAATATTTTGTGCAGACATATGACCTTAACAAGCATTATAAACAATATTTGCAAAATCCGAACAACAGCTATATATTTATGGAAACCTCTCCATTAACTCTTTGTTAAGGCTTTTTTATCAATGTTTTATTGAAGACATCTTGAACCTGGCCAATAAGATAGTGGCAGATTCACAAGTCCGGTCACAGGTTCGTGATGCTGCAATGTAGGATCAAAACGGAGTGTCTTGTTGTTGAACAAACTTTTAACAACTGCGCTACACTACATCTGCTCTTGGTATTGGATCATGTGGACGTCTGATTGTACTTTTTTACCTTTTGTAGCTATTTATGCTTTTATCTACTATACGTGCCATTGTTGTCTTGTCTTTTGACGTTGTATTTTATCAGTGTTAATATTCTCAGACAAATTTCCCTCTGAGGCAATAAAGGTTTCATTCATTCATTCATATTGCTATTTCCAGGTGAACAATGTGGACATCAGTAATGTCCCACACAGTTTTGCTCGTTCAACTCTGGCACGGCCTTGCACCACCCTGCAGCTAACTGTGCTGCGCGAGCGTCGCTGTTCGTCCCGGCATGCTCCCACCTCCTCCTCCTCCACCCCCGCTGTCCCCCACGCCCCTTGCTCCACCCCTGAAGGCAGCCCTCCAAGCCCCACCGCCCTGAGGATCACCCTGCACAAGCGCGACTCGACTGAGCAGCTGGGCATCAAGCTGGTGAGGAGGACCGACGAGTCAGGGGTGTTTGTGTTGGATCTTCTTGATGGGGGGCTGGCAGCAAAAGACGGACGGCTGCGAAGCAATGACCGAGTGCTGGCTGTAAACGAGCAGGACCTTCGACGCGGCACCCCGAGCAGGCCGCGCAGATCATACAGGTTTGGAGGTTCATGGAGTGTAGAATTAAACATAATAAATGCGCACAATAATCAGACCTAATGCCTCTTCAGGCCAGTGGAGAACGAGTCCATCTGCTTATAGGACGACCACGCAAACCATCTCCACCTCCTCCGCCAAAATCTAACTCTACCAGAGACCTCTACTGCCTTGAACACTTTCTGCCAAACCACAGCTCCACACCAAGCCCTGTGCCCTCACACCTGTCCCGTAACAGCACTCACAGAGTAAGGACACCAACTGTTTCTGTGGGAGAAGTACATTGTAGTTTTAAGTGTAATAATATATGTATTATATAAGTGATGGTATGCACTTATAGTCTAAACATGTACGTCTGTATGTGTTTTCTCTGCCAGGACATGTCCCAGTGTCTGTCGTGTAAAGAGAAACACATCACAGTAAAGAAGGAGCCCCTCGAGTCTCTGGGCATGACAGTGGCAGGAGGACGGGGGAGTAAGAGTGGGGAGCTGCCAATCTTTGTCACCAGTGTCCAGCCACATGGCTGCCTGTCCCGGGACGGAAGGATCAAGCGAGGTGTGTTTTAGGTGGTATCTAGGTGTGTCTTTTAGGATTATTCGCCTGTACATAATGTTGGTGTGCTTTAGGTGACGTGCTGTTGAGCATTAATGGTCAGGACCTGACCTGCCTGAGTCACAGTGAGGCAGTGGGGACTCTCAAGGCATCTGCTGCATCCCCTTCAGTGCAGCTGCAAGTGCTGGAGGTCAGTATGGTGGTGGAGGAGCATGACTTGCTCCTGCCCCACTCCCACGACAGTGACTTCGACGCCAACTGGTCACCATCATGGGTCATGTGGCTCGGCCTGCCCAGGTGAGTTTACCCACTAAATCTTGTGTGTTTTGCTGTTACCCTTTAAGTTATTGACACTATAAGGCTATTTCCAGTTACATTTTGTACCTAAGTGAATAACAGATTATGCATCTTCTCAGGCCCTGTGTCATCTCAGTGTGTGAGTGCGTTCTCCTCTCGCCCTTACAGTTACCTCCACAGCAGTCATGAGATTGTGCTGCGCAGGAGTCACCCTGGGAGCTGGGGCTTTAGCATCGTCGGAGGATACGAGGAGAGCCACGGCAACCAGGCCTTCTTCATCAAAACCATTGTCCTTGGCACACCTGCATACTACGATGGTCGCCTCAAGTCAGTGGATTATTACTCTTCATAAGACACAATTTTTTGCTCCTATTAGAAGTTATTCAGACATGAATTACTGGCTCATTGCCAATTGTTCATTATACAATATCATTGGTTCCTTTTAATGTAATAAACGTGGCAAAAGGCCAAGAAACAATTAGCCATCCATAGGGTGACATGTTGAGCAGTCAATAGTGGTAAAATTGATTATTTAGCTTTTTCCCGAGGGTTACTACAACAGTAGTGGTTTCATATATGGTAGTCCTATAGTACAATCACCTACTGGTAAACTAGCCCTGTCAAATACAGTTTTTCCTCTGTTACAAAGCAAATTTACTTAAAATTTCACTACCACGTAGCAGTTCTTGCAATAAACCTGACAGATTTGTTGTTTTATTGTAGGTGTGGAGACATGATTGTGGCAGTAAACAGCCTGTCAACAGCAGGGATGAGTCACTCTGCCTTGGTGCCCATGCTGAAGGAGCAGAGGAGCCGGGTGGCCCTCACTGTGGTGTCCTGGCCGGGCAGCCTGGTATAGCTGGGGTTGGTGACCTGATCCCTCTGAACATGGTGATGGACATGACTGTGCTGGGCCTAATCCTGGACCAAAAGAGACTGTTGTCGAGCCACAGGAGGTCAGTTCTGGAATGGACCTAATCAGGACCGAACTCCCACTCTGCTGTGTTCATGTGTTGTGTGTTCCTCTCATGGGGGCATGTAGTGCAACTGTCTGTGCAGTTCTCATCTCACGGGGCAGTGCAGAGCCACAGATCCTCTGGTGGACACAGTGCTGCAGGAACAGTTAGTAATCTAGATGTACTGTAAAGACAAGTGTTCACAGATGAGCACTGTATCCACCAGACGACACCAGAACCTGGCGCTCACTGCCTAAAGCCTCATCATGAACCAGCTCCTCACTCCGCTGCACTTTTATACATGTATGAATGTGTCCACTTTGTTAATAAAACAATCCTGAAAGGAATATTGGCATTGGTTTTTTTCTTTAAAGCAGATGAATATGATCTGATAAATTGATGTCACAGAGCCAGACAAGGAGACTTTTTTGGGAAATTACTAAAAACATAAAGCAACAAAAATGAGGTTGAACTTTTGTGGTGCCTTTGTCTACTTGTTAAGGTTAGTTTTCCTCAATGTATTCAAAGAAGGTCTCCAGCAAATTCTCCAGCTTCTTAGGCTACAATTAGTCTGGTTGATACTTACATACCTTCAACTACTGTGGAGTATAAGCCATAGGCTTTCCTAATACAAATTGTCCGTTTGCAACTGACCAAAGATCCAAATAATTACAAGTGAAAACAAGGTCAGAGATGTGCCTTCATGGCAAAGCTCTTCCTGCAGCCACAGCTGAAGGCCTTCTTTCCATCTTCCAGAATGCGACTCCAGGTGAAGGCAGCGATTTAGCTTTATATATTGCATCTTTCTTTGGGACAAGGACACTGCCTTTTCTCATCAGAGTAGAGTGCAACAAAAAAAAAAACATAACAAAAAAAATTTGGCGGCACGGTAGCGCAGCAGTTAGTGCCTCCGCTTCACAGGTCCTGGGTTCGATTCCCACCAGGACAGGGCCTTTGGGTCCCTGGGCGCTGCACTGCCGTTGACCACTACTCCTTACAGGTTGTCTCAGTGGCATCGAAGGATGGGTTAAATGCAGAGGACAAATTTCTCTACGGGGACAATAAAGTATACAAACAAAATAATCTTTTTGCACTCCGCACCTGGCAATTTGAGTGAGGAGAAAGTATGATTTAAGTGCAAGTCCAGTTACAGCAGTTACCTTTATATTCTTTCATGTGCGGCAGATACTACGTCCACGTGTGTCCTTTAAACAAACATGCCTCCTCTACACAAAGACAACCTAAAGAGACACAAACAGTTCTAGTCAAACAACAACTGAACAGATCTGCACTTAACCACCAAGCATCATGCACTTACTTGTGATGCTTTAGTCTTAACACGAAATGGGAATTGCTTTGTGCAGCAAGAAATCTTGCAACTGTAACAAATTATTTAGACCAAAAATGTTAGACATACACATTTAAACTTATTGGAAAGGCAAGGCTTTAGTGTGCCCACACATACGAGCACTGAGCTGGTTCTGAAGTCTTTTTCACAGTCTTGAGAGTCGCACTGCAAAGTCAAACAATTGTCAAAACCTTTAGCATTCATTATGTGCTTATAAATAACTTAATTTTGGATCTTTTCTCTTGGTTGTGAAATCTGGACATGTGGTTCTTCAGGCTCGCATTAGTGGCAAAGGCCTCAGAGCAGCTCTCAACAAAACACCTTCATACAAAAAATAACAGTTTATCTATTGATACAACCATTTGGAAGAAACTGGTTTTCTTGTGTGGCTTCTCTTCACTGTGAGTCAGGTAACGGCTGGTAGCTGATGGCGGGCCCAAAAGCTCTTGTCACAGTTGTTGCAAGAGAAAGGTTTCTGGTTTCTGGAAATATGTTTTCAAACTGTATAGTAGTGGCATGTTGCAATACTCCCACTGCCTGCCTGTTATCACTTACCGATACTGTGTGCTCGCAAAGAAGGGACTCAAGCTTCCCAGACTTAAAAGAAAAGAGCAACCACGACTTTTTTTTTACTTTGCAACTTTTCTCCCATCTTTCATAAGAGGTGTCAAATGTAGGATTGTATATATTATGAATCTACTAAGTTTATATTTAACAGAAACAAGGGCACAGGACACTTTTGGACCTACATTGTCCACCAAACCTGTGCCCCATATATCTATTTGTGACAAGCTATTTGAGGTATGTTTTGGGGGCTGTGCCACAGCATGGACTCAAAATTAATGAACTGAGGCAGTGGTCACAGTTGATGATGTAAACGCTGTTAACGCGTGACTCTATCCTCCACATTGATTTATACATGCTCTAAATGTGTCATGAAGGCACCATGTCTCGCAGCTGCCAGACTACAGGAGGCGACGGTCTGTCTCCACTCACTGCAAGCAAACACAACATTTACAACTCTAATCTCACTCTTATCAACAGTACAACTTTGTTTTCGGATAGATGCAATGAATTGATTCAGAAGATGATTTTAAGTTCAGTTTCCATTGTCAGGAATGCAAAGTAGCTGAACAAAATAGAGAATATAGTAGAGAATATAGGCTGCATACCCAGTAGCTGAATATAGACTGCTTCAGTCTCAGTTTAAACTTCATATTTTTATTCTGGAGTCGCCTAGATTACATTGTTTGATTAGCCTACATTACACATATAATTTGAAAGAATTTAAATAGTTTGGGACCTTTATAAGTATCAATAATAAAAGTATTGCAATCCTCCATATAGTAGCAGTGGTAAAATGTATTCTTTGGTCTTTTCCCGAGGGTTATTAAATACAGTAGTGGTTTTATATATGGCAGTCCTATAGTACTGTCACATACTGGCAAACTATCCCTGTGGAAATACAGTTTCTCCTGTGTTACAATGCATCATAATCCAAATTTACTTTCTCCAAAATCAACTTTGAATTTCACTACATGTAGTATTTCAGTTGTGCAGGGCAGTTAAAATACAAAGATACTTCCCAAATCTATGACAGATTAGACGACCCTTTACATAGTTACATTTATTTAAATTTATTTTTCTATGATTACTACTTTATCATGATCACATACATAATAGTAGTAAAAGCAATAATTGGGCAAAAGATGAAACCTGTGAACTTTACACTTGATGTATTTGTTAGTGATGTTTAGTTACACACTTTTACACCTACTTGAGTAAATTATCTGGAAGTAATGTTACTTTGATCTGCTGCCTCTGCCCATAGCTGTTAGAGAGGGCAAAAACAGGTGCGCAGAGTGACAGATAGGGACAATCGAATAATGCTATCTTCCTGTCTAAACACCAGCGCTCACCCTTTGCACAAATGCCATGCTCTCGTGTGAAACCTTTGCTTCACTGCGGTGAATGAGGGCTTTTGAAAGCGTGTTGGGCGTTGACTCTGTGCCCTCCCACGCTCCAGGTATGACCAGGCTGCAGGGGTTATCAGCCCCCCACCCCCCTCCTCTCTGCCCATCCGGCCCCTCCCTGTGGCCTGTCAGGGGCCGCAGCAGTCAATACAGCTGTCCCAATATCTACTAGAGCCAAGCCTCCCTGTCACTGATAACCATGCAGTTATCAGCCCAGCTATCAGGCACAGGGCCTGGGTGCACTCTGTTTGGACTGCCCTGGGATTTCCTGGTGCCTTTGTCAAATCGTCAGGTATGTCATTGTGGAAAAACATAGGATTGCACAAAAGTCATAGCTAATACATTACATCTAAATATCATGTTGAGTGGTAATTTTGGGCCAATTTGACACAGGGACTTGTCATAATCATTTCACCTTAAAAAGCACAGAATCCATACCAACCACACTTTATTAGCTGTTATTAAATATAAATACTAATAAAACATTTACCCTATTTTAAGATTAGAGGCTATAAATTGTATTTGTATGTGTTAACGATAAAAACACAGTGTAATTTTTAGCCTCTTCCTTCATCAGTATGTGTGCGGTGATTTTTAGAACGCTAGATCTAAACAAAAAACTCTCAGTAGCAATAGTTTAGAAAAATAAATTATAGTAACATACAATAACACATTTTCTGAGCACAAGAAAATATATTTAGGGATTTATCATTTCACACTATATGTATTAGACTATATGATTTCCAAATGATTTCATAAACCATTTGTTTTCCATTTGTGTGTGTGCGTGTGTGTGCGCACACACAACAATAAGATAAATAAATAAATAAATCACGACTAACTATTTAAAATGTACGCTCTCCCTCATGCAATGTGTGTAACAAAGATGTCAGGTTGAGAACCTTTAAAGCCACACCACATAGAATTTTACCCAATAAATACAATTGAATACAAGCATTATTATTATTTTATGATAGATATTTTCATCACTGAAAAATACCTCATAAATGTACAAACAAACATGTACTTTTGCTGTGAGCGCCTCACCTCTCCTAAGGCATGAATGTAACTTTACCGGGAGTGGGTACGTCTCCAGCTCGTCTCCATGGAGATGTTGACGAGCTGATATTAGGTTCTTTGATTACCCACTGCAAAATAGCATTTTCTGTGTCGATCTGGTCATTAGGGGCATGTTTTATACTGATGTATAGAACTGGCAACAGTACAAAACATGTACTGTTGCCAGTACAATGTTACACATAACATAGTGCAAAATGTTACGCAGTGTGTCTTTAAATGAATGAATTGCTGCACCCTCATGGATGCAAGAATAATCCTATACAATTTGGATGTGTCTGCCATGCATCATTTGCTTTTGCAGCCTGTCTGCCCATGTCCCGTTATCTCCACGTGTGTGTGTGTGTGTGTGTGTGTGTGTGTGTGTGTGTGTGTGTGTGTGTGTGTGTGTGTGTGTGTGTGTGTGTGTGTGTGTGTGTGTGTGTGCGTGTGTGCGCGTGTGCGTGTGTGTGTGTGTGTGTGTGTGTGTGTGTGGTTAATATGTAACAGTGCAGGTCGATACAGCTGCTCTGTGCTGCTGGCTAAACTTACACACTCAATCTGTGAGTGTCAGAGTGGGGTGATTAAGGAGTCCGTGGTGTTCTGCCTTTTATCCGCACGGCTTGTCTCTCGTTCTTTCTTCATCTCCGCTGCTTGCTCACTCTTCTTGTCTGTTTACTTTTTGTTCCCTCAATCAGTAACCTCTTAGAGCTTTTGTGTCCTCTTAGAGACACAAAAGCTTTACTGTAGACATGTGTGATTATACACTCACCTAAAGGTTTATTAGGAACGCCTGTTCAATGTCACATTAATGCAATTATCTAAACAACCAATCACATGGCAGTTGCTTCAATGCATTTAGGGGTGTGGTTCTGGTCAAGACAATCTACTGAACTCCAAACTGAATGTCAGAATGGGAAAGAAGGTGATTTAAGCAATTTTGAGCGTGGCATTTTGAGCGTGGCATTTCACATATTTCACAATCTGCTCAGTTACTGGGATTTTCACGCACAACCATTTCTAGGGTTTACAAAGAATGATGTGAAAAGGGAAAAACATTCAGTATGCAGCAGTCCTGTGGGCGAAAATGCCTTGTTGATGCTAGAGGTCAGAGGAGAATGGGCCGACTGATTCAAGCTGATAGAAGAGCAACTTTGACTGAAATAACCACTCGTTACAACCGAGGTATGGAGCAAAGCATTTGTGAAGCCACAACACGCACAACCTTGAGGCGGATGGGCTACAACAGCAGAAGACCCCACTGGGTACCGCTCATCTCCACTACAAATAGGAAAAAAGGCTACAATTTGCACGAGCTCACAAAATTGGACAGTTGAAGACTGGAAAAATGTTGCCTGGTCTGATGAGTCTCGATTTCTGTTGAGACATTCAGATGGTGGAGTCAGAATTTGGCGTAAAGAATGAGAACATGGATCCATCATGCCTTGTTACCACTGTGCAGGCTGGTGGTGGTGGTGTAATGGTGTGGGGGATGTTTTCTTGGCACACTTTAGGCCCCTTAGTGCCAGTTGGGCATCGTTTAAATGCCACGGACTACCTGAGCATTGTTTCTGACCATGTCCATCCCTTTATAACCACCATGTACCCATCCTCTGATGGCTACTTCCAGCAGGATAATGCACCATGTCACAAAGCTCGTATCATTTCAAATTGGTTTCTTAAACATGACAATGAGTTCACTGTACTACAATGGCCCCACAGTCACCAGATCTCAACCCAATAGAGCATCTTTGGGATGTGGTGGAACGGGAGCTTCGTGCCCTGGATGTGCATCCCACAAATCTCCATCAACTGCAAGATGCTATCCTATCAATATGGGCCAACATTTCTAAAGAATGCTTTCAGCACCTTGTTGAATCAATGCCACGTAGAATTAAGGCAGTTCTGAAGGCGAAAGGGGGTCAAACACAGTATTAGTATGGTGTTCCTAATAATCCTTTAGGTGAGTATATCATAGAATGTCCAAAGAAAGGCAAATTTTTACACATTTACAGTAAGATTTACATAAGCTCATTTTCACCTCTCAGTTTGCAGGTTTTGGGCCTGTTTGGCACTTAACGTATAAGCTTTAGCCAAGTTCAAAGTTTTATTATTTCTCTGTAGCAGTGCTTAATTTGTAAATTTGTATTTTCAGGAGCACTTGTGGTCTGATGTTATGGATTCGGGGAACAGGCCAAAACATTTGCCGGAACACTCTCATTAAACACCATTATATCAGATCAAATCTTTGCCGGATCCTCCTAAATAATTCCCGGATCCTTTACCCTGAAAAACTGAGAATTGGGGGAATGCGTTCCCCCAAACGGGGGATCAAATTAAGCACTGCTCTGTAGATATTTGGGAACTTGTGGATTTAAAAGGATTTCCTGCAAAATGTATTTTTTTCACAGTCTAGTGACAACCTTATTTCTTCCTTATAGCACATATGGGGACCTAATTTCCCAGTATTTTTTCAACTTGCTTTTCATATTACCCAGAAGAATTGGTTTGTTTCTTTTTCTAATCTCCAAAAATGTGGCAATTTTTTATTTATTTTTCAGCAATATTATTCAAAATCTAAATAGGATCCAACATAATTGTGGTATCTGTAATGTAATGTAATGTGTCAACAAAATATACCCATAATTTTAAACACAGCTCTAACCATAATTCATAATTTATTTACATATGAATAAATTAGGCTACACAATTGGAAGCTAGCAAAGCCTTTTCCCCGTTAGGTTTTAAATGTATCTCTATTTTTCCCATATTCAGTGTCTTTTGCCTTAAGGGACTTTTATTCACATAATGTTTTCTTCTTTATGTGTTGGTTTAAACTGATTTCCAGAGCTGTGGGAACATCCAAACTAAACACTGTCTTATCTCAACGCAAGAACCAGTCAATCGATACCAAGGGCTTTATTGATGGATTGTTGCTTATTTTCCACACTGCGTCACATTTCACAAAATTGATTTTGTGAAATGTGACGCAAACCATCAAAACCAATGAAAATACCTTAAAAAATATGCGTCTGCACACCTCTCCTCAGACCTGACTCATGACATTGCCGGGAGTGGGACCCCAGTTCGTCTCTATAATGTTGCTGCCCCAGCCAAACATGTCTTGATTGATTGATTGATATTTTTATTTCGAGCTACACAACACAGGCACAAAAGCCAGAAAAAATAAGAGGAAAAACTAAAATAAATAACATTCTAGCTCAAAAGGAGTGGGAAGAAGACAAGCTTATTGACTCCCACCCCTGTTCATATACTTAAATAATAATGTGGTTGAAACAATAACAAGTGTACAACATGTAGATCATCTTACAAATGTTTTCTTTATAATACATGGCAAAAAATTGCATTATCAGTGTCTTGCTGAGCATTATGTCTATGGTATGTTTGTTTATCTATCCAAATTATGAAAAATGTAACTGATCTTGTGACATTTAGCATCATAGCCAACAGTACAACCTGGAATGTTCTAAAGAATGTTTTGCTTTAAGGAAAATCACAAAACATATTTTCATTCAAACCTACATTCATTGTGTTAAATGAACACTTTGAAGATGTTAAAGAGTGTAAAAAACCCTATAGTGTTCTGACCCTGTGCTCCTTGGTCCATCTCTGACACAATGAACACATGTCCCTGTCACCTCCGTCTCTGTAAACTGGCCCTAATAAGTGTCAATATTGGGTATACAGGGTTGGGATAAGATAACCCATTAGTCACATTAGCAGTCAAGCGTTCTGCTCTAAGTGATTTAACACTCAAGTGCCCCACACTGGCCACATACAGCTACATCTGTGCACAAGCAATGGATATGGAAAGGTGGGCAATGCAACACTGGCTCTAAAACTGTGGTACATATGCCACTGGTGGAACTTGGTTTTCTTTATGTGGTGCAGGGTCATCATTTTAGACTTCTAATTAGACATTCAAAATTATGCTTCATTTATGCATTAAGTTGAAATATGTTTTTCTGGTTCGGACATAACTTAATCCAATTTACTATTTTATAAAATATGCTCCTATTAACCAGCTAGACACAATAATATTATTTTTTGGGGCAGGAATTTAAAGAATGGATTTGGATGAGGACCTCAATTTAAATCTCATATTTGGCTGCCTTTTGTCAACATTTCCATGGAGACGAGCTGGAGACTCCCTGCTCCCAGTAAAGTTACAGTCAGGAAGAGGTGAGCAGCTCAATACACACATTTGTTTTTCATTTTTAGGTATTTTTCAACAAATAAGAATTATCTGTTGTAAATAAATACTTTATTATCAGTATGTTATTATATTTATTGGGTGAAAAGTGTATGGCTTTAGAGTTCTACAATTAGAGAGGAATATATCTCATTAACCTACATGTACACCAAGACTTTTACATACACTTTTGTGCATATTTATGGTCTTGTGAAGTTAAAACAAGACAACTAGACTTAGTAGACCCTACATGTTTGACAGAATGCCAACATTTCACTCTTCATCCAAGAGAGCCTCCTCGTGGCAATTTTGGTGACAGACGCCCACCAGATATAGCTACTAGAAAAATGCCTCATTAACTTTACTCTGCCATGTCTTGGAGGCTTTAATCCGGCGATAAAGAAGCTAACAAATGTAATAGCCGGTAAAATATTGCTTTTTATCAACTTTATTTTACCTGTTAATTTGACAGCTATGTGAAAGGGAGAGAGTGTAAATAGTGTACCTGCTGTATGTGCACCCACTGGACCAAACACGGTCTTTGTGTGTGTAGTAATTCTTGAAATTCGACATTTTATTTTGATTGCTGTAAACACAACTTTACAATAGTCAGATTAAAATAAAAGTAGCTCAATGCAGCGTCATACTCGTGTACCACTCATTTGATAGTGCACACTGCCACCTCATGGACAAGCTGAGAACTGCCAACATTGTTTAAGGCCGCACCTGAACTGAAGTAAAATATAAGCTTCATGAATTCCCCTTCCAGACCAATGACTGCTCCAAGTACAAAAGGAGCGGAGCCAAGGATAAATTACATTAGTCCTCATTGCTAGGATGACCATATCAAAAGTGGAACAGGCAGACCATTTATTTTGTTCTGTGATACCTATTTGTCAAGTGAATGAGAATTTCTTAAGACACAAATACAAAAGTGGTGCATACAGCAGGTGTGACTAAGGCTTCAATAGCTGCAGGACAATGAGTGGTCACCCTACAGATGGCTCTTGCATAAAGTTTTCTTGTACAACTTTTGTATTAATGCAGAACATAAATTTTGTATAAACCAAGCACTGATGTGGTAACTTTTCAATTAGCAAACCCTGTTCGAGAGAAAAAAAAAAAGAAAAACCATGTCATCTGTACAAAGACTTTTTATTGGAGCACATTTATGCCATGAACTCGTATGGGATGGGCTCCAGAAGCTGGGGCTCGTTCTTCTTGGTGCTGACAAAGTGGGCCTCGCGAGGAGGAGCAGGCTGAAAAACATGATACACATGATTAAATCGGTGTCCAGGATCTATACAGTACATTGAAAACTTCACATTTACATACCTGGCGCTTCAGCTCCACCCAGGTGCCCTTCTGTTTGGCCTCCATTTTTTTGGCCTCGTTTTCTTTGACGCGCTGCAGGAAGCTGTCCCTGCTCTTTGAGTGTTTGACATGCTCAATACGGACATTAATCCTCTTGGCCAGGATTTTTCCCCTGTAACAGCAAATGTGATAAACCAAGTTATATGCAAAGCACATTACATTAGCAGCTTTTTTCCAGTGCTGTTTCCTAAAAATCCTCAGATCAAACATTGGAGTCAGCCTTGAGGTTTTTGAGGTTAATAATTTGCCCCACATGAATGACCACTAAGGACAGACAGAAGTCCAAGTGGCAAAGTGAATGTGGGGTGAAACTACATTTGTGACAAGTTACATCTGAAGAAAATCCACATGTGACTAGTTACTCTGTAACAATGAAAGGAGATTAGAGAGCAACAGATGAGATGTGGTACAACCAATAGTTGCTTTGTTGGGTAAACCAAACGATAAAAGGACATTATAAAATTGTGATGTGTCACTGTCATAATGAATAGCTGCTCCAACTTACTTGACTTGCTTGTTGACAATGATGCCGACAGCATGTTGAGTTACATTATAAACACGTCCTGTCTTGCCATGGTAGCACTTGTGAGGCATTCCTTTCTGAATTGTTCCTGTGCCCTATTAAAAGTAAAGTAAATATTAAAATCCTAAAGAGGACACATGATCATCAAATTGCTTATTGAATAGTGCTTACCTTAATGTCAACAATATCACCCTTCCTGTAGATGCGCATGTACGTAGACAGGGGATAGGGCCTGGAGAGCACAAGCATTTTAATTGACGCAGATCTCATTTAGAAAAGCTTTAGTAAAACCAATTGCTCACCATGCTTGCGGAATGGCCTGCTAAACATGTACCTGGTCCCCTCCTCTTGCCTCTGGTGTTCGTCATGGTGCCTGGTTACTGAAAAGGAACAAAGGTTATGGTTAACACAGAAAGAATAAAAATAATCAAGTCTTAGATTAAGTGTAGAAACTTGTGCAGGCACTCTCAGTTCGCCGGTGAATAAATGCGTTTGGTTTCATAACAATTATCAATGGAGAAAAATCATCATCGAGTATCTGCACATGTTAAGTCTACACTTGTTGCCACTCTAGCCTGCACCCAAAGTTGAAATTGTGATGCAACTTAATAAACGAATAAATTCACTTTTGTTGAAGTCTCTGAATAAACCAAACCTAAAATCTTGGTTTGAAAAATGTTGCTTGGCTCCGGTGGAGGCCCACATGGAAAGCCACGCGTTGAACACAGCGCAGTTTACACGGCTAGTACTAAATATTGTGTGCGTTTCCGTGACCGATCACAAACGGATAAACGCATCGTGGTATTTTACACATATTTAGTCAATAGAATTAGGTAAAAATGTCAGATAAAGATGAGAATTATTGCTAAAAACGAAGAGGCTCTTACCCCCGGTCTCTACAAGATGGCGGGTACAGCGGAAAGAGAGAGCTGAAGACCCTCGACTCCGCCTTGAAACACTGGTTGGGGTGGCCGTGACAGTGCCTGAACAAATACAGACGAACCAGTGGGTTTATTTTGTTTGTGAATCAAACTGTTTGCCATGGGCTGTGGGCAGTTTAAGAGCATTTCTTGTGTCTTACCTTTTCTGAGTCGTTGTAGCTTCACTTTTGACGAAAAACACAAAACATATAACCACGTAATTAACCACTTTTTTCGTCTAGCACTAAGTTTGTAGGCTCGATTTACGTCAAGCCTGATTGTTGTTGTTTTTGTTTGTTCGCATCTATTACCCGACCACCACTATCAAAACGAATGCGGAAGTGAGTAGCACGGCACCCTCTTGCGTTTTGCGGCTGGGCTCAGTTATAAACAGCACATCGACAGCTGCCCTCTCACGGAGCAGCCCACACAGTCTCAGCTCCGCGGTGTAGTGGAAGATGGCGTTAGCCGAATGGAAATCCTAATGACAGTCTCAAAATTTGCCTCTTTTTGTACCATGGTGAGTCTGCGGAACACTGTCTTTTGCATCATTTAGAACCATAGGCTCTAGGATTATGTATAAGTATGACCTATGCATACTATTGTTGTCTTTGCATGGACATATTTCTAATAAAAGTAACTGCTGCCCTGTATGCTAGCAAAGCAGTTTTGCGACCCAAGCAAAGCAAGCAGTCATCTACCACCATCGCCAATCAGTTGAACTGCCGTAGTAGTAACCTCAGTTTGTTACAGTGGTCATTATTAGTTTATTAATATCGTCTCTGCTCAGTGATCATGTGTAACCAAATATTTCAACCAAGTGACACTGCACCTGCTGCTAGCAGGCTAACATTCGGCATCTGGAGCTAAACCACTGTTTCTAGTTAGCCTACAAACAACTGTCCACAGCTGGGCCATAAAATCACTTCTGCAATCTCAGAAAAGACGCATTTAGGCGGATTGTGAAACACTATGTAAAGTTGAGCAACGCTTGGACTTGTATTTATAAGATGGAAGGTTTTATTAATGCAGGCGATGACGACATAGTTTACCATTAGCTGCGCATTTGTGGACGCGTTCCAGATTTCAGGATTCATTGCTGTTCATTTTGTATCTGACCCACTGCTCTGTTTGTTTGTTTGCTAATTATGACATACTGGGTAATGTTATTACACATTTTGAGTGTCGACGTTGGGCTACATTAAAGAAATCCAAAATGCTGCATTGTTATTGAACATGTTTAACTACGTTAATTAATTTCAACGAACATAATGTATAACATAATTTTCTGAGAGGTGTGCTTTTCTTGAACGTTTTTTTCATAGGGCGCCAATGCCTCTGCTCTGGAGAAAGAGATTGGATCTGAGCAGTTTCCGGTCAATGAGCACTATTTGGGTTGGTCAATGTAAGTTTTGAGATATAGGATTTTGTTGTTTTCCACTTGTTACTGCTACTATCTACTACTGTAAAACATTGCTATTTATTGTTACTTTTTTTTTTTTAGTTTGGAAACACCTGCTACTGCAACTCAGTACTGCAGGCTCTGTACTTTTGCCGACCGTTTCGTGAGAAAATTTTGGCATATCGCAGCCAGCCGCGGCGGAAGGAGAACCTACTCACATGCCTCGCTGACTTGTTCCATAGTATTGCCAATCAAAGAGGAAAGTCGGTGTTATACCACCCAAGAAGTTTATTACACGTTTACGCAAGGAAAATGGTGAGCACAAGAAATTTGCTGTCGGGTTGGATAAAATTTACACTATTTTGTCATATTTTCTCTTCAGAGCTATTTGACAACTACATGCAGCAGGACGCGCATGAGTTCCTGAACTACCTTCTTAACACCATTGCGGATCTGCTTCAAGAAGAAAGGAAACAAGAGAAGACCAATGGCCGTCTTGCCAACGGCACTTTGGATTCCCAGAATAATAACAGCAATGCCTCACCTGCTCCGACCTGGGTCCATGAGATCTTCCAAGGCACTCTAACCAATGAGACCCGCTGCCTGACCTGTGAAACGGTCTGCCCCAAACGGATATGTAGATTTAAAAAAAAACTGCAATTCTCGCATGTACAATGTTTTTAAGGAAAATCTTTTTTTCTTTTTCTTTAGATAAGCAGTAAAGATGAGGACTTTCTGGACCTTTCGGTAGATGTTGAACAGAATACCTCCATCACACACTGCCTCAGGTAAAAGAAATGGAACATGATTATTGTGCAGTATGTTAGTAACACAAATTTACACTGTTCCCTTTCATATATTCCAGAGGTTTTAGTAACACAGAGACACTGTGCAGCGAGTACAAATACTACTGTGAAGAATGTAGAAGCAAGCAGGAGGCACACAAGAGGTCAGTATCTGTTTGTGTTATAACTAGACCATTGATGTTGCTGTGAACGCATGATTGTTCTCATGCCCTGTCGCCACTTCTTACGGCCTGACAAAAAACAACACCAGTATAGATCTTTTGATTGTTTATCTTGTCTAATTTAAGTGTTCTTTACATCAGAAAAACTAGTAAACCTTCATGTGTCTAGACAAGCATCCCATAACCGTAGGTGTGATGTACCTTATCAGCTAGGGGTGTTTAGCTTGATGGAGTGACGGGTTTATCCCACAAGGAGTGTGAAAGCTGGAAAGGTCCTTTGTCTCTGTTCACTGTAAAAACTCCACATTTTCTGATCTGAATCTCCTCTTTGATCCGGCGTTTATATTTGTTGCTTCCCTGATTGATAATGCATGTATTGTCCCAGTCATTATATGGTTATTGCGTTATTCACATTCTTTTTTGTGCCCTGTTTTTTGGGTGTTGAGAGGTCTGTGTTTCTCTCTTGATTGTGCTACATGTTTTTCCATAAATTCATAACCCAATCGCCCATTGCTACACGCTTTGCAACATCAGTGCTCGGTACCTACAGTTCTCTTGTTCCTGGTACCATACTCTACATGTCACGAGTAAAATGTTTAATTAAAGAAAATTACATTAAATACATCATATAAGTAATGTCCCTGAGCCCCATTAAACAGCACTTTTGTACAATCATGTTAGGGCTGTACAAGTGCACACGGTTTGCTCTTAGTCCTTGGTATAAGAGCCCATAAGTTCGTTCTTGAATTTATGTTATGTCAATTATTGAAGTGTCACTGATCTGCTGTTACAGAATGCGAGTAAAGAAGCTGCCAATGATCCTAGCACTGCACCTGAAGCGCTTTAAGTACATGGAGCAGCTGCAGCGATACACCAAGCTCTCCTATCGCGTAGTCTTCCCTCTGGAGCTGCTCTTCAACACCTCTGGGGATGCCACCAATCCCGAGCGGCTTTACGACCTGGTGGCTGTAGTGGTCCACTGTGGAAGGTGTGTTGTAAAGTTGTACATTTGGTTTGGATGATTGAATAACCTGTTTATGCTAATGTTGTACCAGAGACATTAAATGCTGACTAATTAGACATAATCATTAGCTTTTCATATCAATTTTGTTGTAGTCTCTTTTTATTACAGAAATTCTAAATTAATGTCATGATTCAAATATTTGTAAGGGTTAAAATCACTAAAATCATACAGCACATGATGATTATGATGAGAGTATGAAATTCTTGGGTTTTTCCCTGCCTTACGAAACTTGATCGCAGTGTGTCCAGTCTTTGTGGTTCAGATCAGGGGAAATCTAATATTGAAGATAAATGGAACTAAAACTTAATCAACTTGAACATGTGAATTTCTATTACGCAGAAAAAATTCAGATCAGTTCTGGGGATTGTTGTTGCTTTTTTCCCAGTTGTATAAAAATGTTGGCAGGCAAACAGAAATACAGATGTTTTAAAAAGCTCAATTTGAGTGAGCGTATTACATTTACCCAATGATTGGGTAAATGTTAATGCATTGTATATTTCAGTAAATGTTCAACATTGTCTTTGCAGTGGTCCAAATCGAGGTCACTACATTGCAATTGTAAAAAGTCATGACTTTTGGTTGCTATTTGATGATGACATTGTGGAGGTAAGTGCATTTTGGTCTGTGCATGAGCTCTTAATGTTGTTTCCCCACTCACTGTTTTGTTTGTCCTTTCTTTAGAAAATTGATGCACAGGCAATAGAGGAATTTTACGGCTTGACTTCTGAAATCTCCAAGAATTCCGAGTCTGGATACATCCTGTTCTACCAGTCCAGAGATTAGATGTTGAGCGGAGTGTTTCCCAGTAAATGAGGTCTGATTCCTCTTTGCGTCGGGCAGAGGACCCTAATTGCACCAATGCAGCTATTGCTCCCTAAAGCTGTATTTTTAACCTGTGCTTTAGGCACTCAGCGCTGCACCTCCGCTGTGGAGGTCTCCCTGAACTACACTGCTCTGGTCCTGTCTTCATCCTGTCACTCTGCTGCAGGGACAAAGACATTATTGAATGAAAACTGTTAAGATTGTTTATTGTTTAAGCAGATGCTGAGGGGTTGTACAGATGTAAGTTGGTCTTATGAGTGATACATTTTTTTGCCTTGGGTGTTGGATGAATGGTTATTTAATAATTCATATGATGTAATATTGGCCTGGTGTTTTCACCCCACACTGTTCTACTGCACTGGCTCTGACTCGACTGGATCAGGTTTATGATCATCGATGTAAAGAAGAAAAGGGTGGGGAACGGATGTGTCTCTCTGGGGCACAGTGGATTGGGGATTTCTACAGTGTACAGAATGGTATTTGTATAAATATTACAAGAAGATATTATTCTCATTGGAAAATGTTAGACATTAAGATGTATTAACACTATGGTGCACTTTTGATACCGTTTTGTAGGTGTTGGCAAATTAAATGTGAGGGTTTGCTTGAAAAGGCCTGTTGTTAAGCGATCATTTTCTGTTTTAAAGAAAAAGGAATAAATCCATAAACATCTGTTGGGTGCTCTTTTCTGTGTCAAGTGCACATGGATGACTCATAGGCGCTTACTAGCGCCCACCAGAGGTGATTGCTGGAGAAGCCATTTTACCGCAAACGAGCTTTTCCAATCCAATTACACCCTAAACTACTGTAAAGCTCTCTGTGACCTCTGTCTGTGAAACGCGCTATATAAATAAAGCGTACTTACTTACTAAACTATAGGTGTTTTGGAAGAACGTTTATGAACGACAAAACGGCACTGCCAAATTTTACGCACTAGAGGCTCACATCGGCGGAGGTGTTGGGACATCGACACAAAGATGGAGAAAGACAGGAGACAGAGAGGGGAGGGGCCTCTGACACACATCAGGTTGCTGTTAATAGCTCAGACAGGACCAGAATAGCAGCGCGTCGCAAGAAGAAAGTATAACTTCTCAGTCCATCCGCATATTGGAATTTGAAAGTCAGCGTAAAAAGTCAATATGCCAATAATAAATAACCCGCGACGAGAAAACTAGCACAAAAAACTCCCTGTGGCGTCTTGCAGATGGCAGGAGAATGTAAACGCAAGCCACACACGGGTCATTAAGTTACCTCACATAATATGTCCTTGACTCGACATGACCAGACGTCCTTTTAACAGAGTTCAGCCAGTCTGGCCCATTAGGGACTTCTTCATTATCGACTCGCTGTACCTCGTTACCCCCTCCTCACAGCTCCTGCTCAGAGCTATGCACAGCCGCAGAGCAGCGCACGGTGATGCGCCGCTAAAGGCACTGCCTTTTCAATCGTCCTGGCTGCGAGGCTGGGGATCCTCAGCATCCACATCCTCTCCGGGCTGCGCCTCTTAACGCTGGAGCTGGGCTTCCGCGACATGGTGATACCAAGCAGCCACTCATCCATCTAATATAAAGGCCCACGCACTGACAAGGTAAGCTTTATGACATGTACAGTAGGTGCCCGTCATCTTGAGCGCGAGCATGCCTTTTTACATAGCACACAAAGCGCGCGCGTCCTTCGCTGGTGTGAAGCGTTTGCAGTTTTTTTAATGTTTTTTTTTTTTTTTGCACAAACGCCATGGACAGTGTGGGTGAATGTTAAAAAATCTTCATATCAGGTGCAGTATTTGGTCTTAAAAGTACGAGATTTATGACCGGCATCTGGGGGAACATGGCCTACAAAACGTGCTCCTGGCAGCTTTGGGTTATACTTTACCTCTGGAATACTGGTCCCCTTTTTGAAATGATTTTGTACCATAGCTGCTATTAGTCTATAGTTAATAGCATTGTTAAAAACAGAGAAAGAAATCCAATTGGCTATTCATTGTAGGTATATAGTTTATTGGCTTGGAGGCAATTCTTTTAATTACAGCTCATAGCCTGCCTTACACCTTTCATACGTAGCCTATGTTTTTGTAACACAATTAAATTATGCTATCACTCATGGGTGGCATGAGGCAGGTGCAGAGCAGGGATACCCCCTGCTGTTTTACATTACAATTACATTATAGCCTTATGTATCTCGTAGTAGGCCACTGAGATCATATTCTGTCTGACTGTGTGATTGTGTTGCTATTTGTGCAGAAGAAACTTGACAGTGGTTCCATTTACTTATAGACGGGGAGCACCATGAGTGAAGAGTCACCAGTCTCCTACAGTTGGCTGGGCCAGGACTCAACCACTTGGGCCAGTGGAGGTGGAGGACCACTGGAAAACAGCACAGGTCTAGGCACATACTCACCGGAGATCTACCCCCCAGCCAGCTGCCTCTGCTGGTCAACCCCTGGGACATAGTGCTGTGCACCTCTGGGACCCTCATTGCCTGTGAGAATGCTTTGGTTGTACTGGTCATATGGCAGAACCCGGCACTGCGGGCCCCCATGTTCCTGTTGATCGGCAGCCTGGCTCTGGCGGACCTTTTGGCTGGTCTGGGGCTGGTGCTTCATTTTACCTGTGCCTACCTGCTCCGCTCTGACTCAGCACAGCTGCTCACCGTGGGGCTGGTGGTGGCATCCTTCTCTGCATCAGTTTTCAGCCTGTTAGCCATCACTATTGACCGCTATCTGTCCCTGTACTATGCCCTGACGTACAATTCAGAGCGGACTGCAGCATTCACCTACACCATGCTGGTGCTGCTATGGGGCCTGTCTTTGTGTCTGGGTCTGCTGCCGGTGACAGGGGTCAACTGTCTGGCCGAGGAGGCTTCATGCAGCGTAGTTCGTCCACTCACCAAGAACAACATTGCTGTACTGTCTGTCTCTTTTCTGCTGCTCTTTGGCCTTATGCTGCAGCTCTATGTCCAGATTTGTAAAATAGTAATGCGCCACGCTCACCAGATAGCCCTCCAACATCACTTCCTCGCTGCCACGCCTCACTACGTCACCACACGAAAGGGCGTGTCCACACTAGCCATCATCCTGGGAACCTTTGCTGCATGTTGGATGCCATTCACTGTCTACTCTCTAATCGCAGACTACACCTACCCTCCTCTATACACATATGCCACGCTGGTGCCTGCCACATATAACTCTGTCATCAACCCAGTCATCTATGCCTTTAGGAACCAGGAGATCCAGAAGGCCTTGTGGCTGGTATGTTGTGGTTGTGTGCCCACCAGTGTGGCTCACAGAGCCAGGACCCCCAGTGACGTGTGAGTCCACAACTGAGTATTTGAGAGAGGCACCTCACTAGAGATACCCTGTGTCCAGCAGCAGGACACACAGAGGAGGACATGAGGCCAGGGCTGTAGCAGCATTTGTGACTAGAGGGCCGTCACTGGTTGAAGTAGTTTTCGTTATTATCACCAGCCCTACTGGGATCACAGAGCATGTCTTCCCCAGTGATAGCGGCCTTCTCCAGGGTGCCCCCTCGCGTTCAATCTGTGCCACGCCCTTTTTTCCTTGATTCTGGTGAGAGCGCATCGCCGTGTCACATGTACAGGCAGCAGATGTACATACTGTAGAGCGCGCACATACAACAACACCGGAGCCTGGGCTTGACACGTGTTGTGTTTTCAGATGGGGAGGGATTTTTGGTTCTTGATGTGGCGCGTGCGTGCGGTAAAGTGCAGCTCGACCATCCGCGGCTGCTGAGAGAGCGGCAGTTCCACGGTAAAAAGCCCGTCTGGAGCAGCATCCAGTCGCTCTGCTGCTGCACTCTGAACGTGCGTCGAAAGCCAAACAGCCGCGGAAAGCTAAAAATAGATACGGCGCTCTGTGATCCGCGCCCTACGTCCTCCACAGACGTCGTGAAAGAGAATTTAAGACGCTCTTTCTCCCCGGCTTTTCCTGCACACCTTATCTGTTTTGTCTGCGTCTCTGTTTAGTGCGTGTGCCTGAGAGGCTACTGTCATTGAAGTCCCCTACTAAGTCAACATTTATAGTTGTTTGACAACAGAAGCATTCCAAATAACTATCAAGCACGTGGAATCAATTTTTTAACATAAAATCAGCCTTCCACAACCCATTTGATGTGCACGCTAGATATCAGTAATCTGCATGCAAGACCACACCAGTCTTTTCTCCAAACCACCCTGTTTGAGCAAAAAAGCAGTGAGTCATATTATTGTTGAAATGACCCAAATAACTTTATTGAGCTACAGTAGTAGCCCTAAGTGTACCTCACATGAAATGCATTGAAAGAGCTAAAATCACCATTCAAGTGTATATTACTTGTAGTGTGGGAAGTTCAGAGACGGCCTCGGCCAGATGCTCTGAGTCTGTGGAGACTTAACTCCACACAAAAAAAAAATCTGTATTCTTTGTTTTCTTATACAGAGCAATAACGAGCCTGCGAGAGATACTAGTTAGCAAAGCAATACTCAGCAATAACATCTCTGTGACACCAAGACTTCTTCCTGCAGAGGTGAGGTGCTGCTCTGGTTGGCAGAAAAGTTGTCTCAAATGCGGAATAATCACCTTTGAGCCGAAAGATTGTGTTCTGAAAAATCACTGCCTCATTTTTCCGCAGAAGGAGAAGCAGGTTGCGTTTATGTGACATCATAACATTTTAGCCTGTAGTTTAATATTGATCTGGTTTATGGTTAATATCTCTGTGTGTTTACTGAGCCTATTTACATTATGTATTCTTGCAGCACACATAAACATATTTTATTTTATTTGATTAAAAGACACTGATGTAATTGTTGTCAGTTGAAGGACCTAAGCCCACAAGATTAATGTGGCACATTAGTGGAGCCAATCCCTTACAAATAATGACCAGGATGTTCTCATAAAGTATTTGACCGTCCAATTCTATCCCCATATATAGATCAAGGTCAAATCAGATCAAACTAAACCGGGTCTCAAAAAGAATCCAAGATTGACCTAGACTGGACTAAATCATGTCTGAACTAGCTAAATAAAAACACTTAACTCAAATGCAAAACTAAAGCACTAATGAAACAATCTGTGATAAACATGAATAAAGTCTAACATTGCTGGTGACCCTGACTTCCAAATGAAAAAGCCCAAATACCACACGCACCACACTTTGTAAAACACTGCTCTAGAGCACCGTGAATGCAACCTATTGGGCTTTGGACAATTAAGCTGAATTGTAAAAGTGTCTGTTGCCTTTGCTTTGTGTCCACATGTAGTCGGTGTGGTAGAATCTCAAGTGTCCGCTGGGATGTTTAACTTGCGGCTGTGTTAGAGTATGAGTTGCATGGTCATTGGGTGTGTGCATGTGTGTGAGTGCTTGTGATCCAGCTGTTAGCAGACTGTGACGTGTCCCCTTGTGTCACCAGGGGTTATTAATCGCTGTATTAAGGGTCGTCCTTTGGTGACCGCCGAACTTGGTGAATGCTGCCAGTCTTCCTGTAAACTCTGAGAAGTAGCCTCGTTCTGTGTTTGTCTTACAGCATGTAGAGCTTTTCACAGATAAACAGATTGTCTATGTGAAGAAGTTGGCCCCAGCTTTTCAAGCCAAAGTGAAAGGACTCTAAATGAAGCGGGATCCTAATCCTTTAAGTGTTTTATGTTAATATAATGTTTATATTCTCTTGTTCTGAATAATGTTTTTGCTTGGTCAAGGCAAGTGCCCATTAAGTGACCTCTGAACAATTACATGAGCTAAAACGGGCACATTCCAAAGACAGAAGTAGTGCTCTCTTCCTTTCCTTGGTCGATATGTGCTTTTTAAAGATGTGACTCAAGGAGATCAGAGGAGCAGCTTTGGACTGTAGCCGCTGTACGTATGTGAACCTGTGCACCGTGTCAGACTGTAGTTTTCTGTGAGCACCAACTGCTCCGGCTGGCACACAACAAAACACCACAATTGTGTATTCCTTTGGAGAAAAGTCTATTTTGTTATATTCATTGAGAAGTTCTATTTTTTCCACTTAAGTCTGGCCTAAACACTTTCAGATTCATGTTGTATGCTATAACGGCGCTGTAAAGCCTTTTTATGAATGTAGTATTAATCAACAAGTTCTTTAAATGAACCCTCTCCCCTCACTTCTAATTATTTCTGTAAATAAAGCATGCCTGAGAGGAGGGACGGGACCATCACGCATGGTGCTACCAAAACCTGTCAGACTACTGTTGGTTTGTACCACTTTGATAATGACGTATTGCCAAGGTAATGTTAATGGTTGTGGTGACGTTCGCTTAAGTTACATGTAAAACAGGTTAATGAGTAACTAGCCAGAAACGAGGTTAGAGACAAAACTATGTTAATAATGTTTTTGTCACTTGGCAGCCGATGCATTTGTAAAGACGAGGATGTGCAGGTGTGAAAAGGGCTTTGTTTCCACCAACAATATCGTAAGACTGTGAACCTAGATGTAAATCTTATCCGTGCACAATGTTAATCTACACGTTTTAACTACTCCTGGATATTTGGAGCGTTTTGGTGGGTTTCAGAGGAAGATGGTGACTACGAATCTAGAGCTAAATATCAAACACTCCAGGGCCTGTGAATGTGTGCTTGACTTTATTTGGGGGTGGGGGTTCAGAAGGGATCTCGGCATCATGTGTATGTGTATGCGTAGTTTTTAATGTAAAATGCACTTTATTTTTTGGGATGAAAATGGCACAAAGTATCTGCAAAATGAAACATATAAATGATAATCAACATGCACTAATTGAGATATTGTACAGTGTGTGTGTGTGTGTGTGTGTGTGTGCGTGTGTGTGCATGTGCGTGTGTGTGTGGTGTCTATTTTTCCAAGGTGTTAGTTGTACTTTTTATTGCTCACTTTGATCAGTTCACTCTAATGAGACTTGTTAATTTGTATTAAAACTGTGCTGTGCATAAAACTCGCCTTGTGCTCATCCTTTCTCGCCCTGCGGTTTCCCTGGTAACCTCCTCCTCAGCTGTATCGTCTCTGTGGAAACTGAGTCTGAGCCAGGTATGTGTTGTCTCTATGGTGACAGTGAAACAGCAAAGACGCCACGCTTCATTCATTCATCGTTTTTATTTCCCTCACTGTACAGCTCTTCTCTCCCCACAGCAGCCACGCTCTGGCCGCACTCATGGCTCAGTCTGTTAGTGTATTTATTTATGAGCTTTACGTTTAAATATTACAGCATTTTATATGACACTCTGCTAACACTGCCCTGCTTCCAGTTACTTTCATCTACATGAGCTGCCACATGGTTAATGGCTTAACAAGTGTTTCAGTAAACAGCATACAAGTAGATTGGTCAAAAGGAACTGCTCTAGCATCTCAGTCACTCTTCAGATTTGATTAAACGAGATAAGCACCTTCGCTGGGTCTAACAGGAAGAGAATTAGGATTTGCTCACATTGCTCTCAGAAGCAGTGGCTGGATAATCATTTATAACTAGCTCTAGATGTTAAGCATTATTTTCCAGTTATAACTAGCTTAGCTTATGTTAAATTTTACAGCATGTGGTGTGCATCTTCAGCAAGAATAAGTGAGTTACTGTGATCGTGGTTCGGTGGCATTGGTCCAACATGTGTTTCGCTTGTGCACATTAAGTGGTCAAACTATCAGATTGTAGGGTGTGTTAATCGGACCAGTCATTGTCCTCTAGCTCCGAGTCGTCCTCTGAGTCAGAGTATTCCACAGCAATGCGTCGTGACAGGATTGTGGCCACATCATTTCCTACTGGTTCCCTCTTAGCCTGTTGCTCCTGTTGCTCCTGCACCTTCTTGAGTTGGATACCTGCAAACATTGGATTTATTATAGACATGTGTGGGATACACAGCACAGAAGATCAGTTAATTTAACTGTGACACTCACCCATGCGTATGGCAGCCAGTAGGTCGCTCCGGGCATCACTGACCACAGAGCTCTCAGCAGGGGCAGAGGAAGACATTTTGCGAGTGGTGGAATGGGGGGCACCAGCGGGTATGGGAGGAGGAGGTGGGCCAGGGGGTGGGGGGGCTGCCTGCGCTCCAGACATAGGGGGTGGAGGTGGGGCATACCCCCCAGCAGCCCCTATAGGCCCTGGAGACATTGGTCCTCCAGGAGGACAAGCAAAGGCTGTTTGAGCTGATGGGATGAGCGGAGCAGGCGGAGGCGGGCTGTTGGCATAACCATCCATACTGCAGGAGAACAAAGGAGAAAGTTAGGACAGTGCAAAGCTTTACAGCAGCACAAAGCTTATAGTAAAAGTGACATAATGACAACAAGCCACTAGGTGGCAGCGTTAACTTATAATTGCCTTTTAGCAACAGATACAAGAGGTTGTTTAAATGATCTAATTATAGATCAAATGTGCTTGTGTAGCGCAGTATAGTACCTGTAATCAACAGGTGGGAGGGACATGGAGCCTCCATTCATGGCTTCCGTTGGTGGAGGGGGCAGCGGGACCTGGTGGTGAGTGCGGCCCAGTGTCCCGCCCTGGTAGGCCATGGCCCGTCCTCTGCCCTCTAGCTCAGCCGCTTTAGGGATGTGTCCTGCAGCCATCTGGGCGGCAAGGACGCTTGGCGGAGGGCCAGAGTAAGTGTGAGCGTGGCCCGCATGGTTCATGGCATTGGGATAGTGATGTTGGTCAGGGACATGACCCCTGAATAACGCAGCAAAATTATTAATTGTTCGTGTTTTCTAATAAATCACTCACGCTCACTAAGGTAAATATGTATCCAAGAATCGTGAACGAATGCAAATACCTGTTTTCTGGGGACATTGAGCCTTCAGAGGACGTGGCTCTGTCTCTGTGGATTGTGTGTCGATGGTCAGGCCTCAGCTCCTTGTCCAGGGCCATCATATTCCACTCCTGACGACGGTTCCTTGCTTTGCGGACCTTCTTGACTTCCCTCTGTAATGTGCCATCCACACAACGTCTCTGCTCCTTGGGGTGAAAATATCAGTCATGAAATATGTCGGACTTCTCAAATCCTCTTTGAAATGTTATTATGAGATTACCTTCTGTTTCCTTTTCTCCTTTCTCTTGTCTTCTGTGTCCTGCAGCATTTTCTCCTTCCAAAGATTAAAGAAGTAGGAAGGATCTGTGTAAACTTAAGTGCATCCTTGTTGTCATCCCTGTAAAGAGAGACATATATGTTAAAAGACCCAGTTATAATGTAAATAAATCATAACATGTTTTTTTTAATGTGCAAAGACTAATGACCTGTATGATGATAGGATGCTGAGAGGAGGAGGCCTGTCACTCAGATGGACCATGTCTTTAACAGGGTTAGGTATGCTGCTTTTGGACACCACCTGCTGGTCTTGAGTGGTAGAGCTCTTGAAGGCTTTCCTCATGTTGATATCTTGCAAGGAAACTATGAGCCACAAGAAGAGGGAGATGGGAAAATAAACGGAGCAAAATGGAAAGAGAGTGAGCAATGCAAGGGAGCAGATGTTTTTAGAGATGCGACACCAGGGCAGAGCATAGCCCTCTGACCCACCTTCCTCCACGGTGGAGTCCAGCTGCGTGACTTTGACAGCCAGGCGGTCGATGCGGTCCTGGAGAGAGTTGGCGCGTAGATAGAAGGTGTTGGCCTCATTAAATAGTTCACCAAATATGTCCTCGGCATGTTTACCTAAAGACACAGAGCAGACAACCCACACACAGATACAGAAGGAGAATATGAGCGCTTATAATAGGACTTATGAGAAAGTAGACCTGCAATCCATATCTGGAGCCAAATATGTCTGTGCAGCCTAAGCGCCGATCAATAACGCAGTAATGTGACACAATGTGAAATCCAAGTCTTGAGAGGCACTGCAGGATGGTTATTTTCCATGGAACAACACAGAAAATATGAACTAGAGCCGCACGATTTTGGAAAAATATCTCCTTCATTAATATTTAAAGAAAGCCTGAAAGATGAACCGTTAAACAAGAATCACATGCATTTCACAGCATGTTTGAAGAGGTCTATATAACAGGGTAAGCAGGTTTCATGCAGAATAGGATATTGTGTTGATAGCAAATTGTATTGTAGCTATTGTACTTCCTAATGTAGCGTTTAAAAAGGGAAAAGTGTTTGATGCGAGTAATATTCAGCATAAGCTTCATCCAAGTATTCATGATCGCAATGCTAATAATGCCAACTGCAACCATTAAAACTGCTATTTTAATTTGACTGGGATCATGTGTGCAACCATATTATGACCAGTGTTCATAGAGGAATAAGGTTTGAAAGTGCTCCATGAAAATGTGTTTATGAACAGAAACCAGAAACATATAAAACATTAGTATTTGTTTTGACAAACCTGTTTAGTAATTAGCCATCTTGACTTCACAGAAAGGCAAGCCCCGTTAAAATGTTTTGATGAGGCTGTAAACCAAAGGCCTTTGGTGACGGCCAAAGGTTAATTATGCTGTAAGTTGTGATGAAAATAAACAATATAAAGTACTATAATTAGGAGTGAAGAAAAATGGTTAAGTTTTGCTAAATTGCAATCATTGTCCATGTGTAAAGAGTAGGTATGGCAAAGGTGCTACGAACTTAAACAAGCACTACCTCAGGTCTATTTCTGTCCCTCCTGCTGACAGGATGGGCTGCAGGAAAAACATTTAGAGGAAGGAAGCATCCTACATCCGGCCTGCTGTGTGCTGCCCCGTCAACTTTGAACTCCCCAGGGAATTGGTCCATAAGCACCTAGATCAAGATTCAATGGAAAAACAAGCTGCCCCTGGGCCTTAGAGGAACTAACTATTGCCTTAAGTGTTGTCACTGCGCAGACTGGGGCGTATTTAGCCCTGCACATGGGGCTTTTGTCATTTCAGAGAGCTCTCACATATGTGTGTCATGTCTGTAGTGTATGTAGACCCCTCAGGCCTGTGAGAGCACTTATATTTAACCCACAGCTGCTGCTGAAAGGCCCACTCCCTGTGCAGGAACTTGATACAATGCAGTGGTCAGACTAACAGAGAATGGGGCATGAACTTTGTAGCAAAACGCAGTGATTTCGTTTCAAAGGGAGACCACATAAAACACAATTGCACAATGTAATAATAGATCAGTGTTGATTTGGAGAAAGCATTATTGCTAATTTGGTTCAAGAGCACATCTCTGCACAGCTCTGGTTTAAACCATTAGCTAGTCCAGAAAGTTTAGTTACTCAAAAATGTCACTCTTTGTTCTATAATTTTAAAGTTTATTATTATATGTGTGAAGAGGATAAATAACTACAGTATAATAACTACAGTAGATATTATAGGATTGTTCTGATACCGATACTGGTGTCAGATGTTTTGCTGAGAGTACCAAAGATTTTCCAGGTGTCTGAATCGCAAGTAGTACCTAAACCTATTGACCGATATAAGACCATTCTGTATTATATAAATAAATAAGGGCCCACAATTGCGAGCATGAGCTGTCCACTGCAATGCTTTTTATATGCCCGGAGCATCTTAAAAACTGTCTGTAGAGGCTCTGTAGACACTAAAATTCACAGAGACATGATTGATTTTACCTCTTCGCTGCGTTCACTTCGTCTTTAATTTAGAGAACCGACAGAATTGTGCACCATGATCCATGTGCAGTCTTTTTACAGGCCCCACTATGGTTTTTAGTTTTAATTGGACTGGTCCTCAGTATTTGCAGCTAACCCTGATCCCCAGTATCAATACCATTTGTTCATCGGATTGGAAGAAATGGTATCGGAATAACCTTAATTCATAATACATATCTTCAGTTCTACGTACACATATGAGAAACAATAATGACCCGAGATCATGAAACAGTGGCATGTCCACAGCTGCCCTGATGTGTTAGTTTACGCGTGGCCATCTAAAAGGATTACATTTCCAGCCCCCATGTCCCAATCCAGGGCCGCAGTAAGCCCGCTGCTCGCCCAATGACCCCGGGCTCTGTCACTATGACAACCACCAAATCAATCACTGGGGTGGGATTAACGAGGCAGCCATGTGATCTTGTCCTGCTACAAAGAGGCAACACACTAAAGTCATAGTTTACGCAGCCTGAGGAGATGTCATGGCAGCTATGGTTTGTCCTCAAAATCACAGATGTTTTTAATAAGTAGTCGTCTGCGCTCGGTTGTTTTCAATTCCAAACACTTCAAAACGTCTTTATTTGTGGCTTCTCCGGCCTCAGTGTGCATCTGTGTGTCATACTTAGGCTACTGAGCTGGCGGATGATGGCCGACAGAGTGTTGTTCATCACACATTCAAGCTCGCTGCCAATGCCCTCTGGGAGCGCCCCCCGACAGAGGTGGCGCGGGTCGATGTTCCTCTTTACCAACGGCATGGTGAGGCCTCACACCAGGACGAACTGTCAGAAGATGGTGAGAAAGATGAGATTGCTTTATTACATGGAAGTAGATGTGCATGAATACTGGATAGGGAAGTCAGGGCATCTCTTACTATATAGTGTTTGATTGTAGAGGGATTTTATTTGCTGAAAGGCTGTAGTAAACATACTAGATAATGGATGAACCATAACTGGACTTGCGTTCAGATCTTATGTTATCAGCACTGATCTTAGTGAATATACAGCATTGCGGACGAAGACTGCACAAAGCACGGAAAGCAGTAACATCAGTGTCCCAAAGACCAGCAGTGAGATTTACGCATTAGGAAGATACAGTGTGCAGCTTATCCTAGGACAGCTTGACAGATGCCCAGCTGGACCCATCACACACACATATTTTTGAGTGTGTTTGAACCACACCAAAAGCTGATGGGCCGCCCATATCCAATGTGCCCCTGCTCCAAAAATATACAACGTTTCACGGAAAACCAGCCCCTGGCTTTGATAGGAAACTCAGTGGTTCAAATGGAGTACAAAAAATAGTAAAAAGCCTTTGAGATCTAAACATGCATCACAGCAGCCATGCAATCGCCGCTCTTTCCTGTTTCCACACTCTCAGTCTGCTCCTGTTTCCTGGTCCTCCCACTGTCACATCTCTGCTTCCTGCCCCAACACTGGAACAATACAGCCAAGGAGAGACTGAGAGGAAGGACAGGGGTGAACACAGTACACACCCAACTCATGTAAAACACATATTCCCCATCAAAATATGCAATTTTTTCACACACTTGGAGTGAGACTACTTTCATCACACATGGAGTGACACAAGAGCAGTAGTAGTCGGTCAGAAAGCTAATGAAATATTTACATAGAAGAATAGATATTTTTAGTGTGTACATACTGCATATTAAGGTGTGGCAAACCTTGTTGTGTCAGGTTATGAGTTAAATCGTTCCTGTATCAAGCCTTGATAAACAGTTACATCAAGAAAAGATGTGGGGAAAACCTGTCAAAGACACTTTGCAAATGATTCACTTTATTTTTTGGCAAAAATATAAAACAACACACAACAAAATAAGATAAGATTGGACTCTCACAATGGAGACATTCAGGTGCTAAATAACGAGTGCAAGCTGGATAATAGAATATAGCTTTTTGTAAGCATGTTACACCAAACTGACCATTTTAAATGACTTGTATGACGGTATTAGAGCCCAAAATCTGATGTGTAAATGAGAGAATTCTGCGCGAGTCAAAAATGTGCAAAAGACTCCAATCCACTTTTACTTTTCACACCCTGACGAAGGCGCAAGCTGACACGCGTTGGTGTGCTTTTTAATGTTTCTGGCCCATAAATAAAGCCATCTACTTTTGCAAATGATGAGTGCCTGGACCCGATTTTTCTCTGCCCACTTTTGCATGTGCTACTTATTTTGCAAAATAAGTTGCACATGTAGCACCTTTTTATGTGCGGAGGATGAGGAATTTTGACAGTTTGCTGATTATCTCTGTGCTTCAACCCTTTACTTCCTTTCACTACATCACTGCTTTATGTGTAACAGGAACAAGAAAGTGAATAGATAACTCAATAAAAAGAAATTCATCAAAATGCAGTGACAGTAAATGTAAACCTAAAGCATTTCTATAACTTCTTAATACAAATGCTAAGCCATGTCTTACTATTGCTATCTGGCAGAGAAAGTCTGTACACTGTTGTAACAGCTGTCGAAGATAGACACTTCTTCACTGTGGCCAATTCCCACCAACCGGGCCCTCAACAAGACAAGCTGCCCCCCACCACCAACAGCCTCATGCCAAATAGACAAACAAAGGCTCAAATTACATCATCTCCAGCCCCTGTGAAGGACCAAAATGTGGTTAATGTGTGTCATGCAGCTAGCAAAAATGCAAATTATTGGGTTGAATGTTCTTTACCGTCTGCCTGGCATAACAATCACATCACTGAGGTGAAATAATGAGCAAATGAGGGGAGGAGGGACTGGGGGCCTTGTGCGATTTAGAATAATAAATGAAAACTAGACGTTCAGGACAGACCAAAAGTGGGGCAAAGTGGTCTGAGTGTTGGAAATGTTTAAAGAGAGAGGCAGAAGCTAACTTCAGGAGATGGCAATATTGTTGGTGTGATGGGAGAAAGAGGGTACTGCACTGGGGGAGGGGTAAAAACAGGCACCTCAGGAAAGCCACAGAAAGGTTCCCGGGACAATGGGGCTTCGTTCACACGGCAACCACACCAGCTCTCCAATGCATCCTCCCCCTCATCCTCCTCCGCCTTCTTTAAGGGCCCCTGTACCCTAACCATGAAAGCCCAGAGAGCCAGCCTGCGCTCATTAGGGAAGGAAAGGAAGAGAAAGTAAAGCCTTGGCCGTCTCACAGAAAGTGTCACCCAACACTTGAGCTCTCAAAACACGCACACACACACACTGTAAGACACATACAGTACAGTCAGTGTCCATCTGCACTTTCGATCTGCTCTTTTGTGTCCTGTGTCTGGATACTCAAATAATGACTATGCTCTCTGTACTCAAATCACAAGGTAGGTTCTCAAATATCCCATTAGTAGCATGTAAACAGGCCCTTCAACTGCAAAAAATGTTTTTGATCCACTAAAGGGGTCACATTCATGCTGCATTCAGGGTACAACACAGTTTCCTGGTGATTCCTGTAAGACACTGACACGGAACTGCTGAGATGAAGATGTGGGAAGTCCATTAAGATGTGAAAGGCGAATCATTATCAATTTATGATCTGAGCACAGCTTCTTGTGTGGCGGTTTGCCTTGCTCTTGTGCTATGAATTATCCAGTTTTGGATTACGTCACGGTGCGCTGCCCTAAATATAATCTATACACAGCTTCTGTCATGATGCAAGGACAACCGTTTCAAAATTACAGTGGCATTTGTGGGGAATGGGGATGATGCCTAAAGGCCACTTTGAACAAATGTCACTGTCTGGGGAGTACTGCCTGGGATGAGCACTCAAAGCTGTGCAATAGAGGACAGTGTCTCCCATTAAAATAGGAGACTACGGTCCCCTTCATAGTCTTAAAACAACCTGCTTAAATACAGCCTATATATATTGCTTCTTTTTTTAACTTGAAAAATGTACTTAAAAAGTATAAACAATCCAAAGGTTTACTATGCCACCATAGTCTTATCAAGTCGATGGGAAACAACGATTTCTGAGTGGATGAGTTTACATTTATAGTTTTAGTCTTTTGCTGTTCAAAATAATCTGGGGAAAACAGTAACACAACAATGAAAGCAATAGTAGCACGTCAATCTCTGAAAATTAGTAGGCTATTATCAGTTGCCCAAATAACGGTATTTCCAAAGTAAAAAAACAAAACATAACAAATGATCATTCTTTGCCATTGCCCAATATTAGGCCAATGTAATAGGGGTCCACAATTTTAAAATAAAGAATCAAGTGACAACTTTACAGAATACATTTTAAAGAGATGTAGGAACATTAACGTGGGGGATTTTTTGAACATGTTGGGCAGAAGCTGAAACTACAAGAGATTAGTAGGTTTGACACATGATAAAACACCCTGGGGACAGGAGCAGAAGATTGTAGGATTTGCAGAGAATACTTCAATACAATATTCCATTAATTGTACAGCCCTAACACAATATGATGAATTCGAAAAATGACTATCTGTCACCACCGGCACCAGCAATGACAATATCTTAGACACGCTTATTATTGGAAGATCCATATCATAGATTTGTTTAGCGCTTGTTATCACACAAATGTCATACTTCAGTAACTACATCAACATGCTGTCTCTCTCTCTCTCTCTCTCTGTCATTTCTCTTTTGCCCACTGGCCAATACTTGCAAAGAAACTAATAGCAGCCCGATCAATCAGTGTTCCGCACCGCCGCTTCCCGACACTGACTGACCCACATCTGCTCATCCCATCCAACTCCAAAGCGCTCCCCCACCCCATTACAATATTTCCTACTCAGCATCCTGTTAAGGAAAGTATGAGCTGGACATGATCAAAATTCAAGCTGTATTATTCTTTTTCTTAAGACATTTTAATATAGAAGGGCATGTTTATTATGATGGTCAAGTGGGGTGTCCGCTCGCTCCACTGACCACTTGGTTAGCTAGCTTATTTCACTGATCTTACTTTTTAGACTAGTTACTGCAGTGCATGAAATTAAATATATACGATGTCTTACTCGGAATAACAAAGAGGTGTAATCAAATAGAGTCACACAGTCATCTACTTACCACAACTTAAGTGATCAGTAAATATGTGTCGGTCGGTCTGCATGTCCCGTTAGATACTCCTATTAGCACTGCCATCCCGTGTCTGGCCACTAAAGCGACCTCTGAAGGCGGGGCGGGGCTTGCTCGGTATGCCAGCCAATCAGATCACAGATAAGAGGATTTCACGAATGACGGACGTCTGTTGTGGCCAATTGTAGATCAATAAAAAGTGAGTGATGGAGATCGACAACTGTGTTCAATTAACTCGGGGCGGGGCCTAGACTGGGCGTCGCTTGAGCGCTCAACAATGCGTTTATTCGCCATCGCAGCCTGAAATCATACACCTGAAATACAATTTTTGTAGCACGTTTGTCAGCGATACAAATTAATGTAAAGGGATTATGTCTAGCTAGTACCATTGTAGGGCCTAGGTGATTACTGAGAGGAGGATGGATGATGAACTGAGCTGCTGAGTTACTATGACTTAAAGGTCCACCAGATTTTGTTCGGTTAGTAACCGCGGTGTAGTTGGTTGGATATTGGATAGTCAACAGATATTCAGACGGGGAAGCGATGGGGCCGTCAGCCGGCCTGAGAGGAGTGCGGAGCGGACATGTGCTCGTACGAGTCTCGGTTATTTCTCAGCGCATATTTAGGGACCGTCAATATTTTACGATACTCCAATTTTTTCGCTATTATGAAAGTGGATAGAAAAAAAGCTTTATTGGCTAAATAATCCAATAGATTAATAAATACGTCAAAAACGTGAAAAGAGAAGATTATGTCCATAGGGCAAAGCCATTCAATTTTAGTTTACATGTTTTAAATCATTTTTTACAGTAAAATGTGTTTTTGCTCAATAGCCTTAAAGAAATTTAACCCATGAAATATTACTTCCACCTCAGAGCCTTGGGGCTCAGCCATTTATTTTTGCTGAAACCCACGTACAGATTTTTAATCAATATTTTTACAGTAAAAATCATGAAAAACATTTCATGGCCTGAGCCCCATAGCCCAGAGCTAGTATAGGCCAGAGCAAGTATTATTATTTTATAGAGATTTGGGTGGCTGGGTCAAATGCCCTAAAAGCTATTGAGGAAAAACTCATATTTTCTGTCAAAAAACAATTGTAATAGCTTTTAAGCAGAATTTCATGGCCTGAGCCCCATAGCCCACAGCTAGTAGTAATTTTGTAAAGTAGTTTGGGGTCACTGCCCTAAAAGCTATTGAGGAAAACCCCATATTTTCAGGGGTAAACCCTTGAAAAATATAGCAGAAGCTTCTCAGCATAATTTCATGCCCTGAGCCCCATAGCCTAGAGCTAGTATTAAATCTGTAAAGTGGTTTGGGGTCACTGGGTCAAATCTCTCAAAAGCTATTAAGCAAAAACAAATTTTACTGTAAAAATAATTATCAAAGTGATTTAAAACATTTAAACTACAATTAAATGGCTTTAGCCCATGGTCATAATCTTCTGTTTTCATGTTTTTTGACATATTTATTAATTTATTGTATTATTTGGCCATTAAGCGTTTTTTTTATATCCAGTTTCATAATAGTGAAAAATTAGAGTAGCGTAAAATGTTGACGGTCCCTAAATATGGGCGGAGAAAACCGAGACTCGTACGAGTCATAGACATATCTGCTCCGTACTCCTCTCAGGCCAGCTGAGGGCCCCATCGCTTCCCCGCTCTGAATATCTGCCGAATATCCAACCAACTTCACCACAGTATACCACCGTAATAAAACATGGTTTGAGTCCTTCAGTCTGGTAGAAGCAGATAGTTGTGAGGAAAAATACATTGTGAACTGCGCATCTAATTATGCAGTATTATAGATTAAGAACATAGTTGTGAAACGCATTTATAAACTCAAACCTGCCCTAGTTTGATGATTATGTTAAAATTCTGAAAACTTTCCGCAACACTCATTCTAATGACAGAGAGAGACTGCAGATATATCAATGAGTCCGCTTTAATTTTCTTGCTAGGTGCTTCATGTAAAATATTTCAATAAGATACAGTACAATGTTCCATCTGCTATCTCCATGCGATTGGTTGGTTTGTTGTAAGGCTTGCCGACAGCAGCACTTAGGCATGACTTGTTCTACCAGCCTTGCCATAAAACAAAGCCATGAAAACAGATTAAATTAAAAGTTAAAATCTTTTTCCATCTTTACTTCACACTACCGCGCAGCACGCAGTACACATTCCCACACATGCCTCACAAAGTCTGGGTCACTCCCAAGTTGAGACCCTCAAAGGGCTGTACACCAAAGAAACAAAATAACATTTACCTGCTGGCAGTCACATACTGTAGCAGCTTTGACTTTGGGCCAAACTTTGACAGAGTAATTGGCTGGATAATATCGTGTTTTATCCTTTTTATTGTAAATTTGACCCGCTGCTTTATAACAGTGCTTGCAATACTCGCGTATACTGGCGTTACCGTTTAACTGTTTCCGACCAAGCGAATTATTGAGTGCTCTCCGTTAGGTGCAAAAGAGAAGGAGCCCCCACATCCCTTAAGTACATTCAGATGAGCATGTTGAGGGCTGAATGAGTGTTTGTGGATGACTAGATGTCTCAGTAGCGGTGGCTCTGATGCGAGTACTGGGGCGGCTGCTGGGAGGTAGAGGAGTATCCCATGCTGCTTTGGGGCAGTGATGTGCTTGGTCCAGGGTTCTGGTAGGCAGCATGAGGATTGGAGCGCTGCACGGAAAACTTCAGTGTAAGCAGCAAGTCATTGATGTTCATTATTGTGAGGGCCGAGTGTGTACCTGGTAGTCTGAGGTCATGATGAGGCCACCTGAGGTAGTGGTGGGCGGAACAACTCGCACTTTCTTCAGTGGCGGCCCTTGAGTGTGGCTGTTGTCAGGGTTGCCAGTGTGTCCTGCTCCATTGGTGTGGTTATTTCCCTGTTGTTGTTGCTGGTTTTTCTAATAAAATTGACTCATTTAGGTGACACCAACCGCATGTAATATGGTTTTAGAGCACAAATGTGTGGAATAAAAAATACCTACCTTGTCTGCTTTGTCCTCGGGCTCCTCCTCTGTAAGGAATTCCCTTTTAGGATAGGGAATCTGGCAACCTGCAAAGACACTAAATAAAGGCCCAAATATAATGAAATACCATTAGCTGAACCCTTATAACCATGCCACCTCATGCCTTCAAAGTAAAAGTACTTTCTTTAACTTACTCAGATGTTGGCAATGGCTCCTCTAAAAAATACGGGTCCTGCATGGCCTGTTCCGATGTGATTCTACGGATAGGATCCATAGTCAACAATTTCTGTAGCTTTAATAAGAAACACATTTTAGACACAATTCTCAGTGATTACATAGATACTTTTACATTACACAAATCTTACCAAATGGAATGCTTTGCTGTCTGGTTTGACTTTGTGTTTTTCCATATATTTTATAAGACTGCAGTTTGTGTATCTGTAACAAAATCAAACAACTAGTAGCAACAGGTTTTCATATGCTCATGCTAATAAACCAATTTTAATGTTACTCAATTTACAAAATACCATACGCAGTTGGTGAGGCTAAACAAACTCACGTATTTCTTCTGAAGTCTTTCATCAAAGTTGAGTGCTCTGGCATCTTTTTAATATCTTCCCAATCTTTATCTACAAAACAGAAAAGAGACCATTCATGTTCCTAAACAGTTTGTTTAAATAAACCAGATTGCAGATAGATCAACAATTTCGAAAATGGAAATGAACGGAAGCTACTTCTTTAGATTTGTACCTAATAAGTCTTACCAGCAGGGAAGCCCATAACATTAAAGATACGGTCCAGTTGGTCGTGGTGGTAAGGGTTACTGGTTTTTATGTCCTCTTGCCGGCAGTGGAATATTGGCTCAGATGTCAGCAATTCTGCAAAAATACAGCCTATCGCCCAGATATCTGAAAAACAGCAGACCACAGCCCACAATCATTATCAAAGCTCTACTCTTTAGCTCTCAACACAAAGCCTCTTTTAGATACAGTACCCACTGCAACCTAGTGTTCTTTTACATTATGACAGTTTATCAAAACTTTATAGACCGATTGTACCAATGGCTTTTGTGTAGTGTCGAGCTCCCAGCAGTAGTTCAGGTGCTCTGTACCAGAATGTAACCACGACAGGGTCAAGGTCAGCCAAAGGCTTTAAAGGTGAATTGAAGAGACGGGCAAAGCCCATGTCCGCTGTGGGAAAAGACAGAAAAAATTAGGTACAATTTCAATGCATTACCGATAACTCAGAAAATTGATTAGGTGTCATAAGTACATACCAATTTTTACTCTTCCCCTTTCAGGTCCTTCACCCATCACTAAAATATTGGCAGGTTTCTGAAAGTAAACATTTCATCCTCAGTGGAGGTCAATGAAAAGCATTGCTTTTTACTTCGCTCTAAATGCTTGTCGGTGCCCTCTAGCGGTCAGATGCAAACATAACAGAGAGCAGACTGTTTCGTTGTTTCAATTACAAGACTCTGTTTTTCTATTACAAATGCAGGGCAAAATATAGTAAATACTTGAACACACAAAAACAACTTACAAATTTATAAACAATGCAAAATGTTTTGCCGTAACGGTCATGGCACCAGTAAAAGTACTTTTCTTGCATATGCCCCCTGCCTTTCCCAATCCTCTTACAAGGTCTCTGTGAAGGACCCAGTTGGCGTGGAGGTAATGGATGCCATCCAAGATCTGGTAAAGCAAAGACTTGACCATTCCTCTTGGAAGTTGAAGTGGCTTCTTGTTAGCCTTGGATGCTCTATGGAATTTAATAATGTGCTAAGGAGAACATAAAAAAACATTATTAGCTCTAATGTTCTTTTAGCTGCATGTGATATGGTGTACACCATGACGTCATGTTAATAAAGCAGATGTTTAACTTGGTAGTTAATAATAAAATAGTAATACTTTACCCAAAGATCATGTTCAGCATAGTCAAAAAGCAGCCACACTTTGCGGTCTGCATGTGACAAAAATACTTTCTGCAGTGAGATCACATTGGGGTGTTTTAACTCTCGGAGAAGCTGCAATCAATTAACAAGAATGAGAATCAGAATGACTTTATTGATCCTCAAAGGAAATATTTTTTGTTTAAGAGAAAATAAAGCAATACACTTTTAAACACTGCTCATATAGTCATTGCAACTGTATACATTTTACAGTATTAAGAATCCATAAAAAGCATGTAAGAATCAAACATATTTCTTACAGCAATCTCTCTGCAGGCAGACATAGATATTCCAGTGCCTTCAATCTGCTTGAGGGCGTAGTCTTTATCATCTTTCCTACAAAAGCAGAGTAACATCAACACAGTGTTTCCCCTACCATTATATTGGCAGGACGGGCCACAATTTTTTTTTTCCTAGGATGGAAAAGGACTTTTTCCATTAACTGGTTGTGTTTCCATTACTCTGTAGAATCTGATACTGTATCCATGGTTACCAGGGCGTATCCATGGAAACAGTACCTGCTTTGCCTGGTTAGTACCAGGGCCAAGCAGGTACCAAAAA
This sequence comes from Neogobius melanostomus, assembly GCA_007210695.1. Lineage (NCBI taxonomy): Eukaryota > Metazoa > Chordata > Actinopteri > Gobiiformes > Gobiidae > Neogobius > Neogobius melanostomus. Next base: position 1,259,260 of record VHKM01000035.1, on the reverse strand, counting down.
AGTACTAGTGAACTGAAAAATGGGCTGGTGGAAACATTTAAAATGCAGGTAAAGTGGAGCAGGGTAGAGTAGAGTAGGGGTAGATGGAACCGAGCAAGGTTAGGGTTAGGTCTACGGGTAGTTTGGATCAGTTTAAACTAGGGTTGTTCTCAAATGTGGCCTTTCCCATCCTGGGGGAAAAAAATGTCGCGGGCGGGCCGCCCCGCCATCAGCGCCCCCCAGCATGCGGTCGTGTTTATTTGGGGCTGCGCCAGAAAAGATCGGAGAAACAGGGGCAGAGACAGGAGCTGCAACAGAGCGAGTAGGTTTAACTAGAGCATTAGATAACATTAAATCCCTTTGGCACTTTGTAAATAAGAAAATCCAACCCAAGCTAAATGCAACAGTTGAGGTTAGCCCAAACTGTTTAGGTGAAGCTGTTAGCATCTGTTTCATATGAAGTCACTGAAGTTAGCGCTGTTGGATTTTGTAGAAAGTCCTAAACTTAGCCTTAAATGCTGATTTTGGCTCCTCTTGTTTTAAGCAGAACACAGACTCATAAACTGTGGAACTCACTGATAAATATTAAACATTAATATGAGTAAAATCCATGGGAAAATTAAATATTGGTAGTGTACATTAGGCTAATCTAATAATAGTATATTACATTCTCAAACTTTCTAAAACATATTATTGTTTCCTACATCATCAAAATGCTTTACAGTTACTTAAACTGAATTCATTGTGTATCATATAGAAATTCAAACAATAAATTGTTACAAATAATAACATTTGCTAAAAATACTTTATTTTACCCGGCAGCGTGCATGGACCGCGCGCGTGCACGTGTAACCATACCCCCCTGCCAAACCAGTAAACCTAAGGGAAACACTGCAACAAGAATGGTAAATGGTTTCAACTTAAATAGCGCTTTTCCACATACATTAGGCACTCAAAGCTCTCATTCATACACGAGCGCACACAGACACTGGAGGCAAGGTGGGTGAAGTGCCTTGCCCAAGGACACAACGACAGTGTGCACCTTCAGAAGGTCATCTGCACCACTGTCGCCCTGAAGCCCTGAGAGCCCTCCAAAAAAAAGGGTGAGCACTTGGAGATTGGATTGGCACAAAAAGTCTAGATCAGATTGAAACAAGATTTATATATTCAAGCTCAGGTTCAAATAGTAATTTGAGAGAGTAAAAATAAATGCTCCGTTTCTCCTTGGGCCACGCTCAATAACTGCAGAACAAGCTGAGGAAATATTTTTTAAACTCAATGTTTCTTTAAACCAATAACAAAGGATTACAGATAATTGCAATTTATTGCCTCACCAGTTGTGTGATTGTGACCAGATCTATAATTTTTTTTTTTTTTACCAGTGAACAGGTCCAGGATTATTAAAATGATTGATAAATGAACTTTATTATGAATGTATTTAGAGTAGAATGTCTGTAGAAGTATACATGGGCCTACATGAGCGGTTACACAACTGCTGTATATTCAAAATGCTGCTGCTCGAGTCCTGAGCAGAACCAGGAAAAACAACCACATTAGTCCAGTGCTCCGGTTTCTGGCTTCCTGTTGCTCAGAGAATAGACTATAAAACATCTCTGCCTGTGTACAAGTCCCTTCATGGTCTGACACCAAAGTACATCTCTGACATGTTAAAGCCATATGAAACACCTTGGGCCTTGAGAACTTCAGGGAGGGGTCTCCTGGTGGTTCCCACAGTCACGACTAAACACTCAGGTACCAAATCCCTCTTACTCCGTGAGAACGTGAAACAGGCCTTAACCCTGTCTATGTTTAAGTCCAGGCTGAAAGCACACTTATTTACTGCTGCCTATGGTAATTGATTGTATTTTAACTCATTTTAATATATAACTTTAATATATACACATTTGTATTTTTTTAAATATATATATATATTTTATGAGTTGTATTGATTGAATTGTTTTATTGTGTTTTTATTGTGTTTATGTGTAACTATGAGGCACATTGATTTGCCGTGTTCATGAAATGTGCTGTATAAATAAATTTGCCTTGTCTTGTTAACAGGTCTATGGCCCCACAAAGATATTTAGTCATTTGCAGAGAGACATACAGAGAAACATAAAAACATAAATTACAAAATGGCAGCATTTGTGATTTGCTTATTATATATTAATCTTGTAGCCCTACATTAACCAACTGCAGTATTTATGATGAAAGCACAGAACAGAAGAGAATAATCCTTACATATACAAATATAGATCTGTAGAACATACACAGACACACACAGTGGAGGAGCAAACAAGAAATGATTAAATCACAGCTTCTGAAATTACTTAAGTCTCTCAAAATTAGACCACAATTGGCCTTGCTGATGTACAATAACAACACTATTAGTCTATTATACGTCAGTGCTGTTACTAACAGAGACCACCAACAGGGTTTGCGTACTCCCTACGCTGCAGAAAACTTGTAGTCTTGGTTGCCCAGTTTGTGGCACTTGATACCAGGCTCAAAGGAGAAAAGAGTAAATATAATTTATGTGGGAGAGAGTGGAGTTAGCTCGAGGCCTTGCTGTTTATAGACTCACCCATCCTTTCTCTTTGCTTTGTATACATGTCCGTAGGTGCCTCTTCCTACTTTGCATCCTTCGTACTCAAACAGGTCTTCGACTCGTTCTCTTTCGCCAGTGAGTTTAACTTTAAAATCATAGTCCATTTTCACTATAGTAAGAGCTAAAAGTATGTGCTCCTTCTTTTATGAAGCGTAGCTTGGAAGCAAGTAAGCTGCTACTCCAACAAGCTCGGTTTGACTATTCGGCTAGTTGCCTCCTCCAGCGCGGAATTTCTCTCTTCAACTATGTTTTTACATTGAGCTTCCGGAAGGATTTTGTACGCTGAGTAGGACGGCTGCTGTTCAGCTAATCCCGATGAATGAGTCGGAAATATAGTCCTATCTCTTATTGCTGCGTTTCTCTCAGCCGGTATCTGCCTGAAGGGAAGAGACGCACTTCACTCTAACAACGGCGTATTCGTGAGCGGCACTGTCGCAAATTGTCGCAAAGTAACACGAATTGAAAAACAAAACAAAATTTCAGCATTTTAATTTATGGACACTAACCCTTCAAAAATAAAGGAGAAAAAATATTGTGTTGTCCATTAAGTGAAGCGAGACAGTACAACAGACATTTGGTTTTCCAAATGTGACCATCACGTCACCAGTACGACCTCAGCACAGTTTATTGTGGTTTATAGAATCAGATATGTTTTCATTATTTCAAAGTCAGCTTACGAAACAGATTTGTGCGCAGAGTGCGTCTTTATAAAAGTACTGTGTCACACCGGAACCGATGTCACTGAGAGGGTGTTTCTGATGGGTGACGTTAGTGTAGCACCGCTGGTCCCATCTTGAGCGAGCAGGCTGAGGGCTGAATACAGGAGAACACGTCCATATTACGGCTGCTTTGTCAGGTACCAAATCCCTCTTACTGACACTGGCATCTCACAACAACTTAATGAGGCTTCTGTGTACATATCTGTTAACATATACGGCCGTGTTTTAAATAATTCCAGAACAAAACATTTGAGCTTTTATATAGACATCTAAGCTCGTAAGCGAACAGCTAACCTTGCTACACTGTTGTCGTTCTTGTTGCTAATGCTAACTTGCTTTCAACTAGTTAGCAGTTATTTGATTGCGCATTTTTAAATGTCTTGTCTACAGCATGTAGCGTAGTTCCTTAGGAATACAGAAGCATACCAGATGAAGCATTGGAAGATATGTTTTCGTAAATGCCGATTAGAATGATCCTTTGTCTTTCCCTTTGCTCGCTTTAGCGTTAACAGGGAGACAGGTTGTATCAGGCCAGTTCAGCCCAGTGTATTAAACATTGATTATTCGTTTTGCTTATCGACCATCGTAGTTCGGCGATTGGCTCCAAACACTGATGCAAAAAAGCTTCATTTGCTCTCATAACCAGTGTTTTGACTTGCCTCACTATCATCAGTCAATATACACATTGATTTACTGTCTGATAATTTTTGAGTACCGTTTGCACAAAGTCTTGTTGCATTCCTCTGCGGCAACTGAAGCAAATCTTTTCCAACATAAGAATACTCAACACGACAACATACCCATAACTCACACTTAAATTTCTTACCCAGCACTCTCCGCAGCGATGGACCCTCCTAGTGGGGGAGATGAGCGGCGGAGACAGGCAGAGCGTCTTCGAAGAGAGGAGGCATACTATCACTTCATAAATGAACTGAGTGAAGATGAGTACCGTCTCATGAGGGACAGTAACTTGTTGGGTACCCCTGGTGAGGACGTTAATAACACACCTTCGATAGCATTACTGTACAGAAAATTGGATATAATATATTGTGATCTCACTTTCCAGGAGAGGTTACAGCTGAGGAACTCAGGCAGCGTCTTGATGGAGCTAAAGAGCGTGTGTCATCCCAACCAAATCCTGAGCAGCCTGCTCACGATACCAATTCTGGAGAGCAACAAGGGAGTAGTGGTGAGGGTGAGGAGAGGGGACTGGAGGACGTAGACAACCAGGTATTCTAAAAGTGATAGACCTCGTCTGTTGTGGCATTCCTATACAGTTTATTTAAAGCTTGATCATGTTGTTATGCTGAGCTTGCTTATCTCCTGATTGCAGGAAATGCAGAACCAGGGGGAGAGTCATCAAATGGTGATTCATTACTGGAGTGGCTTAACACTTTTAGACGCACTGGAAACGCAACCCGCAGTGGACAGAGTGGCAATCAAACTTGGCGGGCTGTCAGTCGGACAAACCCTAACAGTGGCGAGTTTCGCTTTAGTTTGGAAATTAACATCAACCATGATCAACCAGAGCCTGGGGAGCATAATGACATCTCTGATCATTCAGAGCTACCAGTAACTTCACAAAACACAACATCCATTCGTACATCTTCTACCTTCTCTAACCGCCGGCTTTCTCTTGCACCCAGACCAGCCCCATATCCCACTCCACGTCCACCCCTTAGTCGAAGGATGCATACTCGTCGCACACGTAGCAACACTGCTGGTCTTGCTACAAATTCTTCAACCTTTTTAACACCTATGCCACCACAAACCATTACTTCGAGGAGAAGCTCCTCTTTGCAATCTATAACACTGCAACCTGTTCCTACACCATATTCAGAGGACACTTTAGCTCATCAGGCTTCAAACTCTGTACATGAATATGAGCAGCGTGATAATACATCATTATCTTTGGACTGTCCTCTTGGTTCAACCGAGGCTGGATCCCAGTTCCCGTCTGTGGGACATGAAACACGTGGAAGTAGGACTAGAGCTCGTGGACGTACACGTCGAGCTTCCGCAGGAGGCAGCGTTTCATCTCGCCTCTCCAGACGAAGCCGTTCACCCTTGCAGCAAACCTCTGTTTCAAATACTAGTACCCCAATGATAGATGGTGACAGTGACTCTAACCGTCCTGCTGAACAAAGCAATGCACTAAATCCTGTGCCATTGGATTCAGGGGAGCCTGTAACAGAGCCTACAACTGTATCAGAACCAGTGACACAGGCTGTCGAGCGTGAGAGCGAGTCACAGATACCGGGAGGCACAGCAGTTAGGCGGCATCCAACTATTATGTTAGACTTACAAGTGAGAAGAATTAGACCCGGGGAAACTCGAGATCGTGACAGCATTGCAAGCAGAACACGTTCCCGCGCACGGGTTGCTGAGAACACTGTTACATTTGAAAGTGACAGTGGTGGATTTAGACGTACCATATCGCGTTCTGAACGGGCTGGGATTCGGACCTATGTGAGCACTATTCGCATTCCACTGAGGCGCATTAGTGAAACGGGCTTAGGTGAACCTAATTCAACAGCACTACGCTCTATTTTGCGTCAAATAATGACAGGATTTGGAGAGCTGAGCTCACTAATGGAGACGGAAGCGGACTCCGAAAGTGTTGCACCTTCCCCCACAGATGCAGTTGGCACAAACAGCTCAGAAAGTCAGCACTCAAATGAGAGATCACCTAACTTAGTTGGTACAGGTGGAGGTGATGAGGAAAGACCAAGACTGGGAGAAAATGAGGATGAACACATTGGACAGTCCAGGCTACCTGGAGGTGTAGTAAGCACCACTGAGGGAAGGGTCAGAGATACCAACAACCTTGTAGAGAACGGCACTTTACCCATTCTGCGTTTGGCACACTTCTTCCTACTGAATGATGAAGATGATGATGAACACCCCCGAGGCCTGACTAAAGAGCAGATTGACAATCTAGTCACCCGCACCTATGGTCAGGCAAGTTTGGAGGGTGAGATGGGCCGTGCTTGCAGTGTCTGCATAAATGAGTATGCACAAGGCAACAAGCTGCGCCGCCTGCCATGTTCTCATGAGTTTCACATTCACTGTATAGATCGCTGGCTCTCTGAAAACAACACTTGCCCAATATGTAGGCAGCCTATACTTGGAGTCCATGATTGATTTATTGCAATTGTCATGTGGCTCAAATGAGACAACCCAAGTAGGCTTGCATGTATATAATGCTTTTTCATGTTTTTTGGAATTGTGTTGGAAGAGTGAAACTGATGTATGAAAAAAGTTATAAATGCAGAGAATTAACAAGTTTATTTTTTTAGACATTTTCCCATATGTTATGTTTGCATTTTCCTGTGACCATTTTCACTGGCCACATTAATGGATTGCTTAAGAACCTCTCATAGACGCTGTTGAATAGCTTCACATTAACTCCTCGGTGTCTGAAATGTGTGATCTTCTAACTGCAATGGGATGCCACACCTCAAAATGTAAATATTTCTCTTTAAATTATATAAAGGTGTTGAATTACAAAATTCTCGATTGACTATAATTTTAAGACTTATCCCAATTTTAAGTGGTACACATTTACTTAAGTAATCTCATATTTTCTGGCGTGAGTAGTATAAATTAATTTAGATAAAGAAATTATTAAATGTATTTATTTTAAACATTTTATTCTATAGGGTTTTTGTTTCTTAAACTGTACGTAACATCCTGTAATTGCAATGCAGAATTAATTTGAGTCACTTTATAATTAAATGGGGTTCACGCCTGTCATTATGGAGGCTGGTATGTACATAGATAATTTGTGCAATAAGGAGCAAAACAGTATTGTGTTGCTTTTCACTGTTGTTTACACTGTATTGCTTAAATATAGTTTCCATCCAACTCGTCATTTTGCATTGAATCTTCTCTTGCCTGTTGTATGTCTATGGTTGCTTCTTTGCCTTGACTTGGCAGTTGAATTAGACATTTTCGAGCTTAATTTATTAATTCTACATTTTGCTCAGCAAATCCTTGGGAAAGACGTACATGGTGGTTTACCAGGACAGCAGTGTTTTGTTTTTTCCCCCCTATTTACTATGACGTGCTTAGAGTTGGCCTTTTTGTTAACATAATGTATAACAGGAGATGGCCCTTCAAAGTAAAAGCGCCATGTAGCTTTGCTACTACGATCTGACTGCGTAAACACAAACTTTGTTATAAGTTTTACATTTAATATCTGCACACTTAAAGCGTGTGCATGGCATGTATAACAAATAATATAGCAATACTTGAAATTTCTAATATTTAGGACGTGTATTGTGTAACTTCCTGTTTTGCCTTGGCTCTTGACGCGACGACCGTGCACTGATCATCTCCGCGGCCCAGCCGAGAAAAATACAGTATGCATTTCGAGAAGCTGCAGCGGCTACGGCTCGGTCCTCGGACCGGAACCTGGATGTTGTATGAACCATGAACATGCTGATGCTTCGGTCTTTTCGTTCGTCTGACGCCTTTTTATAAGCAAAATGTATTTCAATCGTAGAGGCAAGAAGATCCACACCGAGGGAGGTAAGCTAATATAACGGCCGAAGCGACTTACTGCGTAAATGGGTACATGGTCGGTAACGTCCTTGCAGTCCGTTTTCTCGTACTGTCTCGGTGTTATGGTCTCCATGACTGCGGCACATGTGCGGTGCGGTCATCCACTGTACCGGTGTTACTGCTACTTCGCAGTCAATTTGACACGGTAACTTCGTGGTCCCCTAGATGTAATTTTTCATGTTGGGCTCGTTTGGATTCTCCTCTGCGCGTTTCATGAGAGCATAGTTATCTTTGAAATGCTTGAACTACTGAAACTACTTCCAAAAATGGGGCACGTTGTGAACAGCTTTATTACAGAATAATTCTCATTAGACTGTTTGATTTTGGTCACACAGTCGGTAATTACTTTATAGCCTTAATAGTTATGTAGTGAAAGCAGGTGTAGTCAGTGGACGGCCTGTCATCCTTATTAGTATGGGATGCGCACACGCGTCACCCTCTTAAGGACTGGATTGCCCTAGAGGAGAGTAGGATCCACTGGCTTTGACTAGAACATATACTATTGTGTACCTCTTTTTGTTGTGGTTGTGTGTTCTTTCGCAGTTTCTAGATATAGAAAGCGGGGCACAGCAATTTCTGAACTAGGGACAGCTAGGGCAGTCTATTTACAAACTGAAAATCACTCAATTTCACATCTATGATCAAGGTAATCCTACTATTTTTATGGTTTGTTGGACATAATAGTTTCTTGCACAACAACTAGCCTATCTATCTATCTATCTATCTATCTATATTATTATATTATATATATATATATATATATATATTATATTATCTATATATATATACACACACACACACACACCAGGAATGGTGTCTTTCCTTTAATCTCCTGATGTGACCTCCCGACTCTTCACTCTAATTAGAGAGCTGTCATCCCTGACAATGACGTATGCGAATGCCAATCTGTTGAATTTACTGACACACACCTGTTTACAATAGCATTGAGTGCAGATGATAGGGATTTGTGATGTGTGTGTAATGTGGGCATCTCTGCTCAGACTGCTGCCTCCGCGACCCGGCCCCGGATAAAGCGAAAGAAAATGGATGGATGGATTTCATATGTAACTCATCTAACACGTATAAAAAACAAAAGCATTTGACACATTCCCTGGGCTGCAGGTTGGCCGTTAATAAGATCTTTTTCGTTTCTGTTTTGTTTTTACACATCTGTTTTGAATAGATAATATAATGGCTGTTTGTCACGGCTTCTGTAGCACCAGGATGTCATTTGGGAGATAAGGGCCAAGAGACACTTACACAATAGTATTATTTATGATGAACACAAGGGGGCGTTCATGATCAAGCGATGCCATCTATCCAAATTGTGATACGCTTGCATGTGATAAACTCGCTCTTTTCGCAGTGCAGTTACAGACTCATAGATGTGTTGTGGTGTCATTTGCATACTATTGACATATTGTCTTGTATGTGTTTTTTCCTGTCGTGGCCTCTCAATGCTCACAGAGCAATTAGTGTTGACCCCCATTAGACAGGAGCCTTCTGAACAGCAAGACCCAGACCTGGGTTCAACCATGTGTGCCCGCTTCACAGACAGGTTTGACAAAAGTGAGTTTGTTCAAAATGGACTGACCCCACACCTCATATGTGTCTGCAGTCCAATGTGCATGTGACTCTGCACTAGAGTAAAGAGCAGCTGCCTCAACCCCCGGCCCTCAAGAGCTACAACTGTAGCCCTTTAAACAAGATTATTAGTCAGTGACTGCTCTTCGGGGCTTGGGGTGATGAATGATGTCCTGGACCAACAACTGCATGTGCATGGGAGGCTGGGTGACACGTGTGTCAGCTCTAGATAAAAACTGACAGGTGCGCATAATAGCCTTAAGCATAAATGCCTGCCTTTCTACAACATGCATGTATTGAGACTAGTAGATAGCATGGCTCAAAGTCACTTCAACATACAAAAACTATGGTGCATGTGAGTAAGAACACAAAAGGAACAGGTGCATGTGGTGTTGCATGTGAAACTTAAAAAATTAGACCTGGGACTGTAAACTACTGTATAGCTCGGGATTCTTTTGAATAAACAAAGTTTCATCAGTGTTTGAATGACTTGATGGTGTACCTTTACAGTATGTTGTAGGATTATGGCTATAGATTAGCGGCAGGTGAAGTTGCGGAGCAGACATGCTGGGGATTACTGTGCTCGCTTTCTGGACTTGTAAGAGGCTTTTCTGCGTCACTTCATATTGCGCTTGCAAATGAACCCACTGGGAACACGAGTCATTGGGTCAGGGGTATTGAACATGCTGGACCCCTAGGCCACTTACGGAGCAATGGGACCTATGAGTCACCCGGGCAGACGGGGCTCCGTTGGTAATGTCTTTAACTTTTGGTTTGACTAAAGAAAAGAATATTGTTGAAGGGAGATATCTATAAATGTTGTTTATGTTGTCTACATATTTCAAACTTTGTTGTGTAGATGAAGAGTTTGATAGTGCTTATTTTTTTCTTAAAAGGACATATGTAAAAGGAAACATGTGGCTATATAGTAGTTGTGTATATCTTGAGACAAGTGCGCCTCTCGAGAGTGAAACCTTTGACACAGCACCAATAAACAGTGTCTGGTGAAATATGCTCTGCCATACTGGAAAATGTGGATAAATTATGCAGCCGGTCCCAATCCATTATTCACCAGCTGAGTCTGCTTTTTAACAGTGAAATGTTGACATAGGACTGTGCATTGAGCCCTGTGTACAAAGTTGGCATAGAGAAACAACTTTGTAATGGTAATTCTGGACTGTCAATTGCAAGGCAAATGGGTTAGTTGGCACTATCTGCTTGTAGGTTATATGATCAGGGTGTTTGCTGATGAAGACTTATCCTTGTGTTATTCCAGTGCCTTTTGCAATTGTCTTGATACTGAGGCGGGCTGCTGACTCATCACAGGTGCATTACTATTCTACAGAGATGAGTGGACCTTTTATAAATGAGTATGAAACTGTTTTATTTCGGGCAGGCATAAAATCTATAATGTAGCCCAGCTCTTCTAAGAAAAGGATGTAAAATAGTAAAAACACAGTAGCTACTGTTGATTAAGTTGATCTTATTTACAGTTTCATACTTTCCACACCCACCATGCCATTAACTTTGTTGAGTTCTGGGCCAATAATTACTTGTACCTGGTCAGAGATTCAGAGATATCTAATCACAGAGGTTTGAGGGACTTTGACCGTTCTCATTGCACAGCAGGTTCAAGAAGATCAGGAGCAGGTGGCATTAAAAAGATACATAGTGATTTTTAAGGTAAACCAACTTTGACATAAAAGTTATACACGGTTACTGTATATTTGGAAGCAACACTTTAAAGTAGGACTAGAGGACTGCCCTCTCTTGCTATGTTGTACGTGTACCAGTACCTACGCGGGTGACACCTGCCTTTCTGTCATTTGACCCGCCCGTGCCTGGGCAGTGGCCTCAAACACTGCCTAGGACGATCAGGCTCATAGCCCTTTAAAAAAAGCGGAGTCCCTTCGACTCTTCGTTAAACAGAAGGAGCTCCTAATGGGTCCTCCCGTTGTCCGAATATGTGGCAGCGAACAAATGAGCACATAATCAGAGGGAGGGGTCCCCCCATAACGCGCCAACCCTTACGTTGTAGCGGGCAGTGGGCCATGACTCGGTGGCGAAGCTTGGCGGAATATACCTCTTTAGCAAAGCCGAAGGAGACGAGAGGTGCCTCGGGCGAGCTGTCGCGTCTGTCCTCGCCCAGGTTCGTGTTCGGGCCAGCTGAGCAAACTTCAGCTTCATATAGATCTGTTTGCATTTGTTTGTGTTTCCCCACGGACACCGGCGGCGGTTCCCTCTCATATTACATCTTGATCGTGATTCTCCTGGGTGCTGAAAAGCGAGAGGCAATGTTGGGAACATGTTGGGAATGGCAAAGCGAGGCGGAGGCAACGCTAGGGATTCGGTATAAGCAGCGTGTTACATCTTTAGTTGAGAGGCCAGTTTAAACTTCCCCGGTGCCTCGCTCGGTGTCTGCAGTCAAGATAGCGCGCCGATTAACGGGCATCCCCATGTGTTTGTTCGCCATTGTGCATCTCTCAGCAGATCCTTTATACGCAGGGGGTCCCGTGGGCGTCGCGAAACGAGCCTGTATGTATGCAGTGACTCTACCGGCATATTATAACTGTTCGGGACTCTACATAATGAATGGACCCTATTAGGTTAAGTATCACGCGTATGCGCCTGTAGTATCTGGGCTTTGAACTGTAAACCACGTCTCCCGTCTATGTCTCTGTCTCTCTGCCCCCTCCCTCCCTCCCTCCCTCTTTCTCTATATTTGTGCCTCTCGCTCACTCACTTAGCCTCGCCTCTCTCCCATCAATCCAACGGTGCAGGACCTGCTTGCTCGTCCACCGGGTACCGCAAGGCAGATGATGAGATGTCCGGAACCACGTCCCAGGCGGATCCCGTAGACGCCTCTGCGCGGACTTTGCTGCTCAACCGGCCACAGATTACCAAGTACTGCGACAACCACGTCAGGTAACTGTCACGTGTTATCACTTCTTTCACTTGTGGATTTCCCTGAATACTTCTCTGTCCAGTATGCATCTCGTTTAATGCCTGAAATGTCAGACTGATTGTATTACTTTTGAATCAGTTTTACTTGTCCACGAGGTGTATTATTATATGGATATTATAAACGCAAGTAATTGACTTAAGCATTTGAAAACTTTGCTCCAGTGGCGTATAACAAAGAATAACTGGAGCGAAGTGTTCATTGGCTAAAGTCAACTACTCACAGGCCTGGCATGCGCTCCCAAGGATCAGTAGACTTTGGACTGGGGTTTCTTTTAATAATTTCCTTTCTATTTGTTTTGCGTCAGTTGTAGATAGTAACATACTAATGGTAATTCTGTAAATGACCCCACGTGCCAATCAAGCCCTATTTGTGCCACTGCCGTTTAAATGTAGTCGCTGTTCAGCATTGAAGCATCAATGTCTGGCACTCTCCCAATAGGGAGGATCACTGTTATTGTTTATTTCCGCGATTTTCACCTGATGTTTTGGTGACTGGTGGGCAAACAGCTGATTTTTCAGAGCTTGAAGAGCTGTTTATTTAAATCACAGATCTTTTACAGCGCCGATCTTTTCACAGAAGCAATGCTCTGTTTATGAACGATGTTTTGACCCACCATAGAACTATTATTATCTATTTAATACATTTGCGTTGCCCACCAGTGCCTCGGACGTGACTACACGGCGATTCCCCTAATTAGAGTCAGACCTGGACAGGAAATCTACTACTCTGATTATTATCTGACACTTAAGCAATGTTTATTTCCACCTGCACATAAACTGCTCTGATTGACGGTAGACAATTGTAAGTGCTTTGTAGATGATGTTTTAATGGCTATTAGTGTGAGTATTGTTTTCTTTCTGTTTGAGTTGTCCTCCTGGGAACTCGAAGAGCTGCAGCAGTTATCTCGGATGCACAAGGCCACAGACATAGCCCAACATGCATGAAGAGAGTCTTTTCTTATCTCTGTAAAAAATATTGTCAGTGTTATCAAGACACTGGTAAATTAGCAAGCTGCATCATATTGTTCCATTCCTCACTGCGTCTCCCTGCCATTATCTTATTTACTGCAAACTGATTAAATAATGCAAGTTGATATTCTGTGGTTCACCGTTATTGTCAGGCGACTCGGTTTCACTTTTAAGTGGCCTATTTCAATTTTATTAATGTGATCAGAGTATATGCTCCTCCACTCTTCAGATTGGATGACATTGACCCCAGTTTCCAGCGTTTGTGGATTGGAGCCGTTTAACTTGTAGGCCCTGCACTTTGATGTCCCAGTTTTCCTGTAACTCTTTCGTTTACGTTTTAAAGGTTCAATAGCCTTATTGATTTTCTGAGATTGTAGCCTTGTTGCTTTTATCTGTATACTTTGCCCACTCCCCTGGTTCCCTGACTCCCTCACCTTTTTACCCTCAGCAAACGATGCTTTAGAGCTTTCCCAAAGCTCTTATTTAATACACAATGGCATCTTCTCTCTTTAAATAACGCAGACGGGCTTTTGTGAGGTCAACCTGCTTTTTATCCCATTTCAAGACTCTCAGCAGTATATCACCCCTGCAGCTGACAGCTGTTAACACTTGCATGTTGGACTATCATGGGTAAAATGTAACATCTCCTCATGCTTTGTTGTAAAGTCTGTTGGGAACATTGAGTCAGATATCCTATGTCTTTGATTAGATTAAGGGACTGTTATCTGCAGAATCTAGTGTGACGTATCAGTAACTCTGGCCATCAAGATCATCAAGGGTTAGGTTGTGGTTGACCACTCTGTCCTTTGTCCCTTTGACTTGTTATCAGAGACAAAACCATCAGATCAAGACCTATGTTTTTTAATTAAATAATGTGACGGGACATTCATATGAAAAGTCTGAGACCCACAACACATAAGCAAACAATAACTGCAAAAACGGTCATTGCTGAGGGTTCACTAGGAAACAAAAATATCTAATTTATAGGTTGGTCTTATTTTTAGCTGCTCTAAAAGGTATTACGGTAGCTGCTGGCCATAACAAGGCTAATCAATGCAGGTGTCGGTTCAGTCGAGGCGATTGACAGACAAGATTAAGGTCACCAAGGTTTCTTGTCTTTTTTGGGGGTCAGAATCTAAAATAAGAGTGGAGAAAACGGCTCTATTTAAAGAAGTGATAAGTGTGCAACTAAGCACTCCATAATAGTTTTTTTTGGCCATTTAAGTGCATTTAACAGGTCCTAATAGATTTGCAAGGGCTGCACTTTGCTAAATGGATAAAGTGTTGCATTAAGTGAAATGCTCTTCAAGGTTATACGATAATTGATGCATGATTTTCTATTTCCTATTGCTACTTGTTTTTTGAGTTTATCCTACAGTATGCCTTCTCTCACACAAGGCCTTTTCTTTTGCAGCACCACCAAATATGGGATCCTCACCTTTCTGCCACGGTTTCTGTATGAACAGATTCGAAAAGCAGCCAATGCCTTCTTCCTCTTCATTGCACTTATGCAGGTAACGTAACCAATGCCTGACTTGTTTTGTGTTTGTGTGGCCCACAATAATGTTGCGCACATAAAATATATGGTATAAGCAAAAACAAAGAAAAGGCTGTGCTGCTGTTCCAACCAATTTAATATCAATGCTGGTAGTGATACTGAGATACTGATCACAAAGGGTTTGGGATATCTGATAGTTGATGATGTAGATGACCATTTTCAAATATGTTTATATGTTTTAACTAGATTAATGTTAATTGCTTTTTTTATTGTTCTCTTTGTATGGCACTTTGTATTGCTTTCTGAGCGAAAGGTGCATTATAAATGCACTTAGAATAAACTTAATATTACACGTACACGTATGGGTAGTAAAATCACATAGTGTTAATGTCAGTGTCTTAACACTACCAAATACTATACTGTTGTTTGACATGAATAGTTTAAAGTAAACGTAAAAAAAACATCTTTGACATCTGCATATTGAGTTTAAGTTATCCAGGTTTGATATCAATATTAGCTGAGTTCTACTGAAATCCCACTATGAGTCCTTGTGCATTAGTAACTGATCTGTCCCATCTGTAATGGGCCATCCAGCGACCATTAAGCTATTACGCTACAGCTATCAGCCATCTCATTACCATTGTTTCTGATTTGTGCCTTCCACCTGACAACAGCAAATCCCGGATGTATCACCGACTGGTCGTTACACCACCCTAGTTCCGCTTATCTTCATACTCACAGTGGCTGGAATTAAAGAAATCATAGAGGACTATGTGAGTAACATCCTAATTTCAGCATTTACCCTATTCAAATCTCAATTAAGCAATTGTCCTTTTTCAGAAAAGACACAAAGCAGACAATACAGTTAACAACAAGAAAACAACAGGTATGGCTCTGTGTGCGTGCTCATTAATGTGTGTGCTTGTGTTTTGTGAGCAGCTTTTTTTTTTCTTTCATAATTTTGTCAATGGCTACAATAGTGATGGCTTTGTGGCCTCAAATGAAGTTTAGTTGGTATGAATACTGTATGAGGTTGACTGATGCCTGTGTCCCTTCTGTCAGTGCTGCGAAACGGAGCCTGGCAGACTATTATCTGGAAACAGGTAACATTACCCTCATAGAAGCTGCTCATAGAAGCTGCTTTTCTTCCACTTGTATCCAATTTAATGAAATATTTAGTTAAAACAAAATGACAAATACGCCCCATTGATGTCAACATGACAAAAGGGGCACTAGACATTCACGACATACCTAGGTGAATTTATAATATAATATTAATAATCCCCTTTTTTAAACAGATGTGTTTCAGGGAGCTTTCATGTTTCAAACCTATTTTTGAGGTTTAATTTTTGTGCGGGCAGACTGTGGTCACTTAGTTGCACTTCAGCTGGATCTGTCAGGTTTTATGCAGATGGTAAAATGATACCCATGCAATTATAAGTGTTTTTTTGTTTTTGTACATCTGTGATGATTAGAGAACATGCCATTATCAAAACTAAAAAATAATAATGGGTGTGTGGGACTTACTTCAGCATTTTGTCCATTTTGTCACCATTACATACTGTACATGTCTTATTACATTTTATGAATGAGCTATATTGGTTGTAATATAGACAGGCTATAATAAAATCTTTCTATAGCCTATAGTCATCTTTTACTCTCAAACTGTTAGTGACATTGTTACTATCTAGTATTTTACTATTTACTCTCTAATGGCTTTGTATTTCTCTTTTTGTCCCTCTGTCCATGCTCTGCTTCATCATGCCACAAGGTGGCAGTTGGAGACCTAGTGAAGGTTACTAATGGCCAGCATCTGCCAGCTGACATGGTCATACTGTCATCCAGGTCAGGCACCACTGTGTGTGACTTTGTGCAAATATGTATCATTGTATTTTCTTATTTGAACGTAAATTTATGGCACTTTTGTATCTACAGTGAGCCACAGGCCATGTGTTACATCGAAACTTCAAACTTGGATGGAGAAACTAACCTGAAGATCAGACAAGTATGAATCAAATAACTTTGAATTTAAGAATTCCTCTTCTGTACCTCACTCTAATTCACTCCTGATGTTTTATTTTTTGTTTTTCCCAGGGTCTGCCTCTAACAACTGGTTTTCAGAGCCTCGAGGATTTAATTGCACTATCTGGTCGATTAGAGTGTGAAGGTCCAAATCGACATTTATATGACTTCACTGGCACATTGCGACTGGAAAACCAAAAGTAAGTCTTTAGCGAACATATTTTACTCAAAGTTATCACTCTTTCCTGTTATATTGTGAATTTATCCATCCACAGTCCAGGTCCACTGGGACCAGACCAAGTGTTGCTTCGTGGAGCGCAGCTCAGAAACACACAATGGGTTGTAGGAATTGTTGTGTACACTGGTCATGACTCCAAATTAATGCAGGTGAAATACTGAGTTACAACACAACGCCACAAAGTTATTGTTTCTAGCAAACATTATAATTTCAGGAGTAACTTTATTCTCATTCATTGCCTTGTCAATCTTCAGAACTCTACCAAAGCCCCTCTAAAACGCTCAAACGTAGAGCGAGTGACAAACATGCAGATCCTTGTCCTGTTTGGGATCCTCTTGGTGATGGCTCTGGTCAGCTCAGTAGGTGCTGCAATTTGGAACAGAGAACACACTGAAGAAAACTGCTGGTACTTGTCCCGGGCAGGCAAGTGTCTTTTCTGTTATAACATTACCTCAAATTAAATTGTAACTGATTGTAATGATTCACTTTTGTTTTCAGGGATATCTCCACTAACTTTGCATACAATCTTCTCACCTTTATTATTTTGTACAATAACTTAATCCCCATCAGCCTTCTGGTCACTCTGGAAGTGGTTAAGTTTACACAGGCGCTCTTTATCAATTGGGTTAGTGTCTTTATTGAATTTAACGCATAATACTATGCTACTATACTAACATTTTTATTGTGTGGCTGTAACGTAATGGAAATTGCCATCCCTTAGGATATGGAAATGTACTATGCGGATACAGATACACCCGCTATGGCAAGGACATCCAATCTCAATGAGGAGCTAGGGCAGGTATGTGTTCCTTTTTTCGTCTTCCTTTATCAACTGTATTACCTGGATGTAAACAGTTGTTCATTATACATATGTGTTATTGCCAGGTGAAGTACCTCTTTTCTGACAAGACTGGGACACTAACATGCAATGTTATGCACTTTAAGAAGTGTAGCATTGCGGGGATCACTTATGGGTAAGTGGTCTCTTATTTTCAATCAATCAATCTTTATTTATAAAGCGCTTTTCATACCAAATGGTATCACAAAGTGCTTTACAGATTACAACATTTAAAACAATACGCCCTGCATCATACATCCACATACATGTATGTGCATGCATACACGCACGCACGCACGCACACGCATGCACATACACACACATAATTAGGACTAGATAAATAGATGTCAGTTAAAAGCTAAGCTAAAATGGTGGGTCTTGAGCCTGCTCTTAAATACATGAACGTTCTCTGTGGTCCTGAGCTCCTCCGGCAGGTCGTTCCAGAGGCGAGGGCCGTAATATCAGAAAGACGCCTCGCCGTGAGGCGACTGAAGAAAAGTGTCTATTATGTTAGCTTTCTATTGACTTTAGGAATAACTAGGAGACCCCTGCCGGAGGAGTGAAGGGGCCGTGAAGGTTCATAAGGTAAAAGCAGTTCTGAAAGATAAGAAGGACCAAAACCATTAAGACATTTAAAAACCATTAAAAGAACTTTAAAATCTATCCTGAAACACACGGGGAGCCAATGCAGCGACTCTAAAACCGGTGTAATGTGGTCCCGCCTCCTGGTCTTTGTCAGGACACGAGCTGCTGAATTTTGTAAAAGTTGTAAACCTGAGATACTCTTTTTGGGAAGACCAGAAAACAGGGCATTACAGTAGTCAATACGACTGGTGATAAAAGCATGCATTAGCGTCTCCGTGTTGGCCCGGGAGAGAATGGGGCGGACTCTGGCTATGTTCTTTAGATGGTAAAAACCTATCTTTGTGATATTCTTAATGTGTGGAATAAAAGTCAGCTCAGAGTAAAAAATCACGCCCAGGTTCTTCACCTGTGAGGGAAGATAGCGGATAGCGGTCTAAAATGGTTAAAATCATTACAGTCCAAATTGGTCTTCTTCAGCAGGGGCCTCACCACCGCCCCCTTAAAGGCAGCAGGGAAGACCCCCGTCTGAAGAGAGCAATTCATCATCTGCAATAGTTCGGCTTTCAAGGATCCATAGAATGTTTTAAAAAACGGGGTTGGGTCTAAAAGACTCCTCACTGAGGAGAAAACTTTATCAAGCATCTCAGCATTAACCTTTGTGACTCTTAACAATAAACGTTAGTCTACAAGGCACTTAAGCTTTTTCATCCAATCATTGTTATATCATTGTGTCTAATGCATTGTATTAACATAAAATGAAGCATGTTAATTCTTTTATTCAGATGATTGATAACTTTGCATGCTTGATTGATTGAACTAATCAGCTCATTGATTCCTTTTGCACTGTGCTGTCATTCATCAATACAGTCATTTCCCTGATCTTGACTGTGATCGTTCAATGGAGGACTTCAGGTAAGTCTCAAACCTCTATTTTCCCTTCTGTTTTCTGCTGTCTTCTTTATTAGTTTCAGTCTTAACTCGCATGACAAAATGATAAAATTGTAACATATATTCATTCACCAACACTGAAAACATGTTATTATTTCTAGCAATCTACCGTCCAATAGCCATAACTCCACTGAATTTGATGACCCTGCTCTCATCCAAAACATAGAGAAAAACCATGTAAGATACCAACCTTCAGATAGTGTTTTGCTGTATCATATGCTGTTAAAACATCTTGATTTTTGTATGTAGCCAACGTCTCCCCAAATCTGTGAGTTCCTGACAATGATGGCAGTGTGCCATACAGTGGTTCCTGAAAGAGAAGACAACCAGATAATCTACCAGGCGTCTTCGCCTGATGAAGGAGCTCTGGTTAAAGGAGCTAAAGGACTGGGCTTTGAATTCACAGGGAGGACGCCTCATTCTGTCATCATTGATGCTGTACGTCTAACTTAGGTGTTTATTGCTACTCTATGATATATAGACTAAATGTATGTTATGTTTCAGAGAGGAAAGGAAATGACCTATGAGCTGCTCAATGTGTGTGAGTTTTCCAGGTAATGCAGATGAGATTATTTATCATCAACTAAATAATGCTCACTGTGTACTAAAGCTAATTTTGCTAATTACCTTACAGTAACCGCAAGCGGATGTCTGTGGTGGTCAGGACTCCCTGTGGGAAGCTACGCTTATACTGCAAAGGAGCTGTATGTTTAGTTTTATATGCTGTAAACATCCTGTGTATAAACATGACCAACAATTAATAACTGTTGTGATTATTTTGCTATTTCTTAGGATAATGTTATATTTGAACGCCTGACTGAAGCGTCTCAGTACAAAGATCTGACTGTTGTTCATCTGGAGCAGTTTGCCACTGAAGGTTTTAGAAAATAAAAATCTGTTTTTGTTTTGTTTTTTCTGTCCAGTTACATTATGTGCTTCTCCATGTAGGTTTGAGGACCCTGTGTTTTGCGTATGTGGATTTAGAGGAAGAAGCCTATCAGGAATGGCTAAAGGAATACAATAAAGCTAGCACTGTTATCAAGGACAGAGCACAGAAACTTGAGGAATGCTTCGAACTAATAGAGAAGGTAATTTCCTAAACAACATTAAGCACTCTTAAGCCTCCATAGAGCATAATTGTGTTGAGTCTTATATTGTTCAACGCTTTGACACCTCTTGTGGCCAGCAGAGGGCAGACTGAGTCCATTATGGTACATTGTGAAATGTTCTCTTAGCAAGAGACTCTTTGCACTGACAATTGTAAAACAAACCAAAGGTTCTGCCACTTAAAGAAAATGTGGGCAGAGTTCTGACTAATTTGCATTCATCTGTAAGTTAAAATATAGTGTTTTACGTAAGAGGCTCTGGAGTCATAAGGAAAAGTAAGAACGGAGAAAGCGGAAGCAAGAGGTGGAGGGCAGCTTATGGAGACCACAAGGATAATTACCTGCGCCAGTCTGCCAAAAGCCCCATAAAACTGGAGTCAACAACACAGTAGTGTTACCTTGTGTATCTGTGTGAGTGTGTCTAATGAGGGCACACATACATTTAAATGCTGAACAAATTACAGCAAGAGAAAAAAGTAATGGGTTACTCTTGGCAAGTAGACACAGAGTTGGTGTGAAAGTTCACTGACGTTTCCTTTTAACTGAACTTTCTGGCATCTCCCCTGTCATGAATGCAGAAATATTAATGATGTTTCCACTTTCAACTTTTTAACTTCTAAACTTTCTTGATCAAGCTTTGTCTTGTTTTGTGAATTTATTCTTAGCCCTATCTTGATTCAATTTAATCTTTCTGTGTCATGCGTCTGTCTTCCATCTTCAGAACTTAATGCTGCTGGGCGCCACAGCCATAGAGGACCGTCTACAGTCAGGGGTGCCAGAGACCATTGCTACTCTAATGCGAGCTGACATCAAGATCTGGGTCCTCACTGGAGACAAACAGGAAACGGCTATTAACATAGGTGAGAAAACAGTAAAAGCATGGCACTTTAAATGTCATGTGGAAAGTGGTGATGCGCAAGTGCACATCAAGTTGTTACAGCAGCCCAATGTAGGGCATGGAAATGGTCTGGACTGTAGCTAATTAAATCACAACTGAAGAAAGTGTCTATTATGTTAGCTGTGAAATTCCAGACATGCCTTTGCACACTTCAGCTGTACTGGTACCAAAGGTGGAAATACTTTATATAGAACATTTAGTATAACCACAGTCTACATGTGTTTACTCCCGACCTGATATTTACAGAAGCTTCATGATAACACTCCTGTTATTAAATACTGTATGACATGTGCATGTTTTGGGAGTAGGCTGGAGTTCCATCTGGAGATAGTGGTTGAATAAATACTTCTGACAGAGGACTGTTTGATTTCAAAGGAGGGAAAAAAACATTCACTTTTCCTCTTCCTCTATCTCTCAGGTTACTCCTGTCGCTTAGTCACACACGGCATGTCCCTCATCATCGTCAATGAGGACTCTCTAGATGTGAGTACACAGCCATTGTCCCGTAGACCTCTCCAGAACAGCCCCTCTTCTGGTTTGCCTAAACTCTTGTGGAGGCAAATGGGGCGGGGGTACTCATGGGGGGGGGGGGGTTACCGTGGGAACCAGGGTGTGGCTTTTACACGGAGCGGTAGGTGGGGCTCTTTGTTCTCACTCAGGTGGAGGTGATTAAAGTCTCTGGTGTCCGCTTTAGCAGAAAAAAAAAAGTGCTTTTGTGCTGCTACCTGTTTCCCTCGAATTGGTTTCAGCCTGTTGCTTTTTGTTAGATGTTACACTTTTAATTCAGTGGTAGACTAAGTGTAATTATAAATTATTATTGTCTTGCCTAATCTGGCCTTAATTGTTGTGTCTAGTATTGTTGTTGTTGTTTTCTTACATACCTTCATCCTTACATTTCATTCCTTCTCAATGAAATGGATTTCAAGCTTGTTACTTGTATAACACAATTATTTGTGTATTTCTTAAGGCTAAATTCTCAAGTTTAGTAACTGTGTCCTAACCGTCTTCTTTGTTAATAAGAGCAGAATGTCCTGAATATTTTTGGAGCTGTACGAACTCCGACCAAAAACCCTCATTAGACTGAGGCCGTTTTCACACATGTTGGAGCGCTTTGTAGGTCGCCTCGAGACCGCCTTAGCTCCAACTGTATTTACTCCAAAGTTAGTTAAGTCCGTGTTCACACGCGCTCGCACAAAACATCGCAACATCAGCCACGTAACAACGATCAGCTGTTCAATGAACTTATTCCCATGACAACGGCCATCAACCTGTCAATGTGCCGACATCGACACGCGCGCATGTACAGGTGCACTTCCCCGATGTTACGCGTGGTCACTCCTCTCCCTCGTGGGTGAATACACGGAGGCTTAGACGCGCAGCGCGGAGAAATGTACTTAATCAGCACATGGAGAGGAAAGTTTCACTGCAGCAGGAAGGGGAAGACAGGAAAGAGAGGCGTACCTTGATGATTTAAAGTTAATCCATTTTGCCTTGTCAGAGCAGTAATCCAAATGTCCTCATGCAGCACGTAGTCATTCTTTCTTCGTGCAAAAAAGAGGCATCAAAGCGAGAATAGTTCACCAGAGGTCGGCCATATTCACACCACAAGCGCTCCGACGCAGAGGGCGGCTCAGGCCACTTCGAGACCACCTGTTTCAGCAGCAGTCGGAGCGGCTGTTTAGACCGGCTTAAAATTCTGCGGTTAGATTCACACTGACCCTAAAGTGCCGCTCTCGGGCCGAAAGTTCCTTTAAGTCGACCTAACTAGAGCCTGTGTGAAAACGCCCTTAGACACCAGTAATTTTATGTAGCATCTGTGTCACTGCTGAACTTGTCTGCATCCATTTCACACAAACAGTTTTAGACTAATGAACAAATATCTACTTTACAAAGCCGTGCGAATGATGTCTCATAAATTTAAAACCGTGTGCTGTTGGGGCAGAAAAGACTTGTCGTGTCAGACGTGTGATATAAGCTCGTGTTTCTAATTGTTTTAGCTTGAGAACGTTGACCTGGCACTTTTTCATGTTCACTAGGTTTCATTACTTTCTGTTATTATTGCACACATCTTAATTTTAATCTGAGATCTAAGTTTACCTCTGCTTCAGCACATGAATGACTTGAAACTAACTGGTAACTTGCTCAGTGTCAGCCTTGCTATTTTTGTTGTATAGTTTACAGAAACGCGTCTTGTTTTACAGATTTAATGTAACTCCATCAGTCAAATGGACTTTATTGTCTTTGAGTGGGTTTAGGGGGTAATTTTAAGTGCTCCAGTGCCAGCTCTAGTCGTGTCCAGTCAATACATTCCATTTTGTTGCAGCATTTGAGCCTAAAATCAATGTTTCCACATAAAGGTTGTGCTCAATAATGGCAAATGTCCATTCTGCTGACGTGTCCTTGACCTTGTAAGTTTTTTTTTTTAAATCATTACTAACTCTTGAAGCAGCTGGCCTTTGCTTTCCTTTTAGGATAGTATACCTGAGCTTTATAGCTGAACACACTTTCTTGTTTGTGTTGTTTATGCCCAAATGTGCTCATTGGTCACGATTTGCGCATCTGTCATCCATGACGTGTTCAGTGGAACTGTTTATCGACTTGGATGAAGCAAAACTTGTTTTCTGTGAAGACCTTATCTTTCACTTAAAATATCTTATACTCGGCCAAATTTGTTGATGCCATTACAAAGTGTAGCTTTCATGTGACAGTAAACAGAAGCTCCTTATCACGATCTCACCTCCTTTCTAACCTCTTGGCCCCATTAAAAAGTAGCCCACACCGTTGTCTTGTGACCTTGCAGTCAAGTTGTCAGCCTGAAGGTTGTTGTTTTTTCCCCTATTAGTCACTGTTAGTTTTACGGCAGCAGTTGCACGCTGGCCTGTTCGCTCGCACATTCTCCGCTCCACGCCGGCTTCACACAGCTACCTCCACATCTGTCAGCACCCTCTCTTTACGCAGGAAGCCACTACACGGCCTTTGGTGCGTGAGAGGAAAACCGTGTGTGTCACAGGAGGATTTGTCCGTCAAGTGTGTTCCCTGAGATGGTGTTTATTGTACTTCATGTTTGAGATAGACAATCTGGAAAAGGGGGATCTGTGGGGGGGGGGCTTGGCTGGTCTCCTCTGTGGGTGATGAGGGAGCAGTAACGCGATCTCCTTTTGGTTCTCCTCCTCATCAAAACAAACTGTGTGAGCAATGCCTCCTGGGTAAACGGCTTGCCACCACTAAGTTGTGACAAGCTCCATCTGTCACCTTCAAATCGCTGCCACACACAGAACAGCACAAATCTTCACCTCGTGCCTTTGTGACGAATCATTAGTGACGGATGCACAGGAGCTGAAATTTATGTGCCTGCTGCTTTAGCTTTCAAATATGTAATTATTAGTCCGATGGAGTAAGAATTTTGTTATTTGCCATCACAACTAATTAAGTAATCTAATCTAAGTAATCTAATAACAATGTTCAAGGACTCTAAACCAGGTTTCCGCTGGGCATTTAAAAGCATTAAAAGTCGTTAACCTCTAAACCCCCACCTTAACGGAGTGCATTTTCTCCAGTTCGGCTTTACCCAAACCTAAAAGGTTACAGCCTATAGGCCAGAGTAACGCCTCATTTGAAAGCTAAGGCATACAAAACTCATCTAAATTAATCTTTTCCTTGCATCTTTGCTGCGTTGATGTCACTTTAAAAAAAAATGTTTTTGCTCTTTTGTTGCGTCTTTGTCACACATTTTTGTCACTTTTCTGTTACTCTTTTGTGGATTATTGGGCATATTTTTTTTCTGACTTCATCACTTTTTTTTTTTCAAGAAGCTTTTAAATTTGGGTAAAGCCAAACTGGAGAAAATGTGCTCTGTTTAGGCGGGGGTTAAGAGGTTAAATGATTTGTACCAAAATCAAGGCCTTAAATCTCATTAAAAAGCATTCAATTGGAAACAACATACTGGCATTAAATTTGAATTTATTGGAAAATTATGACATTGCTCACTTTTTTTTTTTACAGTATAAGTTTATCGAAAATACCAAAGTTATGGTCTAAAACATATTCAGTTGCTATTTTGATCACATTTCTTTGCTTTAAAAGTTGCCTGTTTTGTCCAATTCTCTTTCCTCCGTTTGATTTAATGTTTGCAAATCAAACAGAAATCAAATTCGCACCAATTCTTTCTCCGTTCATGGCATTAACATATGTATTTAGGCATGAAATTGGCATAGAAATCATTAAAACTGACTTGCTTCCTGCCTGTATAACCTTGCATGTGCTGAGAGGAGGATTTATCTCTCAGAACACAGTTCAGAAAACCTGCTAATTTACTGCAATGCTAAAAAGCGTCCCCACTGTAGCTTTATGGTCAAAATTTGGTCAAAACTCCCCTTTTCACATGCTATTCAGTTCACTGTGGAAATTATTAATCGGTTAATAGTAAAAGTAATTGCCAGATTCGCAAAGATTTTGATGTTATTTTGCTTTCAAGACCACTCATAGGACATTTATGGTAAAATGCAAACTTTCACGGTCTATGCCAAGTTCAGTCCATCCAAATCTTCACTGCCATCACTGTCATCTCACAGCATTGCGCTTGTTTACTGTATTGAGACCAAGCAATACATTCCACCAAATTAATCATCACACAGACGTCCAAACTGTAGTATTTTTCTACAATAACAGCAGTTCCTAATGAAACAGACCATTAACAAAGCTGCCTGTGTGTCTTTTTTCTTTTTCCATTCGGCGCTGTGTGTGTCTCCGTCCATGGCTGCAGCAGAGGATGTGGGTGTTTGCACAGATGCATAGTGCGATAATTAAACGCCATATTAAATCTCGGCGGTGACAGAATCTGCACTTCAGACATGAGCTCGCCTTCACTCAACACTCTTCTTCGTATTGTTCCCATTTATCTTGCTTACTGCTTTTTGTATGTTTTATGGGCCTGAGCTCATTTATAATAATGGCATTAAATGTTGAGATTTCGCCGAATCATAGGTGGTCTAGTACAAGTCAACATTGGCCTTTCCCAGGTTTCACTGAACAGTCTGTGTGATTGTTTGTGCTTATGCACTTTATGGTTGGGTATGCAATGAAAGCAGCTGATCTGTAATTTCTCAAACTGCCTCCATACCCTCCCCATTCTCTCAGCCAAATATAAAGCTGATAAAATTCCAGTCAGGAAGTCTGTGAACATGCTCCCTTAAGTGCGTGTTTATATGTGTGTGTGTGTGTGTGTGTGTGCCCTGTAATGCTCAAACTTAAATGGAAAATCAATGACTTTTGAGAATGTTATTGAAGCAATTGGAAGCAGCTACCACTTGTTAACAGTCGAAGTTGGTTTATTCCATTCAAGTCTGCATTTTGCATCTTGGTAAATGATTTCAATTTGAGTTAATAAGATCTGGACTAGAGTTCCTCTGTGACTCTTAAGCATTACAGTAGACTGATTGGTGATTATCCTGGTTATCTGAACTGCCAGCCAGGATTTGGCTGGGCCTGCTGTGACATGTCACTGTGATATTATTGGCACCTCGCTGTTAAACCAGGTTTGTTTGTGGCCACAGGTTTTGACAACAGTCATTAAATAATTACTGGACACTAATTTATAACCACATGTTGCTGGTTTTAAAACGTCATAAGAATCATGTATTCCACTAGGTTACATTTGTTTTTAAACTGTGTATTGCACCCTTATACAAAGGCTTACTTTGTGATATTTAGAGATGAAGATGGTGTAGGATGTCTTTACATTTATTTCAAATATCAGGCGACACAAGCATTTGCTGTATCTACAGAAAAGAATCGCATGCTTTTTTTCTTGACTTAGAAATCATTTGAGCTTCTGAAACCTGACAACCTGGAAGCTCTTAAATCCTTTCATTCTGTTTGTGTTGTCTTTTGCCTGTTTTGGGGAAAAAGTTGAATGCAAACAGGAATTCCGGTGCACAAAGAAAAACACACAGCCTCAGGCTGGGAAAACAAGCACAGGGATTTTTGGGAAGAGGAGGGACACGCTGCAGAGAGAAGGCCATAATGCCACAGGTTTTGTGGTGCATGTCTTGCATGTGCTTTAGAGCTGGGTATTAGCTGAATCATGCTCCCGGGTCTCGGGTCACCTGCCACAAACACAGTTGTGATCTTTTCATTATTCATCACAGAAATTATTTGGGGTTCACTGTTGAAAAAACAGCCCTACTTTACTGAACAATTGGTGACATTGCTTTATGTGATTTGAATTATTGTTAATTGAATACCCATTTGACAAGGGTTGACCACTTGAGCAGCAAATGCTCAGTTGTTTTTAGACAAGTCATTCATTACTTGTGGTATTTACTGTAGATTCTTGTATCCTTTTGGGGATTGATGCATATTATTACCTATAATACCACGGTTACCACCTCTAAATGCTAGCAGAAGTCAGCGGTGCATCTCCTTAGGCCTTTAATGTGTATGTGTGGGCTCCTACCATGTCTTCTCCTCCACATGGATTTCATTACAAGTCAGGGGATGTTTATTTTTCTATTAATCCTTGTTCCTCTATTATACTGAGCTTCATCAAAACTGCCCTAAACAATCATGCCTACAGCATTGTAGGCAAGCTCTTTTCAAATAAACACACACTGTAACCTTAAACTCGTAAAAGAATACAGTGTTGCTCTGTTGTGACACTGGTTCGATCTGCTTCGTCTTTATCACTTTATTGTTGTTGGAGTAAAGAAATGGGGTGTAACACACAAAGACCTCGGGCCACAGCAGTCCACGTGCTTATGGCCTAAGACAGTTAACGTTATATTGGCTTTGTTAATTGAATTGTGTATACAGGGGCAAATTCTTTCCCCTGATCAAAGCAGCGCAAACAGGAGCATGTGTCTTCCATTTATTCCCACTGTGGTTTTGACCTTTGAACAAATTGGGGTGTGTTTTGAAGTGCAGCAACTGTGATGTAAAATGGAAGAATTTTGTACTTAGTTTTAAAAGGTTATGTAGTTTTTTTCCCCCAGTTTTATTCTGAATACCCATTGTACTTACTTTCTCTGCAGGCGACTCGAGCCACTCTGACGACCCACTGCTCATCCCTGGGCGACTCTTTGAGGAAAGAAAACGAGCTGGCGTTGATCATCGATGGCCAGACCCTGAAATACGCCCTCTCGTTTGAACTTCGCCAAAACTTCCTTGACCTGGCTCTGTCCTGTAAAGCGGTCATCTGCTGCAGGTAACAAACGCACAACAGTCCAAAGTATTTTCAGATTACTATTTATAGACACTGTTTATTTATAGAAACTTCCTGTGCTGCTCTTTGTGGGTACCTGGTTGTGGGCACTAGCGCTCACATAGTGCAATAGGTCCCTGCTTAAGACAAACTAAATTCTGTCCTTAAAATGTTTATGCTATGTCTCCTTTTTTGGTTATTGTTGAGCAGAGCTGTTCTGTATCAAACGGTTTTCCACTTTTCCTCTTTTAGTCCGTTTAGGAGATTAGCAGAAAATGTCCTTATTATACTTTCGGACTGAGGCATCTCAAATGGATTTTCAACTTATTTACAGTACAGTGCTAATGTTTGAAATCTGTCTCATTTTATTGTTCACAGAGTGTTGTATGGAGCAACTTAGCGTGCATTGTAGCTTTGAAAACTTTCTTTCTATTAGTTGGGTTTGCAGGTCTTCATTGTGCAGTGAGATGATTTCTAATAATACGCGGTCCATGTACTTCTGTAATCTTTGTGGTGTGAGAGCTTTTCATTTGCCTAAACTTACAGTGTCCCACACTTTACATTTATTAGCTGGAGAAACGCATGTAGTAAAAAGAGATTTGGGTTGGGAGCATGTCTTTAGGGTCCCTTAGTGTGACCGGTGCATGTTGGTAATGAGCGGTGTTGCCTTTAAAGTACAGAGGTGGTGGTGACATAATGCCCCTGCAGTGGTTCTTGAATAAGTGCGCTTGTATGCATGGCCTCCTAACTTCACTTGGCCTCGGTTTACAGCAGGTCTTAGCGGCTGCTTATTTTCTGCTC
Organism: Neogobius melanostomus; assembly: GCA_007210695.1. Lineage (NCBI taxonomy): Eukaryota > Metazoa > Chordata > Actinopteri > Gobiiformes > Gobiidae > Neogobius > Neogobius melanostomus. The sequence continues at coordinate 1,229,739 of VHKM01000035.1, read as the reverse complement.
AGGTCTACTATAAAGTGTTCTTTCATCTCTTCAGCGACTCAGACATTGTTAGAAATACATCGTGGAAAAGTAGAGACAGAGAGATAAAGAGAGATTTGTGGTTTAGATGCTTAGAGATGCTCAGGCAGACACACTCTGCACTTCAGACAGGAACTGGAAAACAAAGAGAAGAGGTTGATCCCATAATTCATCTGTGATCACAGCGGCCAAGTCAGAGCTTTTATTTGGGTACATCCTGTGGTGTGTGTGAATGTGCTACATATAAATACTAGGCAGACCATATGACCACTCCATTCGATCTTTGCATTTCCAAATCATATGAAGAGTGTCTGCAGTGCTCCACTGTGTGAGACACAGTTACTCATTATGTAATTTACTTTATCAAAGGAGTCTATTGTGTGCTGAGTGCATGTGATTCCTCATGCAGCTTCTCATAATTTAATATTGAAATAATTGTATCAACATTGACAAATAGTGATTTTACTGAGTGCATATTTTTTGTTGTCTTCATTGTAAGTAACTTATTTATCCTGAATAAATGCACAATAAAAATGGTCTTATTTACAACGTAGCTGCCACCTGTTGCTAGTCTTACTCTGTGGGAAATATAGCTTTCTTTGTTGTACAAATCCTATCGTGGTGTCAGTTTTCCTGTCTGCTTCAAGCTTCATAGAAACTGTGCTATTCTTGGGCAGTAATCTGTACTGGGGGGGCGTGTCAGCATTCACATGTGCACAAAAATGTTTTGTAAACAGAGAAGAGGACAATTTGAGCAATGTCCCATATCTAGAATGTAAACACTGTAATTTGGGACTTTTATTGGTTTGCTGTCCATCACATAATACAATAATAATTTAGCCACACTCAGGAATTACAGCACAGCCTGTCCTTTCTACAAAAGAGTCAAATTAAACTGTTAGTTTTAAGCAATGACCTCACATATAACTCTTCCTACTCCCTTTCTTCTGTATGGCACATTAAATGAAAAGTTATCCGTCGTACTACCGGGCGAACACGTCACTGCGCCGCGTTGGTCCTGAGGCACGGTCTGTAATGGAGCCTCAGTGGGTTCTCCTTTGTCAGTGAAGGGACCGAACCGGTTCCTGAGCCTGGATCAGAGATACAGGTCAAGAGGGTGGAGTACCTCTGGAAGCTCCCTAAACGCAGACACAAGCTGCAGGCGCACTCGGTCGTATTGAGAAACGCATGAACTCATAAAGCCGCGCACATCAAACAAAGGCTACCCAGACTCTTATTTGCCGAACAGTGAATCATTGTTTCCTAATCCTGGTAAAAGCAGGAGTTATAGCCCCGCTGAGAGTTATCGGTGCCAGCCCTCCATCCATCATCCCCCCACCTCAACCTTTATTGTTCCCTGGGTTAGTTTGTCACTCTGGGCACCTTTTTATCCCATTTATGGTCCTTTGATTTGCTCTAATCCCTTAAATGTGTTACACTCAATTAGGATTAATCCAATGGTTTCCATAGTGGTAAAAAAGATGTAAACACTTGTAATTGCCATTCACAACCCAACCTTCTCCCTGATTATTTTATTACAATGCTTTTTTTTAATAAATGACAAATTGCCTTACTGCTCACCAATCTTTTCTTGGAACACTTTTCTTGGATAAGCAATTTTTTTAATCCATGATGAATCTATTTTTATTTTGAATAAATAAATTGCATCAGTATTCCAATCAGAGTCACAGTCATTTTGCAGATATAAATGCTCTTCCTGTCGCAGTCATTTGCATGACTGTGACTTACTTGACTGAGCAAAGGTGGTATCCAGGCCATGCCACTATATGTGACTGCCTTCCAATTCCAGCCCCCTGCGTTTTGCGTCTTGTCTTTTAAATTTACACTCTCTTGTCTCCCCTTTGTGCCCTTTAGAGTGTCACCGCTGCAGAAGTCTGAAATCGTAGACATGGTGAAGAAGCACGTCAAAGCCATTACTTTGGCCATAGGGGACGGTGCCAACGACGTGGGCATGATCCAGACGGCTCACGTGGGGGTGGGCATCAGCGGGAACGAGGGCATGCAGGCCACCAACTCCTCTGACTACTCCATCGCACAGGTGCAGCGCAGACACGGCCCCGCTCTGAATCATGTAGCATTACATCAGTTCATAAATAAACACAAGCTTTACATGCTTACATAATGGAGAGATGTTTGTGCAAAGTCCCCTTGTCAACAACTGTCGCTCATTTATCATATAGTTCAATGAATAGGCAGGAGCAGCTGTACTGTATAGCAGTCCTTCCTTTGTTCTTCATGTAGCCTTGGGCTTTTTGTCCGTACTCTTAAGTGCCCCATACTTCGAGGGTCATGCACATTATTTAGAAATTGGTCAAGTGAAAAGCATATTTGTTAGTAAAAAGGCAATTTACTCATATTCTACACGCCATTTCGCTTGTATTGTTAAATAATTCTGGATGAATATCAATACTGCCTTTGGCCATACCGCCTTTGCTATGCCCAATCCCATCAGATCTTGGAAGCTAAGCAGGGAAGGGCCTGGTCAGTACTTGGATGGGAGACCGTTTGGTAACACCAGGAAGCCTGGCGAATGTAGTGTGTGAGTGAGTGGTTGGTGGTGGTCGGAGGGGCCGATGGCGCAGACTGGTTGCCTCTCTTCCGTCAGTCTACCCCAGGGCAGCTGTGGCTACAATAGTAGCTTACTACCACCAAGTATGGAGTGAATGAATAGTGCAATGTAAAGCGCCTTTGAGTGTCCATACGATGTTAATATATTAATACACATACTGTTATAACTTTTAAATGAAATAAAATTATTAATTTGCCTTTTTTCAATCTGGCCACACCCTATTTAAGGGTGGCTTTTCATTCATAAAAAACATTTTGCTTGACGAAGGCCACTGGCCGAAACGTTCATCTAATAAAGGAACATGGGTGTTGCAAGTATACAGTGTGCGAGAGTTCTTTCCTGTTCTATGTTTGGCCTTTATGCCTTCTCTTACGCACCTGTTTCAAACGAGATGTGTGAAGTTAACCGTCTTTAATTTCTGGCCTTTTTTCAATCTGAAATTATTTCAAGTAGCCTCTGCTAAGCACACGTCGTACTATGTTCGTTAACATTGCTGTCTGTAATATTCCATTGTACCGTGTTTATCTTAGATTACAGCATTTGCTGTGGCATAGTTTTGATAAGGATCTGCAATGCCACAAGATTTATTTATGTCTAGTGTAGTGTAAATTTTTCAGCAAGATCTTGTGTTGTTCATGGGAGAGTTGGACTCCTGCACATCCCAAACATTCTCAATGGGGTTAAGATCTGGACCATGTGAAAATGGTTCAGGGAAGTGTTTCTCACTCTTTTCAATTTGAGCCCAATCCTGTATTTGCAATCGGGGGAAAAAATTATCAAAGATTCACCTGATCATTTGTTATCAAGGTAGTCGTTGAACCTAGACCTGACTAACTCCTGCAACCCCAGATCCGAGTGGCCTCTTTTTTGGAGGCAGTGTAGTTGTCATAGTAAATGTTATATAAGTGGCATTTTGATAGCATAGGTAAATATGATGGTGTAAGAAATTAAATGAAAGATTTTTTTATTTTCACTGAGCTGTAAACAATCAGCATAGTAAGTGAGGCCAATGACTGATTGTGTTAATGTAGTCAACAAGTCTCCTGCAATTACTCTAATCTTGTCCTTTGCCTTTACTGTCTCACTTTCTGTCACCCTCACTGGCTTATCTTGCACAGCTTGTCTTTATCAGTGGACATCCTCTTTCTGTGTCTGAATTAAATTACATTGCACTCATAGTTCAGTGATCCTTTCCCCTCTTCTGACAGTTTTCCTACTTGGAGAAGCTGCTGCTGGTGCACGGGGCCTGGAGCTACAACCGAGTCACCAAGTGCATCCTCTACTGTTTCTATAAGAATGTCGTGCTCTACATTATCGAGGTAGGGCTTCAGCGCCACTCCCCCTTTAATGCACTCATTCACATACACTCAGTTACATTAGCAGAGACGTTTTGCAGCTGCTTGTTGGAGCGCCTGACAGTGATGGACGACAGGCACTTCTGGTGTCTGCTTTCTGTCTCTCTTGCGTACACACATGCATGGAGGCAGAGTGCCTTTAGATCGGCCGTGATGCTGCCCGTCGCCAGGGTCTGCAGACCTGTGTATGCACTGCAGCCTTGGCCCCAACGCTTATGGGGTGGGAGGGTTGTCAGCTGTGCTCAACCCCTTTCACCCCCCCCGAAACCTGGTCTGACACTTAAGGATGTCAGCAGGTGCAGGTCCTCCCCGGAGTCCCAGACCATAGCCTACTGTCTCACGCATACTTGCGTCTAAAGCGCAAAAAGGAACAAGTTTTCATCCACTAGCATCCCAGAGCTGTCAAAATCAGGCATTCACAACTAGGCGCTAAGGAGAATATGTTTTGTATCTTTTTCCTATTCCACAGAAGTACATTTTATAGCCCTACTCATGCCACTCTTCTGTCTCTGCCTGCTTTACAAGAGTGCGTCTCGTAGATTATCTCACATGATTGGCTCCTGCAAAGCTCTCCAGGCCAAGGGTTAGGGACCGTCTCTGTCCACTTTCTGAAGACACCGAATGGGGGGTGGGGATGTGTGGAGTTTTTTCTGCGTATCTGACCTTATCCTGGGCTGTATCTTTCACTGTATGCCCCGGGAATGCCTCAGCACTCGCCAACAGCCAGCCTCCCAGAACACTTCCTGTATCTGCTGCCCCATCAGCACACTATACGTAGGAGCGCGTTAATGAAGGCTCCCTAAGGCCATCGTTGCATTTAGGCACATTGTTTTGGTGGATTAAGCTCTGTAAAGTCACTATGGGGTTTCAGAAGTGGGAACAAGCCATTTAAGGAATGCATTTAAAACGCAAAGTGCCACAAGCTGCGTGGAAGTAGCGTAAAGGGGTTATTTTCACTCTATATATAAATTGAGTAACAGTATTTCAAATTACTTTAAAAGGATCTTTCATCACACATTCAGATATGTCTCAATGCGCCACAACACTGAACAAAAGCTGCAGTTTCCACTATACGTGCCTAAGGCGGTTTACTCTGCGCTATTGTTCACTTCATCCTCTCTGATCCCTGTCTTTCTGTCCTAGCTCTGGTTTGCCTTTGTCAATGGGTTCTCCGGCCAGATCCTGTTTGAGCGCTGGTGTATAGGTCTCTATAACGTGGTAAGTACAGACCACTAACTCTGTACTTTATGTTAATGATAATGCAAGAAGAGAAAATGAATTTGTATTCATCAAATTGCTGTTCAGCTTGTTTTTAAACTTTGGGTGGTCAACGTTGTATTATTGTTAATGGGAAACGCCGGGGTTTCCTAAAATGCATCAAAACTATGTAAACAAGTAACACATGTTTGCCTCTTACAGATTTTTACTGCACTGCCCCCGTTCACACTGGGGATATTTGACCGGCCGTGCAGCCAGCAAAACATGCTCCGGTTTCCTCAGCTCTACAAAATCACCCAGAACGCCGAGGGTTTCAACACCAAGGTACACGCCGCCATATTTAGCCACCTCTGGGCTCGACTGGCCTTGCTGGGTTTTCTGCGGCTTTGAGCGATGCCCGCTGTTTATTTGGTTGACCGGCGGGTAAACAAGAGCGGCATGGGAACTGAGCAGTTTCTATGGCGATATTAATGAGATTCATAGGGCCCAAAGAAGGAAGTCATTCATTTTGCGCTTGCAACCTGTAACTGCACGTTTGGTTAAATGTGCCGGCGTACTGCAAACAGAATTTTAATGGCAAGAACACTGTGTGTGTTTTGAGGGATTTATACGTTTTATTTTAGTGGTATTGTGCAGTTTGTGTCCACTGCCACGAGTTTAAACTCTTATCCCCCGCCTTTAACCAAGCACATTTCCTCCAGTTCAGCTTTACCTAAATCTAAAAGCTTCTTGACCAGAGCTTACAGCCTATAGACCAGTGTGACGCCTCATTTGAAAGCTAAGACCTACAAACTGATCGTAACTTTTTTGTTGCATTTTTGAAAGCATTTTTGAAAGCGTATTCGTGGCTTTCTTCTTGAGTTTTTGTTGCTCTTTCATCACTCTTTAGTCGTGTTTTTGTCACTTTTTAAAATTGTGTTATTGTTGCGTTTCCTGCACGTTTTTGTCACTCTTTTGCCACTTTTTTGTTTTTAGATTTGGGTAAAGCCAAAACAAAGAAAATGTGCCCGCTTCATGTGGAAGTTAACTGAACTAAACCTGCGTGTTTTACAGGTGTTCTGGGGTCACTGTATCAACGCACTGATTCACTCAATTATTCTATTCTGGTTCCCTCTCAAAATGTTAGAACATGGTAAGTTTGAGTTTTTACACAAAATTTGCGAAAATGAAAAGTTCATGCTAATCGAGACCTCTTTTTGTGCCTTTTTGAAGACTCTCCTTTTCCAAACGGACAAGGAAATGACTACCTGTTTGTTGGGAATATGGTCTACACAGTGAGTACACTTCTTCTAGTTCAATATTGTGTCTTCCTGTGTTGCTTTACTTTCGCAGCAGTTGTCTACACCGAGAAAGGGCACTGCCTCTTGGGCTTTTTTAGGTCTCCAGTCAATCTGGCCTTGTCTAGCCACTCTGTCTCCTCTTTGCCCTAATCCACAGTTTCTTTCTATTCTTGTGCCTCCATCGCACACTCTTTGCTATCATTTTACTCCCTACAGTCTCCTGTGCGTTTCTCTGGTATTTATTTGTAGTCCGTGCATGTGGGGGTTTCCGAGTATTTTGCAGAGTTTACAGTATTACATTAATGTTTATTATCTCCACAGTCGCCAGAGCACTAACCAAGTTTTTCCCTGCTTTTTATTTGTTTCTTTGTGTTTACGCAGTACGTGGTTGTAACTGTGTGTCTAAAAGCCGGGATGGACTCCACCGCATGGACCAGGGTATGTGCTGCATGTTAATCAACCATTGACAAATAAAGAGGTAATATATGAGGTTTGCATATAGCCCTCCGTGTAAATACGTGTCCATGGGAAACATAGCCAACTTTCATTTAATGGAGGGGATTAGAGTTTCTTTCCAGCTACAGTTATCTAAGGATTTATTTAACTTTTATCTACTTGTAATCTTTTTGCCACGGGAATGTTTTCCCCGTAATTGCCTTCTGAATTTTTAGATGAAAGTTTGTTGAGATTGCCCATAAATTGTTTGACTTAGGGGCAGTTTAGGAATGTGCTTAGGGGACTGGCAGAAGTTTGTTCTCATTCAGACAACAGCAGAACGCTTGCTTTGAAGCCCGTCTGACCACTTCATTAGTTAACTGTTTGCACCTTTTCCCTGAAGAAATGTGGTGAAACTGGTAATGCCACAAAAATCCCAAGACAAATGCCCCATTGTAAAGTGAAGAGAATGAACAAGAGAGTAAAACATCTCTAATAAATTAATCCAACAATTGCCTCTGTGCAACAATATGGCTTTTAGCCGATATTAGGATTCTGAATTTAAAAATCTGATTTTTTTTTTTTTTTTTTCCAAATCAGATTTAACTCTTCAGCCCATCCAATCAATAAAGGTGTCAGTGTTAAATAAGATATTGGTTGGATGGTGCTGACATCTTTGTCCGTTCAGCTGTCTACACAAGAGCCTGTCGTAATGAAGTAGGGACCTGGGATTCTCACACCGTGTCCCCTTACAGCGATCAGAGCAAGGGACCAAGTCACAGAGAAGAGGCAGGCGAAGATTGTCTATATTGGGACAGGCTGAACTATTTGACCTCCAGTGGTTTCCCTATTTCTCTCTTAATTATTGCACTTTTTGCTTTTGCAGCATAAAACTAAGCACATGGCAACTTCAAAATGTGCAAAGTTTGGATTTTGGTGATGATTTTTTTTTTTTTTTGCCTGGTTTTGGCCCAAGTTGTGTCTTGTTTTGCCACAATGGATACACATTTAAGATTGTTCACAATTTTTGTTTTTGCCATCCGTAAACTCCGTTAAAACTCAGTTATCTTTTCCCTACATGTACGTCTGGGTCTGATCTCAGTGTCTGCGTTTCATCGGTTGAATTTCAACCTACCATTCAGCGAGCGGGGGAGGCGGGTGTTGTATGTGACGTTACACATTTGCACCAGATTTGCTGGTTGTATTGTGAAAACCAATCCAATCGTTTCAAAGGAGTTCATCCCTCCCACCTGAAAATGGAGCTCAATTGTGAAGTTCCAGACCCTCTGTACGAAATGAGTACGAGGGTATGGTAAGACCAGGCTAATTTAGAGTGTACTTTGTTAAGATGGTTTAGTAAAATATTGCATCATTGTTTTCTTACATGGTATATTGCATATGCCCAAACATGGACGTCATATTTTTTTGTAAGTAAATGTTGTGTTTTTCTTTATTTTTGTAGTTTTCCCACTTGGCGGTGTGGGGAAGCATGATTCTGTGGATGCTCTTCTTCACCGTGTATTCAGTCTTCTGGCCCAAGATCCCCATTGCCCCGGATATGCTTGGCAGGCAAGTTTCCCCCTTACACGTGTCACTCATTTCAGTCCATAGGGGTTGAGAGGGTTAAAATAGCCCTCCTCGCGACATCTCTTTCTCCGCCTCTATCACCTGCTGGGTTTAGTCGCCTCCGCATGGCGCCTGTGTGACACACCTCCTTGGGTGTTCCTGGTCTGTGCTGCCGAACTCTGAGGGAGATTTACGCTCCCCGGCAGCCCCTTTCCCCAGGCGTCCTGCACCTGCCGCGTGTCACCCGAGCCCCGCCGTTTACCGGCCCGCACCGAGGTGTTGATTCAAGCCGGTGGGCTGCTGTTGATGGTGATGAGGGTCCTGGGAGACTGAGAGGAGCGAATCTCCCTGATTGAGACTCATTTGGGCTGAAGGGTTGAAGTGTCCTACTGTTGGGAGGGAGCAAAGGAACAGGGCCATCTCAAAACTATTACTTCAGTTCGTGTCAGAAATCAGGAATGCGGTCGAATATCTGTGCAGCTGCTCCTAGGCTAACTGGGGAGTGGTCTGGGGACTTTGAGCCACTTCCCCCCATCCCTCCATCATCCCCCAAACTACCCCATTACCTCTCTTATTTCCCTTGCCGCGTCTATCTATATATCCATCTGTCTACAGGCGACAGCGAATGGAAAACGTCTGTACACTTGTCCACTGAATGCAGTTGATTTAGTTGCTTTAGTCGCAAAGTAGGAAACCAGGAGACCCTACGATGGAGTGAGGCTCTGGGCCTAGCTTAATCCTTACGTCAATTCAGAGGAGCAGAAACAATAAAAAGCGTCTGGTGTTATATGTGAACTTGTGGCGCTCCTGTATGTCAATATTTACTACTGTTTTTCTGTAGCACTTCACAGCACAGTAATACAATAGATAGAAAGGAAATAGCATTGTACCCAAATGTGCAATAACATGATAATTATGGTAATTACATGAAAACCGGGCACATATGTAAATTAACCTTAACTCAACTTAAATAAAGGATGAAAATGTCTAGGAAATATGGCTGGTTTTTTAATGGTAATTATATGAAAACCAGGCTGCAAAATGCATTCTGCCTCATTGGCTACGTTTACATGGCCTGAAAAAACTCATAATCAGATCTGAAGTGTTTACATTCTCTTCAGAAATCAAAGAATCCAAAACTCCAGGTTCTAAATGAGCAGCTGTAGCAGATTTAGATTTTTAGAGCAACTGAATTGACTCCACCCCTCTCTTCAATAATCAGAACGGAGACTGAAACTCACACTAAGGAGGTAGTAATGTTCTGCATATGTGCTGCAGCCTAAACCACTCGACTGTCAGCAGCACATTTACTGTGCAAACTAATTTGAGATTTATTTCATGGATAACTTTTGTGATTATTATTGACCTATTTTTAACCAGGATAATCCTACTGAGATTAAGAATTTCTTTTTCAGGGGAGTCCTGGCCCATGTTTTTAGTGGTAGGAGAAACCGGAGTACCCGGAGGAAACCTACGCAGACACGGGGAGAACATGCAAACTCCACACAGAAAGCCCCGTCCAGGTGGGAATTGAACCCAGGACCTGTGAAGCATGAGCGCTAACTGCTGCGCCATCGTGCCGCCCCGCCTCATTATTTTAGTATTTTTAGTATTAGTTTAGGTTATTAGGTTAGTTTAGGCACACCTGTAAAGATCAGGAAGAAATCAATTATATGCATATCAGATTATGTCTCTTCAGGGCTCGAAATTGCGACCATTTTAGTCGTATATGCTCTCAAAATGATGCCTTTGCGATCTAAAAATGGAATCACTCGCATGTTTACGACTACCAGCGTAAATTCTCCAGTCCACCTTTAAAAGAACCTTCTCGTGCTATCTTAAAAAATGCTTGTGTCATTGTTTCACAAACACTGCCTGTCAGCAACAGCAAACTTTCTGTTACAAAATAGTTTGAGAAATATTCTAAACTACGATCTGTCCTCTCTTTTGGCTCAGCGCCGATGTCATTCCTTCCAGCCCAGCGTGTTGTCTGGATATATGTGCTTGTGTGCCGCTCTCATTCATCAGCCCGCTTTCATTGAATGAGCCAATGTATTTACGCAACTGTAGTCTCTTTATGAGTAAAAGAGGAATATATATCATTCATAAACTCTTTGGGACTGGGGACTATCTCCCAAATGACGCTCGAATTGATGTCGGGCGGAGAAGCAACGCAAACTTCAATCCAACCCGCTCGCCACCTCGTGCAGCGCTGAAAGTGAATCATCGGTGCTCTCGCAAAATACAAAATGTAAAGTCACAAACGCAATGTCAAACACGTCTTCAAAGGTTCTGGCAAAGGAGTTTGCCGTGTGTAGCGTGATCTATGGAGCTGTCCCCGCAGCACAGAGTGAGGAGAGTGAAGGCGCAGAGAGAGGAGACTATGAAGTGCAGTGAAGCAGGGGCGGAGCAAGACGGGGGTTGGGAGGCACAGAATCTGGTGTCCCATTTATAGTCCATCCATCCATCCATTTTCTTCCACTTGTCCATTGCCGGGTCGTGGGGGCAGCTGTTGGAGCTGCCCAAATCACATTGCACCAGCCCCTATGGCTCCTCCTGCAGGTGGTGGGTCCACAGAAGGACGGCCTCACGATTCTAACCGGGCCTGTTGGTCTCTCATAAGGGACTTCTGAACCGCTCTTTGTCTGACCCGTCACCTAGGACCTGTTTGCCATGGGAGACCCTACCAGGGGCACGAAGCCCCCGACAACAGAGCCCCAGGATCATTCGGGCGCTAAACCCCTCCACCACGTTAAGGTGGCGGTTCCAGGAGGGCGCCCATTTATAGTGTTAAATTATAATGAGTTTTGTAGATTTCTGAATCATGTAATGAAAAAATTAAATAAAACAGAAAGCTGGGAGTGGCGTGTGATATGTTTAAATTCCCTTCATCCCTGTTAAAGCCTTCCCTGTATTTTTTGGTTGCGCTCCTAAATTTTTGACTGTGCTCCTAAATTTCAGAATTAGGAGCACAAGCGCTACCAAGAAAAAAGTTAATTTCGAGCCCTGCTCTTGAATAATCTGAGAACTCCAGAAATCAGATTATAATCAGATTTTTGGTCTCAGTATAAACGTAGCCACGGTTACCATGCTATTTCTATTCTGTTACCATGTTATTACTATGCTGTAAGGAAAAGTATGACCATTTTGTGAAAACTTTATTTGTACCTAGATAATATGAGTAATACATACATGGGCACAGTCATCCTTATTCAGGTCAAATATAGTGTATCTGTTATTCATGTATTGTGGGACCAAGTTTGTTTCCATTGTTTTCCGTTCTTATAAATAGGACTTAGCAGGCTGCCTCTTCTGAAGGCTGCAATTGTTTGGGGCAAATGTTGGACAAAGTGATTCATGAACCATAGCTTATCACCATGACCTAAGTGAGGTAATCCGTAATTAAAGGCGTTATTAGCAGAAGATTTATGGCGCCTGAAGGGGCATTGAGCAAAATCATTAGAAAAACTTGTGAAAGTCGGTCAGAAATCGAGACTGTCAAACTGAGGCAGGAAGAGATTAATCCCTGGAGACAAACCAACGACACAGAGTCAAAGGCCAATGAGTCTGACTGCAGCTGGATGTCAGAAACAATAAGGGATTCGTTTATCCTATTCATTTATCTAATTATGTTCAGTATGACAGTTTATACCTAATTGTAGTGTCAGAAAACTGTCGAAAAGTAACCGCTTTTTTAATAAATGTGCTTTGTGTGGCATTTTCCTTTACATGGACCAGATGTTCTCGCCGTGAAGAGACATGACTTAATGCTGGGTTTAAATGAATTTAGCTCTAAATAAAAGAAGCCTGTGTGCTGTCATTGCAGGCTGGCAGAGTGATGCAGTGCTGGTACTTCTGGCTGGGTCTCGTCCTTGTGCCTACTGCGTGTTTACTCAAAGACTTTGCTTGGACCGCGTAAGTAGAACGCGTCTCACATAAATGCATTAGAAATCTATATACAGGCTATTTAACTTGACCAAAAAGTTTACATAACCCGCATTGAGCCGGTGTCAACACTTACGCACACTGTTATGAATCACATGTGTCTGCAAGCACTCAGACTTTCCTTGGCTTGGGCCTGATGAGCTTATTCGCTTTGCAGCATGCGGCGCACTGTGAAGAAGTCTCTGCTGGAGGAGGTGCAGGAGCTGGAGGCCAGAGCTGTGGATCCAGGGGCAGCTGTTCTCAGGGATGCCAGCGGCCGAAGGTACAGACTTTTTAGACTTACACACCAGCATTGTTCATGTTTATTTGTGATAATGACTATAAACTTTTATATCGGTTTCACTTTACAGTAATGACATGCTAATAAGATTGAAATGCTTTGTATCAATTTTGTAAGAATTGTTTTGATTTTTGGGTGGCGGTGTCTACAGGAGTGATCCCACTGCAGATGTTTCCTAGAGGATAAAGTTGTCACATGTTTAGAGGTAGTTTCTGGGTTTGAACTGACCTGCGGTGATACTCTGATCCCCCTCCATGCCCTCTCTGAGCATCTGTGTGACCTTCACTTGTTTCCTGAAGTTGATTCAATCTCTGCATGTCTCTCCTCCTTTTTCACCATTAGCTGGATCAATTTGGTCTGCTGTTCCGACTTGGTTTGTCATAGGCTCTTTCTTTCACCCTTTGAAAATAGCTGTGTCTATGGTGTTATTTGTAGCTGTGACATTATTTTCAATTTGTGGTTAGAGTCAGCCGATTGTTCGTGTGTTTAGCTTTGGTTAGAAGTAATGTGCACCCAACCACCCCTGCCCCGCACCTTCTGCAGAAACCTGTCCTGAATTGACTCATTATTTAAAGCAATTTAGGCACACGGGACGGTCTTGGTCTCTTTGCTGTCGAGTCAGCAGTATTGGAGAGGTGCAGGGAACTGGGCATAAGGGAACAGCCACATCTGGGTTTGTAATTCCTGGGAATATTTCTTGGGAAAGTAGTGAAGAAGGGTTCAGGATGTCCTTCAAGGTTTAGGTAAATAAATCTCAAAAGTATAGATCCATCATACTTTTGATATTTATTGCAGCAACAGTTGGCCTTTTATCATTCACTCATTGCCATCATCAATCATGGCATCGTTTTATTTGGCCACAGAAGCCCTATGCAAACTTTAGTTTTCCTTGACAAACACAGCAGTGAAGCTCCCTACAGCCACTTACAGCATTACAAATTTCCTGACGGTTGTATCCAAAGTCCTAGCCTTGAGAAAGCGCTATGATCAGGATATCAAACCGCTGTATCAATGCCAGATAAGGCCCTCTTTGGTCTTATAAATCCCGTATTGACATAACACATGTACGCACTGTTGCAAATTGTCAAAAGACGGCATCTATTGGCAGTGACTGTTACAGCTGTGTTCATGGTACTGTAAGTCAGTATTCACTATGTGTTTAGCTGCACGCACGTATTTATGCGCAATATCTGGAAGGCCTTAGTTATTTTTGGTCACAGAGGAGAGGAGCCATGACGGCGTGTGGTCCCCGAACAGAGGATCCAGTCTTCTTCTCGGAAAGAGGGAGAGGGCAGTGAGAGGGGCGAGGAATGGTTTACTGTGGATGTCCTGTTACAGTGCAACCGTTTATGACCCAATGTTCGGTTAGAACCATCATCCTGGGACCCACTCTACAGGCACAACACTCAAAGATTTAGTGCCTTGTAAAATGTCCTTAGCCCTCGGTGTTTCTCTCAACTGAAAGTGTCGTTTCTATTCATGTTAACCCATTTAATCCCATCTTTGTTGAACATGTAACAAACTGACAGAAATTGTACTTTTAGATAACGTTAACATGAAATTCCTTTTTAAACATACATACATATACATTCATAAAATGTTCATGTTGGAATATCATTGTAACGAAATGAAAACACACATTTAAAGCCACACTGCGGAACATCCAAGGTAATGTGTTGATATACACTAATACTGTCGATACCGTACATGCTCCTAATGATCAGCCACTTGCAGACAATACTATTTCACCAAAGTAAAGCATTTGGAAGAGGACCTAAAGTATTTAAACCTCATATTCGGCTACCTGTAGTCAAGAGAAAGCAGTGTGTATCGCCATGATGAGCTGGTGATGTTCTGCTTCCAACAAAGATGCACCAACAAAAACAACCGTAAATGAAATAAATCTAGTGTTTTACTCTTATTCATTGGATGAAATGTTACGCAATGTGGCTTAAAGTGTTATTTATTACGATTTTTGTCATTTCGTCCAGATGTAAACACAAATATAGACAATTTGTGGTTATTGCGTCACAGCCTTTGTATCCGGTGCGGTTAAATGGGTTAAGTGTACAAAGAGTGTCCTATTGAGTTTCTATAATGGTTGTCACGGACTCATCATGTGAACCTCATCTTGGTCTCTGTCTGCAGTCTAAACGAACGGGCCCATCTGCTGACAAGAGTCTTTAGAAAACACCTTCTAATATCGGGCGCTCCAACTCGGTGCAGCAGACTGTGTCACGTGAGTCCCAAGCACACATGGAACATGAGGCTCTACATTATGACTAATAGTGTTTTAAATCTAATAGTGTTTTAATCTTCTCATGGATATTTTTAGAAACACAAACACAATGAATTACCGAAAGCTTGAGCTAAGTCCACTCAGTCTCATCTCTCTTGCCTCGCTTTCCAGACGGCTACGCCTTCTCTCAAGAGGAGCACGGCGTGGTGTCCCAGTCCCAGGTAGTGCGCGCCTATGACACCACTCTCCAGCAGCGCCCCAGCCTCTAGCCCCCACCCAGACTCTGTAGCAACACGTCACGGCGCCAGACCTCCCGCACCACTGACGGACCCCGCTGTGGCCTTACAGGACAATGAGCTGATCCCTGCTCAGACTGGGCCATCAGTGTCAGACGAGGAGCGCGGAGAACTGATCTTGAGAGAAGGGACGAGTGTCGGGATTATAACTCTTTATGTTACATGAGCTGCACTGGCATGAGCAATCGTATCCGTACACAGACATAAGCCAAGAGACTGCTTCTCATATAAATTATATGCACTGACCGGTACCTGTGTCTGCGCGTGCGTCTGTCCTGGGCATTCCTCACTGTGCATGTCTGTCTGCTCGCATCCTGCTACTGTCTGTCTCGAGTATTTCCATGGGTCTCTCTCATTATGTGAACTTTGCTTTAAATAACGTTTCATCTTGTGTCATCAGAGCGGCATGTGTGTCAAATTGATGCACGCACAGGCACACACGCAGACACGAAAGGCACAAACATCCTTTTAAAAATGAAGGTAACAGAGTCTTGAGGACAGCTGGAGCCCCCTGTCCTGTGAGCCTTTCTGCCAAACACTACAAAGATGTCACTGAGGCAGAACGCTGACCGGACCCACACCCTCCCTCTGCCCGCTCCAAACCCGCCGGGACCACCCTCCTTCACACGGGAGCAACCTTTATCAACCTCGAACCTGCTGCATATCTGCTGGCCAGTTTTTAAACCACTATTTTTCAACTTGTGTTGACTCATTATTCTGTGATTACTGATGCTGCATCCTCACGAGGCTTCCTCATTCTCCTGGATTCCCCGTTAAATTATTTTTATTATTGGACATCTGTATATGTTTATAAGTTGTTGTTTTTTTCTCTTTTGAATAATGCCTGTTTTGTACACCTCTTAGAGGAAATATTTTACTTGAAATTGAGCTAATAGGCTACCATAGACAAGGGATTTGACTACGATACTTGATCATGTGCTTCATTCTAACGCTGCCAATGGTGAAATGAATGACACTAAAGGAGATGAAGGGGGGTTGTCCATCCAGTTCCTAATTATTAAATTTAATCAATCCATGACCTGACCTGCTGTGTGTGCATTTGTAACTCATATCTTCAACTCTAGATCTGCGCTATATTGGGAAAATATTTTAAAGCGCAACTTTTAGTGTCCACTGTCCAGAAAACTCTGTATCAAACTGATGCATTATTGTTTGCAAAGGATACTGTAACCCGTAACATTGGAGCCAATTAACCATTCTAATTGCAATTCTGATTTGAAAGGGGTTGTGCAGTCCTGTTCAGATTCACCGCTGTGTGAGGGGAATGGCTTAGCTCTGCATATTATTTTAACATGACAAGCTTCAATTGAAATTTAACAAGCAGTGATTTTACGAGTTACATGACACTCATATTATCAGATAAAACTCCCACACTCCCTCTCTACACAAACATAAACCAACAGCCAGTTTGTACAGGCCCGATTCCCTTGACTTGAGCTGAAGATCCTCTTCCCGCCCACCTTCCTGGACTGGAACCGACAGCAGCTGCTTCAGTATGGAGAATCCATTGGGCTCAGCTCAGGCAGTAGTCGGAGAGACATCCCATGCTTTTAACTTGTTCCCTTGTGACATCCCACCAACTCAGTGTTTCACATTAGTCTAAAGAACAGCCTGCCAAACTGTCTCCATGAGATTAAAGGTCCTGTATGATGCTTTATTCACATTTTTAAGTACTCTCTTTTGACACCTTAGCCTCTGTATTCCCTATATGTATAAAGGATATAATAACTTATGTGTTGAGGGAAATTGGTGAAAGCAGGAGCATAAAGAACATGAAGCACATCTTTTGACAAATAGGGGGAGTAAAGCAGCCTAAATAGGGCTAAAACCCATTAAAGTCAGTTATTAGCATTAGATTTATTGTGGGGAAATTTCAGAACTGAAGTGATCACAATTTGTCTGGTGAGGCTGTCTGGACTTTAGAAGCACAGAGACGGCACCTCTGTATGACATCACCAGGTGGGGGTGATTGTTAACTTTTGAGGAGACAGATCGACTGAAGGATAACTCAAACCTGCGTCAATTAAACCAAATCGGCTCCATGTTTGTTTCTGACACTGCAATAAAAACAATATACTCAATTGAAGTTTGGCTGATTAAGGATATATAAAATGTCGTCTGTGCCTAAGCTGCTTTGTACTCCGGGTTTTGTTCTCTTTCTTGCACCGGGTGATGGGACAGGTATTTTCTCCTGTCCTCTGTGGGTGGTATCTGTCTGCCCGAGAGTGTAATTAGTGTTTGTAATAGCTTTACTGTGTGTGGTTCACATCTTAATTCCCCTCACAGATTGGAGAAAAGGCAAAGACAACGTTTCACAGATTCTGCCACACTAAAATACTGTTTATGAGGATTTATTTTTTAATTTCTATAAAAACTTCAGCAACAGAGTCCGTGTGGCGACAGGCAAACACTGGACCCCAATTTATTTTATTTTACTATACAGTAACGCAAATGTCTAACACAGCTGCCCTGTTTCTCCGCAGACAATGTGCTCGGGGTACAGATGAGGTACATGGACAGTTTGGATTCTGTACTCGGAGAGATCCTCAGGCAGTGCCCAATGGAGCAAGACATTCCTGGAGCTGCATGTTACTGAGTTACCAGTCTTGTTACAGGCCCCCTGCTACACAACAGTACAGTTCATGGCTTTAGAAATATCCAGCTGATTTCAGTACACCTTTTTATGTTTCTTAAAGCCACACTGCGGAGCATTCCAGGCAGCTGAATTAACAAACAAACATGCTCCTTGGCACACACAATGCTACTTTTTGTGATATCAGAATATAGTTATATAGAAGAGGACCTAATACTGTAAATCGAAACCGAATGAGAAGAACATTTGTGCAATAGAAAAAAAACTGATATGTCTCCATAGGAACGAACAGGTGATGTCCCGCTCCCAGTAAAGTTACCAGTCGGGTCTGAGGGAGGCGAGTCTGGTCACAATTTTTAGAGCGTTTTTTCACATGCGTAATGAATGCTTAAGTTTCTAGTAGTTAGAGTAATAGGTCACGCAGTGTGGCTTTAAGAGGGAGACAGTGATTCAGGTTAGCCCTGGAGCTGTCTGTGCTCACGGCTAAGGCACTCAACTTTGTGGCACAAGGCACTAAAGTAAAGGGGCGGTCGGCAGTGTTTTAATTAGGTCAAACCAATAGCAAACTTCTCATCACTCACTCTGTCACACCCACACGTTCTAGGCACATTTACTCCCAAACTACATGAATATTTTCTTTTTAGGTTTGCTGTTTCCGCTCTGAGCAGTTGGAACACATCTTTTTTTTTTCTTGGTGGGAGAGAAGTGCGGGGCGGGGCGTCACAGACTATGCCCCATACTCACTTCATTTGACTTTAAACGGCCTCTGGGGAAATGGCAACTGCCTTTCACATCACGCCACCTGCATTTCACATTACACACACACGGGGTCCGCTCACAGTTAGACATAACGATCCCATCCCGCCCGCCGCACTTTATACATACAGACACGTACAGTACAAACAATTTAGCGTGTTTTTGTTCCCCACATGTCAAGCAAAAACCCTTCAGGAGCGTTCGCAAGTGCAGATGTGACACAGCATGTGGTCATAATGTTTTCTTTCTGCTTGAATATTCACTTGAGTACATGTTACAGCTATAAATCATCTAGTCATCACTCACACCGCATTCATGAGCCAACAAATCTTTTTTTCCCCATACTCCCACGTTGCCACACATACACATTTGCTCAGACTTTCTGGACTGCAGCCTGTGTTTAACCATGAGACTCCAGTATTGAATATGCATCAACAACACCGAAGATTGTCCATGCTTAAGGCCGTATTGTAGGCTGAAAACAGTCCAAACGATGCCATGTTTAGACCCACTCCACACATACGTGGTACAAGGATGTAGAAGTCCTTCATGTGTGTCTTCAATGTTCTACCACGCACCAGCACGATAGCCCCTCAAACTGTCACCGGGGGAATTTCTGCTCACTGGTTACACTGGATCCCACAGTGGGGGGAGGGAGGGGCGACTGAAGCTGCCTGTACCCCTGATGGCTGGAGTCGATGAAGGTGTGGGTAGGGGACATGGGATGGGCGTACCCGATGAACTGCGGGTGCAGGAACTGTCCCTGGTGGGGCATGATCTGCGTGGCCTGTTGGCAGTTCAGCACGGAGAAGTTGGTGGGCATGTTGACGAAGACACTGCCCTCCGGGGGGAGGCAGCAGGACGCCTGGGCCCTCGTGAGGGGCTGGGGCGCGGGGCGGGGGCAGCGGCTGGGACAGAGGAGCTGGACGAGGTGGCCGTGCTGGACTGGCGGGACGACGAGCCTCGGGAGGTGCTGCTGCTGGACATCATGGGGATGGTCTCTAACAGGCGCCCCCCGCCAGACCCGCCTCCTCCAGTTGCCCCCGTCGATAGCTCCTGTTTAGGACGGAGGCAGCGGCAGCAACACACCGCCACCACGGAGCCCACTATGATAAAGGCCACGAACACTGAGCCCACAATCAGGAAGGGGACGTAGATGGGCACTGCTAAAGAAAGAAAATATATTAGTAAAACTTCAAGCTACATTTAGTCCCTAAATCACTATTTCAGAGTTCTGGACCCTACTGTGCATTTAGTGGTAAGAGTGACCAGAGCAGCCAGAGGAAACCTACACACACGAGGAGAACATTCAAACTCCACACATTAAGGCAGTATCCAGCCATGTCCTTTGGCAAGACACTTCCCCATTCCAATGAGGACTGAACATTACGTCCACAGTCTCCAGCCCTGTTTGCAGAGGGACTCCCCTCAACCCTGGCTCTTTCTCTTGCCAGTCCATCTTGGTTTCTCTTCTCTCCCCCGGGTTTTTGAGCTTTTTCTTTCCAGGTGACTCATCCATCTGCTGCAGACAGTTTACTTAGACATTGCATTTGTTTTTTTGTTTCACTGTATTGATATTTGTGTCATTCCTAGTTTCCAAACTCTCTTTTAATCAGATGGGCATCTGTTATATTGGCTATACAAAAGCAATCTGATTTGAATACTTTGCTTAGGTTTTGTCAGTGGTTCTCAAACTTTTACTCCACCTTAGTACCACATAAGTAAATATTTGTCTTTCCTGGCTTTTTTAAATAAGGACTAACCCAGAAATGCAAATGAAATAGCAATTAGTACCAGAGACTTTTGATCATCGAGAAACTCACTGTGTAATGCATTATAGTGTTTGTTATTGTTTTCAGCCTGGGCATCTTCAAAGAAATACCAAACATCTGAACCAGCGCACAGGCTAAGCTCCTGCATGCGAGCGGTGATTGGGAGAGACAGTGAAACAAAAGCAGAGGTGCACAGGAGTGTTTGGATAAAAGATGAAGAATGAGAGGTAGATGGGGATAGGTCCGCAGGGAGCTCCAGCCTCTCATTAGCAGTTATTAACTTTGTTTTGATCTGTTTTAATCCTGGACCCCTGCTGCCCCCCAGTCCACCCCAGACCCCCGAAAAACATGTGCGTGTGTTTGCATGGATGACATTCTTCAGGCACGCAGCCAATAGATATGTGACCCTCCCTTTCTATAGCTATTTATGGGCAGCTCTTTGAAAATGAGTTGAGCTACAGTACTTGGCGTCCGCTTAAAGAAAGGCATTAGCGCTGGTTGATTTAATGTGGATGAATGGAAGGTTATTCAGCCTTTAAATCAAAGAAAGTATAACTATTCCTTTCTGACCTTTTCTTTTTATCTAATGGCAGAACTCACTTGTAATAATTTACTTTTCCACAGTAGAAGTGACACATACTGAGCATTTGAAACACTAAACTAGTAGCGGACTTGGCGTTTTTTATACCTCAGCTTTCACGTACCAGTTGCTGTATGTAACTTTATGATGTGTGTAAGAGCTACAGTGACAGCTGTAATCGGAAAGTGAAATAAATGTCTGTTGAGCTGTAAAGCAGAGTGATCCTATAGAATAGACTGAACAACATTTGTTTTTTTCCCTCCCGAAATCAGCCAAACAAACATCCTTAAGGTAAAAGTTAAAGTATCTTTATTGTCCCCAGAGGGAAATTTGTCCTGTGCATTTAACCTTTCCGTGTCACAAGGGAAAACTATAAGTGGACCCATCTTTAGATCTTGAGGTCAATATGTTTAGGTCAGAATCACCTACAGCTGGAGGATTAACCTATTGTGCATGTTTTTGTTGAGGGGAAAAGCCAGAGCAGGAAACTCACCCAGACACAGGCAGAATATAAAGCTCTACATGGAAATGGTCTTGAAATCTAATGTGGGAGCTTCTTACTGTGAGGCAGAAGCGCTAACCACTCTGTGCTGCCGTTACTATGAAGTAACTTTCCTCATTACAAAACAAAATGATTGGTTGTTCAATTGTATTGTTTTATCCCAAATTATGTGCTATTTAATTAACCTGGAGTGTACAAACCGTATTAGAGACAGGCCTTAGACCGTCAAGAGCGATGGACTAATCATAACCTAATTCTTCCGGAAACCATAAGGAAGTGGGGCCGGTAAATGGTCACCTTTATATAGCTCCTTTCTACCTGCTTTAGGCACTCAAACCACTTTATATCAAGGAACCACTCACCAGTGTAGACAGACACTGGAGGCAAGGTGGGTGAAGTGTCTTGCCCAAGGACACAATGACAGTGGACACCTGCAGGATTCAAAGCGCCAACCCTCTGGTCACAAGACGACCCGCTCTACTCTCTGCGCGACCGTCGCACCGGACTTAACGGCTCTAATGGACTTAACATTGAAACATTTTGGCCCCTCTTTAAGGATTATTGAACACAGGCTTGTCATTCTGACCTCCACGTGTTTGTCTTAACATGTGCAGCATTACAGTATTACACAGTATTACAGTATAACACAGTCCTATGTATCGATTTGCAGTTTTAAACAATCTTATATCACCCTTAAGTCGAAATAAGCCAATATTTAGGGTTAAGCCAAACTTCTGACTAACAGAAGTATAATATACAGCTGTCTAACAATAATTAGTTATTTTTCGTTATACTCTTGACCTGTTCACAATTATTATAATAACATACAATTTGACTAAAAATAAGGCCCTTTACGTCAACCCAAAACATCGGCTGAGGATATCAGCTTTCAGCTACATCGGGTTTCACGAAAATAGTGTCAGGTAGTGCCTTGGGAGAGGTCTATCCTTTTGTCTTCATGTATTTTTTAACAATGATATACCTTTTTTGTTCAGGGAAATCATAAACATCTCTAACTGTACTTTATGAATGATCTGTGACGTTTTATTGTTCCCAAGGGGAACAGCTATTTTCCACTACCGCGTTCAGGGGCTGTAACCATATGCCAACGCGAGGTGGCAAATGACTCCAGTTTCGCTTTGTCCCCTGCTCTTTGAAATACATCCACGGCCTTGAGAAACCTCTGAGAATGCTCATCCAGTGTGGCGCGGTATTAAAGAGGATTACAACATGAAACATGTTGCAGAGCTGGAGGTCATTCAGTGGCTGCCACATTAAGCTGAGGTGACAAAAGACATTGGCCAGGGGCATGGGAGGGCGAGATGTGTACAGAAATGGTACCTTGAACCATTTAGTCTTCACGACAGCGCTTAATAGCTCAAAGCTGCACCCCTCACAATAAACAGGTTATAACAGGATCACTCTTGACTGTTATGACAGCACGGATGAGTTACAAAGAGCAGAAAATGTCCGTCCTTTTATGCAGCCTTAAAGATTCTCCTGCCTTTCTGCCTTCCTCTTGCACAGTCACTCTTGCAAAACATGTGCTTACTGAAACGATCACAATAATGGCCTATTTTCATAGCGATTTACAAGCCTGACACGCTTCTCAAAGCGCCACACTGTAGTCATTAGTCATTTACTCCATTTTCAGAGGTGTGGTATCCATAGCTACAGCTGCCCTGGGGTAGACTGGTGAGGTGAGGCTGACAATCTGTACCATTGGTCTCACCGACCATCACCGACGACTCCGCAGTCTGCTCACATGCAACGGGGCGACGGTGGCGCAGATGGTAGGGCGGGTAGTCTCATGATCAGAAGGTCGGGAGTTCGAATCCCGCCTCCTGAAGGTGCACACTGTCGTTGTGTCCTTGGGCAAGACACTTCACCCACCTTGCCTCCAGTGTCTGCGTACATTGGTGTATGAATGAAAGTGTGAATGGATCCTTGCTGTAAAGGGCTTTGAGTGCCTAACGTAGGTGGAAAAGCGCTATATAAGTTGAGACCATTTACCATTTACCAACGTGGGTCTTGCAAGGGTATTGTTCATGGAAGAAACTGATCCACTGTGTGATTTATGTTTCAATTTGTTACAGGCTTTACGTCTGATGATCATTCTTATGCAAAACCATTTATCCTTGCTTGGACCTTGCACATAAGTAAAAAAAAAAAAAAAACAGACTCACCATGGGATTCCTTTGTAACTGAAGAACAATAGCATAAGCTCACATCTGCACAGCAGCTTTTCAAAGCATAAATCTAGACCTAATGAGTGATTGTTAGAAATATCTCCTTATTTGTGTCTGTTCAGTATTTTTGAAATGCGTTTCCCAGACCAGTATTTCAGCACATGACAGTTGTGTGCGTTTGGAAAGAGAAACCCTCCCATTGTTCCCTGTCACTCTTCCACACCTGTTGCTGTAAGCCGCTGTCCCAGTAACAGCAGTCACCCCCTCTCTCTTTCTTAAGCTCTTGTTTTGGGTAAAGTCTTTTGTGGCTGACTGGCTGGGCTGGACTCTCCCCTCATCTCCCCCAGTTACCCCCATAGGAATTCTCTTGTTCCCAAAAAACATATGTTATTTTAATATCCTGGCCATTGCTCACATGACATCACAGTGTGTATCTTTGAGAGGTGATTAATAGAGTGGTAGATTAAAAAAACAAAGAATTAAATGCACTGAATAGGCCCAGTGAACTTCCTTTTTATTTAGCTTAGTTAGTTATTTTGGACTGTGGCCATTGAGTGAAATGTATATACCTCTTCCTGCTTTGATAAGGCTTGATAGCATTAACAAATGACAGATTTTAGCTGGGGCCCAGAGGAGGGCACATCTCGAGGGAACCATGAAGTCTGCCATAGTTGCACTTTTGATGTCTAGTATTCGCTCCACTGCAGTTATATCCCTCTCTCTCAGCTCAACTGCCTTAATGCTAGATTACCTTATGGGAATGTAAGCAAAGGATGAGTGCAGCAGGGAAACACTGTGTATTGTGCTTAATCCACGGCTAAGTTGAAAAGTATGGGGTGCCCTTTGCTTTTTTCTCTTTACTCTGATGAATGTGTGAGATATTGTTTGAAGCAGGTCAGACTGTGAATCCCTCAAAAGCCTGCAGCCACCGCACTGACTCCACTTGACGTTCATTAAGGAAACAGCAACAGGAAAGTGACTCTCGTAGGAAATGATACATTAGTTTTATGGGACAGGGCTGTCATCATGGTGCCACGGTCCAAGATCCGGTCAAGTCCAAATTTGATCCTCGTGGGGAATGAGTGATCCGAGCCCCAGCCCCTCTGCTGTCTGTTACTGTCCCGAACAAATACTGCTATTTATAAAGTGCACCAAGATTGGCATTTGAGAGTACAGGTTTTTGGGGGAGTCTGCTGCTGTCTCCTGTCCCGTGCAGCTGTCAGGACGTGGACAGGAGGAGATTAAGCTTTTTTTAAATTAATGTATTATTGGGACAGAGTGTACAGACCTTTACTAAAAAAAAAGTTAGTTAGTTCTATTTTGCCACTTTTACATGAATATGCAACATAGCCTATTTTTCAAAAGTTTAAAGAGCACCTCTACAGCTTTCCACAGGACAATGAGGAGAGACTGCTTGTGCAAAGTCAAAACTTCACCAATATGTTTAAATGAACTAAAATTAAAAACACAATCACAGCTTTTGTACTGACTTGGCAAAGAAAAAATACAAAGAGCTAAATGTGTTGAGATTAACATGGGAGATAATGTAATTACACTGTTCTGTAATGTAAACGATCCTTTTACTGGTTTAGTTTGGCAGTTAAAAGTAGAAATAGCCATATAATTCACGACATCTGTGTGACTTAACATTCAGACAATGTTCTGGAATTGCAAATAAAGCATGTTTTACCTGCCCCCGAGTCTTTGCCCTCTTTATTGTCGGCATTAGGTTCCTGAGTTTGCCGGTCGTTTTCGCAGCTGCCCTGGTCCAGCCGTGCGTCTGTACTGGAGCAACAGTAGCGCAGCTCGCACTTCCCACAGCAGATGATCGCGTCCGCTCCATCTATCTTCTCCGGACATTGAAATCCTTCTTTCCACACTCCTTGTGGGTCTAGCCAGCCGTGGCAATACTCACCGGTGGCTTTTACGTCTATAATCACCAAAAGCAAAGTCACTACTATGGCGAGGGACACCGGGATACATCCACCACACATTTCGTACAGGTGGCAGAGGGGCACTGGGGCCTTCACTCCCCTTTTCTGACCTGAATAGGCGGCTGATTAGGTATATCGGCACTATGAGTGTAAAATGAGCCCAATAAGAAAGCAAAAAAACACCAGAGAGCTGTCATTTGTTTTTGAGGTTTGCGCGTAAAGTCCGTGCGTAAAGTTTCCAAAGTTGCTCCACCTTTTGAATGATAAACAGCTTCCTTAAAAGTATTAAAGATTTGATTAAAAATAACTTCCCAGTGTATCCAGCGAAGAATGCCTGGCTCTTCAATGTAGTTGTTTAGTGAAAACTTTCCTCAGCGGAATTAAAGTTAAAAATGTTGTTCAAATCCACGAGCGCCGCTTCTGTTAGTCCACAGTCCACCGATGCCCATCCGATGTTGACGCACAGGCACGTTTCTGGCTGGGTCCGCACTGGTTTGGAGTCCGGTCAAATGTCACTGAACTAACCGTGGGTGAGTCTGTTCCGATTGAACTAAAGCGCGCAGAGTCTGTCCCACTTCAGCGTCAGGGAAGGGGCGTGTGAAAACGCAACCGCACACCTCGCCATAAAACTGGAGGCTCAGAATTTGTCACGTTATAAAATGTCTAATTACAACATTAAAAGTAGCACATTGAGGAGTAAAGAAATCAAACAAATGTACCAAGACGCAGGTTTGCTTTGTCTAGTCATGCGTTTGTTCAAATTGCGATTTGAGATAGGGCCAACCCAGATATTCTCACAGTTTGGTTAAACGTTCCATTATAAATGTTGATGTAGTTAATTGCTCTAATTTGTAAATGTCAGTACTCCACAGTGCAGTGTTACAGTATGTGTCAAACAGCATTTTGGCTCAAACTGAGAGGTAGGTGAGTAAAGGAGAGAAAGGTTCACAGCTAGGCCAGTATAGCTCAGCATATTATAATTAATTGCAAATATGATGTTGTAGTACTGCCTTGCATGCCAATGGAATTCTCCCAAGTGACAGCATTTGCGCAGTTATACTGCCATCTAGTGGCGCTTTTGAAAATCTCAAGTAGGCCTAGTCATTATCTTTTTAACAGTCTATGGTCCTTATCATAGACTGTAAAAAGACTGTCCCTTATGCGCGCAACCGTATGGCCCTCATGCCTGGTGATGCAAATAAAAAAGAAGGCCTACTAGTATTACTATTGTAGCAGAAAAAGCCTACTGACAAACGCTGTGGAACATTTTAGACAACGAGGCATAGACACAGTTCCAAATCTGTTCAACATAAAGGAAAAACGTAACTTTTACAATTAAAGAAGCGAGTGTAATCTTTACATGAAATAAATAAATAAATAAAACACCGAGAAGTTTACCAACCTTAAAAAAAATAAAAAAAAGTTTACCAACCGGACGTTGTACTAAATTTCCCAGAATGCCCAGCGGCAAAGCGGTGTCCCGTGGCAACAGTACAGGAACTGGCGCGCGACTGTTTTCAAAAGTGTCACAGAACACACTGATGGAAACAAAATAGTTACGCAAATAGTTCGTATTTTCAACGTTTGCAACTCTTTTAACTAAGCAACGCTCAAAAGGTCAGATTCCAGTTTCGCTGGTGGTTCACTTTTAATCTAGATACGCCTTTCTACAGAATGTTTAGCAGATTTAACTAGCCTAGTCAAGTTAGCCTCGCTTTTCCTTGCACTTATTAACTTGTAGACTACTGTTGCAGTACGCGTGATTATTCTTTATCTTGTGTTATTTATTCTTTTACGTCTTCATTTAGATGTCCTCTGTGAGGTTCGGGCGACAACAACAGCACACCAAAGCAAAGAGGACGTTGCGACCAAAAAGAACAGCACATCCGAAGAGAGAATGGGTGGTGAGTAACAATAGAGTCATGTGGAAGTTGAACACACATTTAAACATGGAATTATGTAATAAACTCTTCTTAGAGCACAGTAAACGACCTGTCTGTACACAGACTGACGCCTGTCGAACTGGTAAGACAATCAATAAAGTAAACACTACTGTGCAACTCCCAAAGACTATGTTCAATTTCTTATAATGTTCACGGTGTTCTTTAGAGCCATAGACATGAAATGATGAAGTCACACAACAAAGTAGCAGCTCAATGGGAGCTGAGAGAGAAGGCATTAAAACGGCGTCTCAGACATGGAAGCCCGTCGCCTTTGGACGAAACTAGTCTCAGCATCATCAGAGAGGTTTCTAACAGACATCTCACTATTAGCTTGTTTTTCAATTTAGTGTCCATGCCCTCATCAATAACTGCCATTGACAGGTTCTATCTGATCAAATGCTGCTGCAGGATGTCCTCGCTCGCTCTGATCGAGCCATGTCTGTGGTCAAGGACATTTTTGGAGATGCTCCTCGCAGACAGACTGGTACAAAGCCTCCTGTTTATTAAGTTTTCTTTGTAGATGTATTGAACTGTACACCAATGAAAAATGTACCTTTTTTCCTGAAGGGCATCCCAGTGTTACTAAAGCTCCAAACTGCAACCCTGAGTCAGTGCTTCCTGTGTTTCAACGACCAGATCCTCCAACTGAACTATCTCTGCTCAGTCAGTCTATGATGGACTCACAGGTGCCTTTAGCTAATGATAATGGGGAAAAAGCTTTGTTGCTTGTGATTTGTTTTCAAGTGAATTTCATTTTTGTTCCCCATTCACACTAGGCCCTTAATGAACTGGAAGATTCAGATGAAGATGACTGTAATGAAAATAACCCCAGCTGTTTAAACTTTGATGCCGTCCGAAGGTGTTATTTGATTTAATTCTAGAGTCATTTACAGCACAGTTGTTACAGGTGTATTTTCTTTGCAGAGCTAATATTCATAAAATGAAGTCTAGATCCGCAAACAAAGTGATGAGAAACCAGATGACCAAAGTATTCCAGCCACCCCCACTGCAGCTGGCAGAGCCCCGGACCCAGCAGGTACAATTGGCTGTAGGCTTATTTTTTCCCAGGGCTCATCAACTCAAAAAAGATCTTGTCTTTTCCCCCCAGCACTAAATGCCACTGTGGCCGTGCAGCGTGTCAGACTTTACATAACCAGGCCGTGGAGTCTCCGAGCACTCAAGTACTCAACCCTGAGCATCATTCAGGTCATTCAGGTACTCTCCGAGTTTACCTTTTATTAAATAAACACTTGTATTGTATGTTAATCTTAATGGTTTCCAGTCAGCATCAACTGTTCCATGAGAAAAACAAAGAAATGTGCTGATCGGAGTTCTGAGCTGGATGGGTCTTCCTTTGCTTCCCTCAGTGGAGACCAGTCCAGTTTGGGCCTGTTGCAGTCCATGCTGGGACAGGTGGAGGCTGAGTTGGACTGCTTTAGTCCTGATTCAATTCCCACTTCAGATCAGAGTCCTCACCCACACAGGACAAGGGGCTTACTGGCTTTTCTGTGGCGCTAGTTTCAACTTTAGGACGTTTGGTGCATCTCTTCAAGCAGGTACACATTTTAGGCAGCAACTGCAGTCTTTTATAACTCTAACCTGCCATTATGTATTTCATGGCGACATTAGAGCAACATGGCGTGTCAGAAAGCGGCTTTGGAAAGAAGACAGTTTGAAGAAAATTTTAAAAATCAACACAGATTGATTGAAGCACTTACAGCAGAAAATACTGCTTTGAGGGAAGAGATGGCCGCCTTACAGGTGAGCATTAAACAGTGCCATAATATATTAGTCTAAGTTTTATCATAATTGTATACGCCTTGTTTCAGTCACGAATGCAGCTGCAGATTTTAGAGATTGAAGAGAAAGTGGACACAGTGGTGTTGGTGTTGGGTGCGGCAGAGATGCCCTGTATCCTTCAGAGCCTGTTGTCCCAGCTCCAGGGTTGTCTAGAGGTGACACATTTATTTATTTTTTTTGCACTGATTAACAAAAACATTATTATTATATCTCCAATTCATTTAATGGTTTATCATTCAAAAATATTTATAAATATTTTGCTGCATTATTATTCAGTTGTAGCTGAGAGGGATCATGGCCAAACACGGGTGTCACCAGCGGCCCAGCTCTCACCCCCTCGACAGAGAGACTCTTGGCCTCATCGCTCTGGTAAAAGACATTTCCCTTCCGCATGTGACCTTTTCTTAGTTCATCAAAATCATGTTACATTTTCTCTTCTGCAGAGACTCATTCTATCTCAGCTGAACCTCTGTATTCTTCTGAAAACATCAACACTCTTGGGTCAAATTTCACTGGCCTTCCCTCCACATCTTCAGTTTCACTGTCCTCTCTGAGCTCAAAGCTGTCGGCAGAAGCTATGATGGCGGAGATAGCACAGCTCAGCAGACAGAACGAGCTGATCAAGGCACAACTCATCAGGCTAAGGGTTCTAGAGGCAGAGCATCTCCTAACAATAGTTACCTGGAGGAGCGGCGAATGAGCTGTGGAAGCAAAGACTCACCTCAGAGTGCTGTGGAGCGAAGGACGTCTGGGTTCAACAGCGCACGTCCACAGAGCCGACTGAAAGTGAGCAACAGGTCAGATCAATATGATTATAAGGATACATTAATGAAATAAATCATGTGTAAGATGATTTATTGAGATATTGTTCATTGTTTCCCAAAGGCAGAGACTAGCCTCCTCAACACGAGTAGCGTGGAACAGCGCCTCCTAGAGTTGAACAGACAAAGTGCAGCAGCCAGGACTCGATTACTTGAGATTATTGACCAACAACACATAGCATCAGCCAAACTGTCTCCTTCGGTCTCCCCTGTCCCACATTCAGCTGTCAGCCCAATTACAGGTAACTGTGAGGATCAATATTAGTCTGTGATGATGAAGCTGATTGTGTTTTCTGTGATTAGACAGAGGACCAAGTTCAGAAGTGTCTCAGCTACAGCTACAGCCCATGTTGCAGAACAATCCGTAAGTTCATTATTCATCAATAAGATGTTTGTAATAGAGAATTAGTTGTCACACATTTTACCTGGGTAAATAAAGGTTATTTAAACTAATAAAATATCTATGTGAGTAAATAAATTATATTTCACTTCCTTACAATCCTTACACTTGAACTTAGTACTTTGCTTTTTTTAATTGTATTATCTCCCAATTCTAATCTAAGTTTACATCATGTTACTTTGATCCAGAGCTGCTTTTAATGAACCGTCACCTTCACAAAGTCTCAGAGGCAAAGCTAGTGACAACATGACAAAGGTATGAAGTGTGTATTTATTTACATTGCAGAGAGGGTTAACCTGATTTACAATAAAATAAACTATAATCGTTCGTCATTACAGGACAAGAGGCAGAGCTCTCCAGAAGGCTGGTTTTCCCTGTCAACTCATCTCAGATGACGAGCGCCAAGAGTTTTACCATGTAAAGCCTGGGATTTTAAATCAAATTTGTATATCTTGAATTAATGATGTGAATAAATGTTTTTACTAATAGCGATTTTTGTAATGACCAATTCCTTTTAAATTTAAATTAAAAACAAAACAAAAACACCTTGTCATTACAGCCATTTCTTATTTACCGTCTGAGTTAAGTCTGGTGTCAGCAGATGGCAACATAGAGCCATTCAAGAGGGCAAGTGTGAGCTGTACTGTTCAGTATCTGTGACTAGTTCTCACTTCTCAACAGTTACTTCACATCATAATAACTTTCACAAAACTATATGAAAAACTAAAATTTGCCTTAACACAACTGAATTCATTTCATAAATGATCATATATTCCAACTATATTTTGTTCATACAGAATAAAAATTGTTTGTGCAACTGCAGTTTGTCAAATTGTTGTAGTGTGAATAGCTTGTTTTGCTTAACGCAAGATTAGTTTGTAATTTTTGTATTGCATCTATAACTCAGAGGCATCATGAATGAATACCAATTTCCCAATAACGATTTAAAGTTCAAGCAATGTAAGAAAGTTCCTCTATCATCTGTTGTCTTTGGTACCTCCTCAGTGACTGCAGCTTCAGTTTTCCTTCAGACTGAAAAAGTCCCAAGTGGTCACAAGTGTACATCAGGTTAGTGTTTGCCTAAGTATCTTTGTTAAGGTGATCATGAAGTAGTAAGGAGGGCACTTGAGCGTTCTTGTCAGTGGTGTGGATGACAACAATGGTTATTAGAAAAATCAAAAGGCGTAAATATTGCAGATAATAACAGGACCAGGGCATAAAAGGTCCCGGCACGGCGGCCGTAAATGTGGGGTCAGAGGTTGCAGGACTTTTCGGGGGAGGCGGGAGGGGCTTATTGTGCCCCGGTGCACCCAGTGAAGGACCGGGTGAATGGGGATTAACCCTACCCCACTGCCTCTCAATGCTAACCCTTCAGTGGGAGCCCAGAGTTTCCCATGTGATCAGCATCATTGCCATAAGAGTATTACACTGCTTTCAAGCACCAAATCCAAAATAAATAATATGTTATGCTATCAGGATAGTGGTTGTTATGATGAAAAGTTATATCAGAGAAATGATCTTGCCTTGTGGGCGCAGGAGGAGGAGGGGTGGTCTTCTTTACTTATTTAAATTTGCCCCCACTTCACCTTTTGCGAAGCAGTCTGGAGTCACTCAGAAAAACACACACGCTAAAGCCTCAGCACACACTGGAGCGAGTGGCATCAGCCTGGATATTGATCCTCAATGTAAGCAGTGACATAGCCAAACGAAAAAGAGGAGGTAGACCTTTTACAAACAAAAAGGTAACATACTGTATAATTAATAGACATGTATTATGTTGGTGTACTGCACAGCCATTGTAGGCCTTTGTCCACCCCTGCTGCCAAATGAATTCACAAAAGTTCAGGTTTACACAGTAGACCTCAAATGTACAATGTTGGGTTCCTAACTTTCTGGGTTGGAATATTTTGTGACCTATTGCTATTTTGGGGGCTACAACTTTTAAGTTTCAAGTCTGTTCAACCAGATTGCAATATTGGTCCCACTTTTACCTCTTCTTAAAGTGGTCGTCCTTTATGCTGGGAAAAATACCCCCGCCATTGGGGGCAGTATTTTGTGTCTATGCGGTCATATTTCTGGAGTGTTATGTGCAGTTAAAATGTTTAAAACTAAGTATGACAAACAAAAAGAATCAGTGAAGAAATCAAAGAAATAAACCGCTGTTGTAACACTGTGCTGGTGCGAGCCTCTGTCACTGTGTTTACTTTAGGCCTCGCGTGTTTGTTGCACCATCTTCTGGATTAAGTTTGCGTCCCGGGACATGTGTGAGAGAGGGTGTCCATGCGCCCTTATACGCTGCGAGTCCAGCCCACAGCTGCGCGAGGCTCTGATCTGAAGCAGGCTATTGCTTGCTGTGAAAATATTATTGCAAGTGTTTATTATTGCTTTGGTGTGAAACAGTGGGAGTGTTGTGTGCTGCACGGGCATGTAAGTATGTGGACGGAGGAGGAGAGGGGGCTCCACTCTGGGTTTCCCACCGGCCAGCCCCCCAGCCCGTGGCCCGGTGCACCCTGGGTAATGGGGAGGCCTATTGGGGTTGATTAGTTCCGGCTGGGTCCCAGATAGAGTACTGACAGGCAGGAGAAACGAGCTCTCAGCGTGACCCCCAACTTCCCCCTGCAGCCTTAGTCCCGGGCACAATGACGAACGCAGGGCAAGGGCTTTTTAGACAACTGCAGCGTTTGCTCTATACGCCACTGCTCCACTGCTGAACCATTACTACTGCCACAGCACATCACTCTGAAACACAAGTCCACTCAAATATCATGCGGGCCTTCTTAAGTGGGACAAATGAGCCCAACATAGGGGAACAGCGCTGCTTTGAGTACTGTACACGAAGACGGATGCCCCTGATGCAGCTCTCGCAGTGTGTCGCCCTCACAATTGGCAACATAGATCAGTATCAGACTCGCCGTATTGTGTTTCCCCCCGGCAGACCTTCGCATCCTCCGCGTTGGGACACCTGTGGCACGAGTTGACGTGCGTTTGACACATTCCTTTGCAGCGCAGCATCTTTCAAACTCCTATACATACAGCCTTTATATCCCCCCCACCCCCCCCCAATCCCCTCCCAAAAGATCCCTTCGCTCTTCCCCTCTCCTTTTCTCCACACATAATTGATTAAGAGCCGTTTCCATAAATCAATTTGTGACGCACATCAGTCAGACCTGAATGGTGGAGCCCCCCTCTGAGCGGTGGTATTAATCTACCTCAGCATGCTCTGCCACTCTCACTTACACACATGCATGGTAAACCTGAGTAGTTTGTTTTCTTTACTTGTTTTTTTTTTTTTTGCCATTGCTGCTTGCCAAACATGAAATATGCAAATGGTTTGAGCAGTTTTCCGCGGAACACTATCCGCCGTTGGAGCAGACATTTTGGAAGAGAAACGTGGTATTGATAGATTAAGAGAATAACAATCACATTGCACATAAAAAGGAGGGGATTCTTTGTTTTACGGGTGCCAATTCTTTCCATATGCCAAATGCACTTCGCCCTTAAACAAACAAATAGGCTGTTTGTGCACTCAGTCTGTCTCCAAGACCAACGCGGCGCACTGTTCAATTACGCAGCTTTAATTGTCGTTATTAGAAAGTGACTTCATTGGCATTTCTCGTTCGAAGCTGGTGTTTTGGATGTTTGATATGGATGTAACCATGGCGCCGCCCTTTTCTTATTGCAAAATCCCTGCCAAGTCGCAAGGGATTGTGGGAAAGTAAGGAGTCTGGAACAGCTGCAAGTGATATCCCTGACTTTCCCTCTGTAGTCTGTCTGGTATTAGCCTTCCCTCCTGACTTTTTCCCCCGTACCTTGATCTTTTGTTCTTTTATTTAATACCTCTCCTGTACCCCATTGGTCTTTCTGTAATTGTTGCTCATTCCTCCCGCCGGTCGCCCCTCTCTCTGTGCTCCAGGGTGTTGGCTTTAGTGCTAGTGAAAGCTGCTTTGCCTTTAAAAACAGTTTGTCTTAATGACTGAAGGGGGGACGGCCAGGAGAGCGCGGGCCCGGGTCACAGCTGAAGCCAATTGCGTCCCTTTCCTGTCTGAGGTGCTGCGGGCCGGAGTCAAGCTCAGGGTCAGGCTGGTCTCTGTGCGTGTTCTGAATCGCCGCCAGCACATAGAAGAGTGTGTGTGTGTGTTTTTGTGTAAGTTAAGGAAAGCAGGGCAGCAGCCGGCACATCTGTTTCTGATCCCCCAGAATGCAGTGCTCTCTGGACCTGGAGGTGCTGGCGTGCCTATAGAGCGCTGAGAGCCAGAGGGAGGGGAAGAGAGGCCGAGGCGCCATGGCACGCACACACTGGCTGGGATAAAGCATGGTACACACAGCAGCAGGCCTGTGACTACACAGAACATACCTCGTCTGTGGATCACATGCGACATGGTTTTAAACTAACATTGTAATAACACTGTGATATATCAACATCGCCATAACCTTTGGATCGTGATATGTATCGCACTTTAAAACCTGGACATTTGAGGTATTAGAATGTATTAAGAGAGTGAGTTGTTTATGTTGTGGTGTGTTATGGTAAATTGAGTTGATAGATTACATTGCAGCACCTTGTGTTTTTCACATTTGAGTTGTTAAAGCAAAACCACAGACCTTAAAATCATGAGTATGCATTGATATATACTGTATTGCGACAAAACTGATGGTATAAAACTCCTAATATTAAATTCCGCTCACAAAAGTAATAAGCCCTAACTCACAAGAATAGAATAAAAAACATTATTACTAATATTATGACTTGTACTAAATATCTTTACAGAACATGGTAATATGCTAATCTACCATTTAGGTAGGATCATTGATCTACCATGTTTTTTATAACTCCAGTGTGAGCTTATGACTTGAGAGGTTTTGGATATTTTTCATTACCGAGAGCTCAAAACACTTGTAAACGCTTCTGTGTGTCTGTATGCGGAGTGAAACTCTGGAACAAACTGGACTTACAACACAAGCAATGCCAAACTGTCCATCGATTCAAACTGTTATATAAACATTGAGTCTGGTCAAAATATAGAGATGAGGGTCTTTAATTTAAATTGCTGTTGTCTCATAGTGTCAAAAGTGCTCAATGTTTCCTTACCATCGTTGGTTTAATTTGTCTTTTACCATTATTGGTATATTGTCCATTACCATTGTTGGTATTGTTCATTTTCTTTACATTGTTGGTATACGTTTTGTTACAATGTATTATTGTTACCTGTGGTAATGCCGCCATGATATAACATTTGTATAATAATCCTTGAACAAAGTAACAGTGAAGCTGATTGTATTAAGCTCTGAATGGGGAACCCGGGGTGGGATTAAATAAATTATCTTCTTCCCACTCCCTTTCAGGTAGAAATGGATCATTAGTTTACATACTGTATATTCTTTCTTTTGTTGCCCATTGCCTGAAATAAATTAATACAAGAAAATGAATGAATCATACCACCTTTGAGTTGTGTTTACCGACTGGCACACACCAGATAAAGGTAAACCCATGTGCATTTGAAATTCTATCAATAAGTATTATGATGTTAGAGGACACTTGTAACAATAAAGTAACACACATGTGAAACTTGTATCACAACGGATGTTCCCTGCATTGTTCTATGTCTTCTTAGAAATGTCTGGGGAGGCTCTGTATCATTCAACATATTGTCTAATAATGTATCGTATGTGTAATTATAATGAATAGCATGCTGTGTTTCTATTAGACCTACTAATCTTAATGCTCCAAACCACAGCCTCTTGCTCAACACCAACTCAACTGCAGTCCAGGCTCATGGTGCGAGGGTTGCGTTCATAGGTCAACAGCTGCTTTTTGTTTTAGCTGTGTTCTATGATATTTTGGTATTTGTAAAAAATGCCCAACTTTTCATGTCAACAGACTCTCCCTCTCACGAAGCGTATTACTGGAACAATTTGTCTGGTGTTAGTGTAATAGGCAGTCTGGGCATATGACCAATGAGGACACATTACCAGAAGAATAAACTACGCAGACATGGGTTTTAGTTCAGAGGCAAATGAAATGCTCACTGTATTTCTAAATAGAAAAGATTACCTGGACATTGCCTACAGTATCAATTTGTTCCTTTACTTACCACATTGCCATGGCGTTAGTTTCTCCAGGCCTCTTGAAATGAAGCACAATCCTGAAAAATGAAACAGCTTGTTGCAGAGGTTTTTGGAGACACATATTCACAACAGATCTGTAAAACTAATTTGGCACATCATGTCATAGAGGTCTAGGAAACAAAGAAGTATGTCTTATAAAGGCCATGAAATACGTTGAGGTAATGTTTGTAGGATGCACTGATGTTATAAAATGAACAACTGACCCTGGGTTGCATTGAGCTGCATGAGGACTTCAGTTTATTCAAGAACAAGCCATTCCTCAGAGCTAAGAACCTTCAGAGTCCAGCTACTGAGCTTTAACACCGGAGGCCTGTACTAGCAGTAAGGGCTTGATAGGGATTGTAGAAGGCTCATGCCCCCCAAAATGTCAACAGAAACACCTTTTACACTTTCTATTAATTATTTTCAATTGTCTGAGGGCAAGAGATGCAAATCATTCGTAAATACATTCCGATACCACTAAAACGTTGTCAAATTTCTGATCTTTTTGTAGTCTAAACAAAACAGGTGGTCTCGCGGTAAACTAACCACGTGGGCGGATAGGGCCTTTATGGCGCGGCTCGGACTCTCCAGTCTTTTTGGATCCTGCGTTGTTTTGAATCTACCGTGAGTTTGGCCTCCTGATCGCGCTCACCTCGTCCCGGTGCTGTCTGCCTGTCTGCGTGGAGAAGGTAAGGTTGAGATGAAACACCGCGTCAGGCTTTGAACAGGGCTGTAAAACACGCGCATATTAACGAGCGTGACTAACGAGCTGCAGGAGTTGGGTCACACTGAGCGGGCACAGTCTTCACGCGTACACCTACATCACGTCGCCTCCGTGATATAGTCCTCTCTCCCTCCCTTCTTCTCTCCCCAAACCAGCTTTTTTACATTTTTCACACATGTGTTTCATACAGGACACGCTGCAGTCTTTGAGAATACCTTTGGTGTTGGGCCAAGTCCCTCTACAAAGGCTGTACGTTTGAAGTTTAAATACATTTTTTTTTTTTAGAATAATTATTCTTAAAAAAAAAACTATTTGTATTTTTCAGTGGCGTGCTTTCAAAGTGGTCATAATAAGCATAACTGAGCTGTAAAAACATTATTTATGATACCTCTGCATTGATGCATTGATATTTTTCATAAAAGACAGCATGGCGTGAGAGACTGGCCTTATTATTTCATTATACTAAGCTTAGTGAGCAACTTAATTATTACTTCTTAATTCATGTCTAACTTCTTTCCATCATCAGAAGAGGGGGTAGGCTTATGCAACTGGACTGGTCACTTTATGTGCTCAAAGTGTTCATAGTTCAAATCTTTTACATAGAAAGACAACAATACTGTCTTCTCCTGTAGTATGTGCATTTGTATATTGATAGTATTGGACACTCCAAGTAACTGTACGTTTGTAGGTCTTAGTTTTAAAATGAGGCATTACTCTGGCATATAGGCTGTACAATTTTGCTATGGGTAATGCTGAACTGGAGAAAATGCTTTCAGTTAGGGTTAAGAAAAACTCCAATGCTGGTACTGATTTGAGGCGAATTGTTAAAAAAGGAAAGACAATACAGTTCTGGAAAACTATTATAAAAAGATGTTGGTGGCCAGGTTTTACCAATTCCAACCTGCAGTATCTAAGGATCTGCCTATCAGTCCACATCTGCAGCTCAGATTTTTTAATCCAAGACTTTCTCTTGCATGTTCTTAGTTAAGTTTCTGCAGGTTGTGCAGATTTCTCTTTCATTCTGGGTGTTCTTTTTGTCTCCCTTAGATTTGTTGCCATCAAAGCTGTAATAAATCAGTTGTATAATGACAGTAACTATTTATCATGTATTTCTGCTTATCTGTATTGGGCACCTGCCAAATAATAAGTATCCTATTCCTCATGCATATTTCTGACATCTGCAGCGTCTGTCTTTTATTGTTTACTGTTCCTATTCCAGATCTGATTTAATTGAATTAGTTTCTCAATGTTGGTCTTTCTCCATCTTCCTCCAGGCTCTGTCTTTCTGCATGAGAAAAACAGGAAGGAAGTGCTGCTGCAGTGAAGGTAAGATCACTGTGTAGGGAAGTTGCAATCAACAGCTAAACAGACACTAAATAAATGGATAGGAAATGAGGAGCAAGAGTAAGGCTGGGCAACGTTAAACGATCCTTGTATGGTTAAGATTTTGTTTTGTTACTACCGGTATTGAAAGAACTGGTACTGAAAAATATTTTTCTTCAGATGGTTATTGATGCTGGTCCTGAGTCAGCCCTAATGAAAGTTAGGACAGCAGAAAGACGACTAGCGGGTAACTTGGATTGGTGAATGCAATGTCAATGCGGTAAATATGGAAAAGAAAATGAAGATTGTCTTAAAACTGAAACATAACCATACAAATTAAAACATGTGTTTATTAGATCAGGACAGCGCATGTTAATGAATAATATGAGGTACATACATGTAAACGCACGGGATTGTTGCCATGGAACATTTGTTGTCTGTACAGTTGCATACATGCATAAACGGGGAAAGTTGGGTGACATGTCTTGCCCAAGGACATGATGGCAGTATTGTCTGGCTGCAGCAGGGATCGAACCACCAGCCTTCAGAAGGGTGGGTGAACGGGGGCCACTGAGCCACTGCCACGTTCGTGCTTAAAAAATACATCAAGTGCTTTGGGGAAACTCTACTCCTACAAAAATAGTCCAGTCCCATGTCACTTTTGAATCTGTGCCCAACACACCTGAGACAATAAAGCTGAACATTTTGCCAGGAAAAGCAATTTCATTCCGTCTCCATCCTGTCTTTCCTCCTCCTTCTCTCAACTGCCCCAGCTCCGGTCCCCAAGGCCCAAGAAACTGCCCCGTACTTAACTTCTCCAACCCCTGAACCCCATTCAAAGTACTTCCCCCCCCTCTCTCCTCACACACACATCTTCCCAAATGCTTATCCCGTTCCCAACGCCAATTACTCTCACTCGGCCTCTCTCTGGTTCCATCCCCAGGGTTCCGGGACGTTTAGCTCCCCCTTTTCTCTCTCTCTCTCTCTCCCCCTGCAGGCAACAGCAGAGAGGTACTTTACAGCCCTGTCATCTCGGCCAGAGCAGTAAAAAACACATCTGGAAACGCACTCTCATCGCTCGTAGGCCTCTCTCCGTTCTGTCCACCAAAATGCTCGCGTAATGAGCTACAAACACTGAAATAACACAATCCGACTTAAGTGAGATGTTTCTAATGAACTGCTGCTGCGGAGTGAGAAGGTTTCAGTCAGGCGGACCTGTAGGATTCACCGCCCACTTAGTCCCGAAAGATAGTTTTGGGCGACGGTCAAGCTTCCACAGTGGCTTCATATACAGTGCCTCTCGAAAGTACTAATACACCTTGAACTTTTGTCATGTTTATGAAAGCAAAATGATACATGATTCTGTTATTTTCAAAAAATAGAAAAGTGAAAAGTGGGGGGTGCACAAGTATTCATACAGCATTTTTCTGAGTGCATTAAATTGCCTTCATAACATTCCTAATGACTGCAGAATGTTCACACCTTGCCCTAACCATTAAATAGAGGCCACCTATGCGTAATCTACTCTCAGTATAATTAAAGCTGTTCTGTGAGGGCCTCAGAGCTATGGTCGGAGTGTATTGGTCACTAAACAACATCATGAAGGCCAAGGAGCACACTAGAGAGGTCAGAGATAAAGTTGTGGAGAAGTTTAAAGCAGCGTTAAGTTATACAAAGATTTCCCAAGATTTGAACATCTCACGGAGCACTGTTCAATCCATCATTCGGAAATGGAAAGAGTATAGCACCACTGCGAACTTACCAAGACACGGCCGTCCACCTAAACTAACAGACCGAACAAGGAGAGCACTGGTCAGAAATGCAACCAAGTGCCCTAAGATAACTCTGGAGGAGCTGTGACGTACTGCCACTGAGCTGGGGGAATCTGTACATGGGACAACTATAAGTCGTGCTCTACACAAATCTGGCCTTCATGGACGAGTGGCAAGAAGAAAGCCATTATTGAAAGGAGGCCATAAGAAATCCCGTTTGAAGTTTGCTAGAAGTCATATAGAGGACACAGCTACCATGTGGAAGAAGGCGCTTTGGTCAGATGAGACAAAAATTGAACTTTTTGTCCCAAATGCAAAACATTATGTATGGCACAAACCTAACACTGCTCATCGTCCTGAGTGCACCATCCCCAGTGTCAAATATGGTGGGGGGAGCATCATGCTCTGGGGCTGCTTTTCCTCAGCGGGGACTGGGAAGATTGTAAGAATAGTTGGGAAGATGCTAAATCTACAATGGAATGGTTTAAAAAAAAAACATATTAATGTGTTAGAATGGCCCAGTCAAAGTCCTGACCTAAATCCTATTGAAATCTGTGGAAAGGCCTGAAAACTGCTGTTCACAAACTCTCTCCTTCTAATTTGACAGAGCTTGAGTTGTTTTGTAAAGAGGAATGGGCTAAAATGTCAGTCTCTAGATGTGCAAATCGTGTAGAGTCATACCCCAAAAGACTTACTGCTGTTATTGCAGCAAAAGGGGGTTGCACAAAGTATTATTTCATGCTGTGTGAATACTTATGCACGCCCCACTTTTCACTTGAATCATGTATCACTGTACTTAAGGGGAGTTTATCGTTTGCCCATATTCACTGAGTTTTTGTGTGAGAAAGTGAGTACGTCCCGGTCTGAAGCGTGACTATATATACATTTAATAAGGGCCTTGCGGTGGGGTAATAGGCGGTTGGGCTCGGCTATGGTACAGGGAGGAAATGTCGGCTACAGATACAGAGCTAAGAGAGCGGAGAGAAAACAAATTGATTTGACGAAGTTGCCACCTCATCTGATGTGATTAGGACTTGTCCAAAGAAACATGGCATTTACCTTCTCACCGCTTTACTTAAAGGGCGTCTGTACAGAAATATTTGGTTTCTTAATTCCTCCCACTGTTTCAGATTAAAAAGTAAAAGTAAAAGACATTACACAATCTGACATTGAAGAGTTTTAATGTAAAGAAATAAAGCCAAACATTACGTTTTACAGGAAACATTTTAGGTATCTGTGTGCTGAAAATCGTGCCGAGTGCTACTTTAATCCAATGCAATAAAAGTAGTTGGAACGTTTATTGCATATATTAAAAAAAGATTTTAATGTAGCAGAGATTCCCAAACCTGTTGGAGTTTTGCACCCCTAGAGGCATTTGATGACGAGTCGCCTGAATCCAGGACACATCCAATAAAATATCTATTATACTATTCAATAAAGGCATGCACTTCCCACTTGAAACATTTAGCTTCGTCTGAGAGAGACAGAATATCTTTTCAAATAGGGACAATGTAGGGACTTTATTAAGGGAAAAAAAAGTAGAAATTTGTGCGTGACCTTGTAGTGACCCAGCGGCTGTATGAGTGGTCAGCATGGTGCCTTTACTTTCCGTCACAGTGGTCTCTTAGACGCTTCAGGATCAATTGTTTTGTAGGTTTTCTAGTGAGAGGGTCTGTCAGCAGTGAAAACCTTCCAAACAGTTGATTCTGGAGCGTCCTAGAGACCACTGTGACGGAAAGTAAAGACGCCATGCTGACCACTCATACAGCCGCTGGGTCACTACAATGTCAAACGCACAAATATAATAACATGAAAAGTTGCATAATGCACCTTTAAAGTGTCAAAATGTATTTTTTCAGTTTCCCCTGTTGTTTTTATGCTCATCCTCAGATGTTTAGGCTGTTTTGTGGATGACCAAAAACAGGTTAATGTTACTTGATGGATAAAATACATTTCTATACCCTTTTACTTCATGTGTCTGATCACTACTGATCATGAGTCTGCAGTGCTGTGACTCATGAGATTCATTTTTGTTCTGTGCAACCTAATCGTCATGGGAGTAAGGGGGAAAAATGAAGTCTGCAAAAAAGGGGGGGGGAAAAACTGCACCTCTTTCACATTTTATTAAACCAACTTTGAGAAATGTCCCTCCAGAGGTTGATTTCATCTGGATCACTGTACCTTTATAACCAGCTCCATGTGCCACCTCTGGGCCGTCCCGGTAAATATGCTACTCTTCTCTGTGCGTCTGTGAGCGCGAGTTGGGGAGGGTCGGGTCTCGCTCCGATGGGAGGTGCTGCTGCCTGGCGCTGTAAGGCAGAGCTGCACTGTGCGGTAGGTAAATAGGGCCCTGACCTAGACCTGCCAGAGGAACGCTCTCTTCTGCCTCTGCCAGAGTCTTTTCACTTTTGTTTTTGTGTTGTTTTTCTCATTGAGGACAGTGAGGGTGGGGTTTAGTCGGAGGAGAAATTTGTGGGAGGCAGGGGCTATTAATGAGCCTCACCGTTTTTTTTTCTAATTAGTGCTTTGGGGAATATTTTCTTAAGGACTGTCGGCCCTCCCCACAGAGCGTTTCAGGGAGAAAATGTGTGTGTCCTGTATCTGAGCCATCTGTGGTTTTGTCCTGAAGAAACTAGCATTATTTTCTCTGCAGAGGTCAGCTGCCTGCCCCCTTCCTGATTTTTTAGGCGCACACATATCCTGAAGGTATGGCTGCAGTGACTCCGGCGGTCACTCCCAGTTCATCAAATCGAGAGGTCCTTCCTGTGTGCTCTGAGCTGAAGAGCAAAAAGAAACGTTCCTTTTTCTGTTTTCTTCTCTCTCAAAACTCTCCTTTCTCTTCTTCTGCTGTTTCTTTTCAGAGAGGTCTGCCGCTTTGATCCCCGTCCCCCCCGTCCCCCGCCTGCCCC
Source organism: Neogobius melanostomus (assembly GCA_007210695.1). Taxonomy (NCBI): domain Eukaryota; kingdom Metazoa; phylum Chordata; class Actinopteri; order Gobiiformes; family Gobiidae; genus Neogobius; species Neogobius melanostomus. The sequence goes on along the minus strand of VHKM01000035.1, from coordinate 1,186,370 downwards.
TCCTTTCGCAGGGCCTCCAGCCAGCGAGCTCACTGGAGCGGTTTCCTGAGTCTGTGGATTAATGAGTGCAGCCCGGCGAGTGTGTGCGGGGCAGGGAGAGAGGCAGAAAGAATGCCTTGGTGGACCACAGATTGTGACTGTGTGTGCGTCTGCATACTGTACAGCTCCAGTGTGTGTTTGTGTGTGTGTGCGGCGTCCAAACCAAACTTTATTTTGTGGATTTTTTTTTTCTCTCCAAACTTCATCAAAGTAGGCCTAAGTGATTCCACAGGAGTTTTCCTTTCAGAGGATCACGTGGCCAGTGCGGAGACATGATTGCAATCAAGCAACAGTTGTCCATGACCCAGACCTGATCCAAACGTGCCAGACCTCCTGATTAAGACCAGAGGACTGTGTTGATAAACTCGACTTGTGCAAAATTAATAGTGGACTATTTCACAACTTTCTCTCTTTGAAAATATGTAAGACTATGCCAGAAATCCTTAAATTAACTTTTACCTGCCCTGGTTTCTAAAAGGGTAAAAGCAATAACTTTTACTGTTTAAAAGAGTTAGATGAAGCTGTTTAACTTTTATAAACATCACCACCTTGTGACATCAGCAGGTGGTTGGCAAGTGTTTTGAGCTTTTGAAAATGTTACTGACTGAATATTCATGATTACTACTAAAGCACTATACCTGACTTTTTTCTAGTAATGGAACGGCATTTGTTTTGTCCTTATTACATTGATAACTCAGACATTTGTGTGGAAAAAACACTGTGCATCTAATTTTAAAGCATTTGCCTACATTTTATGACGTTACAGGATAGTTTTCTCGCATTTATGTGAAAGTGACCCTGAAAAGTGACCCTGCAAGTTGTGAATCCTGCCTACAGTATAAACCTGTACCTGTGAAGAAATGGGAGGCTACAAATATGTTAGGAAAGTAAGAAATGGATTTGGACCACAACTAACATTTTCATTTTGTGGCTTCCTCTTTCATTGTTGGTAATTAAAAAAAAAAAAAAAAAAAAATCATGTATAGGGCTCGAAACATGGCATGAATGAAACAAGTCCAGGTATGTTTTTCATGAGGTAGCAACATTATCGCATGGTTAAATGTTGCATGTTGTAGCAGAATGCTAAAATTCAGAACTGAGACTGTTCATTCATGGAAACCCCCAACTAAACCCAGACGTTTATTGAACTACCAACCTGCCATTGGATAATCTCTCTTTTTTCAGCCACTCTTGCCCTTTGAGTAATATCCAAAAGAATGAAAAACTTCTTCTGCTGCTACACTGCTTCGTCTTTCGACTCATTTATAAAGTTTATCCACTGGAGAAATCAACTGGACTTTTGCAGCCAGGAAACTATACTTCTTTTAAAGGATTATTGGTCATTTGGCTTTGTTGGACAGAGCAAAAGGGGGTCAAGAGCAGGGAGAGATATCCATCAGTTGGAGTCTGGACCCAAACCCATGACGCTGAGATCAGAACACTGCCCCGTGTACATTGCAGAAGCCTCATCCACTGCTATTGCTGTGCCAATGATCTATGGCCTCTCATGGCTAATTTTTATGGTTGCTGCACTTTTCCAAATCAAGGGCTGTGTATTTGTGCACATGGGCCCCGGTTCCAAGTGAAATACGGTTGAAACCATTTAAAACTTGGAAATACACATTCATCTGGTTGGTTAAAGAGTTTCCTTAATTTACCCAAGATTGACGTTGCAATTACTTTTAAATACTAGCCATAGATTTACATGCTGTGTATAAATGTCGTTTTTATGTCAAGTAATTTGTTCTGGCTTTAAAGGGGCGATTCACTTTTTAGCTTTTAACCATGTTGTTCCCTCATCAAAAGCAGACCTGGAGATGCGTTTGTGCCATTGCTACATGTTTGAGTAATCCTGCATGAAGTCCATTGCCCTCAGACTCTTACAACTGTGTGCCGTGGCAAAATGGCTACCTCCCACCTGCTGATAAGTCATAAGGTGGTGTTCCTCAACCTGAACCGAGCACATTTTCTCCAGTTTGACCGTACCCACATCTGAAAGCATCTTGAAAGAAAGTGGCAAAATTGCGACAAAAGCGAGACGAAAATGAGGACAAAAGAGTGACGGAAAAGTGTCAAAAATGTGTGAGGTAACGTAACAAAAAGCCACAAAAACGCAAAAAAAAGTGACTGAAAAAGCGTAGAAAATGCAACAACAAAAAAGCCACAAAAGATGAACAAAAAAGTGACAAAAACGCAACATAACTGACAAAAAAGCAATGAAAAAGTCAAAAAAGTGACAACAACGTGGCAACAATGCGAGGAAAAAGATGAGTTTTGTAGGGCTTAGCTTTCAACTGGAGAAAATGCACTCGGTTAAGGCGGGGATTAAGAGGTTAACTGTTTCCTTACATTATCCAAGTATTAAAGGGGGGGTATTATGTAAAATCGACTTTTTCAAGCTTTATATCATGTTATTATGTCATTCCCTCATTAAACACATGCCTGGAGTGTTCCTTGGCTCATTTACATATTTTTGAGAAATCAGTAAAAACTTAGACGGCAGCCATTTAGGTGTAGCTATGCCTCAGTCCTCCTAGGAACGCCCCCACCTCCTGGAGACGCCTCTGGACCTTTTGTCACCAGCCAAGCCACCAACACTGCTCCTCAGCTCAGCAGAGCCCCCTCCCCACACAGTGTTGTTTAAATGCCACAGCAGTGTGCTGAAGGGGGCGTGTCGGAAAGCTTCTTAAAGAGACAGAGGCCTATTTCAAGACGTTCAGTACAGCCATTTTGAGAGAGCAATTTTATTCAAGGCAGTTATTTTAATTTACTGCATATACAGACCAACAGAAGGTTACGTCATCATTGTAGTATGCTATAGACTGGTGCTATGTGATTGAAAAAAGCATAATACCCCCTCTTTAAAACAAGCATGCTACAAGACATTTGAAGGGGATATTCCTTGTTTTAATACTTAGTACTAGTAGAGTGACACTCATTTTGCCCCTTGCAGTATATAGGGCTCGCAATTACATTATACAATTATATTACATCAATCATAAACTTAAAAGTAGCACAGATTCTCAAAAAGTAATATTGTAAGCATTACCGTGATTTTAAACGTGCTTAAAGAGTCATCTCCGCCCAGAATCAAGATGTAAATAATGCGTTGGAAAAGCTACAAATAACACTAATGGGTACATTGCCTTTAACAAAACTGAACCCTGTCTGACTGTAGGAGCCCCATTCCATTTCACAATGTTCTCAAAACAGTCTCATTACTACAACTGATTAGGATTCCAGGATGAAAAGCCAAAGTGCTAAAAATACTCTCATGATCGGAGCCATGTGTTGTATTTGGGGCGGTGGGTAAGAAGGTACTGCGTGCGGTGGGTCGGCCAGAGAAAAGGGGGAGGGAGGAGGAGATATGACTCAAAAACTGTGAGAAGAAAAAAAAACAGTTTGTCTTTGTGTGAGCTCTGATAATAAGGCCACGTGAGTGCCTGCTGCACACAGTTTATTTACTCTAACAACTTTTGGCTACACACACTCCATTGAACAGGCACAAATACACAAAGACACACAGGCATGGCTACAAGTCAGCTCTAACAGGGTTTTAAATATGGGGATAATCATGAAATCACAACCCCACACTCTCTCTTACTCTCTCTCACAGTTGGGAGGAGACCATGCTGTCATTAGTGATGAAGAGGAGACGTCCAGGTGGTTCCAGTTATTCCACCTGAGGGCGTCTGACGGAGAAAATGGGGCCAAAGCGTGAATAATTTTCTTGGCCAGGTAAGTTTCCAGGAAGCTCGACTTGGGTGGTGGTTCACTGTTACTGTAAAGTGACACGAAAAGAGCCCGAAGTTTAGAAAAGGGATTTAGCAAATGGTGCAGGATTTAAGAAAGTTAAACATTTGTGTCTGATTAATTGTTTTCAAGACTTTAATATAAATCAGTGCAAGTCAACAAACCCCTAAAATTACACTAGTGCAGAGCTAGTAAGAATATATTGTGTGTGAAGTGATATTTTGCTGAACAAAAGGACCATGAATAATTAATCTTTAAGTGGATTGCAGATACAGAATGCCAATAGTAAACCATACATAACGCTGTTCACTGCACTATTATAGGTTTGAATATGACTCACTTTATGCTCCCATTTGTTTGAGGCTCCATCTTTCGTGACACTTATGATTGCCATGACAACAGAGTACAGACACTGTCACATCTGTGTGAGTTGGTGAACTCTTCTCTTTAAGATAAACCTCTGAAGCACAGCATGATGCACTTGTCATGTGTCACTGATCTGAGGGGTATTAGAGGAGCCTCAGACTGTGCAGATGTGAACTGCACTGATTCACACATCTGTCACTCATGGACACTTCCTGATGACAGCCCATCGGCCGGGGGCGGGACTTCCTTTGGGAGTGTGTGGTTGGACAGCGGACTGCTTATTTGATAAGAAGTCGTCCGTCAGGAAGGAAAATAAACAGTAGAGCGTGCTGCTACTGCATTGAGCAGCAAAGAGCTCTTACTAGAGCACAACACAATATTTACACTGTGGTAAAGACACATATCTCACACTCCGCTCCTCTCACCTGGACCTGTTCAGGGTGAACAAACACAGGTCAGGTGCTGAGCATGTGCACAAGTCTTTACAGCACCTCAGAAGAATGCATTTAGGCTACTGTACATCTACGCATGTTTTACATATACTATTATTTTTCTTTTGCATAGTTTTTCTCACTTAATTTTCCAACTTGATAATATGGCATTATGTCCAGAAGGTGTAAAATGCTTAGAATATAAAATTAAATTGAAAAGCAAGCAATCGGTGTAGTTTATTGCTTGTTTACTGTTATTTCAACTCATAATTAATAAATTAATAAATTAATTTGATTTGAGCTCAAAATCTAATCAAAAGTGTTGCCACTTGTTCAGTTGGTTGTTGTTGTTATTGTTGTTATTGTTGTTATTGTTGTTATTGTTGTTATTGTGTCCTCCGTTGTTTTCTGCTGTATGTGAGTTAATGTCCTCTTGTTTATTTGGATAAGGAAGGAGGGGAGAGCCATGGGACCACTGTGGTCCTGACCTGTTGACCATAAGCCCCGCCCTCTGGCTGTGACTGACTGATAGCATCAGTGCAGCTTATCAGGCCCTCTGAGGGGGACTGGGTACAGTTCAAAGAACTGTAGCTTTTAGTGACAATAGCTATTGTTGTTATTTCTCACATTTGGGGGGTTTATAGTTCTAAAACTAACTTGTTCTGTTTGCCCACAAGTTTTTAGCCACATAAAGACTGGTGACTATTTGACATTTCCATGAGAATGCTTTATTGCTCTTGGATAGTGGCTCTCTGTGTGTTTCATGCGCTGGAGAATCTCTGTAAGTCATTTGCTGTGTTTTTTGGAGGGAGTGAGATCATGCCTCTGCCAGTGACACTGAGCATAAAGACGCATTGAGTGGAGTGGGACTATAGGCCAAGTCTGGAGGTATAAGGGGAAACACGCACAGGCGCGCACACACACTTCTCTCAGGGCAGCCAGTGTACCGGGCTCCCAAGGGCCCGAGGGACTATCGTTTTCGCCGTTAATTATGACCGTCTGGCAGACTGGAAAGCAGGAAGTCAGAGAGAAGGAGAGAGCGAGGGAGGGATGGCAGATAGATGATAGCGAGGAAGCGGGCGTGGGGGCGAGCGAGAAGCGGGGCTGACAAAGTGAGTCAAAATAAGGGAGGAGAAGCAAAAGCCAAGATGGATGACAGGAGGAAAGAGTAAAAATATGAGGGGGAGGATGGGGGAGCCATAGAGGGACGGGTCCAAATAAAACCACATGCGTCGAACGATAAAACCAGGTGCTTGATAAAAGCCGGAATGTCAACAACTCTTTTTGCTCTGATCTCGATTCAGCCATGTTTTTTTTCTTCTCTGTCATGTTTTTCTCAACGTAGACATTTTTGATATACAAGTGTCTCTTCCTGCACTTTTGACCCGTTCTCAACAGCAGTGCGCGTCCATAACTTAACTTTACAATGCAGCATCCAACTGCTGACAGGCCGTTCTTCACGCGTCTCCCCGGAGAGCAGGCAACGCGTTCGGCTGTACATTCACGTTTTTTTGTTTGTGGTCCAAAATCTTTAAGTGCAGTAAGGCCAGCGCTGGGCCAAGGAGCTGTAAGAGAGCAGAGCTGGGATTTAACTGGCTCCAGGTCCAATTAGGATTGTCTGCCGCATCTGGACAGAGTTAAAGTCCGAGTCAAAACTCACACTTCACTCCAGCGGGGATGTAAAATCACAACTTTTATACTAGGGGCCAGTTAGGTTTTAAAGAGCCTGCCACAAAAAGCTGGACAATATTTACTGCTTAGTCATAACATAGCAGCACTGATAAAAGCTGAAAGAGGAGATGAACTGCCTTTTTTTCCATTCGAGGGTTTTGCTGAGGGCAAACAATTACTGGAAAAATTGCAAGATCAAGATCTCAAACATCTCACGACACCCAGACTCTAATGCACTGTAGATACTGGAGAGAAAACACAGCACAGTAGGGGATTTTTACTTGAATTTATGTGGCAAGCCAGTTTGTTAAATAGTGCATTGATTTGCAGCCAAAGTATAAATCTAAACTCTAAACATGAAACTGATCGTTTTGTGAAAATGAGACAGACTCTGTGGTGTCTTGATTGAAATGTAGACTTTTTGGGAAAGTTCTCTTCGTACCGCTGAAGACTGTAAACACCAACAGCAGGGGGGTTGCTCCCTAAGCCCCGGAAAACCACAAGGGTTTATTCAGAAAGCGCATCTGGGCTAAGTGTCACTACATCGATTTATTCATTCCTTTGCACCAAAAGGCAGATATTTATACTGTGAAATCCAGACATTTTGCATAGCAGGATTTTTCTCTTTTGGATTCTTCATTGTGTTTTTCCGCTTTGCAAGTCATATGAATAAAGAAATGGATATACACTCCATCATGACTCATTTGAGGCTTAAACAGCTCTCTTATTCAACATAAAAAAACATGACAATTTTTTTTCAACTATTGTTCCTATTTTTTTAAAGCATATAAATGTACTAAATCTGACTATATTTAGTATATAACTGTACTTGCATTGTGTGGTTGTTGACAATATTAGGATGATGAAATACAGCAAAAGTAAAGCTTGATTCGTTTCCACCACATACTGACAATAAAATGTATATATGCATCGCCTAATTCTGTCATCCCTCCTGTGTTTGACAATCCCCCTATATAATAAAAACTGGGGCTGTACCTCTATAATCTTAAAAGTCAACATTACAAGGGGCTTCTCTGCAGAAAACGGCGTCTTCTCAGCGCGCGGCACATTCCCTGCTCGTGACACAGAGAGTACCCTGAGGTCTGACCCCACCTGAGCTCCTCTCTGTCTCAACAACAACACAATCACACTGGAATGAGCCGCAATAACCGCCTATTACTGCCTTTATCCCTTCAAGATCCAGCGCACTCACACACAGCTTCACATCAGTAAGAGTGGAAAAGAACAATAAAGTCTCCGGATATGAAAGAGTCCCGAGGCAGTGATGCATGGAGAAGCTCCCTCCTTCAAGTGTGTGCTGGTAGACTTTGAAGGAAGACAGCTAAAATGAAAATATAGACCTATAAATCTCTGCACCTATGTTAACAAGGAATTTTGATTGAGCGTCTGATGTAAAGCCCCAGGCAGGGTTCGTCTTGTAGAAACTTTCGCAAGACTTGTTGCGCATAGCTATAGCTGAGTACTTAAAAGAGCTGATAGCACCCTAAATAAATGTTTTGTTTATTTTTAAAACATACTTGAAGTTGTGGTTTATTTCTTTAATGCATGTTTGAGTAACTGTCTTTTCAAGGCCTCAAAATGCCCCTTTTAGTTAAGACAGCATCACTGGACTCATTATGATCATTTCAGTGCTGAAATTGCCACCACTACAAAGCATTTCTCGCTAGTAGCTGGCAGCGTTTGTTTTTAGTCTCATTTAAATGGTTTCACTTCTGTGCGCCAAAGAGGAGGGGCCCAGATTAGACAGGACTACACAGTATATCGGCAAATTATTATTATTGCAGTATTAGGAGACGCAATATCCATGTAGCAAGAAGCCACAATATAAATCGTGGCGGTGTAATACATTATCTTAAGGCAAACATGTGAAAAAACTTGTTAAAAAGTTGTCAAGAAGAATTTCATAATTTTGAACCTTTACAAGTTTTCTCTTCCGTGTTGATGCTGTGCAGATACGACATTACTTAGATGAGGTACTGTATTTTTTGCGAGGAATGCAGGGCTGTTTTTGTAACTCCATTTGTTGCACACTCCCCACTGGATCCACCATTAATCAAGTCCAAGAAGCTTCAGTTCTGGGGTCGTAAAACACCATCACTCAAATCGCTATCAAGATATTTTCCCATGTGCTTTTCCTGTCTTTTTTTTTTTTTTCCAAAAGAGGAGCTAAGCTGGCTTACAAAAACAGATGGATTTTTGTGTTTTAGATCAGGCCGCCTCTGACAGACGCTCTGCAGTTTCTCAGCCAGAGTGAGTTTATTTTTAGGCACGTGAGCTACGAAAACTGCATGCATTTCCAGTGCACCTCTCCAATCCTGCTTTGTTTCACCCTTTATTCAAGTTATCTGCTGTTGTTTCGTGTTATGAAAACCTTGGACGGACCGGTCTTGCTACAGAGACACCTGTTGGTTGAATGTGTGGGTTTTTGTAGAGACTTGAACCGTGAATGAGGTTGTTTATACAGCGAGCAGCAGCACATTGTTTCGGTCAGTGTCGATGAACCTTGAAATTCACAAGAAGCTCTCCTTTTTAGAGTGATCACTTGGCAGTTTCCACCTACACTACAGTCATTTGCTTTACTTAGGACCTTTGTTTATGGTAAAGTAATTGGTTAATAATAATTCATTTCAAGGACGGCAAGATTAACCGCACTCAGATTGGTATTGTAACTTTTATTATCACATATAGTATAGATATTATAGAACGATAATAAAGAACACATTCAAAGTCAGCAAACAACCTAGTCCAGTTGACGACTTTGAAAACCTCGAGTACAACACAAAGGCCACAGTTCTTTAGGTAACATAGTTGCAGTTAAGTACAGAAGATGACTCAAGTACTTTCACTGACGATAGACAACTCCTGTATGACTGAGAGCTTACACAGACATAGTTGCATAGGTACATATTTCAGCCCCAGGGTTCATAACAAAATTCCTTTGATATTGCACTTTTCGCTTCTCGAAGGTCAAGCAATTCTGATTCGCATTAGAATTAGTGTTGGGTGTCTGTACGTTTTTTTTCCTCCCGGGCAGAAATAGCAAGGTGTTGAAGTGGTCAAGGCTCGCGCTCATGTATTGGAATTTGACTCCTGGTATGAGTGACCTCTGTTTCATGGCAGTCCCTTATATCTTTATCCTTGTTGCATTCTTCTCCTCTGCACATTCTGGACGCGACAGTTAGAAACCAGTTAGAAAAGTAACAACTGGATTCAACACTACAAAAAGACAACTTAAAAATGGATGGATCTAATTGGCAAACTAATGTTGCCAAACTATGTTGGAAAGTGTAGTGCCGCCTTTACACTTTAGCAGGAAAAGTACAAGCGTGTGAGTGTGTTATCCTCTCTGTTCTGTGGCAGTGAGGAAGTGACACAGCTGCTAAGGTCAGCAGGATTCAGACTGACCGGGAGAGGGAGGGTCGTTGTCATGGCGCTGGGGCTCAATGCATCGGGGACAGGGGCAGAACTGGGCCCGAATCACCTCATACTGCTCCATACACGGGACATGACACCTGATAGTAGAAACTCTCCTGGCGCTTTCAGTTTACCTACAAGGCTTTTTGTTGGTGAAACGCACAAATCACACCACATGAGCACAGGAGAGTGACACCCACCAACGCAGCTTCCCACTCTCCACTACATTCATAACAACATTTATAATCATCTACATGACAATCTGTGTGGCTCTATACTGGGACTCTGGGGTGACAGGGGTGAGCGCTGAAGGGAAGCAATGCATGCTGGGATTGCGGCCTGCTGAGAGAGTGGCATTCTGGGAGGCAGTGTCCTATGGGCAGGGCCTCTAGGGGGATGCAGTATGGTTAATAGGCCTTTCATGGCCAGCCTACAAAGCCTTTTGTCCCGGTATAATTCATCCTGCCCAGCATGGAGGGGGGAGGGGTGCCGCGGGGCTTTTAGGGAGTCCCTGTTTCTCGGCTCTGGTGGAGTGTAGGGTGGCACCAGTTTGAGGGAGCCATATCCGAGCGCTGTCCCCATTGGCAGAGAGAAGCGCTGGCAAACTGCACCACAACACTGGATCACTCCCAGCAGCAATCAAGAGGCATCCTGCAGCGTTTAGAAAGCATGTGATGTGTGAAGTGTGGGAGCCAGGTATGCGATTGTGGCAGGGAAAAGCAATTAGAAGAAGAGAATACATAGCCTGGTGTGGATGAGTGCAACAGGTGGGATGGATAGCAGGGCTGGTCTCTGTAAGCCCTCAGGTGTATCATGGTGGGAGTTCTGGCTCTTTTACCACTGACGCTGCTGCTTCCCACCAACCGGACCCCTGTCAAACCCTGTGATCTCCAACATTAATCAGATATTAATGAAGTGGAGAAACGACCCCCTTATATTCAGACAGTGCTGATTGAAGTGGAGAACAGGACTTCTCGGGGCACTGTGATCACTGTGGTATGAGACAGTGTGTGTGTGTGTGTGTGTGTGTGTGTGTGTGTGTGTGCTGCCCCGTCCTGACTGGGCCTGTCCAGTCCACAAAAAAACATAACACACTGCAGTTCACAGCTGCACTGGAGGGCCTGCAAGCCTCAATGAACGGGGGTCAATACAAACCCTGTGGAGACGAACGCATAGCAAATCAGGGAGAACAGATGAGGGGGAGGGGGCGCACTTTCCCCTAAACTAGTTGTAAGTTTTTAGGAGTGTTGTTGCTCTATGTGGCAGAAGTTGCAGCCGCGCGTAAAGGTTGCGCTTCATCCTTTACGCACTGTCATTGGAAAGTGTTGAGAGGCTGTGAGAGGAGTCTGGAGCTGGAGAAACTGCAGCGCTGTACCCCGCTCTGAGATTTTGGAAGCCAGTCCCTATTGTTCAAATCCCTCCTCCTTCTTGGGAAGTGGGAGGACCCGCAAAGGCGTCGCAAAAGGGAGAATTGTTTGAGAGCTCAGTCATCCAAAAACGGCCTTTCAATCTGAGAACTTGGGGAGCCGAAGAAAATGTCGGTGGCATCGCAGTAAATTACTAAAGCAGCAATGCTTTAGATGGTAAAAAGAAGCAAACTAGTCTTACCTTGGGAACTAAACGCCACGAAAGACACTCGGAGTGAAGATCGTTAGGGGAAAAGCGAGGTGTGAGCACCAAGTAGAGCGATTTTGGTAAGTTTTCTGCCTTCATGCGGTCCATGTTTTTGTGAAGCTACGCTGTTTAGAATAGTGTAATACTTGGTTTATATACTTTTGTAAGTTTGGTTACGTAGTTTTATCTTTTACAACAGTAATGTTCACGTACTTAATGTTAGTTCCTAAAACTATAAAAGTGATTTTGCGTAAAACCTCTAGCTCGTCTGCGCTTCTATTCTAGATAGATATAGTAGTTTTTTGTTTTACGTCAAACCGATTGACAAAAACTTTAGAACTATTGCATTCTTAAAACCTGCGGGACTCGGGGTACAGATCAGACATCGTGGTTTTGTTGTACATGTTGTCTCGTTTTGAAGGATAACTTTGCGCAGATCTTAGCTTGTTGTTGATTGGGTGAGCATCGTATCCATACTTTACTAGTTTTTCTTGCACTTCAGTCTATATTTTTAGGAGGGCGTCGGTAACCGCCTATGGATGTATCGTCTGCCAGTAACTCTGTTGTATAGAAATCATCAAAAGCAGTGTAGAGCATGTTTTATGCTGTTGTTGAGTTGGGTTTTGCAGGCCGCGCCACAGCCTATAGTGGCTGCCATAGGTTAACAGAAAACAGACACTGAGGGCTCTGGCAGATTTACCTCTGATGTTATCACTGGCATCTGCAGAGCTGCACGTCTGCTTATAAGGGTTGCATGACACATTTGTGAGACATTACGTATCTGGGAGTAAGCTATAAAGACTGTTTTAATGAAAGATAGATGTTCACCCAAATATATTCTTGTTTGAAGTCATTAGATAAATCTCACAATAAAAAGTTTTGTTTTGGCCAAATGGATGTATTTCACCTTGAAGATTTTTTAAATTGTTCCAGTCTTTGTCACAATGGTGTAATAACATATACTTGCATATCTCCACAGCACAGAGTCTCATGTCAATGTAACCTAATTAGTGCCTCTATAAACTGACAGGTCTTCTGGCATCTGCTCTCCACTCCACTCTCTCCTCATATCACCCTGTATTCAAAGTGTGATTTAATGAGAAAATGTTTGTCTTAATCCTCTGAGCTGCTAATGAGTGTTGGCCAGAGTGTCAGTCACTGCAGGGGCCCAGGTTGAAAGACACAAGAGGGGGACACATCCAGTCGGGACAGGCCTGCTGAAACAGCCGCACGGGGGCTCGAGTTACCAACCCCAGGTGCCGTTTTGTCATTTGGATTGCATTTAGCCTGTAATGTCTCGCACGGACAGAACCAGAGCAATTCAATGACTGACATGGCATGGGACAAGAGTGCTCGATTGTTGGGCTGAATCAGTGTCACTTGGATTAAAAGTCGAAACGAATGGCCTGGCCTCCTCCAATTAGGCGCACAGCTTATAAGGGAATTAATTGGTCTCAGCACAAAAAAAACGAAGGAGAATGCGCCTGTTGTTTAGTGACTGGAGCAGCGTGTTGTTGTTGATCATCTCTGGCAGTCGGGTGGATCAAAGTTGAACTAATTGATTGCAGTTTGATTATCTGGCGATTTCTCACACTGCTCGGGGCTTTGTGGTCGCTTATTAGGGAGACTGGAAAAACATATTTAATGGAACTGCACGCTACGAACCACTTCACAAGATGACAGCTTATTTATGGTCAGAACAATAGGGCACCACTAAAGGGGTAGTTCTAGCATTGCAAACATTCCAGTGTATAACCCATTGGTTTTTCTGCTAGTCTTTTCAATACTTTTTTATTGGTTATGGATAGGGGCTTTTAAGGCTGTACACTTAATAATAATAAAACTAACCATTTTTTGACTGTGTTGGCCTATTATCTTTTACATTATGTTAGTTGGTTTCCTGGCCACTTAAATGTGTAGCTCAACAAAATGTTTGCCGTTTTCCTCCCGTCCACTTACGGTCTGTGGTTGTTTTTGGGCCTTTAGGAGCTGACGATGCTGTTATTTAGATTTTACTGAAAAATTGCTGTGGATTTAGGTTTACTGCCAACAGCAATACAGCGCCTCCGTCGTGTCACCAGTGAAATGTTTCCCTGACGTTTTGAAGAGGGCTGTCAGGACGCTATAGGAATAGGATTTAACTTGTTTGACTCACGCCCGGTATGTTTTTTTGCATCTGGCTGTAAATCAAAGATGGATTTTAGGATGCGATTTGGCACACTGTTATTTAGTGCTGAGGCTCCTCTTCTGTTTGTGAGTCAAGCTAAAGTTCCCAAGTTTTGACTGCATTGTTGGAAGGCTGCATTATTATTATTACAGAGGGTGTAACATTGGCGTTAATTGACAAAAGGGAAAAAAAGAAAAAACCTTCCTCAGGGCATGCTTTCATCTCTATGACAGTGGGTACACTCATACAGTCATAACAGCCTGCAGGCACAATCTGCGGGCTGTGAAACTCCTGTATGCTGAGGTTTTTGTGTGAGTGTGTAGGTGAAAGCTTCTGTCTAAATGTGGATTTGGTGTTTGCACAGGAATGCGCTGCTTGTTACAATAGTACGAGATTAATCACAATCGAATCGAAATAATTTACGTACTACAGGAGGCAAAAAACAAAATGTCCTATGCCCGGGCGGTTGTATTGTGCATTTTACACACCCTGTAGTTTAGATTTCTACTACAGACATGATATGAACTGCATGTATTCTTTTTATTAGTTTAGCAGTTAATATTTCATCTTCTCTTAACTCGACATCTGTATAATAGGTCCAATCATGACTGCATAATTGGAATTAGATATTTTCCAAAATCATTCGGCTGCCCTACTTGTTGCTTGTTTTCACCTTGGCCATTTTGAGACAGGGCAGGGAGGTAGGGCTAATTTAATAAAGTATCAAGGAACAAGACTGGACCAAAAAAGGCAGCCCGATTGCCGAACATTATTGGCTTGTTGACATATGGTGCATTAGTCCGTTAGCGCTGACAGATTGGAGGCTTGTGTTCGGGTAGCATGCCCTCGGGGAGAGCTCCTGTGTCCAGTTCGACTTGGCTCACCACACAGGGACACCTGGACCGGCAGGTGGCCCCTCTCCAGGCTCCTCCCCTGGGGCTGCATACCTCCACTCTCCCTGATCCTCCCTGTCAGCCCTGGACCACAGAGAGAGCCAAGAATGCGAGGTGAAAAAGGGGGAAAGTTCTGACAGTGAGCTGGAGAGGCTAATTAAACTGGATAGGACCAAACAGTCAGATTATCAAGGTATAGATGAACAGAAAATGGATCTTAGAAAGGGGCGAGACACAATGCTGCACATTCAGTCGTAACGCGCAAGTTTTCTCATGCAAAGCCGTTTTATTGGGTTTCCAAATGCCGCTATCTGATGAATCCCTCCACTATAGATAAAAATAACACTGTTCTTGTTCCCAGTGTCTGACTCTGCAGATTAATATGGATTACCTAAGATCTTTAGCTGAAGTCAAGTTGATTTGTTTGGCCACTTAAAGTATGAGTTAAGCAGCTCTTGATTGGATAATAAAGTTACTATGCAGCCACACTCCTTCCCTTTCACACACACTCGCAAACACAAACACACTTATGTTGCCAGCGCTGGAGCGCCTTGTGCGTGTGTTGTTAGATCATTGATCAACTCCAGACTGGGATAAGAGAACTGAGTGTGTGTAGACAGATACTCCTATGTGTGCAAAGCAGACATTTGGAGAAAGATTAGGGGGGCGTTATTATGAGCCAAAAGCAACGCAGACGCTCTAATTGATCATTGACACACAGGAGAAAGATTACACTATTGACGAGGGACAGCTCAATGACTCCCTTAGTTGGTCATTTCTATCAAGAACACTGTTAGGACATTGTTTTATGGGCAAAAGTTCACCAAGCCACATACATGGATTAAGAACCTTACAAGCCAAGTTTACACAGTAGCCAAAGTGTATTTTTAAAGTGATGTTGAAAAGACAGAACAAAAGCAACTGGTAGAGCAGCACAATCTGATACAATCTGTATTGAGTATCATTTAAGTATTTTAGGAATCAATTTCAAGTCATTCATATCCTTTTACCATCCAGTGTCACAACAAGACTGAAAAAATAGGGCTAAGCTGGAACTAAAAGAAAGTCATGGCTAAAACTGAACTATGCACTCTGTGATTTTGAGAACTATTGTATTTGGGTTCCTGCTGAGTTGACACTGCATCACCTAATATTGCGATAACAACAATTATTACGCAGCCGTAGAAACTGGCTTGATAAAACGTTCAAATGAAGACAACTGTAGCCATTGTACGTTTCTGCATCTCTCTTCGGTTCTAAAGCAAAGTGTTCTGGATGAAGTGAGTTCGTGAAGTTTATCCCTGGCATTGTTAAATCACACACCAGTGTTTTGAATTAAAAACAAACGCTCACCGTCCCGTAAACGTCAAGTTTGTCTTTTTTAAAGTAACTGATTTAAAGCATCGCCCCAGAGAGTGAAAACTCATCATCGAAAAATGTGGAACTGGCAGGAGAAGACATGATTCAACAGAATAAATCACTGGGCACCAGATTAGTTAGTTACTGGGCCCCTGGGGTTATCAGAGCTGGAATTTTCCATCAAAGGTGCAGTTTGTCTTTCTCTCTCTCATCCCAGATAGTGCAATGCTTTTATTTCCTGATTTTGCTATTTATGAGTGGCCAACATGGCAGAATAATCATATCACGAGTTTCTCAGAGCCCATGGACCACGATTATCACACAAGTCATGTTTTTTTTTTATAGTGTGTATTTTAAAAGCTGACATTTGTGCAACAATACCTTTCTGTGCTGTGCAACTAATGTAATTAAGTTTGTTATTGGTCATAAGCTGTTGTTTACATTACTGTGACAGTTTTAGCCCACAAACTCATGCCTGTGAAGAATTGAGCCGTGTTCTTGGCCAGGACACTTCACTGACCTTGCCTGTGTGAGTGAGGGTAGTGATTGGCTGCTTCGCTTCTGTCAGTCTACCCCAGGGCAGCTGTGGCTACAACTGTTGCTTACTATTACTGTGCAATGCAATTATTGGAAAGCAGTAAATTAGGAGCGAGTTTGGATTTACATGCTCTCTTTTATTGTTTGTATGCAGAAAATCACGTATAGGACCTTTCATTTTGTAGGTTTGCATTGTATTTGAGAATAAATTAAAGCTGTCTCTATTTCAAAGAGTTTGCTGTGATTTTAATTCACTCGGAGCCTGACACAATCCAGAAGGAGAAGTGGATTGAGCACACAGTAAGACTACATTTAATTCAAAAGACCTGAATCACAATGAAGCGATATTTGCAGACCCGGAGCTCACGTTCGACTTCATTTTGCGCTGTTTCTGAGTTTTCTTCCCCCTGGACCGGGCACATCCTCTGAGTGACGGGACAAATGGCAGGCCCTGGTTTGTGCGTCTCTCCTCTTGCGCCACACACTAATCCAGCCTCTGAAACTGAGCGCTCCCTTTGAAACCAGTCTCCTTCCAGCTGTTTCTCCTCTTAAGAAACTCCTTCAGCTCTTTTCACTTCATAACCACTGGCCTGTTGCTCCACACCCCGCATATATATGATTTGTTCGACTCTTTTTCCTTATCTGTTTTTCCAACAAGTCTTACACTTAACAGCGTTTCTCCATTCTCTCATTTCTCCCCTCGCCTTATCTTCCCCATGCCTGTTTCGGCGTCTGTTTTTCATATGATATTTCACTCTCCTTCCTTCCTTCGTCCCCCACTGAGAACTGTAGGCAGGCAGTGATTTTCTCTCTCTCCCTCTCCCAGTTCCTGCAGAATAATGGGGAGAAATTGCTCTTGATTTATAATTGGTTCCATTCAATCTGATGCATGAGCTGCCAAAAGAGTTAGGGGCCCCATTTCACCCCCTTTGCATCCCTCCTCCCTTCCCCTTTCGACGCTGAGGGGAACACACAAGCTGCCTATATGTACAGCTATGAAAGTGTACAGCATTGCGGCGAGTTCATCTCAGTTCTGGTCGGACATAATAAGTGGTAGCCGGTTTTTCTGTGTGGAGAAGAAAAAGAAAAAAAACTTCCCGGACTCCGCATATTTCTGTGCCTTTGTGAGTATACTTTTACCATATAATGGGCTCGTGTGATTGCTTGCTTATGCGTCGTCAAATGCGCGAGTTGTTGTGTGCGCCGCCGGGAGAAACAACAGAGGCAGGGGAAGAATGGCTGTGGTTAAGTGAAATATGGCGCTGCCTTGGTTTTGAGACGAGCACAGAAGTCTGCTGTATTAGTAAGTGGTGAATGGGAGTGATTATGAGTATGAGGTAATGCGCTTTCAGACTCTCCGTCTTTTATAGAGGGTATGCAGATGATGTCACGGCATGGCACTTGATTGTCAACGTAGTGTGTGTTGGTCAACTATCTTTTGTTTAAGACATGCAGTTTATTCATGGTGTAGTCCAGGTTCAGGTCTGTTTTAGTGCCTTTTTAAGACCTGGTTTAGTCCTGATTTTGTCTTGCTCAAGTCCTGGTGGTTCTTGGAAATCCAAATATTTTGTCAGCTCTTTGTCTTGAATTTGGAGGTGAGGATCTGTCTGGTGACTCATATTAACATGCTATTTTGCAATGCAAGATTTGTTTCTTGTTTTTTCTACTGGTTTTCTTTTTAGTTCACCTCTGCAACTATGTTAATGTAAATAATCACAATGTAAATAATGTAAATCAGTCAATCAAAAACCTCTGTCTTCAACTTAAAGGTGCATTACGTAACTGTTTATGTGAAAAAATAAAAATAAAAACTCAAAAAACGTTGATATTTGTGTGTATTTGACCTTGTATTGACCCAGAGACACATTTTACTTTCCATCACAGTGGTTTCTGCAACGCTCCAGGATCAGTTGTTTTGTAGGGTTTTGTTTTTGGTGAGAGGGCCCGTCAGCCGTGAAACCTTCCAAATAATTCATCCTGGAGGTCACTGTGATGGAAAGTAAAGGTCCAACCTGACCACTCATACAGCTGCTGGGTCACTACAAGGTCAAATACACACAAATATCTACTTGTGTTTTCACTTAAAACGTTGCATAATG
This sequence comes from Neogobius melanostomus, assembly GCA_007210695.1. Classification (NCBI taxonomy): domain Eukaryota; kingdom Metazoa; phylum Chordata; class Actinopteri; order Gobiiformes; family Gobiidae; genus Neogobius; species Neogobius melanostomus. The sequence goes on along the minus strand of VHKM01000035.1, from coordinate 1,168,006 downwards.
CACCTTTTGAAATGTGTCAATCCACGATTTTCACATGATCGTGCTTTCAAATCTAAATGTAAAAAAAAATCCATTCATAATTTTAATAATGATAATAATACATCAAATTGTATAGCGCTTTTTTTGGACACTCAAAGATGCTTTGACGCATTGAGTTGCTTTGTGTACAAAATGTGCGGTATAAATAAAGTTGCCTTGTCTTTCCTTGCTGTACATGTTCTCATGGTCACTTTGTTTATCAGAAAAAGCGATCTGCTTCTTTAGAGAGTTAGCATTTGACTGTTAGATGAGCCTGCCTCTCAGTCACTCAGAGCTGTCAGGGGTGACCAATGGGTGAAGGGGTGGGGAAAGAAACAGCAGTACACGATTGGGAGACTATGATTTGATTGTATTTTGTAATATGGTCACTCCTAAGTGCACATTATCATTTGCCGGGCCACAAAGCTAGTGACTTTTCTCAAGCACCAGTAGTTTTTCCACAGTCCCTGTACTAAACCCCTCGGGCGCTGGCTTGTCAGTCTCGTTGTAGGTTTAAGTCCACAGTGGAGAACACATCGATCATCTACATGAGATCATTCCCCATCTTTCTTTTTCAGGATGCTCGCTGTTCCCATGGCCCGGTGGGTATTCTGGCATCTCACGACAGCCTCAGGAATGCGTAGGGGTGTGTTCATCACTGCTCAGTAATTAGCCGTCTGTGGTTAATTCAGCCTTGTTACCTAAATTATGCAGATGCAGCACCTAATTGATTAAAAACGCCCCCCTGTCCCATTGCAAGGCTGTCTCAATCCTTGTCCTTAATCCTCGAGACGCTCTGTTGCTCGTTAGTGTAGGATTGAGGGGGGGTAGAGAGGGGGCCTTCGCTGGCATATAGCTCATTAATACTCTGTGAAGCGTGTGTATTCTATACGGGATGGGCTTGTTAGGGGCTTTTGATGTGTGATTTTATAGCATGAGAACGAGTGATGTCTGGGGGAGAGGATTTGGACACACTCTCTCTCAATCCACCTGTTGGCCAGCGAGCGGATGCCAACATGGGTCTCTCCAAAAGCTTTGTCCGAAAAGCTGGTCTCAGGGATCGAGGAGAGGAAGCCAGAGACTGATTTATTTCCTGCCAAGGCTTTTACCCGGGGAAGTGCAACACAGATGAATCTCCACTTGAGTTTGCTTTATGCATTTGATCCCAGTTGAGCCAGATTGACTTGCCTCAAAACATCAGCTCTGTTTCATTTCTCAAGTTATAGCAGATTAAATGCCCTATACAGTTAACTATATGTTGCAATGAAAGCGGAGCATGAAATGTTCTTTTGTACTGACAGTTTCAGCTACAAGAACATTTTAATATCATTACTAGAAGACCTAATGATCCTAATTGGATGAAAGAGGAGCATGTACATTTTAATTTAATTGTTAATTGTGTCCAAACTCATTCATAACTTTACTTAAGCATTTCTATCATCACCACAATAAATGTTTATAAGCATGTTTCTGTCACCGTTTTTGTAAACAACAACAGCAAGTTCAACATCAATAAAAGTCTTTATAATTAGATGCAGAGCAGTATTTTTTCTTCTACTCAAGGACAAAACACATTTTATTCCACGACTAGAAAAAAAAACAGGTACAAAGCTTTTAAAGCCACACTCTGCAACATTTCTCCCAATAAACAGAATAAAATACAAGTTTTAGGGGCGTTTTTTACTAGTTAAAAATACTTAAAAAATAATGGGGCTTATGCTGTGAGTTGACTCGCCTTTCCTCAAACCTAACTCGTAACTTTGCTGGGAGCGGGACATCCAGGCAAGTTTAATTGCAGAGCATAATTCGTACATAAGGCAGTTCAATGTGCATCACCCGCCCATCACCATGGAGACGGAGCTGCTTTCAGTACAGGTAGCCAGTGCTTTATTTTGATAACCCACCACAAAACTAATAGGGTTGTCGGTGTCTTGCTGATCATAAGGAGTACGTTTGGTATTGCTGGCATCTTTGTTAGTTGTTTTAAGCTTTACAACATGAAACCTGAATTGTTTCACGGTGTGGCTTTAAGTTTGGTAAATATGTCACAGTACTGTACAAATGAATAACTATTGTTTATTGTAACTTTGCCCAGTGGGTAAAATCCAGTATGTAGTTCTTAATGCATTCTTTTTGGTCCTAAACGTTTGACCCTTCATCGCCCTCCTCTCAGCACAAATCCACAGGCTAAACCAGAGGGGTATGGACAGATTGACAAAGTGAGGGTGAAATATGTTTGAGTGTAGCTCTCTCAAACCCTCCCTCTCATTGACACTGCCCCGCTCTCTCCTCCTGCTCGCCTGCCAGTTGACATCCTTACTATTAACCACTAACACTACTACCATTGCATTGGCTTCGTAAACCCTCATCACTTTGAGTAGTGCCCCCCATTGCACTTTTGGTCAATGAGCCCCCCTTCTCGCTCCTCTTTGGTCATGGAGCGGGGGCCCATCATCAGCTCTTCCTCGGACCCTTCAGAGTAGCGTCTCCCCTTTCTCCGCGGGTCCACGGGGGCTTTGTCCGTGCGCCGGCTCACTGCTTTACAATGACTCTCCACTCTATTAAGGTGCGTTCTGCCTGTTAGTGTCGCTAGGGGCAACCGGCCTCCCGCATGGCAGCTATGCAGAGTGGCATTGTGGCCCGCGGGCTCGAGCGGGGCAGTTGAACCCCCGGCACTCCTCACACTTGACACCGCATGTGTTTATCTAAAGGGGGGGCTTTATGGTGTTTGGAGAAGCACGGAGGAGAAGTAGTAGGAGGAGGGGTGTAAAAAGACGTAAAACTGGGGAAGGGCGGGAGAGGAGCTGTGGAGGCAATAAATATTCAACAGCACCTCAGAAGGAGTCAGAGCGCACCACAGTCTCCTCCCTTCTCTCTGTCCTCTCCATGCCAGAAAACAGATGGAATGTGAGCGCGCTGGGAGGAGGCTCCAGCCTGGTTTTATCCAATTAGCAGGGTTGTCAAAATGAATTTATCCACGGAGGCAGGACTACAATGGGACCCGCAGTGGCCCGGGAGATATGGGGCCTCGGTGTCTTTACTTAGCACGCTCACAATGAACTTCTGTCAAGTGACTCCAGCACATGGACATACAAGGCGCTCCATACCTCCAGTCATGATGCATGTCTTCACATTGGAACAGCAGCCATGTTTTTGGCCTTCAAACGCTTTCCCCAAGTCTGTTCAGTCAAAGGTCTAGGAATCCAGCCTGGTCCCAAGTTCCAACAAGAAGTAACTCATATTTTGTGCATAGTTCAATATAATTTGAAAATTCAGTTTGTTGAAGCATTCGGTATAGATTTATAGCCTATTTGTGTGACCACTATAGAAGAAGGAACACTGTTTGTAACTGCAGGGCTTGTTTCTCATTGCTAAAGCACAAGCACATTCCTGTTTTATAATTTAGTGGAGCTGTCTGCATGCTCTGGTTTTTGTCAGTCTCGCTGATGTGGAGGAGCCTCCTCTCTCTGGCTATGACCTTTGAGCAAAGGATGGATGTAAAAAGTTGGACATAGATGTCAAGGCAGCGTTTTCATCTTGATGCAGAACATCCGCTGAGCAAACACAGGGCACAGCTGACTAATGAATGAGACTGACTGGCTCTGAGAAGTGGGCTGTTTTTAGGCACTGGTAATTTATGGCTGCCTTTTGCGTATGTCAAGTAAAAATACACCTGTACAGAACAGAACAGACTTTAGTTTTCAGTAAATATTCAAAGACAGAATGTGAACAGCATCATGCGGAAGATGGTGTGTCCAGTTGGCACATAGATTGGTGTGGTTTACGGTTAGTGATCCTGGCAGTGAGGACAGGTGCCTAATGCAGATGTACAGTGTCTTATGAGCAGCTGTCCTGGGCTATGTCCATAAAATGACCTGCCTCAGAAGCCACAGGCCTTCAGCTCTGTGTACCCCTCATCCCACAGTAGCTGTTTACTAAAGCGTGCCGTTGCTAATGCAGCACTTGAGTACACCAGTGAGGTCTACCTGCTTGTGTGGTAGAAGTTATGGTCATTAGTTACTCCAAGATAAACATAGTTACTTTTTCACGTGTGAAGGGCTGCCTGTGCCTTTCAGTGAAAATCCACAAGTTTTGCTTTGTCTGAGGATTGGTAATTTACAGATGTTTAGCATTAGTTACGCGTAATGAAATTCATGCAGTCGTGTGCTGCCTTGTGTGGCATTTGGCAGAAGCCAGCACAGTTTTCCTCTAGTATTGGTTGTCTCATTTTCATTGAATTGCCAAGCAGCCAAACATATTGCTGATATTGAATGTGCATTGTCAGATTTTCCATTCAGTGCTGGATTTGCTTCTATTTCTCTGTTTTTAAATATAAATGTCTGTGTATCGGCCTCATTAATCAACCTCCTGTCGTACTATGTCCAGACAAACTGAAAGTCAACATGAGAGGGTCGCTGCTGTTGGTTGTGCTTATGTTCTGTGACGGTACTGTACTAAGATACATGTACTGTATGTAGCATATGTATATTGGTGAGAGAGAAAGAGAAAAGAGATTCAGTTTTATAGGACCACCCTCCTCATCCTGACGGGAAGTTGTTAGTTTAACCTGACAGGAAAGAATTCGGGAAACTTGGCAGCAAGCGACAAGGGAGAGAGAACGCTCCCCATTCTGCATTAACTGTTAATTGACTCACCATTACCATAGACTTCTCCATTTCCCCAATACATACGGCTCTGAAGCATAAAAGAAGTGTCCTCTCTGCTATCCCACACCCCCAACTCGTGTGATATATATTTCGCTAGGCCCCCGCTCCATGTCCCGCCTCTCATTTGCTGCTCTTTGTCCCTTGCTCTGAATGCAGCCTGTGTGTTTTTACTTGGCCCTCCCGCCTCCTTCTTCCTGGCAGACCCTCTACCTGTATCGGTTACACCTGGTTGGGAAGGTGCAGGGCTTGGGTTACATCCAACAGAATGAGGGTGTCCCTTTGATGAGCTGGAGCGGATGGGTGCGGGTGCAGGGCTGGGGGTCAACTCTGAGATGGGGGCTGAGAGAGAAGAAAGACTTTATTTGTGTCCAGGGCATGCCTCCTGAGGGTAGTGCACCGTGCTCTGCTGCATGGTCTGATTTTCCTTAAAAGTTGCCTGTTTGTGTGAAGTCAAACGGATGCAGCCGAAAACAAGGTCCCACTCACTGTATTTGGTGTGTTTAAAGCAAGACTTTGTCATCATGTTGTGCTGTTTATTTTCTCCAAATCAGCAAATAACTGACAACTCTGTCCATTTGTTTTCAGAGGGCAGTGCATGGAAGATGTCTGGAAAGCGAGGTTGGACTCCATGGATGCGGAGGAAAAAGGCTCCAGTGTTGTGCGCTCTGGGCGCTGTACTTCTGTGCTGCCTGCAGAGCGGTGCCTCTCTCTCAGGTGAGGGGTTCTTTAACCGTTTTATTTAAATCAAGCAGCTATTAGTTGGCAGCGATTCATTTTAACCACACCTATGGATATTCATACTATCATTCAATCAGAGGGTGTTCACTTCCATCATTATCTTTCTAAACATAACTTGAATTGTCACTCATTTGTTTTTTATGTTTTGATTATTATGTGTTTTATCATCGTAATGCCGACTGTTGTCTCTCTCAGATGAGGCGCCAGTCTTCACGGAGGAGCCCATGTCTGTGGTGCAGAAGTTGGGGGGCAGTGTGAGCCTGCGCTGCAGTGTACGTCCCGCCTCGGCCAACATCAGCTGGAGGCTCAATGGTGTGGAAGTTCAGGGGGGAGACCTGGGGGTCGTTCTGGGGCTCAACGGCCTCTTCATCCCCACACTCTCCAACACAACCCTGGGCAGATATCAGTGTGTGGCCAGCACTGCAGCTGGCGCTCTGGCCAGTGTCCCTGCAAACGTCACCGCTGCCAGTGAGTAGCATCCACACAAAGCCATAACAAATAAACACATGCACACAGGCCCCGCACAGTTTTGTCAGAGCTTCATTGACTTAATGCTCCAGATGTAAACCAAAACATTGAGGAGTGGGATTTATTTGCCTACATTTCTTTACAAATACAAAGCGATAAACAGTGTACTTTTCCACTGCCTCTCTCGGTCTTGCCAGTCTGAACTTCATAGGTCTGTGATCACGTCCCTTACCTCTAAATATTCTGTACACTTTGACCCAGCAGAATGAAGCAGGGAGTGAATTATCCCTTATGCTTTTTGACGTTTTTAGAGCAGTGCTGTTTGGAGTGTGATGTTACATTTGATATGCATCGTGGGACAGAGAGGGGGTCTGAAGTTGTGTAACCTGAGCCACAGGAATGGAGGTAGACCCAGGGGCCGCAGCCGGTCAGAGGCAGACTGAGACGGGACCCCTGTTCTTGAGGACCTGTTCCCAATAGCACCACATTCCTGTCTACAGGGCTGGTTGTATCTCAAATCATGCTCCTGTAATTGAGTCATAGGTTTTCAAAAGAGTAAATAATCATTAGCCTTTAAACGTTTTTAAAGTTATTTCTCAAACCAAACTCACTTTCTTTCCCTCTGCGTTAAGTCTTCGTTTTTGCCTGTGGTGTGCAATAAAGTAATTTCATAGGAATGATATCTTCAATAAGCAGATGAATCATGTTGAGATTACCACATGTGGAGTCAGATTCGCCTGCTCCGCCTCACTCTTAACATTTCCCTAATTTAATAAAGAGCTTGTCATGGCCACCCTCAAACTGCCTAAGGAATTGCTCCATTGAGACTCTGCGTGCTAGTCTTTCCATGTGAACATACTTGTGCACATGGCTTTTGTACACTGTTACTGTCTCTTTTTTTTCATCATCATCTAAAAGCCTCTTACTTGAGCAACCCACTCCTTTGACACAAACAATGTGAGCACACAACACGTTACACAAACATCTTTTAATTCAAAATCCCATCCACAGGCCTCCTGTAGCAACACATAAAGATGATGAATGCACTGTCTTTCTTGAAATATTTAGCTCTGCTTTGCCAAGACGCCCTGCTGCGGGAGGTCTGCTTCCATTTATGAATACCATCAATCCTCCATCCTGCTCCTTGCACAGGGGCAGCACAGTGCACACATATCCACACACCTGAGAGGCCCCCATGCAGGGCCTTGGCTGCGAAGAATGTGGGGCGGGTTAAAAGGTGTAACTGGAGGAATGCGTTGGAAGGTGGGATGGGGAGATATGGGGGTAACAGTCGTCATGGGCTGCTTGTAAAAACAGCACCTGATTGATTTAGCAAATGGAGCGCCATACGGCCACTCTTCCCTCATAGACTCACAGCACTTAGCCTGACATGTCCTGGCTGGGAATCTCATCTTTCAGAATAAGAGCTCAAACAGTCAGAGATGTTGCTGTGTTTGTGTGTCTGGCTGATGTCCCCAGACACACATAGGATGGTGGATAACTTATGAGGCTGCCTGCTGTAAAGCTGTTTGCTGAGAGCTTTGAGTAAATCATTGTGATGTTCATATCTATAGATATCCCAGCCTTATCTAAGCTTTGCTTATTGAATTAGAGCTGTATACAAAGTCCCATCAGCTGACTGCTGTATAGTTCAGTGTGTGTGTGCCACAGTGTCAGTAGGCTCCAAGAAAAACAGAACATTTACAGCACCTCTGGAAAGAATGGAGAGGCCATGTTTGTTAAGAATAAATCAACCGAGGCTGGTAGACGTTTAATTACATTCTCTGAAAACTTTTGTTTATCTTTAATTTTGCTCTTGGACTCCTTCATGACAAATTTCTCCAGTCATTTTGTTGGTATTTTCCAGCTTCCTTTCCAAAGTTGCCTCTTTATATTTTTCCTTTTTCCTTCAATTTTTAAAATGGTGCGCACTGCACAAACTCCCCACTGAGATTTTTCTCCCTGAAAGCACTGTTTAGTAATTCTGCCTTAACCAAACTGAATATGTTTCTGTGAAACTCTACGGAATGGACACCTCTCACCCTGACCCCATGGCCGGGTCTGGGGCTGCTCCGGCTGGGGTTATAGAAGGTTAAAGGGCAGTGCTGTCTGTGCAGAGCAGACTGTGAGTCTGCAGCACATGGCCCCTGTAATCCCACTCTGCGTTTCCCACAACATCTTCAGGATTAATGACACTTACTTCAATGTCACAGACACCATTCTCAGGCTTTGGCCTTATAAAGTCCAGGGCAATGAGGTTTATCATGAATGTGTGCCTAAATATAAACTCATTAAAATGTAATGTCTTTGTGTGACAAACGCACAGTGAGGCAGCAATAATAATAATAATAATAATAACATTTCTTATTGCTGAAGACATTAGTTTTAGTGTGGTTTCTATGTTCAAAGTTAATGTCTACATTTGTTTGACACATTGTATTAAATCGATAACAGAGGCCCACTGTGTTGCAACACATTGACAGGACTGACTTCTTCCCTTGTTTTTCAGAGCTGCGAGACTTTGAGCTCGATGACCAGCAGGAGATCGAGGTGGACGAAGGCAACACGGCTGTGATCGAATGTCACCTGCCTGAAAGCCAACCCAAAGCTCAGGTCCGCTACAGCGTCAAACAGGAGTGGCTGGAGACGTCCAAAGGTAATGCTTTGATTTATCGTGATCTGCTAAATGACTCTCTTCCACATTTCTCTATATTCCCATCCTGTCTTCATAATTTACAGGAAGACTTTAATCCTGGTATCTTAGGCTGTAATAATGCCAGTGATAAGACCTCTATCTTGACAATGTTAAACATAGGAATGCTCTTGTTTATTTGAGACACTATTTAGTTGTAAGTTGCCTGGAACCGAAGAACAGCTCCAGTGGTTTTGTGGCTGGTATGCTGATGATGCCTGGAAGTTGTAGGAACTGATAACTGCTGCTTATCTCTGTGGAAATAAATCCTGCACTGGCTGATCTCCATCAATCTCTACAGCGCCTTCCAGTGGTCACTGTGTGCACATATACTGTCTATTATAAACTGTAAAACCTTTCTGTTATGGTGTTTCTTGCAGGCAACTACCTCATCATGCCTTCAGGGAACCTGCAAATAGCCAACGCCACACTTGAAGATGAGGGGCCGTACAAATGTGCTGCTTACAACCCCATCACCAAGGAAGTCAAAACATCCCGATCTGCTGACCGCCTGCGCATACGACGTGATGAGTTTCAGAAGTAATACCATGTCAAATTCAAATGGTATGAATAGGGTTTATACAGATATGAAATAGTGTAATTGCCGGCCTTGGATGCAGACCTACTTAATAAATTACTGCCTGTATAAATGTAACAGGTCCACAGTAAAACATTAATTGAGTATTCTCCTCATGTCATTTTGTGCCTCAGGTTCCACAGCTGAAGCAGCTCGGATCATTTACCCTCCGGACTCTCGCTCCATCATGGTGACCAAAGGCCAGCGCCTGGTTTTGGAGTGTGTGGCCAGTGGGATTCCCACTCCTCAGTCACCTGGGCCAAAGATGGACTGGACCTGCGCTCACACAACAACACGCGCTTCCTGCTAAGTAACCTGCTGATCGACGCCGTGAGCAAGGGCGACTCCGGGACCTACATCTGTAGAGCAGACAACGGCATCGGTGCTGCTGGCCTGGCTACTGTGCTCTACGATGTGCAAGTGTTTGGTAAGAGAACAGGTTTATAAAGTGTGTTTTTATAACTGTACTCTGAGTAGTTCAGGTATAAATGTGGCTCACTGTTATAGAAAATTGCTGGTGTGATTGAGGTATTTGTCCACTGAACGTTGTTGGTTTAATAATTAGGTGCTCACTGTAGACTGAGGTCTGTGTGTACAGACTCCAGAGAGCAGCGTTTGTAAGTGGGCACTGTTGTGTAAGAAAGCTCATTGACAGACAGACTCTATTCTGCTGCAGGACTTGACTGAAAGTGTCTGCGTTATGGATGATGTTTTTACAGTGATTTTCGTGTGTGCGTGGACATTTGTGAGTGTGTGCGATTGGGTGTGTTGTGGGTTTGTCTCGCTGCAGCTGGCTCTAATTAAAGCCAGAACTGCTGGAGCAGTAATGAGCTCTGTCTTTCACTGATTCACAAGCAGCCAACCATCAAGTGCCTGCTCCGCCTCGCCTGGCTGCTTCTGCACAGAGAGAGACTCACACAGTTTCAGTAGGAACATCATCTGCACGCAACTCTCAAAATTAAATTGTTTTCATAATTTGTGAAGAAAAATTTACAAACTCCAAACAATTAGAGCTGTGACCATTCACAAATTGTTTTCTGTTTCTGGAAATATGTTTGTAGATCAAATTTGATTTTTTTTCCTAACTTGTATTACAATAGTTATATTTTACATATTTAGGCAGCATTGTTTACGTTGTGCCTTTTCCAAGCTCTGAAGGCCACTTGGTTTTACTCTTTACTAGAAAGAACGGGCTTTGAATGCTTTGGATGAGAAAGCTGTACTTGCATTTTAGCACATTAGAATAGAATACATGCAGTATTATTATTCTGCTATATAATACATTTATTGATTTTACATTTAGCTAATATGTTTCTTTACCTCGTTTTCTGCAGAGCCTCCTCAGGTGACTGTTGAGCTCCAGCAGCAGGACGTTGTGTTTGGGGAGGTGGTGCGAATCACGTGCCAGACGCGCGGTAAACCTGCTCCGTCTGTGATGTGGCTGCATAACGCCCAGCCGCTCTCTCCATCTCCTCGCCATCGCCTGTCCGCCCGGGCTCTGCGCATCTCCAACGTAGGACCTCAGGACACCGGCCTTTACCAGTGCATGGCTGAGAATGGTGTGGGCAGTGCACAGGCGTCAGCACGTCTCATCACTGTTTCAACAGGTACGACAGTCGGTGCTTACAGGTTTGATATCCTGCTTTCACAACACTGTCATGCTAATGGTTAGAACATACATGCAAGATTAAGATTCACACAAAGGACACAGAGATGTATGTAGCTTCTGTCTTTGTTGTCGAGCAGCATGAACGATGATTTATGACTTGTCTCTTGGTCTAGGGCCGTCGTCCAGAGCTAAACTCCCCTCCATGTACCGTCCTCTGAGCCCTGATAAGGTCCTGAGGGAACAGCCGCCCGTGAGACCAGGCAGCTCCGGCGCCACGCTGCCCCTGGACTGCTCTGATCTGCCGGGACAGGTCACTCCCGCTGATGCCCCCGTCATCCTGAGCCAGCCACGCACAGGAAAATCTGACTACTACGAACTCACGTGGAGGCCCAGACATGAGAGGGGCGCCCCAGTGCTGGAGTACATGGTGAAATACAGGAAAGTGGGAGTTCCCCTTGGAGAGTGGACATCCAGCAGTATCTCAGGCTCTCTCCATAAACTGATTCTGGCCAAACTGCAGCCAGACAGTTTATATGAAGTGGAGATGGCTGCGAAAAACTGTGCCGGTTTGGGGCAACCCGCCATGATGACTTTCAGAACAGGAAAAGGTTATTTTAATAACTATTCTCATGCTTTGTAATGTTTTTGTAGAATATTTTAAATGTGAATAAACCGTTCCGAATGTTTGTTTTTAGGTCGAAAAGCCGTAGGAAACCCAATTGATACGCCCAAAACTCCAGCTGTTCCTTCCCCAAGCCTTTCTCGTAAGTGATATCTTCAAAACCTGTGTTCCTGTACTACTCGGCTAACACCAAAATAACCTTAAGTAGATGTTATTCTGCTGCATGCAGTGGCTTTTAACACTTCTTTGGACTAACCTGTTATTTCTCCTATCTTCTTCTATTGTCACTGAAGGATGAGCTTTCCGTAAGTGCACAATGCAAAGTGGATTACTGTAAAAGCCGTCTCTGTCCTCTAAGTGACACCTTTGTTTCGAACCCGCAGCTCCCGAGGCTCCGGACAAGCCCACAGTCACCGCGCGACAGACACTTCGGCGTACGTACACTGGATCCCGCGCGGCAACCGTGGCTTCCCCATCCAGTCGTTTCGAGTCGAGTACAAGAAGGTGAAGAAAGCCGGAGAAGACTGGGTCACAGCGGTGGAAAACATCCCTCCTTCGCGCCTCTCTGTGGAGATCACTGGTCTGGAGAAAGGTTAGTTAATCAACATTTCTAAATCTTATCATGTTGGCTGCTTTCACGTACAATAGATGAATGTTTAGGCCACTAATAGTCTGATATGGAAACTTGGACTGTCATTCACGCACAAAACTCCACTGTATAATCAACAAATCATCCAAAATCTCTGGCCACACACTCCCATCCATAGAGACTCTGTATCAAAGACGCGCGTCACACAGCGAGCGCTGGAAAATCACTCAGACCACACACACCCTGCTCACCACCTGTTCACACTCATGCCCTCTGGGAGGCGCTACAGGGCTTTGAAAGCCAACTCAGGCAGATTTAAAGGACCTGTATCATGCTATTTTAGCCATTCCAAAGTAAAGTATAGGCATTTATATGATATGTTGTACCTCTACCACTATGGAGTACTTATTTTGAGAGAAATATAGTATTTTGGGGGGTATTTTCCCTACCCGGAAGACACGACGCTTCGATTCAGTTAACTCCGCCCCTCTCTCCGCTCATTCCACATTTGCAGTATTATACATATAAATATCGCTGCAAAAAGTGAAGTTACTTCACATAATGCAGTTATAAGGAGTTGACATGTGCAACGCAGTTTCATAAATGGCTAACACACACGCTAACACGCGTTTTGATTGACTCACCGCTCAGCATGGCTTCCCCATCGGGTTATGGGATCGTGTTGGTTATAAAAGTTAATCCACTTTGATTCTGGCCTAGGTTCACCAACCAGGTTGGTTGATATAGTAGCTGAATCCCGGAAAGGAATTCCAACTTCTGGCGAGTGCACTCTTCTTTAGGAAGGTTGAATAGTCCTGTTCCTCTTGTAGCCAAACGCGCATCTGTGACATTATCGTTCGGTAAGAAAAAAGAACAGCGATGTCCAGAGTAGGTTAGAAAGAGATCAGTCTTCAAAAACAAACTTATGCTCGGATCCATGGATCCTCCGGCCGGGGGTGCGTTTGTTTAGCCTCGTGGGACAGCACAGACGCGTCGGAGAGTTTCTGTTTTATTTTTTATTTTTTTTCTCTCTTACAACAAAACAATGAAAAAGCTGTTTTATAAATAAAAATCAGGCCGTAAGGCATTACATTACAGACGTAGAGCACTTCCGTTCCTTTGTGACGACACAACTGAACAGCTCAGTCGTTTACCAGGAGAGGGCAGAGCAGCTGCTCAGAGAGCAGGATTCAGGAGGATTGCTTAGAACTGCGTGAATGAAGCCAAAAACCTCTCTGGGGGTGTTTTTGATAAGGAAATAGCATAACAACATGGTTAAAAGCTCCAAAAAGTCGATTTTGCATGATATAGTCCTTTAACAGTTTTTTCCCTACTGCCATACGGACACTAAACAAATGCCTATAGAACTGTACCTATATCTGTTTGACTGTTATGTTGCATTGACTATCTGTATGTATGTGACTGACACAGGAGAGATGTGAGCATGATGTGCTGTACCGAAAACAAATTCCACCATCTCTATTGTGTGGCCATTAATAAATGATTCTGATTCTGATTCTAAAGGAATAATAAGGTTGAGGGCAGCAGTGAATTGGCTGGCATCATTAAAGGTTTATCCATAAAAAATAAAGAAAACTGGCACCAAGTTTCATAACAATAGCGTCAAAAAGTGTTGGCATTATTTGTCACACAGGGAGGATTGTTGATCAGACTCAAACACAGATACGATATGTTTATACGGTTCAATATACTGTAAGTAGCTTTTCTGTTTGGAAACTCTTACCAATCACACCACTCCCATAGAGTTAAATCAGCTCCTGCCACCTGAGTTTCTCCCATTTCAGAAGTTACTACGAGTGTGGGTAAGAAGGGTTGACTAGCTTGTAATTACGACATCGAAGTCCTGCATATTTACTTTCTCGTTGCCCATAAATTTATCTTCTAAACGTGTGTTGTTACAGTCATTTGCGTAATTACAGCCATCAATCAACATCCGTAACTAGCTCTGCTCTCAACAAAGCGTTCTTTTGAAAGTGATCGGAAAGCCAACACTGCCAGCCAACAACAATGCAATAAAGAAGTTAATTGGCTGTAATGATTGTGTTTTTCTGTCTTTAGGAACATCTTACAAGTTTCGGGTCGTGGCGGTGAATGTGATCGGCTCCAGCCCGCCCAGCGCCCCGTCCAAAGCGCACACAGTTGTTGGCGGGAGAACTCACGAACGCCCAGTTGTGGGACCCTACATTACCTACAATGAAGCCATCAATGAGACCACGATCATCCTTAAATGGACTGTAAGCCACGGACTAAAATGTTGTGCGACTTGAAAACAATACAACTTCCTGTCTGTTGTGTTTTATTGCAACATGTGATTTATGCTGCTCTCTCCAGTACACGCCAGTAAACAACACGCCCATTTATGGTTTCTACATCCACTACCGGCCGACTGACAGCGACAACGACAGCGACTATAAGAAGGATGTGGTTGAGGGAGATAGATACTGGCACTCCATCACAGACCTGCAGCCCGAGACGTCTTACGACATCAAAATGCAGAGTTTTAACGAGAAGGGGGAGAGCGAATTTGGCAATGTGGTCATCATGGAAACCAAAGGTAAGTGGGGCCGTGATTTTGCATTCTTACATTATCATCGGGAGAGTCTTGAACATGTTTTTTTTTCTGCAGCTATGCACAATGCTCCAATCACCACTCCGTCAGCTGTTCCATTTCCTCCTGAGAGACATCCTAGTGTGCCCCGGCCTGGTGACTTGCCTTACCTCATAGTTGGGATTGTCCTCCTGGTAGCGTTTGTTTTCGTCATTGTTGCCTTCATCCCTTTCTGCCTTTGGAGGGCTTGGGCCAAACAGAGTAAGTACTTTTCTTTCTAATAACAGCAGTGTCTAACAGCTGTTTTAACATGTGTGTTGTTTTTAGAGCAATCAGCGGACCCTAATTTCCCCACCCTGGCTACACCCGTGTCCACTTGCCAGTACACCATGGTCCCCCTCCACGGCCTAGCGTTGGTGGGACAGTGCCCTTTAGATGCTCGTATGTCGGCTCCGCACGTGGTTTACCCCGCCAATGGAGAATACACACCAAATGGCAAGCCTCACCGCGCTACACAGAGTCTACCAGGGCTGCAGCAGGTACAGCTTTGTCCATATGTTGTGCTTTCTTTGTAGTACTTTGTTTTCTAATAACATCGTATCACAGGAGGGCCAGGACAGTGAAGCAGAGGGGGGCACGTTGTTACCACAGCCCGTTCCAAATGGACATCTGCCCCTTTATCACTGCTCTACAAGGTACAGTATGTTTACAGAAGCAAGAAGTAATCAGTTACATTTACTTCAGACACTTTTTGATGAAATGATGTGTTTAAGAGTAATTTCACTCAGTTTGACTAAGCACTCAGTCGCATTACTCTTGAGTAAATTATGATGCTGACAAATCCTTTTTTTAATGATTGTTTCTTAGACGTTGACTTATCTTTTTAATGTATCTATTATAATTCAATAATTGGAAATATCTGTAATTTGCTCATATTTCATGTTTTCTTTGTTCTATTATGTCAATACTAAATTTTACTGTTTAAGCCATTAGTTCAAATACTATTTTCTTCTTTTGTTTCTCATATTAATGTGATTTTCAATATCTTAAATAATTGTTATTTTGTGGGTTTTTTCCCCAACAGCCACAATCCACAACACTGCTGCCCTCCATATAACTCCCCTCTCCTACTCATGGACTCATCACATCAGGCTGTTACTTCACAGGAACTAGATGACGATGGGAGATTTTGTGAAGACGACAGAGCTGAAGATAGTCTAACTGAAAGTGCGTGACTGTTGCTGGGCTCGACACATATATGTTCATGCTTTGTGTCACTAGATGTTTCTTATCAGTCTGTTTTTCCTGTTTTTATTTTATTCTTTTAGAAACAACGTCCCTCCCTTTACTCTCTCTTGAAGATGAAGGCATATTCACAACAGCATCATCAGTGGCCACGACACCCCTGTCCCAAGATTTAACCATACAGGAAGTGAGCGTCCTCGCAAAAGAGGCCTCTCCTGATGATGAAGGGACTGCCAGCATCACAGATGCATAACAGACTGTTGAAGATATAGAGAACAAGAGAAAATATTTATTTTTGTATTACAGATATTTATATATTTATTATTTTGTACATAAATGTTTCATATACTGTATATATGGATATTTTCATATTGGAAAAAATACTTTTATCCATACACTTTGCGCCTAATAAGGGGGCATAACGTTGCAGAATTTTATCCACATTTCCCAGAAGGGAAGAGTAGTCCTTTTGCTCTATGTGAAAACGACCAATTAAATCTGAAATTATCAGCTTTGTGTTGAGCACTTCTGATGTCTTCTCTAATTCTTCTATCACTTCAAGCTACTTGCTTTATGTACGTCACAAAGGGACAAATTCATGTTGCAGTTCACAGGCACTTTGACCTAGAATGTCATACATTTACAGCAGCCTTTTTAGCAATAGTGAAGAGCCATTATGCCTTGTTCAGCTACACACATAGTTTACCATCACCGAGTGTGGAGTGAAAGTACAACTGTCTCATGTAAAGCGCTTTGTGACCATGTCTGTGAAAGGCGCTATATAAATAAAGATCTTCATCCTTAACAAGCTATTAACAAATGTATGCAACATACATCATTGTTTAGCACAAGTATATTTTGTATAGTTATTTATTTTCTGTTTCAAATCAGTGAATGGGAGAGATTCTGGAAACATTTTTCACTCAGTCAATATAAGCTTTACGTTTCTCATTTGCTGGTCATCAAATGACTACCAGGAGAGGGCACTGTGACTGCTGCAGGAGTATTATTGGCCCTCACAAGGACTAGTCTTGTCTAGAGACATCTGTGAATATGAAGGAGATCCCGAGACTACATTCCCTCATGAGTGGAATCACCCGTGTTACACAGGCTGGAGCACATCGCATGTAAATAAAACATTTGAAAGTGACTCATCTTTGTGTGATATTTAAATTAAATTGTCTACTGCTGAATACCAGTGACCTCTAGTGGGGCAAAAGGTAACAAAGATAAGCCATATAAAATCGTTAATTATAAACTTTAATCAATTTGTATTTACAAATACATGATCTAACAATTTTGATATGAAACAATTGTATTTACAAAGACTGACAAAAACTTGATTCTATACAGTGATGTGGGATAAGTTAGCAAATTACACTGATAACTGTACATTTATTTAAACTTACAAAAAACCTATACCTGTTGATTGTGATAAGATTTGCCAAGCAATGGTTGAATCACGACAAAGGTTTTCACAGATCAGATGCCATCAACCCATAAAATCTTTTTTTCTGATATAAATTAAGAATCTATCATACAATGAATGAAACAGGCTTGTATCTTTGAAAATCCATGAACACTTAAAAGAAAGCCTAATGTCAGTAATGTCCCCTCAAACAGCCGAGCTGCCGTCGTGGCCCAGGATGTGGCTGATGTTATGTGCGGGTCGATTGCCCTGTTTCCCAGAGTCTGCAGAGGTGTTCGACAAGGACAGCAGGGAGACATGGGCATGGCTGAGCCGTCGGGAGCCATGCCTGTAGCCATCTCTGGAAACAGGGATGTTAGGCTAAAGTTGGATATGTGTGGAGTGATTCCTGAAGAGTTGGCAATAGGAGGCATAGGAGTCATGTCCGGAAGCAAAGGGAAGCTGGCCTGAGCAAAGCCTACGGGACGGGGAGGAGAAAGGATGGAACCAAAGCGGTTGTTGAGAGGAGGTGCACTGCTCTTGTCGGTGCTGGGGCTGCTAAACATTTGGTTTGGAAAATACTGGAGTGTGACGTCACTGGGAAGGCTGGGGTGGGCTGCAGGGGAGTATGATGGATAGAAAGATGGTAAAGTATTTTGGGTCTCCACTGGTAGAAGAGAAGGCGTACGTGAGGCACTGGGCTGACTAACAGAGGGAATAAAAGAGGAGTTTGTGTTGATTGGAGGAGGATTCATCCCTGCCTCCGGAATAAACGGAAACCCGAAATTCTGTGTCAGGTGTTGGTCTGAAACCAGGTTGTTGTCACTGGGAACCTGAGCGGTGTCCGGCATGAAGCGGACAATAGTGCTGCGGCGCGCCTCTCCCCCAGACTGCGGTCGGCCAAGCAGCACACCTCCTCCCGAAGGCAGAGGGAGGTGTCCTTCCGAGTCAAATGGGTTTGTGGGTCTCACAGTACCAGAGCGAGTTCTGTCTCCAGGTCTGAGCTTAGCGGGCTGTGTGTCTCGGGACACGTGGCGGGAGTGCTGGCTCACTGCTGGAGGGGTCTGGAGGGGCAGAGGACCGGCCTCCCTCAGAGCTGCTATTAGGAGTGGGAGGATGGGGCAGACCAGTCCGTACACCGTGCAGGTTGCTGCCCACCTGAGGAATGTGGCTCTTATTGCCTTCTCCCAGGCGCATGCCAGGAGTCTTCTGACTTTGTGGGACATTGGGGCTAGATGCTTTTGCCAGCAATTCTGCTGAAGAGCTTCTCGACACACAGTATTCCATAGACACTGGGGGGCAGCACTGGACCACTTGTTGATGGCTGCTCTGCTCAGGAAGGTGAGGGGAGAGCAAACTTTGCATAAAACTCTGGTGACAACTTTCCTGTACTGGACCCACCTGCACTTGTGAGGCAGAATGAGGGCCATTGTAAGCAACTCTGTTTCTGCCATCTGCTTGAGGGCCCGCTCCCATCCTGAAGCTCCTCTGGGGCCCTGATTTAGCAGTCATCTCATTCCCACGAGACACTGGCACCTCAAATCCACCAAGCGAATGTGGTGGCCCCATGCCTTTGAATGAGGAGCACTCAGAGACTCGCTGACCATCAGTCGGTCCAGAATGGTCTTGAGGGATGCGGTTCTGAGGATTGTGCGTGATGTTGGCTTTTGTCCTGGATGTGTCCAAATATCCTCGAAGGTCTGTCTGCTCCTGTGTAGTTATGCGGCCAGGCTGAAGGTGGAGTGACATACGTTGATCACTTGTGGAGCTTTTGCCAATAAGAGCCTCTGCAGAGTAGTTAGAAACTCTGTGCCGTTCCTGTCGGGAAGGAGCACAGGCCAGATCAGACGAGCGGGACACAGGATTACTGGAAGCCGAGATGAGCGTCTGCTCGAGGTTTCTCGAACTCATCATCCTTTGCATAGCATTATGGTCCTGACCGGGCTAAAAGGAAGGCAAACAAAAATGCATCGTAATTGTTATTTGATATTTTATTAACGTCAACAATCACCAACAAAAACATCAAAATGAGGTATGTTGTTACCAAACCCAATAGTAACGCTGTGAAAAGAACTGTTCTGTACAGAGGAGCGAACGCTTGGAACTCGCTTCCTTTTATTTAAACACTAAAAATAAAATAAACTTAAGCCGAAAATAACAGCACAATTAGCCCAGTATATGACTGTGATTTCTGAAACGTGCAACATTTATGTATTTTTTTGTTTACAGTTTTTGTAAATCATAATTTTATTACCTCATGATCCCAGGAAGACTAGCAACCACTTGCGAGCTAATGGGGATCCCAATAAAGAATAAAGCAATACATAACATGCTCCTAATGGCCAGCTCAACATAGAAAAAAGCCTTTTTTCATTTTTTTTGCAGTGGGTAATCAAAGAATGAAATTGGATGCTATTAGTCAACATCTCCATGGAGACATGTAAAAATATCTGTAAAAAAATAAATGCTTGTATTTGCATCCATCCATTATTATATTATATATTAAAAAATATATATATATACCACATATATATACACACCACACTCCCATGTATGTATGTATGTATGTATGTATGTATGTACGCACGCACACACACACACGTGAAATGTTAGGCGGTGAGGTTTTTAAATGAACTATGTCCAATTTTATAGTTTTACACCAGAACTCTAAAGAAAAACACATTTCTTTTCCGTTTAACTAAATTTACAGAACAGTGACACTGACCTTGTGGTGGTCCTGTTGGGTCAGGTGGCTGCTGTGGTGGGATCTAGGGGCCTCACAACTCTTGTCTTGGTGTCTGAAGTGCTGTTGTTGCTGCTGCTGCTGCTGCTGCTGATGGAGCTGCTGCTGGAGATGCTGTTGGTGTCTAGAGTGGGAGCTCTGCAGCTGTTGTGGGTGCGGCTGGTTCTGAGCCTGTTGTGGATGGGACGACTGTGGGTGTTGCTGTTGGGTGGGTGTATGTGACTGTTGCTGATGTTGTGGGACTTGCTGCTTCTGTTGCAGAGCCGCGGGTGAAGTAGTCTGGCTTCCTCTCATAAGCCCTCTCTTCTTCTGAGCATGCTGCTGCTGCTGCTGCTGCTGCTGCTCCTGCTGCTGAAGAGCCCTCTGGTGCAGTGAGTGGCGCTGTGCAGGGTCAGTCTGGGTCAAGTGCTGCTGCAAATGATAGAGGTGTTGTCTCTGTTGCTCATGCTGCTGCTTCATATAAGGTTTCCTCCAAGATTTGGGGCAGTTTGTGGTGTGGCATGTTGGAGATGACCTTGCGGCAGATGGAGGACCCCTGGTTGGCTCTGCTCAGCGGGGCCTGGAAGGGGGCAGTGAGTCTCTGATGGCCGAACAACTGGGCTCATAAAAGAGTTTGAGAATAAGGGGCCTGCACTGTTATTACTCATCCTGGTCATCACAGCTGAAGATATTGGAGGTAATTGAGCACCAATCAACTGAGTGTGGTCTGGTCCTTTCACCTCCATCTGGGTCACAGTGTTTCCCGATGGTGGACAAGGTTTGGCTCTTTTTCCAGAGTTTACAATAACTTCCTCCTGCGCTTGTCTCTTCGGGATCATTTTAACTTGTCTCTCACCCATGTTAAGTCCAGACGTAGATCTTAATAATGCGTTCTTCAGGGGAGTGTACTCATGCTGGGAAGAAGCTGAGCAGGTGAGAGGGCATTATTTGATGGCTGTGAAATGTGAGCTGTGGTGCAAACAGGAGAGGGCACAGATGTGTGTCCTGTCATAATGGGAGAGCCAGAGTAAGGGTGCTGCTGACTGCTGCTTGTCCGGATCAAATTGTTCACACTGAGGCTGGCCACGGTGCTACTCTGAGAGGCGTTTTGTGGTTGTGGGGCAGACTGAGAATGCGAATAAGAAATATTTTGAGGATGTCTACTTATAGTTTGACCACTGAGGTTTGCCTCACTCATCTGTCCTCTGACAGGAGGTACAGCTGTCTTTAATGTATCCATACTAGTTTTATGAAATTTTCCCTGCTGTCCAGCTGAAACACAATCTTTAGCTGTTGACACTGGAGGTTTGGTCAGCTCCCATGTCCCGGTGCTTGGGTTCGATAAGGCAGTTTTGTTCCCAGTACAACCTCCAGTTTTCCTGTCAGGACTGTCCTGCTCCAACATTGCTAAGGCCAGCATCTCTGCCTGTTCTGATGTTAATATAAAGGAGCTAAAGGAACCAGAAGCAGCACTCATACTCTGGCCCTGAGGAAGCATTGATGCCACTGAAAATCCACGACCTCCCGTCACTGTGGACATAGGGGACTCAGTCTGATTGCTCATTGACAAAGATGACTCAGAAGTTTGATCGTCTAAGTTGGTATAAATCTGTTGATTAAGTGCAAAGTCTTTCTTCGAGGTGATTGAGTTGTCTGTCACAGGATTGATCTGCTCCAGGGTTTTGTTTCGTTTTTCCTCTAAGGCTTCACTTTGCCGTCCCTGAGATGAGGTTTCACAGGGCTGACACAAAGGGTTCATATTTGTCTTTTGCAATGGGCCAACATCTCCGAGTACTGTCTTTGCTCCTAAACTGGTTACGGTTGTTGAGATTGGCTCACTTAAAAAGGGTGACAACACAGAGTTGGTTGTGCACACAGCAGGGCTTGTGGTGGACCCTGGTGTAGAGCAGGGGGGAGCTTCTTGAATATGGGACCCTTGTGGGTGACAGACTGGAGATGACCGAACTGTTTTCTTTAATGATGCTGCCACAGTACCATTGGTAGAGCTAGTCTGGATCGGTGTCTCTATGTCAAAAGATGATTTAGTATCAGAAACTACTGGTTGTGACGTGCTTTTTTGTATTATACTACTTTCTTTTTGCAGCTTAACCTCGGGAACTGAGACTTTAGTTGCACAAAAGACGTTTTCAGACTCCTTAGTTGTTTCTAATAGCCTTGAAGTGATGTCTGAAACTGCTGTTGTTTCAGATGTGTTAGGCATATTTACTAAGTTATTATTAGTTTTAGTGGCTGTGGAAGAACCAATACTTGGAAAACTAGTTTGACTAGACACAGCCTTTCCATCTGGTGCACAAGACACATTTATTTTATCTGTGCTTTGCACAATTGTAACATTTACTGATTGACAAATAGACTGACTGCAAATTGTAGTTGTTGCAACTGATGAACTACTTGGTATGATTTCGGCTGCTGAATTTGTAAAAACATTTGACGTGGTTTGACTCACACTTGTGACAGCTGTCGTCTTGGCCAAAATGACCGCCGGCTGCTTTGGCTTCTGTTCTTTGTTCTTAACCAATTTAATCCTCTTCACTCTTGTTTTTTTGGCAGGTATAGATGTGGAAGGTTTTCTGCCAGGGGTCTTTGGGGGATTAACGACTAATGCAGGCGTAATCGGTTTTAGGCAAGGAACCTGGACAGGTAAAGCTACTGTACTTTCAGACACGGCCGTGACATTGGGAGGCTGATGTGGGATAGTTGATGGTAATGATAGGCTGTTGTGATTTGAAATAGCCAGGGGGATGCCCTGCGTGATGCTCTGGTTAAGACTACTGAGAGCCCCTAAACTGTTGAGGGCGACATTAGTGGTCGGCTCCTCCGTGGTGGTGGGTTGGACAAGCTGCAGTGTAGTTTGCCCTCCGTTTGAAATCAAGTTATCTGTAGTCTTCACAGGCTGCAGAGCAAATACTTGGCCATTCACGGTGATTGTCTGTGGGGTCACAGCAGCTGATGTTGATGGTGGAGTGACAGGTTGGCATTTACTGTGTTGAGGCTGAACAGGTCGAGGAAGAATGTGCACTAGTTGCTTCCCTCCAACAGTCTGTGGTGACGAGACAGACGGTGCAGATGTACAGGGCATGCTCGTACTCGTAGACACAGAAGGGACAGTGGGTAGAGCAGCAGGAACAACAGTGACTGGAGGATTTTGTGATGCAGGTGCAGACTGTTTGGGAGCCTGAATGATCACTATATGTTGACATGGAGTCTGATTGCCAATTTCCTCTCTCACAATTGACTGAGCAGGACAAGTGTTGGCCTGCTGCAGGATGACCACACTTGGGTTGTTTGTGTTCTGTGCTGCCGTCACACCTGGTGCTGTTGGATTGGCTGTTTTGACTTGCAGCACCTGCATAGTCTGGAGAAGAGGTAGCACAGTTGATTGGGGCTGGGGAACCAGAGGAGGATGTGTAACTAGGGGGGCTGGCTGGAGGACAGCAGACTGTGACACCACAGCAGGTTGGGCCATGATGGCTGATGTACCGAGAACTGCAGAGGGATTTGGAGGGCCAAGAATGGTTGTCCGTAGCTGTGACTGAATAGGGCTTATAATAGGCGTTTGTGGTGCCGGTACAGCAGGCTGCATTTGTACTTGAAATGGTTGACACACATTAACCCTCTGAACACGCTGAGTGGCAGTGCTGTCGTCGGGAGTGGGGAGATTCTGGCACACAGGCTGCACTGTGTTCCCAGCCATCTGTAATGTGGTCCAGGTGGTCTGAGTGCTTCCTGCTACTTGTGCCCTTATGGGGTGCTGGCTCTGAGCAACAGCTGTATAAGTTACTTTCCTTGTGGAAGTGTCTAGAGAAGCCAAAGAGAGAGGGCCTGATGCAGTTGGTCTGGGTGGGGTGATAATATGGTTAAGTGAGGTCTGCGGGACTGCAGCACTTTCACTTGGCAGAGGGGACACTGTGGTGGTCGGTACAGTCAGTGTATGGACAGGGGTAGCAGGCACTGGTTGTGGTGGTAAAGCTGTGGTGACTGCAGGAATTCGGAGTGTAATATAAGACACAGCGGGCGGGATACTTGGAGCCACAGTTGGGTTCTCAACCACACACTGATCTATGACTCTAACTGCTGGAGTGGACTGTGGGGTGGTAAGAGCTGAGCCAGGAAGCAGTGAAGGTGTTGAGGACGATGTATTGACTTGAAGCAAAGCTCCGTTGACGCTTAACCTGGCACGGCCCTTAGATGGCTGTTGAAGTACGAGTGTTTCAGAAGGTTGCGTCCCTGGGCTTAGGTCCTTGCCACTGGAATAGACAATGATTCCCTTTTGTATTTGAGATGTCTGGGTCACATTTCCAGTCTTGGCACAGCGTTGTTTGCCCTTCCAGTGAATAGAGGGATCCTCCAAAATGTCATGGGCTTTGAGCAGCTCCATGTAGTGGGCACTCTCCTTTCTCATCTCCTCCAACTGACACCGTAAATGACGGATTTCCTCCGCTGCAATGACAGATACAGTATGATTATACAAGTCATCAGCAGCCAAGCCTAAAATATATGTTTAACATACCTTGAGTTTTATCTCCTCCTTCCAAAAGCATTGTATCATTTTGTTTCTTTAACTCTGTGATGTATCGGAAAGCCTGGTCCAAAATCATGATTTTACTCTACGGACCACAAACAATATGTTACACAAGCACATGAATTGCTCATCATAGGCCATGTCCAGCCATTTTCCTCACTTGTTTGAGAGCTTGTGAACACGGCAGAAGATTTCCAATAAGGTTGATTCCAGCATTAATTTTCTCTTTTCTGTGTCTCTCAACTTTAGAAAAACACAGATCATAAACATAAAATCCAGAGAAAAACAACAAGGATGAGAATAAAAATCGATTGTACATAAAAACCAACCTGCATTGTGGGATTCTTTGTTTTTCTTTTTCCTAGAAACATAACATGTTCTTATTATTACATATTATTAACTATTAACTATTATTTCTATCAGGTAAATGCCAATGCTGTATTTGATATATAGGCAATAAAGGCTACATGATGGATAGGACTCGTTACTTACTTAGGTTTTCGCCCAGGTGTTTGAGTTTCAGTCATCTCTGGCATTCTGCAACAACAGCTGCCTCTAGCATCACACACCCATCAGCATCTCACCAAGTGGACTCTGAAATGCTCGACACGTCCTGGAAATAAAATTGTTCGGTAAACCTAAAAATCGCATCATACCAAGCTGTACTTATTGATCATCACACAAACCCAGCATTAACGTTACCTTAATGCTAGTTCCACTACATGCAAGATCCTATTCATTTATGCTTAACGACGGTACTGTACAGTAGACGGGTGTTTGGACCATCATCCTAATCATCGTCATCATCCCAACAAACATACGATCTTGAAAACCTACATCCACCAGCAATACAAACTCCTTACGATTAGCTTCATGCTAGCTTAGCCTGGCGCTGCGGGTAAAGGCAATATTTATATGATATATCTTTACGTTGGTTGGGTTACCAGAATGTCGCTTTCACTTACCTGTAATCTGTACATGTTGGTGACTGTAGGCAGCAGCAATGATTTAGAAATTACAGGCCAGCTGCTAACAGACAAGCTCCAGCTCTCAACTCATCTTCCAAACAATCTGCGTACATCTAACCTAGTGCATGAGTGGGCGGGCTCTGCAACAGCCGACCAATTGTAATCCACAGAGAGGAGGCAGCAGCCAATTAGAGGCTCCCATCTTACAATGCACAAATAATGGCATTTACACACAATCATTACAATTTCTGGATGTTTACTGCAAATAGTAATTCCTTTATTTAGACGTTAAAAAGTTTACAATATAGAGCTTCAGAAAAGATAAAATTCTTCAAAGAAAAGAAAATCATGCTTAACTACAATGGAGAGGGCACATCTCTCCTTGCATGCAGAGGGTCAGAGTTTCCTCTGGGCAGTGCACTACTCCAGAGATCGAAGCAAGATCTTAAACAAAAGTCTGTATTGTACTATGGAGCTTTCAGGTGCGTGTCACTCAAACTGGCTACATTTTGTGCCAAAGGCAGCGTGTTTTCCCAAACACTTTTAGTAACCCAATATAATGCCCACTGCACAATCAAACCTTAATAAGCCAATCAATTGTAATTCAAAAAACACCCTTTAATGTCTGAATTACAATTAAAAACATTCAATAAAAATTATAAAACTTACTTAAACAATGTAAGTTTGTTTTTGTTTGTTTTTTACCAGGAGAACCTCTGAACCATTGCCACTGCTGAGTAAAAATAACAGCTGTTTGGAGAATCAAAAGACTGAAGTTAGGAAAACTATAAAGTTGGCTGCATTGTTCCACCACCACTCAACCGTTTAGCCTCTCAAAGGCAAGTGCTGAAGGCAGATGTTTATATATTCATTCCTTATCGCAATATCCCCAACCTGGTTCAACTCATAATCCATGAATCCCAGGGTGCAGGTGATGGCTGAGCTGTGACCATTTGGTCACTCAACTCAACAAATCCCTCCAAGTCGACCCAGAGAGTCTGCGTCTGAGCGATGGCCATTCAAACACTGCTGCTGCTTTAAAGCAGCGGTCTTCTCCGGCTCAACATTATAGATGTCCCCATCAATGCTATAGTCACATTAAAACAACTCGAACACAACTGTTATATTTGCAGCCATTGTACCACTCCCTCCAATCACTTAAAAGCGGTCTTTTGTTGGCAAACCAATAAGAACTTTGAGGGTTTTTCTTTTTTTTTTTCTTCTAAATTTTTGATTGAATTTGAAGAACAAAAGCAAATATGCAAACTGAAGGGGACCCTTTTGCAAAACAAGAACAGATATTTTTTAATAGTAAATCTGATGCCTCTTTTTAGCGTCCATTTAAGAAAGTGTTAATGTGTCAATCCTGGGGCATTTATCACAGTTCTGTTTCTGTGGAGGCGGGCACATGTGTGCTCTTCAAAAACCATGCCTCTACTCTGCCTTCTGAAGCTCTCCGCTGGGAGGTGCACATGGACTACGCAAACTCTTCTGCAGCACATGGGCATCTGCAGGCTCTATCCTCTTGTAGTAATTTTTCTTTGTTTCAATGATCTCAAAGCCGAACTTCTGGTAAAAGTCGATGGCTGACTCATTGCTGATCTGCACATGACTGAACCAAAACCAAAAGTGGTTAGTGAAAGATTGGAAACCGTTTTAAATTAGAACAAGAAAATTAATACTCACAGGTAAATGTTGTCAAAGGTGCCATCCTTCTCACAGATGTTTAACACATGATTCAGCATTTTAGTGCCTTGAGAATATACGTTAAAAAAAAGAAATAAAAGACAAACCCATCATTACAAACTGGTAATTCTTCTTAAATATAGTTCTTACCAATTCCAAGTCTTCTGTAGGGGGCTAGACATCCAAGAGTCATAATGTACAGTCTCTTCTGATTTTGAGAATGGTCCACTCGACAGCACACTGCTCCCACTGCTATATCATTAAAGTATGCTACAAGGAATTGTGAATGAAAAGAGTATTATACACAAACGACCTTAAAAAGTTAAAACTTGGTAATAACAGTTACTCTCTTACCAAGCTTTGCAAGCTCCCCAACTTCCAACACATCCTTGTAAAACTTATCGTTGTAGCTGACGGGGAAGATTACTTGATTCAGGCGTTTCAGTTGTTTAATATTATGGGGCGTTACATCCCCCAACTCGATCCGGCTACTGGAACAAGAGCAAAACGGTCATATAGCTGACAAACACCCACTGTACATTTAAAGGTGCATTATGGAACTTTTTATGAGAAGAAAAAAAACCATTTGTGCATAATTTAGCTTTTTATGACCAAATGGCTGTATGGGTGGTTAGCATGGTGCCTTTCCTTTCAATTATTGAAGCGTCTAGAACACTCTAGGGTCAATTGTTTCATAGGTTTTTTAGACCATTAGCAGTGAAAACCTACCAGAAAGTCTAAAAACTATTGGTCCTGGAGCGTCATATAGGCCAATGTTATGGCCACCCTTACAGCCCTTACATAAACATTTTCACTGGAATAAAGCTGCCATGACAAAGATACTGTATGATGTGAATTGGTTTACCTTATTTAATCATTTTTGAGCAGCCAAAACATAAATAACTATTGGTCAAGTGTGCTTTTGAATCAGTGACAATCTAGTTATCTCCTGTGCATATTTATATCTGAAAATGAACACCCTAATAACAGACATGCCAGTAATTTCAACTTTGACATATCATGTTTCACTCAATGCATGATATTGATGTACATGTTGCATAGAACTACTATAGTATTGATGAGTGGTCGTTATACATTTTACTTATTCTAGTTTAACTCAATGTTAGTTTCGGAGTTTACCTATTCAGAGCATAGAATGTTACTGACTCAGCTCTCAGATACTAGTTAGCAAGTTAGCTTAGCTCCAAACAACACGAGTGAAGAACACAACGTGAGTGACAACAGCAATGCACTAAAGGGCACACAGTGTGACATTCAAGAGCTAATACTCCTGTTCTTATTCTAAAAATAAAGACATTATAAGAGTACCAAGCTAATCGTCTCCTCCCCGCCAACCTATGTAAAGACACACAAGAAAAACTTTGCTTGCTGTAAGCTACTTATTCGTGACTCGAAGGTATATACTCACCCTTTCATTGTAAACACGGGCACTCCCTTATTTTGGGTAGGACGGGGGGTTTACGTTGTTTGGAGTAAAACTAAAGAATTTTGTCCAAGTTGGGGTTGAGGATATCTGCCGTTTTACCTTCCACATGTAGCTAGTTAGGATGGTTGCGGTTAGCTAAAGGAGCCGCTCTCGTCCACCACCCCACTACTCTGTCAACCCTGACCCCGTACGCATGCGCACGCCGCTGCAGCGCTGAAAGTGGTCAAAGGTATTACAATTATAATATTGGTTTACAATATTTCCCCCCACGTAGAATTAAAAAAGATAAATAGAACTGTATGGTAATTTGAGTCTCTAATTCCCTGTGCTCTTATTCATGTTGCCCTTCCAAACTACGGGAACCTGTCATTCTGCCATTTTGGCTCAAGTAAAAAGTACCTAGTGCAAACCGCGGATGTTTTTTTCATATGTGCATTTGTATGTTAGTGCATTATATAGTATTATTGTATTGTAAATTTTGGTTGAATTAAAACCCAACATGAGCTAAATGTACATACTAACACACTTGCACGAGCTGATCCAAGATCCAAAATGGCGGCAGTTGCTTTGGCCGCATCAGAGCTCTGCCTCCTCTGAATGAAGTCAGCTGACCACAGTCTGCTGTCACGCATCGCAGCTCCGTTTCTGTTCGACAGTAGGCAGTAAACCACGACACCACAACCAGAAGGTAAGCATAAACTCTATTCTCTGTCATTGTTTTAGTTATTATTATTCTAGCAACATCGAAAGCATGGGACAACAAATCCACCGTTTCGGTTTGCACCAAAACGGAGCAGCGAGCTTAGCTTGCCAGGCCGTGGCATCTGCCTAGCTATCGTTTTCATGAGAGGATCACAGATACGCTCACATGCAGGGTTTTTTAACCAGAAAAACACAAAGACCTTCCCTGAATTCGGCTGCTGGGTGTATGGTTATTGATAGCACTGTGTCATGTAAAACACACATTAGACTGCTCACAGGAACCTCCTGTACATACAGTCTGGTAGGTAGTATCCTACACGGTTCAAGATCTGAACCAATGCCACTAATATTGGTCAATTTATATTTATCATATGGTGCTTCAATCTGTACTTCCCAGATTTGTGTTATGATGATTTTCCACTTCCCCAGTGTCTCAGGGACTGAGAGTGGTCATGTGCCAGGATCATATGATCAAGTGTCATGGCTCCCTTTCTGTTTGTTCTGTCAAAGGGTATAGAAAACATATTCTAATGCAATAGGAAGCTTACCATATGAAACTTAGAACTAAAGTGCCGTGAATTAAAGTGGATTCATTGGGCTTTGGTTACAACAGAAATTATTTGATCACTTTATCTCCACACTTGGCAGCACACTGCCTATATTTGATGGTATTTCTTTATAGTGAGTGATTTTTAGGTAAGCACACTGGAGCAATGGTGCCTCAAAGGTGTATTTAATGTCAATGCACATATCAAATGAATTGTCAAATAAACAATAACATACATTCTCCTTAAAGCAGTACTAAGTAACTCTTGCCCCTAGAGGCCATAAGCGCAACTGCAGGTGTCGTAGCAAGTTACGATTTTTTAACTTATTAAATGTCTTGGAGAGTAAATACTACCCTGGCAGAAAAGGCGAAGGGAGAGAGGGATGTTGTACATCCAGTTATACAATGGAAATATTTTTTTCACCCAAACTTGGCTGTAAATACTGATTAAAGTGGCGCTAGCCCGCAGTTAGCTTTGCCCGTTAGCCTGTTAGCCTCTTCTTCGTGATTCTATAGTGGTTGCCAGGGCGAGATGAAAGACCCTCCAATCATGCCATTAACACTTGTATTACCCCCAGAGGGACTACGAAAAGGATTTATTTAGGTAAACACGTTACTTAATACTGCTTTAACTTGTGTTCATTATGGATGTAGTTCCTGTATTTACCCATTGGAGGAGCTCTTTTACAGATGGCTTAGCAACTGAACAAGAAGATCTCGGCATCAGTGGGGAAGGACAAAATAAGGGCACTCGTGTGTAACTCATTAATAGCCATACACAACCACAGTCGTTGCTATCATATGTTTTTTTAAATGTATTTTGCATATTTGTAAAGAGGCTATAAGCAAAAATGGGAGCAATCATTACAGTCAAGTGGTGATGCAAACTTGGATATTGCTTAATTTCCTTACACTTTCTGTCAGCCTCAAGACATAGTTAAAGTTAAGTTGTATATTTTCATAATAAAATTTGTTGAGCATCACCAAAAGAATGATCACGATTATGTTGTAGGTGGTGTGTCTAATAAACATGTCTTACTTAATATTCTTTGACTTTTAAG
Organism: Neogobius melanostomus; assembly: GCA_007210695.1. NCBI lineage: Eukaryota > Metazoa > Chordata > Actinopteri > Gobiiformes > Gobiidae > Neogobius > Neogobius melanostomus. The sequence goes on along the minus strand of VHKM01000035.1, from coordinate 1,137,128 downwards.
TATTTGTTTATTATTTTAATTATTAATTAATTAATTAATTAATTAATGTTTTTACTTAGTCACACTAAGGTGGTCAAGATGAACATATCCCAGCTACCAAAAATCAGGGATGCGGAGCGGGAAAGCGAGTTTGGATACGTCCATGGAGTCTCTGGGCCAGGTCTGGAATATTTATGACTACCTCAATGCTTAAAAGAATGTTTTTTTACTCCAAAAATGGTAATGGTAAATTCATGTTATTTATTTTTTATATTGCCACAGTGGTGACGGCGACTGCCATGGCAGGAGCAGCTATGTATGAACTGGTTCGTGTGGGCCACAGTGAGCTGGTGGGAGAGATTATCAGGCTGGAGGGTGATATGGCCACCATCCAAGTCTATGAGGAGACATGTATCCTTTCTGTTATTGTTGTTAGTGATATCTTCTCTGGAGTATAATATACTTGAGTGCAGTAGAATATATAAGTTTGTAGAAATGTGGGTCCATTGAAATATTTTCCTGAGCTTTTACTCAGCTGGTGTTTCGGTGGGAGACCCTGTTTTACGGACGGGGAAGCCCCTGTCTGTTGAGCTTGGTCCAGGAATCATGGGTTCCATCTTTGATGGTATCCAGCGGCCGCTGAAGGATATTAATGACATCACACAAAGCATCTACATCCCCAGAGGTGTTAACATTGGGGCCCTCAACAGAGATATAAAATGGGAGTTTTCTCCCAGTAAAAGTTTGAGGGTGTGTTTGTTGTCCAGTTCTATAAAAGCCTCAGTAATAATATAGTATAAATATCTGTAACTCTTACCACTTGTTCATCATTTTCTTAGGTTGGCAGTCACATTACGGGAGGAGACATCTATGGTGTTGTTTATGAGAACTCCCTCATCAAGCACAAGATCATGCTTCCACCTAAAAACAGAGGCACCGTAACCTATGTGGCACCACCTGGAAATTACGATGTCAGCGTAAGTATGCCTCCCTTTGATTAAAGTTTGTTCTTGCAACTTTAGTTGTTAAGCATGGATGTCTTTGCCAGGATGTGGTCATGGAGCTGGAGTTTGAGGGCGTGAAGGAAAAGTTCACCATGGTTCAAGTGTGGCCTGTCAGACAAGTGCGCCCTGTCACAGAGAAACTGCCGGCCAATCATCCCCTGCTGACTGGACAGAGGGTGCTCGATGCTCTTTTCCCGTAAGAGCAAACATTGTAGACATTTGTTAAATTATTTAGACATCTGCATTTTTTAGTTTTTGCCTGATGATGCACAATATTTTGTAGATGTGTACAAGGTGGAACTACAGCTATTCCAGGAGCCTTTGGCTGTGGTAAAACTGTCATCTCCCAGTCGCTGTCAAAGTACTCCAACAGCGATGTCATCGTCTACGTAGGATGTGGAGAGCGTGGAAATGAGATGTCTGAAGTACTACGAGACTTCCCTGAGGTAAAACATCCCTCGAATGATAAAAACATCTCCTCTCTTAATATTGTACTTGAGTGGTCTCGGTATGACTTCTGGTGAATGATACCTGACCTACGCATACCCCATATATTTTAACAATAGTTGACCATGGAAGTAGATGGGAAGACCGAAAGCATCATGAAGAGAACAGCGCTGGTTGCCAATACATCTAACATGCCTGTAGCTGCCAGAGAAGCTTCTATCTACACAGGTAAAGTATTAATGAAAACTAACGTGGAAATAACTCACAAATGTATAACTTATGAATCATGGATATATGCACGCATTCCTACACTTGCAGGAATCACCCTTTCTGAGTACTTTCGAGACATGGGATACAATGTGAGCATGATGGCAGACTCCACCTCCCGTTGGGCCGAGGCCCTCAGGGAGATTTCTGGTCGTTTGGCTGAGATGCCTGCCGGTGAGTTTTGAGTCCCTTTGAGCAGCCAAGTACCTCATTAAATCTTTGACCATCCTAGAATCACCAGGCCTAGACCAAGATCAAATCAGGAAGACTGAGTAGAGCTAAAGTGGACCAAATTGTCTCTAAACTGGGTGTAATTTTTTTTATTTTACCTTTATTTTACCAGGAAAGTCCCACTGAGGTTAAGAATCTTTTTTCAGGGGAGTCCTGGCCCCAGAGGGTAAACTATTTCTGAACCAGAAAACACCCAAATTAAATGCATTACTAAAGCATAATTGGAAATATCTATAATCAACGGCACGGTAGTACAGTGGTTAGCGCTCGTGCTTCACAGCTAGAAGGTCTGGGTTCGATTCCCACCAAGGCCGGGGCCTTCTGTGTGGAGTTTGCATGTTCTCCCGTGTCTGCGTAGGTTCCTCCGGGTACTCCGGTTTCCCCTACCACTAAAACATGTACAATAGGCCAGGATGAATGAGAGTGTGTTTGAGAGTGCGCATGGGGATGACGGATGGAAATTAGCCAAGGCTACAATCCGATGTGGCTTGTTCATTAACTTGCACTGTCCCTACCAAATAAACCAATAAACAAATAAGTTGCACAGGGTGAGAACCACTGCCCGAGAGTCAAACAACTAGTTTCCTGTTGTCCTTTCAACCCCATTGAAAGCAATGTATAAAAACAGAGCAGCTGATTTTAAATAATATATTTATTTTCATTTGTGTGCCCTCAGATAGTGGTTACCCTGCTTACCTGGGAGCTCGTCTCGCCTCCTTCTATGAGCGAGCTGGAAGAGTCAAGTGTCTGGGTAACCCAGAGAGAGAGGGCAGTGTCAGTATTGTTGGAGCGTGAGTATAGATTGTTTTCCACCAGATGGCGCTATTGATACATTGTGTGTTGGGTTAACAGGAGGTATTGTAGTAAAATATTTGTGTGTATTTCAACAGTGTATCGCCCCCTGGTGGTGACTTCTCTGATCCCGTTACCTCAGCCACACTAGGTATTGTTCAGGTAAATACCATACAATAATCACTATTTGTAATATTCAGAGAAATATTTGTCATTTAACTTCACTCTTCACTTTTCCAAGGTGTTCTGGGGTTTGGATAAGAAGCTAGCTCAGAGGAAACACTTCCCATCTGTGAACTGGCTCATTAGCTACAGCAAATACACCCGGGCATTAGATGAATACTATGACAAACATTTCCAAGAATTTGTTCCTCTTCGCACAAAGGCAAAGGAGATCTTGCAGGAAGAAGAGGACCTGGCTGAGATTGTTCAGCTCGTAGGAAAGGTATGGATGAATACTTATGACACACATTGATGTTAGTTCTAATTTTGCTCAAAATTTAACTTTGCTTGATTTGTTTTTTGTCATTTTACAGGCATCACTGGCAGAAACGGATAAAATCACTCTGGAAGTTGCTAAACTTATCAAAGATGATTTCTTGCAGCAAAATGGTTACACTCCCTATGATAGGTCTGTTGTCTTCCAATACTATTACTTGCTATTTTAACAGTTATTGAAACTCCTATATAGAGCCATTTTGTTTGTTTTAAAATGATTCCCAATTGCATTTTCTCAGGTTTTGTCCCTTCTATAAAACGGTGGGCATCCTGTCCAACATGATTGCCTTCTACGACATGGCACGGCACGCTGTGGAAACTACAGCTCAGAGCGACAACAAGATCACCTGGGCCATGATCAGAGAGCACATGGGAGAAATCCTTTACCGAATCAGCTCCATGAAGTTTAAGGTATTTATTTTATGCACAGGCGTTATATATCAGCTTATAGACTGTGGGTGCCGAGTAGTTAGCGTTCATCATGAGGCAGCACATATTCTGCTAGTGCGCTGTGGACTCTCCTCCACTAATCAAAGGAGAGTGTCACAAGCCCAAGTCTCTATGCTAATTGCCTACAATAATGCTGCTTATTAGTACTAGGGGTCTATAGGTTATGTCCAAAGTTCAAGACCATTATTAATGAATGAATCTCCTTGGACGCCGAAAAAAAAAAATCCTAATGATTATAATTATGATTATTTTATGAAGTATTGACCAGTTTTGTGCCACACAGATGCAGTGTGATATTCCTGTTATTGTATTGCAACCAGTCCCAAAGACCAGAGCGTTGTTGTGGCCCTTGTGTAGATCTAAAGCTTCCACAGGGCCTCCAACAAATATTCAGTCTGTTTCAAAAAAATGTTTTCACGAATTTCTCAAAACTATCGGCTAAATATAAAACTACAAATAACACTGACTTTAGTATTGGTTGGTGTTCAAGCAAATGCATTCACGTTCATTGCAAACTCAATGTATTTCATTTGGTGGAGTTGTTTTGACCCTTCCTCCCCGTGTGCCCCCCGCAGGACCCAGTGAAGGACGGCGAGGCCAAGATCAAGGCGGAGTACACTCAGCTGCTGGAGGACATGCAGAATGGCTTCCGCACTTTGGAGGAGTAAAACTCTACACCTTCATCTTCACTGCAGAATCACATTCCACCTCGCTGTATCCCCCCAACAAACCCCACGTGCCCCGCCCCTCCCTCCTCCTCGCTCTTGTGGTCGGCCGTGTGCGTGCAGTTTCATGTGGAGGGGAAAAAGAGATGAGATGTACTGTATTCATATTTACTTTCGCCTCACAGGGGCGCTCTCTGGAATCCTCTGCATGGTCATTGATTGTGAGCGTGTTTGGAAGAGGCATTGAATTCTTGTGTTTATTTTCTTGATGATTTTATGTGTTCTTTCCAAAATAGGGATTTCTGTTGTTGTAACTGTAATCGCATATCCGTCTGTACAAAAGAGTATTGAACATAAATTTAATAAGATCAGCTATTTATTGCCAGCATTATGACGTGAAGGCTTTGTTGTTTTGTTTTTATAGTCGTGTTTCATGTCGTGCAGTGTTGTGAACTTGCTGTAAGAGAGTGTACGCCTCATCTGTCCGATAGTTTCATCATGTTGCTCCCAAAGAATAAAACATGGGGTAAAGAAAACATGCTGAGCGTTGGGTCTTTCTTGAAGTTGCTGTTCGACTGGTCTACCTGCATGTTTGGGCGGCTCTGTCTGTGTTATTTGAACAATTCTCAGAGATGAAAGAGTGTTACTATTTTTACTCAAGCAGAAGTTAAAAGTACTGAACTAAATTATTACTTAGTTGTACTGCATTTAAAAAGGGACTTGATGAACATACTAGAGTATTGTACAACTGAACTTTGTCTTGAATTTGCATGTAATTGACTAGACTTAATTAGCTTGATTCTGATATTTACAAATAATATAGTATAAAATGAATAATTGTTAATGTAATAAATGCAGGTTTACGTTGACACCTTTGTCGCCAGTGGTGTAAGACGTACTCGATATGCTTAAGTAAAAGTGCAGATACAGGACAAGAAAATGTTAACTTAAGTAAAGTACAAAAGTATGAATTGTAAAATGTTTATTGTGCAGGATTTTTCAAAACGAGTAAACCACTAAACCAGGTCCAAAACAGGAACTAAACACCGACTAAGCTAGGTCAGGTCTAAACAAGGTCTAAAGGTGTAAACCACTAAACCAAGTGTAAACTAAACTAAACCAGTTCATCGTAAAGAGGTCACTTTAAAATAAAATACTTTTACTTTTAACACAATTCAAAAGGTATAGGAGCAGAAAGTACAGATACAGATTCTAAGCTGTAAGAAGTATAATTTGCACTTTTCACTTGTTTACTTTCCATCACTGTTTGTCACTTAACTCACAGGAGAAAGAGTAACTTAAGTCGTAAAGAAAGGAATGTGCATGATAATTAAAAAAAAAAATATTACTCAAATTGTCCCAAGTAAAATGTAATATAAAAATGCTCTAAGAAGTACACTTCTGTCCAAAAGTTACCCAAGATGCGGCCTGTTTGAGCAAACGAGTCCCTCTTCCTTCAAGCTAAGCTCTTGGCTGTGTAATAATTATGTGTTATTATTATGCTATATTACTGCAAACAATTGAAAGCCTCACATGGCGCGGCTTGGCTATAAATAAAACTCCAGAGGAATACTGAGGTCAGTTTGGTTGCGCGACAGAGACGAAGTCGCGTCACCAGCGCAGACAAGTGACTCCCTGAAGGTGTTCTCTCCAGGTTCACCGAGAAGATGCAAAGAGGATCTTAAACGCAGCAACTCAGCAACTCATAACATCAGAGACACGGCGCTTTTTTGTCTTTGTGTGAAAGTTAAAACCGACATCCTGGGTCCACTTCGTGTCAGGTAAATAAATCATTAAAGTAAATAAGAGTTTAAGTTTTGTATTGTCTGTGGCGTCTTTGAATTGAGCGCGTATTTGACCATGATTTGAGATGCTAGTTAAAAATAAGATGTTTTCACTTTGTTTGAGAACAGTGATATAAGTTTCTATGTATTAAGCTGTCGGACCAGTTCTCCAAGGCTGTCATGACTCAGTAGTGACTTCTTGAAGTGTCGCTCAGTTGGAGAATGTTTTCTTCAAGAGTATGTTGACATTGAAGACTTTGATTGGTGCATAATCTTAATTTCTCTCTCCGGACTGGATTAGTGAATCGGAGCAGATGGACCAGGTATCGATCCGGTCAGGAGTGGCCAGTAACGATGAGACAGCCTCATTGGTGGAGGACTATGACGATGACGACGAGGTAGAGTGAACACAGTCATCTGGCTTGTTACAATCACATGTGCAGATTAAATCAGCCAATAAAGCTGCACTTGGTGTAGATAATATTAAAAAGAAGCGCATTTTTTATAAGTGATTTTGGCAAGTGGGGAGACATTTACTGCCCTCTTGTGGCTGAAATACATCATTACATGACAATTGAAGTTCTTTAGCTTTACTTGAGTAACCTCTTCTGCAGAAATTATTCTTTAATTTAATTCCATTTTTGTATTTTGGTTTGTTTGTTTTAAGTAACAGTGCTCCTACTTTTGCAAAATGCGACAAAACAGTCCTGTTGACAATATTAACATTTTGTCCTAGGTAATACAAAATTAAGGAGAACGTTGACACTTCACTTGCTGCAACTTCAGATTTACTTTGTAGATTTATCGGCACCTATTTCAGACTTATAATATTTTAAAGTATTGGTTCTCTTCTTTGAGTACACAGTTTTTTCCCCCCCTACCCACGTAATAATGATTTCCTTTGTATTATCCTTCAGAGCTCTGATTCACAAGGACAGTGTCTTGCAAGTCCTCAGTCTTCTCTGGTGACTTACAAACAGAGGTTTGACGAGTTTAAAAGGACTTTCAAGGAGCTGCCAGAGACTGAGCTACTCATCGTAGGTGAGCTACTTTTTATCTGTATTTTTTAAACTTTAAATACTCTGCAGATTTTTTTATTTAATGTTGTTTCAGTATTAAAACAACACTGTGTTGACATAGTTTCTGTTTTTGCAATAAGGACTTGAGTTGTTGCAATATTCTCCCTCAACAACAGTGGTTTGTCAGACTCCTCCTTAGGTTGCATTATGGTCTCTCTATAGATTACAACTGTGCTCTCCAGCGGGACATCCTCCTCCAGGGTCGCCTGTATGTCACAGAAACCTGCCTTTGTTTCTACAGCAATGTCTTTCGAGGCACAAAGGTAACCCTCAAATGCTGTAGGACAGTGTTCAGTTAGTTGCCTTATTCTGCAATGAGTTCATACCATGCCCACTAAAACAGCAAAGGCGAGCATAGTGTGTGTATGAAGTGTCTAATAGTTCTGAACAAAATACTACATTATTTAAATGAAAGGACAATATCCTTGCCATGACATAATGCTATTTTATGGCGTGATTAACAAAATAATAATAATAATACAATTGGGCTGAAATGTAAAGTAGGCAAATGTGTATCAATAACCCAAAAAGGTGTTGCTGGATTAACTTGTGTTTTTGTTTTAGATCATGCTGAACCTGAAAGATGTAATCACACTGACCCGAGAGAAAACAGCTCGGCTGATTCCAAACGCTATCCAGGTTTGCACAAGCACTGAAAAGGTTAGATTTTAAAATAAAAGTCATATAATACAAAAATGATGAACTCTTATTTACACCATGCATTTTTTCCCCAGTTCTTCTTCACTTCCTTCTCAGCCAGGGAAAAAAGCTATTTAGGAGTTTTCAGAATGTGGCAAAACACACTAATGAAGAAGGTATAGTAATTTATATGGGTTATTTCTATTTATGTACACTACTAAACTCTGTAGCTGAAGGCACTCACACTCTAACACAAACTCTGTGCCTTTAGCTCCAGCCTTCTCTCTGTCTGTCTTATCTATCTGGTCCAGAGTTCAGAAAACACTGTTGACCATAGACTACCTTTTCTGGGGTTATCAGTGAATTTCAAGTTGCACATTGGATAAAGATTTCCACAGGACAGCTACATGAGCTTCGCTCCTGGTTAAGAAGCTATCAACCACAACAAATATAGTTTTTGAAATAACTTTTATTTTGTTTTTGTTTTTTTCATTAAAAAAAAAGAAGAATTATAACATTTTCTGGAATGTATGAAAAGCCTCATAACCCATCGTGGCAGAAAAGCTTTACCTTTCTAATGTGTAAAACTGTAGAAAAGGATCTCAGATGTGGGCTGCACTGTCTGTGGGGACATGAGGCAACATTATAACATTATGCCTGTTGTAAAAACATCTCCAGTAGGAGGTCATTGACCCCGCCAGGTGTGGCTAATCGCGCTCATTTGCATAAACTTACTGCGCTCGGCGCGCTGTGTCTTGACGCTGACAAAGTAACACAACTTGAGGAACACCTGAGCCACTGACCCAGGTCAAAGCCACTAGAGCAGCTTCGTATTTCCTTTAGCTGGGTTTAAGTTAAGGTGGCGCGCCTTTGCCCCTGAACTTGCTTTAGGAGTCGACTTCCTGAAAGTACAGGGACAGGTACAAACCGCTCGCTCCTCCTGTGGGACACGTCAAAGAGCAGCTGTGCGGATATGTCCAGTGTCAAGTGAGTAAATAAAACGGCCTACGAAGAAACAAAATGTTTGTTTGTTTTTAATCGAGAGAAGTGAAGTTTTTGCGCGTTTGCTTGTTTTATTTGGTAACTAACAGGCTGCGGTGTAAATAATCTCAAAGCGAGCTGTAAATAACACCCCGATAGTGGAGCGTTTCCAGGATACACTCAACATGGCATTGGTAACAAAGATCGGCCTTTATTTAACAGTGCCTCAATCTGAAGGCTCTACTTATTTGCATTTGTATATATTCTAATAATATATGACTACAATAATAACAGGGCTGTGGACGTTACACTCAGCTAATTTGTAAATGTATTAGTAACTTTACAAGTTAAATTAGTAAGACAAATTTTCTGTGTGAATATCTCATAATTTCGCATGCTTTGTGCCTGCAGACATTGACAAGCTTAGAGTTGTGGCAGATGGTTAAACAACATTATGGTTATGACCTGGGATTGAGCCATCAGGAGATGGAGAGCTTCCTGTTATCTCCAGAATCGAGCATGCAGACCAGGTTTGTTCAGTGTTGCAGATTCTAATTATTTATCCAAACACACCTTTTATGTTATTATCCATTGTGCAGCTTGACATCGAGGTCTGATGGAGATGTGAGTCTTGGCTGCTTTGAGCGCACTCCTTCTCTTCGACTCCCTGGGATCGAACAAGGACCACTAGAAGCATCGACGCCACAGATGGAGGACCTGCCATTTCCAGCTCGGTCCCTGACCTCCAACTCTCTCAATGTGGTACTTGGTACTTTTTAATCGAACAGTAGGTGGGATTCATACATTTTTCTCATGCATTTTTGTTCTATTACCATGCCCAGGATGACATTCGAAACTCCTCATCTCAGACATGCAGCCCCTTGCTGGACCGTAGGGCCCCTGAGCGTGTTTCTAAGCGTTCTTCTCTTTCTCTCGACCTAAATGCAAACGAACATGGCGTTTCTGAGCAGAGTGGTTCAGAGAGCGTTGAAGAAGGTATGTTTACAAAAATGTGGTTGGGTATGTTGTATATACATGAGACTTCATTTGATATGTGCAAAGGCCATAAAGTACTTGATTTTTGACATGAGGAATTGCTATTAAAGAACAAAATTAAACTCTCAGTTTGTGCCAATATTTAAAATGCCAACTATGTACTCCTAATGATATTCTTTAATCTACTCTGTCCTCTACTCACTACTAAGAGGTAGCCTTTATAAAAAACATCTTCTGTTTTGTTTCTTCTCAGAGGACCGAGTGGGATATTCACAGGTGCCGGGCCGCCTTTATCTGAACAAGGTTTTCCACTTCAGTGCCAGCAAAATGTTTGAGATGCTCTTCACCGACTCCAGCTTCATCCGCAGGTTTATGAACGTCCGGAAAATAACAAGTTTGTATTACATTTTTAAATCCCTTTATCCTTAAAAATCCATGTAATGTACATTTCTAAATTAAGTTTGTGTTCAGACCCCAGCTTTAATTCTTGGGAAAAGGACGCAGCAGGAAACAAGAAGAGGAGTTTAAACTACACAATAACCATCAATAATCCGCTCATTGGAAAGTTCTCAGCTGCCACAGAAAACCAGGTGCGTTTACAAACTCCTGAATAGTGGAATAAACAGCCTTTTTGTTAATTAAGAACAACCGCTAATTTGCTGACTCGTTTATCTGTCAGACGCTGTACAAAGAGTCCAAGGAGGGTCAGTATTATCTAGTGGACTCTGAAGTTTATACTCATGATGTCCCATACCACGATTATTTCTACACCCAAAACCGCTACTACATCATCAGCAACTCCAGGAGAAAATGTCGACTCCGGTAGGGATTTTTCTTCCTTCACATTTTTGTCGTGAGGATTTTCATTAAACTTTATGTTTTTTTTGTCATTTTGCCATAGGGTGTACACTGATGTCAAATATAAAAAGCAGCCATGGGGATTGATAAAGTCCTTTATTACTAAAAACTCTTGGAGTGGCATAGAAGATAATTTCCGGCAGCTCGGTATGTATAAGACCTTACTCTCTCCTGTGGCCACTGGCTTATTTGATCCTTAATCTGATAAGAGTCTAATCACTTGGCTACATATAATAACAAACTGCACTTTCGGTGACACTACGGTTGTTATCTGTCATGTAAAAAAGATGCAAAGCTTTGACGGTATAATGTGAAATAGACACTTTTAACATTACTTTTGTAGAAGCTGAGCTGCTTGAGGAAGAAGCGGAGCTCACCCAAGGAAGTGGAGATGCTGGAAAAGGTGGTCTGCGTAGGAGGCGGCGGACCTACAGCCAGACCATGCCGGATCACATAAAGCCCGCTAATGTGTATGGGCAGAATGCTGAGCAACGCAGAAACAGCAACATGGGTAAACTACTTTGAACATTGAATACTTCTGCTTTCTTTCTCAACAAATTATGATTTAACTTAATCAGGGGATCAACCTACATTACATTAATTGAATTTAAAAAATGTCTGTAAATGTTGCAGCCCCTACAGAGACGAGCACGCCTCATAGATGGAATATCAACACTATCATTGTGTTTATGAGCATCATGTATGTATCGATAAATTCAAATACTTTAAACTATATCCTTATTAAGATGCCCATCTTTTTCAGTTTGCTTATTTTGACACTGCTGAATCTTGGCCTGTTCTTTAAGTTGTGGGCAATGGAGGACGTTGCTCACCGACTGTACCTGAGCACGAAGCACAGGCTAAGGGAGCGAAGTGAGTCCAGGTAAGACGTTTCTATAAATACTGTATCAGGAGGAGAAATGGTCTTGATGGAAGTGTAGAGGCGACTTGATGTCTGTGGATTAAGCAGCCCACGCTGAAAAGCTCTTGTTCTAATGACTCACAATTCTGAAGCAGTCCATCTCTGTCTGTAAAAGTGGTTATGTAAGGCAAAAAGAAAACTTGTAAAGAAAAACATTTAAATTGCTCTCTGTTTTGACAGTGTGGTGACTGACTATAGTGCTGCACAGGGACCTGGATATCGGGACAGGGAAGCGCTTCTTCTAAAGACTGTCCTTCAGGAGTCAATAAACTTACTTGAACAGGCAAGACATCAACTGGTCCAGTAGAAATTTAATTTAGTGATATTTATTATTTAATTTTTTAGTAGGGGCAGTCTTATGGCAGACTTCAGCCAACCTATAAAATGCACTCCTCTTTTGTCTCCTATAGCTCCGGAAATCCTTGATGATTCTACAGGATAGTTTTGCATCAGCGAACCAAACAGCACCGGTGCAATGATTGTACCACACCTGGCGACTACAGTTTGTGAAGGAAAAATCCACCGTGGTGGAGAGCCTCTGAGGAGAACTGGTATCCAGTGACATTGCCATGTAATTGTCCCGGACAATGCCTGCGGTTACCAGGGCCTGCTCGTTCCAAAGCCTTTATGTGGGGCGTCAGGTTTTTTTTTTTAAAGGTGTCACTGGGTTGCACAGTGGTATTGGGTTTCTGGAGGTTTAGCAGCAGTTTACTATCTGAGGCACTGGATTTTTTATTTTAAACCTGATGCTACTATGAATGTAGATATTATGCAGGGAACACAGTCCACTTAGGCCTTTTTATTTTCTGTGTTGACATGTTTTTGTACATATATTTTTAGTTGACTTTTAAATTGAAAACTTGCATACCAGGTATATTATTGATTTAGACCAGTGTTTTTCAACCTTTTTTAGCCAAGGCACATTTTGCATTGAAAAAATCACGAGGCACACCATGCACCAGCAGAAAATGTTAAAATATTTAACTTTGTAGCCTATATTCACAATATAAAGTGCATCCATGCATCGCTAATTCTCTTAAATAAATTGGCTACCTGCGGCCACTTTCAGATATGGAAGAGTTTAATATGGTTACTCTGCCGATCAGCACAGACTTGACAATGGCACATTATTTTCAGATAACTATTTGTTTTCAAAAAATATTTTTAGACCCACTAGGTGAAATTGGACAATTTCCCAAGGCACACCAGACAATATCTCACGGCACACTAGTGTGCCCTGGCACAGTGGTTGAAAAACACGGATTTTGACTTTTGTGAAAAACTGCAACTTTGCACATGTCATATTTTTAAAGTCTGACTTTTACCACTAAACAAATTGTGATGCTACCAATAAAATAAAGTTTTTTTATTCATATGATGAATGTGCTTTTATAAATTTTTCTTGATTGAGCTGACATGGTAAAACATATACTATAAAAAATATCGTAATTTCTTAATCAAAATAACCTATAAACAAAATTACAAACTACTATGCCATAGATTTCCAAACTTGCAAGGGGGCTTTCTTGTGTAGCTATGGTATGTCCTGCCATACCCTTAGCTCATTATAAATTATAATCAAGTGTCTGAACGAGGCTGTGGGCGGAGAGAGGGACGTCTTTGTGACGTCAATAGGAAATGATGGACTCGGGTCGTGGGCAGTGGACGGTTTCGAGATGTAAACCGGGTCCGTTAACAACAGCCCGTGACACATGTATCTGGCTCCGTCTCCTTTGACAAACGCACAGTGAAGATTATTAGGCTTCTTGACAACCGGATACGGCCGCGTCTCCAGAGAAAGACACTTCCGATGTGAAGCGCTCGGTGTGTGCGGTTCGGCTTCTCCTTGTGTTTGTTTACACAGGTAGGTACGCGCTTTCTCCTTTTTGAGTGAGTGACCTGAACAATGTTAACGATCTAGAAACTCGAAAAAGTGAATTTCAAGCGACTTGTTCCTGCTGCTCTTCGGGTGTCCTAGCACTACTAAAGTTACAAAAAACGCAGACTAGATACAATGTAACACTACAAAGTATTCAACTTTGTTACATTGGCTACTCCAAACCCCATGAGCTGGCTCATAAAACTGAAACATGATCATATGACTTATGCGACTATAAGTCTACCTCACATCCGTGGTTGTGCATTTTTAACAAGTGCTTGCTGAAGCAATAATGTCCAATATTGTCCAAAGGCTATTCTGCCTTGCTCTTTTCTTCTAAGACTTCTAAAACTCTTAAATTGTTCCAATGTTATTACTCTGTTTATTTTCCCAGCTTATTATTTGACTTAACTCACAGGTGAAATGTTGTTACTTGTGGTTCATACAGTACAGTGCCTATTGCAACAACTGCTGCCTAAGCAGCAGCAGTTGTAGCCGAAAGTGTGGTCTGGTCCGTGAATATTAAACAATAATAGATTGTAGATAAGACAGATCCACGACGGTGAGGCGGATCTGCCGTGATAGTGCGCCCTCTGCTGGTAGGAGCAGACCCACGAGGTATTATTTGTTAATATTTTATGTTTTACAATTGTTAGTTAATTTAAAATTATTAGGATTAGGGGTAGGTTAAGATTACGGTTAGGGTTTTTAGGATTAGGGTTAGGTTAAGATTAGGATCGTTTAGGAACAAAAATAAGCAATTTGTATGCTGTTCAAAGTTATGTATCTTTATTAATCAACAGATAAGAAAATCATAAGAATTTTATTTTGTTTTCATGAAAACATTTAAATAACTCAGCCTACTAACTCCTCACGTGCGTGATCATCAACCTTCTTAAAAGCTGATCGGTCTAGATCCACCTTATCCAGCAGAGGGCGCAACCATGAAATTGTAGCCTCTAAGTGCTAACACTATAGCAAGCAACTAATCCTTAACCTTTCATGGGGTCAACTGTTCGATCGCTATGCAGTTCGTGAACTAGAGCTTCAGTAGCCTGGCTAACGCCAGACTGCTGTGTGCGCTCGAATCTTTTCGAACTTCACAACAGCCTGGGGACCATGGCCGACATTTTTCCATGGATTTGGGCACCAATCACAGAACGAGGAGGGACGGTAAGACGATGACGCGCTATTTGACATACAGAAGCTTGTAGTTTGTTTAGGGATAAAAAAAATAAAAAATATTTACGGATCCAACATGACAGCAGCAGACGCGATGCAATCTTTCGATCAAGCTTTAGAACGTGTTCTAAATAGTTTAGTAAAGTTTACAGCGGGTACGTCATACGTCATCTGATACCATGATACGATTGGCTATGGCTACGTGCAGACGCATGAGAGACATTCGTAGCGCCCAATAAAAGGCTATGGACAATCGTAAAACACACCTCTCCTACGAGAAAATGAATTGGTGGTCCCCAGACTAAATATCACTTGTGATTTTAGTCTGGCGTTAGCCAGGCTAGAGCTTCAGCAGCATTTGCCCAATTCAACCGTTTTTTAAAATTTTATTTACAATTATGCATATATTTACATATGTACATTATTCACATCCGTACACATTCACAATCATTTCAGTTTTTCCTTACAATGCTTGAGGCATCGTACAATATAATTATTATAATTAAGAGTTCGTATCGCATCGTTAAGCATGGGTTAGGGTTAGCACCATATAAAATAAAGGGAAATGTGAAGGATCATTTGGATGTTTCTTTTTCTTTCGCCTTAAATGTCTTTAATGGGACATTTTTATGTGGCGGTATGCACTTTTGTTTGCCTGCCAATAACCTTAAAGAAGAAGAAGAACAGCTGTTGGTGACATCCCTTCCCCTCCCTGGGTAAGGACCAGGTAAGGACGGTTGAATTGGGCAAATGCTGCTGAAGCTCTAGTTCACTAACTGCATAGAGATCTAACAGTTGACCCCATGAAAGGTTAAGGATTAGTTGCTACTGTTAGTACTTAGAGGCTATCAGTTAAGGGTTTCGGAATCAGCCTCTGAAAAGGCATGTCGTTTATATGTCTATGCGTTTGGCAGGCCAGGCAAGGGACCACTCGGACCAGTGTACAGCGCCCCTAGAGGTCACGGTCCATAATGGTCCGGACCGGTCTTTAATATTCACGGACCAGACCACACTTTCGGCTACAACCCCTGTCAATATAAGGCAAGGCAAGTGTATTTGTAGAGCACAATTCATACACAAGGCAATTCAAAGTGCTTCACAGTTGCATAAAATGTACTTGCATCTTAGCTGCCCAAACAGTACTGAAGGTTTCAGTGAAGACAGTATCCACTCTGCAGTAAATTATAGGCCTGACAGAAGTGTGTGTAGGAGGTGAAGAGTGGAGGGTCAATCGAGCAGGGTCTTTGGTGCGCTGGTGCTCGGAGTGACTATGCGGGTATACCGCCTTTGCTATGCCCAATCCCGTCAGACCTTGAAACTGAGCAGGGAAGGGCCTGGTCGGTACTTGGATGGGAGACCATTTGGTAACACCAGGAAGCCTGGCAAATGTAGTGTGTGAGTGAGTGGTTGGTGGTGGTCGGAGGGGCCGATGGCGCAGACTGGTTGCCTCGCTTCCGTCAGTCTACCCCAGGGCAGCTGTGGCTACAATAGTAGCTTACTACCACCAAGTAGGGAGTGAATGAATAAGTGCAATGTAAAGCGTCTTTGAGTGTCCAAAAAAGCGCTATATAAAACCGATGCATTATTATTATTACATACAAGAATAAGAATGGATATTTTAGTCTGCTCATTTAGGAAGGAAATTAATGTCTAAGTGACTGGAGTTGAATGAATTGATGTGTGTAACTTGTCAAAGTAATGGACAAAGCTGCTGTGGATATTATCAACAGAATGTCAGATCATTCAGTATGAGGAGGCGAACCAAGAAAGTGCCGGAGGAAGGTGACCCATTATGCTGCTGTGAATATGTGAATAGACAAGGAGAACGCAGTCATGTGGCTGCCTGCTGCTGTGACTGCGAAGACCTGGATGATGCTTGTGACAGGTGACTACTATAGTGAACAATATTCAAACATGCCATTCTGACTAATTTGACTATTTCTTTGATTGCAGGTTTTTGAAAAGAGAGCCCCAGAAAGACGACTCGTTGTCTAAAGTGACTGACGTTTTGACGGACAGGTTTCGAGTGCCATGGCTGTGGGGGGGTGCGAGGAAAGTCGACCTGTCAATCATCCCTCCACTCATTCTTCTCCCTGTTCTTCTGCACATCGCCGCTTTACACTTCCTGCTCGGTGTGCTGGTCCTCACGGCTCTACCGGTGCTCGTGCTGTGGTACTATTACGTCACTCATCGCAAAAAGGCCAAACGCTCTTCTTCCTCAGCCTGGCTCTCTTCTCTCTGGTGTACACGTACTACTTGTTTGTCACTGTGGTGGTGCCCCGTGGAGATGTCAGCATCGTTGAGCTGGCCTTAGTGACTCTCGGTTTGATCTCGACTTTGGCCGCTCTCATCAGAACTAAGAGAGGACCCGGTGTGTTGCGGCCAAATCAAGAGGCCATCCACAGCACTGTCACTTACTACAACCCTCTGCCAGACGAAGACCCTGCCGTCAACGGGGGGAAGTGTGAAGTGATGTTGCTGACAAAGAACCAGAGAGGAGCGTCAGAGTCGAAAGAAGCGGGGTATACGGAACATGGCAGTAAAAACTGGTGTCCCGTGTGCAGGGTGGTGCGGCCTCCCCGGGCAGGGCACTGCCGCATCTGTGGCGTTTGTGTGCTGCGCCTTGACCACCACTGTGTCTGGTGGGTTGCACTCACTCAAATACAACTTTATTTAGTTTTATCCCAAATTCATAACATAAAACCGCTGCACTGCTTTCACCATGTCATATTTAGATTGAATGAGAAAAGAGATATTAAAAGAAATGGCAGGTGTTGCTTTTTAGAAAATGTTTTGATAGCGCGGTGTGTGTCTGGTTCTGCTCCTCAGGATAAACAGCTGTGTGGCCAGGCCAATCACCTCAGCTTTCTCTAACTCTCATCTTCTTCCTGCTGACCTCGCTGTATGGGATCTTCCTGGTCCTGCAGAGTGTGTGTCCAAAACAACTCGTTTTCACAGCTCTACTCTACTGCCCAGGGGTCTACGGTGAGTTCAGGTAAGGAAACAAGTGCACACGGGGTCATGTTAAGGTTAACTATTATATGGAGTGCACTTGAGACACAATAAATTTAGAACTTTTACTGATAAAAACAGATTAGATAATGAGAATCCATGAAATAATGGTCATGCACTTGAGACACAATAAATTAACTACTTTTACTCATAAAAACAGATTAAATAATGGGAATCTTGGCCCATGAAATAGTCAGTGACAAAAAGATTTATTGCAACAAAATATTTGGGAACAGGCCAGTTAGAGACTTGTTAGGGGAAAATCTACAATGAATTTCTGGCCATAACTTTGATAATTGGCATCTTAAAGTAGGTTCTATGGCTTTTACCAGTCCAGCAACTGTACTGAAAAACAGCACAGCTATAAATGAGAAAAGGTTTCAATATATATATATATATATATTATATATATATATATATATATATATATATTATATATATATATATATATATATATTTTTTTTATATATATATATATATAATATATACATACACTAATGTTGATCTAAAATGTGCCATCTTATGCTAAAATAACACTCTACTATAATGTTGTGGTGCAGATAAATGTTTGAAGACAGAAGGAAAATCAATGAATGTAAAAAGTCAAATGTGTTTTCATTGATTGGTACTGAGACGTGCCCCTGTGTGTTCCAGCTCTGCTCTGTGCTTCACATGTGTGTGGTACTGCAGCCTTGTGACCGGAGGGCTGCTTCACCTGCTCCTAGTTCAGATTATCAACATCAGCTACAACGTGACGGAGCGAGAGGCTCGCATCGCCCTGAGGGAGAAAACTGCTCAAAGTGCCTTTTGGGGACTCATTGTAGACACACGCGTTTACTCCAGAGGGATTTGGATAAACTGGTCTGAATTTTTGTCAATGGGAGGAAAAGTGACTCACTCCTGGACTCTTGCAGATGTGGTTTAGGAGCTGCAGTATTGTTTGTTTCCACTGGATGGCAGCCTGGTCCTTTCTTACTTGTGACTTTATTAGTCTCCGCCAGAGACCTACCAAGACTGTTATCAGCCCCACTTTAATGCCATTTGAGTTTACTACAGCATGGGACCTGCCCCCCGAGTTGGCCTGACACATAGCAATAAAAGTATACCTTAACAAGATATATCGACTGCCGTTTATGACGCACAGCAGGCCCCTCTTTCCTCACAGCTGTTTCATTCAGTGACCCTTTAGCCTTGCCTTGTTCCACTTTTTATGTCTCTGCTGGAACTCTTCCTTGATCTTATATATCCTCAGACCGGTTCGACTGTAGTGCCACAGATTAGGAGCATTTATGAATGGGCACATATTATTGTCAATATTCAATAAACCACAGAACAGACAGTATTTGGTGATGACTGGTTTGTTCAGGCATGGCTTCCTGTCCCATTCCCTCTGTTCACAAAAGAATAGCACTCATTTCACTCGTCATCAAATGTGTCACAGCTATTTATTATCGAGCACACACCAGATTATTAAGATAATTAGCGTTTCACAGCGTGCCGCTTCATTAATAATCTGGATAGACAAAGATATAAAATTACTTTTTAAAGAGAATTCAGACTCATTCCAAGATTCAACAGCTCTGTAAAACCACAAAGGACAGGAAAGGAAGTAAATCAATGCACATTAAAGTCTGTGAGAACAATAAGAAGCTGTCTTTCAGAGCTTTTGTCAGTCCTCACAGGTATTATTCTTTAACAACCTGGTATTTCCTGGTTCGTGAGCATTTGTATGAAAGTCTTTTGCATTTTTATTTACATTTTTATTTTTATTTGTATGCACATTATGGGGCTTGATTGAGTTAGTTTTTGCATCAGTAAGTGTTGCGCTGGCAGGACAACCTCTGCGCAGGATCTATGACGGATGGAAGCAGAAATCAGGCAGAACCTCAGCCACTTTGCGAACTAACTTTTCCCGCCGTTGCTCCTTCTCCCTCTCCCTCCGCAGTAGAAACGGGAGCTGCCTCCAGGCCAGGAACCATCGCTGTAACACCCGTCTGGAGCGCAGCCAGACAGAGAGACAAGCGGGAACAGAGTCAGTGAGCAATGAGGAACGAAATTATATGGACCTCTAGGTTAACAAGATCTAATGGGTTTTTGACATGAAGTGACTCGGGGCCTATTGACAGTGGCAGCTTGAGCGGGCATTGGGAATAACAGTGACAGTGGGCACATAAAAACCTTATGAACGTTGGAATTAAGGCAATCATGACCCACTACTGTACAATGACAACAGGGCTACCCAAGCTTTATGGACAAATATATGCAATTGTAAGATTTGGTGCAAATTAACTTGGTATAGCACTTGAGAGGGATTTACCTGGATGGTAAACTAGTGATTTACATGCACACAGCAAGTTTACTGCAGCCGTTTAGACTCTGAACACCGCAGCATCACTCTGAGAGCCCCAGACAGCACTAAAGCATATGGGAAAGTCATGGTTTTCTGACCTGCTGTTGTGCTCCTCCGCCAGTTCGAGACGGTCCCACTCCAGCCGCCTCTCCCTGGTCAAAAATGTTGCAGCGCCAGCAGTACCCTCCTAAGTGTGCGAATACGGTAGAAACGCTCTGCTCTCTCCTCCTGAACCATTCGCCAATCCTTTAACTAAAAGAGGAAGTCAAGAACCATCAGGCCAACAGACTGTATTTCACAATGGCTGAGATGAACACTGCATTTTGAGAACGTGAAAACGTATTTACATTTGTATTTTGTTTAGATTAATGGCTGTAATTTGGACCTTGCTTTTGTGTCTGTTGTTATTTTTAGCATAAGTCATCCCTTGTCTGTATTAAAATCACATTCCAATCACAAAAGGAAGACGTGTTGTTGAGCAGGTTGTGACCTTCTATGTCTAAGCCATGAAACAGTACTTTTAAGTAACAACAGAAAAAGTCTGAACACTATATCTATAGATCTATCTATAGATATAATCTATAGATTTCAACTCAAAGCCAGTACAAAAGGTGTTGCCCTGCAGCTTTGGCAGCGGGTGCATACTCACTCTCTTCCAACTGCCTAAGCTCCTTCGAAGCAGAAAGTGCTGGTGCAGTTGGTCAGCAGAAGCTTCTTTCTCAGACAGGGACTCTCTTGCCGCTCGCTGCCAGCGGAGTGTGCACAGCCTCAGGAGGGAGAGATTGTGGTGACTCTGGGCCAGCTGGCAGGGAACAAAAGAATTACGTTGATTCTCGCTGATAAAGTGCGTTCATGGTTAAGCGTGCCAAAGTAGAAACAATGGAGCATGGAAATTAATAGGCGTGTTTGACAGGATCTCGCATCTCGGAGGGACATTGCAGTAAAAAGATTAGCCATTTGTATTGAAGTTAGTGTGTGATAATAAATCTGCAAAGCCAGAGACTGAGGATGGCAGGTGCCAAGTGAATGCTAAGAAGTTGTTTTGTGGTTTTATTCCCGCAAAAAGGATTTTGGACTTTTAAGCAAGTCTGTATAATTTATTGTACAACAAACATGTCTAACAAACATGGTATATATAATAAACGCATGAAGAGAATGGCTATTGTTACATCACCCACTGACCATGGCTGAGAATTGTGGTTTATTTGTAGAGTGTGTCATTTGTTATCTAATTTCTGACATTGATGGCTGCTAAAGGATGATCATCCGTACCTGACAATTTGGAGATTTGTATTACATTAACTACTGACTCAATATGCATAGCCTTAATGTTTGTGTTCAGCCTCCAAGCGGAAAGTGCGAACAACACCGCATCTCCTTAATGTCACACTTGGCGGTCAATCACGTTCATTTTGCTTTTATGAATTTTTCTTTTTCTGAGCAGCCCATGAAGAAATTAAATGCCTGAAGCATTTCCAAACTTTTTATATTGTGATTTCATGTGCCAACGAAAGACGGGGATCAAAAAGTGCGTTCCTGTTTTGTTAAATGTCATTCTTACTTAGTGTCTTGAGTAAAAGCTTGATGACAGTTTGAAATTGGCAGCATGGGTCTTGTACCTGCATGTTGGCATGTGTCAGCTGAACCAGGCGTTTCCATGGAGCTAGTCCCCGCCGGAGTAAGAGTGTCCGATGGTAGTGTTGACGGGCCTGTGTCATCTGCTCCTGTTGTCTCTTGAGCTGCCTCTGTTTCTCCTCTTCCCTCTGCATCGTGCCACAGTGCACCACACAAATGTCACTCAGTCTTAAAGTCCCTTACTTTCATATCTTACTGTGCAAGTGCCATTTATTATTACGAATGAAAGAGAGGCCACCTCTCTCTCTAGTCTCCTCTCCTCTTTTCTTCTCTCTGCCGCTCTGCGTCTCTCCTCTTCCTCTCTCGCTGCCGCCGCTCTACCGCGTCTTTCATCTCAGCCTCAAAAGACATGTTTTTTTCATTAGGAATGACATTATGACAAGTTCTGCCAAAACCTTAAAAAGATCAGATGCTTATTTCAGTTGAAAAATAGTTCCCTTTACAAGACACTGTTAGGTAGGGTGTGTTAGATTTCACAAACATGACCGATTTGTGTTTCCAGCTGTGACGTAAAATAGTTGTTTTACTAATAACTATTTTAATGTTATTACTAATTACAAATCTCCTCCAATCAAATCCTAATTACTGCTAATGCAGGCCTTAACTTGAATCTCTGAGTGAGGAATGTCAAGTTCAAATATAGTAAAACTTGTGCTTGTCTGCTGATGCGCACCTTAAGGCAGCCCAACCCGAGTTCAGTGGGATTTGTAGTGCCTTTTTATTAAGAGCACATCCCAAAAAAATAAACCTTTCACACACCTCAAAGTTATGGTAGGCATAAGAAGAAAGTGCACCTTTCACTGAATAAAAATTAAATCTCACCAACTTCTCTCTTCTTTTCTTTTCTTGATTTCCTCGACTTCTTTTCTGCGCTCTGCCCGCTGTCGAGCTCGCGCCTCCATAGCTTCAAACAGAGGAAGGGTTAGCACATGGTACTCCTTTGACTCCAGTGTATTGCAAATCCACATGTGGATCCTAGGTTTGTTTGGCCTTGCGTATTCTCAACAGCAAACTCAAACGTCAAGGTAAATAAACAGGTGCTGCGATTGTTGCAGAGCTGCAGATTTCAAGGCTTGTGGTCAGTACAATTTTATTTCACAGTGACAAGCTGGAAATGTTGTGTCCATGTGTTTGCAAAGAGATAAGCTACTACACATATAGTATGTTTTATAATGTTCATTATTACATTTTGAGCACTTAATAGACTGACCAGCAATGATTGGATGAGGGCAAGTCTGCAGCGTGACATTTTTCTTCTGAGGGCCACAAGGAGAGTCAGGTTGTCCGCAAACCTCTGGTGCCCTGACACACAGTGAGAAAAGGTCTGTCATAACATTGACTTTACTACCCTTTCATTCAGACAGGTGTCCACACCTAAGTCATGAATTTAAATGAGCTCCTATTTGCTGAACTCTTTCAAAGGGTGCAAATAGCATTTTTATGTAACTATAGGCTGTTGTCACCACTCGTCAACTGTTTCTTTTCTCTCTTCATTTTCATTGGGAAATGAAACTGTGAAAAGGCTTTCCATACATTGGAGAGGGAGAAGGCTTTGTAAACCATAACTACTTCTGTGTCACAGATACAGTATACTTCGCTGTGGTTTTGTCAGAGGTGATTCTTGTCATTTCAAGCAGTTGGAGTAAAATGTAACATACATTATTTGCAGGACAGGCAGTGAGCATACCTCTGCTCTGTGGGCTCAGACTTGTGCATCCTTGCCTTGGTGCCTGATGCATTCTCCAGCTGAATGCGCTGTGTTGTTTTCTGCACCTCCAGCTCTAAACCCATCACATGCTGCTGCTGCGTCAGTTGTGCTATTTGCCCCTGCTGTTCTTTCAGAAGCTTCCTCTGCTGTGAGATGATCTGTTGCTGGTGGTGTGTCTGTGCTCGAAGCGGGCTCCTGGTGTAACCAGGTTTCTCAGACAGGCCGAAGTGCTGTCTTTCTGCAATGCCCTCTGGACCTCGGCTCCAGAGGGGGCCACATGCTGACGGGTGATCTGCCACGGCTCAGTGGGCTGGGTCATGGAAGCCACGTTGGCCCTTGGGTTTTTCTCCTGATGTACTGGAGATGCTGCAGTGTCTGATCCTTGATGAAGCTCCTGCAGAAAAATAAAAAAGATCTATGAAATAAATACACCACAGTTTCTAACCTTGGAAATCGATTATGTAATTTTGTATAATTTATATTATTCTTTACACAAATAGATCTAATCTAATCAGACCTTAGTTATCAGCATTTGCAACACCATTATAATGGGAATTGGCAGCAGTTAAGACAATGTTTTCTGGTACAAGGATCACTGATCAGTCATCCTTCTCGTAATAAAGCACTAATTTACTTTTGCATTGCTACTTAAAGAAAGAGAGACCATGGCTACAATTGCCCTGGGTCTATATCTTAGTATTGATGGTTATTCATAGTAGACTACTGGTTATAAAAATAATGCCCTATTAGTGTCACTTGGCCAAGGATTGATTACATGTAAGAAAGTAAGTGTTCAAGGATTCACCACAGTATTATCAGATTCCACTAAGATTCCATTGATTTTTCTGAGCCCTGACCCTGCAGGGATAATTCTGTAATGTAAATGTAATAATAGATATATTGGGCCACGTTGGACAAAAGATTCCTGGCTAAAAATGTCAAAATTCATATCAACATATTACTGGGATTCAAATTTCATCACAACAGTCCATGGTATGTTTTAGAGTCTCTGTATATTCCGGTGTATCAATTAGTCAATTACTATATTAGTTTTTCAGATATTATATTATTTTGGCAATTAATCAATAGGTTGTTTCATTGTCTCCTGAACCCTGTCTAAGACACAATCACATGGTAGAATCGGTAAGAAATCCCATTGACAACACTGATGTTAAAAAGTAATAGTTTATCTACAATACTGTATCATAGCTGTGTTATTGGCATGTCTAGTTGCTATTGCATTAAAGCACAGAGAAAAATCATCAGAATATCAAACAGATGGATGTAACCTCGACCTCCAGTTCAGGTGACCATTGCAATTCCACAGTTGTTTCCTTTATATAACAAATGAATTATACATTGTGTCGCCGCCGGTGCAGCCACGGTCTGTCTCTAGGCTCCCCAGTCACTTCAGCAAGTTTATACTTTTTGCAAGTGTGGAATAAATATGCTTAAGACCTTGACTCTGGAGACTTCATGTGGACTTAAAAAATATTTTATCACTGACTTGTAGTATTGTGCAAACCTTTCAATTCTCTATTATTTACCAAAATTACTTTCCATTTCCCCCTTTTTTTCTGACAATTTGTAGACGCAGAGACGGCCTTAAAATGTGAAAATTGTGACTGTATTGGACTCAAGCCTCAGCCAGCCCCAGGTGTACTCTATACAGTACAGTGGGAGGGCTCCATACTGGTCTGATTTTTCAGGCCCTTAAGCTACACTCCATCGTCTCGTGGATCAAATATTACTTTTCCACCTCAAGGCCGATAAAGGATTGCAAACACTTGATTTCCTCCATGGCCAGTGCAGAGAAACATATTTTGTTGCTACGCTATTAGACAGCATACTTGTTGCTTCTTCCCGAGTTTTGACTGATTTTGATGAAATGGTCTGTCCCACCTTGTGCACAGTTTGAGACTGAGTGGCTATCTCTGTTGGAGCCTGAATTGCCTGGCAGTTTGGGTTTTGTGTAGCTCTAAGTTTGCCACTCGTCGCTGCGCTGATTAAGGCGGCCATCTTGCGGCGAGTTTCCTGCTGCTGGCTCAAAAGGTTCCGTTGTTGCCTCTCCATCTGACTCCACACCTGCCAATCATTTAGGCAGCGCTGCAATAACCGCCTTTTGTCACTCTGCACGGCCAAAAGGTAGCATCTAAAAGGAAAGACAAGTAATATGATGAGTTTATGATACACCTAAAAGGTCATATTTCTGTATTCCTATCCAATATACCGACTATAATTGTTATATCATATCAATTATCTTGCCTATTTTCAGCTCGTAGTTCCAGCTCGGTTCTCTCGACCTCTCGTTGCTGTTGTTTCTGCCACACTAGCGTTCGCCAAGCCCGCCACACTCTCAGTTTCTCCTCCACTCACACACAGTCTTTGCCTTACCCATGCGAATCCTTTGGTTCAGCACGACTGAAAACCAGCCAGTAAAATGCCTCTGCAGACACTAAATTATAGAGGGTAAGGCTCTTAGATTTGATGAGCTATGTAAAAAGTGTTGAAATGTATCCATACCTTGATGCTGTGCATGTAAAACAGAGTTTGAATCTGTTGTTCTCTCTGTATATGTCGTTGGTCTTGTTTCTGAGGCGCTGTGGATTGTGGACTCTTTGTCCCTTGTGGACTCTCGGCAGCTGCCGTCTCAGCACACACTCTATCCCTGTGGAATAAACACGGACTAGATTAAATAAAATACCTGATCAAACAAAAGATCAAACATTATACTCAGACAAATTGTTTTCTGATACATTATTTCACCTATTGTACTTTGGAGGCCATAAGTGCATTATAATTTGGTAATGTGTTATAATTTAAATTGCTGTTGTCTCATAGTGTTAATAAGTGCTCAATGTTTCCTTACCATTGTTGGTTTAATTTGTCTTTTACCATTATTGGTATATTGTCCATTACCATTGTTGGTATTGTTAATTTTCTTTATATTGTTGGTATACAGTTTGTTGTAATGTAATAATTATTGTTACCTGTGGTAAGCCACCATGATCTTTCATTTGTAAAATAATCCTTGAACAAAGTAACAGTGAAGCTGAATGTAGTAAGCTCTGAATGGGGAACTGGGGGTGGGATTAAATAAGTTATCTTCTTCCCACTCCCTTTCAGGTAGAAATTGATCATTTTATTTATATATATTGTATATTTTTCTTTTGTTACCATTGTCTGCCTGAAATAAATGAATAAATGAGTGTAAGATTTTGGAGAATACAGATGGTTAAGTGCTCAATGTAACTGTAAAGTGTGCTATTACAAAATGCTGCTGTGGCAAAAGCTTTGGCTGGTTCATGGATACTGACACATAGTTATACAACAACAGCTTTATAGTGCTACCAGGGGGCTTATGTTTCCCCCTCTGGGACGTGAGGACCACAGTCGGTGCTGGGTCAAGGTGAATAATCAAAGATCACACACGGTGCAATCAAGCTGCAGAGGTGTAATTTCAGATATAGGGGCCAGTGGTTGCCATAGAAACCATACCTCTGTCGAGCCAGCTGTTGGGCACACCTACGCTCCCCCATCTGCCGCCGCAGCCTGACCACCTCCTGCTGAAGCATATCCTCCTGTCTGCGCGCCTCCAGCCTCCTCTGCTGCTCCAGCTCTCTCTCCCTCCTCCTGGCCTGCTCTCTGGCCTCCTGCACCGTCTCCTGCTCTCTCTGCTGCCTCTGCCTCGCAGCCTCACGTCGGGCTTTGTTCTCACGCACCTTCAGAAGTAATCACAAGCAATTAGGCAGTCACTCACTCAGGGCTGGAGAAGCTGTAGTGTTAGGAATAAAATCATCATAGACGCTGGTACCTGCTTGTGTCTTGCATCCATTGTGAGAGCTGGGTTTCTGAACCTTTTCCTTGTCTGTCCAGCGTCCATTGCTAATTCATCCATCATTGTAGAGTCTAGAACCTCTTGCTCCATTAGCTCTTGTAGAAAGTTGTCAATGGTGCTGCTCTCCTCTTCTTTAATCAAACTATTGTACATGTCTTTTTCAAGAAAACAATACAGTATGTAACTGAATTTATTATTTATTACTTATTTTAGAATCAAATGACGTTTTTGATTTTTTGTGTACCATCAAAGTTGTTGTAGTTTGGGGGTGTTGGTGTAGATATTTCCATTGCAAGAGGACTGCTTTTCTCAGCAGGAAAGATCAGGTCATCTTCATCCAACTCTAGCTCCAGTCGCAATTTACTGTGCAGCCAATCACCTAAAAGTGCCTGAGCTGGGAACAAAACAAGTGCAGTATCAGTGCTGAGCCTGGTGCTGCACAGCTTTAGCTCTCTATTACAGGGATAACACTTGTGAAGACACCAATGACCTACCTTCACTGTAAGCGTCATCATGATCCTTTAACTGTGCAGAGCTTTGCAGTGGCATAGCCTGGTCAGGGGAGTCTATATGGGATTTCTTGAGGGAAAAAACTTCAGACACAGCAAACTCGGAAGCCATTTCTACCCGCTGATTAAAAATAAATTATATCTTAAATAGATATTGCGCATTGCCTTCAACATATTTTAAAAACGTCTATAATTACCTTTCGCCACTGATCAATTTCACAATCCTTTAAGTGCCTCTGAAAAAGAAGTGTGAACATATGTTACTACATAATCTAACAACCACAGATCTTTCTCAGCTGGTAGAGATGACTTCAAAGACTTAATATTGGCTGTGCAAATTAGGGAAATGAGCAAGCATAAGAGAGTTAGTGTTCAAAATGTGTGAAAAACCATTTGCGCATAAGCCCGAATATTAATTTCATGCCAATGACAGCAAAATTATTATGTCAACATTATAAGAGGAGATTGGTTCAACTTTCTTAAAACTGTACAAGTACATTTGGGTGATTCTACAGCTACCGTGAACTTACGGTCCTGGGCAAATATACGACAAACTGAAATATTATTTAAAAAAATGTTCATTTCCTAAAATTAGTACTCATTAAGATGAGCGCTGAAAAAAAATCATCATAGGTTTGAAATATGGCTTTGAAAAGTGATTTTGTCCCTTGGTCCTGTTGGACCTTTAACTGACGATAACATTAAATTTAATGTGGAGCTGACCATATTTTTCTCATATAAATCCACAAGAAATAGTTATTTTGTTTAAAAGTGCATTATGCAACTTTTTATGTGAAAAAAATAAAATGTGTGCGTGTTTGACCTCATAGTGTCCAAACGGCTGTATGAGTGTCCAGCATAGCTTTTTTTTTACTTTCCATGACGGTGGTTTCTTGGATCCTCCACTACAGGAACCAGGTTGGAAGCGTTTCACTGCTGACAGACCCGCTTACCACAAAACCTACAAAACAATTGATCCTGGACCGTTGTATTAATTGTTTGTCAAAAATATGATAATTAATATATTTTTACCACAAATATACTTGCATTTCCATCACAACATTATGAGTTTGTTTTAGCACTTAAGTACATGCAGCCACAGCAGGTGACATCTCATAGGGCTGCTCTGTCAACATGGCCTTTGTTAGTTAGCCTTTTAGCAGAAATAAAACCAAGAAATAACTGAGGCAGAATTTGTAAAATCAAGAAAAAACATTTTGGTCGTCATTTCCCGAACAGCTCATATTTATATTGAATCTACAGATAATAGAAACATTTTTTTCAGTTGGTGTATTTTGTGTACATGTAATGTTTAATGCTAAAGCTGAGCTAAGCTTGCTAACACATTTGGAGATCATACAAAAAAAAGTATAACAAATGTGTCATTCCATTCAAAGTCATTTCCATCACGGACAAAAACACCAAGAAAAAGTCCTGAATTGACTCAGATCACTGTGAATACTCAGTATGTTCATACTGGATTAAATCCTAATGGTTTTATGGGGAGATTTTTTCTGCAACATGTCATTTCCATCACGGACAGTCATTTGCCCCAGTTGAAGAATCACCTATTTAGACTTTTAGTAGTAGTAGTAGTAGTAGTAGTAGTAGTTCATTCGGTCATTTCATTCCTTTAAACATTAAACAAAGATTTCCATTATTCGTGTACAACACGACCGAAAGGGTTAAGGCTGAAGTGAAAACGTATTATTATTATTATTATTATTATATGCCTAACCACTTTACATACTTCCACGAGAAAACAAACACAAACATTTATAGTAAACAATATCAAGTGTCAAACAGAAGAGAAATAAGCATGTATTTAGAATTGATTTCAACATAAATTTTCAATATTCCAACATATATGTATATACATTTTGTTTTATGTTAATTTATTTTAAACTAAATCATGTCATCATTTAAATTCATTCATTATGGATCTATTAAAGTCTTTTCACTAGTTTCTTACTTTATTCATCCTAAGCTTATTATTTTTGAATGATAGTAGATTCATACAACGTTTTGAAAGCTTTGACTGTTTCAGACTGTTTTAACTGATCTTCCAAGTCGTTCCACAGATTAACACCTCTTACAGAAATACATCGACTTATTTTTATTCTTTCTAGCTTTTGCTTTTTTGAAAATGGCAGTTCCTCAGAGGTTATACTGACTTTTCCTGTGTTCACTTTTCTAATCCTTGAATGAGCTGTGAAGTGATATTATCTCACAAATTAATTAGGCTAATAAGACAATCAATTATGTAATGTTACTCAAATAATTATAAGCTCTGGAGATTTATTGAAATGTGTAAAAGAGCTTAGATAGCCTTGGAGTTGCCATTTTATTGGCACGTCTTCTTACCTTTTCAACATTTTTATTTCCAAACGTCTTCCACCGGAACAGATGCGCATTATGTCCGTTATATGCCATGTCTGGCTTTCACTTTTGATCAAAACTTAAAACATGAAAGTCATTTTAGCGGAGTTAAACTTTAAAAATAACTAGCTACAAAGTTAAACCTAAAGTTACATGAGGTACCTAAACAAGTAAAAGGACACTATTCGAGTCAATATCAAACGAAAATCAAATGTCATCACTTAAGATGACTACCATGAAAACTTCCATTATTGTTGCAATTATTAGCCACATATTGCTAGTCTTGCTCATGGTCTTGCTAGCAGCTAGCTCAAGTTGATGGTGGATTGCGTGTTCTGGTAACCATAGCAACAGCTACGTGTACACAAAAAGTTTATTTCTTTTTCTTACAAAAGAAAAAACAAATAGTGTGCATTTGGCTGCTGTCATAGTAGAGGTCATACGCCTTAAAAATAAATAATGCAAATACAAAACATCTCATTTTAAAGTTATGTTACGTAATCTTTACTGCGCCCGCGCTCATATGACGACATATTTAATGGACTTGTAGTTTTTCTAGCAGCAAACAAGCGAGTTCTATAAAACAAGGTAAAAATTGAAAGATTAAGAGTGTTCACTTGTACATATATATATATAAAAATAACAAAGAATATAGCATTTGTGTGTCATTACATTTAATACTCTAGAGAAGGTAAATGTGGACTACAGACATTTTTAGAATTCGATTATACCTCCACGTGACTGCTATTGCTAATTCAAACGGTTACATTCGTATTTTTGTACTAATCACTCTGCAGATTACGTCGCTTCTTTTCACTTGTGACATTGTGCCTTTTTTGCTCACAGAGCGAGGAATGGCTGCCAAAAGGATGCAGTTCGAGTTGAGCCGGGTGGTCCAAGGGAAGGGGAAATGTCGACTTGGAATTTTGAAGGCACTGGGCAGTACGGGACATCACTCTATGGACACTCCGGGATGTCTTTTGTACTCACACCTCGGTACAGTCCCGCATCTCACACAAGAAACGCTGCACACAATAAAGAACCTCCCATATGTCACTCAGGTTACTCTGTCCGCAATGTAAGTTGATGTTTGATCCATTGGACAATCAATCACCTCAATCTCTGTCTTATGCACCCCTTATTCTTTCTCCATATTAAGAGCAGAGCACCAAGAAGTTTTAGACGAGTTTAAAGATGGTTTCCGAAAGTTTGCAGGTAAGCAAAGCAAAGAAGACTATACAGCGCACACACAACTTAAATAAAAACATCCAGAAACTAGTTTGGAATGCTCTCAGCATGCTTCTTCTTTTTAATTGCAGCTCTCTTGTTTTTTTGTGCATTTATGATATTATATGATAATAGTTTTAACCATATTACATCAGTGCCTCATTGTGCATTTTTCTTCTACTGCGGAAGCACTACGATCTAGGTATGCTATGTTTCGTTATTGTGTCCTTTGCTGTTTTTACAGTCCATAAACCATCTCTGGAGCTGTTCTACACTCAAATGGCGTTTATTATGGCAACAGTAATTATTTAGCATGCCATCAGGTAAAAAATGGTGGCTTGCATAAGTTTTTAGCATCTTTAATGCCCACTACTGCCACCAGAGGGCGCACCACCCAAACACTTACACAAACCCTCAGGATTCCTGGTGACAGGTTATTTCAGTTATACATAAAATATCACTGCTGAAGTGTCCATAATGCGGTTTATACACCACAAACATTATGTTCTCTTTAAACTGATTAGCACCGGTGTGTACCAGTAGGTGGAGCCCTTGCACCTTCTGCTATTAACAGTGCCATTTTTTTAATCAGCAATTAGTTGCTTTTGTTTTGGGTAAATGTACAATGCACAGTATTTTAAGTTGTACAATGTGAAATAACAAAAATATTGTTGTCCAAAAGTACTTTACAAAAGTCTGATAAGTAATAGGGTATGGGATCTTTAAAAGGGGTGAGAATAGTTTCCAAATCAAATGTGATAATCCAGTTGTAATTTTTAGTGTTCTGTTAGAGGCCAGGAAATTGTGTCACTCAATTTTGCCAAAATGTCACTTTAACCCTTAAATTATCAAACGCTCAATAATTACCGACGGTGTCTAGTCTATTACAAATTCTAAAAGAAAAATACTCTCTATCACTCTCTTGCATTAGCCATGTTAAGTCAGAGTGACATCTGAGAAGTGTGTGCTGCTTTTAAATCCCTTATTGGTGTGACTTGTTTGTTCATGTAAATGTCATGGCAGTTTGGCAGGTTGCACATATTAACCACAGAGTAGAATATATGTGTATTTCCACAGGCTAAAATGTAAATACTGAAACAAAGTGTGATATAAATAAACTGCATTTTGTATTCAATAATAAAAAGCTTATTATTAGCTCCTCCAGGCAGACTTAAACCTGTAGAGGTACTTATGTAATGCTCTGCAACAACGGACTCAATCAGCTGAGCTATGTTTACCCAGGCTTTAGGCATACCGATGTGAAATTAGAAATGTAATCACTATAGCGTCACTTGTTGTAAACTGTGGGGGGATTACTTCAGTGCAACCACAAAGTCCCAGAAGGGAACTTTGGGGACACTTGGTGATTAAATAATTATAAGCATTAACTGCGTTTCTGTCATGAGGGCTTTTGTCTTTGCACCTTTTGACTTGGAGCAGCAGCTGTGTTTGCTGATAAAGGCGCACCTCATCAGTCTCTTTTGACTCTTTATAGTCACATTAATATTAAGTGTAAAGAAATGTCTCATTCCGTCTTATCCCAACCTCCTTTTTCTGAATTAACTTCCTCAGTCTTGTCCATGTGATTGTTTATACAGACACTCTTTGTATTGTGCAGGTCTGCATGACACTTTTTTGTACTGCTCACTTCATGACCCAGCAGCACCTTGCCCAACAGGATACACAACAAACAAGGTGAATATATTTTAGCAAAAGCATATAGTTATTGCTTATCTACATCTGCTACTGTTTAATGTTTCTGTTTGCTGACAGACTGTGTCGGTGTGGGGCAGTGGTGGACGAATAGAGCTCACCGTGGCTAAATTTATGGCGTTGCTTAAGACAGTGCAACCAGACTGGTACCAGGCCATGGCAGATGGTGAGACCTGGCAAAGCAACACCTCCCGGAAAAGGGTTCGGAAATCTGTGGATCGATCTCTTGCCCATTTGGACGAGTGTCTTCTGGTGCACCAAAACTCACCGGTAAACATGATGGCATTGAGTACTTAACACGCACAGCTGTTGTCCTACACAAAGACTTGTATCGACTGTTCTCTTATGAATCAACGATGCATGGCACGGCACGGCAAACGGGATTGATGTCCGGTAATTTTGTTGTCACAGAGAAGCGTTGTGCAGCTGCGCTACAGATTGAAACGCAGTCAAATTAAGGGGAATCATTATCACTAGGTGAAGACGGGGCCAGCTACATGCTACACTGATGCAATTCTCTGTGCTATCTTTCTTTCTAAAATACAACACCATCTTAAATAAGCTGGACAGATGCATATTAGGAAAACAGCTGGTCGGATAGAAGGCATTCTTCCATAAGTCTTCTTGAGGTAATGGCATTAACACATTTTTGTGCTATCATATGCACATTTTATTGTCGATCTGGATTTGCTTACAATTGCACTTTATTTGTTATGCTGTGGATCTGTGAAAATTCCTGGCAGTTTGCCAAGAGGATGTGATGGTGAAATGATTCTGATGATGAATCCCCCACCCATCAAACAAAAACAAAGAACTCAATTGCGAGTAATTCCTGACATGAGAAAGAACAAAGAGCTTGATTGCTACTGAGCCCGTAACCCCCTACTGTCTCTTCTCTAGGAAACTCCAGAAATAATTCCCTTTTGTGGCAGTAAAATGCATAGACAGAAATCCAAGTCTTGAGAGAACTAATTTTATGGTGTTTTAAAGGAAATCAACAGCAGTTTGACTTTTGTTGTTTGTTCTTGTGCAGGTATAAAGTTTCAAATGTTTGATGATTGGCAGGAGTTGGAGGGAGTAGCCGTGTTTGGCGTGGTGGAGGGAGGAGACATCTTGGAGGAGAGAGT
The DNA here is from genome assembly GCA_007210695.1 of Neogobius melanostomus. NCBI lineage: Eukaryota > Metazoa > Chordata > Actinopteri > Gobiiformes > Gobiidae > Neogobius > Neogobius melanostomus. The sequence goes on along the minus strand of VHKM01000035.1, from coordinate 1,102,977 downwards.
GCGTTCGGCCAGAGAGACCGCCAAGAGGCCAGTGGCGGGCTTCTGCTTAGACGGTCTACAGACGGGCTCTTTGGACCAGGCGCTGAGGACTGAACTCGTTTCTGCTGTGAACACAGAGCTGCCTGAGGATAAGCCCAGGTTAGTGACACACAGGCAGCTAATTAGCATCATGCCTTACAAAAAAGCACAGAGGAAAATTGTGTGTTTATTAGATTTTTTAATATTTATGATGGGTACCAGGGGAGATGTCACTCCTCTTATTTACCCAGCGGGAGAAAATCTGCTAGATGTCCTTAAATATTTATAAGCAATGATTACATGTGCAAGTACTTAATTAATAATGTTGCATAATAGACTTCATAGATGGTTGCAAAGTTTGGTGTCAAATAACAATGAGTTTTGAACATAAAGTGTTAATTTACTATTTACATTATTCCGTTACAATTTCCCCAGTATGCACCACAGAATTCTCCTGTCAGAATCATTCTCACATTTGTTTGCTATGGCACTGAAATTGTAGTAGTCAGAATCTTAAATCTCTGAACATCTTTGTTGTTCAAAGACTTGACCTGGGTGAGAGGTCGGTGGCTTCTGCTCAATCAATTATTTATCCTCCCTGATTGATTACAAGTGAAACCCCGGCGGCCACATCATTTCCCTCCTCAGTCTGTCGGCCATCATTAGCACAGCCTGACCTTAACTGATTGGCCTGTGTCCGTGATCTTTTGGCCATCAACAGCCATAAGTGTTCAGCAGATTTGAAAAATAACATTTAGACATTTCCACAACGTAGAAGTGTGCGATAGTGACAGAAAACGACCAGTAGCAGCAGTTGTTATGCAGAGGTGGGTTCAGGACTAAGAAAAGGGGGTTAAAGCAATGTTGTAATCATAAAGGATATTTTTCTCACCTCTTTGTTGTTGTTTAAGGTTCACCTCTAAGAAAGAACGAAGTAAAGCATAATCATTATCACCCCACGGTGCCAGCTTTACATCTTCTGTAATAAATCATAAAAAGGCTGTTGTCATCTCCTGTCAGCCACATTGCAATGAGAAAGTAAACACTTTCTTCCCCTTCAAGTTGCCAGTTACTTCAACTCCTTCATAGCTTTGTTTTTTTACACTGGGGATTCTCTCTCTGGAGTACTCCTATCCTTGCCACGGAGAGGACGAGTATTGCGAGGGGAACATATCCAGCAGCTCCCCCTGAGCCTCACTAAGTGGACTTGTGATCTGATTCCTCTTTAGAGCCCTGAGACACCCTGCCCGCTGGTTGTTGTGGCTGTTAAGAGTTTCAGCTTCTTACTGGACCGGGCAGTGCAGTCATTATCGAATACTAAATTGGACTTGACCTTGACGCCTGCAGGCAAAGAGTCAGAGTGGGCCAATTAACCAGCGCAAAACCGCACACGGGGGCGAATGTTTCTGTTGTCCGTGAGAAGTGCTGCTCGTGCTTGTTCGTGCTGCTCTAATATTGATAACTTGCATTCAGGGAGTTTGTAATTGTTAAAGCTTTACACATACGTATGTTCTATCTGACACATTGTGCGCCGTGTCATTTGCAATTTTTCATGTCTGGAATCCCAGGCTGCTGCAAGGTGTGGGGCGTCCCGATGAGGTGCTGGCGTGTGTGGAGGCGGGAGTGGACCTCTTCGAAGGGTTCTTTCCATTCCAGGTGACGGAGCGTGGCTGTGCCCTGTGCTTCAACTACAGCATCTGTCTGGACCCAGAGCGCACAGGTACAGCGCCTCCTGGAGGTGTGATTAATGGCTTTTTGTTTAAAAAGATGGATTTTGCATAATTTATAAGAGCGATTACTCACTTTGCAAAATGCAGTTTAACATTTTTCTGAGCTCGAAAAGTAAAAGTCAACTCATGAATTGGCTCTAGTACGAATAAATCAACTTTTAATAACTTTTATGTCCTTAATGTGATGTATTTAGTGACACTATTTGGCCTATTTAAGCATTGTGTTTGTGAAGGCTCTCATTCGTCCAGGAAGTATTCATAGTACTAAAGCTTACATCATTGACTGGACTGTGTAGGTTGAGTTGAGGATGTTTCTCTTCTATTCACAGAAGCTACTTCTCAGCTCTTGTGGTCGGAATGTGACATTGTACCAGTGTTAATTTTGACAACATATTTTAATTTAGTTTTAGTCTTAGTCTTTTGACGAAAATATAATTCAATTTTAGTCAAGATTTAGTCAAAAAATATCTTCAATTTTAGTCTAGTTTTAGTCGACTAAAATTGCAAGTCAATTTAGTCGACTTTGCATTTATAATATTCATTATAATCATATTTAATCAGCTCCTCTGCTTCATGGAGCTGCACCCACATGAACAAAGCTCAGAGCTGTTCCTTTGGCAGTGAATTTACATGATATGAGGCTCTTTCAGACGGTCAATAGAAGTTTGGATGATTTTAGTCTCTCCTTTTCATTTTTATTTAGTCTTATTTTAGTCGACTAAAATATCTGGACATTTTAGTCATAGTTTTAGTCTCATGAAAAATGTTTAATTTAGTTTTAGTCCAATTTTAGTCGTCAAAAAGATCACTTTGACTAAAATTAAGACTAAATATTTTAGTCGACGAAATTAACACTGCATTGTACCCGAGCTAGAGCGGTCTTCTGTATATGACTCAGGCTCCTCCTAGGAGGAGGGAACCAAAACAGCCAACCCCTACTGTTTCAACTTGTTCACCTAATTAGCAAGACTGCTCTTCTGCATTTTAGGGCTGAAATGCAATTCTATCGCGATATTACACAACGCGATTTCGTAATCGCAGGGCACGCGATTTTGGAAGTGAATGGAGCTGTGAGATATGGCAGCAAAGTCCGCTCCGCCGCGTGCTTTTGTTTACGTCTCAGTCTAGTTAAGGTGCGCGGTAGATTGTGGATGTACAGTGAAAATATCAGCGTTTATCATGCAGGCACCGCGAAGGACTATTGCTTTCTTCTCCGTTAGCATTGCGTTAGCCGCAGCGCTAATCACGGCATTCTCTCACTGCTACTACACGCTCTGATGATCACAGAAACTCCCTCACCTCCGGATTCACACGTCTCCTCCACAGAGATATAGGTGAGCCTGTGCTGCTTGTAAAGAGTCGTTTGTGGCTCAGTTTAGGAGGCTTATGTTTGGGAATGTTGTGGATAAAGAACTTATCTCAAAAGCATAATGACGGTTCATGACCATAACGTATCCGCGGAAGCGATGTGCCATGTGCCTTTATTTACCTTTGCATCTACCGCATATGCGCTCCGTAGGTAGTACAGACGCTAGATATAAACACTAAACTGCTGTATGAAAAGGATTGGAAACTACGATCCGAGGCAGGACTCCGTGTCATGTCTTATTTTGCTGAGGAAATGTGCTGTTTGGTGCTGAAATGTCACTAAATGGCTGTGAGTCAAAGAAAGTAAACGTGTCTGTGTTTGGCACCTCATGTCACCGTCTCCTTGCGTCACTGTTCTTCTCTTTCTTCATATTGTCCAAAGTTACATCCCAAAACCAAAATGCTGCTCCTAATTCCAGTGTGTTTTGGCGTATGCTCCATCTGGCCTCTCCGTGTCCATCAATAACACGCATCTGAAGCAACTACGAGTCACAGCTCAGACCGGTATTTGATTGGCCAAAATAATAATCAATAGTTTATTTTGTATTAATTGGGAGTTTGATTTCCTAAAACTTTTCCAACTAGTTAAAGCAGGCGTTTGTTCTTATTTTTCCTGCACTTTAGTGTGGGTGATGTTACTGACTGGATCAGTGAGTTTTATCATTTTTTTAAATATCTATATAATTTATCTTTTTCATTTATTTATAGACTGTACTGTTAAGGTCAGACATTTTTTAAGAAGTGCAGTCCACATGTTCACAAATTTTGAATAGGTCAGGCAACAATTTTGTTTGCTTTATTGTTGCAATTTTCACTTCAAATTAATCTAATATTGTTTATTATGAACTGATTTATTGCTTGTGTTAGGTGAAAAATACATAAGAGGACCTTGCAACAATAATCGCATATTTAAAGGATCTGTATCATGCCATTTTAGCCATTCCAAAGTAAAGTATAGGCATTTATGTGATATATTGTACCTTTACCACTATGGAGTACTAATTTTTGTGATAAATATAAGTATTTTCTGATATTTTTCAAACCCGGAAGACAAGACGCTTGGATTCAGTTAACTCTGCTCATCTCCCCAAGTTGATGCAACACAGTTTCATAAATGGCTAACACACACGCTAACACGCGTTTTGATTGACTTACCGCACAGTCTGGCCTCCCATCATCGGGTGTTTACGTTATGGATCGCGTTGGTTATAAAAGTGAATCCACTTTGATTTTGGCCACGGTTCACCAAGCATCCATCAGATTGGTTGATATAGTCGCTGAATCCCGGAAATAAATTCCAACTTCTGGCGATTTACTCTTCTTTAGGAAGGTTGAATAGTCCTGTTCCTCTCATAGCCAAACGCGCATCAGTGACATTATCGTTGGGTAAGAAAAAAGAACAGGCGGTGTCCAGAGTAGGTTAGAAAGAGCTCCGTCTTCACAAACAAGACTTCTGTTCGGATCCTCCAGGGGTGCCTTTGTTTACTCTCCCGGGACAGCACAGATGCGTCGCAGAGTTCCTTTTTTTATTTTTTTTGTCTATTTCTCTCTTACAACAAAAATAATGAAAAAGCTGTTTTATAAATTAAAATCAGGCCGTAAGGCATTACATTACAGAAGTCTGGCCCTTCCTGTTTGACACTATGACGTAAAATACGTCATAGTGTCACAACCAGGAGAGGGCGGAGCAGCTGGTCAGAGAGCAGGATTCAGGAGGACTGCTTAGAACTGCGTGAATGAAGCCAAAAACCGCTCTGGGGGTGTTTTTGAGAAGGAAATGGCATAACAACATGGCTAAAAGATACATTTGCACTTTTTTTAATAAGAAAATGTTCAAATATCAGTCAGATGACAGACCTCAGTGATTTCGCAACATATTGTGGCTTCTACTTCAACAATAGTGATATTTTGGCGATATATTGTCTCGCCCTACTCAAAGTGTATTTGGTGAGAGTCTGATTTAACAGCACAGATGTATTTTCCTATCATTTGGTCCCATGTGACGGCTTCACCTGAAATAACTCATTACATTTCTTGAGTATTTCTCTTTCATTCAGAAGAAGTCATTGTTCAGCGTCAAACAACAGCTGTACACATATTTTGTGTGTAATTGCTTTCTTGTTCTTTTCAGCTTGTAATTCCTGTAGCTGTCATCGTGTTTACAGAGCATTTAAATTAACTTACGCAGGCCTGGAGAAGAGCATGTCAAAGAAAGAAGAAAATTAAAAAAAGTATTTGAACTTGGCAGCATTGAACAGGTGCGTAAGTGAAGCAGGAGACCTCGAGGTTAAAGCAACCTTGCCAAAAGCAGAGAAGATTTCTTTTTAAATATTGGAATATTTTTTGATGAAAAGTTGTGACAGTCAGTGCCTGAAGGAAGCAGACATCTCCATGTGTGATAAGCTTTTGAGAATGGGTGTCCCTTAGCCACCCACAGGGAAGTTGAATATGATTCATATCACCAACGGATTTCTTAAATGAACAGATAAATGAGAAGCTGCTTCTCATATACTCTCCCGTCACGGTTGAACACAGGAACAACTGGGGAGACACCGAAGCAATTTTGATGATACTGTATTACCGGTAATAAGATTCAGTGATGGTAAGGAAATACATTATTGATAAAAGGCAATGAAATGATTAAAGACTTGCTTTAAAAACCCCAGAGACTTAAGTTAATTGAAATCGGTTGGCTGTGAGGGTGTTTAAAATCCTGTGTGTCGTAGAAATGTAAAGTGCCTTTTCTTTAATTAGATATAAAAGATTAGGCCCTTAGATATCAGAGAAATGAATGATACCGAAATTCAGAATAAACCATGCAGATGTAAAGTAGAAATGTTTTCTTGGGCATTTGGTGATCATTTCAAACACCTCTTGATCATAATCTTACAGGTCAGAAAATGCAGTGTTAATCATAGTTTCACTTTTCATTTTCCACTCCCTTTGAATGCTTGATTGTTTGTTTTTGTGGGACATCAGGAATAAGTAATCAGGCTCTTGTTTTGAATAATGATAGTACCATCATATTTGACTGGGGGATGATGCTGCTTCCACCAAACCTCAGGCCGGTTTACTGAGATTAAAAACTGAGCTGGGGAAACAACATGACATTTCTCCAGGTTTTGCTCCGCAGTTGCCGTTTGTATCTAGTATTTTGATGCAATGTATGCAACTCTTAAGTACTGTAATATGCAGAGATTTGTTGTGTTTGTGGCAATGAAGTATAGTCGTTGGGCATTAAAAAGCAGTAATGTGAGTAGCTGCTGCGTGTTCCAGTCAGGTAAACAATTAATGGGATTGTTGTCGCGGGTGAAAAGCTTTGTTATGACACCAGACCGGTTGTGGGAACTGCGGCGGACTTTGTGCTTTATTAAAAAGTTATTGTTAAACTCGTCTGAAGCAGCGGCATATCCAGGTGTCAGACAGGACTAATCGATTCTGCACAGGGAGCATAATGGAGTTCAGTGGAGGTGAGCGCGGCGCCAGTGTCAAACCTACCGAGGAACTGTAATTCCCCTTTCAGCCAATTACAAGGCCCCGTGGGACAGTGGGGCGCAGGGAGCAACAGCTTCCCAGACAGGCCTGCTTTGACACGAGTGACTGTGATAATTCATGTTTCTCCCTCCTGTCCATTACCCAGCATCCCCCTTTGCTACTCATTCACCAGCTTTCGATTTTTTTCCTCATTATTCATTGTTATGCTAAAACTCTCACCTTTTTATACCCGTTCAGCGACTGTCTTCCCTAAATAATGGCGCTCCGGTTTTCTTTCTAAGCTTCACTTCATCCATGTCACACTTTCTGCAAAACCCATTTCCTCCCATTGTTACTTTCTCTCCTGGTTGTGGTCCCAATGAGCCACTGTCCTCATGTTTACTTTCTGACTTTAACTTAGATTACTCTGTAGCTGCATTCAGCCTCTCAGAGAAACATGATGATTTTTCATTAGCTTTACCTAGTTTTAACAGGAAAAGTGCTCCAGTCCTCCAGTTCTTAAAGGCCCTTTACATCATTATTTTTTAGTAGTGATGAAATTTGTTTAGTCTTCCTTCAGTATATTGAATATGTAGTTGGTTGAGAAAGAAGACCTTCCATGTAACAATAACGCACTTTTTATCGATTGTGAGCTTTTGGCTGGTTTTTGATACCATTACTGTGATAGTGACCCTGAAAGTAGTGAAATGTGCGATTAAACTCATCCCTGAAAAGAATTGAATTAGAAATATGTTAGGAAAGTTACGAATAAGTTTGAACCACAACTTAAAGTTCAAACTTTCAGATATAGGGCCTTAAAGGATACATTTTTGGCTGCCTTTCTGCCAGTAATACAACATGTTTAAGCTATACGTTAACCACAATATAGATGGTGTACTAGGATTTGATTGAATTTCTTTACAGCAACTTGTAAAAATGCAATAGTTTATACTTTTTTCATTTTATTTGTTTATTTGACAGGGACAGTACAAGAAAACATTGCCAACTCGATGGCCGATGTTATGTACATAAGGCATCTAGCCGTAGGCTAATTTGCAGCCCCCGTCCCTGGTTAGGCTTTTCAAAGGGTTTAAAACGGAACAGAAAGATGAAAAATCAGGAATAAGCATCAAACAATACAACAATAAAAAGAAAGAAGAGAAGACGTATCTGACCACTTCCCAAATCCAGCCATACAGTTCAGTGCTCACACTTTTGTTTGTTCTTTAGCCACAGCTTCAGCTTTTGTGAGAAAAGTCTCAGGTCCATTTGGGACTTTAGCTCCATAACTGTGTCCCTTTTACTGAGAACGCAGACTAACGCAGAGTAGTTTTGCACCACTTCACTCTGCAGTTACCGCTGACTCCAGCTCTGGTGCTCACTCCTTGATTAGTGTATTTTTGTACTAATTGATACATTACAGACGGAGCAAGACCATTAAGACACTTGAATATATTTTTTATAAAAGAGAAACTGATGAAGCTATCGAATGTCATCATTTTATATGTTTGAATGATAGTGCAGTGATGCCACTACATTGGTTTTTGATCAAACACTTTAAGTGTTTGCTGATGTTAAAGGCTTTAGGACAGATTGTGAGGCCTGGCCCCATACTTAAAGGCACACTGCATAACATTTGGATTATACCGTTTTACCGCAAACAATACAAACATGCTCCTTATGACTAACTATGGATGTGGATAAGGACCTAACCTATTTAAATCTCATATTTGGCTGCTTTTAGTCAATATCTCCATGGAGACGAGCAGGAGACGTCCCTGCTTTGTGTAAAGTAACAATCAGGTCTTAGGATAGATGAGGCGCTCACAGCCTGTATTTTATTTTATTCTATTTATTAGGTGAAATGTTACGCGGTGTGGCTGTAAATAAATGGCCTTTAGTAATAAGCTGCCATATTGTTGTCTGCTCTGTAAATAATCAGTTACACACAAGGGGCAGGGTTTATGGATAAAAACTACTTCAAGAGGTGCATATAACGGAAACCATTGGGAATCACTGAATAAAGTGTCAGTCTGTGTTGGTGATAATGTTTTTGATAAGATTTCCATGTTTTATCTGAGCAGCCGGAGGTCGTTTTCCATGACTTTCCTTTGGGGACCAATGATATATAATGTATGTTTCCACAGTGCTGGCGCAGGATGAAGTGGAGACACCGCTGATAGAGAACGGAGAGGATAATCTTGAAGATCAAACGCAGATGACGACCTTTGAGATCAATCTGAAAGACAAGAGGTTTGTTGTGCCCTCGAGGGGACACTTTTATCATACACATGATGGCCATACCTATCTGTGCATACACTCTTCTTGCACCATGATCCATCTTCTCTGTGCTGCAGGTTTGGGGATGACTTTGGGCCGCTGGTGGAGGGGTGTGGCTGTTACTGCTGCAGGAACCACCAGAGGGCATACGTACATCACCTTCTTGTGACCAATGAACTTTTGGCCGGAGTCCTGCTCATGATACACAACACGGTCCACTACCAGGGCTTTTTCAGCGCAGTGAGAGACTCGCTGGCCAAGGATCAACTGGATGCACTGAAGCGGCAGGTCCTGGGAGAGAGGGGAGCTCAGACGGTGACAAAGGAATGAGTCATGAATTAAAATAAAAAGTTAGGGGACTGCTGTTAGGATGGAGGCTGCTCCGTATCAAAAGGATCACTGCACTGACCACAGGCTCCTCACAGCGCTGAACTACAGTGTCACGACATCAGACTCACGTTAATATTCATGCACTTAGGGGCTCCAGAGACTCTAAAGCATTAATATGAAAAGGCGCCAGGAACCCGAGTTTGGGGCAGTCCTTCTGTTTTAAACCCTGTCTCTGGGGCTGCTGTAAAGGAGACAAGATCTGATAAACACAAAGTCTCTGTGTCTGGGCTTTGGCTTTTTGTCCTGCTTTAACACCAGATGAGGCTTGATATTGATCTGAGGAGATAGCCAGGAGATGAAGTCAGGGATAGGCGTCAGAGGAGGGAAAGGAACCCGATGAGGGGTCAGGATAAATTTGCATAGAGGAAAGTGAGGATGGATGGCGCTGGACTATCGACTGTCCCAGAGTGCCTGCTTTTTCTGATCTGATCTCAGGTCAGTGCATGACTAATGTCCTTTGGACCCATTGGCACAGCGAGATGACAAAATGTATTACCTCTAATAAAGACTTGTTCTGTAAAACAATAAACTACAAACCAAGTTTTAACAACCTTTGAGTTTTTATTAATTTTCATCTTTAGTGCATGCAAGTATCTCCCAGTCATCTCTGATAAGATTGCTCCACACATACTCTTTTATTTTTCTTGCGTAGTTTGCCACATGGGAGCATGTATTTTGCATCACACATTGGTCCTTGGATGTTGCTCCTGCCATGCAGATGTAGCTGGTGTTGTCTCGTGGGTTTTGAGGTTAACTGAAGGTTTGTGTTGACAGCTTGACTGCTCCTGGAGCCGAGAGTATAAAGATAAGATAAAGATATGGGTCTCTACTCTGCCTCTGCTGAGCCGGAGGAAGATTTTTGAAGGTGAGGGGATGTAATTGACTGCCAGACCGTGCAGTTGTCGGTGGGGGACAGTGGGACAGGTCGCGGGAGCAGACACCGACAGATTTATGAAGCAGCAATGAGGATTTTTGTCGTACTTATGGGTTACCTTGTCGCATTCAGCATTAAAAAGACTGGGTTTGGTGATTCGCTATTATCGGCCAGAAGTGTTTTGCTTAGAGATGTATAGACGTATAATAAATTCCACACGATAAAAAGGGGGAACTTTATTAACGCTGGTGGGGAAGATGGGAGCTAAACAAGTGCTGACCTCTGACCTGTTTATTTTAAGGTTTAATGGGATAACATTTGACAGCACTTGTGTGCCGGAGGTTGAGGAGTCAATCCCCCAGATTATCGTGTAAAAATAGAAAGGGTAAAGTGCTCAGTACTTCATACTGTATATTGAAAATGGTCGTTTTCCTGTAAGCACTGAGTAAATATTGTGTGAGGTTGTTTGATATGGCTATGGGGTCTGAAGTGGTTGTTGTAAATTCATGCACGGCTTTTAGTGCCTTTGCATGACTTCCTTGTAAATTAATTTTGAGTGAAATAAGTGTAGACAGTAACTAATTATTATTACATCTTTTTTTTTCAGCTAAAACAAATGATTCAATAATGATGACACACAGCCCCATGTAAAAGAATATGATTTGCACATTTGTTACTATTTGCAGTTTTTGGGGTGTGCACGAACAGCATGAAAATTCTCTCGATTGTATTCCAGCGTGTTATTGAACAACTTTATACAGCTCATTTTACAGAGAGATGTTCTCTGGGTCGATTTACTTCTTTGGGGCCAAGCCTCATCGCACGAGGTATGCTGAGTCATGAATGCACTGTAGACGGTCCATAGTTTTCATAGAGCAATATCTGTGAATGTGCTTGAGCCCTCGGCTCTTGTAGTACTTGTATAAAACGGGCAATGATCACCATCCTGGCCTCTACTAGTTAATAAAATATTAATGAGTCCTTGCAATGCAGTACATATAAATAGTTTATTGTGTGTGTGCGTGTGTAGTGTGTATGTATGTGTGGTGTATACTGTATAGTGGGGGAAAAAAGTATTTAGTCAGCCAACATTTGTGCAAGTTCTCCCACTTAAAAAGATGAGAGAGGCCTGTAATTTTCATCATAGGTAAACCTCAACTATGAGAGACAAAATGAGAAAAAAATCCAGAAAATCACATTGTCTGATTTTTAATGAATTCATTTGCAAATTATGGTGGGAAATAAGTATTTGGTCACCTACAAACAAGCAAGATTTGTGTCTCTCACAGACCTGTCACTTCTTTAAGAGGCTCCTCTGTCCTCCACTCGTTACCTGTATTAATGGCCCCTGTTTGAACTTGTTATCAGTATAAAAGACACCTGTCCACAACCTCAAACAGTCACACTCCAAACTCCACTATGGTCAAGACCAAAGAGCTGTCGAAAGACACCAGAACAAATGGTAGACCTGCACCAGGCTGGGAGGACTGAATCTGCAATTGGTAAGCAGCTTGGTGTGAAGAAATCAACTGTGGAGCAATTATTAGAAAATGGAAGACTTACAAGACCACTGATAATCTCCCTCGATCTGGGGCTCCACGCAAGATCTCACCCCGTGGGGTCAAAATGATCACAAGAACGGTGAGCAAAATCCCAGAACCACACGGGGGGACCTGAGAGATGACCTGCAGAGAGCTGGGACCAAAGTAACAAAGGCTACCGTCAGTAACACACTACGCCGCCAGGGACTCAATTCCTGCAGTGCCAGACGTGTCCCCCTGCTTAAGCCAGTACATGTCCGGCCCGTCTGAAGTTTGCTAGAGAGCATCTGGATGATCCAGAAGAGGACTGGGAGAATGTCATATGGTCAGATGAAACCAAAGTGGAACTTTTGGCCAAAACTCAACTCGTCGTGTTTGGAGGAGAAAGAATGCTGAGTTGCATCCAAAGAACACCATACCTACTGTGAAGCATGGGGGTGGAAACATCATGTTTGGGGCTGTTTTTCTGCAAAGGGACCAGGACGACTGATCGGTGTAAAGAAAAGAATGAATGGGGCCATGTATCGTGAGATTTTGAGTGAGTCAGCAAGGGCATTGAAAATTAAACGTGGCTGGGTCTTTCAGCATAACAATGATCCCAAACACACCGCCCGGGCAACGAAGGAGTGGCTTCGTAAGAAGCATTTCAGGTCCTGGAGTGGCCGAGCCAGTCTCCAGATCTCAACCCCATAGAAAATCTTTGGAGGGAGTTAAAAATCCGTGTTGCCCAGCGCCTGCCCCAAAACATCACTGCTCTAGAGGAGATCTGCATGGAGGAATGGGCCAGCAACAGTGTGTGAAAACGTTGTGGTATTTTTGAACTTTACTTGTCTTATTTACTGCTCTGTTTTATTGCCTAATGTTCGTGCAGCCCTATGAGGCAACTCCTGTTGTGATATTGGGCTATACAAAACCATTGATTGATTGATTGATTGAAAGCTTACAGAAAACGTTTGACCTCTGTCAACAAAGGGTATATAACAAAGTATTGAGATGAACTTTTGTTATTGACCAAATACTTATTTTCTACCATAATTTGAAAATAAATAAATTAAAAATCAGACAATGTGATTTTCTGGATTTTTTTTTCTCATTTTGTCTCATAGTTGAGGTTTACCTATGATGAAAATTACAGGCCTCTCTCATCTTTTTAAGTTGGAGAACTTGCACAATTGTTGGCTGACTAAATACATGGAGCGCCATAACCAAGTGGCTGGCATCGTGTACAGGAACATCTGTGCAGAGTATGGGCTGGAAACCCCAAGGTCAAAGTGGGAAACACCTCCAAAGGTGGTAGAGAATGACCGAGCCAAGATCCTGTGGGACTTTCAGATAAAGACGGACAGAATGGTAATGGCGAGCCAACCGGACATTGGACAAAGAACAGAGGAAAGCCGTTGTGGTCGACATAGCAATACCAAGTGACTTCAACACAGGAAAAAGGAACATGAGAAACTAGAGAAATACCAGGGGCTCAGAGAAGAGCTGGAAAAGGTCTGGAGAGTGAAGGCATCAGTGGTGCCCGTGGTCGTCGGGGCAGTGACCCCAAACTGGAGGAGTGGCTACAGCAGATCCCAGAAAATACATCAGACATCTCGGTCCAGAAAAGTGCAGTTTTAGGAACTGCAAAGATACTGCGCAGAACCCTTCCAGGCATATATATATATATATATATACACATATAAACTCTTCCTCACCCTCTGCGGGTGGTCTCTTTTTCCTCCAAGCTCAGGTCCTCTACCAGAGGCCTGGGAGGTTTCCACTTTCCAGCCCATACATAGTGTACCTCTGTACACTATGCCAGCCACTTGGTTATGGCGCTCCATGTAAGCTCTCCCTGCCAGTATCTTACACTCTGCAGTTATGTGCTGAATTGTCTCATTGGCCTCTTTGCACAGTCTACACCTGGGGTCTTGTCTGGTGTGATAGATCTGGGCCTCTATTGCTCTGGTGCTCAAGGCCTGCTCCTGTGCAGCCATGATGAGTGCCTCTGTGCTGTCCTTCAGTCCTTCTCTGTCTAGCCATTGGTAGGATTTCTTGATATCCACCACTTCAGTTATGTTTCGGTGGTACATATCTACATTGATTTGTAACTTTATAACGTGCGTTTTATGTTTTTCGAAATGAAGGTGGATAATTGGATATACTTTTTTGTTTATATCGTCATATATTTTAAAACATACAGAGTGTTAAACAGTTAAACTTGAAGTACTGGCTACCTAGCACAAATTATTCAGTTTATTTGTTTTAGTTGAGATTGTTTAGTTGTTCTTATAAAACGTAGCGTATATTCTACAATTGTCATAAATGGCGCTTTCTGGGTAATTTTGTGGATATTTCATTGTCTGGGTGACCCCTAGATGTCATCACGGGTCCTTCAAATTTTGCACCTGTCACTCTTTTTATTATTGTAACACAAATAAATTGTGTACAAGGTGAAATTTTGAGTTCTGCTTTTTTTATGAGGCAAATGATGCACCCTCCCTCCCTCCAGTGTCTGCATACACTGGTGTATGAATGAGAGTGTGAGTGGATCCTTGCTGTAAAGCGCTTTGAGTGCCTAATGAAGGTGGAAAAGCGCTATATAAGTTGAGACCATTTACTACTCTGCTTTTTTTTTTTAATGAACTCAGACATGTATAAGAGTTTAATGACGTACCTTGAAAGTTGCCCTTTCCATTTTTAAACTATTTCTTTTACTTCATAACAAATACAGGAGTGATAGATTACATAAGACAACCAATGAAATACATACAGTATAACCCAAACAGGAGACACGACATTAAGACACTAACTAAAAGATGATGCCCTTAATGGTTTATGCCCTATTGGATTTCAATCAAAGTCTTCATATTCTATATATGCCTCAAAAAGTGCACCAGAGTTAATAATTTCATCTGCAGAATTTGTGGCCACTGACAGTTATCCATATACTCTATTTTCTGTGCACGTCCTCAAGTGCTGCATTGAGTGACACTGCGCACAGTTTCCATGTAAAAGAGACGTCTGAATGACAGTCAGCAGGTGGCCCTCATAGCTCGTTTCCACCAATTATACAGACGGGGAGAGCTATTCAGGCAATTTGGGTTTCTCTGTCTGCCCGCTCTCTCTCGGACTAGTTTGTGTGTGTCCGGACGTCGCATTTATCTTACACTTCACAAGACAGCAGGGATTGTTATCTACTGTTGTGGCATCATAACATGAAAAGAATGAGCGTTGCAGCTTCCCCCTAAACAACAGTGAGGCTCATAAAGGGCTGGACAGCAGCAGGGAGGGCTGAAGGCCAATAGGAAGTTTTATCAGTGAAGGATTGTGTTCCTCAATCTGTAGTCTGTAACGGCTGCACTGCAGGCGCCAGGATTAATCATAGTCAGGCAAGTATTGTACACAGGAATCATTGATTTGACTGACAGCAGTTAACCCCTCAAAATGTAGCCCCCACTATCCACCTAGACTCTTTTCTATTGGATTTGGCCTAATGTAGGCTTTGCAATTAATCAAAACTGCGATCTCAATGTTGAGTCATCTTGAGGCACCAACAGGACTTCGTTTGGAAATGGAAAAGTACAATGGAATATCTTTGTCTATTAGATAATACTCTTTGAGCTGAGGTTTATCTTGTCTTTGTGCAGGAATCATACAAGTAAAATCTCAATTTAAATGTTTTCAATATGAAAAATCCAAATACATTGAAAATAGTCATGAGATTACAATAATCGTGTTGGGAAATATGTCCTCTGCATTTGACCCATCCTTCAGTGCTGTGGGGCAACCTGTCCGGAGCAGGGGGAGACTGCAGCGGAGCGCCCTGGGACCCCTCACCAGATTTGGAGCTTAGTTTGGTCAGTACCATGTGGTTTTAGTTCATGGTACTAAGTGTACAGTATATTGTGACAAAAAAAGAGAAAATGGTTCTGAATCATTTTACTATATTAGTCACACCGTCTGTTATGACTGTACTTTGAGGGGATCCTTTCTTTTTCTTTTTAAAACACTGAGCTTGGTTGAGGCAAAGAAAAAGAAAAAAATCTCACCTGTCTGCGACCGTTTCAAGGTCAAGCTCCAAAGCAGTGACCCGGAATTATCCAGTCAGCGAATGATTGTGTTCATCATTATCTTCCTCCTATTCTCCCCCTTCTACTTCCAAATCATCTTCTCCTTCCCTCCTCCTTTGTGCACTTTAATTAAAACCTCATGTTTTGTTGAAGTTAATTTTTCACGCTGATTAACCCCATTCCGTCTCAAAATTTTTACAAAACTGGCACAATTTTTGCTTTGACGACACTTTTGGGTAATTAATCAGATTGTTAAATGAGTGATTTTGAAATCATGAATCATACGTTTGATTGTGCTGTGTACCAATTAATTATATTGCTCTCATTTTGGGGAATAGCTTTCAAAATAGTACAGAGCACAAAAGAGAAGAATTTATGCTTTTGTATTTTACATTGTCTTTGAGATAATTCATTCTTCTTTTATTCCCTTCACAGGGGGATCATGGTCGATAATTCTTTTGCCGCTTACTTTCTTACCTTGTATAAACTTTTAATACATCAGATTTCTTAGCCCCTTGTTTTCCTTGAGTTTTCTTTTATTCTAATGCATTGCTTTTGCATTGTTCTGTTGCAACAATGTGTGTAATTTATAGGAAACAATATTTTCCCATTTACCCGTATAATTTAATTTAGAGTCTGACTCAGCACATTAACCGGACAGGCTGATGACTGTGCCTTGTCCCTGTGCTGATCCTTAACCCTGACAATGTTCTCTCTAGAAATGATCATCACTAACAGCAATTCTCCTCAAACGACCCGGGAGCAGTGTGGAGGGGGCTTATGGCCATCACGAACTATAAGCCCAAGGCCCCCCGGGCTCTGAACGACCTGTCCCTCGCCCAGGGTCTGAATACACACTACTGCCGCCATGAGCGCCCATCAGCTCCTCACTCTCCAGAGAACCCAGCCACCTCTGCCCCCCCCACCTCCACCACCACCATCAATGACCCCAGCACTTCATCAAAGGCCTCCACAGACCCTCCCTACCCCCTGCTCTCTCCATCCAAGAGGAGGAAGTGCGCCGGCAGTTCCTGAGACTGAAACTGCGGAAGGCCCCCGGGCCAGATGGCGTCTCCCCCTCCACCCTGAGACACTGCGCGGATCAGCTGGCTCCCTTCACAGACATTTTCAACACCTCCCTGGAGACATGCCACGTGCCGTCCTGCTTCAAATCATCCACCATCATTCCTGTCCCCAAAAAAACACGGATCACAGGACTTAATGACTACAGGCCGGTGGCGCTGACGTCTGTGGTCATGAAGTCTTTTGAGCGCTTGGTCCTGCCCCACCTCAAGGACATCACCGCCCCCCTCCTGGACCCGCTGCAGTTTGCCTACAGAGCCAACAGGTCTGTGGACGACGCAGTCAATCTGGCCCTCCACTTCACCCTGAAGCATCTGGACTCACCAGGAACTTACGCCAGGATCCTGTTTGTGGACTTCAGCTCTGCCTTCAACACCATCCTCCCTGGACTGCTACGAGACAAGCTCTACCAGCTCAACGTGCCCGACTCCCTCTGCAGGTGGATCACGGACTTCCTGACGGACCGGAGACAGCACGTGCGGCTGGGAAAGATCGTCTCGGACACTCGGACTACAAACACTGGAACTCCTCAGGGCTGTGTACTTTCCCCCTGGCTCTTCTCCGTGTACACAAACTGCTGCACCTCCAGTCACCAGTCCGTTAAACTGATCAAGTTTGCGGACGACACCACCTCATCGGGCTCATCTCGGACGGTGATGAGTCCGCCTACAGGAGAGAGGTGGACCGGCTGGCATCCTGGTGCAGCCACAACAACCTGGAGCTGAACGCCCAGAAAACAGTGTAGATGATCGTGGACTTCAGGAAAGACACAGCCCCAGCGTCCCCCCTCGCCCTGACAGACTCTCCCACCCCCATCTCCATTGTGGACTCCTTCCGTTTCCTGGGCACCACCATCACCCAGGACCTCAGATGGGAGCCGACCATCTGCTCCCTCATCAAGAAGGCCCAGCAGAGGATGTTCTTCCTGCGGCAGCTGAGGAAACTTAAGCTGCCAACCAAGATGCTGGTGCAGTTCTACACGGCCATCATCGAGTCCATCCTCACCTCCTCCATCACCGTGTGGTACCCCGGCGCTACAGAACGGGACAAGCATCGACTGCAGCGCATTGTGCGTGCTGCTGAGAAGGTGATTGGCTGTGCGCTCCCATCTCTCCAGGACCTGTTCACCTCCAGGACCCGGAGGCGTGTGGGTCGGATCACAGCTGACCCTTCTCACCCTGGACATGGACTATTCACCCCTCTCCCCTCGGGCAGGAGGCTACGGTCTATCCAGACCCATACCTCCCGCCATTTGAACAGTTTTTTCCCCTCCGCCATCAGACTCATGAACAATAACAAGACTCAATAACCCAGTTACAGACTCATGGATGTATCTGCACTTGCACTGTGTGGTGTGTCCACACTTAGACCCACTGCTATCACTTATCACTAAATCACTTTATCACTTTATATGCCTACATCTGTTAATACAATCCCGCTGTTGTTCAATGTCAAATTGTTGTTGTCTATATGTCATATGTCACTTTATTTTATCTTATTTATTTAATATTTTTCACGCATGCCCTTAATAGCCTTATAGTTTTAAAGTTTTTTAGCTTATTTTTATCTTAACTGTGTTATATGTTCTATGTCGCACGTTTGCACCGAGAAAAATTCCTAGTTTGTGAACCTGTTCTCAAACCATGGCAATAAAACCCATTCTGATTCTGATTCTAAATCATTGCCTCCCAGGTGTACTTAAAGATTCACTTCATACTATTAATTTATCAGGCAACAATGTTTTCAAACCACAAGGGCCCTTTTTTTTTTTTAAACCCTGGTGAATATTTCATCCGGGCTGTGACACTGAATAGAATAATATTGTAGTGCAGGTCGACGCTCTTTGCAAAGTTGTAGAGGTCAGACTACAAATTTAATAGGAGAGAATCGAAAAACTGTAAAAGCATTTTTTTCCCTTTTCTTTGCAGCTCAGAGAGGTGTCTGTGTCTGGGACCACAGTAGTTGAATGTGTAGAAGTCAGGGCAGGCTAAAGGGGTCCTAAGCCTATCGATTTGAATTAGACAGTGATTGACCCCTGTGTCTTTAAGCAGTGAGCAGGGAATGTGAAATGTCTTCAGAGAATTAAAAAGCGGTGCTGCTGGAGTCTAACCGTAATTGAACGGGGGAACTTCAAATCAATGGCTCGAATGCTGATTGTGAAGGCCGATAATTGTTGCGTTTCCTGTTAAGTGCAACATTTAAGTCCAACGAGCACTGGGGTTTGCACACAAACTGAATGAAAAAGTCTATCAGGGCAATGTTACTGTATGAGTAAAGAGCATGTACACATGCCCTGAAGAAGGTCGAACGCAACTGAAAAGCGTCGGGATGTTCATCCAATAAAGGACTTTTACTAAGAATCAGAGTGCCTCAGATTTTTTTCTCTTTTTGCCTATACTTACGTTTTGGATCCTGAAGAGCACCTGATCTCCTTCACTGACAATTCTACCCACTGAAGCGATCACTTTGTTCCCCTCAAAAAAAGTTACTGTATGAGTGTTTGAAAATGGAAGTAGTGCCTTGGCGAGAGTCTGCACTCTTCAAGCTCTTTGTGGCAAGAATACTTTTTATAGGTTGCTCCACCAGTCTTGCTTCTTTTTAATTTACTCAGCCATTAAAATAAAACAAGAAAAAAGAACAAAAACAAAACATCTGATTAAAGGCGCATTATGCAACCATTTATGTAAAAAAAAAAAAGATTACCGCGTATTTGACATTTTAGTGACCCAGCGGCTGCTTCGGTGGTTAACATGACCCCTTTATTTCTTGCCTGGCCTGCCAGACACCCCTCCTTTCTGTTCAAAAGAAGAACCGTCTGGGCGGCTGCTCGCAGCCAATCATTTCACGATTTTACCCACATCGGTCCAATCACGCACCAAGAAGCCGTCACCTGTAACCACCATGCACTCTTCCAAAACATTAAAGATGGCGGCCGTTACACTGTTTTCTTCTGCTCTTTCGTCTGTTTTAAATCATTTGGAGAATATGAAATCCCTAAAACCGGAGCAAGAAACAGCGTTCGAAGCGTTTCTCGTAAAAAAAAAACAACACGTTTTTGGAAAGGCTTTCTGCCGCTTGTTACTGCAACGTATCTAGCGTTGCTCTAATTGGTTGATGTCGTCTGTCAGTCACGCCCACCGGGAAATTGTTGAGCTCATGCTTGCTCCCAGACTATTGCTGCATCCGAAACCATCAAATTGTAGCCTCTAAGTACTAACACTAGCAACTAATCCTTAACCTTTCATGGGGTCAACTGTTAGATCTCTATGCAGTTAGTGAACTAGAGCTTCAGCAGCATTTGCCAAATTCGACCGTCCTTACCCAGGGGTAGGGGAAGTGACATCACCAACAGCTGTTTTTCTTGAGTGCAAGCCAAACAAAAGCGCATACCGCCCCCTACTGTATATTGTCCAACAACAAAATAGTGTCCAAATAAAGACATTTAAGGTGAAAAAAAGAGAATCATCCAAATGATCCTTCACATTTGACTTTATTTTATCTCAACAGCGGTTTCATAAAGCTACAGTATGCAAATTAGCCATGTGGCTTAAGTTTCTACTAAATGAAAACAAAAGCACAAACTGCCTTCATTTAGGCCATTTACTGAGGAGGCTCTTTAAAACCATGTGACTGAGCTGTGGTGACGACAACATGTATTTTGTCAGTTTTATAAAGTCTGGCTTGTGCAGAATCTTATTTTTTAAATTATTTTTATTATTAAATGTGCACCTGTCAATCAACAGTGGTTGCGCATGAATCACTCGAGGGTGGGTGCGAGGGGTGGGGAGATTGGCGCAGTGGCTTATGGGATGGCACATAGCTCCTAATCGCCAGTAAGTTAGCATCAGAGGTCCCTATGCTAAAGTGGCTATGATAGTTAGCATACAGGCCACTTTCCCTAACTCCTTCCTAACTGAAAGCCCAATTCGGACGCATCTTATCATGGCGGACGCTGACGCACATCCGGTTTGGCGTAAGACCTCTTACCAATTTACTGGTTTCGGATGGAGCATATATGTCTTTGAAATATCTATGAAAAGGCATGTCGTTTGGCAGGCCAGGCAACTTTATTTCCATCCTGGTGGCCTGTAGAACGCTCCAGGATCTATTGTTTTTAGGGTTTCTGGTAGGTTTTCCCAGTTGATTGAACCGTCTCCATGGTTACATATACTTTGTATGAATTTACAATAACATGGCATGTTGAAGTGGAGAGGGAGGAGTCAAGTAGGCTCATAACAACACCACCACCAAGAAAACAACAAAAAGAATAAAGTTATCCATGTCAATCCATTCAAAATCAAGACATAAAGTTATAAAGATACAATACTCATACAATCATTTATTTTGATTATTGTGTGCAAATACTCAGCTATTAACTTATGTTTAAGTTTATTTTTGTACATGAATAATGTTATGGAAGAATCCAGAAGATGTATTTGTCTGTTGCATACATTTAACGCTATGATAAATAGGTAATTGAACCTGATAATTATATGAAAAAAATGTGATTATTTTTGCAAAAGTTAAATCTTTTGCATGGTAGAGTATACTATAGTGTTTGAAGTGAATTACTGCAGTATTGGCACTTTCCCACCTGTGTATGGGCCGATTACACATTTAGTTTGACTTGCATTCTGTGGTTTTGGTGCATTCAGAACAGGTCCTGTCTGACAGAATGAATAGCTATATCCACAAGGCTCGAATACTTGTTTAAATCCTGACTCAGCAGATATGTGAGCTAAGAAAAATAGATGGGATCAATATAAAGCCATGCATATTAAAAATAGATATATTCTGGCATACATTTGTCATTGCCTAATGCAGTGAGCAGCTAAACAGAAATATTCATGACATTTTTCCTCTGTGGAAGTGACAGGGTGTCGGCAGTGCCTCAGTGCCTGATGGCTCTATTACCATGTGCTGTAACACACCTTATTATGGAGGAGGAAATTCCTATGAGGATGTCAATTCCATGTCATTTTGTCCATGTCAAGCCCACTGTATGGCCTTCCTGTTCAGAAAGGCCGAGAATGCTTATATAAGAATAGTAGGCACTAGCTGACAAACTATAAAATAAAAATTGGTCTGCAGATTGTTTTCACAATAGTATTTAACTTGGATATAAACCTGGTCACTTCATGAACACACACTACTATTGTAGTGTGTGTTCTGTATATTGCTAAGGGGCTACATTTCACTTATAATGGACTAAGTGAAATGGACATTTTCACTGTAGTCCATATAATGTATGATCCTCAGGCGACACATACTGTATCATGCAAATAAGCCTTATGTAAACATGATCCCGAAACCCTGTCTTTTGAAATGCTAAATGGAAAAAAAGCAGAAAAGAATCAAAGTGCAAATCCAATAGACCCCGAAAAGACATTAACGTGTTGTGTGGATTACACTGAACCTACATGTTTCTAACGTATGTTCTGTGGTCACTGACAGCGAGAGCGCTATAAATTCCATTTCTCTATTTTATTGGTCTACTGCACCAGAGGTTACGGTGAGTTGAAAGAAAGGTCAGCAGCACTTGGTGCAGTAGGACAGTGGACGGATGAAAAGGCCAAGCGGAATTTGACCTTTACAGATAAAACCATATCGGGGGGGTTAGAAGTGCCTCGTTTAGCATAACTTAAGAGCTGGGCTTGTGTACGAGGGGCAGAGTAGGATGACGGCATTTAGGAGCAGGAAGACATCATGAAGTGTTTACAAGCGAAGGCATCTCCAGGACGTCCTGGTTTCATAATCAGGGCATTCGAAAACCCTTTTACACAATGAGGAGTGATTAGTGGATAATCTGCAGCTAATGATGCGACACATGTGGACTCAAACCCATGGGGAGATGTTTGTGACATTTTCTCATTTGCATTTCAGTCCTTCAAAGTCATCCTATACAGTCTCACCATATGATTACACCTTTGTTTACGCCACTTCTGCATAAAGTACAACAGTGGTGTACAATGGTGTGTGCCATTTTCACGTTGTATGCAAATCACATTGAGAAAGAACTGTATCATCGTGATACATAAACAAGGAGCGATGCAAAAGGAAATATCTCCAAGGCAATCGAATCAAACAAGAAAAACTTGGCAGAATATGCGAATCATTCATAGCCTGAAAAAAGTGAATTACAGAAACGGGGGATCCCAAGATTTTAAAATGGTTATGAAAGAGATTACACTTCTTTTTCTAATTTGTATTTTTTTATTTATACACTTTACTTTTCGCTTTCTTCTTCTGGAGAAGTTTATTTTGTGACCCTGAAGATGTTGTCATATAGTTTGGTTTTGTAGTGAATGCCATACACAAAATATAAACATGTTTAAATGTAAAGAGAGGATGTGTGCTCCTCTCCTGCTTAAGAGAACTGACAGGCAAAGTAAAACAGCATCAATGTTCACCGCAATATGGCACCTGTTAGTGGGTGGATTAAATAAGTGTTCTTTTTTTCCCCTGAATGTTAATTAAAAACTGAAAAAGTGTGTCAGCTGCATAGCAACTTGAGTGAGACTGATCAGTGACAATTTTACTGTGTATTGGTTTAAAAAAAACTTTGTTATAATAAGGTTTTTGTTATACTTAAAGTGCATAAACATAGTTAACACGATTATATTTAAGATTTTGCAAAATATTTTACCCAGTTATCTTTAGTTTGGCCATTTTTGTGATGTTTATAGTTTCACTTCCTTATTGGACACCGACAGGAAGTGACATAGAAGAAGGTAAACAATTTTAAACTGTTGCCATGCAACCATGTTAAGTCAATGGGAAATGAGTGA
This sequence comes from Neogobius melanostomus, assembly GCA_007210695.1. NCBI lineage: Eukaryota > Metazoa > Chordata > Actinopteri > Gobiiformes > Gobiidae > Neogobius > Neogobius melanostomus. Next base: position 1,079,376 of record VHKM01000035.1, on the reverse strand, counting down.
GTCAAACTGCTACGGAACATTTCCTTCTTCTATGTCACTTCCTGTCAGTGGCTTAAAAATTCAAACAAAAATAACTTTTCTACCCAACATTTCTTCATTAAAATAGCTGATTCACTGAAATAAAAATGGTAACTAACTGATGAACTTCCAACTGATGTTATCCTTCTAAATAAGTCATATTTTCAAATGCATTAAAAGCTGTCATTTGCACTTTAAGGAATTGGCAATGGATAAATGAGGAGATTAAAAAGTCTTGAGAGACCGTCAGCCAGTGCTTTTGCCAGTGTGACATATAGTTAGCATGGTCGCCTCCCTCGGGAGGTGCTCCAGGCATGTCCTATTGGGAGGAGGCCTCGTGGAAGGCCCAGGACACGCTGGTGGGACTATGTCTCCGAGCTGGGCTGGTGTCGCCTCGGGGTCCCCCAGAACAGCTGGAGGAGGTGTGCGTGGATCGGGAAGTCTGGGCATCTCTGCTGAGACTGCTGCCTCCGCGACCCGGCCCCGGATAAAGCGGAAGAAAATGGATGGATGGATGGACATATAGTTAGCTAAACGTTGCCATGAAAATAAAGGTCAGATGCTTTAATATTTTGTTGCATTGATCACATTCGCTGTGGCATTGTTTCAATGAGCCTCTGCAATGACAAAAGATCCATTGTTACATTCATTTCTCTCCAAGATCTTGTGTTGTCAAAAGCCCAAAGATTCTCAATGGGGTTAAGATCTGGGGTCTCATTTATGAAACTGTCCGTGAGAATCTGCCTATAAGAGTCCGTACGAGCAAAACCCAAACTTCACGTATGGAGAAAAAAATTGGGACTTATGAAACCCTCCGTACGCGCAGCACCACGTAAACTCCCCTTCACAAATTCCACCTGGAGCAGAAATGTGCGCACATGACCCCTCCTCACGTCACGCCCCCTGCACGCCTCCATGTCACCATATAAGGATATGCAAAGTAACTTATGAATGAGATTTACCTAAACATGAGGCGATAATGAGAGGGTTTTACCGAGACCCCGGGAGCAGAGAGGGAGGGGCCACACGCCGCAGCAGTGACGGCATAGGCCGAGGTGGATCTTTACTGACATGTTACCGCTGTTTCTCTGATCACAAGTAACCTACTGGCAGAGTGCAGAGTCTCATCAATAACACTTTTGGAAATACACTTTTAGAACGTAAAGAAGAGCCTTTTAGACGCTGATTGTGATATTTCCCAGTGCTGTTCACGGAGCTCACATTTCCTGAAACTACAGAATAAGCTCGGTGGGCTTTGAATCACTCAGATAGTCTATTGTTTTTTGAGCTCGCTGTACGTGCAGTGGGGATGAGGCACCGGTTCGCTTTGGGCATGAATGAGGAGCAGAGTCCGGGTGGTATGAGAAAGAGAGAGGTTGTGGAGCTGCAGCGCGTAATTACGCAGCGTCTCTGAATGGACTTGTGCCTTGGACCAGCCATCCGCACGGCCTCCACAGGAGTTGGTCAGACTTTGGTTAAAAGCACAGAGCGGCTCGGATCCTTCCTGCTTCTCGCTCGCAGCCGGCGGCAGTGCGCTCCGGTGTCCGTGCATGAGCGTACATGAGCGTGCACGTCTTTGAGTGTCACACATTACTACAATATTTTTATTAAGTATATAAACGAAAGATTGAAACACTACACAAAGACAACGGTTGATTTCCTAGATTTTATTTTTAATTATCTTAATCATTTCTGTAGAAAATAAAGAAATGAGCAGTTTAAAATGTGCACCAGACTTCATTTCCTCAATCCGACCTCCCCTTGCTGCTTTCCCTCGCCTCTCCTTGTGTGTTTGCAGCGTTTCTGAAAAGTGCGGACTGCGTACGCCAGGTACAAACCTAGTGTGGCGGTGCGTAATGTTTCACGTTCAGTTTGATTTCTATAAATACCACCTTTGGCGCAGAACAGTTCGTACGGAAGGTTTTGGCCTCATTTTGTCCGTACGTGGGCTTTATAAATGAGACCCCAGGTCATTCAGGATGTTCAGCTGGTCTCATTCTTTGGGCTCATTGTGTTGCTGAACTTAGACCTAACCAACTGCAGCAACTCCCGATCAGAAATGATAATTATGGATAAATCCATGATATGGTTAAATCCATAACCGTAAAAAGTTTTTCTTTCCCACACTAATAAAATGTAATCACTTGAAAAGCCTTTTGGGAATTATATGGAAAAGGTACAGATTGAAGACCACTGTCGTAGACTAACAATATAACTAATAAGGGCATGCAAATAAGCAAAAATAAGAGAATGAAATACAAAAACTAAAAATACACAGAGGTAGCTTAGAGTTTTTTTTGTTGGGCGGATCATTCTGGGCGAATTTGCAAAGTGACATCACGTGACAATCAGACACAAATCAATGGGGTTTGAACAAGAAGGACAGGTCTGCCGCCTTTTGTTCTGGTAACGTGACTCAACACATTGATGGACATGCACACAGAGTCTTGATTAACACCCTGTTCTCGCTGTGGCTTTGTGTGTTCACTGTTACTGATGACGCTGCCTGGTTTTTCCCCAGGGCAGGAGTCGAGATTGCCCCGTATTGCATTATGGCCATTTTTCATGGTCCACCTCTGTATACAATCAGTGATGGGACTTTTTCTTATCTACTGTATTATTTGTACTTTTATTCTCTTTTTGCGAGACTTCCTGGCCTTCAGTAAAGCCTAAAAACGAAAGATAAAGCAGAATAAGGGCAAGTGGGAACGGTAGAATAAATGGCATTGAGCTGTGAGACGCGGGCGACATATAGAAAGTGAATATGTAAGTGGTAAAAATGCAAAACAGCTCGGTGAGGAATTTTGATTGTCGGAGCTGCTTGAATGTGTAGTTTTTTTTCTTCTTTTTTTCAGTATCGCCTTTAGCGGAGAATTACCAGTTCATCAGGATTTGGGAAAAAACATCAAAAGCCGCTGCGCTTGTCAAGTTTTGAGTCTCATCTTACTTCTCCTTCTCAGCATGTGGTATAGACACGCTCGAGATGTTACACTGCAGAAGATGATTCAGTTTTAAAAAGAAAATTATTTATTTAACTACAATGTGAACACGCAACAGACACATTTTCACAGAATAATGGCGGTAAGCGTACTTCTTAGTCAACTGCTTATGGACCGCAGTTGCTGTTAAAATATATGTGGTGGGAAATCAAAGTAAAATCCGTTGTGTCCCAAACCTCAGTCCACCCACAACATGCTCTAGTCTAGTGCTGCGATAAAACAAAACAACATATTCATGCACACATAAGAAGCAATAAAAAAGTGAAATCAAGTTTGAGTAAGATACGGTAACTGACCATATTTGGCATTTTGAGGCATTTCAAAGTAGCCAAGGGGAAGGGCTTCTTTTAAAGGAACAGGCCACCGTTTTTCCATACTGAGATATGTTCTTACCTGAGCTTAGACGAGTTGATGCGTACCTGTCTGGTCTTTATGCGTGCGCTCAGTCACGCAAAAAGACCAAAGATGTTGTTAGCATTTAACCTCTCCTCCTCTCATCTATGGAGCCAAACGGAGTAATATTGTATTTTCCCGTATTTAAATAGGGAAAACGTGGAAGAGCTTGGTCGCTTCTAACTTCACCCCGTTTGGCCCCATAAAGGAGAGGAGGAGAGGCTAAATGCTTACAACATCTTTGGTCTTTTTGCATGACTGAGCGCACGCACAAAGACCAGACAGGTACGCATCAACTCGTCTAAGCTCAGGTAAGAACATATCTCAGTATGGAAAAACTGAGGCCTGTTTCAGCACAATTGACTTGTGTGGCCCTGTGCATGTGCTCTGTCTGCACACTGGTAAAAACAGCACTGAAGTTGTGCTTTTATAGCAGAGTGATGAAGCAGAGTAAAGTAGGAAGTTGTTGTTGCATTAATAATCCTCCCAGCTGGACTTGGCATTTTGTTACTATCAGCAAAATCCGCTCGAAAGGAGGTATCAATATCAAACTCACGTTGGCAGTTTATTTGGATGCAGTTTTTAGAGTTGATTTGAAGAAATCCTGTTAATATGACCCCATCTTGTCAGGCTGAGCAAGCTAAACCTCGATTAAATCATACCCGTAAGCGTCTTGATCTTGTGTCAGTCTAAACTGCGAGTCTGTCAGGCTTAATTTGAAAAGATTAACAGTCTTAAAATGTATCTCCACACATTTCCCAGATATTTCCCAAATGTGCTTGTATAGGCAGGACTCATTCAAATCGTCTTCCTGTGTAAAGCATCACTCTAAACGCTGATCCCAGGTGATAATGTTCATTGAGTTTGAAGGCAATTTCCTGGTGGCTTGATTAAATCAGGGGCCGGGCTCACTTGTGTATACTATTGACTGTGACAGTCCATTGGTCACCTCTCTCTCTCTGTCCTCAGCTCACTGTATGCAGGCTGTAAGCGCCATTCCTCGCCTCATTGCTCCGAATGTACGCAGTGTGCTTCTGTCACCCAAACATTCATCCCACATCTGGCATTTGTCCAGCGTTTCAGAGCAGATGATGAAGAGGCTGCCAGCTGCGGGTCTGCGTAGGCGTTCCATTCTTCACACCACAAGTCAGTGCCTCAGCTCGATGCTTAGATCAGAAATATCAATACTATAGTACAATCAGATAAGCACGTACGCAGTATACCAGCCAACCATTGAGGTTTATCTGCAGGTTTCAAGTGCTTCTCTCTCCATATCTCCAAAGTCATTTGAAATGCATAAGATGTATCCACTACGTCATGTTCAATCAGCTCTCCACCTGCTTCCATGATCATTACGCCAATAAAGACTGTGCATGTTGCACTATGTAATTTGCTGCATTCATGTATAGGCATATATGTCACCTATTCCAACTATATGGCAGAGCCTGGTTTAGTTATAATGGGAAAAGGGGTGTTTTCTAGCTTGAACACTTTGAAAAATACATTTACATAAAATATACTGTTTTAAACAAAATTATACAGGATCATCTTAATAAATTGGATTATTGTGGGAAAGGCATGAATGTACTTCAAAGTGATTAATATAGGCTTATTCTTCAGACCGATACGCACAGACAGTTGTCTTGAAGAAAAAAAATCTTTTAATTATTTCACACTGAACAGAATAATAGTGGGTGAAGAGCGGGGAGTATACTATAGAGGCCAGGACTCGACTCTGTGACTCTGAGTAGGGCTTTGTGTCTGTTTTTTCTTGTGTTTGTCCCTAGTTACATTGTTCGTTGTATCCGCCATGCTGAACAGGCTGCTTTCTTTTTGTGGTGGCGTGTTACCTTCACACAAGTTTGCATGTTTTATTCAAACAAACAAAGCTTACAATTTCAATCAACATGGCAAATTAGACTTCCTTAGGTGACAGATGAAACATGGTGCTCCTCTGCAAAAACCCATTAGGCTGAATGGAGAACTGAAATGAGCACCCGTGAAACATACAGTACCTCTCGAAAGTCCTAATACACCTTGAACTTTTGCAAATTTTGTCATGTTTACAAACATACACGTAAAGATATTTTGAATTTTTTACTGAAAGTTCACACACAAGTAACAGACAACTGTGAAGTCAAAGCAAAATGATACATGATTCTGTTATTTTTCAAAAAATCTAAAAGTGAAAAGTCGGGCGTGCATAAGTATTCATACAGCATGACTTAATACTCTGTGGAACCCCTTTTGCTGCAATAACAGCAGTAAGTCTTTTGGGGTATGACTACAAGGTTTGCACATCTGGACACCGACATTTTAGCCCATTCCTCTTTACAAAACAACTCAAGAAGGAGAGCATTTGTGAACAGCAGTTTTCAGGTCTTTCCACAGATTTTCAATAGGATTTAGGTCAGGACTTTAGGTCAGGACTTTGACTGGGCCATTCTAACACATTAATATGTTTGTTTTTAAACCATTCCATTGTAGATTTAGCTTTGTGTTTAGGGTCACTGTCCTGCTGGAAGGTGAATCTCCGCCCCAGCCTTAATTCTCTTGCTGACTCCAGCAAGTTTTCCTCCAAAATGTCCTGTATTTGGCTCCATCAATCTTCCCAACTATTCTTACGATCTTCCCAGTCCCTGCTGAGGAAAAACAGCCCCATAGCAGGATGCTCCCCCCACCATATTCGACATTGGGGATGGTGCACTCAGGACGATGAGCAGTGTTAGGTTTGTGCCATACATAACGTTTTGCATTTGGGCCAAAAAGTTCAATTTTTGTCTCATCTGCACCTTCTTCCACATGGTAGCTGTGTCCTCCATATGACTTCTAGCAAACTTCAAACGGGATTTCTTATGGCCTCCTTTCAATAATGGCTTTCTTCTTGCCACTCGTCCATGAAGGCCAGATTTGTGTAGAGTACGACTTATAGTTGTCCCATGTACAGATTCCCCCAGCTCAGCAGCAGTACGTCACAGCTCCTCCAGAGTTATCTTAGGGCACTTGGTTGCATTTCTGACCAGTGCTCTCCTTGTTCGGTCTGTTAGTTTAGGTGGACGGCCGTGTCTTGGTAAGTTCGCAGTGGTGCTATACTCTTTCCATTTCCGAATGATGGATGATGAGATGTTCAAATCTTAGGAAATCTTTGTATAACTTAACGCTGCTTTAAACTTCTCCACAGCTTTATCCCTGACCTCTCTGGTGTGCTCCTTGGCCTTCATGATGTTGCTTAGTGACCAATACACTCTGACCATAGCTCTGAGGCCCTCACAGAACAGCTGGAATTATACTGAGAGTAGATTACACACAGGTGGCCTCTATTTAATGGTTAGGGCAAGGTGTGAACATTCTGCAGTCATTAGGAATGTTATAAAGGCAATTTAATGCACTCAAAAAATGCTGTATGAATACTTATGCACGCCCCACTTTTCACTTTTCTATTTTTTGTAAAATAACAGAATCATGTATCATTTTGCTTTCACTTCACAGTTGTCTGTTATTTGTGTGTGAACTTTCAGTAAAAAATTCAAAATAAAATCTTTACGTTTAGGGTTGTAAACATGACAAAATGTACAAAAGTTCAATGTGTATTAGTACTTTCGCAAGGCACTGTACCTTTATGTAAAACCACAGCGGGAACAGTGATTAGCACCAGTGGGTATTTGGGACCTGGGGAAGACTCAGAGTGTTCCCTGTGTGACTTAGCTCAGAGGCAGCTGCAGCCAGGCTGTTGTTGCTGCTGGAAATGTGGAGGTCAGATACACAGTTAGCCGCGGGGACAGATGGAACAGCTGGGACAGTGTGTGCGCAGCCCGCAGGGTCCGGGACGCTCTCTCTCGGACTACCAAGTGCACATATGTAGAGGCATCAGGCACATCTCTGACTGCTTATTTGCATTTAACCTCTGCTTTGTTCCCTCCGACCCGGCATTAGCCTTTGGAATGTGTTGAAAACCGCTAGCTATCGAGAACATGTGTGGGGATATTTTTACAAGGAAGAAGCTTCAAGTTATTATCGGGCTAAAGGAGGTTGTGTTAGCTCTGGCGGTTTAGGACTTTTTGAAATCATTTTTGAGCCAGTTCCACTCAGTCCTATATCAAGAATGACCACCTGCAGAATGCAAACATTACTTGATATTTTGACAAATTAATCCACCGTTTGTGTTGGTCCACTTTTGATACTGACCTCTGCATTTGTCATATAGTTTCAGTATAGCCTGTCAAATTTCAGCTGGACACTTCTGTCACATGTCGACCAAAGCCTTATTCGCACCTGGAGCCTACAATATCACACTTCTCAATACTCAAATATTGAGATATGACCTCTCTCTGTTGGATAGATGGATGGATGGATGGATGGATGGATGGATGGATGGATGGATGGACACAAGTCACTCAAAACGCTTCACAGTGTAGGGAATTTGTACTTCATTCACTCCACAGTCCACACACAGTTCCTCCAGGATAGACTGACAGAAGTGTGACTGCACACATCTGCCACCACCATTCATTCACGCGCATACATCATTCATCCTGGCCTATTGTACATGTTTTTAGTGGTAGGGGAAACCGGAGCACCCAGAAGAAACCTACGCAGACACAGGTTCTAAGTTCAATCCCCGTCCATGGATTGAACCTGGGACCTTCTTACTGTGAAGCACAAGTGCTAACTGCCGTGCCACTGCGCCTCCCAATGTTGATGTTAAAGCAACATTGGGTGTCTTATCAAGTTAAGCATATCTAGAGGCCACAAGCTCCACTGCACTGTCGCAAAAAGTAGTAGAACTAACCATAATAAATATCCTCCGACTACAACAAAAGTCATAAATGAGTTTGTCCTCTAACTTCATGTGTTCCTCTGTAGTGGGGACACAAATCCTACAAATCTGTATAAGGCAGCGCGCTGTATATTGACCCAAAGGACGGCCAAAAAAAACTGCATTATATTTGGGTCAAAACTACGGTCTTGTTGCTTTAATAGTAATAGTAATAGTAAGCAAAGTTAAGACTGCTATGATTTTGTGTTGTCTTGACCTTTTATATTGTGTGTAATTTCAGATTTTTGAACTGTGTTGTGAAGCACTTTGTGGCTTTTTGTCTGTGAAAGGTTCTATATAAATAAATGTTACTTATTTACTTATAATAGTAATAATAATATGAATGAATGAATGAATGAATGAATGCTTTTCTGGATGTTCACTCTCATGTATTATTCATTTTATCCCCAGGTGGTGAGCTACAGATGCCACGGGTAGCTCAGTTGATCTGTACCAAAGGCTCTTGTGAGTACCACCACCACACCACATTTACAACACATACGAAAGGTGTGTGTGAAGTTTCAGACGTGACGATTCTGTGAGTGCTTAAACCACAGCCATTGTCGCTCCAGTTGTGAAGCTAATGAGGACAAGAATAGCTCAGTTGGTACGTCGACATAATTCTTGAGTGTGAAAGGAGCTACACTTATGCTCGCCTTGGCGCTCTCAGTATTTCACCAGCAGTGGAAAGACTATTTGCTTTCATAACTTGTCAATCTTCAAAAAATGACTCCCCGTCTTTTTAAGCCAGATGGGCAGTTATTAAACTCAAAGTTGTTTAGGGCTAATGAGGTACTGCTTGCCGTTTACACCTTAACAACACAAAAAAAGAATACGTTTAAGGCAGGTTGCAAAAATAGAACATTTCTCTTTCAGTACCCAGTTAGGAGCACTCTTTTCCCTTCCTGATTTAGCTTCCAAGTACAGACAGGAAAAAACTTGTAAACTGAGCCCAGGGGACACAGGGAAGTGTTAAAATCCTAAATTGAAGCCATAGCAGGGTGAAGCCGCTCTGTGTTAGCAAAACACAAAACGGTTTACTTTCCGCCAGGGAGGGAGAAGCGAGATATTGTTAGCATTTAGTTATTGATTCGGATTGCACAGCGCTCTTCAAATGGGCCCTTTTGTTATTGCACGCACACAGCCGCGCCTGAATTGGGGAGGAATTGTGTGGAATGAAAGTCATCTATTTGTGCTCATCGATTAAGCATTGTTCCCCGGGGTCTTCAATCTGCAGATTTAATTAACACGTTTCCCTGGACTCACAGGCAAGCAGGCAGGCACCCACAGCTGGCAGACCACAAGCGAATTACAGACAGCGAATATGAAGGGAAAGGGAAGGTGCGAGGGGCAAAAAAAAAAGCCAATTGGGTTTAAGCAGTAAGCAGGGGCCTGCGGGCGAGAGAGAAGAAAGCATTTAAAGAAAAGGACTTGCGATGAAGGACAAGTCTCCATTTCAACAGCTGGTCTCAGAATATTGTCATGATGTGAAGCAGATGTGCCTTCGGGCAAACTAATAATACCCTTTTATGAGTCAAATGTAACATAATTGTCTTTTGATGAGGGAGCATTTAAAAGCAGCAATTTGATACAGCCTGCAATTACCCGCTGTTATAATGATTGTACAAAAGAAGGCTAATGACGCTTCATCAGTTTGTGTTTTGCCAAACTTCATGTCTGGCACTTTTTGCAAAGTACAATGTATTTAAAAGCTTCTTGTAACTTTTTTACATTGTATGCCCTCATCTTATGGTAGTGTTCTGTACACAAAACCAAGCTTAATCAATCCCGATACTACTCCCACACAAATGTTTGCAAGATTTTCATTTCTTCATGTGCATTCCCTCTGTAATATATGAAGGCAGCTTATAGTGTTGCTTACTGACGACTAAAAGTGGTCTATTCATGAGAAATGGTCCCAGTGAACAATGCCCCCTCTCGAAGTGTTGACATAGCATCAAAGATGGAATGAAGAAGGGAGAAGATGTTAGTGGAGCGACTCTGTTTCAAAGATGTGCGCAGCATCATCACAGCCAGCCGAGGGGAAAGTGAGTGGGTTTGGATTGAGAGAGAGAGAGAGAGACAGAAAGGAGAGTGGCATATGTGGGCAGATTGAGCGAACAGCTGCATACAGGTGCATGGGAGGCTGTGATGAAAATGAAAATAAACACTTGCGTGCGCTGCAACGGTGGTAAGCTTCCCGGATCTAGAGAAGAGCAAGGATTTCCTGTGGCTCTGTGAGGATCAGAAGTATCAGCTGCCTACTCAGACAACATGATGAAAGCTGGGACATTTGCCGGGCCATTATACGTCATTATATATAATACATTAATTGTGAAGTGAACCAGGAATGAATGCATTTTGCTCTGCTATTGGCTCATTAGTCTGCCGTGGTAATTTCCCCGAGAAATAAATTGATCCAATTGAGACGCGCACTTCCTGAGATGTGACGTATTAGAAGTATAATAAATGGTATAGAATGATATATAATGGACAAGTTGTCAGTTTTCTGTAGTGCCCCATCCAATGAACCAATAAGAACACAGTTACATAGTGCACAGGGGAGACGCCATTCTAATTTATCTTCCTCCCCCCCATGCAATATATGTTAAATGAAGTGTTAATGGGAAAACGGCAAGTGCAAATGTCAGTCTGAGTTTGGAGTTATGTGCTTAATTAATTAATTGCACATAGTTTTCTTATTTTTATCTTTATCCCCCATTTCACAATCCACTAAATTCAATCAGCTCTCCTTTCACTGGCGATATATTCCGTAATGCCCTCCTTTGCAAGGCTGCTTCCGAATTGAAACAGCTTTTTCTCAGTTCTTTGACTTATCAGTATTCGTGTCTTGTGGCCAAAGATAGCACTCCATTGGCACACACGCAAACATTAGCGAGATGGGTAACATGTAAGGCCTAACAACACAACAAAAGTATATTGTTCCTACTTACGGGTAATAATAATAATTACCTGATGTCTTGGCTTCATGATGATTGATTTTTGGCAATACATTATACATAAACATGAATAGTCTTAAATGATGGTAAATAAACAAACTTCCCCTGCGTCAGACATCCAGCCTCTCTACACAACTCCAGTTACTGCTTGAAGTACTTGTCCATGCAGTATCAATAATTACTTTCTGCATACACTAGCATTTAATTAACAGTTATGTTGCAAAGCGCTGAAAGAAAAGGGTTTAGAAAAGTTCACAGAAAGGTTTAATTAGAAGCTATAGTATTGCCATAATCATACTTATTCATACTCATGAATGTGGTTGAATCCTCCTGGTCTGAATGAGTTAGTTCATAGTTATTTAAGTATGACAAAATGGAACTTAAAGCTGCACTACCTGAATCAAACCGAGAAAGTTGTCAGCAGTAAAATCTCTCAGTTGCTCTCACAGATCCTCCACACATCCCGATTGTTCACTTGAGTCACTTACATGATCTTCTCAGCCGGAGATCAGCGAGAGTTTCGGAAAACGCGCAATATTTTGACAGACAACAGTGAAACTTGAGGGGTCACTTATCAAGACAGGTGCTAAGTAGTGTGTGCAAGCTGGAAAATAGCCAATAGCTATTTGTGGGCATTTGAAAATCTGTTATATAAATGAGAGAAAATAATAAATGACTCCACTCCTTATCTACTTATACATGTGCTACTCGTTTTGCGCATGAGAAAACTCTTGGCAAATTACCCCCATGGTCTGTTTTTCTTTCCCAAATGTAACCAGGAGATATTAAGTATGACTCATAGTTAATTAATCAATGAATTAGGCGTTTACCCATCATTTATTAATGCTAAATAGGATGTAGTTACTATGAAGTAGACTATGATTTATTCACTCTTCACACCAGGGCAGTGTTAAGCCTTCCCGTTATCAGACCAACCCCTCTATCACCTTAGACACTGCTGCGCCCATGACTTTTTTAAGACGCAGAAAATGAAACTTACTAATCAATTGTTCCAACTTTGCTCAATGTGAAGAATGATTTCGAGGCACATTTTTAGAGGAGTAAGCACACAAAAAATCCCTGCAGTGAAAGATGATAAATGACATGCTCTGAACACTCTAGTTCAAGAAGACGCCCCTTGATCAATGTTGCGATGAAAAAAAACTTGATAATGGCTAAGGAAAATCAATGCAACAACAATGCCATCCAGATCTGCTGACATTTGAAGGTCTGCCACACAGAACTTTTAAATTGCAGCATAAAGAAGCAGTGGAGAAGTGTTTTTAAACAAGGCCTCGGAGGCGAAAAAGGCAAACGGGTCTTTCTCGAAAGTAACTTGCTCTTTGAGTTGCTCCTCCATAGGTCAAGGCTCTGAACCTGTTAACATAAGGTGTGGAGGAGGAGGCAGGGAAGCGGCAGCAAGCATTCAGAGCATCAAGTGTGGCTTTTGCAGTTATTTCTGGAGATAATGAAACGGTTAACCCCAGAAAAGAAAAGGGGCAGCTGATAATAGCCCGTGTTAAATGGTTTCTGCTACAGGACTAGAAAACTAGTACTGTAATTGGTACCAAACCTTTGTGTCAGTTCTAAGCGGTGGTAGTAGTTTTATCACACTATAATATTTTGCATTGTCTCAGTTCCTGAAAAATGACACTCTAAAAACAGTTACATTTGCCAATCATGTGAAAAGAGATCCTGGGCATCATATTTGAAATGTAGAGCACAGACAGACAGTGTGTAATTAGAGCTGCATTGCTGCTGTAGGAAGACGATATAATGACGATTTTATCTGCCTTATCTGCCTTTGAAGGCAGGCACAAACAATGTTCAAGTTTTGTTTGATTGTTTACAGGAAGTCAAGGACTGGATGGCTCAAAATTGTTTAAAGCTTAATGACTCCAAAACTGAAATTGTTGTATTTGGTAACTCATGTGATGCCACTGCTCTGGGGCCTTTGAGTATCTATTGTCACGAGTCGGCTAGAAATCTTGGGGTTGTTTTGGACAGTTCGTTTAAATTTGACAGACAAATAAGTTCAGTCGTCAAAAATAGCTTTTTTCAGTTGCGTTTGCGCAGCAAAATCAAACCATATTTGCCTCATGTCGACCTGGAGCGTGTCATTCATGCTTTATTACGTGTCGCTTAGATTATTGTAACTCTCTGTACTGTGGGCTCGATCAAACCTCCATCCGTCGTCTGCAGTTGGTTCAAAACGCAGCGGCGCGTTTGCTCACGGGAACGAGGAAACGTGAGCACATACAGTAACTCCTGTGTTGGCCTCTCTGCACTGGCTTCCAGTCAGCTTTAGGATTCAATTCAAGATACTGTTGGTTTTTAAATGTCTGAATGGGTTGGCTCCATCCTACCTTTCGGAGCTTTTGTTGATCCGTGATCCAGGTCGAACATTGAGATCCTCCAATCAAATGACTCTGGAGGTGCTAAAATCTAAGTGTAAAACCAGAGGAGACCGGGCTTTTGCTGTAGCGGCTCCGAGACTCTGGAACAGCCTTTCGCTGAATGTCAAAATGGCCCAGTCCATTCATGTTTTTAAGTCATTGTTGAAAACCCATCTTTTTGCTTTGGCCTGCAACACAAGCTGAGCTGATCCCATGTATTTTATTATTATTGTTTCATGTTGTATATTGTGTGACTGTCTTACTCTTCTATTGTACTTTATAATGTTTGTTGTACAGCACTTTGGGCAGTTGTAGCTGTTTTTAAATGTGCTATATAAAAAAAGTTGACATTGACATTGACATTGACCGAGCTGCAGGTATCTCACTGTTGTTCTGTCAGACCATGTGAGCACAAGTTGAAAACACACGTCTCATCTAAAATCAGTCATCCCTGGTGGAGCGAGAGAGAGGGCTGGCATTAATTGTTCGACCTACTGATAGAAAAGGAAAAGCCCAGGTGTTCAAGGTCCACTGCAGGGAAAAGGTGCGATCGTGCCCTGAATACATATGGGAGAGATGTGATTTCCCCGGGACCATCTGCGCAGAGAGCCCATCACCTCTGGGTGTGTGTTTTAAGGGTATGACCGAGAAATTAACCATAGGTTGTATTGTGTAGAAGAATTACTCTTTCAGTCAAAAAAAAAAAGAATGCTTGGTCTTTTAATAAAAGCAGATACTGATGACACTGTTATGGAACAAGAGTAACTTAACTTCACTGATTTCTCCACCGTGAGATCAATAAAGCTGATCTCAACAGATCAGGCTCACTTTATCAACCCCTGATACAGTATTGAGTGGATTCATCCATTTAAATATTGCTCCTTATCTGAGAGAAAGGACAATCAGGTATTGCAGTGACGTACTCCGCAATGATGGTTTATGTCCCTTGGGAAATCCAGCTCTGGTGTGTGAACAGAGAGCCCTGTTTAAATTCTACTCTGGTGCAGAAGCTGATTCCGCCACTATAGACCTGTACAGATGGAGCTTGTGCCTGTGAGAGACCTGTGCCGATAATCATTACCCAGCAGCATTGTGATGCTAATTCTCAGGGCAGCGCAGCTTTGCCCTTTAATCTCCTCCTCCAGAGAGGATCTGAGGAAAACTTACATCGAAGCCCCTGGTACAAGGCTCCTCATGAGAGTGACTGTGAGAGCTGTGGAGGTGCGTTTTAATCATTCAAAAAACACTCCTGGTCCCACTGTCCCTGGACACTAATTCACACAACATAGTCAACAAGGGGAAACCGCAATTTATTTTTGTTTCTGCCTATATTTATAAATAAGTACTACAATGTATAATGTAAAAGCTTCAGTGACAGTGGGAAGTAGAGATGAAATGCTTATTAAAAAACAGGTTATACTGTAGGTTATGAAGGGTTATGGGAGATTGGGAAAAACATTTTTACTGTTTAACTTCAAACTTGACCTCAGAAAGAAGATGTAACTATATATCCATACTGAAACATCCTTCTCCAAAATAAATGTCAGCTAATTGAGATGTATTTCACTTTGAAAACATGTGCCCTTCATCCCCAACACCAACCCCTCCATCACCAACCATTCAGTGCTAATTATAGCTAATCAGGCTAATGGTTACCTCAAATCCTCTGTGCTACTTTTAAATGTTCATCATGAAGCACAAAAAAATCCTCCTCTCCTGAGGCTTGTGTTTCTCCCCCAGTCTTTAACTCCTTATCACAGCCTTGAGATATTCAGGATCCTTGTCTATTATGTGCAGCCTATGTGCATAAGAGTGTAAATATTTGCATGCTATCAGAGTCTATGGCCACACTGGTGCAAGAGATAAACATACAGAGAAGTCTACTCACGTCGCACTCCGCTCTGTAACTGCCTCTAATCAATGCTTTGTACAGGGTTAAAGACATGAGGAAAGGCTGCTTAAATAATATTAATACAGAGAGACAGAAAAGATAGTTACATGTACAAATTCTCATTCTGTCCAGGTTATATATGCAAGAGATAATCATCCCTAGTGTCTTGTTAGGCCAATTCTGCCTGGTCTGTATAGCGATGTAAAATTCAAATGAACTGGAAATGATGTGACGAGAAGATGTGTGAGAATTACAGTTTACTTTTTTTTTCATTGTCAATTGACTGTACTCCAATTGTGTGAAGAACAAATAAAAACAATGCAAACTGAGCAAATGGTCTGAAACTGAACAGACTCAGAAAGCTGGCAGAGTGAAAAGAATTTTAAAATACTATAGTGTTTCTTGACAGACTCAATACCTATATTTTTGTAGTGCATATAAGTGTTTTGTCTTTCAGTATCTAGTTGTCTTAAGTAATTTTCCTTACATATACTGAGGCAATAGAGCTAGAGAATATATCTTTTGAGCCTGTTATTTAAGATGAACAAAGGGCCGTTTGAGTGAGGTGTAATCTTTGTCAGGACATCTCTTCAAAGGAAACAGGGTATGGATTTTCTCAGAGATTTTTCATGCTCAGTTTGAAAATTTGAGCCGGTTATGTTCATTTATAGGGACCAAGAATAACCCTAGTTTTGCAAAGAGAAAGTGTCTACATGTCAGCTCCTGCAGTCACGCTTACTGCAGGAGCTGTTGCCCGTGCATTGAATGTTCATTTCTCTAACATAAGCCGTCTCCATAGTCGTTTCAGAGAATTTGGCAGTAGATACGAACGACCTCACAACCGCAGACCACGTGTAACCACACAAGACCAGAACCTCTACATCCAGCATGTTCACCTCCAAGACCGTTTGAGACCAGCTGCAACAATTGGTTTGCATAACCACAGAATATCTGTACAAACTGTCAGGGACCGTCCCAGGGAAGCTCATCTGCTCATCGTCCTCATTGGGGTCGGGACCTGAATGCAGTTCCACTAATTAGGAACAAGAGAAAGCAAAAGCAAATGCAGCAGGAGCGCATCACAACACATCACATGACGCACATGTGTATTGTCAGAGGAAGCTGAAATTTAATGATTAAGGCCCAATCTCAATTCTCTTTTCTACCCCTACCCCTTCCCCTAGCCCTAGCCCTTGCCCTTTCCCTACACCCTGAAACCAAGGGCTAAGGGCGAGGGTTGACAATACCACCCTAAGAAATGGGACAGCCTTCCATTTGACTGCATTTACTATTAACACAGATGATTAAGGTTATGTAAAAAAATAAAATAATAATAAACAAAATAAAAGCAAGCCTACTTGTCTATAGAGCATGTTTCTACTGAACCAGTTTATCACTTGACTGATCCTGTTTTGTAACACCTAAACAACAGGACTCGGTCTCAGCCCAAACCCTACAGATTTTCATCTATTTCTGCTACATTCTCCTTCCCCCTGTCCGTGTGTTGCTGCTTCTACCGCGGGTCGCTGTGGCTGCAGCCAGAGCTGCGAGAGATCAGCCCATCCGCTCATGTAGCGCACTCAGCGGGGACAGTCAGAGGTAGACACGCTCGCACTGCGCACAGGGCGGGGACAGGCACCCGCAGCCTCCGCTCTGAGCCCCGGGCCTGAGCGGAGGCTGCAGAGGTGCGCTCAGACCGGGGACAGACCGCCTCGGACCCGGGCTCAGAGCACAGCGGCGCGGGGAGAAATCGAGCGCAGCAGCGAGGCACTGAACCCCCTGTGTCATGTCAATAGCGACGTATCGAAAGTTTGTGAGCGTTCGCAGCAGCAAAGCGAAAACGTAGAACTGACACGTTTATAGCAATGGACTGTTCTAATTGTTGCACAAAGCGAATAAAGTCATGAACGAAGCAATCTGCAACTTTATTAAAGTTGTAAGAGTGCTTAATGATGATATTCGTGAATTCATTTCGCAGCTTATTTCCGTGTTTTGTCAAACTCCTCCTACCCCTTCGTCTGAAGTGTGCATCTGAAAAACCCTCGCTGGAAGGGCTATGTGGCCCTCTCCCTCACCCCTACCCCCCACCGCAAAATAGAATTGGGACACCCCTTCGTCTCTCGTGAACGCGCACAACGAAGGGAAAGGGCTAAACGGAGGGCTAAGGGGGAGAATTGAGATTGGGCCTAAGTATTCCTATTCCTTTGCCTTTAGGAAAGTAACTATTCTCGGTGGTAAAAATGTAAAGAATTGCAGATGGTGGAATTAAGATAGAGCAGTCCTTCATAAAACACTAAAAACAAGAAATTGCCTGCAATTTAATGTTTCAAATAAATAATATTTGGCAGTTTTGGTTCTCTCCTAGGAGGGGCCTGAGTCTTATATAAGACCGCTCTAGCTTGCGTTCAGTTCAGTGTCACATATTCTGACCACAAGAGCTGAGAAGAAGCTTCTATGAGTAGACGACCTCAACTCAACCAAAACCCAGTCCAGTCGATGATTTGAGCTTCACTATGCTTAATACTCCTTGGACGAATCACGTTATTAGGGTTAGGGTGTGTTTCCTAACTCTGGTTTAAGAAAAGAAAACCAAATCCGTGTTCTCAGCCTCCTCCGTCTACCCGTCCACACCATAGACTGTTAAATTAGGATTGTACTGTCAATGGTCCTCCCCCTCTCTTCTCTTAATGATCTGTATGGATTGAGTCAGGCCCCATCCTGCGCTGAGAGGACAGGAAGAGGTTGATAAGGCTCCAGTTGAGGGCTTTTTTAGCCATTAACAACATGTGCTCTGTTCGTCTTAAATTAAGTCATTGTTGATAATTTCCCAGCGTGTGCCTTTCATTTTGGTCGAATTGCATTATTTATTTTCCTTTTCACGGTAGCCTTACAGAACCTCTGCCTTTGTGTTGTTTTGCAGAATGTATTTAACATATTGTTTGGAAATGTTGTTCTGAATTAGTTTTTTTTCCTTC
Source organism: Neogobius melanostomus (assembly GCA_007210695.1). Lineage (NCBI taxonomy): Eukaryota > Metazoa > Chordata > Actinopteri > Gobiiformes > Gobiidae > Neogobius > Neogobius melanostomus. Next base: position 1,060,928 of record VHKM01000035.1, on the reverse strand, counting down.
CTTTTTCACCTTTCGTGTTGTATCGGAGCTCGCAGCCTTGGTCATTGTTCGGCAAAACATGTCCTTGCTTCTTGAACATAGTGTCCACCTTGAAGTCACGTGCCTGTAAAGCAATTCTCTCTCTCTCTGTAAAAACCAGATCAAATATTACTATTACTAAGTTTCTTTTTGGCACTTTAGTTTGTTTAGGCCATAAAACTGTACTAAGAGACAACTTAGATTACAAACTAAAAGAAAAGTGAACAGTGTTCATTTTGACACTTGGTTAAATTGATATTTAGTCATTTCACTTCTGTTTTAGTCAATGGATGGCTGTGCCTGTTGAACCTTGTCGTATGGGACTGCAGATAATAACAGTAATACACACTTTGTCACAATGCTATGCTTAATAATTTAATCAAAATATACACCAATATTGAAAATTAAAAAGAAGCTTATTTCTAATAGACTATTATTCACTGAAATTGAAAATATGACTGAAATATTAATTCAGACTTCTCCAAATTAGCATAATTACAATAAGTATTAATCTAATGTATAACATGCGGCTACATAATGATTTATTGTTCAAATTATAGTTAGTAACAGTACGAAGGAATATTAAGTCGGCCTATATGGGAAAGACCTTGGGATCAGCATGCAGCCTGACAAAGCATTCATTAGCAAATGGGAATAGTCAATCAATCAATCAAACTTTATTTATAAAGCACTTTTCATACTAAAAGGTATCACAAAGTGCTTTACAGATTACAACATTTAAAACAATACGCCCGGCATCATTATATATAATTAGGACTAAATAAATAGTTAGTTTAGTTTATTTATTTGAGCAAATAGATGTCAGTTAAAAGCTAAGATAAAAAGGTGGGTCTTGAGCTTGCTCTTAAATACATGAACGCTCTCTGCGGTCCTGAGCTCCTCCGGCAGGCCGTTCCAGAGGCGAGGGCCGTGAGTCTTTCTATTGACTTTAGGAATAACTAGGAGACCCCTGCCGGAGGAGCGAAGGGGCCGTGAAGGTAAAAGCAGTTCTGAAAGATAAGAAGGGTTTTCTCCGGGTACTCCGTTTTCCCCTACCACTAAAAACATGTACAATAGGCCAGGATGAATGATGAGTGTGTGAATGCATGGTGGGGGTCAGAGGGACCGTTAGCGCAGATCTGTGCAGTCGCGACAGTGTTTCTGTCAGTCTCCCCCAGGGGAAACTGAACACCACCGAGTGTGGGGTGAATGTACAATTGTCTCATGTAAAGCACTTTGTGACTACTGTATGTCTGTGAAAGGCGCTATATAAATAACGTTTTTCTTCTTCTACATAAAATTCTTAAAAGTGGAAAAGATTCACCTTATCAGACAAGGTTCAATCAGTTGCCCTCCCCCTATTTCTGTACCTTTACTTTACAACATGCAGTGTTGTAAAGTAAGTGGAGTGGAGGAAGTTTTCTTCCTCCACTTGTACCTCAATCATGCCAGAATCCTTACTGTGTGTCTCTCGCACCAGACACTTTACAGTGGGGAAGAAAAGTATTTAGTCAGTCAGTTAGCCAACAATTGTGCAAGTTCTCCCACTTAAAAAGATGAGAGGCCTGTAATTTTCATCATAGGTAAACCTCAACTATGAGAGACAAAATGAGAAAAAAAAATCCAGAAAATCACATTGTCTGATTTTTAATTAATTAATTTGCAAATTATGGTGGAAAATAAGTATTTGGTCAATAAGAAAAGTTCATCTCAATACTTTGTTATATACCCTTTGTTGATAATGACAGAGGTCAAACGTTTTCTGTAAGTCTTCACAAGGTTTTCACACACTGTTGCTGGTATTTTGGCCCATTCCTCCATGCAGATCTCCTCTAGAGCAGTGATGTTTTGGGGCAGGCGCTGGGCAACACGGACTTTCAACTCCCTCCAAAGATTTTCTATGGGGTTGAGATCTGGAGACTGGCTAGGCCACTCCAGGACCCTGAAATGCTTCTTACGAAGCCACTCCTTCGTTGCCCGGGCGGTGTGTTTGGGATCATTGTCATGCTGAAAGACCCAGCCATGTTTAATTTTCAATGCCCTCCTGATTGAAGGAGGTTTTCACTCAAAATCTCACGATACATGGCCCCATTCATTCTTTCCTTTACACGGATCAGTCGTCCTGGTCCCTTTGCAGAAAAACAGCCCCAAAACATGATGTTTCCACCCCCATGCTTCACAGTAGGTATGGTGTTCTTTGGATGCAGCTCAGCATTCTTTCTCCTCCAAACACGACGAGTTGAGTTTTTACCAAAAGTTCCATTTTGGTTTGATCTGACCATATGACATTCTCCCAGTCCTCTTCTGGATCATCCAGATGCTCTCTAGCAAACTTCAGACGGGCCGGGACATGTACTGGCTTAAGCAGGGGGACACGTCTGGCACTGCAGGAATTGAGTCCCTGGCGGCGTAGTGTGTTACTGACGGTAGCCTTTGTTACTTTGGTCCCAGCTCTCTGCAGGTCATTCACTAGGTCCCCCGTGTGGTTCTGGGATTTTTGCTCACCGTTCTTGTGATCATTTTGACCCCACGGGGTGAGATCTTGCGTGGAGCCCCAGATCGAGGGAGATTATCAGTGGTCTTGTATGTCTTCCATTTTCTAATAATTGCTTCCACAGTTGATTTCTTCACACCAAGCTGCTTACCAATTGCAGATTCAGTCCTCCCAGCCTGGGGCAGGTCTACAATTTTGTTTCTGGTGTCTTTCGAAAGCTCTTTGGTCTTGACCATAGTGGAGTTTGGAGTGTGACTGTTTGAGGTTGTGGACAGGTGTCTTTTATACTGATAACAAGTTCAAACAGGGGCCATTAATACAGGTAACGAGTGGAGGACAGAGGAGCCTCTTAAAGAAGAAGTGACAGGTCTGTGAGAGCCAGAAATCTTGCTTGTTTATAGGTGACCAAATACTTATTTTTCACTATGCAAATGAATTCATTTAAAACTCAGATAATGTGATTTTCTGGATTTTCTTTTTCTCATTTTGTCTCTCATAGTTGAGGTTTACCTATGATGAAAATTACAGGCCTCTCTCATCTTTTTAAGTGGGAGAACTTGCACAATTGTTGGCTGACTAAATACTTTTCCCCCCCACTTTATGTCGCATCTTGTGTTGATTATGTGCACTGTAAGTTGGATCTGCTCCATCTTCCCTCTCCACATCCCAGCTCCTGCCCTTCACTTTAAACACATCTCATTATACGCGGCGCATCATGTGTGACAAACACCTGTTTTGGTGTGGCATTCGGGCACCGCTGGTTTATGTCACGCATCAAATAGTATAATCCCCAAAGCGTATTTCCGTCTAGCAATTTGTGCCTTGGCGTGCGTATGGTGCATGATGTATGAGAGGCACAGGAGGGTGCAGTTCACTTACATGCTGCTCTAGCCCCACATACATATTCAGACACACAACAGTGGGAAAGGGGAAGTTTGTTTGTTGCCCCCTGTCCCCGTCTATCCATCACTGGGTTCACCGCACACTGCAGTGTTTCTTCATCAAAACAGGACTGTTATTTGAACTAAAGGGTCCTTTTTGTTTGGTATTTTCATGAAATATTTGCACTGGGTTAATAAATATTTTCTCTCGGTCAAAGAGGTTACGTTTGTTTCCTGTAAGAAAGTGAGAAAACTGCAAATCACGGTTTGACATTTATTACTATATTATTTAGATGATTTATAAACTTTGAGGAAAGGCCAAAGGATGACCCGTGAGAGGTTTCAAAAGGTTTGGGAAAAGGTCTGAAAGTTTCAAACCAAATTATTTAAGATAGTGAATATTTCCTTTTAATAACCTCTTTTGTGGATTAATGAATGTTCCATAACCCTTAACATTGCAGTATAATGTTTTTAGTGTATAATCTGTTGAAAATGCTGTCATAGTAAATGGTCTTTTCCCCAACTCCCAACATTCATAACAACAGGATTAAGTTCATAAGACATTTTACACCCTAACAAATGGTTATTTCCATAAAACTATGAACTATGTTTTCATTTCAATATAAAACATGTCCTTGAAGCATTTGAGTGAATACCGCCTTTGCTATGCCCAATCCCGTCAGATCTTGGAAGCTAAGCAGGGAAGGGCCTGGTTAGTACTTGGATGGGAGACCGTTTGGTAACACCAGGAAGCCTAGCGAATGTAGTGAGTGAGTGGTTGGTGGTGGTCGGAGGGGCCGATGGCGCAAACTGGTAGCCTCGCTTCTGTCAGTCTACCCCAGGGCAGCTGTGGCTACAATAGTAGCTTACCACCATCAAGTATGGAGTGAATGAATAGTGCAATGTAAAGCGTCTTTGAGTGTCCAGAAAAGCGCTATATAAAACCGATGCATTATTATTATCATTATTATTAATTCCATTAAGGACACCACAAAAGCATGATCCGTAGGTCCACAGAGTTAATGTAAAACCTGGTGAAAGTTTCTCTTAATTACTCAGTAAATGCCGTTACATAAAAACGATCGAGCAATGCTGCGTTCTGTGTTCATTAGCACGACTGCGACATCCTGTTCCCAGAGGTCTCAAAATGAACTGAAGCACAGATGAATCGTGTTGTTGTTCAGACTTTTCTGTTAAGTACTATCCTCCAGAGACTCAATTTAAATCAGTGGGCAGCACAAACTCCAATTGCTAATTTGTGTAACTTCAGGTTTAGAAATCTTTACTCGAACTACATTAAGAGGCCAATATTATGCCAAGTCTGTTATAACATTCAACATTCATCCAAGTCAGCCTCATTGTTCAAGTTGAAGTGTGTTTTCTTGCTTACAAATTTACATTTAATTCAAGTTCAACTTCCCCGTCCAATATCTTCAAGCCAGACTTAGCGTTTGTCACCACGGCAACGTCATCATCAGCATCATCTTGCTTCAGGCGACTGCACAGCCGACCTCGAGGCGAATCGGTATTTACATTCAAATTGATTTAAAGCTGAAAATCACAGCTCAAGTGTAACGGGTGGGACTGATTTATAAATATATGCATGGCCTACCACTGACCTCTGGAGAGGGCCATTCAACGCACCCGCCGCTGACAAATAGCCTCATTCACATGTAGTGCGTCACCGTCCTAGTGGAAAGAGGTGAGTGTCACGGGAGCAGGTGTTTGTACCTCTCTGTAGAAACAGGAGAATCCCCCACCACCACCACCCCTCCCTCTTCGATCCCGTCTCTAAAAAGGCTATTCATTATCTATCTACTGCTTTTTCAGGGCACCTTATATCATGGCGCGCCCAATTCTCAAAAAATTAATGGCCAGATTTTGATGAAAATAGGCAATAAAAGTCATGGGTCAGTGAAGTCGACGACTCAATATCCTCTCAGTTGTGTTTGAGCTTGGGGTGATAAAAAAACAATCATAATATGCTAATGAATTAGTCTTAAATAGTGCTTTTTAGATGCGCAAACACTATTTATTCAATCACAACATACAGTCAGGTCCATAAATATTGGGACATCGACTCAATTCTCATCTTTTTGGCTCTATAAACCACCACAAAAGATTTGAAATGAAACAACCAAGATGTGCTTAAACTGAAAACTTTCAGCTTGGGGCTATTTACATCCAAATCAGATGAACGACGTTTATACAACTGTTTGTATGTGAGCCTCCCACTTTTTAAGGGACCAAAAGTAATGGGACGAACGAAGTAACAATTATAAATCAAACTTTTTCCTGACGAAGTGCCCGTCAGTGACCCAGGACCTCTACCATGAGGTAGGAATGCGCGAGCACTTTCCGAAATATATAGTTTATGGTACCCGCGGAAGCGGGAACATATATGGAATATATATATATATTTATTTATTTACTTTCTTTCTTTCGCCCTGTCGCATTTTTCACCCAGTGAACATCACAGATTTTGGCCCAAAATTCAAACCCGATCCGACACAACTTTTGACTATTTCCAAATTTGAATTTCAAAATAGTGGCACGATAGCGCCACCTCAGTTTTTTTTTACATTGCAAGATAGGACGCGGGCAATCGGTACAGATGTGCATCATGACAAGTTGAGGAAAACATATTATTACGGCAACGCCGTCCGCCATAAATGGTCACATTTTATATAGCGCCCTTCTACCTGCTTTAGGCACTCAAAGCGCTTTACATCAAGGAACCAGTCACCCATTCACACTCTCATTCATACACCAGTGTACGCAGACACTGGAGGCAAGGTGGGTGAAGTGTCTTGCCCAAGGACACAACGACAGTGGGCACCTGCGGGATTCGAACCGCCGACCCTTTGGTCACAAGACGACCCGCTCTACTCTCTGCACCACCGTCGCCCCAATACGCCATAAAAAAAACAACAAAAAAACGCTGCAGCGAGCCTGTAATAAGTCGTCGATAAAACAACAACAATTAAAGAGGGGGTGTTATGCCACCATACTGGTGGGTGTCAGCCATTTTGGATGACAGGCCGCGAAGCGGGTATCCGCCTTTATTTTTCTCGTTGCAAGGCCGATAACATAATAACTTATTACATTATCGGTCAATCGTTATTACGTTATTGGCCCGTTATTACGTCATCGACTTATTACATTTTGAAATTGGTCAATTTATTACGTTATGGGTCGTTACTACGTTATCGGCCGTTATTATGTTATCGGTTCCTACAAGGCTCACCAGTGGTTTACACCTTGTGGTTAATCATCTGTATTCTCTCTGGTGAAGTCTTCTCTTGATTGTTGACTTTGACACACATACACCCACCTCCTGGAGAATGCTTTTGATCTGACCTATTGTTGTGAAGGGTTTTCTTCACCAGGGAAAGAATTCTTTGGTCATCCACCACATTTGTCACCCCTGGTCTTCTGGGTCTTTTGGTGTTGTTCAGTTCACCGGTGTGTTCTTTCTTTTTAATAATGTTCCAAACTGTTGATTTAGCCGCGCCTAATGTGTTTGCTATCTCTCTGATGAGTTTGTTTTGATTTTTCAGCCTAATGGCTTGCTTCATTGATAGTGATTGATCTTCAATTCATATTGAGAATTAACCACAACAGTATGCAAAATACAAATATCACACTTGAAATGATCTCTGGACATCTCATATGTTCCTTATGAATGGGATAATGAGGGAAGAGCAGACACCGGGCCATGGAACATATACAAACGGTTGTAATTCCTACACCATTCATTCGATTTGGATGTAAATACGCTCAAATTTAAAGCTGAAAGTCTGCAGTTTAAGCACATCATTTGAAATTGATTGTGGTGGTTTATAGAGCCAAAAATATAAGAATTGAGTCGATGTCCCAATATTTATGGACCTGACTGTATGTGTGCCTAGGGTAGACTGATGGAAGCAAGGCTGTCAATATCCGCCACAACCACCAACAACTCGCTCACACTACATTCAAACTGATGCAAAGCGGGTGAAGTGTCTTGCTAAAAGGCGCGACAGTCTGCACCAGTCCAATCCGTGATAGAAAACTTTTTTCGAACAGTGGACACACGCTCTATAAACACTGAGCCACCATAAGAAAAGTGAATATAGTGACACCAAAAATAAACTCCAGGCTGATTGCACTGCCCTTTGGGCAAATTCAGATGACAAGTAAACACAACACAATATACATTTTCAATCTCCTCTGAAAGGACAAAAAAGTCCAATATTTACTTCACTAAAACCACTCAAATTGTAATTTTAAAAGCATTTGAACAGATGGTTGCATCAAGGCCAATATAAAATATTGGTTTGTGCGATGTGTCAAAACACTTTAATCCATACTATTGACGTTTTCAGATTTTCCGGCCTTGTCCACTGCACACCGCTCTCTACAATAAGCCCTGATCTTCATCGTTCACACCACATCCGTCTTCTGCTCTAACAATTGCTTTTGATAGCTTCCAATATAGTTTCCACAGTACTGTCCCCACATTAAAGACATATGTAAAAGTATGTGTGCATTGGTGCTGATAAAGAGTATCAGGAGGCGTTTAATCTCTTCTTTATTTACAACGCACTGCCGTCGTTTCAGTCTATGACAGGCCGGCCCACCACTCACTTTACAATCGCCTTTCTTTGTGAAGGTGACAGCGCTGACACCCGAGCTCTGAATCACATCTAGCTTTTGCCAAAAAACTGTCAGTCCGTTTAAAAAAATACAGACATGATTTTTCACTCAACATCAAAATGTCAATAATTTAATTGTAAGGACCTTACATTGAACACAAATGTCTCCACATCACTACATTATGACAATCTTTGAAACAGTCAAAGACGTTAACCAGTACCATCCAGCATGTTGTGCATGCACCAGAGTGGTGTGGTTATGATGATGAAGACTTTGGATTTAGGGACTCATGTTGTCAAAGAAGAGGAGTCTCAGGGCTCTCGCTCCATGATCAATCCACCTGACTTGAAGCTCCATTTCCAACGTGAGAGCTTGCCAGGGATTGATCCGTCCTGAATGGCTGATAATGAGCGGTATTGTACATGACACAAGTCCACGCTTTTGTGCTGTTTTGTGAGGAATAATACTGTCCACAGAGGAGCCCTGTTTGATCTACCTTAATGCGCTCGTTACCAGTTCTGGCCGACTGATCAATAATATCCTGTGGAGTGTCTTTCTCAGCAGCTCAAGATCTTGATGAAGGCTCGTCTGAACTCGATGTTGAAAGTGGTGTAGATGACCGGGTTGAGGGCACTGTTGACGTAGCCCAGCCAGGTGAAGGCGCTATAGAGTGCAGGGGGCACCGAGCATGTCCTGCAATGGGTGTTCAAGATGTGCGTCACAAAGAAAGGCAGCCAGCAGATCAGGAACACGCCTGGGGCGGAGAGAGAGATGAATGAGGACGGAGATGTTGAGGGGGAGGTATGGACAAAATGAGGGAGAGAAAATAGTACAGCATTAAAATCGAGTCTGTAACATCTTTGTTTTCTTGAAGCCAAACGCAGAGGACTGAAGAAAAGTTTGGAGACGCCAACCAAGTAGAAGTCACCTACAAAGCTGCCTGTATTACTAAAATAAATATTCCTTTTTTTTTTAACCTAATGATGTGTTATGAAAACTTTAAAAATAACTCACACTTGTAAACTTTATGTAAACTTCCTCCCTAGAATTATCACTCTAAAACACACGATTATCACTCTAAAACACACGCACACGCACACGCACACGCACGCGCACGCACACGCACACGCACACGCACACACACATCAAAGACTCAACTGTTTAACAAAAAGGGAAAACACTTTCTTGGAGTTTAGTGGCACACATGACACATGTTCCGACTGTCTTTCCAATCCGGTTTTGTCACACACGTGAAGCACAGTGGATTTGACAACTGGAGCCACAGCAGTGAAAAGTGAGCGGGCGCATGCAGATGTGACTCTGCATCTAATTAAAGGTGTGACCCTGTGACGTCAGTGTTACAGCCGGATCTGTATGGACGCACACACAGCCGAGACAAGAGGGAGCCTCTATGAATGCACTCAACAAACTACTCTATTGACATGTGCAGTTTGAGCTGAGTTATACTTTTGCAAATTGCAGTTGTGAACCGTTTGATAGAAATTCATCTGAGTTTTTTTTAATCACAAAGCACCAGCTACACAAAGCCCAGTTCATTCAGTGAATTGTCTGTATATGACTTCACAATGTTAATTCTTAAGATCCCATCTGTTGTCCACTTTGAGATAAGTTGGCCATTTTGCAAACAAAAACAGTTTAAAAGTTTTTTTTTGCCAATATGCTTTCATTATTAAAGGCTGCTTACAACAGGCAAAATGGACCTTTTTTAACAGGGCAGTAGTAACCAGGACATTGGGCGGGAAAAACTAACCCCTAAGCCATCATGTTGATTTATAAATGACTTGGTGGGAGCTTGTAATAAACTAATGGCGAGAATGTAAAATACTGGAGTTATTGTTCACATAAAAGCATTTGGACACCGAGCGTGTTAGATATAGTGACCCAGCAGCTACAGTAATGGAGTTGTCCCGCTGTTTTCTCTTCTCTTTACTCTTTGTTTATATAGTTTTTTATCAATTATTAAGTCTACGGACAATGCTTTTTACAGAAACGTTCCTATGGTAACAGTTTACAACATTCAATGCTGAAGTACTATAGTAGTGCACTCAGTCCTTCAAAGACCGTAACAGGTGACATTGATGCAGTGGGCAGCGCTGCGAGCAGGGGAGAAGCCCATTTGCGGCGCCCCGGTGTTTTCCCTGACACACTGTAATGTGCTCGGACCCCTTTGATGAGGCTGCGGAGAGGCGGATGTGACGGCCACCGCAGCTAATGGGACCTGGCGCCGAGGACCTGGCGCAAATTGGAGTGTGTGGAAGCATGTCAAGAAAAGCTCGCGGAGCAGCCAGCAGCGCGCCCCGACACCAGTGACATTTCTGCTTGATTTGCACTGGCTTTGTTGAATAAGCCCGGAATGCACAAACGGGCCGGTGTTATGAAGTCGGGGGTGGACTATTAACAGGTGAATGGTTTCTGAGAACACAGGCGAGTCCGTTAATACGCTGGTATGAGATTTTAATATAATTTCTGCTCCATCTGACAGAGCCGTGGCTGAGTTAGGACAGGTCCCCGGTCAATTGGCTTTCTCTGAGTAATAACATTGGACTCATTTTTCTGATATCAAAGCCCCTGTGCCTAATTTCTCTTTGTTCAAAGTGGGGAAGTTGGATCCAGACTGCTACTAGCTTTGACCCCAACATGTTTGTAACTCTTGGAAACTTATTTTTGCTTTGCACATTTTCCAAAACCTGGCAGTGCTCTTACAATTCGTACAGACGCTTTAGAAAGTTCAAATACCTGCCGGCACAATCCTTTTCCATCCACCCACAAACTGTCAAATTCAAAACCCGTCTCATCACCATGATTTTATCTCAAACAAACCAGACGGGTGGAGACAGATGAGGTTATCTTTTGCAGGTTAAGATCTGTTAATGTTTCTGTTAATGTTCTGTCACTTGAAAGAAACCGATCAGACATGCCTGCAATTACCCTGACATTAGTGACTGTACTGACAAAAGGACAAGTTGTCATTAATTAAAAGTTTCTGCTTATTTATAGTGGAAACTTCACACCATTAAACTTTGACTCCTCAAAAAACAGTCACGTTTTCAGTCATTGATGTCCCGGAGGCGTTCAGTAATGAAGTCAGTTTACTTACAGTAAAGTACAGTACAGTAGTATTTTTGAGGATATGTAGTTAACCTGAGTAGTCTCTTTGTTGAGAACGTGTTACTTTTTTTACTACTACTACTACTACTACTACATTTGAAAGAAAATATAATACTTTCTACTCCACTACATTTCTACAGAAGCTACAAAGTGAAAGTCAGGCCACATATTTTGGCGCTGTGCGAGTGAACTGTCAATACCAATGGCTCACAACAAGTAAGAAGATTTGTCCCTGGCCTGTTGCTGTTCAGGTGGTGAACTTACAATCTTAAGCGACGAAGTTATTCCCAACTATTTTCTTAAGACATTATTTGAGTAACTTTCATTGGAGTATTATTGGAATATCATTTGACAAATAGTATCTGTACTTTAACTCAAGTAAATCAAATACTTTGCCCACCACTGGAAGCAGCAAAGTAAACATTGTTTGCACTAAGCTCGTGTTTCCCAAACAAAACTTACCCCTTAACCAAGTGCATTTTCTCTAGTTTGGCTTTACCTGAATCTAAAAGTTTCTGGACTGAAGAGCAACAGTGCCTCATTTGAAAGCTAAGGCCTACAAAACTGATCCTTACTTATTGTCATGTTATCGATGCGTTTTTGTCATGTGTTTGTCTCTTTTTTGTCGTGTTTTCATAGTTCTTTTTTCTTTTTTTCCGTCACTTTGGTTTTGCCACTTTTTTGTCGCTCTTTAGTCACTTTTATCTTGACTTAATGCCTCATGCCGAACAGAAACCCTGGTCTGTGTGTGGCACTCACCGAGGACTATGGCCAGCATCTGAGTTGCCTTCTTCTCCCGGGCGTGCATGCTCCTGAAGCGCGAGCTGTTGAGGTTGAGGTGGGACAGGGGTCTGAGGGAGGTGTGCGTACGCCCGTTGGACAGGTCCTTCACCTCACAGCTCATGCGGATCGTAGGCCTGTCGTTGGGGCTGCTGTCCTCCGCGTCTTCGTCCCCTCGTCCCCGCGCTCCTGCCCCAGGTCCAGCTCTGTCCGGCCGCACGACGCGTGGCTGATGCTGCAGTAGTTCTGAGTGTCCACCGGGGGCAACATGGAGTTCTCCACGGGGCCGGTTTTGGGACGCTTGCGCCACAGACACCCTGACAGTAGACTGGGTTTGGGGGGCGCTGGGGGCTCCACACTTTGCTGTCACAAAACACAGAACAGTGGCTCACATTTATTCTCTACTCAGCGGTTAGATGGCGGCTGAAACCGACACAGCTGACAGCTTTTCATGGCTGTTCTCAGTCATTCCAGGCCACGTTTTGTATTTCATCGCCTAAACTGAATGCGCTCTGCCAAAGCATCAAAAGCACCTGTGTTTGGACACCAGTGATTGCTGTATTTCCTCTTCTTCAAAGATTTCTTCAGTCTGTGCGAGGAGGACTGTGTGTTGTTAACAAAAGTAAGAACGTTTAAGGTATTACACCTCACAGTCTGAAAATCGATGAAGTGGAGCCATGAATACAATATAATAAAGATGAGCGGGTCTCATTCAGCCCCATTCATTATAAAGGTTCCCGAGTCCTGTGTGAACCCTAATGGCCGCTCTGTCTCCTCCTACGCAGCCTGTTCCTTAAAAGGGCAAAAAGGCGGAAAGCCCTACGCTCACGGGGCGGGCGGAGCCTCCACAGAGCTCCAGAGCTTGATTGACAGGCTCTTGCTTCCAATTTTTGGGCTGATAAACAAAAACCAGCGTGGTTAAAAATATTTCACCTACCCCGGCGTTGTCACATAGCGATTTTTAGAAAAAGAAAAACTCTTTGGAGCCAGGCTTTTAAGCCGTTCTTGGGACGTTTGAAGTCTCATTAGAATCAATGCTCCCAAGTGTCTCTTGGAGTCGCCTCTGGACACAAGGGATGGTATTAGAGCAATGTCAGCTCCCCGCCATGAGGACCATAGAGAAGAGCGCTCCTCGCCCATTGAGTGGAGCAGAGCGATTTTTTAAAACCCTATGGCGCTGTTAGTATTCAGCACATAGAAGCAGACAGTGGCTCCAATTATAGCAATACATTATCTTTATTGCCTGTTCATTGATCCTTTCCAAGTACCACTGGCAATAAATTTAAATTTACAGCAAGCTGCACTTCAACTTCTAATTAGTTTTTTCCGGTGATATAATTAAAACTCACTCCTTGGTATAACATATTTCACAACGTTTAGTTGTTTTATTTCAACCTTATATGCAGTCACCCTTACCCACACATACATTTTATAATCCCTTCTGTCGCAGAAAGTAACAAAACCAACCTCTGAGCTGCGATTGCATAGAAAAACAAAAAGTAGAGGAAGAGAAAAGTACAAAAACTAAAAACAGCAGCACAGTCGATACAAGGGTCAGTCAAGCGTTAGGCCATTCAACAAAACTAGAGCAAGAGAGAAAGAATAAAACCCAATGGATGCTGCAGTTGAATATATTGCACGTACCACTTTAATCCTGATAGGTGACAGGTCCTGCTTGGCCTTGGCAGTCTCCTCCTGTAGACATGTCTCCTAAGGGAGGACACACAGGTTACACATGGAAATGATTTTTCCACAAGAATGCCCTACTCCTTACATTCCCATCTGTTTACAGGTATGTGGAGCTATATTTGTCTCTGTATGGAAAAAGGGAGATACATAAATATGAGCCGCTTCCTGCCACATGTGCAATGACAGTGAAAGGCTCTCGTAAAGACCAAGGTCTGTAGTCAATGTTGAAGATGGGGAAATGGAACATACACGGGCAGGTTTTTTGGCCCACAGGCTTTGCAGAGCTCGGGATTGTGTCATCAAATCCGCTGGGACAGTGGTTCAAACTTTTCACACCAAGTACCACCTCATAAAATATTTGACCCACCAAACACCTCCAGGGCTTGACTTGGACCAAATCTGGACTACACCAGTTCTAAAGAGGGGCTGAAATAGACCAAAAACTCTAAACTTGGTGTAACCAGAAAACACTGAACTGAAATGTGTAAGTACAATACATTAAATTATATCTAAATAGAATGAATAAAGTCTAAAATTGCTGATCTCGTTTTTGTACACATACCACAGTTTGAGAAACATTGCGCTGCTAAGATTGCTGGTGCCGTCCATATGATTAAACTATGGAGAGTGTACAGTAAAATATTAAATCCTGGAGTCATCGTTTACGTAAAAGCATTCGGACACAGCAAATGTTTTTACCAGTAGTGACCCGGCAGCTAAAGGAGTGGTTTTAAAGATCTTTAGGTTATTGTTTAGCTAATGTCAGTCAACACCAACCCCCTAAACATGGCAGATATCTATGTTAATGTTTCACTTATTTCTAACTTAATTTATATCGATTCTATTCTATATATCTCGAACCCTACTGGACAGGACAGTACATTGTGATTTTTAGCGCATTTTCTGAGCCGACACTGCGGCTGAGCTTTAACACATAAGCAAGCTGCACACTTTTGTGCAATTGGATTTGTCATAAATTCACAATGTGGTTAAGGAACAATGCATTGAAAGCAGTTTAATCTCGCTGCAGAGGGATTATCGCGCAGTTATGGTGCTATCTGGGCATTTGGATTGAATTTTCTGAGATTGTTGCTAGCTTTACCTAGTTCTTCCTGGTTTAACTTTTCTGTTGAATGTGTGTATGTGATGGTGTAAAGCAGGGTGAGCATGTAGTGAGGGCAGACAGCACTTAAAATTAATTCACATTTAAACACTTTATTTTCAACACACAACTCAATTGATCACTTTCTAAATAACAGGCCACACCTGCAAGTTAGGGGGACTCCGAGTAAACTCAAGGGGTACGTGAGACAAAAGGTTGAGAACCACTGGTTACTTATTATGTTACTTATCCAAAATGAGTGTCAATCAGAAAAACAGGTTGTCATATGCACTTTCAGTAAACCATGAACAGCAAATGTAGTCTTATCTCTCGGAAGACTGTGGTTTCACTACATTTGCATTCAAGCAAACTAGTCAATCAAGAGGATTGAGATTCCCGTAGGCGTAACAAGTAGAGGCAGGCTGTATGGCTAGATATAGTTCCTCAAAGAACTGCCTGCAATACAGTCTGGGATGCTGGTATTTTAATAATCACTGGGTGATGAATTCATGTTTAATTATGGCTTAAATACAAAGCACCTCCATCCATCCATCCATCCATTTTCTTCCGCTTTATCCGGGGCCGGGTCGCGGAGGCAGCAGTCTAAGCAGAGATGCCCAGACTTCCCGATCCACGCACACCTCCTCCAGCTGTTCTGGGGGACCCCGGGCGACACCAGCCCAGCTCGGAGACATAGTCCCACCAGCGTGTCCTGGGCCTTCCACGAGGCCTCCTCCCAATAGGACATGCCTGGAACACCTCCGAGGGAGGCGGCCAGGAGGCATCCAGAACAGATGCCCTAGCCACCTCAGCACCTAAGGAATATTAATTCAGATCCAACCCCTTTAACTATACTAGGAGCGGTTCAAGCATTTCCAATTAAAAGCACAAATTAGCACTGCACTGATGACTCCATAGATTGCAAATGTTGCTAATTCCCCATTTGGTGACATTTTTAGGAAACGTCTGCCCTTCAGTGATGACTTTCAATTTAATACATGTGGATCATAAAAGCAAAGTACCTCAATATTAATAACAGCTGATATTCACCTTCAAGCTTTCTCCTTGCAGCCAATACTAATTTACCAAATCATAAGAAAATCATACTGATTGTGCTCACACTGGAGTCAAGGTGACTATATTCCTTGTGAAATGAAAAAAATGTGTTGTATTGCTTTTGGGGGTGGCCGCTTATAAGCTCTTGCTTCAGCCCACTCCTTTTGAGCAGAAGGTTTACTGCTCAAATAAACTAATAAACTAAACTAAACTAAAGGTAAGGTGTCTTACCCAAGGACACATCAGACGTAAGTAGTGAGAGTGAGTCACAAACTCTTTAAACTTGCATTAGTCAGTGAAGTTTGTATGTGGGTTCAACCATCAAAGCAATAGTTTTAACTGTTTTTTGGTGAAATAAATATTTTAGGGATTTTAAGGTTTAGCGACAAAACCTACACCTCTAAACATCAGTTTTTGTTCATATGCTCTTGTGTATCTGGTTGATTTCTTTTTGAATGTCATTGCAAGCAGGATGTGAAGAAGCACCTGTTGAACCTCTATGACTGCAATACAGCTTTGTATTGCTGCTGCTGCTGTAACACAAAACACTGCATCCAGGTAAGAAAAAACAAACAATTAGAGTGAATGAAGGTTGTCAAAAGTATGCAGTAGTAGTAGCAAAGTGTTTTTTTAAATAGGAGACATGTTTCCTTTCTCTCTAAAAGGCTTCCTCAGCTCTGTTTGCAAACTAGAACCATGGGTAGGCATGTTTGCTTGGAGGAGGGACAATTTTTTTTCATTGACCAAGGGCTGAACCTGCCAATTTTAGCCCAAAGTAAAACACAACTTTCTACAAATGCCAGTGTTGTACATAATGTATGACCTAATGTGGTGTTCCGTTAAGTAATTTATAGTATTTCTCACATTTTTAGAGTACTTTAACTCTAATAATGTTGAAGTACTCTTTGATTTATTTCTCAAAATAAGGGCCAGAGGTTCGATGCTGGAGGGCTGGATATGGTGCCTGGGCCTGACGTCGCCTACCTCTGATTCAGACCGTCCTGACCGACCGATCAATCAAATTTCATTTATAAAAGGTCTTTAGCCTGTCCTTGAGGCGTGTCCATGATGAAATGCAAGTCCATGCGTGGAAAGTACCAGATTTGGGCCCTGCCACGGCAAAGGCACAATTTCCCCGCACTGTTTTGAGCATGGTACAAGCGAATAATCTCTGTTTATGTGTTGATTTAACAAGCATTGTGTCAGGGAAAAGAATAGAATGAAGTTGATACTCACTTCAGGGGCAGTGAGCAGAACAAATGGCCATTAACAAACTAACAAAGTGGAAGAAGCAGAGCTGAGGAAGCCTCTTGGATGAAAGGTGAAACGTATTCCATTCTAATTACAACCCAGTGGAGATGGCTATGTTTTTAAACCCTTTCCTAAGATGAAAAGCCCCAGCACAAGAGAGCGCTTACACAAACATATAAGTGATAAATAATGGATGGAAGTAGAGTAAGACATATTTCATATTCCAGTGTGCAGTATGTTCCTTCGGCTGCCCTACATTATAATATAATTTTGAACTGCGCTCCTTCAAGGCTTGGGACCTTCTTAATGCATGCCTCTTCCACTCACGGCTGATTCCCCAAACTGGCTCAACCAAAACCTATTATCTGTAACCTGCCGCTAAACATCTGAGCCTTTGACTGTGAATCTGTGTGCAACCAAGGGGGGAAATATAAAGCGGGGGGAGAAATCCGAGTTCCATTACAGACAAAGCTCAAAGGGAAAGCTAGTTGCTGATCAGGAATGGCTAATATACAGTAGAGCCTGTCGTTTTGAAAAAGTGGGGGTGATACTGATGCTGACCTAACTCTCCTTGCCTGAAGATAAAGACATCAATTTGTGTGATCGATGGATCTGGGGCGGCGCTAAGATTGACATATCCGGATCAAAGAAGTGTCAGGATTAAAATAAAACTGCATTGTAATGTGTTGACTTCCTTTCCTTCCGTCAATCATGTTTTGTGGGATCAAAGATGAGAACAGCGTTTTGTGTCGACAAAACCCCGACTCTGCCCTTTGACTTTGTTATGTATTTACAGAACACTCCAAAGTCACACAGCGGCGACACTCTGGAGATTTCGTCTTTTAAACATACGGCGAGAAAGTCTTAAGAGCTGCCACCTTTTGATCCAATGTTTTGCTTTATTACTGTGATTATACGCACATTTCACGCCCCGGCGGATAACATTTAGCGGCGTGGTGTGCCGAAAAAGGGTCAGAAAAGGAAAAGGCCTGATATTCGCAGGTGACTGGCAATTTTCACATTATTGCCTGACTGCATAATGTACTGGGGAAAACATGGAGTTATTTGAAGGTCGGAGGACATGAATTTTTAGTTCACAATTAAAACATGAGCACCATAAATCACAAAGGGCAGAATGGTTTACTTTGCTGCAAAGGTCATTTACAAAAAGCTATTATTAAAGCTCTGTGAGTACTATATCTGTGTCCCCAGATGTAAACATGTTTAAAACAAATATGATCATTTATGTCACGGTGGCACAGCGGTTTGCACTCGTACCTCAAAGCATGACGGTCTCGGGTTTGATCTCTGGGCCGGTCGGGGCCTTTCTGTGTGGAGTTTGCACGTTCCCCCCGTGCATGCGTAGGTTTCCTCCCCCCGTGGTGGCGGTTTCCCCCACCACTAAAAACACGTATATACCAGAATGAATGATGTGTGAGTGAATGGATAGTGGTGGTCGGTGGATCCATTGGCGCAGATGTGTGCAGGCGCGCTTCTGTCGGTCTGCCCCAGAGGGCTGCCGTGGCTACATGCTGTACTTACACCATTGTGACATGTGCTTTGTGATCCTATCTACTGTATGAAAGACGCTGTACAGATACATTTCATGTTCTCTAACTTTTTACACTACTCATGAAATATTTGATCTACTAAGTACCACCAGGACTTACCAACACCCAATATGGACTAACCCCCATCAGAAATGAGCAAAAATAGACCGAAATGGGACTAAATTGGGTGTACACCAGGTCTGAACCAGAAAAAAACACCAAACAGAAAAAAACAACAAAAATGACTTAATCCTAAATGCAGTTATGTCAAATAAAATAATAATTGTAATGTTCATTATTTTTATTTCAATCAGAAAGCAGACATTTTGGGTTATCAGATACTACTGCTAAAACTAGTTTTCAATAAATCTCAAAGGATGATCGTTAAAAAAATGAATCAATACATTTGACAAGAAAAAGCTTCTGAAAATAGAAGTACAACGTCCTCAGCTCAACCAACCCAGTCCAGTCGATGGTATTTGAACATCTGTACTATCAGGTCCACTCAGGATGTTGGTCGTGGCGTTTTTAAACCAGTAAAAGCCTTTCCTCCGAACATTTCCTTTATAATCTGTCATTCGCAGGGTGCTTATTTGACAGCATAATACAAGTTTCTGTAAAAAGCCAGATGCGACTCTCAGCTGTGATATGAACACGTAAACTCCTAATGCAGCTCGTTGTTATATGGCTTGAAAGAGAAAAGCGAACCGTCAGCTGCGGCCTGAAAGCAGACGTTCACTACGGCCCCATTCATATGCATCTGAATGAGGATGTTTTTTTGTACAAAATAATACTGTAATTGTGAAAGCGCCTTTCAGTTCATTAAAGAAATAACAACCGGGCCTGAGCAAGAATAAATTATTTTGGCTTACACTGTGTCCTCGTCTGACCAAATTTGACCCGCGTAATTTTAGAGCACAAGCCAAAGAGACTGCAAACTGCTGGGCTTAGCTAAATCTCAAGTGACTGCAATTTGTCAATGTTTTTTTTTTCCTATCGGGTCAAGTCAGGTGCCTCCAAGTAAGCAGTTATTCAGTGATTATCTCCACATGCCTCACTGAAACAGCCCTTACATGAATTCAGATTTCAGAACAAGTAGAACACTGGCCTTGGAGTAGAGTTGAACAATTGTGTGCAATCTTCTACAGAGTTGTGGTTTAATTTTGGTAAATGGTACATTCAGCTCACTGTGCACACTTGTATTTACACCCGGGAGCTGTACTGTACCATTTGAGAAAAGACTGAGGTATAAAATGCTAAACTGACACAAACAGGAAACAAGACATGTTTGTAGAGGTCTGAACTACTGGGTTAGCCGGTGGTTTACAAAATGTAATGTAAGAAGAGACTACAGACTATACAGTAACTGAAAAAGGTTTACCAGAACATTCCTCATTATACACTATTTTATCATCCTCCACTAAAGTTAAGAAAATAAAAGATATTTAGCACTTCTTGACACTGTCATTACTGCAGCCACAAGCGCTGTTATGCACTCTACTTAATGTGCCTGTCCAAATCCAGTGTAGATAAAGAGAGTTGGCAGGAAGTACAGCTGGTGTCGAGATAAATGACCCAAAAATCGCTTTGGATAATACAACAATATAGTCCAAGATTAGAGCCAAGATTGTGTGTTCCTTTACCTTTTATTATGCCGTATTTGATACTTTGAAACCATATTGATGTTGAACAAACCTCCTACACAGACAAAAAGGAGAAAGGTGGTGACTGACCACAGATGGTGGCACAGAGCCCGGCTGGACCTTCCCGCTGGCCTGGCCAAATGCAATCCTCTTCCGGCGCATCCGGAGGAAGACGTAGATACGGATGTAGACCAGCAGGGTGACTATGAACGGCAGGTAGAAGGACACCACAGAGGAGTAGATGACAAAGTCCGGGTTGGAGATCGAGCACACCAGAGGGTTGTCTGAAATGGTTATGTAAAACAGAAGCCATTAGTCGGTCCATAGGCGCAATTAATGTAAACAAAAGACGACGTATGACCTTGCATTATGCCCTTGCAAACCACCTTTCGTGCTCTAACATAACACCACACTGCACTTAGAGAGACATGATGGATTTACTAATCAGCACATCAAGATAAAAGGCCCTTTGACGTCATGATGATAATGAGCGGACCGATTTTCACTCACGTTTCGGGGTTAAATAGCTATCAGCCCGGGGCTAATCAATCTGTAAATTAGTTTATTAGTTATTAGTTTATTAGTTAAGTTTATTTGAGCAGTAAACATTCTGCTCAAAAGGAGTGGGCTGAAGCAAAAGCTTATAACCGCCCACCCCCAAAATCAATACAACACAATTTCTCATTTCACAAGGAATATAGTGGAACAAACAAAGGAACAAAACAATGAAACAGCAAAAAAAAAAGATTATATACACCTGCAGTTTCTGATCATGGCTGAAATTACCATTTACAAGATAGCTTTACATAAAGACATTACATGACAGAAACTCATGTAACTGTATACATTCCCCAAGAAGGAGTAATACTGATTATGAAACAACAATGATAATGCTACATAAAGAACCGTGCCAGTCGCATGCACGACCTCTGCAGCATCACACCCGTTTATAAAATAACTTTATCCTATTGCAATTACATAATCAATCATACAATTAGCAGCATCATATTTTGATTTGCCTCATTGGCAAAAGAGAACCTGTTACACTTCAAAGTTGCTTTTTTAACACAGACCAAATTACAAAGCATTGTTTGAAATGTTCATATAGATAACAGAAACAAAGTACAATGACAACCACGGTCTTGTTTCATGTTCGATGTTTAGTACAAAGCAAGTAACAAAAGGCAACCCTTAATATAATATATTTCAGCATGTTACCAATGCCAAACCTTGGTAACATTACCGAAAGTCACTATTTTTATGTTATAAAGGCACATTACTATGCAGTACATATTATACTTCGTGATCTTGCTACTTTCGAGTTGTCATTACCATCCTCAGTATAATATTAATTTGTGTACAATTTTCCTCTTGTTTTTTTCACATATATAATGTATTATGTAAGCCCTACATAGTGTAATGCATTAAAAGTCAGGGTGTAGAGCGGGCCAGTTGAAGAGGGCAGTAGCTCCCCATCCACAAACCCCCACCCAGCTGCCCTAACAGCTGATTTTGTAGATGATGTTCCTATGCTGTGTGGTGCATTTAAAGACGAGGTTTATGATCCCCTTGGGGGGGTCCCTCTCAACAGATTCATAGCCTTTTTTAATTATTTATTTTTGTATCTTTGAGCAATAGAGTGACAACCGTTCAAAGCAACACTTAAATGCAATTAGGTCTTGCTGCTCCCCCTAGAGGCAACGCATTTCTTCTTCTCTATACTTTTCAATAACAGGTTGATGTTTGGACATTGTTTCATCTCCATCTCCAATTTATTCCACAATTGTACACCACTCACTGTCGGGCTAAAACTTTTTAAAGTTGTGCTATGTGTGTTTCCTCTATAATCAAGGAAGAGTGTTGCTGCTTGGAACGGTTGTCATTCTATTGCTCAAATTTACAAATTGAGAATTAGGGTCGGCAAGTTATGAATCTGTTGAGAGGGACCCTCCCAACGGGCTCAAAACCTTGTCTTTTAATGCACCACTCAGCATAGGAACATCATCTACAAAATCAGCTGTTAGGGCAGCTGGGTGGGGGTTTGTTGATGGGGAGTTTCTGCCCTCTTCAACTGGCCCACTCTACACCCTGGCTTTTTAATGCACCTCACTATGCAGGGCTTACATCATACTTCACATCATACTTCACATATAACTCAATTAAACAAATATAATAATAATGATAATTAAACCCAAATTAAATTATATTGAGGATGGTAATGACAACTGGGAAGTAGCAAGATCTCAGAGTATAATATGCATTAATGCACCTTTATAACATAAAAGTAGCTCATGCTTTTGTTGGTTCTTTATTTTGCTGTTGTTTTTATTTTATTCTTCTTCATTATTTATTGTTACTTTGCCCTATGTTCCTTTGTTTATGATTTGCTACCTTGTAAATGTTAAATGTAATGTTATTATTTTATTTTGGGGTGGGCGCTTATAAGCCTTTGGCTTCAGCCCACTCCCTTTGAGCAGGTTAACTGCTCAAACAAATAAATAAACTAAACTAAAACTAAACTATGTTTCTGAATCCTAAAGTTTAATTCATCACGTAATTCATAACAACCAGTACGTTCTTGAAACCTTCTTTGTATTTGGCCCGGTAACAGTTTGTGCTCTGTATAACATCTGTACTGTTTGGAACTCAACAATGTCACAAAACTTCATGATCTTTGATTTTAAAGTTTGTGTGGAGTTTGTGTGGTCCAAAAACCCAACTTTATGAATTAATCGTATTGCTCTTTTTTGTAGCATAACTATTGGTTTTACTGTGTTTATTGTAGGTAATACCCCAAACCACAGTACAATAATTTAAATAGGGCAAAATCAGAGAACAGTATAATGTAGAGCTTTAATGTTTAAGTTATGCTTTACTTTTGCTATTACTGCAATGCTTCTTGAAATTTTAGTAGTTATATATTTAATGTGAGATTTCCAAGTAATTCTATCGTCTATAATAACACCAAGGAATTTGATTTCATGCACTCGCTCGATAACAACACACTCTATCTGAATTGCTTCCTGAGCATTGGTATTACAGTTGCCAAATATCATCATTTTGCTTTTACTCAGATCTAAAGATAGTTTGTTTTGTTTGAACCACTTATTGACACTTTTGAGTTCCAAGTTAACAATCTGACACACACAGTTGTTGCAAATCGTCTCCTGATGCAAAAATATTTGTATCGTCTGCAAACAAGATCAATTTAAGTATTTGAGAAGTTTTACAAATGTCGTTTAGATACATATTAAACCGTTTTGGGCCCAGAATGGACCCTTGAGGTAAACCACACACAATTTCTT
The DNA here is from genome assembly GCA_007210695.1 of Neogobius melanostomus. NCBI lineage: Eukaryota > Metazoa > Chordata > Actinopteri > Gobiiformes > Gobiidae > Neogobius > Neogobius melanostomus. The sequence continues at coordinate 1,037,392 of VHKM01000035.1, read as the reverse complement.
GACAACTCGACTGGTAATCCCCTTGCCTGGCCTGCCAGACACTCCTCCTTTCTGTCCTCGGAAGCCGTCACCTGTCACCACCACGCACTCTTCCAAAACATTAAAGATGGCGGCCGATACACTGTTTTCTTCTGCTCTTTCGTCTGTTTTAAATTATTTGGAGAATATGAAATCCCTAAAACCGGAGCAAGAAACAGCGTTCGAAGCGTTTCTCGTAAAAAGGACGTTTTTTGGAAAGACTTTCTGCCGCTTGTTACTGCAACGTATCTAGCGTTGCTCTGTCTTTGAAATATCTATGAAAAGGCATGTCGTTTGGCAGGCCAGGCAAGTAATCCCCCATTTACACACACTGTTTTCTATTTTTTAAATAACTGGTAACCGACTGTAGTGCTACTCCCCTAATCCCATAATGATCTAGCTTATTGATTAATATATCATAATTTATTGTGTCAAATGCTTTACTCAGGTCAATAAACAACCCTATTGCATATTTCTTGTCATCTACAGCATTATTTATTTCATCAATTATATCAAATAGCGCGTGTGAAGTTGAGTGATTATTCCTAAAACCAAACTGATTGTCAGAGAGTAAGTTATTTCTTTCAATAAAGCTGTCAAGTCTTGAGTTAAAAACCTTCTCTAAGATTTTTGAGAATTGCGGTAAAAGGGAAACAGACCTGTAGTAAAGAGATGTTTATCTCCTGCCTTGAACAGAGGAATCACTTTTGCTACTTTCATACCATCAGGAAATTGTCCAGTTTGCAACGATAAGTTACAAATGTATGTTAACGGCTTAGAGATACTTTCAATAACACTTTTTAAAGTTTTCATATCCAGGTCATAATGATCTGTCGAGTTTTTTTTTACACCCTCAATGTCCAGTATCTCCTTTTCCTGAACAGGTTTAAGGAACAAAGACATAGGATTTGCATCTATTAGCTCACAATTATAGTTCTCAACATTTGCAATTTTTGCAGCAAGGTTCGGTCCAACATCTACAAAGAATTTAATAAATGTGTTTACTACCTCGTTCATATTATGTATCGTTTTATCCTCATCTTTGAAATATTGTGGATAATTGATCATTCTTGGTTTGTTTCTGATTAAACTATTGAAGATGTCCCATAAGCCTTTAGTATTATTCTTGTTGTTATCTAACAACTTATTATAGTAATCCTGTTTACATTTTCTAATGATAGCTGTTAATTTATTTTGATATCTTTTATATTTACCCTCCGCTTCGTTTGTTCTGTTGTTTATACATTTTTTGTAAAGTGATTTTTTTTTTCTTGCAAATAGCTCAAATTGTTAATAGCTCCCTTTTAAATGCATCAATGGTTTTCTCTGTTTTTACCCTTCTAAACCAATACATGTTTTTCATCTTCGGTTTTTTGATATTCATTTTTATGTAATACAAAAACTGAAACTGTAATACGAAAATTTAAATGTTAAAATCAGCTGACACTGCACGGGGGAGCTGCGTGTTTGTGGCAGTGGCATGAAGAAGTGATTTGCTACTCTCTGGATGTTAGCCACTGGTCATGTTTGTAAGAGGTTTGTGAGTGTTTATTGCAACAATGATTATATTCTTGCATCACACTAAACAAATGCAGCAGGGGAGGTAATATTGTTGTCCTCAGCTATTTTGCACGACAAGGTTATAAATAATTCAGTTCATTACAGAAATAATACCACCCGCAGTCGCCCAATTCATCAACAGCACAAACAGTTTGCAAAAGAAAAACATGGCCTTTAAAAAAAAAAATCCTAACCCACAATGCACATACAGTAGTAACTCAATTATATCCACAGCTCTCATAGTAACACTGTTGTATACTGTAAATATATCTAATGTACAGAAAAACTACCAGAAACGTAATGTTTGGAGTCCTTTACCAATAAAAATATGTTCTTAATATTGACAGTTTCCTTTGTACAATGTATTGTGAATGGGTAAACTTAAAGTGCATATGACACATTCGACACAATTTTTGCTAAAACATAGTTAGCACGATTATATTAACATTTTTCTAAAGATTGTATCCAGCTTTCTTTAGTTTGGCCATATTTGTGATTTATAGTTTCACTTCTTTATTGGCCACTGACAGGAAGTGACATAGATGTTGGTAAACAATTTTAAATGGTTGCCGTGCAACCATGTTAAGTCAATGGGAAATGACTCAGGCTGCGTCCGAATGTCCACCCTAGTCCCTAACCCCTCATTCACTACATAGGCCCGAACTATATAGTAGATTATTTAGTCCGCTGATTCTGTTGGCTATTCGGACAGAAGCCCACTACTTTCTCCGAGTTGCGTGATGGTGTGCAGATTTCTATTTATTTGTATTTTTTTTCCTGAATTTATTTATTGTTACAAACGTTTATTTTATGAACAGAACAACAGTTTTGGCACTTTTACAGGCGTTTTATTTGACATATAAATTAAAATTGAAACTATCATTAAATAAATAAAATCCCTCCAGCGTTAGCTCAAAGATGTGCAGAAAGTAGATCAGCCCGGTGTCCGAAGCACCAGCAGAAGGAGTGCACTACATCTGCTAAAAGTTTGCTAAACTCTGGGAAAAATGTATTTCTGATACATTCTGATGATAAATACGCAACACACGATTTGAAACAGCTGATTTCATTCAGTCGTGTTGTTTAGTTCAAAGACCTGTTGTTGTCAGGCGTTCTTCTCCGACTCTCACAATGCATTGTGGTCTATATTTACCCGTTTAGTGACCACCGCTGCTCACTACTTGCACTGTGGGAAATTTTGAGTGCACTACTTTTTTTCTCTCTGGACATTCGGACACCCCTACAAAATGGCGTATCCACTATATAGTGCACTATATAGGGAATAGTGTGGACATTCGGACACAGCCTGAGTCAAACGGGAAGGGTCTGGATGAGGCAAGTGGAGGGGCACATGATCAGTGCAGCTCCAGGAAATGACGTCATGTAGGACAACGCTATCTTGAACTAATCTAAACTAACCCTAATCCTAACCTTAAGGATAGTGGAGTATACGAAAGGAGTCTTATTGAAATTTAAAAAATGTTGCGCGAAAAGCAAAGTGGAGATGACGTCATTTCCTGTGGAGAATTGGAGCTCCACTGATCACGTGCTCCTCCACTTGCTGCATCCAGATGCTCTTGAGTCAAACTGCTATGGAACATTACCTTCTTCTATGTCACTTGCTTTCAGCTTAACAATTCAAATAAAATTACTTTTTTGCCCAACATTTCTTAATTAAAATTGCTGCTTCACTGAAATAGAATGATAATTATGCAACTGATGAACCTGCAACTGATGTTATCCATCTAAATAAGTCATATTTTCAAAAGCATTAAAACCTGTTGATGCACTTTAAGCCAAATAACCAACCCAAAAAACATATTTCTTACATTTTTCATGTTTTGTTGATTACCAAACATCAGCATTGAGTAAAGCTGGAGGGCGTTGAACTACTCAGCAGAAGCTAAGACTTCTAATAGAGTCAGTCTATAAAGGCAATTTCCGTAAACCACTGGACCATAAGACCTCACCTCAGCCTTATTGCACGGTGCAGCAGATTTCAAGAACAGCATCGGATCAGAGAGATCCTCATTCTCTTTTAACAAGAACTTTTGTCTGACAGTGTTTAGTTGGGACTCTACTTTAACATCTAAACACAGTGTTCTCGACCTCAAATTACACTGCTACACTGTTATATAGGAGCTGCACATCCGTCCAGACGCAACCATCTCTGTCACTGGGTAATCACAGTACTGGGTTTTTACTGGCAAAAGAGAAAGTGAACTAGACCCCGACTACTCTCAAACTACTACAGTATTAGGCCTACTTGAATGATCTGTGCATCTATGAACTTTCCCACAGCTTGAGTCAAGACACTGGTCTGGAGTATGTGGGCGGTGAAGCCACTCAAGCACCTTAGTTTACAGCACAGCATTAGGCTCAGTGCACGAAATGTTTTTGGTTGACTTACTGTTGGCCAGTGTAGGGTAAAGACGGGTAAAGACTACTTTGTTTGCTTTAAATAAAATTTCCCTTTTAGCTTACATTAATTACTCCAGTTGAGAGAAACCACAATGGCTGCTCAATCTCCTCCTACAGACAGGGTTGCCAGGTCTCAGCAGCCAAATCCGCCCAAAAATATCTGAAAAACCGAGGACAGAGCAGCTGGAATTTTATATGTTTTCATTATTTTACATACAGAATCCATGTGCTCCAGCGATGATGAAAAACAGCTCTGAGAGCCTTGGATTTGAGATTTTGTCATTCGAAATAGTGAATATTTTGCATTGAAAACGGCACGGCTTAAAAAACTGCCCAATTGACCTGACAACCCTACAGAGCATGTTCCAAAAAAGGACTGTGAGGCGGGCTGAGCAGCAACATGCCTCCACCGTGCTCCAGGCCCAGTCAATCAAAGCCCAAAGCTAAAACTTTTAAGATGCATAGGCTATGACACAAAAACTGCATGATGGTCACAGGAATAAACTGTATTTTTAGAAACAATAAACGTCTTTGGAACCAGGCTTTTAAGTTGTTTTGACATGTGTGTAAAGTCCCCATTGGTTTACATGTTATAGTAAGGACCATGAGGACCATGGAGACCAAAGAGATGTGCTTTCCTTGCTCATTGGCTAAAACACTTAGTCTTAAAACACAGAAGTCACTTCCAATGAAGTATCTGCATCCGGACAAGTCTTTAACATGTTGTAATAAATTATCCAACAGAGGCATGTTTTCTGCCACGTCCAGTTTTAAAATTAATTATTTATTCAGCGAGACACGACTAAGTCTCCATAGGAATAACACACAGAAAGGTAATAGTCCTTACCCAAGGAAGTTAGCATCATGGTGCTATGCAATATTCAGAGCCTATAACATCACACTTACCCAACCATAACCCATAGAGATCTTAAATGACCCAAGATGGCTACACAGTATTTTCTTGGTTATAAAATAAAACAGAGAGCGCTCTGCACTATCCACCATTATCCCAAATCACCATGCAGTTTCCATCCTATTACCCTGTTATTACTGTGATGTAAAAGAAGCCTGTATCGTGCCCATTGGTGTCTGTGTGCTCCCATTAACAACATCTACATTTGCCTTCCACTATGTTATTGGATTATCTCCACGCTCTGACCTGTGGTGTTGAAGCCAAACAGCAGAGGACAGGACACAGCGAAGGCCAGTACCCAGACTGTGGTGATCATCACGAGCACTCTCGTCCTGGAGCGGTGCGTGGTGTTGTACAGGACCGGCATGACCACTGCGGTGTACCTGCAAAAACACATACAAGTCGGCTCTCACACACAGTATCAGCTCAGGTCTGGGGTTTTTCTTTTAATTTTTAGTATTATTGTGGTTGGGAGGGAGCTTGGACCACGACTAACTCAAGATTTTTTTCAAGATTTTTCAAGATTTTTTGGTATTTTCTCTTTCAGGAACATGGCTTTAAAAATGAACATGATAGGGGCAGCAGTGGAGGAAAGGGAGAGTTCAGCTTCCTGACTGCCCTGCAGGAGGAGTTGGAACTGTCCCAGGTTCAGACTTTGCTGCCTTCTTCCTGATGGTGGGACTGAAGAGGCTGTGATATGGGTGTATGAGATCTCCCTCTGAGCTAACCCCCTGTCACCTCTCAATCAAAAAGGTGGGTCGAACGGGCATTATCCAAAAATATGAATATGCATAAAAACAAAAGTAAAACTCTCTCTCAACACCCAGTTTTGTAAATAGTCCACATCATTAAGGAACACAATAAAAGAATAGGAACCAAAATCAGACTGCAGTGTCGATGGGTATATTGGTCTTACAAACAGAGGAGCAGCATACTAAGCACTTTCATGTTGGGACAATTTGGGTATTCAGCACTAAACCCGGCTTTGATTTAAGAGTTCATCTGCACACACTATAGGCCAACTGTGTATAATGAGCAGGGGAAAACTAGCTTTAACTCTGACCGGTCTGAGCCGTAATTATGTGGGACCCCGACCTACAATGGAGGTGATGTTGCGCTGCGTAGTGCCAGAAAAATGCCACGATTGTTTACCCTCACCACACTAATTACTCTGGGGTTGCACTGGGCAAACACAGGGCGGAGCAAGGGCCAAACCAACAAGACACATTTTCCAAAAACTGTTGTTTCATGAGGTTTTGCTTTGTTTTTGACCACCTGCCACGAGGCTGTCTGCTGCTGCATAAAACACGCTGAAAAAAAGAGTGCATCAATCAAAGCAGGTCAAACTACTGTATTTATGAGCTCACCTTGAAGTTTGGCAAAGGTGGACCATAATAAGTTACAATTACTCACGTACAGTCATGGTGGGACCCAAAGTAAAATTATAGAACAGTAATGTCAGTCTGACATCTCAAAGTTTGAAGCAATGATTACAGATATTAGGAGAAAACAAATACAAGCAACAACTTGATTGATTGCTTCAACAGCCCATAAATCACAACATCTATGATAACCACCACAGCTATGAGCTAAATAAACAATCAAGTTATATACTGTAGTTAATCCAGTACCATCATTGACAGCACTGCCCCCAGAGCTCCAGCTTTAATTTAGCACCTCACAAAGCATGTGATGGCAGCATTGTCAGCTTGCCTCGTAATCAATCACCACCGAGCACTTTGGGCAAGGAAGACGTGCGTTCCCAGAAGAACATTATTTACTATAGAGGCCCTTCCGGACAAAACATATATCTATGCAAACTGGATGACTCTTCGATGAGATGCAATAGAGATCAGGAATGAACTTCAAAAATCAAATGTTATGGGAACCATCCAAAGAGTTACATTAAATAGAAGAAACAAAAGAGCCACAGAACAATTCAACTGCTGGGTCACTATTGGTGCATCTCCATTGAGATTGATCTGCCAACAGATCTCGAGGACAGTGCCAGTAGACCACGGGCCCCTAATATTTTGTAAATAGCAGGCAATCACTTGATGGAGTATGTTTCTATAAACATTTCAATTTCTGGTTGATCATTTTAGTAACTACACTTTTTGTAACTAATACAGAAATACAACGTCATGATATCTTTAATGGGTTAATTAAAATTTTGTTTTACCTTGAACACCCCACAGTTAGAGTATCTGAATGAATTAATAGATGATTAAACTCCTTTTGGATTTCATAAGGTCAGTCCTTAATGGGGCCTGTTTAGTTCGTCATACTCTGTAGCAGAATAGCAGCCAGACAGGAAAACTTTTGTTCATCTTCCCCTTGGCTTGCGTCAATTAGTTTTGGAGGTGTTGGAAAGATTTGAAAGACACAGCCTTTCAACGGGAGACAAAAAATATGTCTCTTTTATAGCTCACAAAAGCACAGTCCTAAAAAGCCATCTTGTAGTGCTACTAATCACCGGTCTGAGTCATCTCCTCCGAGCACACGCCGCTCTGTCGCCTTGTGCTTTCTTCGCACATGCACATTCTCATGCCTGGGGTCAAAAGTTCAGTCCCCAGACGTTATGAATATTTATACGCTAAAAATGTATAAATAAATAATGTAAACGCTACATGCATACAGTAAATGCCACGTCTCCAGTGCGTGTGCAACAGAGCCATACGCAAGTCTGACGGTGAAGATAAAGCATCCAAAAATAAAGATCTCACGTAATTTGCAACTCACAGGCGCGACTCACAGAGGTGTGCGTAAAACAGTGCAATGATGTCAAGGAGTTCAAGAAGTGATGGAAAAACTTCTATAAGTCGCTTCAGTGTTTGACAGCTCACTCACAAATTTGTACAAGGTCACTGTATGTTCAAGTTGGTAAAGTAGATGTACTGTGCGTCAGCATGTGACGAAGACTAAATGATAATAATCCAGTATTTACTGTTTAATGTAATTATTTACTGATGTTTACTGATTAATATATGTGGGCATAACCCTTGACAAATACACCAATAAACTAAACCAGTGTTTACCAAACTGTGGTAGAGTGCTACTGGAGTTACACGGACTGATTCGGGGGTACTCCAGTTCCTTTGCAGTTCTAGTGTTATTCAGTTTAGACACAGTTTTGTCCTGCTTTGGGCTAGTCCTGGCTTTGAACAACTTTGTTCATGGTTTATCCTGATTCCTGACTGAGTTCATTCTTAGTTTAGACACAGTTTTGTCCTCCTTTGGCTAGTCCTGGCTTTGAACAACTTTGTTCATGGTTTAATCCTGACTGAGTTCATTCCTAGTTTAGACATTGCACACAGTCATGTTGAGGACTTGTTTTAGATCTTTTGGCACTTACGATTTCTTTGGGCGTAACTAAAGTAAATTTGAATAACGGATAGGTTAGAAGTAGGTTAAATTAATGAATTTGCAGAAGCTTCTTCTGTATATTCCTTTTTTGTTATCTGTATTTGATGTCCTTTTCATATCGCTAATGTGTTGTTTTTATGCTGTCTACTTTTTGTGCTGCCCTTAGTCCTTATCCCGTCATCTCAAAACTACTTTAATCAAAGGGAGACTACTTTGAGCTGCCTCACACGTTTCTATCAGGTCCAAGAAGAAACAATAATAAAACTGGGTGTGGTGGATGATACTTTCTTCACGGGATCAGGTTGTACTTGTGTTGCATAAATTTATCCCTCCCATCATTGCAAGCCGTGTTTTTGCACGTCCGTAGAGATCATAGCAGCCACAGCGGGGCCGTGGCCTGCACTCACCTGTCGATGCTGATAGCGCACAGGTTTAGGATGCTGGCGGTGCACATCATCACATCCAGTGTGACAAAAATGTTACAGTAGAGCCGACTGAAGAGCCAGGCGCCCCCGACCACCTACAGGAGGACACACAGATAGACATCAGGAGTGCACTCCTGTGGGTTTCACAGAAAAGTCTTTTTCACAGTATACATGCCCACTGTACAGCTCCCACATGCTGTACATGTGCCATACAGACAAAGAACATGCGAATTAACAATAGCAGAGCGGTTTGTTCTTTACATGGCACAGAAAGACTACAGCTAGGCTGCCTAATGTTCTATTCAGACTTTTAAAAAAGTGCATGCCTATAATGGTACTAATTAGGCTGAATTTTTGCATTAATTTGCATGCACTTGGGTATGCAGCTCTTGACCCCATGTAAAACATCTCAGGCTGCTCTAAGTATTGTAGTGGGGGGGGGGGGGGTGTTAAAAAGAAAACACAATGGAAAGTATATATGTCACATACAAAGCCTAATTATTGTCAAGGTTGTTTCTCTGCCTCAAGTAGAGCATCAACCCCAAAGCTACAAACAGCCTCCCGCCTCCAGGGGACCGATAGCCTTTCACTTAGATCTATAATGCCAGGTAATAACAACCTGACGGAGATGAATGGGATCTACACTGACTACTGCCTCTTATACATCCAGAATGGTAATGTGTAGAGCCCCTCCACCGCGCTATGGGACTGTGTGGGAATATATGGAAGAGAATGTGTCTTAAGTAATGGCCTCTCACGGATTTAAGATGGCAGGTACAGAGACATGCAAATGCACTTGTGCACGCATATACATTATACATTAAAATGGCTGAGGATGATGAAGAAATTGACCACATTTGCACAAATTTCCTGTCTCAACTTATTTGCATCCAAAGGTGAGATCTCATCTACTCACAAATATTAAAATACATACAGAAATGTGATGCTAATTCTACATGTTGGATTCTTGGCTGATCATTTGCAAAACACAACCTCATGACATTCAAGTTACTTTTTGCCAATGCCAGATATTAAAAAATAAAGTCAATCACTCAAGCTTATCACTTACTAGGAATGTGAAGGGAATCTTAGGACTTTTGTATAGTGCTTTTGATATGACACAGGTTGCAAAGGATTTTTTTTCATTCACTCCATACCCACAGCTGCCCTGGGACACACTGACAGAAGCATGGCTCCACACATCTGCGCCATCGGACCCTCCGACCACCAACAACAACTCAGTCACACACTGAGGTGAGTAGAGTACGGTAGTCAAAATATTTACTAAGAGTAAAGTTGCTTTAGTAGAAGTAAAACGTAGTAGTGACCCAAATAATCACTCAAGTAAGGAAGTCTGATATTTTATATATTGTCCAAATTTGTTTTTTTATTTAAATTTTGCTACGTCTGAAACTGATGATTCATTATAAATCTGTATCTGTTGTACCTAAAGTCGATGTAATTTAGAACTTACAATTTATTATGCTATGTAAATGTATATTGAGTTGAACACGGGGTAGGCACTTATAAGCTTATTGCTTCAGCCTACTCCATTTTGAGCATCCGGAATTGTATAAATTCCAGATAAATAAAGACAAAATGTATAAATAAAGACAAAATGAATGTAAAATTGCTCAAATAAAACTAACTAAAACTAAAAAAAACTATTTATATAGTTTTCTTGCCACTTCAAAGTTCTTTATTCATTGTACATAAGATATCCCTATTGAATATTACTTGTTATGTTACATTATCCTGTTCTATGATTGCACATTTTTCCTCCTGAGTGTTCCTGAGAGCTGATGTAACAAATGAATTTCTCCATTGTGAGATCAAAAAAAGTACTTTGAGAAAATGCTACTTGAGAGCTGTGAATAATGAGTAACTGTTGGAGCATACAGTAAAAGACAGATTTATGCTTCAGTAGAGACTTTTCATGAACAAATGTAAAAAATACAGATCTTAAGTAAACAAAACCCAAAATATATCAGTTTCATCCAGGTACAAACCAGGCCTGTCTCAACGTCTGACTGGAGCAGCATTCACAAAGTGGTTTGGCCAGTACACTAGCAGCAATTAATATGGACATTCTGTGTTTGATAAAAGGGTATTAATAATGATACATAAAAAATAAAATTATACAAATCCAACCTGCGCCAGCACCAGAAACAACTATGGACACAGCTATTTGATTATATTAGATATTGCATCTTATTTTGCCATGAGGGTAAATAGAGCTTTAAAAACCTACTGTCCACTCTTGAGACATCTTTCTTGCTGACTAGAGGACAAAATGTTATATTTTGAGGGAGTTATGCAGCTGAATAGAGATTATTTTGATTATTAAATAAAAGTACAGTTCTTCGTTCAACCTTGAGTAGTGGATTGTGGTACATAAAATAAGCAGTTACTGAACAGGACACTACAAAATGATGAATCAAGGAGAAACCTACAAACCTCTCAGGCCTCAGAGTGGATCAGCACATTTTTAATTACTACTACTTGCTAACTCTGATTACTACTTTCAGTCGGTGCTCGTTTTCATCAGGTCTTATTATAAAAAATAATTATATTCTCAAGGGAAAATTAACAGCTTCTTCGGACTAGCAAGAAGGGATACTTCAGTACCAAAGTAGACAAAAATGAAGGTGTTTTTATGCCCCTGTATTGTAAACACGAACAATGCTGTAACTAGGCTCTGCATGACACGCTGTAATTAACTGCACTTGATGACGGAGAGTCTTCTTCTATTGATTTGGCTGAACGGTGAAAGCCTGCTTCTTGATTGCCACAGTATCCAATTAAAACAACTATTTTAAGATTCATTCAGCGCACAATATGTGTCGAAATAGAAGCCATACACACACACATACGCCATACGTGCTCAGAGTAAAAATCCAATAGTGACTCAGTAGGGACTCAGTGGGCAGCTCACAGCACTAAATGCACCAGCGGAGCAAAGATGCCACAAGACATTGACATGAGACGCACAAAAAAAAAACATTGAATATCATCACATGTATCATCAAAGCTCTATGCTCTTTCAGTAGAATACAGTATGAGCAATGCTTTTATAAATCAATGCACTGGCTCGGCCTCCGAGTGCTTTTGAAAAACTGACAGCAGTCCTTTGGTTTCAATCTTTAGGGTAGAAGCAGCGAAAGCAGCCCTTCCCAATGGCTCATACCCCATTATGCAATAACAAAGTAAATCTACAGCAACAAATCAGAACTCAGACTATAGGGAAATTAATCAATAATTCACTTTCAAGGAAAAAGTAAAAGCAGGTGTTTTTTTGATGAGAGCAACTTCACTGCAGGTTTTAAATTCACCTACTGTGCGTCTACATAGATGTCACAACAAACCACATTTTAAAACACCTTTACTTTTAATTTAGTTTAATAATGTATAGAGTGTGGTATTGAGTATCTGCTTGATATTGCAGTAAAGTCAAAGTAAAAAGTATTCATTACAAAATGTACCTGAGTAAAGAATTTGTAGGAACTTGTACTGCTGTTGCTTTGTTAATTTACTCCACTATGAATCAGTGGTTTATGGGGGGGATAAAAAGACTTCCTCGAGGTCACATGATTAGCACCTGCTGCGGGCCAGAGACAGCCATCCTCAATCTGTTAGCTCCTGCCAAGACAAATATGAAACATCCCAGCAGAGAGCTTCCCGTCACAGCCCGATAAGCCCTCGTCTTGCAGATCGCACTGTACTGTTGTCTGCGTGGTGCAAATTAAAAAATCTCTAATTTTTTTTCATTAGATGCTGACACGCCTGACCTTTCCTTATCTGGCAAATAATGAACAGTGCACTTTACCGCCACAGAGAAATCTTTTCTGACCTATTCCTGAAGGCCAGATAGTCTTAAATGCTGAATGAACGGTAAGTCTCGAATGAAAAATGTAGCATGTGAAGAACTGAATCGCGCTGAGAGCTCTGTGAGGTGCCTGCTCTGTTAATGGGACATGATCTTCTTTGATTTGTGTAGTATTTAAGGCATGACTTAACATTAAAGGTGTGCGATACTATTAAATATTATACCATTAGTCACCAGTAAATACATCCGCGCTTGATTCGTAAATCCTACTAGTGCAAGTGCTTATATTAAGTAGAGTTTGTTCTCTTCGCAAATACACTTTCACCCTGAAACAAATAAATTGCATAATTTTCACAGCAAGGTGTAAAACTGGAAGCTGCAGTACTTGACAATATTTTGAAGGAATTTTCAGTTTTGAATCCCAAAAACAAGTTAGATAGTACTATTTTTTGTATAAAGTAACAGCACTGGAGGGTATTATATTGGACTCATTCTGACCACATGGAGCCAATCTGCTGCCCTTGAGTCGCTCTTTGCTCTTTCACTCCGTTACCACCTCAAGGATTCATGATCAGCCTTAAAGCTTACATGAACACCTCTGCAATGTTTTAACAGTCTGTTACACTTTGCTTCAGTGTTGACGCCCGGGGCCACTCTTCACCTGACCCAATAGCAAAGACTGAATTATGAGTGTCATGAGAAACGGCAACAATTAGTCACACTGGGTCATCTATATCGATGCAAGGTTTAATATGTGAGACAATGTAGTTCCTCGCACGATCCAATTATCCATGCATTCAACTTAATATTCAATACATACACGAGCAATTATGCATAATTTGCAGCAAACCATATCTGCACTGCCTTTCATCATTATAATGGCTGACACTATAGCGTTGACATCACATAATAAGCTGCAAATGACCCTCATCTTTTTTTTCTCCCAGACTGTTGTCCCCATTAGGAGGAGAGTATAGTCCACTTTGTCTCACTCTCACACACCATGCTCTTCCCTGTTCAGTCTTTCTGTCTAGTTCAACAGTGCATGTATGTCAAACTCAAGGCTGATTGGCCAAATAGGATAATTGATTATATTTTTGTGGCCTTCGAAACAGATCATAAAACCTTTTCTTAGTGTGATCTTGCTCATCTATCATTCCAGGACTGTGTTATGAAGTTCTGTAGCTGCATAAAGCAAAATATTATTTTAAAACTTAATTGTACTGGAGCAAATGGTGGCCCTGGCCCTATAGAAGCCATAAATTAACATTCTCGAGCCCTCGAGCCCCTTTTGTGACATCAATATCAGGTGTTTGGTTCTTTCCTGGATCCGTCTCAGGACAACAATTGGAAAGATAGGGCCCTATAGCAGCTTGGGGAAATCAGATAGACTCAGTGCTGTGGCCAAGCATCCTTTTGAGCTATTTCCATCACTTTATATCAGAGGTGATTAGTTAGATGATAAAACATTCTCAGTGGGGGCAGAAGTCAGCAATTACACGGTATTGCTTTTAGAAATGCCACTCCAGATGGTGCACAGGTTTCTTCTGGCCGTTTGGAGCTACTGTGGTTCTACTATTTGTTATTAGAGGGTAATATAATTAGTGTTTTTAATGGTCAACAACTGATCAGTTATTTTTGCAACAAGTTTAAAAAAAAGGTGCAAAAAGGTAAACTAGATTTACATCTTTACCTAGAGGCAGGGTACTGGACAACTCAAAGCTCAGACCCTCCAGAACTGTATGAGCAGCACTTATTAGGACTTGATAGGAGCAGGACACTAGGGTTTTGGTTGCAAGTATTTAGATCGGAGAGAGACCTTTACTGTAATACTTTTTACAAAATCTGATCTGGCAACACAAAGTGCGGGGCTAATTCTGACCGGATAAAAAGTCTTGACAACCAAACCAAAAAATGTAAACAAAAACATTTCTAATCCTGTCAGGAAAATCAACATGTATATTTCAAACTATTCCTACATACCCAAAACCAGTGGTTCTCAAACATGCCACTTCAAGTGGAGATAACTGCAATTATTATTTAGGCCCTTTGTTATTTTCTCTGTATCTTCTACCCCTTGGACTGATTCTAGAGAAACACAAAGTCGGTTATCATTTTTATGCTGACGATTTGCAGATCTATATGCCACTAAAGTCTAGCTCTAAGGGATCACTGAATCCTTTGTTGGATTGTATACAAGAAGTTAAGTTATGGATGGAGGCCAACTTTTTAAGTCTAAACAAAGATAAGACAGAAATTTTAATATTTGGAAATTCTGATTCAAATGTTCTCAACAATTGTGACAGCGCCATCGGCCCTCTAGCCTCTTTCTGTCACCCTTTTGCAAGGAATCTCGGTGTGTTTGTAGACAATGAATTTAAATTTGAGAAACATATAAATCATGTTGTCAAATCAAGCTTTTTCCACCTTAAAACTCTAAGCAAGGTAAAAAATTATCTACCTGCCTGTGACTTTGAGAAAGCCATTCATGCTTTTATAACTTCGCGACTTGATTATTGTAATTCTGTGTACATTGGTCTTGGTCAGCGTTCAATTCGTCGCCTCCAGGGGGTACAAAACGCAGCTGCTCGTCTCCTTACAGGGACCAAAAAGCGACAGCATATCACCCCTGTGTTAGCTGCTCTGCATTGGCTTCCTGTGTATTACAGGATAAGGTTTAAGCTTCTACTTGTTGTTTTCAAATGTCTCCATGGCACTGCTCCTCTGTATTTGTCTGAGCTTCTTGTACGCCACGCCCCCGCTAGGGCTCTGAGATCTGCTGATCAGCTGCTCTTGGAGGTTCCTCGCTCCAAGCGTGTGACCAAAGGGGACAGGGCTTTCTCTGTTGCAGCTCCTAAACTGTGGAATGACCTGCCTCTCCACATAAGAGCTGCACAGACACTTGACCATTTTAAATCATTGCTTAAGACACATTTCTATGCAAAAGCTTTTAACACTGTCTAGCACATCATGGCCAAAATCGGAGCTGTTAGTGCTTTGCTGCTTGTATATTGTGTTTTGTTTATTATTATTTTACTATAACTTTTTGTACTGTAGACCTTTTTGTGAAGCACTTTGGTCAACAACAGTTGTTTTAAATGTGCTATATAAATAAATTTGATTTGATTTGATTTGATTTACTAATGCAATTAAGTTAGGTGTTTTTCTGGTTTAGACACTGTTAACATCTGGTTTAGATAGGTCTGTTTGGACCCTTTTTAGACCTGGTTTAGTCCTGATTTGATCTTGGTCAAGGCCTGGTGGTACTTGAAAGGTCAAATATTTTATGAGGTAGCACTTGGGAGTCAAAAGTTTGAGAACCACTGACCTAAACCCAAAAACCGAATAGCTTTATGTCACAGGTCACTGCCAGTTTAATCCTCGGTGCTCTCACCTCCAGGTAGACGGCCCAAGGCATGACCAGCGAGGCCACGAGCAGGTCAGCCACAGCCAGGCTCACCACCAGGTAGTTTGTGGTGGTCTGCAAAGACCTCTCCCTTAGCACAGCCAGGCACACCAGCACATTCCCAAACACGATGGCCAGGATGAGCAGGGAGTAGAACATGGCATAGTAGTTCATCTCCCCATCTTTGTCCGGTCTCGCTGTGGCCACGCTCTCGTTCCCCTCGTCCCATCCCAGTTGCTCTGTCTCGTTCCAGATCCGCTCCGCGCTGCTAAACATCGCCATGGAGACGTCCCAGTGACATGGGAGACTAGACGTGTGGCTGACCTATTAAAGAAGATGAGGAGGCAAAGATAAAAAGCGTTTTCATCATGGTTGTCGTATGCATCTCATTAGTCAAATTAAAGTGAAGTGTATTATCCATCAAAGCCCAATACACCACTTTATATTGGGCCACAAGTCTCCTGGGAAACATCCTGTGAGCACCTAGCAACAGTAGCCACACAAGTGGTACCAATATGTCCCTCTATAGTTTCCAGCATCTTGATGAACAGTCATGAAGCAAAACAAGCTGTCCTATGCTTTTAGCAACCCCTATAATGATACATTTGTACATCTTAGCATCTAGATATTCCACATTTGTAACTAATTATAAAATATAGGGGAAAGCGGTAAATTTCTGAGCATATAAAAATGCCTCCACTCACTCTGCTGGCACTGACAGTAGTTTTTAAAAGCCTCAAAACATTAGCGGTTATCAAGACATGCTTTGTAGTGGAGGCAATTTGAGCACATCAGATGAGTGTTCTAGGGTCTTGACAATGAGATACGCTGAATATATGCAGGATTACTCATGCATCGTTTACACAACACCGGGTATGACCTTAATGAGAGAACAACATTATAACACTGTTGAAAGCTATATTTAAAAAAAGTCAGTTTAGACTATTACAGACCCTTAAAGTCAGATAACTGCCATAAGAGCAATATAGATGTGTAAAGCTACCTAAGCAATTCTCTTAAGTGCATGGCCAGGGTGATTGTTCCAGGAAGACCTTTAACTATGTGTATCTGCTTCTGGTAAATCCCTTTTAGACCGTCTTGAGATAGGCCGAAACAACAGTTAGATAAGTTTAATAAGGGCTCTCGGTGTGTTCCGGGGTTTGCTCATTGGGGAGAGGTAATAAGTCAATACTGCCACACTGAGATGTACGATTGGCTGCGGTCCCGGGCTCTGCTCCTTGCACCTCATCCTGCCCCTCATTAATTTCCAAACCTGCCCAATCTGGCCCAGGTACAGATAGTGATGCTTTGGTATAATGCTCCCACCTGTGTGTGCATGGTAAACAAACTGATCCATCTTAAGAGTCTTGCCCCTGCCTTCCTCACTTGGGCCAGAAATAGGGAAAAGCAGAATGAAACCCCGATCATTTTTACATCTGGCACTGCCCCAAGAGCCTCTAAAGATTTTCTGAGTGTATAATGGCACTCGGTTCCTCGATGACTGCAGTATCAAATGATAGTCCACCAAGTAAAAATGTGTGGAAGTAAAAGAAAACGGGCCATCAATACGAATCCCCTTGAAGTCTCCTAATGGGATGGCACCTGCAGCTTATTACGTAATTACAATTGACAGGCTGGATGAAATATAAATCATAAACTGAGTGGCGGGATGGGCACTGGAAAGCCCATCTCACCACTGATGAGGTGTCTTCACTTATGAATCCTGATGGGGTTGAATTGAAATCTTCCCCACTAACAGTTTGTTGTGGACTAATTGAAACTGATTACCTCCTTCCCTGCTTTTTCACACTGGTCCTTCCTCTCACATTATCCACCACCTGATCCTGCTCCCACAATGTCAATGAACAACCCAAGCTCGCCTCCATTCAAGTCATTAATAATGTGCACTTCCAGGAGCTCAGTAGTTTCAGGAATCCAGAGCACTGTAGCAGGCCTATCTGTAACATTCTAGTGCAATTTTAATAGGCTAGTGTGCAACTAAATTCAACTATTAATTAAGCGCAATTACGCGGTTATCACCACAATTTAAGTGCCCGTAATTGACTTTTCAATTTAATTCGTTGCTCAAGATCCCACAGGCAGATGTGATTTAGATAGTCAAACCCAATTAAACCATCCGACGGGGTGTGCCATTAGCACGTCAAAATCACATTTAAAAAGATAACGGGGGCATAGATCTGCCTAGAAAAGCCACATTAGGTCTCTGCAGGCTGTATTTTTAAACATCCCACGAGTTTAGCGCAAATTAAAAAGCAAAGCAAAAACGTGGGTTAACAAGAGTAAACTTGCCCTCTTACCAGTTACTGTAATGTTGTGTCGGATTCATTAGAAGCCATGGGGAAGAAAACATCCGTGCACAGAAAAAAGTTGTCCAGGAGTGAAGTCCGATATAGGGCTCGTGGAGAGCGCGAAGTGGAGCAGCAGTAGCAGTAGCCAGAGCGCACGGTGCCATTGCGCGCGGACTGGAGTGAGTGTGGGATGCTCTGCTCACTGCTCCATCACAGATCGACCCGCGCCTTCTCACTTCCTCAGCGTGCCTCCTGGGAAACGCGCGTGTACGGGGCGCGTCATGTGTCTCCCTAGACAGGCGCCTTAGGTAACAGTATGTAGGCTATTTTATAATTAACTGCATGCTAATTTGTGCCATATTGCCAGAACTGGGTTGAATTGCCCCCAAGAGTTTTGTTTGTCGGTGTGACCCTGAACCCGTATGGTCACGTTTCACCGGGAGTGAAATGACATAAGCATAAAAATAGTCCAAAGCTGGCCTTTAAAACAGCCTCATGGGGGGCTACAAAATTAGGTCAGTTTAAGCATAGGTGGACTATTTTATGTGTATTTTTCAGAGCCTTTGAGTAAATTATCCATCGTTTTTCATTATGTGCTCATCCAACTCCACATGTTACTAAGATGGTGATGAACCCTAGAGGAGCTTTTTTCTGTGAGCCAAACAAATCAGATCTGGCTCAGGGATAAAGAAATAAGGCTGTGTTTTTTTCTTGCTCTTAATCTAAGCAGCGCTTTGGAGATTTTGTGCTGGTAAAATGTGCTATACAAATAAATATGGATTCTCATTTTTTGTCTTAAAAGTGAATTTTAAACACTATCAATCACCATGTTGCAATTACACATTAAAATATTTTATGAGGAAAAGGTAGATCCGCATTGCCTTTTGATGGATTTTGTATGGCTTTTCACTGCAATTTAACAAGAGGTGACCTGCTCAATAAGCGTGCACTATGGGGGGTGACTGACAGCAGGCTATTTTAACATCAACTTGGAGTGACATTGTTTAGAAGTGACGATTAAGTGTTCTCAAGTCCTTGGACCTCATTGGAAGTGTTCACCTTTACTTCTCCTCTTTATACCTGTCCCGAGACACATCTTTAGTATGCAGTGCTTGGAATCCTAATGAGTAGTCTACAGAATCCATTAATATCTCCAGCATTTCTTTACTGCACAATGATGGCGTGACATCCATACCACACTGGATTTCTCAACTCAATGCTAACTCATATCTCAGGCCATTCAAACCACGTCTAAAAATTCCCATTTTCACTTCTCTCCATTTCTGTTCACAGTGCAGTGTTCAAGAAGAAATCAATCTTTGCCCCATGCCGTGAGAATGGCAGCTTCTGCAAGTGTGTAATTTTTCTGCAAGTGTGGGAGCCCGGCTGAGTTGCTGATTTATGATGCTTAGTTGACACATAGGTCCACACTCATAGGATTTTGTGAGAGCGTAGCTCGCAAAGTCCTCTTTCATGGTCAATGGGAGGATCACATAGGAGACTATACATTAGAGGTAAGCTTATGTTTAAAAAGGCATTGTCACCTTCTCACTCAAAGACTACAGACAGGTCGTAGAGTAGACTCTGGATTAGTGAAACTAAATTGATGGGAAGGTGGGGAGAGTGCTTCCGATTCAAAAGCATGCCTGTAAATTGCAACCTTGACAGCTACTCTAAGGTGCTATACCTGTCTAGACTAATGCTACACTGAAGGTCTCCTCTCAAAGGGCACCCTGGCAACCAGAGGACTGTGCAAATGAAATTGAACAGAGTTGGTTGAAACCTTGCTGCCATCTATTGATCAACACGTGAAACTGCAAAAACATCAGAAAAGAGTGAATGGGATTGCATTAGACAAAACTTTTATTTAACACTTTGAGGAAAATATCTAATAATATATTAAAATATGAACATAACTTTAGAAATCAATCACAGCTGAAAAATGCTCACAAAGGTTTATCCTGGTTATCCCCAATAAAAGTAACATTTTATAGAAGAACTAGCAAAGAAATAGCGTGGCTGACAATCAGTAACTAATCCTCCAAAAGCAAACAGGATTCAGGGTAACATAATACAGTTCAGAACACGTCAGAATCTTTGTAACAAGAGCTGAAAAGATTTACTGGGCCTTTCAAAAGCACAAGGTTTGTATTCAGAGGTTTAATCCAATTCTGTACCTAGTTGGAGTTTTCCCATGCGCTGTAGCCACCCTCAAGATGCTTTGCCCTGAAACACAATACAAAGTATTAAGATAAGAAGCTCTGTGTATCATTGTTTTTTCTGATTAAACTGATTCAGTGACTTGTATTAATGCAATACAATATAATATATTATAATACAAGGCTATTCCCACCAATTATGATTTAGACCACAATGGGTAGCACTCACACTCGCAGATATATTATTCCGTAAATGTATTCTTCATCAGTGCCATGTTATTGTATAGTTATAAGCATTTAGTACATAATGATTACTTGGAGAATCCGAGACGACGGGCAATGCCCAGGGCCTGGCCACTCCTGACACCACTCCTGCAGTTGAACACAATGTTGTCATCTTCTTTTAGAGGAGCCTGCACTCCAAACCTCTGTGTAAATGTTTCAGTGGGCAGCTTCAGCGACACCTCCAGGTCACCCACTGACAACATACAGAGGAATTAATCACAAAACAGCGCCACTATGGTTGTAACATCATTCCAGATGTAGCAAATTGATATTTACTGTGTCTGACCATGTAACTTACATGGCACGTTCACAGCACCGGGGATGTGTCCCGCCTGGTACTCAGTAAGTTCTCTCACATCAAATAGCTGGAAGTTGTTACTGGCCATGATGGACTTGAGCTGCTGAACTGTCACCACTGGAGACGGGGAAAAAGATATTTTACAAATCATCCATAGTCCACCTGTTTCCCCAATATTAGGTACTGTTCGATTTTCAAACCCAACTCACCATCCATTGTTAGAGACTTATCTATCTCCCTCCTAAAGAAGCTGCTGCTTGGATAAGTCTACAACTGGGTCACACTGACACAACAGTGACAGAGCATTGTTATCTCCAAAACAAAAATGTCACACTCAACTAGAATTGGAAAAGGCTGTAAAACACTGAGATGACAGCCTGTAGCAGACGCAGACCAGTCATTTACAGCCATATTTTGGTTTGTGTTTTGTTGACCCCATCACACGGGTTGTCAGGCTCTAAGTTACCTATTATTATGAGCGTTAGTGGCAATGTTAAATTAAGTACTGTACATTTAATTCCCATTTGAGTTGGGACTTAATGGAGCAAACTAAAGAGACAACTCTACTTCCTGTTTAAGCAGTTTTAGAAAGATAAAGGAAGCTTTAGCCTACCACCTTCATCCGTGTTTTCTCCACATCCCGTTGGAGGTGCAGTCGCAAATGCCCGATACAACGGACTCAATTTCGAACAGGATCTGCTATTTGCCTCCGCAAACGCCTTGCAGAAACTTCGTGATAATGCGTATGTTAGCAGCATTGTGAGGACAACAATGTTTAAAGCTACAGTCTGTACAGTGCCGCGTACACTTTTCATGTCAGCCCAGAGGTAACACGGGGTCAACGCCAAACTCTTCTTCTGGAAGTGTTTACTTTGTTTTTTTAGTCAAGCCTGCAGTGCTGCCATCCTCAGGTTAAATAGTGTGTTCAACAGATCAATTGGTGACTAGTCAGAATCAGGGGCCCCTTTATATTTACTTCAATGGGGGCCCCCAGCTTTGCTTCCTCATTCTGTTAATTTAGCCCTTTAGCTAGTTAAGTTAAATATATTGAGGAAATAAATGCTTAGGTGTGGTCCCGGACCTGGACCTACCTCCCCAGTTGGGGGACCCCTAAATTAAAATGAGAATGTGAGGTCTTAACTTACCTAAAGTCTAAAGACATATCGAAAAGTAACATTAGTTAACTTTAGCTGCAAGCAAAAGATTAATGCTAACGTTACATTGATTCGCCAGCAACGGTGCAGATTTGGTTTGGATTCAAATTATTTGTGAGGATTGAATCAAAATAGCCTAAACTTTAAAAACTACGCTACTTAGAAAAAAATAGACTGTTAATAATTATTATTAATGATGATGAAACAGCAACACAGAATCCTCCATGGTGAATAGAATAGCCTACTCAACAAAAAGAGTCATTACTTGTCCAATTGCCAGTAGCATTAATTAGGTCTATTGGGCTATTATAGGCTTCCCTATGAGGTGAGAGCTCCAACCATAGGACAGGTTTCTCAGTGACACAAGATGGATGGATTAAATGCAGATAATAAAGTTAGAAGACAGTTAGAACAGCAAGTTCAAAAAGGCAATACAATACAAACCCTCAGCCCTTCATTTCACAAGATACCAGTTAGCTTAATATTCACAAGGCCCAAATATATATCATCATCACATTGCTTCTGAACAGTAAAATTGGTCGTTGACAGAAAGCCTACCTATTTCCATGCTCCCCACTTCAAGAATAAAACATAAAATATCTCAAAATGTCTCGCAGATGACATTACATATTCTTATGATTCTTATAATTGGCACAGTCAGAGCATTGCTGAACTCTGCAGATCTCATAACATCAACATCATGTCAGCCGACGTCACCTGATTTTTATTTCACCTATAGGCCACTGCCAGACCAAAAAAAAAGTCTCTGTAGCTCCCATCCATGTTTAGAAAAGGAGAGGGTAGAAAAGAATACATCTTGGATCATTCAATTTTACATAAATCCAAATTGACTCATATCATAATGTGGCAATATATACAGTAGGAATGTGCTTATTCTTAGAGATGAAGATATTATTCATTTAGATGGAATATGAAACTACTCTATAGCATGATTGTGATAAATTAAAGTTCCTGCAAAAAAATGGTGGTTGTTGTGCTACAGGGAGCGGGTAAATTGAGGAAATTTGAATTTTGTTGGAGTCCAATTTCATTTTCCTAATGCATTTCTAATATCTTATTTTTCACCGGCCATTTGACTGTACAAATCACCGGACAGAATGCACTCATTTAACTGTTATTCTTAATTCTACTTTATCATATGTTTATAATGGATTATTTTATTATTTGAAGTTCAGATACTAACATGAAAACATAGATTTCCCCTAATTAGGATAAATAAATGTATCTATTCTTCACAGCGATGGGTTTTAAGCACATCTCACAACTTTCAGATAGAAACACTGTAATAGTAATGTAAAACATTAAAATAGCCTTGATTAAAAAAGGCTTTCATAATTTGATGCACATCACATTTGTCTAAAGGACATAGGCTACTGAAGCATAAAGAAGTTTTAATCCTCTAAAAATATCAGGTATAGGGCGTTTAATCCAGAAAAAGAGGCCTGCTATAGCCTCACTTGCATTCCTACATTAGTCATAGCATTTTATTTGAACAGTATACAATACATTTGACTTGTCTCAGAACAATCAGTGGCGGTGAAGGGCTGTGGCTGGGGGTTTGTACACACATCACATGTTGGCAACATCTAAAGTGGCGACATCTATTCTGCCATAGCAACTATGAACTGAAAGACGGATAGGCAATTGCCGCCTGTTGCCATAGACGTTTGGTTTGTCAGCTGTGATTTGTGACCACAGTTCCTCCTTTTTGATCATGCTCCAATCACGAGTTGTTGTTAAATGAAGATATAGGCTCAAATGGCCATCAGTAGAGAAATTCTTCTGGATTTCACATATTCTAGAAGAGAATATGTCAAATCCACAATGCCACCTTTTTTGGTACTGTAATAATAATCACTGTAAAGATAAATGATCACAGTATATCAAAACAACTAAGCAATTTAACTGGAAAACTTCCTCTGAGATGCAAAATTATTCAGAGGGAGTCTGGCTCAGACGGAACCTTATTGTACATTTATTACAGCACTTGTGATTCTATTTAATTAGCTTACTCATTAAACTGCAAAAGCTATACTTATCTGTGCTCATGGGGCACTGCAAGTTTGGATAATGTCCCCTTAAAGGCCCTATACCTGATTTTTTTTTTTTTTTTTTTATTTCAAACAATGAGAGAGCAAGCCACTAATGTAAAATGTTAGTTGGGGTGGGGTCTAAACTCATTCCAACTTTTCTAACATATTTGTAGCATCATAAGACGGGGACGAGTCACTGTCACCGAAAATGCCAGAAAAAGTGATACAGATGCTTTAGATGCACAGTGTTTTTCTTCCAGGCTTACAATATACTAAAGGACACATATTTTTTCATTCCACTACTAGAAAAAAAATCAGGTATAGTGCCTTTAATACACTGCTAGTATACACACAAAATTAAGAAATCAGGGAAAAGGGATAAGCTGAGTAAGTGTGAACACTTTCTAATGACTGTAGCCTATATAATATTTTTTAACACTAAAGACTGCTCTGATAGCCATTCTCATGTAGTCTTATTCAACTTTCACAGTAACATGAGCTTAATTTAATCTATTCAATAATAACCAAGAACTACAAGAAGTAGTTACCAAAATAATTACTCAAGTAAGAGTAAACAAAAGTACCTGGGGAAAATACTACTTGAGTACTGAGTAAATGTTTGAGCGTATAAGTCTGATTTGTGGTACAGTAATGACATAAAATATGAGAAACAAAACATTAAGTAATGTCAAAATCCTTCCAAATGAAATGCCAGAAAAATAGACAAACATATTTTTTCTAAAGAATAAAGCACATGAAACACAAACTACATGCATTTTATGTAATGTGTCAACATGTCAGATTTACTCATTGAGTGACTCTGTTTTTTTTTTTACTCAGGTAAAGTACAAATACTTCACTCAAGTAGAAGTAAAAAGTACCACATGATGAAAGTCCTTGACAAAATGAAGAATACAGCTGACTCTGAGTGAAAATAACACGTATGACAATCATGTAGAATGTGAATCTTTAATACACGAAACCAACAAATAAAAACTACACGAAACGTCTTCCCTAAAAAGGCGTGTCTAAATCCAATCCCGCCCCCTACGCCTCCGACTTATCCACTTTGGAAAACTAGATGAGAAAATAAAGATTATTTTAGCTATTTCACATATTATTTATTGCAAAAATATCATTTTTAGATAATTTTACTATAGTTATAAATTCCCACTTAATAATTGTGGACATAATTGTAGTCTTCTAACACTTTATCTTAAACGTACACCCCTGCAATAATGGTGCGCTCCACAAAACACAGTCACATGACGCACAGTCTCAAATGTTGGGCTCGTTTCACGGAAGCGCACACCCTTATCCATTTCTCTGTAGATTACACTCAATCAAAGGCTGCAAAAATGATGTGCGGAGGGACCACAGATGCCAAACCAGCGGACCCAGAGGTTCAGAATATCTGCGATTCTGTAAGTAGCTGAACTCTGTAACTTTAAGGCCTAGTCAGGCTGCCTGTTCATGAGGTGGAAAATGTATGTCAAAATGTATGTCATGATGATGCCTTTTTGTATCTTTTTGTATCTTTTTTTTGCATAGGTCAAGAGTAAGGTCGAGGAGAAAACAGGAAAGAAATATGACACTTTCCAGGTCAAATCCTACAAGACCCAGGTTGTAGCTGGAACCAATTACTTTGTGAAGGTAATGTAGTGTCTATGGGACCTGCAGCTGTCTTTGCACCTGAATCTTAATCTTTAAGTCCTGCCTTATAGGTCCATGTTGGAGGAGAAGACCATGTCCACCTCCGCATACATAAAGGGCTTCCACACACTGGTGGTGAGCTGAAGGTGAGCAGTTTCCAGGAGTCCAAGTCCCACCATGATCCCATTGATTACTTTAATTGAGCCTCAACCATGACCAGCCAACCTGTGCCTATGCAGCAAAACTCCAACATAATGTCTACCAACTTTATTTGATAAAAATTGTTAATCATGTTGTTAATCGTGACAAGCAGCATTAAAATGTCATATTATACAATTCTCTTGTGTTTGTGTCTTGGGCCATGTGGTAATAATTATTATGTTACATATACACTGATGCTTTAGAGAGACAAAAATGTACATAGCATTTTGAGCTTGAGGTTAATTTGCTACTCTAATCCCAAAAGAGATCTGTATGGATTTTAGTCTCACATGGTTTTTTGTCACTTGAGTCCAGAGTACTGCCATAACAAGGCAGATAACATTAAAGGCATGTAACTTATTTTGCATTACGAGTAATTCAGTATTGGTTATTACTTGAAATAATAGTACTTGAATACCAAAAAATTATAAATACTAAAATGCAGAATCACTAGTGTAGCATGAGACCTGCTGAATCTTACTTTCCTACATTAGTCATATGGCATTTTGTTTGAACAGTATACTGTATAGTCTCAGTAATATGCGGTGGTGAAGGGCTGTGGCTGAGGGTTCGTACACACTCTCTTCAGTGTTGGACTACAACGAAAGAAGTGACATATATGATATATCCTGCCAAGGCATGCACTTATAATAATAGATGATTTGACAGAAGGATAGACAAGCCTCCTGTTGCCACACACTTTTGATTTGGTCAGCAGGAATCTGACTGTGACCACAATGACTCCTTTGTAATCTTGTAATCCTAAACAGATTCCACTAAATCAACACAGCTGGACAGGCCAGTGTTTTGAAAATCATCCATTCTTTATTCTTCTTTACAGCGTCAAAGATTATTAATACACTTAAAGTGGGCAGTGGCACACTGCAGTGCACAGGTGTTGAAAGATGCACAGCCAACAAGGTAACGGATGCCAAACTTGGGTTCAGTTTATCAAGAAATCTCGAAAGTTCGCTAAGTCGACACAGCAGCTGGACACATTTATACTCTAGATGGAAAATGTTCTTCATAATGAGAATCAATTTCTTGTTTTTAATAACTATTTTGCAATGAGGCGTGAAAAGGAAGAGAGGCCTACTTTGAGTTAAGGCTAAAGCCCAACGCACACCGAGGTTGCAGTGACGCGCGGCGACGCTGGACCCCGCGCCACGATTCAGATTTGTTGAATTCAGACGCGGCGGCGCGGAGTAAAACACAGGCTTTTAACCTCCTGCAGAGGCACAGAGACATTAACGTGAACCTGGCCCCCCATCATACTCAAAATTGTATAAAAATATGTCAATCGTTTGTGCTACGTTTGTGCTGTTTTGTGCTGTAAAAAGTTTTGTTTGTGCTGTTATCGTTTTTGAGATATTAATGATTGTTTTTTGCATGCAGCGTGTGTTGTCGTGCACTCCCGACACGTGTGCGCGCTTCAGATGAGGACGAGCATGGACGCCTGAAGGCTCTAAAGTTTGTAATAGTTTAAAAACCGAACCAGCACAAACGGAAATCTTTACAGCACAAAACAGCATAGATGTAGAGGAAGCGATTGACACCATTTTAACCCGTTTTGGAGCTTTATAACGAGCAGGGTGACCTTAGATCTGACCAATAAAACAATCATTAATATCTCAAAAACGATAACAGCACAAACAAAAATTTTTACAGCACAAACAGCACAAACGTAGCACAAACGACTGACATATTTTTTATAAAATTTGAGTATGATGGGGGGCCAGGTTCACGTTAATCACAGATTAGGGTCTGGTCAGTGACAGACAGGGAAACCGCCGTGAACTTTGTTTGTTTGGACGACAGAAGCCGCGGAGACAGAGAAACCATCGTCAGGGCTCAGGCATCAGGGAAGCATGTTAAACTCGTGTCTGTCGCCAACTCGCTATTAACCTACAAAAAGAGCCAGGTTTGCTCTCTCTCTGCAACACGGACATACGTGTCTTCTTTTATTTATGATAAATGTATAAATCACGTGTGTAAAGCCCCGCACGGTTTGAGAAAAGCCTCTGAAGTGCCGTGACGCGGCGCGCTCCGGTGTGTGTTGAAATCCCACATGGACGCGCGTCAGAGGACGTGCCGCAGCGCGCTGCTTTCTGGTGTGCGTTGAGCTTTAAGCTTTCATTTATGACTCTGTATGATGTTCTGTTGATGAGCAGTTGGAAAAGTGTGCCAACCAGCCCCGGTCTCTCCACGTTGTGCTTCTTTGAACAGTACACACGGGGTTATAGCTAGAAGTTTCAAGAATTCACCCCTAAAATAAACTTCTCAAATACAGGGTGTGGTAAACTAAGCATGTCAGGCAGGTTTTGACACTTGGAAATGACAAACTGTTTCCAATGTGACAGTGACTCACCCCGTACAAAGAATGCTGTATAGTTACAACCAGCCCCCTCTAGCGTTAGACAAATTAACTACTTTTGACAGCCAGGGTACGCAAGTTGTGGTTGTCCTATTTTCTTATATATCTATGGTCAAAACCTCCCAATCATGGCCAGAGGCGGGTAGTACTACCCCTTTTTGAAGTAATTGTACTTCTTAGAGTAGATTTAACATGAGGCATTTGGTTCTACTTGAGCATAAATTCAAATTTTGTACATCCGAAAAGGGAACATTTTTACAGAATTTTCCTCTACTGGTATTTGAGCTATACCTCCAAACTTGGCCCTGGGGTTAGTCATTGTATTGCAAGTGAGAAGTCATAATTGAACCCAACCACGCCTCTTCTATGGCCCTCCAATGAGATTGCTAGTATCATTTAAGTTGCACAGAGATAAGGGTTGTTTCAGTGAATAAAAGTAAACACATAAATCACAGTGATTTAACTACTAACAGCTAAACCATCTGTAAACTACTCGTACAATTTATTTTGCATTGATTTAGATTTCAGCATTTGCAGATCAATTTGTATTTGCCAGAATTTCTCATTGGAATTAACTCTTGGTCTTGTCATAAGGCACTATTAGGATATAGTTTTTATTCAGGTTTTGATCACTGTATAACCTGTGTATGATTGAAGAAAGAAATAAGAGACTCTTGAAAAGTGAACAACTATTTGGCGGCAAAGTGGCGCAGCGGTTAGTGCTCGCACTTAACAGCTAGAAGCAGAGCCACCTTATCCAACGGGCTAGCAGGGGCTGGAGCCCAGGGGCCTACCATAGTCAAGGGCCTATCAGAACTAAGAAACGTACGTGCATATTGGGCCAAAATGGGACCAGAACGCTGCCAAAATAAGGACGCTGATGTGTCTGCTTCAGAACGCCAGTTCAAAAGCCAGAATATTTCATTCGCAAACTCATAAATGGGGAGAATGTACAGTACATAGAGAGTGGATCTGCTACTCCCCATAAAGTGGAAATGCATTTTGCTTTGTATGCAGACATTTTGGGGGTCAAAACAGAGATAAGTCAGCCTTTTCCACTGTAGGATTCTCTGACTGGAAGCAGGCCCTGATTTACGGGGAGCAAGAGGGTGCATTGCAACCTCATTTTTAAATGTTTGCACCCTCAGTTTTAATGGCATCACAATGCATTTAAATGGCGAGAAACTCTATTTGCACCCTTGACTGGAAGCATGCACAAGTAAGAATAAGTGAACATGAAGATTTTGATACACATTGCAAGATGTCATTTAACATTTATTTTGATACATGTAGAAGTCGCAGGGTTAGGGTTTTTGTAGGATTTAGGGTTATAGGTTAGAGGGTACATTAAGGTGGGCCTGGCTAGAAGGTCCAGAGTTCGATTCCCACCTCGATGGAGCCTGTTTGTGTGAAGTTTGGATGTTCTCCCCGTACCTGCGTAGGTTTCCTCCGGGGACTCCACTACCACTAAAAACATTTTATTTATTTATTTGGTCGGGACAGTGCATGTTAATGAACATACATGGGTCTCATGCATGTAAACACGCCACACCCATCGTCCCCCTCTCAATCAAACTGCCATTCATCCTGGCCTATTGTACAGTGGGGAAAAAAAGTATTTCGTCAACCAACAATTGTGCAAGTTCTCCCACTTAAAAGATGAGAGAGGCCTGTAATTTTCATCATAGGTAAACCTCAACTATGAGGCTCTCACAGACCTGTAACTTCTTCTTTAAGAGGCTCCTCTGTCCTCCACTCGTTACCTGTATTAATGGCCCCTGTTTGAACTTGTTATCAGTATAAAAGACACCTGTCCACGACCTCAAACAGTCACACTCCAAACTCCACTATGGTCAAGACCAAAGAGCTGTCGAAAGACACCAGAAACAAAATTGTAGACCTGCACCAGGCTGGGAGGACTGAATCTGCAATTGGTAAGCAGCTTGGTGTGAAGAAATCAACTGTGGAAGCAATTATAAGAAAATGGAAGACATACAAGACCACTGATAATCTCCCTCGATCTGGGGCTCCACGCAAGATCTCACCCCGTGGAGTCAAAATGATCACAAGAACAGTGAGCAAAAATCCCAGAACCACACGGGGGGACCTAGTGAATGACCTGCAGAGAGCTGGGACCAAAGTAACAAAGGCTCCCGTCAGTAACACACTACGCCGCCAGGGACTCAATTCCTGCAGTGCCAGACGTGTCCCCCTGCTTAAGCCAGTACATGTCCCGGCCCGTCTGAAGTTTGCTAGAGAACATCTGGATGATCCAGAAGAGGACTGGGAGAATGTCATATGGTCAGATCAAACCAAAATGGAACTTTTTGGTCAAAACTCAACTCGTCGTGTTGGAGGAGAAAGAATGCTGAGTTGCATCCAAAGAACACCATACCTACTGTGAAGCATGGGGGTGGAAACATCATGTTTTGGGGCTGTTTTTCTGCAAAGGGACCAGGACAACTGATCCGTGTAAAGGAAAGAATGAATAGGGCCATGTATTGTGAGATTTTGAGTGAAAACCTCCTTCCATCAGGAGGGCATTGAAAATTAAACATGGCTGGGTCTTTCAGCATGACAATGATCCCAAACACACCGCCCGGGCAACGAAGGAGTGGCTTCGTAAGAAGCATTTCAGGGTCCTGGAGTGGCCTAGCCAGTCTCCAGATCTCAACCCCATAGAAAATCTTTGGAGGGAGTTGAAAGTCCGTGTTGCCCAGCGCCTGCCCCAAAACATCACTGCTCTAGAGGAGATCTGCATGGAGGAATGGGCCAAAATACCAGCAACAGTGTGTGAAAACCTTGTGAAGACTTACAGAAAACGTTTGACCTCTGTCATTGCCAACAAAGGGTATATAACAAAGTATTGAGATGAACTTGATACTTATTTTCCACCATAATTTGCAAATAAATTCATAAAAAATCAGACAATGTGATTTTCTGGATTTATTTTTCTCATTTTGTCTCTCATAGTTGAGGTTTACCTATGATGAAAATTACAGGCCTCTCTCATCTTTTTAAGTGGGAGAACTTGCACAATTGTTGGTTGACTAAATACTTTTTTCCCCCACTGTACATGTTTCTAGTGGTAGGGAAATCGGAGTACCCGGAGGAAACCTATGCAGACACGGGGAGAACATGCAAACTCCACACAGAAAGACCCCGTCCTGGTGGGAATCGAACCTGGGACCTTCTAAGTATGAGCGCTAACCGCTGCGCTACTGTGCCACCCAAATGGGTCCCCCTCTGGGGCCAGGACTCCCCTGAAAAAGAGATTCTTAAATCTCAGTGGCACTATCCTAGTTAAATAAATGTCAATTAAATAAACTATTAATTGGCAACAATGTTAAAACTGAACATCTATTAATTGGTAACAATGAGTGATTTCGTCTTTTTTTTTGCTTGTGAATGTCATGGCATTCCCATGCATGCAGGGTGAAAGAGGATTAGAGAGATTCTGAATAAATACTCGTTGTGATTAAGTTGCGGTCACTTATAAGTCACCAACAGTTGGACAACCAGGAGCACATTCTGCACATTTTACGCACAGCATCAACCTTACAATGAAAGTAAAAACTGGAGTATGTACTGTATCCACTACTACGATGTTCAGTCTGAGTGATATTTGTGCATCATGTTTTTAAGATAACCTTGCTTTTAAAACCTGCATTTCCCACACTTTATAATAACATGTTACAAATGCAACAAGGACACAGTTTGTCGATTAGAAAGATTTCATCATTTTTAAAAAACATATGCATTTGTACAATGACTCCCCATAATGGAAGCACACAGAGGACTGTTTTTACAGCAATGAGAATGCATGACAATAACAGTGGAATTTAAATGTCACGAGGTCAGAGTGTCCTGGATATGTACGGCCTGCAGTCAGGACTCAGATCCAGTCGGGATTCTCAGCTTGGGCTCCTGGTCAGTGGCTCATAGGACCTTTGGAGGCGTGTAGTGGATTCTACACCTTTCAGTGAAGACCTAACATATAAAAATCACAATAACAAGCTATTAAACCATTTTAAATAAAATATCAACAGCTGACAAACTGTACCTTCAGACTTCTATCATTAACAACTTCTTCTACATTCAGTTCCGATTGCATCAGCTTTAACTGCAGAGAAAAGTTAAGTATTAAATAGTAATGATGACTTATCAACTTTGAGTTGAGAACTTGAACTTAGATACTGTAAATATTAGATTAATTGTTGCATTAAATGTTTATAACTGCCCTAATAAAGAGTCTAAGATTAAAAATGTGAGAATTACTTTGGTCTGTTCTTTTCTAAGTTCTTTTATGAGTGCCATGTTGTCACAGTCTTTTGCCCGTGCCTCTCGCAGCTGTCCCACAACTTCAGAGCTTTGGGCTATACAGGTCTTAATAGCTCGGTCCCGACTCAAATGGGCCTCCATCATCTGTACAACAGAAAAAACAAACAAACATTGGTCTGTGTATACTATTGTTTAAGCCAAGCTGTACCACAACATGAACTTACCGATTCATACAGTTGTTTACATGTTTGTGTGGCATCAACTTTTCCTGAGAAGGACACAGTGGGCACAGTGGTGTTCAGGCCATAGACTATGCGGTCATCTATGGTGCGCATCACCTTCAGCGCCTCCTAGAAGTAAAGACATTTAGGTAAGCTGTGCCCCTACTGAAGGTAAGATCCATATGTATGGGAGTCCAATATTGCTGGGAATGTTGTGACATGTTCCTATCCAGTTTAGTTTATGTCCATTACTAAAAGTTGTAGATTTTTGTTAAATGATACATAGACTCTCTTAAAGTATTCATTTTTCAGTTCATCCCCGCATATCCCACCAAATCACTCAGTTTGTCCCACTTATATTACTTTGTGAGGTGGTCACTTTATCAGTGAATCGTAGTAGTAACAGTGCAGCCAGCCCAGACATTATTAAGAGCCAGCCATGGCCAGGGTGCAGGGTGAGAGACAGCCAGAGCAGTCCTCTAAGAGACTGAGCGCACATTGTCCACGGTACACGGATAAAGATCCTTGACATTTTTATCACAAATGCATATTGTCTTTTATTATAATTTACCTGAAACATTGAAAAGTCCTCACAGTTCAAGGCTTCATCGGGCGCTGCCATGATAAACTGTGAGGTCCTACGACCCGAGAGGTCTACTTAAACCGTGCCAGGTGAAAATACACAAAGGAAACATGGTACAAACGAATAAATTATTAATAATTTCGTAAAATATTTACGAAAATTGTATTGTTTTTGTACAGTAGAAAATGAGTGCAGGAGAAACAACTTAGTAAAAAATTATAATGACTGACATTGTAATCAGGCGCATCCTCGGGTCTCTAACAAAATGAATGCCAAACTCTTATATAGCTCGTGACGAAGTGCATGCGAGGAAGGATTGTTATTTTGACATTCAGGCCACAGTCGCAGCCAAATGTGAACCAAATTACACAGCATTTTGGTTTCCTTTGCTTTACCGATTCATAATGAGTTTCATTAGATCAACGCTCGGAATTGGAAGATTCCTTGGTTAGTATCTCACACTTTAACGTAGTATTGTGCTAGCGGGTAAAAGCCTTTTTCACTAGTTGCTGTACAGGTTTGTCATTACACTTCCAGACACGTATTCAATGTGGTAAATATGTTTTATGAAAGAAGATTTTAGAATCAATGTCATAATAATTAGCTTTTCATTTTCACTCTGCAATGATTTAACCGAGAGATGGGCGTATGACGTTATTACTTACTATCTGTAAATATTGTTTAACAGGAAGTAAGGTACTAGTGCCTGGGTTTGCTGCTTTTTTTAAGGTACGAGACGTGTTTAGTCCTGCTTTCAACTCCGAGTCAGCCATAACACACCTATAAAGCCAGAATAGGAGGAAGATCTCAGGGTGAAAACATGGAGCAGGAGACAGAGAGTAGCTTTGATCGAAATCAATTACAGACGATATTAAATCATCTCCCAACTGTTCACAAGAATGAGTTTTTTTTATAGCTGTAATCCCACTTTGTACAATTTCTACAGCATCTGTAAATTTCTGTACTATTAATATAATTATTGTTGTACTATTATTAACTGAGTTTTTTTTTCCACATTTAGGTACAAGATCAAGGTTAATCGGACAGACATGCAGTAGAAACATGAGCAACAAACCCCAGGAGGTAAAGCCTGAACAACCTGTGCCTGCACAAGGTAAATTATCTATCTCCCCTGACCAACTTGGCTTGCCTTTTACACTTGTAAATGTCTGTTTTTTTTTCCATATAAGCTGATCGTGGTTTCAGAGTCCCTGGTCACAAACCATCTAACTTTGACAAGAAGGTTTTGTTGTGGGCGGGACGCTTTAAAACCTCAGAGGAAATCCCTGAGACTATATCGTAAGTGCAAATTTCCTGTTTATGCCAGACCTCTCCCTGTCGTTTCAATTTACTGACATTGTACTGACGCAGCACACCGGGTGTCACTGGCCATTTTTTACAATGGCGCCTGGATCTCCCTTAATCTGCAGCTGAGATAATTAATTGAATTGTCACACATACAAACTGCAGGCCTCCTTTACCGGGGTTATAAAAGGATTATGTAAGATCCTCTTTATCTCAATTCCAGTTTTGAGACGCTTGATGCTGCAAGGAATAAACTCCGAGTGAAGACCTGCTACGTGATGATAGTCCTGACATTAGTGGCTTGTCTGGGGATGGTTGTGTCAGGCAAACAGGTACGGCTCAAGAGATTATTTTGGCACACATTTGTATTGCATTTTGAATATTTCTTTTATATTTTTCTGTGTTCCGTAGGCTGTCAAAAGACACGAGTCTTTGACCAGTATCAATTTAGAAAAGAAGGCCAAATGGAGAGAGGAAGTGCAAAGGGAAAACGAGGCAATGGTTGAGAAAACACAATGATGGTATTCAAACCCTGGGGCCCTAGAAAAACTGGTCTAGGTCCTGCTTTAAAGTCTGCACAAACGTCAATAAAGGACATGGGCATAAACAGTTTCATAAACTGCTAGTAATTCAGTTTTTAAAAACAATCTTCAACTAGTCAAGTTCAGTGAATGTTTTTGTGTGTAATAAGCTTGTTTTGCCGCTATCCACTTTTTTCATGACTTTTCTAGAACTGCAAATCCAATAATGAATAATAAAAAATACAGGTCCAAAATGTAGTCACATCCAAAGTGTATATAGAAATTCACACATAACTTGTGTATATATAAGAATGTATCTAATTGAACAATAAAAAGGAAACTGTCTGAATTATTAACGTCCACTTTATAATAACAGCTAATGTTTCATAAAAGGATTTATGAAACAGATGCTTCTGTGTAAACATCTCCCAATTATTGTAGTCAAGGTTAAATTGTTGACTGAGTTCATTAAGATGAGGACGTTTCTATCAACAGAAGCTTCTTCGTCCTTATGATAAACACCGATTAGAGAGGTCTTATTGAAGTCTTGCCTCTCCTAGGATATTTTGAGCATAAGCGTGAAGAAGTTTTGGTTGGAAGCAAAACGTCCTCAACTCAGTCTAGTCAACGGATACTATGATGAATACCTCCTGGATGACTGAGAGCCTTCATCAACTGTCCCAGTTTTGTGGCCTGTTCTGTTTCCACACATACCAAACCCAATAAACAGTGACTTCTGTCAGTCACTTACGTTGCACCAATGTAAGAATCTTATACGTATCAGAAACAAACACAAATTGTTGATGAAACAGCTTTTATGCAAATGACAAGAGTAGCACAAACTCAATACAATTAACAGTAATGAGGATGTAGGGCTGGTAATTTCTAAAATATTTAGAAAAATGAAATATAAGCCAAGTAGGTGTTGTAACTAAACATTCCATTGAAATATTTTCTTTGTAATTTGGCACCATCAGCCACTTGTCTGATGCTAACCCCAGTTTATCAGAACAATAATACAGTATTGAGACCCCACTTTTAAAATGGCTAAGAATCATTTGGCATGAACATCATGAACAAAAATTATCGGAATGCTATGATTGCATTTTATTGCCGATTAACAGCCGATTTTCTACTGAAAAGACTTAATCATATATTCTAGCATTGCAGGGGCAACCTGATTTGGATGTTTGTAACGAAGTGCCAGTGATGTCCTTAGAAGGGCAAACTGTAAAATATATTTAATCCCTTTCATACTAGAGGGGCCACAGATCATAGGCTGCACCTCTCTAAACCTGAGAAGAGAGAGCCTATATAATCCACAAATTAAATAGGAAATAGGAATGTTCTCAATGAGCAGGCAAACACTCGGAACTAAAGTGCAGAAAATGAAAGGATACGAAGATTAAAAAAAGGATGATCCACTGCTCGACACGTGTCAGGGTATAAGTCTCTTTTGTTCAAGTCCAAATTGTCTCAGTGCAAGGGAAGACTCAAATTCCCATTCTCTGGGCTTTCACATATCAGCGACAGGAAGCAGTTAAACTCTTTGAATGGACCACAGTAGCTGAAAAGTCTCACTACTTCATAAAGGAATGCATGATGTGAGATCCACGAGAGGCAGCAAAGAGCCACTTTGCCCCCCGTGGCATAATTTCTTAATTTGTCCAAAAGCAACCATTTGTCCCATGGTTGAAAGGACACGAGGTTCACCCCAGATGGAGCCGTTAAGTGCCTTTTGAAGATGTCTTGGGACTGGCAATGTTTCAGTCAATGACCACCGTCAAACTTGTTCATCGTCTCAGAGTCAGTCCAGTATTTTAGGTTTAGGATTAAGGAGTTCACAGAGTGAGGCCAATACAATTAGTCCATGTTTGTCTTGTGAGTTGTTAATGCTTCAAACAGACAAGCAGTAAAGTCAGAGTGACTCCCACAATCAAACAAAAGGTAAAAGGATGATTCCTTCAGAACCAAAGAGGTGGTGTGTTGAGGAAAGATGAACTGAGGAGCTGAAAAGCACACATCTGGTCATGGAAAGGCCCAGGTGTCACAGTCACTACGAGGAAATGGTAGGCTCTACGACCAGGGTGGGACAGGACATACAAGACAGGCTTGTTCTCCACACGTGAATGATGAATGAACCTGTACGGACTGGCTGACAACTGCAGAACGTGACCCACATGGGATGTACTCATGTGCTCCAGTGTTTCCATGGCATTGAGACGTTGCATGATGCATCTCAGACAATAAGAGGAAGAAGTTGATCCTATGCTTTTGGCTGCCCCAGAACATGGCAGTGGGCTCTGAGACAAATTAGCAGAAAGGACGTTGGAATGAGGAGCACATAAGGAGCATTTAGCATTATAGTTGAAAGCCTTCCATTGGTGCTTCACACTGCTGGAAGAGGAACTGCTGCTGCTGCAGGTCCACAGCTGGGGCGAGTGACGGGTCCTCATCGTCAGTGTTGAAATAGCGCTCGATCAGGTCAAAGGCTTTCTGATAGATCTCCTGGTTCTCATGGCCCTGAAGAAACTCCAGTTTGTCCAAACCTACAATAAAAAATCAACATATTATGTTTTCAGGAAATGACAACAGCAAATATTTAACAAACCCAATGTTCTTCATATCTAAAATGAATAAAGTCATATGTAGTTCTGAGCGAATGGTAGAGATGGTGAATTTGAGACCTTACTGTATGTCTTAGACAGACACCAGCTCGACACACTTCACTATAATAGAGAATAGCATTGTCTGTTTGCGGTCTGCATCTCATTGAACATAAGAAGAGAAGCAAGGCGCTGTTTGCAGCAGTCACACCATCTGAAGGCGCACTCTCCCACTTCATTAGATCATTGTGAGACTCGAGCAGCGAGCTTGAGTACAACATCACTCGTACTGTATGTCAATATTATAAAACATACGAGTCTCACACAGCTGCAGGCATCAACATGTTCAAAGTTTGGAGGCGATATACTAAGTAAATACTTGCCTGGCCAGCCAGATGGCCCTCCTTTATGTTCAAAAGAAGAACCCTCTGGGCAGCTGCTCGCAACCAATCATTTCCCAATTTTACCCGTATCGGACAACTCACGGACCGAGAGGCGGGAGTTCATCCACCGATACGGAAGCGGTCACCGCACTCACCGCACTCTTCCAAAACATTAAAGATGTTTTCTTCTGCTCTTTCGTCTGTTTTAAATAATTTGGAAAATATAATCCCTAGCGGAGCAAGAAACAGCGTTGGAAGCGTTCCTCGTGAAAAAGGAAATTTAAAAAAAGGCTTCCTGCAGCTTGTTCCTGCATCATATCCAGCATTTCTCTCATTGGTTGATCCCATCTGTCAATCACGCCCACTGGGAAATCGCTGAGATCACGCTCCCAGACTACATGCCTTTGAAAAACCATGTAGTTTGGCTTCAGGCAAAGTAAATACCTGTTTGTATTGTGTAAATATTGGAATAGTCTTAGTACCATAAGCCTCCTCGATGGGTGCACAGTATGGGTTAATGCCTCCTCCTCTTTTTGCCTCCAGTTCTCCCAGTCGCAGGATGTTCTCTAAGCCGTTGAGGGCCACTTGCACAATTTTAGAGTCCATTAGTGTGAGTAGGTCGCACAGTGGTTTAACCGAGCCCAGTTCAACTAGATGTCTATGAAAATGAACACACGTCATGTTAATGTTCATTTCCATTTTTACAAAAAACATTACGGACAACTATATTATCAGAACATGTATGAGGTTACCTTATCTGTTCAGCTGAGCCTCCAGAGGTGGCATTGGTGATGGCCCATGCAGCCTCCTTTCGAGTACGAAACTCTGCTACTTGCAGAATAGTAATAAGAGGAGGTAGGAGCCCCGCATCTATGACCATCTGATGTTTATGCACAAAAAGTCACATGTTAGTTAAAAAAAAAAACACATTGTGTCCAGATGGAATCAATTGTCAAATAAATATGGGCGACGAATTGAACAAACCTGTATTTGAGCTCGGTTCCCTGCTGTGATATTAGAGATTGTCCAACAAGCCTCTTTTTTGATAGACTCCTTGGGACTTGCCAGAAGGTGAAGGAGAGACTGCAGAGCTGAACAGTTCAGTATAACCTGTTAAGCAGATTAACACTTAAAAAAATAAAAAGCAGAAAAACAAAAGTCAAAGTTTGATCAAATCTTTGTTACTTGTGTCTGCAAGTCATCTCCAGTTACTATGTTTCCAACTGCCCGCAAAGCTGGAGACACAACTTTATAGTCGGAGTGCCTGAAAGGAAACAAATGTATCAAACTATAAGCAAAAAAAAAAGCAAGGATGTAGTTCTTTAGAATTAAACGTCCATACATGAGCAACTCCACCAGCCTGCGACAGACTCCTGAGTCAATAACAGCTTGAATTTTGTCATTAGGACCATCGGAAAGGTACGAGAGAGCCCAACACGCGTCGGCCAGTATGTCAGTGTCATTGACAAACAGCAACCAAGAAAGTACGCTGAGGCAAGGAGACACCTGGAACATCATAGTAAAAAAAAAAAAGTAAGAAAAAGGAAGGAGTATTGTAGTTTTCCCAATATGATGTTTAATCAATCACCTTGGAAAAATCTGGAGGTGGATTCTTCCCTCGGCACAGGTTTGACAGTGCCCACACAGCATTTCTCATCATTGTTAGACGATTCTGTTTGGCCAGTAATCTGCAACAAGTAAAATACATCAGGCTCATCAAATCCATCCTTTTAAATTGTACAATGTGTCAATCTCCTATATATATGCTGTAGGGATGTCATGATGTCAAACGTTATACTGATTCCAGGAGTAAATAACGAACGGCAAAATTCTTCCATTCACGCAGTCAGTCCATACCATTTTATGCCACCAGTTTATTAATTAAAAGTTACATTTTGGGGGGGGTGTCACTTGCACTTTGTTTTACAGCTTTTAAAAGTTTTTATGCAGCTAATGTGAAATCTATAGCCGTGCGTTTTTAACTTACTTCACTAGGGAAGGCAGAATATTGCAGTCAATGACAAAGTCTCTGCATTCAGTGCTATCGCCTGCAATGTTTCCTAATGCCCACACAGCCTACAGAGAAATAGCAGATTTTTTCACATTGTTACAGCATTACAAACAAATCCATTTGGATAATTTGAAAATGCGGATGTTTCTTACCTGTTCTTGTACATCTTCAAAATCAGAGCCGAGCATCTCTATAAAAATGGGTACAGCCCCTGCCTGAATAACCACTCGTGTTTGGTGGGATGTACCAGATGCAATGTTTGTCAAGACCCAGGCTGCCTCAAACTAAAATAACAGAAGAAAACCATTTTACTACCGTGTGTATTGTCTTTTACCAAAGGATCAAGCATGAATGTGAGCTACCTGCAATGTACAGTTTTCTTTTCTTTTCAAGAATTCAACAAATCGCTCCACCACACCAGAAGTGGCAATGACTTCATCAATGGGCGGGTTTGGTTCTGTTAAAAAAATAAAAACAAAATGAGAATAGATAATGGTTTGCCATTTAGTCTGAAATGGCGCTGACAAATTTAGCAAAGCTAAATGGTGTGATTAGAAACAGCTTATTAAACATTATTCAGTGTGAACTAAAAGCACAACCCTCAGGAATGAAAACGTTACTAAACATCATGACTCAAACGCATCATATTTAAATGACATTCTTAAATAATTTATTTCTTTACTTAACAATTTATTTGGTCTTGACAGTCTACTCTATATTAATGAACACACAAGACCTGCACTCCACACCAGACAGTTTTAATTGTACTGCAAATTTCCTTCTGTTATCCTGCACTCACTCTCACGCACACTCTCTCAATCATAACACAAGCCCAGTTATGTTATTACCTTTAGACAGCAGTTTCCGAAATCGCTGGGTACCAATAAGTTGCTGCTCAGGAGAAGAGGAGAAAATCATCTGAATCATATCCTCAGAAATCACCCCACCCTGTTCAAGACAGAAGAAAACACAACATTGTTAAAATTAGTGAGCGTGATGAGAAAGATGGGCTTATCGGTAGTTTTTGTTCTGACCGTAAGTGGGTCCATGTTGTTGGCCTGAGACTCCAGGTACCCGCTGTCAGCCATACCATCGTCCTCAAAGATGCCATCGTCTTCCACTGTGGCAACGTTTCTCCTCTTGAATAGCTGGAAGGTTATAAAATCATTAATCACTGTGTTTAAAGGAAAGAAAGCATGTGTTGTACGGTCTCAAGCTGTAGAATAACCTTCAATCTGCTATTTTCTTACTTGTTCATCTTTTTTTTGCTTACGAAGCTGCAAGCCTTCCTCTTCCCTCCTCCTTCTCATCTCATCTGTGTTAAGAGATTTGTTCTTGTAGCTCTTGAGACGTGCATTGTCTTTACCTTGGCTCATGGTGTAGTCTAGAAACACAAAAAGTATCAAGATGTCAGGCACAAATGAGAATGTTTAGGCAGATCTGATCTGAATTCATCCCAGTTTGAAGAGCAATCAGTCATAGGGTAAATAAAAATGCATTCTCTGTCGTAATAAAGACATCACAAGTAACCTCAAAACAAGAACATGGTTACTCATACATAAAGCGTTATAGGAGTGTCTTGGGTCTTGCCTTTAGCTTGCTAGTTAGCTTCGGGTGTTACCAAGAAGGTGGGATACAGCTGCAGTATTGTCGCCTACAGCAGATCCGTTCACACACTTTACACATGACGCAGCATAATAAAACATAGATGTGAAAGAAGTAAGAATTAGCAATTCAGGTCAGGCTTCATCCACAACCAAAGCGAATACGTAGTAGCGCTTGAGGAGCTATGTGCTAGCTGCAGCAAAGAAAAGGCTGCGTAAAGGCTGGCCAAAACGACAAAGCAAAAACATGTCCAAATTTACACAACAGGAACAACTTTGCATTTGATTTTATTCAAATGACACAATGTTAATATAACGCGTATTTCTTATCTGACCTGTCAAATTGGGCTCCTTAATCCCCTTCTGTGCTAGGCCGCCGGTAATGCTTTACGCATGCGCACCGACAAGGCATACGCACCACTGGCGCACTTCAGTCTATGGCACAAACCACAACGCCCACGCATATTTACAACGCTGTTTCTCACATTCCTAATTTCCCATTAATATACTGTAGGCCAAAAAACAAAAAAAGAAGAAAGAAAATAAAAGGGGCGTAATTTCCCCAGGAATTTCAAATGGGCATCAGATCTACCAAAACCAGAGATTGAATCATGATGCAATAGGCTAAATTGCTTAAACTAAATTAGCCTAAAGGCTAGTTTAAACATGAACTAATATTTATAGTTTTAACATAAGGTAATTATTCAGAAAGCCAATATCCACTTGAGTCATCATTATTCAGAGTAATTAAGTCTTGCACAGGCTTCAGCTTTAGTGCGCTGCGCGCATTACAGAACAGGGAAATCTGAAGCCTTAAGTAAAGACAGAGCTATGTTTATTTTGTTTGATTATTCTGCAACATTGTGAAGTAAACTTTTTAAGATTGCAGGCTTAATATTTTTAGCCACAGCAGATCATTTGAAGCGGATGGAAATAAGAGAATCAGTAGGCCTATATTGTTGCAGTTTCGGTTGGCACACTTTTGGCATGTGGGGGCACGCACCTGTCACACATCAACTTCGTCTGATGCCTTGGCGCCTGAAACCATCAGACGCAGGGACGATTGCAACAATCAGTGATGTCGATAAGCCATGTCCCTTGACTACAATAAGAGACTATAGGCTGATCAATGATGGTCAGCAGAGATGAAAAGCCTTCTGAAAAGTACACCTGGATGACCGTAGTG
Organism: Neogobius melanostomus; assembly: GCA_007210695.1. Taxonomy (NCBI): domain Eukaryota; kingdom Metazoa; phylum Chordata; class Actinopteri; order Gobiiformes; family Gobiidae; genus Neogobius; species Neogobius melanostomus. Next base: position 994,269 of record VHKM01000035.1, on the reverse strand, counting down.
TGACCTTCGGGAAACAGACTAACTTTGATACATTTGGGCCATTAATCCTAGGTATAAATATGAGGGTTGAACCAGAACGGGCAGAATGAACATCAACATCATGAACATCAACAATCCAAAAATGGCATCTACACAGAGAGACGTCTTTTCTGGCCAACGCTGCTCTGGACCGGACTGTTTTGACATGTGGCACGACTACATGAACCTGAGCGAACTGCTTCTGAGACTGCGGGACGTGCCAGAAGCGGAGCGCTGGGAGATCCAAAAGAGACGGGCTCAAGCTGGCTCTCCACAAGCGCGTAAAGACAGCCTTAGCACTGTCAGCAGCATATCGGACAACAGCCTGAACGGAAGCCCTTCTGACTTCTGTCGCTTTTGCAAACAAAACGGAGAGACGGCCAGGGTCTACCGCTCGCACAAGCTGAAGGCAGAAGATGGAAGAGTGGTGTGTCCCATCCTGTGGAACTACACCTGTCCCATCTGCGAGGCCACCGGGGACCAAGCCCACACGCGCAAGTACTGTCCACAGCTGCAGCGACAGGGCCTAAAAAACACGCAGCGACGAGCGCACTGGTAACACTGCTTTTTCAAGAACTATGAAAATGTTGGTTTGAGTGTCTCCAAACTCATAGCTTAAGTTCATAACGTTATGTTTGTGTTGAACCGTTTTTAAAAGTTGAGTTTTTTAATAAACAGTTTTGTGACTTTTAATTGTGTAAACTTGTGTTTATTTCTTTATATTTTTTGGCATGCACCAAATAAAGTTGTCAAAATAGAACTTTGTCCTGGCACAGACAAATTAAAGGTGATATAAGGTTGAACCCAAAGCCAACCTGTAGGCAAGTTGTTTGGTAATGTGAGTTGTTGGCTACACTAACATCACATGGAAAAAGTGTCCTGCAGTTATAGAAGATACACGTGCTGGAGTCATAAAATTCTTGGACTTACACAACTGAGTATATATAATCAGTTGTAGGCCCCTCCTCAGCAACACATGCCTCTTTGCCACTTTTGGTATACTACATTCTTTAGCGCTGGAATAAAGCCATTTGTATCTCCTAAATTTCTAAAATGGCAAAACACAATGTAGGACTTCTAATTGGAATCGTGCTGTCACTGCTTGTCTTCATTGCCACTATGATTTTTACTGCTCTGGCATCAACTGGCGGGTGTAAGTACAAATATAAATATGTGACTATTCTCATATTGTTATAATCTGACAATTGGTTGTCTCTCTTTAGCTCCATTTTTGCAGCAAACTGGTAATATTTCAGATGAGTACACAACAGAAATCACACCGGACGGCTGGACTTTTGCAATCTGGGGGATCATTTATGCATTTATGTCTGCAATGTTGGTCTATATCCTCTCTGGGATTTTTAGAAAGTCAGTGGCTTTTATGATGATCAAAGTGTAAGTCGATTTATTGCATATTAACATAAACTATCTCCACCTCCAGGAATGCCTATGGTTATGTGTACTGCAGCCCAGCGGTTCTGCCACGTGGATTCTTTGCAATTTGGTGTCTAAACTTAAGTTTAAATGTTGGATGGCTGTTCTTGTGGGACAGGAGGTAGGATTATTGCATTATGCCAATTTAAATTCATTTTTAGATTCAGGTTCAAAAAAGAAAAGAAAAAATAATGGTGATTTCTGAATCTTGGTATTTTTCAGTTTGATGATTCCTGCGCTGATCTTCCTCATCTTCATTGCCATAACCAATTATGTGATGATAGCCTTTTCTTGCCTTGGTCTTCACTCTTATGGAGCTTGGCTAAACAAGTACCACAAACGTGATCTGTACCTCACCCGTGTACTGGTTAGTTTTGGGACAAATACCTTCGACATCTATTTCTTATTTTACATTACTTTATTTCAAAAATCAAACCTATTTCTTCACAGGTTCAAAATGGAATTGCCGTATATGCGACATGGACAACCATTGCATCCCTGGTGAACCTGAATATTGTTCTGGTCAGTGAGGCAAAGATGTCCCAAAGTGATGCTTCAACTACAACTCTTTCTATTCTTGTAGTGGTAATATGTTCATGGTAAGTCTTATGCATGTTTCGATTACCCAATAAAGTTGTAGAGAGTCGTAAGTAATTATTCATTGCCCAGGATACATTACACCCTAATAAGGCGTTGCATTCATAGTTCATATGCTCACCTACAACAGTAAAATGTGCGAATTAAGATAAATTAATGTCTGTGTATGTACGTTTCAGGTTTGTCCTTGAAAATTGGCTGCTCGAGAGGCATGTCCGATACATCCTGAGTATTTACCCATCTGTCATCTGGGCACTGAGTGGGGTTTTCACTAAAAACTATGATGCAGCTGCCCCATCGCGCAATAATATCTTTATCGGTGAGAGGATGAATTTATAGATATCTTACATGATCTTATATACTCCAGAGACTAATGTTTTTGGATCCTCTAGCTGCTTTACTTGGAGTGGGCTGCTGCCTGTGTGCATTGAGGATAGCCCTGGTCATCTGGAGACACCTCAAAAAACCCCTTTACAAAGATGCAGACGAAGACATGTCACCTATGGAGATAGCACAGAAGAAGAAAAAGATTTTTAAGTAATGATGTTACCAGCCGAGCAGTGATAGTGTGTGTGAGGTGTGATGCAACCCATCTATAAAAACGATATAAACTTGAAAACCTTTTATTGATGTCTGTAATCTTCAAAGTAATGCTGTAACATGTTATTGACTGTGAATCATTGCATTTATTTTGATTTATTTTTTTTGTAAATAAATAAACAAAAGCTTTGCAAATTTGTGTTTTTATTGTATATTTTGACCGATGACCAAAAAATGGCATCAGAAAAGACAGAGAATTAAATCAACACATTCAGATTGAATGCTACAACTATTGAAAACATGTTTTCAGTGAAATGCTCTACACCTGATTATTTTGGCTTCAAAACAAAGAAAGAGGGAATGTGTACACTTTAAAAACTTCCATATGTGCTAAACTCATTCCTAACATCTTTCTTACCTCTCTATTCTTCACTGGGATGAGAATATAAGCACGTTTCAGAGCTTTCAGTGAGCTATGGCTTACTGTGACTGCAATGTAAACGATAACTAGCTGCTAGTTCATTATCGATAAAAGCCTTCAGAAATAGGATCACAAGGCTCTTATTTCACAAATGTCGGCTTTTACAATATACTGAAGGACACAACTAATTCTATTTCACAACTAGATAATATATCAGGTACAGGGCCCTTAATTAACCTTTGCCGTCACGAGGTAATTGTTTATGTCCATGTGAGGTCATATTACAAACTAAAGAGATTGTGTTCTCCTTTGTTTTGTGTTTAGACGTGGACATGTCCAAATATATTGTTTGTATTTTTTCTGTTTGCACCAATATATTCGGTCTAAGTGGTTTATTTTTTATTATTGGCATTTTGCGCAGTTGACAGATACAGTAAATGTAAGTTTAGTCATTTTGTGCACACAACCTCGAACAAACATCAACGATCGCGGATTGGATAAAATGTTGACCTGATATAATTCATCTATTCATTAATCAAATTTTATGTGCCACTCATCCTTAAACACAGGAAAAACAGTCGGGTTTTATGATTCACTGCAGTGTTACATGTCTAAGATAAGGCGTGCACGTGAGGCTTTCCAGGGCCATAAAGTCTTTCTGTTACACAACTAGCTTTTCTATAAAACTGTCAGACTTCTTTCTCTTCTGCACTTGTTGCTGAGCCTACTACATAAGAGCACAAGGAGAAGCGTAGGACGGTACGTTTCTTTCACTTCATCAATCTTTAACCTGCAATTGCCAACGTTTTCTTATCTTAAAGGTGAGTGTGTGCAATATAAATGTTGAGAGCAAAACCAAATCAGGCCTTTAGACACAAAAAAAGCCAGAGGTCAAATTTGGGTAAACTTTCCACCTTTCTGATACAGCCAGTCACAATGGGAGAACATAATGCTGGACGCCTTGCAGCAATACTTGTGTCTGTTGCTGGATATATGGTCAGTTTGGTGTTCAATGGACTATCTGTGGTGGGAGTTGGTAAGTTAAACTTTATATGCTATTACTCTTTACTCTTCTTTTTCATATGTTGGATCTATCCACTTAGGACCTTATACGACAACGACGGCCAACGTCTCAGCCGTGTTTGACACCCAGCTCACGCCCTCCGGATGGACCTTCAACATCTGGAGCGTCATATATGTGTGGTTGACAGCACTTGTTATCTACATTGTCACTGGACTCTGCAGAAAGTAAGAAAGAATGTTTTTAATAACAATACAAAATTACACTTAACATATAGCGGATTCTTAATTTTCAGACTTGTTTTAATTATTCATGTTTTTTTTCTGTAGCAGCCTGATACATTTGTATTGGTAAAAATGCTGCGGTCGCTCTGCAACAATAGCCTAATCAGTTGTGCTATTTTGTTTCTAACATATTTGTGATGTATGGATTGTCCTCATTCATGAAACCACTGTACATAACACAAAATGACTGTGCTTGTATCTTAGAAACGGTTACGGCTATGTCTACTGCAGCCCCTCTGTACTGCCTTATGGTTTCTTTATCAGCTGGTGTCTTAACCTGTGCTTCAACATTGGATGGTTGATAGTATGGGACCAAGGGTAAGACTGGGATATTTCACAAAACCACAAAATAACGTACAGAATATGCAGGAGTTTTTGTGCTCTATTATAGAAATATGGTAGTTGCTATGGTGTTTCTCATCCTGGTCATATGCACAAACTACTCCATGGTATTTTTCATTTGCCACGGGCTTCATATTTATGGACCTTGGCTGAATAAGTACCACAAGGTAGATCTGTGGTGCTACCGGATAATAGTAAGTATGGATATACGAAGAGGCAGTTTTTGTATCCTGAAAGAGATAGAAAAATAATGTCAGTGTGTTTCCAGGTCCAAAATGGTATCATGATTTACACAACTTGGACGACCATTGCAACTCTCATCAACCTGACTATTGTTCTGACATACGAAGGGAACGTAAATTCTACAGATGCTGGAACCATTTCTTATTCCATTCTCACTGGGGTCATGCTTGTATGGTAATGGTTACAAATAATTGTAATGGTTACAAATAATTGTTTATTTCCCAAACCTATATACTATTTAGACTGTGCATTGTTTTCTTTAGGTTTTTTCTAGAAAATGTTGTTCTTGACAAACATGTGCGGTACATCTTGATAGTGTATCCAGTGATCATTTGGGCACTCTCTGGAAACCTGGACAAAAACTATAATCCAGAATCACCCAATCGCAATGGCATATTTATTGGTAAGAAATATTTGGGGATATGATAAATACAAGAAAAATGTAATAGATTGAAAAGTGAACTGTGGTTTTATGTTCTTTTTTCAGTGGTTCTGCTGGCCATAGCATGTGTGTTGTTTGTCATACGTATTGGTTTGGTGATTTGGAGGCACATTACACAGCCCCTGTACAGAAACGCAGATCCAGAGAAAATGGAACCCAAGGAGATTTATGAAAAACAGAAAAAGATATTTCATTAAAAACCTACATTCAGGAAATGATTGTCATACAGTGCTGTAAATTTCACGAAATGGTGTTATTGTCAATTATAAAACACCAAATCCTGCTGCCTGGTTGTACACATTGTAGATTTTGTAAAAAATAAATAAACACAGTTTTATAATATTATGTTTAGGCTACTTGCCATGATTTACTTACTAGGATAATTACCATGAAACATGTAGCTTCCAACTGGGCTGGCTGACTCTGGGAACACAAGGAACTACAATATTTTTTGGTATCCATACATGAGTCATTCCACTAGAACTGTGTAAATTGAGCCTCATTAGTTTAAAATTTGAAACTAAATATATGAATTTAAATCTTACATCACAACATTAGGCACATATTAATCTATCAGAAAATCATGTGTTATATATGAAATGTTATTGATTATTTTTTGTGTTTTGTGATGTGGGCAGAGTTTTTCCTCAACCCTGTTATGGACAACAGTAAACCTCTATGGAGGACCGTGGCTGCCAAAACAATAAATAAATATATAAATAAATATATAAATAAATAAATAAAATAAAGATCAAATTTGCAAAGAAATGCATGCATTTATTGTAATAAGTGCATTTATTTATTTATTTATTTATTTCTGTATTTTTGTATATATTTTTGTATTTATTTATTTCTGTATTTATTTCTGTATTTATGTCTGTATTTCTTTTAATGTATGTAAATCATGGGTGGGTCTGAATGCTGCTGCTGTAAGGTGATTGGTTAATCTTTCTCCATGCACACATGCCTTGTCCAGCATAGACACTGCCAAACACAAGCTCTGCTTCCGTCTATTGACAGTGGCACAGATAGTAGAGCGGGTCATCTTGTGACTGGAGGATTGGCGGTTTGAATCCTGCAGGGGCACACTGTCATTGTGTCCTTGGGCAAGACACTTCACCTGAATGGGTGAGTGGATCCTTGCTGGAAAACGCTTTGAGTGCCTAATGTAGGTGGAAAAGCGCTAGACTAAAGCAGAGTTCATGTTTGGCTCGCCTCTCGCTGGAGGCGCGATTCAAACCCTTGACCTTCCGATCATGAGACTACCAGCTCTACCAACTGCGCCACTGACACCTTTCTACACTCAAAGTGCTTTCCAACAAGGATCCACACGCTCATTCATATACGCTGACACTGGGGGCAAGGCAGGTGAAGTGTCTTGCCCAAGGACACAATGACAGTGTGCCCCTGCAGGATTCGAACTGCCAATCCTCCAGTCACAAGATGATCCGCTCTACTATCTGTGCCACTGTCAATAGACATACTTTAAGAGAAATACAGAAATAAATAAATGAATACAAAAATAAATAAATAAAAACAAAAATAAATAAATAAATAATAAAAACAAAAATACAAAAATAAATAGAAAAATACAGAAATACAGAAATAAATATATAAATAAATAAATGCACTTATTACAATAAATGCATGCATTTCTTTGCAAATTTGATTTTTATTTAATTTATTTATTTATAAATGTATTTATATATTTATTTATTGTTTTGGCAGCCACGGTCCTCCATAAACCTCTCCTAATATGAGACAAAAATATTTTTGTCTACAAAATTTGAGTTTTAAGCTCACCAGATGTAATCAGTAATCAAATATATGCAAACACTTTTTCATATACATTTTTTTAGTTCATCAAGCCATAAATGGAGCTTTAAATGATCTCGACCCACTATTTTTTCTGAACAGTCTGAAAAACATTTCAGACAGTTTTTTGTTTTTTTTTACATAACGGTGTTGAGTCATTACATTTGACAATCATTGAACACCCATTTTGGATTTTGAGTAAATAAGATATAGGGGAGACCGGGTATGGTTGTAACATGGGGAGAGTTGTAACACCACCAATTCCAACATTCAGGGGTAAGATAAGAGTCAAATGGACATATCAGTGTTTACCCACTTCCTCCCTGATCCCACATGGTGATTGTCAAGGTTATAAACAGGTGTATGCAGATTCTATAGAGAAAAAAAGGATTTTGAGGTAAGAAAGTAAATTTTTTTTACCATATTTTGTTTAGTGCTTATACTATTGCACATAAAACCATATGACTTACATTAGATTAAATTGTAGTTTCTCAGGCAAAATGTGATGCACATTTCCCCTGCTAATTTCAAACCATTATGCTGATACAGCTCGCTGAAGAATGGCTGACAGGGTGGGGATGGTTGTAACACAATCATCTCCTATATACAGTTAATAACACTTACTTGATTTTAATACTTTTACAGAATGCCTAAATAGTGTAAAAGAAAGACTGACAGATTTGTGCCAGCTTATGTTTATGTTTATTTGGTAGGGACAGTGCAAGTTAATGAACAAGCCACACCGGATTGTAGCCTTGGGCTAATTTCCATCCGTCGTCCCCCATGCACACTCTCAAACACACTCTCATTCATCCTGACCTATTGTACATGTTTTTAGTGGTAGGGGAAACCGGAGTACCCGGAGGAAACCTCCGCAGACACGGGGAGAACATGCAAACTCCACACAGAAAGGCCCCGGCCTTGGTGGGAATCGAACCGGGACCTTCTAGCTGTGAAGCACGAGCGCTAACCGCTGTACTACCGTGCCGCCAAGGTAATGTTAAAAAAAGCATCTGATGAGGTCAGAAAGAAGGGCAAGTCAGATAAGTTGCAAAGGCACATGGGATCTGCCATGTAAAACTGAGCAGATACTGCAAAACACTGCAGAAGCTGAGAGACCAGGGTCCAGTGATCATCCCAGTGTAGATTACTGAAGCATCAACAGAGTTTTCTCTGAGGTGCAGGAAGAAGTGTTGGCTGATTATTTGACTCAGACAGCAGACCTGTATTATGGACTGACTCCACCTGAGGTTAAGCATATGACAGGTCAGAGAGAGAGAGAGAGAGAGAGAGAGAGAGAGAGAGAGAGAGAGAGAGAGAGAGGAGAGAGAGAGAGAGAGAGAGAGAGAGAGAGAGAGAGAGAGAGAGAGAGAGAGAGAGAGAGAGAGAGAGAGAGAGAGAGAGAGACATTGTTCTGGATTGTTCTTTAATTTAAATAAACCTCTATTTGAAGGATATCACATGACGTGGCCTCTGTTTTGGCTTCTTTTGTCTAACTGTTACAACTTACCCCATCATGTGTTACAACCTACCCCGGCGGTACTGGGGTAAGTTGTAACACAGGAACACCATGTATTTGACATCAACTCACGAGGTCTGTGATGTTCTTCCAGAGGTTTGAATTGGTGCCATTTGTAGTTAACAAATGTGGGTACTTTGTATAAAAATTTGAGAACTCTAGCTAAAAAATTCAGTGAGTTACACTATGCTGAAGCAAAAAGTGTTACAACCATACCCGGTCTCCCTACCTAAAAGAATCATGGGGACGCAAAATGTCAAGTTCTCGTGGAATGACTCACATACACAGATGTGTTAATAGCAACTGCTTATCTCTAGAGGTCAGTATTACAAAAGTAATAAGAAAAAAAAAGACCATTGATGGTCAGCACAATAAAACGATTCCAAAACAAGAGAACTCGCAGTCTGTAACATGTTGGGTCATATTAATGTAAACGGTTAATTAGGACAGCATGAGACGGGTTTACGAGCAGAGTGTGTAACAGAAGAGTACACAGTCAGCTTTACATGTTTTATATGAGCTGAATGAGCAATTGAGGAGAAAACCTCGCCAATTCACAATTATTTTTTGTTATACAATGATACAAATAAAAAATAAATAAAACATAAATATTGTGCAAACACAACGCGCTATTGATGGACATTTGTCCTTTGATCTAGGGATGGGCAACATGAAGCTTCATGAAACACCAAACCACTTGAAGCGATTGTGCCGAAGCTTCGAAACACAGTTCGAAACAGACTCCACAGTGACATCAAGAGGCAATGTTTCAGTACTACAAGATTCATAAAGGTTCAGCCGAGAGATGAAACACTACACCAGTGGGTGCTACGGGGTTCAAGCATACACCCGCATCTTTGGCTGTTTTTGTTTTGTTATTGTATCTTTTGCTTTCTTTGTTGTCGATGTCGTTTTTGTTTTTCAGTAGTATGACTTTGTCATTTTTCTAACGCTTTTTTACATGGGCCGCTTTCAAGATATTTTTTTTCAGAAATATAATGTTCTATGCTGTGGAAGGACTTAGTCTATTTCTTTTCTTACTAATAACTTCTCCTGCTTTAGAAAACACTCTCACAAGTATTTTTTTGAGAGAATGAACAAATGTGGGAATCTCTCTCGTCTCTCACAAAACCCACAAGGGACAGATGTGCTGACGTCTTTTAAACTTTATGGGAGATAGGTTGAGACCATTGAATTATGAGACAGGTGCGCTGTTCTGTGGTTCATTGAAACTCCTGTCAATCAAATGCGTGTTCGGCACGGGTGCCCCCTAGTGAAACACTTGCCAAACAGCGGCGTTTCATAAAACGTTTCTCAGATCCAGTCACGTGACATGCGCGGTTTGAACCTTGTTTTGAAGCAGTGTTTCGACACGCATGCGCCATGAGACTTCGACACTGGCTGTTTCCCAATTGCAAGGATCCATCCTCCGTTTGTCCAGAGGCAATAACACAGCTAAAAAATAACAGATCACCAGGGAATGATGGTATTACTGCTGAATTTTATAAGGAATTCTCTCAACCGTTAGAGCCATTTTTGTTCAGGGTATTTACAGAAAGCATTGCAAATGAAGAACTCCCTGCTACTATGTCACAGGAGCTCATTAACCTTATACCAAAGCCAAAAAAAGATCCACTCTCTATTGATAACTGGAGGCCTATAACGCTCCTTAACAATGACTATAAACTGTTGGCTTTAATTTTTGCAAAGCGATTTAAAAGTGTCTTGGACACTATAATTGACGAGAACCAATCAGGTTTTATGAGTAAAAGGCATATTTTCAATAACATAAGACTTGTGTTGGATCTCATAGATTATTCACATCTGATTGAAGAAGACAGTTTAATTCTGTTCCTTGATTTTCAAAAGGCCTTCGATACAGTAGAGCACCCATTTCTTTTTTACTGTCTCGAACAATTCGGTTTTGATGACTATTTTTGCAATGCTATCAAAACTCTTTATACAAATGGTAACGGCTCGATTAAGCTGAGCGATGGTGCCACTCAAAGATTCTACCAGGAGAGAGGTATAAGGCAGGGATGTCCCGTTTCAGTTTACCTTTTCTTAGTAGTAGCTCAGGTCTTTTGTTTGTATATGAAATCATGTGACTTGGAGGGTATCTCTATTGCTGGTCAAAATATATTAATTAGCCAGTTAGCAGATGATACTGCACTGTTCCTCAAAAATGCTTTACAAGTGAAACCTGCCATTCATGCCATTTCTGTTTTCTCCAAAGCATCCGGTTTATTCTTAAATCTTGGTAAATGTGAATTATTTGCTCTAAAGTATAGTGATATAACTTCCATTGATGATATCACTGTCAAGAGTAGTGTAAATTACTTGGGTATTACCATTACAAAAGATCAGCAGGAGAGATGCTCTCAGAATCTTGACCCCAGAATAAAAAAGGCAGAGAATAGATTCAACCAGTGGTCATTAAGAGGACGTGTGCTACTGTCCAAAGCAGAGGGAATCTCTAGGCTTATTTATGCTGCCTCGTCTCTGGCTCTGGACAGTCTCACAATAAAAAGAATTGACCAAATGTTGTTCAATTTTTTATGGAGGAAAAACACTTGTAAGAATGGAGGTCTTGACTTTTTGGACTTCTCCTCCTTAAACAATGTATTTAAGATTAATTGGTTAAAGTATTTCCTTAAAAATGACTCTACATTATGGAACTTCATCCCCAAATTTGTATTCAACCAAATAGGTGGTCTCCCTTATTTGCTAGTGTGTAATTATCAGATAAATAAGATACCCATAAAACTGTCAGATTTTCATAAACAAGTTTTGCTTGCATGGAAAATGATATACAAGCACAACTTCTCACCTCAAAGATATTATATTTGGAACAATGGTGACATAATTATTGCATAAAAGAAGGAGCATGTTTTTAACAAATTGGGTGGACAGAAATATACATTTAGTTATTCAGTTGTTTAAAACAGATGGGCATCCAATGAGCTATGATGAGTTTGTACATACATATAATTTTTCTGTTTCCCCTCGAGAGTTCTATCAAGTCATGAACGCCATTCCAGTTGGTTTTGTAAATCTGTGTGGGAATGATTTTCAGTTGTCTGGTGTGTCTGTGTCTGTTATCAAACCACAAGAAACGTTATGTGGCAAAGTCTGTTTCGGGCCGCGCAGAAACAATAATCGAGCAATTCGTCACTTGTTTCAGAGTGAGTTCGCAACAAAACCTTACGTGACCAATTACTGGGCTCAATTCACAAACGATATAGCTTGGAAAAAGGTCTGGCTCTTGCCTCATAAATACTTACTTACAAATAAAGTCAGAGAGATTTCGTTTAAAATTTTACATAAAATTTACCCTGCAAAGCACTTCATGACAAAATTCAAAAAAGATATTGATACGTCCTGCTCCTTTTGCTACACGTCTACTAATGATTTTATTATTACAATTATTTTTTTGCACAAATGTGGAACCAAACTTCAAACTAATAAAGTTTTGGGGAAAAAACAGTCCGAAGTGGTCCGGACGTAATTCACGTCATCACAGCGCCGCCAAGTGGTGTTCCAATTCACTCAGACCACTCGCCTCCTCGCAGTTCGACTCCTCCGTTTGGCTCATTTACGAAGGATGCACCGGTGGATCCTCCGCAGCCTCGGAGAGCTGAAATTACCCATGATGCACTGCAACACTGTTTCCCCCCCAAAACTTTATTAGTTTGAAGTTTTGTTCCACATTTGTGCAAAAAAATAATTGTAATAATAAAATCATTAGTAGACGTGTTGTAAGCAAGTAAAGATGTAAAAAAAAGTGGTTTACATAAAGTTAATGAAAAGCCTAATAAATAGGCCTATTTATTGATAAATCAGGCCTATGGTTGTTGTGCAATTGAAGGCGATTAGTGATAAACTGGACCTGCTAAATATATTTGATATTTTAATTGAATTTCTTACAAATCCTTGCAGAAGTTTTGTTATTTTATTCAGGCCAAAATGTTCAAACAGTAAGACATCCAACCAAAACCAGTTTATAAACAGCTTTTATTCATAAAACAGTCGTTTTAATAAGCATTGATTGACATTTATTATATGATTTGACATGTGGCATGACGCAGCCGCTCGCTCCGGAGGCTGTTCCAATTGAGCTCAAATCCGGCGGTACGAGGAGCCCACCACCGAGGACGTCAACGAAGTGGACAAACGGAGGATGGATCCTTGCAATTGGGAAACAGCCACAGTGTCGAATCCCGTGGTTCAAGACGGCCATCCCTACTTTGATCGCACTCCCGGGCAGTAGGGGGCGGTAATGCTCCTTGTCGTTAGTGCATGCCGCTGAAGAAACTCCCAGGCGCGGGTTATTTGGAGTTTGTAAACAACGCATTAAACGTTGCACAAATGCGAAACTACGGGAATATAAACCGCGTCTTGAAAAATAAGTGCTCGCTATTTCTTTGCTACGAGTCAGTAACAACGAAAGGGGTTTATATGCACGTAAAAAGGAGAATGCATCCATTGTTGTAATTGAAGCGGCACAGACAGACAGCTATTATTATTATTAGCTATTTGGTTAGCGTTGTTTAGCTTGGTTTCGACACAGCCGTCTTCAAGGTACATAAAGCAGTTTTAAATGGATGATAATTACCCGACCCTGGTAAGTCTCGATATTCACATTTTACTTTTACTACTAATTGAAATTACGACCGACGTTGCGAGAAGTGAGCCCGATGCCAGCCTCGATTATAACATGTTATGTTGTGTGTTGTGATACAGAAAAGGCCGAAAAAGAAGCTGGTCTACCCCACAACAAAAACCCGGTATGTTCAATAATTGTCCGTGTTTACAAGTTATAAACCACGCAGAACGGATCTGTTGCATTTAACTATAACATTAGCCACTGTATTTCAGATGAGGGTTTGTAGCTCTAAATCTCTAATGTTGTTATTGTATTTTTAGTGTTCCTGACCAGTGGACAGAGGATATACAAACTTTAGAAGATGTCGATAAGATGTTTGATAACTTGGGTGAGTCAATTTGTGAATCTTGGGAATTATTTCTCTATTGTTTATTTTGTTGCATAATTTCTAAAGGATCGATTGATTGTAGATTCAGTTGAGGACTTCCTTTCCCCATCTCATGAAATTCACATTCCTAATATAAACAAACGTGTAGAAAGAGAGGCGACACCTCTCCCACCACATAAAGAGCTACTGAAATGTCAAATGGTAAACCATGACGTTTATGAATATAACTGCTTTTCCCAGTGCTTTCCCCATTATGACCTTTTTCTTATTATGTATAAGGGGGCGAACAGAGATCATAAACCTCTACACCACACACCAGCCAGCCCTAAACTTGACATTGGTAAGGGTTATTGTACAGATTTTTGTGCATGTGCATTTTTATTTGTACCAACAACACTGTATTGTGCTGTATTCAGATTCAGAGACTCCATTTAAAGCCCACAGACCTGTTAAGACATCCAGTCCAATAGGAAATGTAATGCAACCTGAACACCAAGAAAGAAACAAAGGAGACAACTCCGCTTCACCAATTCTCTTTGACTGTGAAGATGATAATCAAGATCTGGAGACAGCAGAAAGACCCACTGAGAAACCTCAGCACAATAACAAGAGAGATGAGTAAGTCATTAACCAATTGAAACCAGTTGACATATTTCTTCGCATAATGTTGAATATTGGAAGAGTAACAGCAAATGGGTTCTTTTATTTTTCTCCAGAAGTGACGACTCTATTTTTGAGACTTTACCGAAGAAGTCAGCATTTGACAAAATGTCAACACCGAAAAAGAAAACAGTCCCAACAAGGTAACAGCTTTCCTCATCTTAATAAACGAACCCTAATGTGAATCAAGTTTACTTTTAACCTAAATGTTCACTTTGCCACTTGTGTCATATTATGAAATTGCATCGCCTATAGGTCAACACCAACAAACACGCCTGTTCGTCCAGTGAGAAGTGAAAAGAAGGCTGCACCATCAGCTCCAGAGAAAACGACTGAATCTGTACAGGTTCCTACAAAGGCCAAGGGTGACATGGGCTCTTTTCTCCAGTGGCTCAAAGAAGCCAACCAACCCAAACACACACTGTGAGGCTACATACAGAATTGCTTTCTCATCTTGATGAAATTTCAAAATGTATAAATGACTTGTGCCATTCTACAAATATTAGTAAACAATATTCTCCATGTTTTCTCTTACAAGTGCTGGGGTCTCGCATGCCAGAGTCTTGCATCCTCTGCCAGAACCAGAACCTGAAGATGACTTTCTTATTTTGGAGGATGATGTACCTTTTTACGTGTCCATACCAAATAAATCCAAAAGCACGAAAGGGAAACGGACCAATACATCCTGTTCTGACACTGAAGCTAAGGGCACCACTGGAGAGAAACATTCAGCAGATAAACAGCAGGACAATGAACAGGATCACAGACAGGAGAATGAGACTTTGGCTGGAAAGACGAATATAAACAAGGGCTCTGAATCAAACCCAGTTGCTACAGATGAAGATCTTCCTTTATTAGGCACAATTGAGTCTGATAATGTGGAGAGACTATCACAGCGGGATCAAACAAAGAAAAAAAAGAGACAATTGAAAAAGGTCCCTTCTAAAGTTGACGGCAAACCGGAAGACTCGGGGACAGAGACGAATGACGGAATCAGTTCAAAGAAAAGAGTGAAGGCAGAAAAAACGGCAAAAAAGGATCAAAACCTGTAAGAAAAGATAAAGAAAATGCGCAGAGGAAGATGACTCATGCAAAGTGAACAGAAGAGGACAAAGGACTGAGGGAGTGGAGGCGCAAAACCAGGAGCTCAACTCAGAGAATCAGTTTGATAATGATGCTCCTGTTTCAGGTAGACGTCCTGCATGTAGCCCTGCTTTACAAATGTTCTAATATGTAATATCAGTAAATATTTATTTTCATTTTCAGGGGCGAGTAATGTCGAAACTGAGCCAACAGAGGACCTTGCAGATGTACATTTAGGACAGAACAAGCCGAGTTCACAGGAGCAGACCTCAGATGGAGAGGAAGTGATAGTGATACGGAAAAGGAAACCACCTGGAGAATGGTGGCTCAGCTCCCCCAATCAGAACCAAGACGCACAAGCCACAGAAAAACAACCAATGGTGAAAAAGACAAAACAGATAAGTAAGAGGTCAAGTTCAGCATCAACATCTGTCAAAGCAGCCACTGGTGGAGGAAGGAAAAATCAGAAACCATCTTCATCCATTGACGGTCGAAGCCAAAAAGCCGAAAAGAACAAGGTTAAAAAAGGAAAACGGAAGAGCGAGTTGCCGATCGGGACGTCTAATCAATCAGATGAGGATTTTGGTCAGCCCATCCAGGACACAGCTCTGGACCAAGATTCAGACTCCAGCCCTTTGATGTTTCCACACAGAGAGCACAGCAAGTCCTCAGGTAGTGTACTGAAATTACATTCAAATATTCAAGTGGAAGTAGACAGTTGATCATCTCAGTGCATGATGTGTTACATCTATTACAACTGTAAATGAAATGTAACATAAGTAAATATAAGATGATTTTGTTCCAATTTATATAATTTCAACATGATTAGTAGTAGTACAGGTCAGAACAAAAAAAAAAAAAAAAAAAAAAAAAAAAAAAAAAAAAAAAAAAAAAAAAAAAAAAAAAAAAAAAAAAAAAAAAAGTAATACAATAAAATAGAATATCGTTCAAGTAATTTTTTCTGCTACCTCAAAATGTGAAACTAATATATGATATAGACTCATTACATGCAAAGTGACATGTTATTTGTTATAATTTTGATGATTATGGCTTACAGTCCATTTTCACAATATTCTAATTTTCTGAGATTTTAATTTGGGATTTTTACAAACTGAGCCGTAATAATCAAAATTATAACAAATGAAGGCTATACATACAGTATCTCTCTTTACATGTATGAGTCTATCATGTATTAGTTAGTTTTACAATTCAAGCACAGAAACCAATGCACTTTTTAATGATATTCTAATTTTAGTAGTAGTAGTAGTAGTAGTAGTAGTAGTAGTAGTAGTAGTAGTAGTAGTAGTAGTAGTAGTAGTAGTAGTAGTAGTAGTAGTAGTAGTAGTAGTAGTAGTAGTAGTAGTAGTAGTAGTAGTAGTAGTAGTAGTAGTAGTAGTAGTAGTAGTAGTAGTAGTAGTAGTAGTAGTAGTAGTAGTAGTAGTAGTAGACTTTTCATTCATAGAATCTTGGAGTACTATTATATAGCTAGGCCTGTTGTTTTACTAACATGTTTGATTTTATTGGCATGATTTATGTCTTCAGGAGAAAGGGCCTTCCACAACGTGTACCAAAGCAGTGCATGTGAAAAAAAGTCTTCCTCACCTAACTGTGCTACACCCACGAGACCTGAGGGAGGAGTGCGGGATTTACCCAGACGAATAAGGAAATCGCCTGGAAACTGGTGGCTAGTCAGTCCCACAGCAGATGACCAAGAGGTGGCCTTCTCACAACCACAGGAATCCAAAAAGAAACAAATTCCAGGGAATAAAAAAAGACAGACAGACAAGCCCCTAGCACGCTCCCCGTCCAAACCACTAGAGGGACCCCGTAAACAGAAAAAAAGATCTCTGGCTGCAGCCAGGGACCTCTTCAGCGGCGCTGTGGGGCGCATACCTAGAAGCAGAGACAATGTGACCCCATTGAAAAAGCAGAACAGTGTAACAGCCCCTCCAGCTGAAGATGTAGAGGCCAATCAAAATGTCATTAGTATACAGATGGATGAACTTCAAGGGGCCCAGGAGAAGTCTCCCAGCCAGGACACAACACCGCAGAGCGTGTATGGACACTATCGACTTCCACCATCTAGACACAGGGTTTCATTGCTTTCACTTCAATTTATGTGTCTGTTTCTTGCAGGTCAAAAATCATCAGAAGTGGACCATCTTCTATGATTGGACTTGAAAACTATGAGGAAGATGACGATACAGGTGTGTTTCAGTTCACCAATCAAAGGACGATTGGTGTACATATTTATCATGTTCACACAATATCATTGGAATGATTTAAACTTGGTGGTTAATATAAAAATGTGGGGTTTTTGTGAGTCTTTGTATATCTGATTTCAAATGTAATACCTGTTATGTAAAGTAGTCAAATGCTGTGCTTAGTTTGCGCTTTGTATTGTATTTGTTTTTTTTTGTTTTTCTTCTCAATATCATTACCTGTTTGTTTTCAGTGCTGCCGTCCACCACAGTGCAGCCTGCTCTGTGTGTTTCAGACCTGTGCAGTGCTCCTCTCAGGCCACTCCTCCTGCAGCCCAAAGATGAGGTCAACCTCCGGGACTGGCTCAAGTGTCTCTGGCCTGCAGCCGAAAGTAAGCAACTCAGCCGGCACAGTTTTTTAGTTATTATTAGCTAACATCAGGGGCACTTTAGTCGTTACATTTAGTCTCTGCTTATTTCACTCAATGGCTGTACATCAAGATTTTCAGATCTTTTCTCCGACTAGGCATAAAAAAGTCAAAGCCAGTGATCAAAACACGGCCAGTCTTACTCAGGAATGCATCAATTCACTGTCAATGGACGATGGAGAAAAGAGCGGGCTGATTATCATCTGTCAAGGGTCATAATTGGGTGAACGGCTCCACACAGTGTCCGTGTATCATGCCCTTCGTGACTTTATATTTTGTAAATGACTACATATTCAGCCTGATAAAGTGTGCTCATTAGTTTGAAAATGCACATAAAAGCTAGCAATAGGGAGCAAGTAGATCAGTCAGTGTTTCTGAATGATCCGTGGAAACAGGCTGTACATTTTATTTACTAGTATAAAATGGGACAGATAAGATGTAGCAATATTAACATTATCGTTACTAAAAACAAAAAGCTACACAAGAGAATGTTACGGACATGCAGTGATTACCAATGGGGTTCAGCTGGACTGTAAACTTTAAACGTTATGGTCCTCTCTGTGAATTCTCTAAAGCAACAAATCTCTTCCTTTGCATCCCTTTAATATTTGACAAAGAAAACTCATAAAACATTTTTTCAGACATGAATCGAAGTTCTCAGCCAATGTCTGCCCGTTCATTTCAATGCATGGAGGTTTCTGTTTTCACCCCAAAAGGTGATAAAATTTTCGCGCCACAGAATTGATTTGGATGTTGCTCCCATCTATAGAAATGTCTAATCCACTTTAAATGACCCCCAGGAAACACTGGAGTCACGCCTAAAGATTTTGAGTGGTACTGTTACCGCGGCAAAGCCATGGGCATCTTGGTGGATTTGCAGACGGTAACCATGTGCCACGGCAAAATGCTGCTTGGTTCCTCCATGAAGAAGCCTCTGTGGGTGGACCACAGCGCCACAACAGTCAGTAATCATTTAACAACAGTCAGTAAAGCACCGAAAGCTTCTCCAAAAGTTATTCATATTCATGTCTTCTCTTTGTCCTTTCCAAGGTGTTTAATTTATTAACAGGCTCTGTGAGGGTCATAGTGGACTGCAATAAATCACGTTATAACGCTGGCCAGTCCTTTATGGTGCCACCTGGTAAGACTGAGTGAGAATGATCAATGTTTAAAATAGCTGTTCAGACCTCAGATCCTAATCCCCTGTGTGTATGGTTACAGGTCATGCCTACAGCATCCACAACCTCAGCGCGCAGCCAGTCGTGCTCTACTACACCAGGTTTTTTACAGAAGAGTCAAATGAATAATGGCTGGACATTCAGCCATCTTTAGTCTTAAGTGTCTGTATTTACTTTGTCGCTTTAGAAATGCCTTGTTTTAAATTTGTATTATTTTAAAAAATAAAGACTCATTTTATTGTCATGGGCACGAGCGCACTGGTTTTAAGTGGTTTTAGTGTGTTTTATCTACGTGTTTTTAAGGTTGATTTTATGCATGTTTTTAACCTATCCACGCTCGTTGCTCTGCCCCGCCCCTGCTAATTGCCTCTACGAGACGCACCTGCACGTGGATTGTGCTGGGGAGAAGAGGCAGAGGAGAAGAGGACAGCAACAAGGCTGGAGTGGTGGTGCGGAGGGGCGCAGGCCACGATGCGCCGCCGGGCGGCGGAGAAGGAAGGAAGGAAGGAAGGACGGATGGACGCACGCACGCACACATGGCGCCATAATATGGAACGGGCCGCAGCCCCAGGAGACGGGGGTCTGCTGTAAAAGGAGGACGGGTTCGTGGTCCGGAAC
The DNA here is from genome assembly GCA_007210695.1 of Neogobius melanostomus. Classification (NCBI taxonomy): domain Eukaryota; kingdom Metazoa; phylum Chordata; class Actinopteri; order Gobiiformes; family Gobiidae; genus Neogobius; species Neogobius melanostomus. The sequence goes on along the minus strand of VHKM01000035.1, from coordinate 974,431 downwards.
CATAGACCGTTAAAAAGAATAGATAAGTCCTCCTCACTCCTCCCCGTTTACCATAATGACCACGTTCGATGGGGAATTCATGGCAGATTTACAGACTCCTCCTCCCCAGCTCTGACGAAGCATGTTCCTAAAAAGGGCATAAGGGCGGGCTCTTCACTGTAGACTCGGCCCTTGCGTGACGTGTAGCTCGCGCAGCTCCAATGCTAACTGTCCGACCCCGTTAAGTAGGAGATTAAAAAAAAAATCTTTCGAAAACCGGAACGTTCGAGGGCGGTCGACGGCCACCCGGACAGGCATGGCGGGATGGGTGACAGGATTCTCCGGGCAAACGTGCCCCGACGTTGGCCCCGTGACCGCCGCAGCACGGAGCCCCCACTGAAATCACCTTTTGCACGCCCTCCTTTAAACTTTTAGCCCTTTTAACCTCCCTTTTAGTCCTTTTTAATGTTTTATCTTGACTTTTAAATGGCCAGTAATTGTTAATTCCTTTTTAAAACTGTATTGTGTTTCCTTGATTGCAGCACCTAGGCTCCCATTGCTTTTAAACCGGTGACCTGTCATATCAAACACTGTCTGTTATGTGGATCTGTAAGATTTTTGTTTGAAAGAGTTTGGAATTGATTTAAAACTGTTCTGTCATGATTAATGTGCCTTGTAAATAAAACTATGCTTTTGTCTTTGTATACATGTGTAATAAACCATTGATTACTTGGTTTAACATGCTCACCAAATATGAGCAAAAACTAAAAAATTATTAGAATCTTGCCAAACATTTGAGAGGGCTGCCGAGCAAAAGGGTTCCATTATGCAGTTCAGTCATAAAACATTTACTGTCCCAGTTTACAGATTGTGTTTGTGAAAACGTAACCAGGTCTTACATAAGTGATTCCAGTTATGTAAAACAGAATACTAAGGCATTTCTCTCCTGTTAGATAATTTATTACTTTTAAATGTCTTAGCTGTGTATTTTGGTGAAGCATCAGCAGCAGAGACTTGCCCTGGGGCGGGATCTCCCACCAAATGGAAAGATGCTTTGACCACCAGAGTTCAAGGCGGAACAGCCTGAAAGATGTTTAATTATGAACAATGATGTCCATGAAGCCAGACACTCCCCACACATTTCCTGTGTTTTATGGCAGAAAAGTCTGAAAGCAGATGTCTCTGTTTAGAATATGGCTTTGCACGTTGACGTTAACAGCAAGTTTTTTATAGGGCGTACCATGAAAATGGAGAAGTATACAATTTTCCATTAGTGTGACTTGGCGATATTAGTGGAGGCTATCATTAGAGTCGGGGCTGGTCTGGTGTCCATGCCATGGACTATAGGCATGTTGTTTTTTGGGCAAGTAACTTTAATGGAAGAGTTGGTTGTTATAAATTATTAGTTCAAACAATATTCAAAGTAAATGTAGAATGTATTTTGTGTAACAGCTGCCAGGAACCTTTAAAAAAAAAAAAACTGAGTTGTCCTAAGCATACATAACTTAATTACACAGTGTTGCATGCCATTTCTCCTGACCTCACACAGCCTGTACAAGTTTAAACTTTTCCTTGTTCTTTTTGGCTCAAACTTCAAGCATTGCCAATGACTTCCTTCCCATTTTTCCTTCCCTTGTTGGCTGAATAGTAATTTTCATTTATATTTTTCAAACAATGGAGAAATGTAAAGCAAAGAAAGAGAGTGGAGTTTCAATATGTAAAACTATTATGCAGCCTAAGCTATCTGTAATGGCCTAGACTTTTTCCTAAGGAGCTACAATCTCCTGGCTACTTAAAGTTTAACATACACTATCCAGACTGCTGAATATTGTGTGCTATGAGCAAAAACAACGACATACAGGCTGCTAAGTGTCAAGCTGTTTATCTTCATGTCCATGAGCAGAAGAAGAACTGTTTGATGAGCATTCACATCAGAGGTTTCAACTGCAGCTGGGAATTACAACTCACTATTCAACTCACCTAACGCAGCATTAAAATAAGCTGCTCATATAAACTCAATAAGGAATGGCAATTGGTGTCAGCAGCCAAGAAGCCATAAGCACTGAAGTGCACGATAAATGAAAATATGAATCGCAATTATTTGGATTTGGCTTGATAAAATTAGATTTTCAAAGACTTCATGTGGGGGGTTCATGCGTTTGACCTATTCTAAACTATTAAAGCCACAATGCGGAACATTCCAGGTTAGTACTGTATGATGCCATGTCACAAGAACAACAACTGTAAACAAAATGCTGATTTAATCATGGCAGCAATACCAAACATGTTACTAATGATCAGTGGACACTGGCGGGACGCAGGTGAATTAAAAACGGACAGATAAAGATTTTGGCCATTTCAACTGAAGTGGGTTCGGTTTTATAATAGAGACACATGCTTCTTTGATGGTGTGATTCATCCTGGATTATTTCGACATGACCAATTTTTATCAGAGCTTACAAATCAAAATGTATTACCGGTACTTTTACACCCTAGGCTATTCTAAAGAGAAGGTTATATCACGGAATGTGATACAGCTATGCTACTATATATGTGACCTGCTGAGATTAATATAAATCTTCAAACCTGGCATTAAAAATTAATAACATCAACACCACATAAACACATTATGTCCTACCACATTCGGTTCAGTGTGTCGCAGTGGGCTGGCTAGGTATCCATTTGCTGAAAGTGAACAAAATTACCACAGGATTTGTTGAACTGTCAATATTATTATCTTGTATAAGACCTTGGCTCACATATAGACAACCTGGTATTGCTACAGACTTTGAATAACAAAACTTTCAGGTTTCTATGGTAATTCCTGTTTGACATTGTGGAAGAGAACTTCGGCAATAGTTCCAAACAAATTTGACACTTTATTCTAGCCCTTTCATTCCCTCTTAATTGTGCAAACACACAAGACAAAGACAGTGAGAAAGGCAGCCCAGTGGTTATTTCACATGAGTTGTTGTTACACATTGATTCTGGCCCACTTGCTCCATAGGCAAAAGGTGCGCTTCAACAATAAATATAGTATGACAATGGCAAGACTAATCTATTCCTGCCTGAGGCTATTTTGCTTTAGTTTAAACAACTAATAATTGAAATTGGTACTTCACAATGTGACGATTTGCAAACGTTCAAAATCAACTACTAGATGCAATGTACACGCAAGAAATGAGCACATTCTAGATTGAATAGAAAGGATAACAGAGTCTTTGCTACAGCAATTTTCTGACCAGTCCAAGAGGCTAATGATGATACATGAAGTTTGGCTTTTTGGCGTTGCTAATTGTGGTAATTTGTTTTAACTATATGCTAATCTTAGAAAAGATCACCATTTATTTCTCTGCACTATTTGGCCAAAGGTTTTTAAGGCATAACTTCCTTTTTTATTCAACAATATTCAGTATTTTTGTGCTGATAGAAGGGTTTGCGCAAGTAGCACACTGAAATGTCCAAAAATACAATGATTGATTTTCTGTTGTGTAAATGTCAGTCATTTCGCTGCAGTTGTCAATATCACCGGGGACCAGCTGTGCTCCATGTCAAATGAATAATAAGTGCACGACTTGAACTTTTGCTTTTTGGGAAGAAAAAAATGGTTAATGATTTCTTACAGTTCTACATTCTCTGTGTGTTTACATACCCCCCCTTTCTAAGATATCAGCTTTTACATTTCAGTGAACCAACAGAGCTCGCAAACAAACCAGCAGACAAGCTTTTCCCTGGAAGAAAAAAAGCTTTTAGGTGACTGTGAAGTGTTTAATTGGATTTTTCACGTTGAGAGAGCCGAGCGGTTTGATCCAGCCAATTAAAAGATATTCGAGAAGCTTGTATCATGCCTCCCTGATTGTGCTTCTCAGTAGATCCTTTACCACTTTCACAACAGACTCGAGAGAAGCAATTTCCTATTTCTTTTTTAATTGTCAAGGAAGCTCAGCTAAAAGATCTACGTGAGGAAAATTGAAGGTGACACAAGCAATGAAAATCCGCCCTTGCAGTACCACAGGGAAGGCTTTTGGGCAATACAATGTAAAGTAAGTCCACAATAATCTTATCTGACAATCACAAGAGATTCACTATATGAAAATGCCAGTCTATGTTAAGTTCTCCAGCTGAAGTTGTGTGAAAGTTGCATTGCAGGTAATATACTTTGAGTGAATATATTCATGCAAAAGTTTCTCACAGCAAGTTATTCACGGACAATGCGGGACCTCTTTGTGTGGAGTCTGCATGTTGTTTCCATGTCTGAGTGGACTTACTCTGTGGGTTCTGCTGTTTAAGTAAGTAAGTGCTTTATTTATTTTTGGTTTGTCATACAACTGTACAACGAAATAGTGTTCGGGTGTTAGTCCTGAGCCGCTGCGACTGAGCCGCGCCACCACTATGGGCCAACCTGACCAGCCTGTTTTTGGAGGTCGGTTAAACCGTAGCACCTGGAGGAAACCTGGCTGGCTGCCTTCAGTGCTCGTCTGATCCTCTGAAACGGTCAGTGCAAGGCAAGGCAAGGCAACTTTATTTATACCACGCATTTCGTACACAAGGCAACTCAATGCGCCTTATAAAAGAAGATATGCAAAATTACAATCTGGCACATACAGTATATAGAAACATCAAGACATGGGAAATACACGATGACTGGCCATTGACCAGGGGGTGGGGCTGAAGAAACGTGTTGGCAGACGCAGAACGACGGGGGCGTGGTTAGGGAGGGGGTATGTGTAGGGATGGGAATTGATAAGATTTTATTGATATCAATACCATCAATAATTTTACCTATCGATTCGATTCTTTATTGATTCTCTTATCGATGCCTGACTTTTCTGTGTGTTGGGGAAAAGAAAGGAATGAATGTGCTTTCAATAAACTCTATCAAAAAAGACACATTGTCATTTTTCCCAAGAAAAAATATTTATTAAATAAAGCAAGTTTCCAAATATACTATGGCTCCTGCTGGCACTCAAAATATAATGGTAACATTTGTACACATTTTTCACCAAGTGTCCGTAACTTGTAACAGACTGATGCTGTTTTGTAACGCCTAAACAACAGGACTCGGTCTCAGCCCAAACCCTACAGATTTTCATCTATTTTTGCTTCATCCGACGCTACATTCTCCTTCCCCCTGTCCGTGTGAACTGCTTCTGTTGCAGCCCGTTAGCCAGAGCTGTGAGAGATCAGCCAATTCGCTCATAAAGTGCACTCATAGCGGAACCGGCAGAGGTAGACCCGCTCATAGTGCGCTCAGGGCGGGGAAAGGCAGTCTCGGACCCGGGCTCAGAGCACAGCGACACAGGGAGTCCGCGAGCGCAGCAGCAAGGCACTGAACTGCCATGTCTATTAAGCGACATATCGAAAGTTTGGAAAGAAACTCCAAGCCAATACATCGCAAATAAATGGAACGTTTGCAGCAGCAAAGCGAAAACGTAGAATTGACACGTTAGTCTCTCGTGAATGCGCAAAACGGAGGGGAAGGGCTAAGCGGAGGGCTAGAATTGAGAATGGGCCTTCCTCTCCATGTTTCCTCGAAGCAGCGTCAACAGACTCGGAGAACTAGGTCATTACGCACGTGCGTCTAGCTCCGCGGCGCGCTATGGTGTCCGAAAAGGGGGGGAAAGAGTGTTATCAGAGCGGGAGCATCGATAAGAGGGATCGATAATGAAGTAGACGTACGGTTCCGATGCTTTGCTCAAACAGAACCGGGTCTACTTGTAGAACCGGTTCTCGATTCCCATCCCTAGGTATGTGTGTGCGGCATTTACAGTCTGAAAGTCAGTGTTATGCAAAATATGACCCAGAGACCTCAGTCCTTATCAGGTTTAGCTCCGTGGCTTGGCCTTGAAGGGAAGTGTTGACGCCGTAGGAGAGATAAGAGGTCCAGCTGCTTCAAACCTCCTCTCTCAGGATGAAGAGAATTATTCCAGTAATAGTTCATAAATTTATAATGAATTAGCTTTTTTCTTGCTCTCAGCTTTAGTTTAGTTCTCCAGAGCAAGTAGCTCCCTTCACAGTTCATCCTTTTTCCTCTCAACATATAGTCCAACTATTGTCCGTCTCCACAGCGAGCTGCCAGGTCGTACATAACAGTTCATCATTGTGAGTCACTCGGTCACTCTCTGCTCCAAAGTGCTCGTTAATTTTAACGGACAGCAGCGTGGGCCGATTGCAAGCTGCTGTCATTCCAAATTTCCGATAATCCAGGGCAGTCCATCTAATAAGCAGGTACCCTGTTATCAAGAGTCCAAATAAGTAAATATCTTTGATGGCTCCAACCGACAGGACCGCTAGGCAAACAACATCCATCGCAAACCAAGCTGTGAAAATCCGGTCAGGGAAGACGACCTCCTTCGTGGCCTCACTTTGTGAAAACATTTTTTTATCAATTGCGCTGAGATTCCAGTTAATCAATCCATAGTTTAGCGGTTCGGGAGGACAGCGAGCAGGTGGTCCAAGAGGAAAAATAAAAGTCAGACAAGACACTAACAGAGGCAGGAAAAAGCACGAAATCCAGGAGCAGTGAGAAGACACGTCCGCACTCAACTGACAGAAAGAGGAAGTGCCTCCTGGGTTTGTCCCTGTTTCAGAGCATGGTGTCCTGCACTGGTCAGCTCCACCTCCTCCTTCCTCCGGCGCAGCTCCCTCCACTCCACAACAGTCCATCACCATCTTCTGGGAAGAGTTTAGCAGTGAATCTGTCTTATTCTCCAGTGAACATCCATTTGCCAGAACACTAGTAGGCACAGGAGGCATGTGTGGCTTAACTTTGAGTCTTGCCTGGATACCTCCTTGTTTTTGTCCCTTTTTTGTTTCCTGCAGCTCCTCTTGTGACGCCTCCGCTGTGCTGCAGGTGTGGGGGGCTCTTGTTGCCTATTCAGTGTTTCAGAAGAAGAAATGTGTAGGTCTCAAATGTCTTAGTCTTTAGTAAGCTAGCTGTTTGCTTACTTTTAAAAAGCTGATTTTCTCTGGACCATTGTGGACTCTCTGCTGTAAAATAAAATCCACTGAACCCCACAAAAACATGGCAAAGATGTACAAAAGCATCCAGTAAAAAAAACAAACACAGCTGTACCAAGAGAGAGGGAGGTTGCTTCGAAACCAAGAGTGTGTGTGGTCAATCGCAATGAATTATTTTTTAGATTAATTAAAAGCTTTAATTTTGACAGCCCTACAAGATTTTTAAAGGGACAGGCTATTGAACCGTTGATCATTCACTCTCCACACTCGGAGGTGCAGCTGTAGCCACATCTGCCCTGCAAGAAGCTGAAAATGGAAACATGGCTGCCAATCTTTGCCGATGGCCTCTACAACATCCACCAAACACATCAGCATAGGCAAGCTGGAATCTTTGGTTTTGTTTATTATAGTTTAAAACGGCAGTGGATGAAGTGGTCGGAATCCTAACAGAACAGTTTAGCTTGTGTTTTATGTTGTCATTGATTTTTCTGAATGCATGCCAGGTATCTCCCATGGTCATCATTGGGAGAACAGTGGGCAGGCATCCTTTAATTAAGTAAGAACCCCTCCCTTTTACCGCCCCTCTGAGTTTCTTGGCGCAGGAAGCTCCAGACGCAGGTTTGGTCACGGCCCGCAACTTATTTCAGTCCAATCAAAGACAGACAGCTGGCCCCCCACTGAAAGATGCTGTGTCATCCTGTAAGAGGCACCAATTAGTGTAAAAGCAGGGTGCACGGGGCTCGTTCTCCTTGATATTATGGCGCTGAAACACAGCCAATGAAGCGCATGCAGATACCGAGTCAGGCCAGGGGCTCTTGTGCATACTGATGAAAAGGCTGTGAGATTTGACAGTGTGATGGAGCGCTCGTTGTGCAGTTATACAACAATAGAGAAAGCAATCTTTTCAGCTGCAATTTGAAGCGACTGTGTCCTTCAATGTACTAAAGCACTGCAGTGGTTCTCAAACTTTTTACAGCAAGTACCATCACATAAAAATTACTACACCAAGACCAAATCTGGACTAAACCAGGTCAATCAGGGGTCGCAAAAGAACCTAAACATGGACAAAATTCTGTTTGTAAACGAGTTGTAAAGGTGGATTTACTTTACCAATAAATAATATAGCATTAATTAAATTGTCTCGTATGTCTAAGATAACAAAGATAACAACGGATAGCGTTTGTTTCACTTTGGAGTGTACAATAACTTGAAGGCCAAGCAGATAGCACAACGACTAGCTAGTAGTCTGTAGCCTTTGTTTATTGCCACACACATATACAGGTACTTGGGATGTTTAATCGGTTGCGATCACAACATTTGATATCTTATTTTCAGATGGGCACAAATGTTGAGCCCTATGAAAAAACGTTGTAAGGGATTGAGTCCAAAATACTCCTACAACTCCTACTTCTTACAATAGAAAAAAGGTTGAACAGATGTGATTAAAGGTTTGAATCCTTTTGTACTGCGTTTGTAATACCCCAGATATTGATGGATATTATGGGGGTAATAATCATGATTTTATGTCAGTGAAGTGAAATCATAAACATCATGAAAAATGTCAAAATAAGGAAAACTAGGGGGAAAAAGTAGCAAAATCTGAAGTATAACTGTGTTACCTATTTTTCATTAAGATTTGGTCTCATGTGTCATATGCACTTTGAATAAAACTTTAGGCTTTAGTTCATTTCATGCTGACTGAGATCATCATACCAGGTTTTGTTTCATGTGGATCGGCTGAGTGATAGATATTAGTCCTAGAACCGACCAAAACGTCTGCCTTGACTTTTTAAGGCAATTTCTACCACAGAATGCTGACCTGTCCACCTCATCCCCTATTCCCAGGCCATTACCAGCCACCCTCTGATTCCCAGACCAACTTGACATTGAAGTGTTGAAAATTGAGTGGTGGACATCACGGTTGACAATAAATGTATCTGTATGCCTTGACATGCTATGTTATTTATGTTGTTGAACGTGTCCTTTTATAGAAGGCGCTGGGTGGTCCCTAATCCTCTGCATGTACCATGAAAACGATTGTAGCCTCTATAACGGCCAGTGCTTTTTTTATACACAAAGCCATTCTACATTCATATAATTATTCCGAATATTGTATTGTTTCTGTGACATGCCTCAAAGGACACTAAACCAACAGCAGCTGGACTTACCATTTTCTGGGTGCACTCACGATACAGAATTACTCATCAAAGGTTTATTTCCCCCCTTTGCCTGTAATTGGCTGGATAATCTAGCCGTCTTTAGTTACCACATGTGTATAGTGTGGTGCCCGATGCCAGGTGAATGGTACTCCTCTTCAGCTGTAATTGTGCCTCACGTTTCCCTCCAGGGTTCCATGACTGGGGTGATGGAGGGAAGAAAAGTGCTACAGCAACATAAATGCACAAAGTAGCCAAAATTGTATAGGGCGCTGCCGCTGAATGAGGTGTACAGGTATTGAAGGCTATAGGCTCTTAGGATAAAGCCTTCATTGTTGTCATAATAAATGCACAATTTTCACTGCATAATGTACACATAAATTGAGGCATGTGCTTTTTCGAAACGGCAAAAGGATCCAGGGAATATCTGAAACAAATGCCTATCACAGTAGCCACTAATCAAGAAACCCATGGACCTCAGGAATAGTCTTTACCAAGGGAAAGACTAATGGGGATAAACAATAATAAAAATAATGGCACTTTTCTGAGCATTTTGTAATCTCTATTATGTCTAACAACCTCCTCTTTAATGGATGGCCTTCATAGATCTGCTACAATGCAGAATCAGACATAAAAATTCACAACATCAGCTAAAACAAACTCATTTAAAAAAACAGTACTCTAGTCAAGTACATCCACTGAGCTACAAACTGAATTGAAACAATAAAAATAAAAAATCCCAATCACAAAGCAAAATATGTCATGGTCCCTCTTGTTTTTGTGTTTGTCTGTCTCCTCACCTGGGCGGAGCCATCAGATCTGCAACCTGCATCCAATCCACAGCGCGTTACCTGCTCTTCAAGAAGCCCAGTTTCTCCACCATCCCGGCCAGTTCGTTTGTACTGTAACAGTCAGTTGACGCTTTTGGCTCCATCTTGGAAACGTTTGGATTTTATATTAAATCTCTGCTTTTTGTCTCCAGCTCCTGCCTGCCTGCCAGCCTACCTACCAACAAAGATTTACTCACCTGTCTGCTACTTACCCTGCCCAACGGGTCCTCTGGTCTACACATCCATTCTTACCTGAAAAATAAATACTTGTTACCATTTACCGGCTGTGCTCTGCTTTTGGGTCCAATAGAAAACCGTGACATAATAGTCATCGCAGAATATATAAACATCTACTATCCGTGAAATTACATTCTATCTCTTAAATATTAGAGTGAGTGTTCCATAACCCAAACATCAGAGAAGACCAAGGACATGTTTGGAAGGTTGTCAACACTTTCCTGAAAGGCTAGCACTGATTTAACAATGGCTACACTTTTGATTTGCTTCAAATTGTGCAGCACAATGCAAAGTGCTTTGACAAATCAAAACAGCCTTAAACATGTTTTTCATTCACAAACTTGCCACACAGAGTATAGAGGCGGGTGAATAATGCAATACAAACCATCTTTGAGTGTCTAGAAAACCACAATGTAAAGATTATGCATTATTAGATCACGTCTTTCCATCATTCCCAAAGCACTCCTCACGTGGGTTCCTGTACCAATATTAATCTGTGTTAGAGCTATGATTTTTGTGTCCTGATAACATCGTCATGCCTCGGGGCCAGTGCAAGGCAATACAGCGGTGGCCCGGCTACAAGATGAGATAGAGCTGTAAAAGAAAATTGTTTATGTGCACACAACACCTTTCCCTATAAGCCAAGTGACAAGCAGTCATAAATAACCATTGACTGAGGGCTCCTCACTTCCACTGCAGGGAATTAGGGGCGCTGATGTTTGCTGGAGGAGAGGTGTGGTGTTTGGTTGCTTTGCACGCAACATTGAATTTCAATAGACTTCATTTTGTTTGGATTTGATGCACTAAGAAGTTTGTCCATGGAGCAACATCGTCCACAGAGCCTATTTTTAAAAACCGATGTGGAGACCAGCGAGCCAATTTGATGCTAAATTTACCTTTCAACTGTCAACACACTGATTTTTTGACCAGCTTTTTGGTTAGTATTGCCGTAATGAAACAAAAACCATCTTAAAGCTTCTAATCTTCCCTGTCAGCATGAATGGGGAGCAGATTTTAACAGATGAAAGGATGCAAGATAAACAAAGGGGGATAAGAAACTCTTTGACCAGCTACGTGCACTACAATAATAAAAGCTAAATTATGTATGCATTTTCTATCATACAGAGACACGGAGAGAAGCAAAGTGGTTCAACAGCCCATAAACACAAATAACGTAGAATGATAACTATAATACTAATGTTAGCTTCAGGCTAACTGCTAGCTGAGAGTGCTGATTTTTCTCATCAACTGGATAATCTGCTCAATTTTCTTACATGAGAATGAGACAAAACATGCACGAAAACTCTATTTGACTTGAGGTTAAATATGATCATAGTCCACCACAAAATGTCTAAAAAAAGTGAAAATTGTTCAAGCTTACCCGCCGGCTAGGCCTCTGTATTTATCAGGAGGGGACTTGATCTCAAATCTTTCTCTCTTACTCTCTGAATAATAAAATAATTTGGAACTTCTTTTCAAAAATCTATTTTCTCATAATGTATGGGTTATATACACTCACCTAAAGGATTATTAGGAACACCTGTTCAATTTCACATTAATGCAATTATCTAAACAACCAATCACATGGCAGTTGCTTCAATGCATTTAGGGGTGTGTCCTGGTCAAGACAATCTCCTGAACTCCAAACTGAATGTCAGAATGGGAAAGAAAGGTGATTTAAGCAATTTTGAGCGTGGCATGGTTGTTGGTGCCAGACGGGCCGGTCTGAGTATTTCACAATCTGCTCAGTTACTGGGATTTTCACGCACAACCATTTCTAGGGTTTACAAAGAATGGTGTGAAAAGGGAAAAACATCCAGTATGCGGCAGTCCTGTGGGCGAAAATGCCTTGTTGATGCTAGAGGTCAGAGGAGAATGGGCCGACTGATTCAAGCTGATAGAAGAGCAACTTTGACTGAAATAACCACTTGTTACAACCGAGGTATGGAGCAAAGCATTTGTGAAGCCACAACACGCACAACCTTGAGGCGGATGGGCTACAACAGCAGAAGACCCCACTGGGTACCACTCATCTCCACTACAAATAGGAAAAAGAGGCTACAATTTGCACGAGCTCACCAAAATTGGACAGTTGAAGACTGTCTGGTCTGATGAGTCTCGATTTCTGTTGAGACTTACAGATTGTAGAGTCAGAATTTGGCATAAAACAGAATGAGAACATGGATCCATCATGCCTTGTTACCACTGTGCAGGCTGGTGGTGGTGGTGTAATGGTGTGGGGGATGTTTTCTTGGCACACTTTAGGCCCCTTAGTGCCAATTGGGCATCGTTTAAATGCCACGGACTACCTGAGCATTGTTTCTGACCATGTCCATCCCTTTATGACCACCATGTACCCATCCTCTGATGGCTACTTCCAGCAGGATAATGCACCATGTCACAAAGCTCCAATCATTTCAAATTGGTTTCTTAAACATGACAATGAGTTCACTGTACTACAATGGCCCCACAGTCACCAGATCTCAACCCAATAGAGCATCTTTGGGATGTGGTGGAACGGGAGCTTCGTGCCCTGGATGTGCATCCCACAAATCTCCATCAACTGCAAGATGCTATCCTATCAATATGGGCCAACATTTCTAAAGAATGCTTTCAGCACCTTGTTGAATCAATGCCACGTAGAAATAAGGCAGTTCTGAAGGCGAAAGGGGGTCAAACACAGTATTAGTATGGTGTTCCTAATAATCCTTTAGGTGAGTATCGGGTTTAGTTTTAAGTCAGCATATGCCTCTGCTCATTTGCAAACAACAATATTGATCTGTAACAAAATGCTGCATCTCCAGTGCGAAAACAGGTCCTGTCTCATCACTTTCATGTTTTGCTTCATTACGACCCCTTACTGAATCGTCTTGCCCCACACGTAAAGGTTATACCAAATTGATTGAGTTTACTCAGCAGGAGCCCCTGAGGAGGTGAGCTGCCATTTTCAGGTTGACTTCAGAGGTGAATTTATTTACTAGCTTAATTAACTATCAACATGTCAGTCAGAGTCTTTAAAATTAATAAGACATATCTTATCATTTATGGAAAACCTTTTACTTCGAAGTTAACTTTTCTAAAGAGCAAACCACCCAATTTAATTTTACATGAGCAAATATGGAGAAATGTCCGTATAAAAGCACAACCTTTTGCATATAACCAAATTGTAAAAATGTAAGTGTACAACTCTCAATTAAACTTTTCTTTTAATGCCCTGTAGGCTTGGACTGGATCTGATGCCACCATAACACTATTAAGTGCCACCACTGGGCCGATAAAAAGAAAGAGAACAGGGCATGTCTCTGCTCCCATCTGAGTATTTATTCAGCTTTCTTGACATGAAAGAGTTGATTTAAAGCAGCGCTTGACAACATGAAGTTGAATTCGATTGAAACCCATTTTTTAAAAAGCCGTCACGAATAAGCACTTTTTTTTTCTTTTCAGAAGATCTATTTATTGAATCAACGAATAAAGAGACCCATTCCAAGTCGGCCCCTGTAATATAACGATCACTTGATAGTTTGTTAGCAGCAGCGAGGTAGAAAGTGGAGTTTTCTGGAGTTGGGAATCTTCTCCAGTTTTAGGTGTAGGGCCTCGTCGACGTGAACAGCCTCAGTCATGAGCTGTGCCTCTCTTTGCAGTTGTTGCTGGAGCACTATGATCTTGTCCTGCAGAGCTCCCTCTGCTACTGAAAATTTAGGGGAAGAAATGTGTGTTTTGGTCTCTGACGCACGCAGCTCTTCCATTTCTTCAAAAAGACTCTCCAGGAGAAGTTCTTTCTTTGCTGTTTTCTGTAGCTCTGTGATAAGGAATAAGAAGAAATAAGAAATCAATTTTTGTAATGGGTCTGAAGGTTGTGTACAATTTACATCAACAGAAAATGAATCTGTAATTGTATTTATTACTATTTACGTAATACAAATACCCTGAAACATACTGTACCTTTGGACACTGGCTGGGCTGATTTCAAAGCCTGCTGTTGCTGTGCTATCCTAAAGAGCTCCTCCGCGATCTCAATCACCTCCTGTTTCTCCGCTTCTGTCTGAATCTGCAGGCTTCTTTCTCGACACAAAGCACTGGTGACGTCTTCAAGTTTGCCTTTGGCTTGCGATAGCTCTGTGCAAAGTTTCTCCATTTCAGCGAGGTGCTTTCTCTTCACCAGGTCCAGGCTTTTGCACAGTTGATTCACAGAGCACAGGATCAGGCTGTCATTACCCTTCCTGCATCCTGTCTTCAGCTGCTTGATTTCGTCTTGTAGCGACTTACTTTCATTTTGTTTTGCTCCGAGTTGTAATTTGAGGGTTTCGTTTTGCACCCGGAGAGCTTCATTTACCCGGAGAAGATGGTGTAGCTCGGCTTCGTAGATGTCATTCAAGTCAACGCTCAACATGTTGCTCTTGATATAATCCATTTGGTGGCTGTCGTCCAAAATATGCTCGGTAAGTAAATTCTTATGTCGTCCAAAAATGTAGTTAACTAATTTCCTAGACTTTATAACATGGTCCTAATGACAAAACACAAAATGATTGGAGTTGTTGAGAAGAATACAGCTGGAAGTCCGTGGAGCCAGTGTGATTTTTGCTGAAAGTCTGCAAACTAAAATGCTGTGGAGTTGATGTGATGACAACAAAAGTCAAGACAAAAAGTGGCTTGGAAATTCTTTGGGTTGAGTTTATATTCCTGGTGGGAGTGAACATTGACTTTAATCTATTGAAGTAGTTCTCCAGTGATAGTTGTAGTCTTAATCTCACAGACAATAGGCTAGTTTCACTGTAGGCCTAATCGTCAATAGGTGATTAGCATCTTTTAAGTCCTGAAACCCACAGGTAAGTAGCGACCCCCTCTCTCTCACGCCCACATTGGTCCAATCACTGTCGATCAATCATCAGTAGATCAAGGATGAAGCGCTGCCCCGCCGACGACATGCAAGGTCACTGCACTCATTATTGAGGCACAAACATGAAATGTATTGTATAGATCAATATAAGCTTGACGATGGATACCCCCTGGATGAATGAGAGCCTTCACCAGCTTGACAAGCGAAAATCAAACTGTCGAGACTGATGTGGTTAACGGAGTATGCAGCAGAAGCTGATATAACAGCTGCTTGTGGGAATTTGTGAAACAGGTCGGAGTCACGTTAATGATGGAGGGCATTTTGAACTGCTTTTGAAGGATATATCCAAAACAGAAAATCCACATGTTTTGCTCGTGGATCAGCTATTTTAGTCGTAAGCCCTTTCAACTGACAGGGATAATGTCCAATAATGCTCCGTCTTCTTCCAATATGGTGAGACAAAATGAGGTTAGTTTAACAGAGAAACATTAAACATTGTGCCATGTGAAACAAGAGCGATATGAAGCATAAGTGGCATTTGAATCTACTTTAACTGCTTTTCCACCTCAGAATTAAACTATTAACGTTTTAGCCCGCAGCGACACAAATTAATGTCTCTTCTTTTGCAGATTATGCTGAAACGCTGACTAAGATGGCTGCGCAAAATAAAAAAATAAAGTCTCCAATTATTCTACAAAGCAGAATTTGCGTGATGAATCAATTATGTTGCAAGTTCCGCCATTTTAATTAACCCTTTGAATTAAACATACTAAAAGAAAGGAACATTTATATCTTTCAATCTATAAAATAGTTCACTTTTTATGTATATTTTGGCGTGGATTATTTACAAAGGGGTCGAAAAAATGTTTAACCGTCTTTTTGTTTTGTTTTTCCTCTGATATCCACTTTTCTATATGTACAGCCTGTTGTCGTCCTGCTGTAAATTTGCGATTATTCTTTTTTGCAGTAAACGTCTTCTATAAAGAATCACAATACATTTTGGTCTGACTAGTTGTATCCAAGGTTGGTTTTTCCATTGCAGATGGTATCACCTCCCCTGGCCCCGTGGGACTTAAAGATCCTGGCAGTATATGTAGGGAATGAATGCAGTCAGGAGTGTGAGGAGGCAAGCTAATAGAAAACACACACAGGTAAACCCTTACTATATGCGGTAGGTGGAATCCTATTGAATTCTGCACCAAATCTAATTGACTGGGGAGACTCTTTCACAAGTGACCTCAATAATATATATACATACAGGATATATGTGGTCCAGCAGTGTTGTTTTTATTATTATATTTCTTTAAATGTAAATGATGGTAGTTTAAATCAAACAGACTGTGATTACTGTATTTGATTATTAAGTAATGACAAAGATGACTACCATTGCTGTTTATCAATTGAGTCTATAGAGTTTGAGATCGTCATGTCATATCAGCATTATGGGATTTGGAGCGTGGACCTTTCCCATGTTAAACTAAAGGAGATTTTAAAAGGTACACTTCCATCCATCCATTTTCTTCCACTTGTCCGTTGCCGGGTCGTGGGGGCAGCCGTTGGAGCTGCCCAGATCACATTGCACCAGCCCCTATGGCTCCTCCTGCAGGTGGTGGGTCCACAGAAGGACGGCCTCATGGTTCTAACCGGGCCTGTTGGTCTCCCATAAGGGGCTTCTGAACCGCTCTGTGTCTGACCCGTCACCTGGGACCTGTTTGCCATGGGAGACCCTACCAGGGGCACGAAGCCCCCCGACAACAGAACTCCCAGGATCATTTGGGCGCTCAAACCCCTCCACCACGTTAAGGTGGCGGTTCCAGAAGGGGAAAAGGTACACTTAAAAATAAATTTAAAAGACACACACAAAAAAGACAGAAAGGAGATATAACTGCCCAGCGCGTTCGACTGTTTTCACATCTGTCCATTTTCCAGTGTCAATCACTGGAAAAAGTTTGAGATGTGAGACCGGTCCCTATTTCTGTAATTTACATGCACAAGTCAGGGATATTTGAGGTGTGAAGACAATTGTCCCCAGGAGGTTTTATTGAAGATGAGCTCAGTACATTTTGAACTGGTCTCTCTCTGTGACTGTCTTGGGCAGACACTTCTCACATCGGCGAATAAAGTAACGAACCTCAATAAGTCCATGTTGGACGGTTTAAAAAATTTACCAAATGATTTTGGTTCTTTAAAGTTAAACCGTCATTTAAAGTGACATATTGTGCATAATTGAGGTTTAAAAAATAGTATTTTGGGTACTTTAGTATGGATATTTTCCATTTTATACTTGAGATATTGCATGTAAGGATAAGAAAATGACTGCGACAGGAGCCCAGGCTGGTGAGGAGTTTGCCTGGAGCGCCCACAAGAGGCAGCAATGCAAATAATATAACAAACTTTCAGTTTCATCAAGTTACTCCGAGGCGCCGTGAAAGGTACACGTTAATTGCAGAACTGCTTAGAATCCATCCAATGTTGGATAATTTAGGTTTTTCTCTTAAAACGCAATATAACTTGTGGAGGACAGGTCGGAGCACTTCAGCAGTAAAAGAAGAAACAACAAAAGCAAATAGAATTACTCAAAAGTGCGTAAAGACCATAGACATATTAATAATAGACCGTCATTACTCACTCCACTCGTTTACCACAATGACCACGTTCGAGGGGAATTCATGGCGGATTTAGAGACTCCTCCTCCCCAGCTCTGATGAAGCATGTTCCTAATAAGGGCATAAGTGCGGATCTTCACTGTAGACTCGGCCCTTGCGTGACGTGTAGCTCACGCAGCTCCAATGCTAACAGTCCGACCCTCATTAAGTACGAGATTTCTAAAATGTATCCTACGATAACCAGCCCGGTGCCTCTGATTGTGTCTAACCCAGCGTAATCACAGGAGGAATATCTAGCTGTAGACACTTCCAATGGCACCGGGCATTAAAGTTGTTTTTAACGTGTCTAAAGTGCAATGGATTCCAATGGGGGACTAGCAGCTATATAGCGGTACTACAGCAGTGTTGTGGTCGCAAAGCAGAGCAGCCAGCGGCCATTGGTAAAGACATACTACTCCAGATTATATGTGATTTAGAAAATTTGAAAAACAGGAGGAATTGCAAAAAGCAGCTTTAATTGGTTAAAGTGGACAAAGCTAGTAATAATAATAATGCCTTACACTTGTATTGCAATTTACAAGCATGAATTGACAAGCTTCTCACTGCACAAAAGTGGTAAGCTACATAATAGCACAGCTGCCCTGGAGACACTGATGGAAGCAAGGCTGCCCATCTGTGCCACTGGCCTCTCCAACCATGACCACCCACACACACTCTACATTCATATACAGGCAGAGGATGAAGTGTCTTACCCAAGGACACATCGATTGTCTGTACCAGTCAGAGCCTAAATTTGAATTTCAGATCTTACTAACTGAGCCACTGTCCTAGTACAAAGAAACAAACAAAATCCAGCTGGTTGCTTCCAAAAAAACAATTTCCTATGTGCTTCAATAAAATTGAATAATCCTGCCAGCAACAACACGCAGCACAGCAAACAAACCAACTCAAGTTTGAACATGTTTGAACATATCAAAAGAAAAATGAATAGTTCACACATGAATGATTGATGTCCCGCCTCCCTTATGAACAATAATCATACCACAGTGTGTAGGGTGCTTTCTAGACTGCCTTATGCAAGTATAATTCCACTACGGGACATCCTAATGGCATATGCTTCGTGACTTCATTTTCATAAGACTGTTCTTGCCATGACACGATATGCTCATGGGCTTGTCAGCTCAAATTAAATCAATGCTTAAACTCAACCAGAAAACCATATCCACACACTACATGACCCGGGCGTGTTGATCCCCACGTGTTTACAAAGGGATTTCTTTCTGTGAACTTGACGTGAACTTTTGCCCCTCTGCCTATAGCTTATATGCGTCACTTCTCATCGTGTCTAATTGTTTTGATCACAGGCTTAAAAGTTTTTTTTTTTCTGCTCGTGTCTTGCTGAACACACTACAAAGTTGAGCTGCCCTACTTGACTGCATTGTGTTTCCGTGCCTGGTAGACATTGGCCGACACTTCACAGATCTCGTAGCATAAACAGCATACCAACGCACTCACACACTTTGCATCGCACTTCGTTGTTTCAGTAACGTTAATGCTTGGGCTAAATTCGAACTTCATATTATTTCCCTCTTGGTGATTGTGTGTGTAGTGTCTAAATGTAAAGTGTTATGTGTAAGGTTTAATAACTGTTGCGTGGACTGATGGACAGTGGCTTCCCTTCCTCTGTTTATTCTCCGCGGCACTTCCTCTCTCTGCTCGGAGGTGACAAGTGAAGATTGCATCAGATAAATGACCCGCAGCTGTGAGAGGACAGCAACAACTACAAGCTTTATTCTTCAAGTGGAAGCTTGGTTGTCAGTAACTAAAAGGGTGGAAGATTGTTGTTTTTTTGTTGACTCCAGTGCTGGGGCGCATTCAGAAAACTGTGTAGTTACAAGAAAGTGTCATATGACTTCCTACCCCTTCATACATTTTGAGACTCAGCTTATCTGCTTCATTTATAAAAGTTTTCATGTGTATTAAGAGGGTGGAACTTAGAAGATGAAGAGATTGACATTGACCGATAGGAACTGTGGAGAAATGTGTATATGGACAAAGAGAAGAAAAACTACGATATCATCTCTCTACGATTTTATTTTAGTGATGCATCGCCCAGCCCTTAACAGCTGCCATCATACTGAAGTTATTATCATCATTATCATTATTTTCATGTTATGAAAATAGCAGAAATGGCACATACATCAGTTCGTCATTCAGTCTTTACCCTGACCATACAAAGTCCAGCAAAAGTTTTTCCCTTTATGGCCATTCCAAAACCTTAGTCACTTCAATTACGTAAAGGCCGTTACAATTTTATAGTGTGAAATAGCTTTCCTCCAGCCTAATTCCCCCACTGGGAGAAGTGACAGGAGAGCCATTCACCATCCACTAGGGCTTTGACTGGCCTCAGCTCTGTAGCATTAATTCACCAGAGCACAGGCGCACCCGCGAGCCCAATGGCTCTGGGGTTGAGCTGTGAGCGTTTGAAAATCACCTCAGAAAAGAAACCAGTCTAGATGTCATATCAACACCTCGTTCGAGAAGGACATCTTGTACTGATTGCAGATCAAACTCCCACAGAGGGTCTATACAGGGTAATTAGCTTTAGCTATTCCCATCTGTGCGTATCTCCCTTTAGAAACACAGTTCCTCAGCCCTGCAGCTTTGGCACTGTCAGTTTGTGTCTCATTATTATTGTCAAACCCAAAATGGTGCTTACAAATGAACCAAGAAAAAATGTTTCATATATCCGGTTGTTCACATTGCTTATCAAGTAAGTGATGATTGAGTTAAAATAATATAATATAAGTCTGCTGACGAAGCCTTTTGGATGAGAGGCGAAACGTTCAAGACTTCAACTACTGAGTACAGAAGATGACTCAAGTACCTTCATTGAAGATGGACAATCCTGTACGACTGAGAGCTTACACAGACAATATAATATAAAATAAAGTCGTCTCTGAAAACACTAGGCAGGCACTAGAAGGCCTAACACGTGTGTTAGAAAGATTATCCCAAATATTATATTGCATCAGACTGTGACTTTAGAGACACATTTTTGAGTAGTATTTGTGTCTGGTGCTCTTCCCATTCTTTAAGGTCACCATTAAAATAACCTTTTGTGGAGGTTTCTTCATCCAAAAGGGATATGAGAGATAAAGGGCAGTCCTTGCTGCATATTATTGCAATGTCCTTTGAGGCAAATTCCTCATTGTGCGCTCAAAACAGCGGATCTCAGTTTAATTGACACAGATTAGAATGTATATCTGGACAATATAAGATAACGACTGGGCCTCAGCTGGCACTACACAGCCATAAACTAGAGCTCAGTCTGAATCAGGTTAAGATCTGCTGTTTACACTGTGGCTGTATTTATGTATTTCTATACCAGTGAGGCATCTCAACTGTAACACCAGTCAAGAAAGACCGCTCAGATTTAAGGCACGTTTAAGCAAACAGAGCTTATCCTAAGATGGCAGAGCACATATTGCTCATTGGAGATTAGGTTTGCACTCAAATCTAAAGCCTTGCTGCCATTACACAGGATGGAGACGCTCACTGTGGTACATAATACCAGCCAATCAAGCAGAGCACCCTACTCTGAGCAACCCGCCTTAAGCCACATGTGTAGGAATATATCTCCTTTGTAAACTTAACAAAAGCTCAGATTTGAAGTCTATAATACGACAGGGAAAAGGCTTTGTGTGATGTCCATCTGCCATAAATACTGCATCTCACTTACTGCTGTTTGGCCAGGAGCATCACCTGGGGGCTGCCAGCTAACAATATTGAGAGGAGCGGTGGGAAGAGTGCATAGCTCTGCCAAAACAAACAACTCAATTTAAAAAAAGAAAGGGTTTACCTTTTGAGTAAGTTCCCCAGAAGAAAAGTATTCAGTAGTTTATTACAAAATGTAAAAAACAGACAATTGCATCAACTGTGCTGGAATATCTTTTTACTGAGCTTCTTCGAACCTTTGTGAAAATGGAGAATCTTTCAACACTCTCATGTTTAGCACTTCCAAACAAAATATTTTTATGCTATGCATGCAGTGACCATTTGACGTGCACTGAATTCAATTTCAGAAAAATGTACATCCCGATCCATCATCTAAGAAGTGGCATTCTTATTACATCCTATTGTTTCTCTTATGTTATAATGTCTCTGTGCCGGCCTCAAAACGCAGGTGTAGAAATGCACTTTCAATTTCCGCTGGTTCTATTCAAACGGACAGGCTCAGCTGGCTAAAGTCCTGTGTATGTGTTTTAATCACAAATGACAATGTCACTGTCACACCTTTTATTCCTCCCCTTTAACTTTGTATGGAGGACTTCTTTTAATGAAGAGAGACAAGACACTGCTTAGAGCTCTGATGAACTGCAGCAGTTAGTGGATGAATGCAGCTGCGGCTGTAAAAGCTGTTTATACAAATGTACACACATTATGTCCTGCAAACAATTTGAACCATAATAAAGACAGCCTATTACAATATTAATTTAGCAGCGTTTTCAGTCTCAGCCAGAGCACTGACCGTTTTACAGTGGCTGAAATATCAAATCCTATCAGCCAGCCCAATTAGTTTATTGTTCAATAATTCATTTGTTTCTTTACAGATTGAACATGTAGTCCACAAGACCATATTGTTTCTTTTCATAGAAGGGGCATTAATTCAGAGCATCTTTTGTTTATCTCGTAATAAAGGTCTCTATAACAACCAACACACAGCCTTAATATTGTCTAAATCTGTACAAACAACATGTCCCATACGTTGTTTTCTAGTGATGAAGCTGGACAGCATGGATCCTCCATTCAATCCTACTGTGTGCCAAACACACACATTCAGAGTATCTTAATTCAGTCCATTTCTTCATACCCACGTCCTTCTCAGCCTTCTTGTCTCTCTTAAAGCATCTTTTTATTATTAACTGTTCATAGATCTGTTGAGCTTCAGCAATGCATTGTGTCACAAGAGATAGAAAAGCACTTAACTAAGCTAAACTGTAAAAAAAAAACATACTTATTAGGGCTGGATGTATTTATTTGTTTTTAGTTATAAGCTTGGGTTCTCAAAAGACGTGCCAACTTTTACTAACTCACTAATTCAGATCAAATGTACCAAGGACAGATAAGGAAACCACTTAAGTATATTGAACCATAAATAATGAATACATTAAAAAGATGTAGATGTCTATTATGCTCTATAGGAAAATGTGAAACTAATTAAAATCTCATTAACCTCATGTCCATAACCGCACGTTATCATTTTTTTCCAATCGCATCTAATCCAAACTGCACAAAACAAAGAGTGCTCATCATATTTTATATCAATAGCGATGAGCGGCTGCCTGTTATGTAGAGAAATGTCACTGTACCTGAGGAGAGACGGTCAGACGTGAGGGAGTCAATGAGCAGTGACACATGGTCTAATACAGCTGCTGTGTGGGCGGCATCGCTCTAAAATAGAGATGATAAAAGATGACAACACAGGACAAATGATAGATGGGCTTTGTGAATTTATTATTACCTAATAGTAGTAGATATTTCACAAATCAAATCGAAACGGTTCTTATTCAAAGTAAAATGGGCACTTCTTGGCTACTGAACTTGACTCCATGCACTAGCAGTTTAACCTTAAACAGATTGTGCCATGTGCAGCACCAGGATGTTTTATTGTAGAAACTCAAATGCTGCACAAAGCCTGTCATGTACTTTCTAACAACATCCTGTCCTACATTTCACTACAATAACGAGGAGAAGCCTGTGAAGGTAGGCCTAGGGGCGAAACGTCAACCCAGTCCAGTCCAGTCGACGATAGGCCTTTGAAAGTCTCTTCAAGCCAAGACAACACTTGCACAAGAGAATCTCATGTTGGCGGCCTAAATAATGTGCAAGTGATTGATAGCCTACTTTTTCGTTAATTCGGCAAACAGCCACCTCGATAGCCTAAATCTCCCTCGTTTGAGCTAATTTGTTAATGTAGCGACATATTGTTAACAGCGCCATCTTTAAGAACATTATACGATTACCGCTGAATGCAATGCATGTGTTAACTGTTGCTCCCCGGGGACGGAGCGCGCGGCGCGCGTGTCTGTGAATGACAGCGGGAGGAGGAGGGGCGGGGACAGCGAGAGGGCTGTATCTGCAGACCGGAGCAGCTGCTGAATCAGGACCGCAGGTTCACGACCGCAGGTTTAGGCCTCTTATTCTTCAGAGGCAGCTGAGCAGCCAAAATATTTACTCATAAGAACGATGTTACTTTAAAATAGATTTGCTCAAGTTGCCAGGAACTGACCCATACAGCAACTATTTGCACATTGCTGTTGTAGGACAGACACATTGTAAACTATCATGAAAATTCAGAATTTTCTTAAATATACACAAATATAACTATATTGGAGAAATCATTTTAAGACAAATAACAAGGCAAGGCAAGTTTATTTGTAGAGCACAATTCATACACAAGGCAATTCAAAGTGCTTCACAGTTGCATAAAACAAGAACTACTATTACAAGAAAACAGATAAAAATCTGTTTTCACCGGTTGCATTCAGCTGTAATCAATAAAACATCAACATAAAAATTAAAGCTGCAAGCTGCATCGAACGCCCTCACGGGCCGTGCCTCTATTGCCGCGCCATAACTCTACCGAGAGCACTAGCGCACCACACTACATTTTATTGCCCTGATGTGCCATAAATCTGTCAATAAACATCAAAACTACATTATTAGCCTCTCCATGTGAATAATGGCTCCAACCTACAGAGGGCGCTAGCGCGCCCCACATCTTTTTTATTTCACAAGCAGCATGTACGGCCCTGACGGGCCATAATTCAATGACCACTGTCCACAAGCTCATTACACAGGGTGCTAACACGCTGTAATTGTGTATAATGTGAGATTTATGTGTCAGTCCCAGAATAACATGGGAGGCCCCGGGCGTCACCATGGCAACACCATACAAAATACGATATGGGTCCCATTGGCTTTTTTGATCGGGATGCCATCAACTATTTTTGTGCCGAATTTTATCCATTTCCAAGAAACTAATTTTTTTCCCCCATAATGCATTTTTTCTTCTCAACCTAAAGGGGGCGCTATCGCGCCTAATGTCACTTTTTCACATTTGTTGTGTCCGGGGGTGAAAGGTCATTAAAATGTATATTTCTGACTTTTAATGGGATGTTGTTTGTGCGAATGGGAGCAATTGTTTACGCTAAATCGCAAAATACTTCGTACAGGTTACGGCTTCGTCGCGCACAAACCGTAAAACATAGGCATTCAATTTGGATAACTTTTGATGCCCCACATCTCTAGATGAGCTGGAGTGATTCTGAGCTCATTTGGTGAAACGCCCTAGGAGGAGTTCATTATAATGCGACGTCAGCATTTTCCAGACTTCCCGTCAAAATGGCGGACTTCCGGTTTATCAGGGGGCGTGGCCACAATAATATGTTTTGTTTGTCGTCACTTGACGAATGTCTGTACCAAATCCCGTCGTTCTACGACAAAGTTGACTTGGCCCCTCCCCCATAGGCGTAATGTATTTTCACTTTTGTAGGTGGTGCTGTTGCACCATTTTTTATTTCCCCAATATGAAACACACATTTAAATTAATTTTTCACCGGACCTGAATTTTGGGCAAAAGTTTTCGACTATGTTCAGGGGGTCAAATTCCTGCTCAAAGAGCAGAAGAAAGAAAGAAAGAAAGAAAGAAAGAAAGAAAGAAAGAAAGAAAGAAAGAAAGAAAGAAAGAAAGAATAATAATATTTCTTGCAAAAACAATATTGTCGCTTTCGCAACAACAACATATTTTTGGAAAGCTCTCAATGACCCCCACGCAGCCGTGGGGCTCGGAGGTGGATGACGACCTCCGTATGACAGTTGGCCATATACCCCATTCATTTTCCTGCAATAACAAGTATAAAGGGCCCACACCAGAGGTGTTGGCAGCACTGTTTTACACGTGTTTACGGTTGACAAGGGGACAGCG
Source organism: Neogobius melanostomus (assembly GCA_007210695.1). NCBI lineage: Eukaryota > Metazoa > Chordata > Actinopteri > Gobiiformes > Gobiidae > Neogobius > Neogobius melanostomus. The sequence goes on along the minus strand of VHKM01000035.1, from coordinate 948,836 downwards.
CTTAGCGCTGTTTTCGCGCGCTACGCGCACTGCGTTGCGATTACAATATGGCCCTTGCGACGGCAGGCCGCTCGGGCCTAATTATACAATTACAATAAAAGGCAAGAGTGCAGATAAACAAATGCTGAAGTAAAATGTAGGCCTACTGTATTTGCAGGTAACAAAGGTAGGCAAGTATATATTGTCAGGGAATTGGATTGCATCTTGTAAATAAAACATTAGCAAATGAAAAAGTGATATTTAGTGTGGAAATTAAATCATTTTGCGTCTGCAGTGGTCCTGTATCTGCTGCGGCTCCGGTCTGCAGCAGACACATAGAGCCAGCGGGGCAGGCAGCGGTGGATACCCTGCTCTCCCGCGGAGCACGACTCAGAGCGCGGACAGGAGCTGGAGCTTCTGTGCTGTCTACCACTCATATTGAAAAATATACTTAATTGCCAAGGAAAAAAAGAAGTTTACAGAGATATCCCGGACTGCAGGAGGCAAAATCAATTAAGGATGGCCGCGACTCATTTGTTTTTTCCTCTCTTCTTCTTCTTCATGCACTTGCCAAAAGTAAGTTATTCCTACAACTATAAAAAGAAAAAAAGAAAAGCTAAATGATCAATAATTCAGTATGTTTTGGTACAGTTATCGTCTTCTTGTTTCCCTCAATACTGGCATAGGCTACTTATTTATTAGAGTCTTGTTTTCAATAAAACAAGATCCTCATATTCAAGAGCATTTGTTCGTTTAACCCCAAAAGGCAAAAGGTCGTTGATGTTGTCTTAAACTTAAATGTCACTTTTAAGTGTATTTTCTTAAAGGAGTTGCCACTTTACCCTTCTACCTTTCAATCATTCAATCATTCCTCTATACTCTTGACTGAGTCTGTAATTTCAGTGAACAGATATAGCCTGCATTAGTCTTAGTTTAGTTTATTAGTTTATTTGAGCAGTAAACATTCTGCTCAAAAGTCTACCAGTGCATTGTCTGTTGTTGAGTCAGTCATGAAGGTTAAGTCAACAAAAAGCACTTATGGCCAGTCAACCTCACATTGTTCTGCCAAACGGAGTTTTATAACTTATCAGAAATGAATTAGATAATACTTGGATGCCCAGAATCGAGATTTGCATGGCTTTCATTACCTTGACTATGATCCTGCTTTGATGAAAATAACAAAGATAAGCCCATAAGCTTCTATTATTTGAAAAGGTTACTTGAAGAAAGGGATTTTGTTTTTACATGATTGTTACAACTGTTTACTGAAAGCACCCTTCGGATAAAGTTAATGGGATGGCGGACCTATAGCCTACATTGATATATGGCTTATTTTTACTGTTGCACCGCTGTAATGTGCTTGTGGTGTATAGATTAAACAAAGTAGGAGTTCTCTATATATAGGCTTAACCATCAGACGTTGTACATGAATTAAAGTTGTAAGGAGGAGTATAATGATGAGTTGTGTATTGATTCATTGTAATGAAGATTTTAAGACATCTTATAGACTTTCTTGGCATTTTAACATGCCACATCATTGTTGACATAGTTCTTCTTCATCTGTATACGCTGCAGTTTGGACAGGCTGCAGTTTGGGAAGCTGTAATAAGCTGTCACTGCATGTTCCAGGCTGTTCTACAGCCTCCTAAGTCCTCACAATTAGCTGGCTATACCATCCTGCCATGTTGCGTCAACGAACGGCTCACTGAGATATGTAGCGGTGAGCACAGCACACCCCATGAGTGGTTAAAAGTACAAGGCTGGGTGTCAAAGTTATTTGTTTAACACAATGCAGATGGCTCCTGAGAGGAAGAGTGTAGTGAAAATGGCCAATTATGTGAGCACTCCTTCTACAGTGCGGCTGACATAAAGCTCAAAAGGAAAGTTTGGGAATAAATTAACACATTTTTGTAGAGTATGTGCCAAGAACAGTGAATTCATACCAGACTACATCTTAAAACATGTATTTTACTTGAATACTAATGATTCAGGCCCAAACAAACTAAACTAAACAAACAGGTCTTCAAGGTCAGACACTTTCATTTAGTTGGGTTGGTATCAGACTTAGATGGGCAAGACCTGGACAATCTGCCAAAGCACTCACATTTTTGCACCAAAGCAATTAGGGCTATTTTGATGTTTTAAAGAAAATATTTTGCGCTTTGTAAAGTCAGTCCTGTAAAACAGGAAAATGAAAAGGCTATTTTCCTTGTTATTGTTCCTTGTGTTTCTTAATTTAGTCAATTTGTGCACCATCATTTTCTCATCTTGGATGACTACCCGCCAAGGCGGCTGGATTTCTTTCTGACCTAGTTTTAAAACCAAAATATTACCACAGTGGGGTCCCAATTATATGACCAGAGAAAATGAGGGTGGCATGGATCATTCTAATTGGCTTAGGGTTCCATCTTGATTGGCCCAAATGGATAAGAGTAGTACTTGAGATATGACACGTACCTCATGACTACACCATGTGATTGGGCCTCTGGGTTAAATCCTGTCTGAAAATAGTTGTTTATAAACATTATATATTTAGGTCTGATCTACAGCAATGCATGATTCATAGCACCTCAGCTTTGCACCCTCGTTTTAGTTGTTTCACATGTATTTTAATGGTAAGGATCTCTATTTGCACCCTTTTGAACTGAACCATGAGTCAGTTTATACTGGAGCCACTCTGTATTTAATATTGTAGAGTTTGGATAGAATGATATTCAACATCATGGACACATTTTGTTGACATCCATATAGAGTAACGTTAAGGAATTACACTTATATTATGGCTTACATTTGCACACATTGTTTTTTACAAGCCTGTGCCACAAGTATCTCTAAAGACTACACTGTAGGATTTATTCATTTACTCCACACTCGGTAGTGTAGACTGGCAGAAGCAAGGCTGCCAATCTGCTCCATCGCCCCTCCGACCACCACCAACCATTCTCTCATAAATTACATTCATAAAGGCGGTGGGAGAAATGTATTGGTCAAAGACACAATGACAATCTGCACCTCTCGTTATTGGACAACCATATGAGCCATAGTTGCCCCTTTAACCAAAACAAAACTATATCAGAAAACTACAATGAAATTGAATCATGAACTGGTCCCTTGGTCAAGCTGCTTTTTCGGAAAGATTGGCATATTGTTTTCCAGTGGTTTTCCTAATTCTCAGCTCTAATACATGCACTGAGTCTTTGGTCCATGTTATCTGAAGAGTCACTGTCCCTCAGAAACTCACAAGCCCCGAATCGAGTCTTACATCCTCAACTTATAATGCTCAAGCCAAGTCACAAATCCCGGAAGTAACTTGGAAAATGAATCACGTGTCCGAGTCCGGGATTTGACCACTACATTTCTGCCTCCTTTTTGTCAGTCTAGTGAGTGACTCTTAGGGAGTGACATCACGATATAGAGAGTAATGTGATAACATCCCGAAGTACTAGTAAATGCATCTAATACGCTACTGGATCCAATTACTTTAATGTAAGCGACGCTCTAAATTCATTTACAGCATATTTTACATTATCAAATCTCCTTTGCTTCAACACTGACTGATAATTTGAAGTGATCATGACAATATGATCCCAATCTTTATTAGCTCTAATGAAGACAAGTACTGTCATATAATTTATTGGTTGGTTGTTTATTTGGTAGGGACATTGCATGTTAATGAACACACCACACCGGATTGTAGCCTTGGGCTTATTTGCATCCGTTGTGGTAGGGTAAACCTACGCAGACACGGGGAGGAGAACATGCAATCTCCACTTAAAAAGGCCCCTTGATTTATTGTACCTGCATGTTAATAATTGTGAATGATTTAAATATGACCCTGAATGAGTTTTAAATGTACTAGCCTTTTGTAAATGAAAGCCTGGGGGCTATAAACTATCGATGGACAGAGTAATTCCAGCATCGACCAGTCTGCAATAGAAATTAGTACTATCTATTTACTACAGTAAAGAAAAGAGGACTGCCGCGGCTGACTGTGATGAAAGCCTCTCCATTTCCAGACTGGTGCGTCGTCTGTCTGCACTCATTGCGTCTTTGTTCAGATGCCTTTACCTCTCTTTTATGACTACACTAAAAGCAAATAAAAGCAAATCAAAACTCTTCACGAAACTCTGCAGAGGTAAAATCTAAGTTGATCCTTTGCCAGCTTTGAAAAGATATAGAGAAAATAAACAGAATTTTCCTTTATCATCAACCATAACATCATTACGTCTGCCTCCTCGACCAGATGTTACCAATGATCTTCTGCAGCACAAACATTTCCTGGCTTGTCTTTTGTCAGATTGCTTTCTATAGCTGTGGTCTTTTTTGTCGTTATCTAAAATGTTGAAGCTACTGTATACTGTATTGCTGACATGATTGCTTTCTTCCTGCCAACTACCTAGGCTGGCAAGTATTTATGGGATGTTTTGCTCGCGGAAGCTTTGAGTGTTTCCCCAAGGCTTAACCGAGACCCACTTGTTATCGACTTTGGGACTGGCATCTTTATTAATTTCTTCATGCAGAAATCTCCATAACATGCAGCTCAAAAATAGCCACAATTATTCATGTAATACTTAGTGTCATATTTCCTATTTGTAAGTTATGAGTTTTAGTAAGCAGAAATCATCATATCACACAGAGCCCAGTAATTGTTTTATTAGCACTGGACATCCCCTCTGTGTATTCTGGCTGTCCCCTGTAGTGAACTAATAAACCAGCTGGATTCAATGAAGCAAGCTTCATCCCAGCATGCAAGTCTATTGGCACACATTCCTCTATCATGTCCCCCTGACCCGCCACTCTGATGGCGGCTGTTTATATTATTAATGGTTATAGTGAAACAAAAGCTTTTGCTAAAGTTTTGCGTGTGGCTTCTGTGTTATTAGAACAACAAACTGGGAAAACCTTTTTCCCCCAGCGTGTTCCATCGATCCAGCTACAAGAGTCAGGTAGTCATGCTAATTACTGCACACTGCGAGGCATTTAACTCATGAAGGCAAGCAAATTATTGATCCAATCTAGGGCTGGGCGATATGGACCAAAAGTCATATCCCGATATATTTAGGTGAATATCGATATACGATATATATCCCAATTTTTTTTCCGCAAAGTGAGAGCTGTGAAATGAAATGTTAAGTCAAAGTCAAAGCCAAATACGAGTGGTCTTATTGAAAAGTCACTATACAATGTAAACATAAACACTGTATAACAAAGCTCCGTAAGGTGCACATTCTTAAATAAAAATAGCCTAGAGAATAAAATAGGTCAATCTTTTTCTGAGGGCAGCGTTTACATATAAAGAGATAACAAAATAAAGTGCTCCGTTTGAGATACTTTTTTTTTTTTTTAAATCAGCTTGAGATTAACTGTTTCTTTTTGTTGAATTAATAGCTTATCTGAATTTGAAATATCCCATATACTTGTATGGTCTAATTCCATATCTCATTAAAATATATCGATATATCTTAAATATCGATATATCGCCCAGCCGGCCCTAATCCAATCAAGGTGCAAATTCATAAATTATTTATTATATAGATTATTCATCATGCAGAAGACTCTCTCAAATCCTGTATCATTTAGAGTGAACTATATTTTCTCTCACATGCAATAAAAGAGTTTAGTGCTTCGCCTGTTGATATGGCAGAAGATATCTTGTTAGGACGAACCATGTGTTTGAAGTACTCCATACTAGGTGGTGGTAAGCTACTATTGTAGCCACAGCTGCCCTGGGGTAGACTGACGGAAGCGAGGCACCCAGTCTGCGCCATCGGCCCCTCCGACCACCACGAACCACTCACTCACTCACTACATTTACTAGGCGTCCTGGTGTTACTAAATGGTCTCCCATTCAAGTACCGACCAGGCCCTTCCCTGCTTAGCTTCCAAGGTCTGACGGGATTGGGCATAGCAAAGGGGGTATGGCCACACACCTATAGCTAACTGTGGGACTGTCATGACATCTCATGCCCCCTGAGTGTTTTTGCTAGAGGCTGGATGTCTTAGTCCTGAGAAGTACCTCCTGGCTGTAATTACAGTATTTGAGCTTATGTTGGATTCTGCACTTAGAGGGGAAGGCTTTCTGCAGATCCCGATAGTGTCAAAATGACCTCAGACTCATGGAAAAAGAATAAATGTAGCTATTAAAGCCGTTTCTCGAAGGCTAAACCAAGGAGAAAATTCCGACCTCAATTATAGAAAGTAGAGCAGCACAATATGAATGCCTTGAATATTGTTATTGCAGTATTTTACTAAACCATTTCAACTTGTATATTTACATTGTGAGATTGATTACATTTAATAAAATAACTAAATTAGGACCAAACCATTTTGAAATGGAACTAAATTATTATTATTACTGTATATCTTGTAGTTATTTACAGCATATCACTAAAACTGACCTTTTACACATTTTAAAGAATTGGTTTAAGGTTGTATTCACAAAATAGGTAAATCTCAGGCTGCACCTCAATGATTTGCGCTAAATTGTGATTTCTTGTGATATGGATATTGCATCACCTAATACTGCAATAACAATAATTGGCGACATACTGGGCAGTCCAATTAGGAAGTGTTAATAGATTATGTGTGTCATTGGGTTGTATTAGTCATTAAAAAGAGCTAGTAGTCTTGGTTGCTCCAAAACATAGCTCCAAAGCATGACTGTTTACTTGACATTTCCAAGACCCTTTATGCCTAAACAAACAGGCGTGGTGTTAAATGCAAACTTTCCCAATAGACTGTAAGTGAACTTCACTTCTCCTTCTCCCTTGGTCCAAAATCAGATAGGAGGACTCAAAACACAAGCTGTTTTTCTGCGCCTATCCACATGGTGCCTATGCCACACTAATGAGTTTCAGAGTTGTTTGCATAAGTCGGCAGTTCCTATTCTCAAAGACTGCTTTATCAGATAGGAAGAGCTAATCTTGATACGTTTGAGGCAGGCTTTGTGCCGGCGGGAGCTCAGCCTTGGATGACTTATGCATGGCTATCACGTTTGACATCTGCATTAACTGTAGGCGCGTGGTGACTTTTAGTTCACTTATAATATATGTAGCGTAAGGGTTGTGCAGTTGTAAATGCATGTGAGGAGCTCCCCCACGCCCGACCTTTACATCTTGGGCTCTTGTAAGCATTTGGTAAGAGGCTGCTGCTGTGTCCGAGATTATAAATGCGCCCACATTAAGACGGCCTCTCTGTCTCTATCTCTGCTGACCTTCTCCAGAGAGTCCCAGTGTAGCGTTTTTCATTGACCCACTGCTCTGAGAGAGAAGCTGTCAAAGTGCATTCTTCTGCTTTAGTTGACACTGATGAATAATCCAAGAGATTACTCAGTGGTTGGATCCTCCATTTGGTTGGATAGGGTCTATTTACCAGAACCCTGCTATTTGGGGATTTCAGATATTTAGACGAGCTGCGATAGCTTTTCAGAGCCAAATCCCTAACATGCAAAGACGATAAACTACACTGCACTCTAAGGGTACGCTATTACCAAAATAATTGCAGCTTTGCGATCAAAATTGTGATTGTGAAGAATCGTGCGGTTCTACCTGATTTTGCGGGTGGGCGCTTATAAGCTCTTGCTTCAGCCCACTCCTTTTGAGCAGAATGTTTACTGCTCAAATAAACTAAACTAAACTACCTCGCTCTGTTCTGATCCTTTTCTATCAGATAAGATTGAAATTGTTTAGCAGCTGCAGTAGCTTATCTATTGGACCAGGCTACACATGCCAGCCATCATTCTCCTCACCTGTCCGGTCCACGTCCGATTCCTTGCTGGCACCACATAGGGCTGGGCGATATATCGATATTTAAGTTACATCGATATATTTTTTAATGAGATATGGAATTAGACCATATCGCGTATATCGGGATATTTCAAATTCAGATAAGCTATTAAGTTAAAAAAAGAATCTCAAGCTGATTTAAAAATAAAAAATATCTCTAACTGAGCACTTTATTTTGTTATCTCTTTATATGTAAATGCTGCCCTCAGAAAAAGATTGACCTATTTTATTTTCTAGGCTATTTTTATCTAAGATGTTTTATTTAAATGTGCACCTTACGGAGCTTTGTTATACAGTGTTTATGTTTACATTGTATAGTGAATTTGACTAACTTTGACTTAACATTTCATTTCACAGCTCTCACTTTGCGGAAAAATTATCGGGATATATATCAACCTAAATATATCGGCATATGACTTTTGGTCCATATCGCCCAGCCCTAGCACCACAGATGATATGTTGACCAAATGGAAAAGATGTCTGGTAGCAATGTTTCTGACAAGTTTTGATTTATCTCAGCAAGATGTTTTCTTATCGGACACCGCGGATTGTTGCCATGATGTAAACGTTAAAGTATAAATGCCATATCTAGATTGTCTGCCAACAAACCAAAAAAACTATTTTCAACTTTTTTTGTTTGCTGAATCTTTCTTTATAACATTTTGTTGTGCTCAGTTAATTTATATCCTGTAATTAGCAGTAATTAGCAGTAATCTGGTGCAGTACATCTCTGTCGCTGTGAGTTTGCAGTACATATGACTTTTTGTGTTTCTAATAATTACTTAGTTTGAGGAAGCAATGCAGAGCCAGTGTTAATCCTAGTTTTGTGCCTCAATTTGCACAAATATAACATTTCATGCATTTAACTTAGCGACATAGCAAGAGCTTCCATTCTTAAAGATACAATGGGACTCATGGCCCTTATGTACAGTGTGGTTGCACAGAAACAGTTTTACTTTTCTCATTCGCATCTCGCTGCCTATTTCTTATGTTCAAGAACAATAATGAAATTCCCATCTCTTTTCAATGACTAGACTAAACTTTTTCAATAAACGCAGACCAACCTATTTCCCAGCACCCCACATCGCCGGTAGCATTCCTCGCTGCGTCCTCCACACTGAATGTTTTTTTTTTCTACGATGGTGTTGAAAAGCGCTCTGACCTCTTCACCCTGTGCTTCTCTCTCTCTCAGGTGCGGTCGGTTCAGATGTGTGACGTGATGAATGAGATCGAGCTGGAGAGGGAGCGCTGCGAGAATAGCACCTCCACCAACGTCACGTCAGGTCACTTTCAAAAACACATTTTCCTCTCCCCGATTGTTTGGGCGTGTGCGGGAGGCCATTTGGAGGAAATAGGGAGCGGCATGAGTAAATAATGAGGAGCTAAAGTAATAAGTCTGCAGATAATGGGAAAATTATATAGTAAAAATACAAGATTCAGCCATATTTGTGGCTACTTTGTCATAACCTCCAAACATAGCTCAAGCCCAGACTCTTGACTAGATCAAGGAAGCACAACCATATTTGTCCTTTGTAAAATCATAATCGGGTTATGCTCAGGTCTTTAGACTTAAGACTTTAAGCATCTCTGCTTGTGTAGTTTCTTCATGGCCGAGCACAAAAGTACACGTTTTGCATTTATATGAATGGGAGTCGGGACAATGCATATTAATGAACAGGCAACTAGTGCTGAAAATGTGCCACATTTAGCTCATCATGTAACATATCTGACATTTATGTGTGATTTGAACCATTTAGGGCTCTGAGAACCTCAAGGACGGGTCTCTTGTTGGTTCCTAGATTCAGGACTAAACATGGCGAGGCTGTGTTTCAGTTTCAAGCTGGAACGGACTTTCTTTGAGACAGGCCTCAACTCTGAAAATGTTCAAATCCAGTCTGACAACAGTTGTATTAGCTGTGCATATGACGACTGAAAATATTGTATTTTATATGCTCTCTTTTAATTGGATTATTTAATTCATTATTATCCTTTTTTCTTTGGAGTGTTTGGAGTTTAAGTAGTACTTTTAAACTCCTCTTGTTCTGCACTACAATCAAACTTTCATCACTTTGGGCTCTGCAAAGAAATTAGCTCTGCCTTGACACGAAATACTGAGCAGCTTTCGTCACACAGACTTTGAAGCGCAGAGGAGAGAGAACTTTGATGTCAATTTTGTTTGACTCCTAAAACTCTCCCTCACTGTGTCATCTTAACTGTGTTTGGGTCAGAACTGCAGCAGTCGACTGCAAACGTACGATCGCTGCCTAAGTGTAGTCATACACTGGGGATCATCATCTCTGCACTGTTCTCTATATCTGAGAAAGAAGTCACAACCCCGACAAGGTCAAAGCCCTCAACATTTGTAATATGGTGCAAAAGTTTTAGCTTAAACACGTTGGCAGAACTTTTCAGGCACTATTTGTATTCATAGTGAGAAGAATAGCTTTCACTATAGCTTTTCAGCTTCCAGGGAGTCAAACGTTGCATTTGCGTAGTCGCCTTTGGAAAAACACATTTATAAATTGCAATACAACAGGTTACACATAATCGCTGTTCTAAATATACGTTTCCATTTTTGTCTGTAAAGTCATTGGTAGCTCTCACAAGGACATTCACTACAGTGCTAATTGATTTATATGAGATGTGACCCCTTAGTACAGTCTTCCTGTAGGAAGCAGATAGGACCAAGAAAAATGAGGTCACTGCTGAGATAAGGGGAAGTCTATTCACATGATGCTTCACTCTGCGCCATATTATAGTCAAACACAGATACGGCTTTGACAGCTACAGGCAGTCGGTTCAGAAATTACTTACTATTTTCAAAGGTTATTACATTTTACAGAGGGACATGATCCTTTCCAAATCAAGGCTGAACCCAGGAAGGAAGGTTTAAAAACAGCATAAAAACTATGAGAGCAATGCAGCAGGTTCTGACTACTTGATCTTAATGAGAAAGATTTCTAATTTTCAATAAAAATGCATTCCAACAATTTTTGTAATTTCTTCTGAGCACACTGTTCTTAATTAAATGAGACTTTGCGGGCAAGGTCTATGTATTTGATTTATTTAGTTTTGTGTGAGTTGTAGATACTTCCTGCCAAATGAAGAAATGTCTTGCAAGTTAATTATCTCAAATGTTTGGAGGGCTGTTGTAAATTGAGGAGAAACAAAGAAGGAAACTTTCAAAGCTCTTAGTCCTTGATGCGTAAAAAACAATTCTCGTTCATAAATTAAGTTGAGACAAAACTGGTGAGTCATTAGTTGTATTTTCCTTGACCTGAGACATTTGGACAAATGCTGGCACAATACTCTATAACGCATTTCATAATGTCAAGTGCGCTATTGACCCACCAGCCGATATTTAGAGAAGCAATCATTTCTCCGCACCTCCGTTATGTATGGATCTCATTTTAAACTCCGATATGATTTACGGAGGAATGATGAACCAGGTACACACTTTGCCCCGCCGGGGATGCCTTGAGTCTAAGGTTAAACATGGTAATTAGTTTGACTGCGAGCCGTGAGTCATGTTATATGACAGATACCATGTTAATAGTGTTGTCCTGTCAGGTTGCCAAGGCATGTGGGACATCATCGCCTGTTGGCCCTCTGCCATCGTCGGGGAAGTGGTCACAATCACCTGCCCCACGTACTTCAGCTACTTCAGTGACCATCACAAAGGTACATCCATCTATCTATCTATCTATCTATCTATCTATCTATCTATCTATCTATCTATCTATCTATCTATCTATCTATCTATCTATCTATCTATCTCGACATAGACTAGAAAGCGTGTATTTGGCGTACCATCTGGGTCCTGGATGATACTTTTTTTTGTTCTCTGTTGCTTCAATCACGAGGGGAAAATATAGACTATTAATTCCTGCCACAGGGGACCACTAAAAGCACCTGACCTATTCCTTTCTTTCATTGGGAACTAATACATGTGTTGTAAGTGGGGACATCTTCTGACATGTCCTATAATATATATATATATATATATATATTATATATATTAAATAAATCCAGACTGAAAAAGAAGTATTGTTTAACGGCCCTTTTTTTGCTAAGAATGAAAGAGCGAGCATTTAAAGTTTAAATTGTTATTTGTGGTCCTAACCCATTCTTAGCTTTTCTAATGCATATCTAATTTCCCAATCTTCACAGAGATGAGTTTACAGGCATGTTTCTCAACTTTCAGGGAGCAGTAATGTCATGGTAATGAAAACAATATAGTTCAGAATCAATAAAAAAGCTTTATAATTGCATGCTCAGCACTCAAAAGCCTTTTTCACATTTATTCCAGGTATAGGGCCTTTAAAATATGTTTGCAATTTATGCCTTATGTGACTGTAAAGCATTATTGGGTTATTTACATTTCTGCGTAAATAGCTGTGAGTGTTCAAAACCTATGAAAGGCATTTGCATCCCAGACCAGCCTTTGGGAAGATGGATTGTGAATGAGGGCCCAGTGGCTTTTGCATGTAAATGGACATTTAGAGCCATCAGAGTGTGATTTTCACCCTCATCTCCGGAGAACAGACCAGAGACTTATGAGAAACCCAGCAGAAAGCCTCAGGCAAACCCACAGAGGAATAAAGTGGGAGCCCAGTGAATATGGAGATAGCCTTTGTTATTCAAAAGGTGGTTTAATCAGTTGAATTTCATAACCATTTACGCCACTGGGTATTATAGATGATGGATTTTTCCTTTTGTGATGTGAAGAGCAGGAAAACCATTGTGTCCATTATAATGATGACCATCTGAACTGGCGAATATTGAAAAAGCAGTGTTTTTACAGATAACAAGAGATGCCCGGGTGCCTCATACCTGGGATAATAGTTCATCCACGTTACTGTACGGACTATGTAGTGTTTACTCGATCTACATCAAAGATGAGAGCTAAAACGCCAGCTACAGATTACAGCGCGGCTCTGGAAAAACCACAAAGAAGTCCAACAAATCTTTGAACCTTTGCTTTGGAGTGGACTCAAACAAAAGGATGAGCACTGGCTGCCCTCAAGCTTTTCCGAACACTCCTATTATGTCTATCCAATACTAAAAACCTTTTCCTCTTCACCTCTTTGCTTTGCAGTTTTTGTTCATGGCATGCAATAAATTATCTCTTTTCCACTCTCTTTTCCACAGATTGAAATATGAACTGCTAAACTAATACAAGAGTCACGTCCGTTGCAGTTATTGTTTTTTTACACTAGATATCAATCAAACGTGGATTGGATTGGGGGAACAGGGCAAAACATTATTATATCATCTCAAATGTTTGCTGGATCGTCCAAATCATTTCCAGAATCCTTTCCCCCTAAAAATTAAAAGAAAAGGTAACACATCCCTTATGTGGCCGTCAAATTAAGCCTTGACCGATTTGCTAATTGCAACCATTAAATTGCAATTTCAGTTTCTGTTGCGGTTCATTGTGCCAGTGCGGAGAAACCGTCATCAAAAGAAGACCATGTTGTTCATACTTTGGCGTCGATTTGTTTGCTGCAGGTATTTGCTGTAGAATGGGCTATTGTTGGTTTGCCCATTCAGACTTAAACAGCGAAGATTAAAGTGAGCTTTAAAGAGGGGGTATTATGCTTTTTTCAATCACATAGCACCAGTCTATAGCATACTACAATGATGACGTAACCTTCTGTTGGTCTGTATATGCAGTAAATTAAAATAACTGCCTTGAATAAAATTGCTCTCTCAAAATGGCTGTACTGAACGTCTTGAAATAGGCCTCTGTCTCTTTAAGAAGCTTTCCGACACGCCCCCTTCAGCACACTGCTGTGGCATCTAAACAACACTACTGTGCGGGGAGGGGGCTCTGCTGAGCTGAGGAGCAGTGGTTGGTGGCTTGGCTGGTGACAAAAGGTCCAGAGGCGTCTCCAGGAGGTGGGGCGTTCCTAGGAGGACTGAGGCATAGCTACACCTAAAATGGCTGCGGTCTAAGTTTTTACTGATTACTCAAAATATGTGAATGAGCCAAGGTAACACTCCAAGCATGTGTTTAATGAGGGAATGATATAATAACATGATATAAAGCTTTTAAACCTTTAATGACAATTCATCAGAGGAGAGCGATCTATTGACGACAGCAGGCCGCCCCAAACGCCAAAGTAGGACATTTTGACGGTTGTTCATCGTCACTGTAAACTGTGTTGCCATAGTTACACAAGTTTAATTGCTGAAACTTTGGCTGAATCTTTTGAAATGTCACGACAGCCTCTCCTCGACTTAGCGATAAGGAAATTGGGGTCAGAAAATTGCTGGAAATTAACTACACCTCAGAGAGAAGTTAGTGCCTCGGAACAGCCTGACAGTTAAACTGCACTTAACAATGCAGTCTGTTGCTTTGAATGTTTCCATGAGGTATTTTTCCATCACGGCTTTTGCTTTTGTGCAGTACTATGCTCCACTCCGAAAGTCAGATAAGCGCTGGATACGATAAGCGTTTCTGAATTTGCACATGGTATTGTGGTAAACCAAAGGAAACCAAGTTTTAATTACCCAAATCTAAAAGCTTCTCTACCAGAGAGCGACCGGGTAATGCCTCATTTAAAAGCTAAGGCCTGATTATAACTTTTCTGTAACTTTTTTGTTGCGTTTTCGTCACGTTTTTGTTGTGTTTTTGTCCATATTTGTTGCTTTTTTGTTCATAACTTTCTTGTGCTTTTTTGTTGCTTTGTCATTATGTTATTGTTGCTTTTCTGACATATTTTTGTTGCATTTTCATCCTCGCTATTTTGATGCTTTTTTTTTCAAGAAGCTTTTAGATTTGGGTAAAGCCGAACTGGAGAAAATGGATTCGGTTAAGGCGGGGGTTGAGAGGTTAATAAGTCTGTTTTATGTTTCTAGATTATAATGATTGCTACTTAGGCAAAACACTGGACCTTTTTACAGTTTTTCTCCATTGGTTTGGCTCATTTCTTGACACAGAAATTACATTCTCAAAACTCTAAGATCATTTGGCAAAACAGTCGTAAGTTCAGCACAACACTATAGCTCACTCGGCAAAAGCTCATATCTCACCCAAACAGTTCACTCATGCTTCAAAACTAAATTTCCTTCTCATTTAAATAGTCAATGCCCCCAAAATGGCAAAGATCCTTCTCAATTGCTTTGGACGTTCTCAACACTCTTGGCGCTTTTGCCAAAATAACGTGGATGGTTCGGCACAACACCATGGTTCACCTGCAAAAGCTCATACCTCTCCCAAACAGTTCACTCATGTGTCAAAACTAAATTTCCTTCTCATTTAAACAGTCAGTGCCCCCAAAATGCTTTGTCCCTTTGGCATTGTGCTTCATTAGTCAAGTTTCACCTGACTGTTAAAGCTGGGGTACCTGATTTTTCCTGTTAGTGATATTTTTGTTGTGGCCCAAACTGGCTGTAGCTCTCACAGTCCCTCCTGTGTATTCACATTGTTCAAAGAATGTAATTACATGCACATTTCACCCATACAGCATTGAGGGTGACAAAGTGAAGCAGGGGCGGCCACCCCAAGATAAATTCCACTAATTTAGATTAGACTTCTATCATCCATTGCTCAATAAAACTTTAGGTGAAGACAATACAGCAAGGTCTGTGTTTTGCTGTGTTTGCACATACTCTGAGGTGGCAAAAATAAATGTGTTCTACAACACCAAAAAATCAGGTACCCCAGCTTTAATTGCTGTAATAAATGTATCAATGTTCCAAGGGATTCATATATGGTATTCATGGTACTGTGTTCTTGACTAATTTTGACAATTGAACAGACTATTGTGCATGTGATGACTTATACAATGAAATGACACTGACACGTTTTGGACCGAACAACCATTAGACTGAGAATCAACAATCAGTTTAGATCAACAAGATCTATTCACTTGGAAATGTAGCTAATTGTAGGCTACATGTACTTAACCATTCGCAAAATGTACTGAGACATTGAGACATGGACGTAGGTATTTGCAATTTGATGAAATTAATGAGAAATTAAATTATGTTGTGAACAATTGCCAAGTGGTTTGGAGACTTGTCCATGTTTTTTGAGAATGTAATTTTCAAGAAATGAGCCAAACCAATGGAGAAAAACTGTAATAGCGCTATTTGTAATGGCAATTTAGAGGGTCTGCAGATTATGTCACAGCACGGGCAACAGAAGCCATATGCCAGTCAATGTTGAATAGTGAAATGATGAAAGTACATCTTATGTCCACCTGAATTTAACGAGTGCGACCCTTCACATCTAATTTTACACCGTGTTATATTTTTTGCCTTTTTAATCCATTTCTCCTCAGATACGGCTTATTCATATTCAGCGCTGTACATGCTTTGTACCTCACTGTGCCCAAATCTCAGCTGCCATTTTCTCATTCACTTTCAGCTCATTTGGAAACGACATCAGGGAACTGCGCTCCTTCTTTTGTACCGCGGGCCTATTTCCTTCTCCTTTTACCTGCCCCTCCTGTGCTCTCCCGCTGTATACGACCCAGCGGGCGCATTCACCCACTGCCCCAACTGGGAGATAATATGCAACTGTTGCCACTGCCATTTGTGGAGAAATGCCTTTTACCGCAGCCACCGACGCTGGTTTATATCTCGTCAGAGGGGAACACATTTTTGCAGCTTTTATGTAAAGATATCCATGAGCATTTCACTGGGATAAGGCTGGAATAAGAACTTGTAAACTACAATACATACGTGCCCCGCATTGAGATGGAATATGTTGTTGTTTCAGAGGATTATGTGTATGCGAGTCGCTCATTGACTCACTCAAAAGTCAACTTGAATAAAAATGCGTTCACTGCCAGATACAGCATTATCCACAGACCTCCTGAAGTTTAGTGCTGTAATAGTTTAATGACTTGATATTTGACCGTCAGACGGGACCTTCTGCTCAAGTTTGGTGCCATTCTTTAAGTAAATATGCAAATGAAAAGTGTTTATGTGATTACCTTAGTTTACACAATTACTTTACAGAGGAGAGAGTGAGCGCTCAGATTGGTTTAGCGGTTTACAAAAACCTCTTTAGAGCCAAGATGAATAAAACATGAACTAATGTAATAGCCAGCGCAGTCTCCATCCAATTTTCCCTGTTGAGTAACTCAGAATGACTGAGCATAAACCTTTATACTGGATGCCCTTTCAGATGCATCAATCTCTATTTCTCAGGGCTTGTTGGGACTTGCGCAAGCTCACTTTCCAAAACTATTGCTAAACGGACCACGGTAAGCGTTTTCTTAGCCCCAGGAGTTGCGTTTTGTTTATTGGGCATGTGTGAGTAATGTGTTCAGTCCTAGAAAAACTTGCCTTCCGCCGGCTGAAGCCATGATGTTGTCCAAACATTTTCCTTTTCTTTTCAGCGCTGAAATTGCTTTCACTACAAATCAAACATCTGGCCGCTGTAGTTTCTAGGTCATTTAGACGTCTTCACTCCACTCTGTGCTTCTCCAGAAATTAGGGCTGTATTCTCTACCTGTATATAAACAACATGTCAAGTTATAAAATGTTAAATAGCAAAGCTCAGTCGCGCAAAGTACATTAGAGAGACTAGCATATGTAATTGTATCATGTACTGTATGCCACCTTTAGAAATATCAGTGTTGTCGCAGTTACATTATTAGGTGTATTGTTTGATATATTGTTTATTATATATTCAGACACTTTTATATACTGAGGATCTTGTTGATGTACACAATTATTAATCATTATAAGAAGTACTGGCCAGACAATTCGAGAATGTCAGCTCATTGTTATATATGCAGTATATTCACGAGCGTGGAATTCCCAGTGTATTTACATTGACTTGACAACTTTCTCCGGGTCAGCGCAGTTCACTGACTCGTACGGCTGATAGTTTTCAAGTGACCGATTGGGTAAACAAGAGCTGCTCCACTGCCTGTGTGGTGTGACCTCTAATGTAGTCTGTAACGTAACCCACAGGTAACCTCTCCAAAACCTGCACCGCTGAGGGCTGGACAAACATGCATCCTATTGACATCGCGCTGAACTGCGGATACAACCTGAACAGCACCAGTGACGATGTGAGTAGCTCATTTTGTCATAGTTTTTGATTTAAGCAACATTTTGTGATTGCAAGAAATAGGCATTATAGCAGCCTTTGCGATTTGACGATTGCGACTGAGGAATATTGCACTTTTGATTCGATTACAATTAGCCTGATTGTGCATATAGGTCCAGTTGACTTTTTCACCAAAACACTATGACTGAAAACAAATAAACAAATTGTCTTTAGTAGAACACCTGGAAGTGCACCCTATTCCCCAGGCGCTCGATGGATGACTTTGAGCGCTGCCGTTGGACACAATAATAGCAGGGTTCAATGAGCAGGAAGAATCGAATGAAAAGAGCTGTCCTCGCTCTGTGGGTGAGCGCAGAGTCTATCAGGGCGTATCGATTCTGTATGTCCTGTTTGTTCACTCTTCACAAATCAATCACCTGTAGACTTGCGTCGCTTTAAAAGAGCAGCCGTCGAACCCTAGGTAAGGCGTGACTTGAATGATAAAATGGGACTTTGTCTATACCTTAGTACCCAGTGTCTGTGTACATTGGTGTATGAATGAGAGAGTGAATGGGTGGTTCCTTACTGTAAAGCGCTATGGGCCTGATAAAGGTAGAAAAGCGCTGTATAAGTTGAGTCCATTTACCATTTACCATACCATACCTTAGCACCTTAGCCTCAGTCGACGTTGCAGATACATAGACCAGGTGTGAGAATATGAACACTAACACAGTCAAGTTAATTGCTTTTTAGTGGCACCTGTTTGAGGAGGAAGAAATTATGTCAATAGCTCAATCAGTTGGTGCACAAAGACAAAATTACATTCACATAAGAATGATACACAATAATCAAATTTAACTCATTGAGCTGTTGTAGAAATGTAGGAAGGCTCTGAGAGGGAGTTGCCAGCAGATCACCAGTCCTTTCCAAGTACGGGGTACTTGGAAAGGACTGCAAGATAATGTGGTAATTGTTATTCCGAAGATCTGCAAAAAATACTTTATTAAGTGTATCAATTCAACTTTATTACGGACTCAAGGTCCAAAGAGACAGAGTGACATCATAAACAAACAACACCAAAATACAAAAAATTACACAGTCCCTTTAAAAAGACAGCTACACCAGTGCCTCCACATTCTCGACTGATAGCGAATGGCACTACAGGTGACATCAACCAATGAACCAATTACTGTATTAACTGACATATTCAAACGGCTTATAAAACGGTACATAAGCGTCCACAGCGTGGCTTGCAGTGTGTTTATTCCAGCAGTGACAATCATCTCACTCACACTGGTCCATCTCAGCCTTCTGAGAAGCACACGCATCATTATAGTGTCATTATAGGCCACCTGCAACCTTTGCAATGTTCCTTTTTTATAGTTCGACCAAAGGTGCGCTGTGTACAGAGGTGTACAATAGGATTTGAACAACATCATTTTCACTTTGTCCGTACAAAAACAAATTTATGCGCCAGCGTGTTTGCCTGGGCATACGACGTTCTACATTGTCTGTTTATGTCAGGATCATCAGACAAGTCTTCTGTCAATATATGCCCAAGATATTTCATTTTGTTTGTATTATGAAGCGTTGTATTAGACAAATAAAAATCAGGATATGATGTCTTCTTATCCTTCTTGGCTCTACAAATCATAACCAAACTTTTCACTGCATTATATTTAATGTCATGCTCCAGGTCGTAGCTTGAACAAATGTTAAGTAACTGTTGCAGCCCAGCAGTGCTTGGACTGAACACAACAAGATCATCTGCATACAACAAATGATTTAACACAAGGTTACCAGCCATACATCCAGTATTACAAGCCTTAGGTCTTGTTGACAGATCATCCAGATACAAGTTAAAGAGAATCGGGGATAGTATCCCCCCCTGTCTGACCCCATTGCTGACCTTAAATGGAGCAGACACACTGTTCCCCCACTTAACCTGCATCTTTTGCTGAGCATACCAGTAGATCAAGATCCGCACAATGAATTTGGGAACACCTTTCTGAATTAGTTTATTAAATAATTTCCTGTGATTAACTCAAATGTAAATGCAAAAACTACTACTGAAGGAAAAATTAGTACTCGCAAATGATGTTATCTTTCAAAAATAAACGTATTAACTAAACTAAAACTTTTAGATGCATGGAGGTTTCTTGCACCTTTCTGATGTTTTGCAGAAACATCAGTTGGTCATTGTTATTGAGTAATTGAGTAATAATTGGGCGGCACGGTAGCGGTTAGCGCTTCACAGCTAGAAGGTCCGGGTTCGATTCCCACCAAGGCTGGGGCCTTTCTGTGTGGAGTTTGCATGTTCTCCCCGTGTCTGTGTAGGTTTCCTCCGGGTACTCCGGTTTCCCCTACCACTAAAAACATGTACAATAGGCCAGGATGAATGAGAGTGTGTTTGAGAGTGCGCGTGGGGGACGACGGATGGAAATTAGCCCAAGGCTACAATCCGGTGTGGCTTGTTCATTAACTTGCACTGTCCCTACCAAATAAACCAAACCAACCAACCAACTAATTCCAACAAAATACTGGGATTTTTGTCAGTATCTCCTACCCTTATTAGCTATTAAACATTTTGTCCTGAAAGTGAAGTTAGGAAATGGGGACACAAAACAATTTAGCGAGTTATAATGAAGGCAAAACAAAAGGCCAAACAACTTTAACAAAATTGCTGAAGCCAGTTTGCGTGATAGTCTACTTGGCTTGATCTTCTGATGGATCCTCCTGTTTAGTGCTTTCACCACAGAGTAGCTACAAATCAGTGATGTGTGAAAACAGCTTTTGCATTTTCGATTCAAGCCGCATAAAATGGATCCTTACCATATTCAGACAAATGATGACATTTTTGTATTGCTACTTTTATGAATGATTTCAGTTCAACATACGTAGATTCTGAAAAAGGAGTCACTCACTCGTATCTAAAGTGTTGATTTATCACAACTACTTCTTACACGGTCTGCCATATAATCTCACGACTGCAAAAGCCGAAAAAAGGCCGGGTCAAGTTATTATATTTAATTAGGGATGTCGAAGCTGTGCAGGTGCCTCTGGGGAAGGGAAGTGATAAATACACGTAATTGCTACTTTGCTCAGTGGAAGGGCACCTCTTGCCAATGAAGTGAAGTCAGGAGAAGGCTGAATGTTCTCGAAAGAGGGTAGTAAAAGCTTTTTTGGTGGACACTTCATGGCCTACTCACAGGAGTTACCTCATCAGTATGCCACATAGGAACCAGAGGGGACTCGGAGCTCTAAAACAAAATCAATGTCCCTGCATACTCGTAAGTGTCGCATGGTGCAGTTATCTCATTTTCATCAGGCGCAAAACTTACTGTATGTCCTGAAGCACTGGCACACTACTCATATTACCATAATTAAGAGTCGGGCTGGGCACCGTTACCATTTTTTTATACCGGTACTTTAACAATACTTGATTTTTCGATACCAATACCTGAAGGATACTTTTTTTATACCTATACTAAAGCATTTGTCACATGTAGAACTATAAACAGATTAATTATGTTAATTTATTTATTTTCCTTCCATTTAATTTCTTTTGCATTTGTATCATATGTTTGAGATGAAACAACCAAGAAACTTCCTTTAACTGCAAAAGTGCAGAAAAACACTTTCCAACTTTTCCCTCATTTTAAAACCTTTTTTTCCCTAATTTCCCCCCAATTTTTTTCATGTGTTTTTCCTCAAATTTTGAATTTTTTGCTCCAAATTTTCCCAAATTTTTTCACTCGTTTTTCCCACTTTTTGCTCAATTTTTTGATGTTTTTTTTCCATTTTTTCTCAATGTCGCCCCACAGTTTCCCTTTTTTTTCTCCACGATTTTTCCCACAATTTTATTTCCCCCCCCCCCATTTACACAAATCTTTCCACTTGTTTTCCCCAATTTCTTCCACTTTTTTTTCTTAATTTTCCCCTTCTTTATTGTGTTTCACTTTTTTTTTTTTCTTTTAAATGTTGATGACCAACAGCATCAAAAGTTAAATATAAAGATTTAACATTTCTTTTCTGTACCTGCTTTCAATACTTAGCAGTAGAACCTAAACCTTTTTTTAATTCCAGACTGGTATCGTTTAACGGGGCCCAGCCCTAATTATGAGCAGAACAATTGAGACGATTTTGGAAACAGTTGATGTATAGATGTAAAACCATGTCCAGGAGCACGTAGATTCCAGAGCAGACTGAAATATGAACTGCTAAACAATAAGGCATATCTCAATATTAGGTCATGCAGTTACCAGGAAGTTTTGGAAGTTTTTGTTTTCATTGCCAGTGCTGACCTGCGCTGCTGTGATGTGTTTGTTCACAGGGGAAGTTTTTTTGGCAAGTGAAGATTGGCTACACCGTGGGCTACAGCGTCTCCCTCGTGTCTCTGACCACAGCCATTGTGATCCTGTGCGTCTTCAGGTACTGTTCGTTCTCACACGTCGTGCTGAAGAGCTTGTATTCTAATAAAACACTCTCCACTTTGAGAGATAAGTTTACAAAGGAAAATTGCTGTTTGTGTCTGTCGAGAGATAATCCGCTTTGGGACTTTGTACTTTCATTATCTGCTTTTAATACAAAAACATGCAATGGGTAGAGAGAAATTACAGTTTCTTCACTTGACGCTGAGCGGTTAATACACTTTTTCAATTAGCCTCAATACGAACCAATCAAAACGAACCAACACGGAGACGCTAATGCATGCTTTTATCACCAGTCGTATAGACTACTGTAATGCCCTGCTTTCTGGTCTTCCCAAAAAGAGTATCTCAGGTTTACAACTTTTCAACAAAATTCAGCAGCTCGTGTCCTGACGAAGACCAGAAGGCGGGACCACATTACACCGGTTTTAGAGTCGCTGCATTGGCTCCCCGTGTGTTTCAGGATAGATTTTAAAGTTCTTTTAATGGTTTTTAAATGTCTTAATGGTCTTGGTCCTTCTTATCTTTCAGAATTACTTTTATCTTATGAACCTTCACGGCCCCTTCGCTCCTCTGGCAGGGCTCTCCTAGTTATTCCTAAAGTCAACAGAAAGACTCACGGCGAGGCGTCTTTCCAATATTATGGCCCTCGCCTCTGGAACGACCTGCTGGAGGAGCTCAGGACCACAGAGAACGTTCATGTATTTAAGAGCAGGCTCAAGACCCACTTTTTAGCTTAGCTTTTAACTGACATCTATTTATTTAGTCCTAATGATATATTGTATGCAGTCTTGCCACAGATTACTTGAAAAAGTAATATATTACTGATTACTGATTACTCCTTTGAAAAGTAACTTAGTTACTTTACTGATTACTTAATTTTAAGAGTAACTAAGTTACATTACAAGTTACTTTATTAGTTACATTCAGATGCTACCGACAACATCTCCACCGCCTCAACACACTAATGACAAACCCTTTTACCAACACTCACTTTATGGAAGTGTGTTTTAACAGTAACATCAACAAAGCTGATACAGACTCAGAAAAGTGAAGTATTTCCATCTCTCTCCCCAACCAGTATTAGTGTTTTAGCTGAAAACGTGACATTATGTCACGTCACTCGTCGAGATGCAAAATGAATATCTTTTTCCAAAGGAAAATGACAAAATAGTAACTCACAGTGATTTGGAAAAGTAACTATAATCTGATTACTTGTTTGGAAATAGTAGCGCGTTAGATTACTAGTTACTGAAAAAAGTAATCCGATTACAGTAATCCGTTACTAAGTAATTAGTTGCATCACTGATTGTATGTGTGTATGTATGTATGTATATGTATGTATGTATATATATATATATGTATGTCATTGTGTGTATATATATATATATATATATATGTGTGTGTGTGTGTGTGTGTGTATTTGTATGTATATATATATATATATATATATATATAGATGTATGATGAGGGCGTATTGTTTTAAATGTTATCTGTAAAGCACTTTCTGATACCTTTCGGTATGAAAAGCGCTTTATAAATAAAGTTTGATTGATTGATTGATTGAAATTGTTCCCGTGCCCTTGTTGGTCGCCGTCTGAGATTTTCATCACGGTTAGTCACCAAAACAGAAACAATCCCTCTGTCCGTGCTGATCGCTCTAAACATCAGTGGGTTCAAATATAGATGACAGAAACTGTTTGGAATGGGCAGCATGAGCTGTCAACCTGACACAGGAAAGCAGCTTCTTTCTCTGTTCTTTTTGTCCTATTTGTGAGGAAAGCTCAAAAGGAAAGGAAGGCTTTGTGGTGTAATCCACAAATACAAAAAACATAACAAACATTGGGCCAATAAAGAAGAGCGATCAATTAAATTGTATGTACACAACGTAATGCTTCATGCAGATACAGTTCAGTTTGTGGTGCTCGTCGTTATTGTAAGACATCACAGTCATCCCTGAGTCCACAATTTGACGAGTTCCTGGCCATTTGTTTTAGTTCAGAAGTCTGGATTCTGGTAAATGTTCGATGATATGAAGTGTATTTGTGATCTTGATCTTTGTAACACACCACAACAAAATAAAATGACCTGCCCCCGTCTCAAATAGACCTGGTGGGCAGATGGTGAACTTGAAGTGATGTCAGGTGAACCGCTCTGTCTCTGGCGCTCCATGTCTGTTGGGGCTGGCCGCACCGATCTCTCATACATGGCCTCCTTTACCCTTCTTCTTCTTCTTTACCCTACATGTCCGTACTCTCAAAAGACTGTAAAAGAAAGAATGCATTCAGTATATATACTCTCTGACTAATTACTTTATGGTGAAGCGAAACAAGAATGTGTGGCTATAATTGTTAAGGTGCGTGAGAGTCAAAAAGGCCATCAGTGAAGCAGAACCGCCCACGCTGATAAAGGAAACTGTGGGCTGTTAATTATCACTTAATTTAGTCTGTAATTTGCTGTCATTGTGAGCGATTAACTCGAGGGCATTGGATAACAAGCAGGGAGGCCCGTGTTATGTAATATCCTAGTACGTGTGTTAAATTAGAATGGTTTCTGTGTTGTTGTTTTTTAGGAAGCTCCACTGCACCAGAAACTTCATCCACATGCACCTGTTCGTGTCGTTCATCCTGAAAGCCATCGCGGTGTTCATCAAAGACGTGGTGCTGTACGATGTCGGCGAGGTGGACAACTGCTCCTCTGGCTCCGTGAGTTCATTATCAGGCACCAAAGTTAGACATCTGTGATCATTCCTGGTCTCCTTGAGTGTTACAAAGTCAGACTGTGCCAAGGTCGCAGCAGGTGAGCGGCTCGCCCGGGACAGCCGTAAGTAATGGAGGTAATTAGACACATTAGGATGCTTGATGACAGGGTGCTACTGTGTTAAAGGGGATGGATTGAATATTTAATCGAAGCAAATATCATAGCGTCAAAGGTATCTTCATGTCTTATTTAGTGCTGAACCTTTGACACTGAATATCCTCCAAAGCAGATTGTTTCTAATGTTATGGACCTAATTGTACAAAAACAATTTATAATGGTTGACAATGACAGGTGTCCTACAGTTATAAAAAGAGCCAGGAAACTCTGGATTTCTAAGGCGAGAGAAAATGATTTACTATGGTATTCTCTGTGGTAGTATTGGCCATTCAAGTCTGGCTGTACTTTTATTGTTGGGTTACTAGAGATAGAGTTGTCTTCAAAGAGATGTCAACATGAACAGAGCTGGGGAAGCCTTTGTGCAACTGTTCAGGGAAAAGAAAATCTGTAACAATACACATGAGGCAGGATTTTCTTTTGGGAAGGGCCTCTGAAACCCTCAGTGACATCTGTGGCGATGAGCTATTCCCATGGCCACATCTGCCCTAGAGCTGACAGAGGGAAGTGTGGCTGCCGATCTGCGCCACCAGCCTCTCTGACCAGCACATGAACACACGCATCGAAAAGATCTACAGAAAATGTAAATGTAAATCAGAGCGCTTAAGAAGGACTTGGATCTTTTCATATAAGGGGTCGAGCCAAGGACCCTGAGGTGAACTTGGAACCCGTGTATCAAGGTTGATCATGATCTATATAACATGTACATTTAATAATAAGTAGGTTTGGAGAAAACAAAAACAGGTTAGTGATTAGGGCTGGGTTTAAGTTAGCCTGGGAATACCCACGCTGCTGTGTGCGCTCGAATTATTTCGAACTTCACAGCAGCCTGGGGACCATGGCCGAAATCTTCGCATGGATTTGGGGACCAATCACAGAACGAGGAGAGACGGCAAGACGAGCTTCCGTTATTCGACATACGGAAGCTTGTAGTTTGTTTACGGATAAAAAAATTACGTTTATTTATGGATCCAACATGACAGCAGCAGACATGACGCCATCTTTCAATCGAGCTTTAGAATGTGTTCTAAATAGTTGAGCTCGAAAGAGACACATGATAGACATTCGTAGCGCCCAATTAACGGCTATGGACAATCGTAAACCACACCTCTCCTATGAGAAAATGAATTGCTAGGTTTAAGTACTACTGGTATCGAAAAAATTAAATCGAAAGCAGGAACCAAAAAGAAATATAAAATCTTTATCAAGTTTTGATGCTGTTGGTCAACACAAGAAAAAATATGAAAGACAAATTGAAAAAAAAATGAAAAAAGGGGAACATTTAAAAAATTGGTGGAAAATTGGGAAAAAACATGTTAAAAAAATTGGGAAATCTAGGGGGGAAAAGTGAAAAAAATTGTTGAAATAAATGAGAAACTTGGAAAGTGTTTTTTTGGAAAAATTCTTGGTTGATTCACCTCAAACTAATGATACTAATGCAAAAGAAATGACATGAAAGGAAAATGAATAAATTAACATTATTAATCTGTTTTATGGATATGACAAATATTTTTAGGTATCGAAAAAAGTATCGTTCAGGTATCGGTATCGAAAAAATGTTTACGGTACCCAGCCCTAATTGTGACTACTCTTCTGTACCATAAAGTTTCATACCAATGATGTAACAAAGAGAAGACATTTACGAACAGTAGTAAACGAAATGCTCCACAAACTCTATGAACTGAGGTGAACTGACAACAGCACTGGGACAGAAGTTTATTTAGACGCACGACCCACAATGCGTGTGGACTTCTTCACAACAGCCAATTTCACATACCTCTGATCTGTGGCGCTCGCGGCGAGACTGAGCCCAGATGTAAAGTGTGTATGTTATCGCCACCCAGTGTATTTATCAGCGGGAGCCCTGGCCCGGGTTGTTAATGGAAGCTTGGGCACTGACAGGAGCCAGCCGCTGTCAAGGGGCGAAATAAACATAATAGTGGCAGCGGGTTTGGTGGCACGCTGCTCGTCTTGACCCGTCTCCCGTTTTGTGTGGGAGTTTCGCGTGCCTGCTTCATTAGCCTTTCTCCTCTGTGCCCCCATTAGACAAATGCGTGATATTATCGGTAAAAATGCATGATTTAAGGTGCCTCCGTGGGCATTACTGTGCGGGGATGGCAGGAGGAATATCGTATCATTCATCCACGAGTCAGCGAGGACAGGCAGAAAATGGAGCTCCAGCCGGCAATTTGTCCTGATTTGCACACATTACAATGAGCAGTTGGGTGTAGGCAGCCTCTCTGGGTGCATTTCCCCTGCCCGAAGCATTGCCAAGCGGGAATTAGTTGAAATCCGTGTCAGCCTCGCACGCATCTGCCGTGCACCTCTGAAACTGTATACCACACACACAACCAAGGAATGTGCTTTGTCCGGCTCATTGCATAATCGTCCCGTCCCGTGTGTAAATTGGAAAAGGCATTTATTTCACTTAGAAGCTCGCCTCTGTGTTGACTCTTTCACGCACGATCTGCCAAGTCCGAGTGATGTATAAAGTTGCCTTGTGGGTAAAGTGGAGAAGACGCTGACTGAGAGGCCGCTTGACGTGCGTGTCCTCAGCCCACAATCATGATTAATGACGCCCACAGTCCATGCACAGACTCAGGCCGCACATTCTAGTTTATTTTTCATGTCTTTTTCCACACACCCATTTATCAGCAGCAGCAGCAGCAGAGGTTCAGGGGAAAGGTGTGGCACTCTCACTGTTATGTCTCTCCGACTCCGCCGTCTTCCTGCGTATCCGAATGTCAGGAGTTCTTGACTTTTGGCATGTCTGGTCCATTGTTTTTCTTGAATTTGTAAAAAAGATTGAGGCGGAGCGGGTCTTTCGCTTGGCCCATTGTTCATTAGGGATCAACCAGTCGCAGGTTATTTGGCAGATTTTTCACTTTTTTGTCACAACATCAGCCACTGACTGACAGGTTGGGAGTTTGGCATCTTACCCAGCGACACAATAACATGTGCTTGAAATTCCCCATAAACTTGGACATAAAGCTTGGACTGGGAAAATTAGGTTTCAAAACTCTTACCATAAAAACACCTTGAACATGATTTTTGCAAATAAAGGAAAGGGTGAGGTACCTATTATTGTTGGATGTTCCTCTTCCTAGCCTTTTGTCTCCATTCCTACTTTTTCAGATGTTCTGCTCACTAAATTAATCTGTATTATTATTATTATTTCAAAATGAACTGCCTCAAAAAGTTATTCACATAAACGATATATATGCACAAAGTGACTGATGTTTGTCTTTAATGATTCCACACAAAAGGCTTTAATATTCTTTGTAATAAGTGGCTTGTGCTGCAGGGAAAGACCTACAGTGTTAAATATGTGCCTTTGGGGGTATTGTTTTGTCTTGGTGTGTTTTTGAAATGTGCCTGTGCTTTCCCACCATCTTCCACGGATCAGCAGTTTTGTCTCATTTAGTGATTGCTTTTCTGCCTCATTAACTTTCACTCTGTCAAAACTGTTTAACAAATGTGCACAATGGTTTGGATAGTCAGTTACTGTTAAAACGCTGAATAGCTTCATTCTGTAACTGGCAATATTACTAGAGCGCTACGTTTAGAAATGTTTTGTTTGCACCATTGATCGGGACAGGTCAATGTAAACAAACGTGGATACTAAACCCAGGCAGAATATGAATGAAAGCCATGAATGAGGTGCAGCTATGGGGCTGAAATCAATAAGGTGACGCTAATGACTGGCAGGAGTACGTAAAGGTCGTATACCTGATATTTTTTATTTTATTTATTTTTTCCAAACAATGAAAGAGCTCAATAATTTTAAATTGTTAGTTGCATCCCAATACATTGTAACACCCCCAATTCTTCGCAGGGATGAGTTATACGCACATTTCACAACTTCCCGGGAGCTGTACGTAATGTACTCAACTACAACAATTACTACCACCAGCTGTGTAGCTCATGGTTGAAAAAATAGAGAAGTAATAGAGTAGATGCACAGCGCACAAAGGTATTTTCTTTTCACACATTTCTGCTTTTACAATGTCCTGAAGAACAAAACTATTTTCATTCCACTTCTAGAAAATAAATTAGTTATAGGACCTTTGAATCTTAATTGAAAAGCTTGTGTTTTTAATTAAAGTGTTAATGTGTTGTGTTGCAGGTGGGCTGTAAGGCGGTGATGGTGTTCTTTCAGTATTGCATTATGGCCAGTTTCTTCTGGCTGCTGGTGGAGGGGCTGTATCTCCATGCGTTGCTGGCGGTGTCTTTCT
This sequence comes from Neogobius melanostomus, assembly GCA_007210695.1. NCBI lineage: Eukaryota > Metazoa > Chordata > Actinopteri > Gobiiformes > Gobiidae > Neogobius > Neogobius melanostomus. The sequence goes on along the minus strand of VHKM01000035.1, from coordinate 919,519 downwards.
TCTCCGAGAGGAAGTACTTCTGGGCCTACATCCTGATCGGCTGGGGTGAGCGCTCTTGTTTTTGTGCCTTTAAATACGTCTGCGGCCCCCGGGGTGAGCCCTCTCCATCTGTCTGCTGCAGATGAGACAAGGTCACAACCCCTGCTCTTTAGTCACTGCTGCAACACTTTTATTTGTGTGTCCTTCGGTGCAGGTGGACCCATTATTTTCATCACAGCTTGGAGCATTGCTAAAGCCTATTATAACGACGTGGGGTAAGCAAAACACTCAGCAAGTTCCTTTTTCACATTAACTTAACAATGTGTATACCTCCATGTGTTATTGGCAGTTGCTGGGATATTATCGAAAACACGGATGTGTTTTGGTGGATCATTAAAACTCCTATTTTGGCATCAATATTGGTAAGTGATAAAAATTGACTTTTTCTTTGAAAGAGACAAATACAAAATGAAATGTAATGTTACACCAAATTGATGAGATTTTTTATACCTAATGACAATAATACAATAAATAAAAGTGTAAAATGTAAGCATTTGCAGAAGCCAGAGTCAAGGCATTAGCTTTACATCAATACATTTTACAAATAAATTGAAAGTGGGCTATTATGCAAAATTGACATGGAGTTGTGTTTGAGTCGTTCACGCATATTCCGAGACTATTCGATGTTCTGTTGTCCTGGTTTTCTCATATGTTGCCCCTCCATTTACTCTCTGAGCTCCTCCCAAAGCCATCTATCCAGGTGTGAAAAGATAGAGAACCATTTTTAATAATATGTTGTTGTTTTTTTAATAAAGAGAGTTAATTTGTTAAATAACACAACTCCAGTAAAACAAATAGCCTTATGGATGTTATGATGAACTTTGTCATTAACATTGACGTACCAGGATGTGAATAACATTTCAACATATCCCCCGTAACGTCGACAGCTGCATTGATTGTTTGCCTACTCTCTTGGCAAGTGTCGCTTCCTCTAGCTCCGAGTGCAAACTAAAAAGTACGTCTGAAATTCCTCTCATAAAAACTCGCTGTGAAGGACACTGGAGGAGGCATTTAAATTGAAAACTCTTAGTGCATAAGAAAGTCCCCTTATCAGTCGGCATCAGTTTACTCTGTCAGCTTTGATTTCGAATGCCTTGTGTGACCTCGTCATTGTCTCGGAGCGATTCGTCCTGCATCGCGCCATCTGAGGTTATGACGCCCTCACTGTCCTCATTTCAAGACGGGAAAAGTTTGGGCTGAATTTTCATCGGTCTGACAGTTTGACAGGCCACGTGACGTCTCCAGGTGTCATTCCCTCGCAATAAGTATAGGGCTGTCTAGAAACAAGGAAGTTACAGGATCAATTTGCAATGTATTTTAATACAATAGTTGTTGTTTTTTATAGTGGGATTGTTATTATTCCTTTTGTATTGAGAAGGAGAAGCACTATTTGACTTGACATCCAGATAACTGTTACATGTACAGTGGCTGATGTTCAATATATATTGATTATTAACCTTCAAAAGTGGTGGCCAGGTTTGGGTGATGATTATCAAATAGTTCTGCTGTATGTTTGCCTTAAGCAGCTGTATTTGTTGAATAAGCCTGATAGGCTCCCAGGTGTGACCCAGTTTCTTTTCTGGGTGTGCAGTCATAATGAGTGCTTCATCATTTGTGCAATAAAAATGCCAACATTATACATTTATAAATTATATTTGTCTTTATTCAACCACCTGAACCGAGCAAATGTTCTCTAGTTTGGCTTTAACCAAATCTATTTTTTAATAGTGACAAAAAACGTGCCAGCAAAGCAACAAAAAGTGATAGAAACAAAAAAGCAACAAAAATCCACAAAAACATGACAAAAAGGAACAAAAGGCATAAAAAAATGTGACAAAAAAGCGGCGACAAAGTTCCGATCACTTTTGTAGGTCTTAGCTTTCAAATGAGACATTACACTTTTTTTTTTAAATTATTTATTGTGTCAAAAGTTTTTAAATTTCATTACACGATTAACATGTCAAAATTGACACAATATTTTAATTTTCCTTTCCACCCAGTGAAATGAAAAGAATAAGAAAATAAATAAATAAATAAATAAAATAAAATAAAAATAAACACTTTTGCTCTCCACTTGACAAGCTTTTAGATTTTGGTAAGGCCAAACTGGAGGAAAATGTGCTCGGTTCAGGCGGGGGATAAGAGGTTAATCAGTAGGTGGGTGAGTAAGTGGAAACCCCTGCAGACATTGGGCGTGAACATCCAAACCCCACACAGAAAGGCCCTACCTGGTCTGGGATTCATACCTAGGACCTTCTTGCTATGAGGCGACAGTACTTGCCCCACAGCTCCAGTTTAGCGAATACGTTCAGGAGTAATCCTAATTATCTCTCGATGAACTTTAGAACAACTGCAACTGAATCTCCCTCCCTAAATGTGAGTACATTTTAGTGGTGAAGTGTTTGCCCTTAACTCGGACGTGTGCCGGAGGTTTGGTCTTTTGCCTGTCTGTCATCACTTGGCAGCAGTCGTTGACATAGCAGGTCTCATTGGTGCTAATCCACATTAGGATCACGGCCAGCAGACTGACAGATCACATAACTCCATCTCCTCCTCCCTTCAGCAGCTGCAGGGCCTTTGGAAGGGCACAGTTTTGTGTTTCACAGCTTCAACTTAAATAAGCTGTCAGAAAATGCGTGTTTCTCTCACAAAAAACATTTTCAAAAGAAGACCTTACTCGTAGATGTTTTCTCATGCAGTAAATAGTGTTTGGAAATGTATTCACAGCTGTGCCAGAGTGAATTATCTGGTATTTCCAGTCTGTTAAATTAGACTAAGCAACTTCTACTGAAAAATCGCAATACATTGCTATGCTAATTTTTCTCTTTAGTTTTGGCTTGTTCACGTAACTACTGTCCTGAGTTGAAGTGAAACTCAGGGTCTGTCAGTTTAACATGAAAAGTCATGATTACATGGGTCTGAGCAATTTAGACTAGAATAAATAGGAGCTTGACTCTAAACCTTCTATTTCTGGTTCTGATAGAAATAATTCAGTGCATAATTATTGAAAATGCAATAACACAGCAGTTGTTTGGTCATATCCCACTGATGTATTGCATTGATATATCCTTTTACAGTCTTGAAACCAAATCCCTGCCTGCAATGCCACTAAAAAATAAATGCCGCTGTTTCTCTTTTGCAGATTAACTTTATCCTCTTCATCTGCATCATCCGAATACTCCGTCAGAAGATCAACTGCCCGGATATCGGGAGGAAAGAGTCCAATCAGTACTTGTGAGTAAATCTCATGCTTAGAAGTTACAAAGGGCGACACGAGTTTGAAAAAAAATGTTGTTTATATTTACACATAAGTTGTAGAAAACTTACAGATGAAGAATATGCTTTAATGCTGCAGAAGGAACTGATCTTCAGACATGTAAAAATCCCTTTCCTCTGAAGGAACGCAGTGAGGGGGAGATCTGATGGCCGGGCGACGTGCGCATAAACGGATTTTTCTGTGATAGAGAGCCTCTTGACAGATCGTAATGTGGAGCAATTCTCCCACCGACGCATTAAATCAGTTTTTCCCATCTCCGAGCCCAAATGTAAAATGAAAGAGCGCGGGCAACGTCTTTTCGTTATCGGCACAAATAGAGACAAATTGGAAATCGGATTGAGGAAGGCCCCGTGCAGCATTAATGTATTTCCCACTTGTCGTTGCAGGAGACTGGCCAAGTCAACGCTGCTCCTGATACCTCTGTTTGGGATCAATTTCATTATATTCGCCTTCATCCCCGAGCAAGTGAAGACAGAGCTGCGGCTAGTTTTTGACTTGATCCTGGGGTCCTTTCAGGTTACACTCTTTTTGTGATTGTATTCTGGTCATATACTTGCCATTATTCATCAAAAACATACCTGGAGTTGTGTTTCGAGCCGTTTGCACAGCTTTGAGTAATCTTTGAATCTTCACCAGTGGTTCATATCAGTGCGGTGACAGCTCCCAAAAAGCTCCTCCTGTTCCCAAAAAGCTGGGAAGGGCTTATGGTAGCTCACTTGGAGGATCAGGAAGTGAAACTACTGGATATTTTTGATGCAGCTGTTTTAGATGAATATTGCATTTTCAATATTGCAAGTGTAAGAGATAAAGATGTGCTTGACATTATTACCAAATACCTGCAAAAAGGATAAAACCTTAACCTCTTAATTCCCGCCTTAACAGAGTGCATTTTCTCCGGTTCAGCTTTACCCAAATCCATAAGTTCACAGGCCAGTTTAACGCCTCATTTGAAAGCTAAGACCTACAAAATGAATCGATATGGAGCTTATTCGTCACTTTTTTGGTGATTTTTTTTTTCCCTCCATTGCTTTTTTGTTGGGTTTCCGTCAAATTTTAGCCACATTTTCATTGCTTTTTGTCACTTTTCTGTTGCTCTTATTGGTGTTTTTTGTTCATCGTTTTTTCGTCACATTTTCGTCGCATTTCCATCCTCGCTTTCGTCACATTTTTGTTGCTATTTTGACACTTCAAGAAGCTTTTAGATTTGGGTAAAGCCAAACTGGAGAAAATGTGCCCGGTTCAGGTGGGGGTTAAGAGTATAAAGTCCTTTACAGAGATATTAACCAGGAAGAGTAAATATCTCTGTAATTATTGTCCTTATCAACATACAGTAGAACAAACTGTTATATGTTTACTGTCTTCTTGGTCAGCAAAAGTTAAGTCAGTGTAACCTTTTTTCTCACTGGCAAAATGTCATGATAGTTGTCACTGGGAAGGACATTTAGCCATAAGTTTAATATGGCATGTTTGTCGACACAATCTCAAACAAATAGTCATCAGATTCAGCTTTTGAATTTGAAGGCACAATTAACCTGTGTAAACTCTGCGCAGGCTGTGGCCAGTGTTCTTTAGATATTGCTTACTTTTTTAAGTGTGTTGCTTTTTCCAGTTCTTTACTTAATGAGGAGTGATGGAGGATGGGGCCCGATGGCACTAAGCCCTCCTTGTTACTTGTACAAACTGGCCTCATTGAGTTCCTTTCAAGTGGCACATATGGGGTGACTCTTCCATACTGAACGCACCATACGTAACCAAGATGTAGCTCGTGTAAACACAGTTAATAGGGCGTTTAACGTTAGCACAAATTGTTTTTCTCTTTTCTTTCCATTTAGGGCTTTGTGGTGGCGGTCCTTTACTGCTTCCTCAACGGAGAGGTACGTACTTCTTACTGTAATGTAAACACACTTTAAACAGGAAAATTTCCCCACGCTGCTGCTCCGAGGGCGTCTGTGCTAATTCTCAGAAAAGTAAGGACCTTATCACGAGTTTCTGTGTAAGCACGTTCATTTATACTGTCTCACAAACTCCCGACAGGCGGAGAAGCTCTGAGTCACCGCAGCCTGGACCTCCCATTGGCATATTTCTGGAGCTGTTCCCAAAAGGACAGCCAGGCTATAAAAGAACATTTTTAGCTCTGAGCTTTTTAGTGACGCTTAGAGTAGCTGCTTTTGGAAATTACATCATACTCTGAGAGATGGTAAGATGGCACTTAGGTTTTAGGAAATTACTTTTGAAAACTTGAGTGCCAGTAACACCATTCGGGTGCAATGCTCAGATTTAGACTCTATTTTGCAACGTGTTATCAAAATGAAGGAGGAGGATGTAATGTTTGAAAACGTATGCTTTTAGTGCTGTATAAGAAAAGCAGCAAGATCTCCATGGAGACAAGCTCCATGCAAGGTTACATGTCAGGTCTGAGGAAGGTATTTTCACACTTACAAGGAAATAGTTTTGAGTTCTGTTCTATTTATTGAGCGACATGTCACAGTGTGGCTCCAAACTACTTTGTATAGTTTATTTGTCTTTTGATAGAATTTGTCTATCTAGCAAATGACATGGTTTGAAGGCCACGCATTGTCATGGCGTCATGAAAACACGACGCAGCCTCCCGCTCTCCCGGCACAGCTGAATTTTTGGTGGATTTGTTTATTTTGAGAGTCCAAAATAGTCCTTAAGAAAGCAGCTTTTTAAAGGTAAACAAAATGCTAGCTTATCAGCTAAACCCATCACAGAGGAGGCGTCACAAAAGGCGCTACAGGAAACAAAAAAGGGACAAACAACGAGATGGTGAAAGACCGTTGTGGAGCGGAGGGAGCTGCAGGAGAAAGAGGAAGGAGGAGGTGGGGAAGCTGACCAGTCCAGGACACCACGCTCTGGATCAGGGACAAACCCAGGAGACGCTGCACCATTTCAGAGGATCAGAGGAGACAGAGGGCAGCCAGACAGGTTTCTTCCGAGTGCTACAGTTTCCCCGACCTCCAAGGTTATTGCGGGTCAGGTTGACACACAGACACAGTGCGGCTCAGCCGCAGCAGCTCAGGACTAACACCTGAACACTATTTCGTTGTACGCTTGTACGATGACAATAAAGCACTTTATCTTATCTTATCTTATGTTTCTCTTGTAATCCAGAGGAGGCAAGTACAATAGTCAGCAAATAGTGTAACTAACAAAACACTAAATTTAAAGATACGAACCTGCAATCAAACAAACCCTCCACTGATTCAATACATCAGGGATCAGACTGAGAAAACAATATTACATAAATCAAACAAACATCCAGGATGGAACAGGAACAAAGTAAAATAAATCGATGTACGACATTTCCATGTTACATAAATGTTCTCCAGTACAGCGAACAAAGACCGCATTTCTTTCATTGTGAGGGTTAGAGCATTATTCCTGTGCTCTCGCTCTCTGCAGTACAGAGATGCATTTTATCCATACAAAGCCTTTTCCATTTCCACCCCAATTTGCCTCCACTCTCTCTTCGTACTTGTTGTCGTCGATGCTTTTTGCCAATCCACTGGAGGCATCAGTTAAAAGGAAGCTATTTTTGGTCATATGAACATTAGAACTGAATCTGAAACAGTCCATCACCGCATTTCTAAAACTTGAGGTATTTTTTAAAATGGAGGAAAAAAGTAACATAAGCATGTAATCACTGAACAAGAAGTTTCAGGGCCAGATTTTACGGCCCGTGCACAGATGTCGATGACTTAATCCTGTCCTTGTGTGAGTCTGCGTCAAGACCGAGGCACGTTGGTCTAAAGAAGAGTCTCTGAGTCTTGAGAAGCCATGCACTACTCATTACGCAGGCCTATAAAAAGAATTTATTTTGCAGACATGAACTATTGTTATATTAATAAACAATATAGTTCATATGCCCTGACATTCCTTCTTTGTGCATGACATGAAATTGATCAGATTCAGTGGAAAAATAGATTGAGAGTAGCTGATGTCCAACAAAGCAATTGTTTGCCTAAAACACTGACTACACTACCAACAATCCTCTAGAATACGACACTTTTCTGCATATTTATCTGTTTCCCTATAGGTTCAAGCTGAGATCAAGCGAAAGTGGAGGAGGTGGCACCTGCAGCGATACATGGGCCACGACACCAAGTACCAGCACCCTTCTATCGGGAGCAGCAACAACTTTAGCACCCAGATCACCATGCTGACGCGCTGCAGCCCCAAAGCCCACCGCTGCTCCTCGTCCGGCCACGACGACCTGTCCAGCATATGAGTCCCAACATCAGCAACACGCTGCCATAAAGACATTACATTGCAGAGCGCCAGACAGTGGTAAGATGATTTCAAGTGTGTGCTGAATATCGGAAGGATTCATGGACACCACTTTTGCACATCCCACTGAGGACCATTCCGTTTTTCACTATAAAGAGCAAATGTTGTGTTCAATATCAACGTGGATGCTACAGTCAATCATTATTAGGTTACAGCGCGCGCAGTCGGTGGGCAGCGGTGCTTAGACATGGTAATGCCGTTAAAGTAAGGATCCACAAGCAGCAAACATGTGATGTGATCTCATTATGAAATGATTAAAATCTCTTATAGGATTCCTTTGCTCAGATATCTACAGGAACCACGTTGTTAGGGCAGGGGTGTCCAAAGTGCGGCCCGGGGGCCAAATGCGGCCCTCAGACCAATTGTTGGTGGCCCTCAGGCTTGTTGTTGAATCGCCAAACATCACCAGAGATGGTCCTTTTTATTTCAAGCTTAATAATTCTACACAATTCTAACCTAACAACTAACATTTTATTGTGCGACAGAGCTGGCATTAAGGTTTTAATCATAAATAAAGGTGTGGGGCACAATTTAAACCTCTGCTAAATACATTTAACCGAAGGTTTCGCATCACTGACCACCTCTCTGTGGCCCCTCACCCCGTATAGGCTTCAATATGCGGCCCCCCATGAAAAAAGTTTGGACACCCCTGTATTAGGGGAAGAGAAACGTATTCCTGCTGTGTGTGAGGTAGGAAACATGCGGCCAAGACCACTGAATGTATTTAGTGAGCGTGAAAATACAGGAGTACACTGACAAAAAGTTTACCCTAATTAATTATAGAATACAATCTCTCCATCTAATTATTTTGTGTAAATTGTAAGTTATAATTTCAGGTAAATCTAATTATTAAAGGGGGGTTTATAACATACCTGGAGTTGTGCTTTGACCCACTCACCCAGCACAGACTTTTGTAATTCCGTGCTCCCACCCCCCCTCTTTATTAAAACAGCTGCGCACCAAAGGGGAGCAAGACGAGGGAAACATTGAAAGGCTTATGGGGATCACGAGAAAACCAGGAAGGGAAACTACTGGATTTTGTGTTCTAGATCAATATAGCATTTTCTAACCAACAAAATTTGTATTAAGATTATTACCAAATACCTGCATAAAGCATAATACCCTCTCTTTGATAAATAAAATGATTGCATTATGTAGTACCTTTAATTAAAGTCAACATTGAGTGTAAAGACTGACAGTTGGCTAATTATTGTATGAGGTTTCCGCTGTGGTCTTTAGGAAGTGACAAAAGAAAAAGGAAACCCTTGAGATGACCAGCATGAAGGAGTATTTTCATAAATGCCAAATGGACCATGACCATGTGATGTGACTCTCAGTGAAGGCTCAGGAGAACCAATGCCCTTTGCTGCACTATCCTCTCATCGGGACTCACTGCCCTTTGCCTTTCATCACCCCCTCTCCGCCACCCGCCCCGTGCGGTGGGACTGCGAACACGTGTTTGTTTGTGTACACTTTAATGACGGGCCCCACACTTCTCCACTCACCAGCTGTTCAGCCCAAACTACCGCAGAAAAGGAAATGCCTTTTGGACATGTTTACATTCTTATGGGAATAATCATGCGCCATTGTGAAGGGCGTTGGCCGTGTAAACGTTGTGGATTTCACCATCGTAGCTTCGCAGTGGTTACAACATTAATTATTCATACCCCTGTCAAATTTTGAGTTTTATATTATTGTTTTAAATCACACAAAATTGACCAATAGTAAGATTTATGAAAAAGATCATGTCCCTCCTCTGAAGTCGCCACCTCAAGGATAGAGTCTGGCACTTCACGACATCGACCCTGTCCCTTCTTTTTCGGGGTATGAATAATTTCCGGCTTTGCTAAATATAATGTACAGTATTTGTGGTTAATGATTTCCATGAACATCAGAACATCTTGTACAAAGTATATATTCAAACATACTGTACGTTTTAGTGTGAGCGCTGTTGTGCTTTTGTTGGTGCCGTGGCTAAATGCTCTTTTCTTAAACCCTTTGAAAAGTGTCGGTTCTGTTTGACGGGGGAAAGACAGAGACAGTTCTCTGAGTTTGTGTATGTAGACGCAAGGCGAAGGAGACAGGGATGACTGGCTCGGTCACATTTGGGCTCTCGGGCTCGGACTGAAAAATCACTGGTGTGTTCATGCAAGAGGGAACATCCTAAGTCCTGGTCCAGTTTGTCTGCGGGACAAAGACTCGGTCCGCTGCTGATTCCATTCAAACAACATTAGAAACCAAACTGTCCTGTGCTTGTGTCTCTTGATATGATGCTGAATGTAATGACCCAGCTTATGGTGTTCTGTTCTGAGCTGGGCAGTGCGTATTGAGAAAATTCAAAAGGCGTAATTCAGAAAAGTATTAAATATTTACTTTAATGTTTACAATTTTCCACTGACTTTAAGTGGTTATAGTCCTGTATCTGTATTTAAAGTGTGTAAAAATGACTTCTCTGTGCAATCTTTGTAACACTATTGCGCTGCCAACTGTTGAAACTGTTAAGCTGCCATTGTACTGTATTTAAAGTTCACATTTGTGTACACTTAATATTTAATTTTGAATATTCTGGTGATGTACAGCATAAATGAATACACTTTTGACATTGTTATACTTAAGGATGAATAAATCATACTAATAGGTTGTTCTGCGCTTCAGTGGAGTGTTTTTTTTATTTATTTTTTATGTTTCTTGACAAGGGCACGACCTAACATCCCACAGATCTGAATTCAGACTCCCTGCTTACTCGTCCGTGTGTAGATGCTAATTCCAGGTGTTGAAGAAGATATTTTTCTTGTACATATTTGCATCTTAATGCTTCTCATCTTCCGCCGTGTTCATGAGCTTTTAATGTGTCATCAGAGTTTGACGAACACATTAAGTCAGCATTTATAACAAGGCACTACTTCTACTTACTTTACGAACATGTATTTCTATGAGGCTCCTGGAACTTAATTAGTCAAGCAGAAAATTACCTGGTAATCGGATGGAAATTGACCATGGGGAGATAACAAGGAATAAAGCATTTTGCAGCCCTGTGTCCATATTAGTACCAAGAAAATCCTAGCCAGTTTCCTCGGTAATTTAGTCTTTCTTCTGGGTTAGAGTAATGATGACTCACATTGTCATGAAATAAAGCAATGTAAGACACTCCATAATACATCTAATTTGTAAAGTTTAAAGTTTTGGCAGCATAAATAATAGCAGCTACTTTTTTTGTATATATTTATTGCGTTGAAAATAAAAGAAAGTAGGACAAACTGCTGATTTACTCATAGCACAGATAGCAAAATATAGTCATAAGAATTGGACCCTATACAAATTATCTTTAACAGATTTGCTGTAGTTGATATGATATGATACTGTAGTTACTGTATGAAGACATGACCTTGACTCAAAGTATTATGCAATGCTATCGGTGAGCAATTTTAATCCTACCATCACTATTCCGAGCACCCTCCACTTCCCTGGCAGTGCGCTGAACTTCACTGGGGGCATTTACTTGCTTTGCCTGGTCCGGACCATTGCACATACGCCCTGTTGTAGTAAACCCAAGCTATTTCAGCTAATCCCTGTGTTGTTGCAGAGATTTATTGGTGCCTTTGAGCCATGCAGACCTCTGGCTGTGCTGCACTCTGTAAAACCATTTGCAAACATCCTCTCTTCACCGGCTCATGGCTTTAATTTACTGTCCCATTTGTTTCAAACTACACGCCACACAAATGACTATTCATAGCAATTGTAATAATAGTAAATAGCTTGAGGGGCTGTGAATAGAGGGGATGTTCCTATTATAGGCGAACGCACAGGGATCGAACACATGCTTTCTGTTTCCTATGATGTATCAGATTCTGTCAGTGTTGATAAAACAACTTGTCCATTCAGCACACACACAAGATTATTTTCAGATCCGAGATGTGCAGAGGGAGGCAGGTGTCTTGCCCCTCTCCCGCCTCTTCTATTATTCATGACGCTAGTTAAATATTCATGCCACAAATAAAGAAAGGTTTGGAGAGACAAGTGCCACACCGAACACGCGTCTGAAGCTCTGGGATGCAGAAACAGTCCTCCGTAAAGCACTGACCGGATTTAAGAGGAACTGATCCTTTAGGTTTAGTGGGTGTAAAAGTTCAACAACAAAAGATAATATAAAGTTGTGGTAATGTTTTTTTTTTAAAGCTACATTGCGGAACGTTTTAGGTTCTGCTGATGATTAGCTAGACAGTGGCAATGCTTATTTTGCAACAAAGACAGAACATTTGGACGAGGACTTAAAGCTTTGTGTAACTTTTATGTGAGAAAAAAAAAAGTTGATATAAGTGTGTGTTTGGCTTTGTAGTGATCCAGTATGAGTGGTCAGCTTGGCCCTTACTTTCCATCACAGTGGTCACTATATCGGACGCTCCAGGATCAATTGTTTGGAAGGTTTCCCCTGCTGACGGACTCTCACCAGAAAACCTACTAAACAATTGATCCTGGAGCGCTGTAGAGGCCATTGGGAGGGATCGTTGGTAAAGGTGCCATGCTGACCACCCATACATCCATAGGAATGTGTTAGAGGAATGTGTCAATACACAAAAATAAAAATTCTCGCGTAAAAGTTACACAATGCGCCTCTAAGGTAAACCCGAGTCACGTCTGAGGAGAGCCCGCTGGCAGTAAAGACGTTTTTAGAGGTACATTATACACCGAATCAAAACACCCACAATTTATGCTTGTTTCTGTTCTATTAGTTACACTGTGTGACTTCAAGTGGCTTTTCCCAATCTCTGGCAACACATCGGATTATTCATACTAAATTAGACACTTGGGATTATAACACTTCTATCTCCACGTTTGAACAGAACAGCATGTTTCAAACACTTCCCAGATTAAAGAGCAATATGGCTGCCCACCCACCGAGGGTTCCAACATCACACATTCTTTAGGGGATTTCTATAAAACAATTTAAAATAGGCCCACTTTAATAGTCCAGGCTTCTTTTGCAACAGTAAAATGTCCGCTCTCTTGAAGTTTGACATCATCTTTGAGCAAGAGCTATTTTTTCCTCAGGTTTGCGTGCTTCTAATAGAGCATTGTTGTTGTGTCTGTGCCATTGTATATGCTTGTGTGATTTATGCACACCACAGCTTAGTGGAGAGCTATTCTTCTCAGCTTTTGTGCAGTAATCGGTCGTTAGCAGCATACACTGGTTTCAGACCGGGCCCTTTGATTCAGCCCGCCATATACAGGTCGAAGGAAACCGTTTCACACATTCATTAAACGAGAGGAAGCTTGATTTCGTTTTTGACAAACATCTATAATTCAGCATGACTCATGTCTCTGCAGAGGTCTGGGCTGGTGAAGTGACTACTGCAATCTGTGTAGACCAGGTTTAGATCTAAAACAAGATCTCTTGATTATTACAAATGGTGTTATTTATTTAAAGTAGCATTTTTAAATGTTTGACCTACCTTAGGGATATAGATATAGGCCTACAAAAAAATAAAAATAAAGGAAACTTGTTCAATTAAAATGTTTGAAAATCAATCTGTGCTCCCCATTTCCCACTGTATCTAACATTTGCTCACATGTTGTGTCTTGACTTGCAATTCAGGGCTAAATGCTCAGAGGGACTTTTTTACAGACTTCAGTCAGGGTTAGCTCTATTTTGCAAGAGTATACATTACGGATCAGTTCGATTTCTGTATTTAAAGAGTTCATTTACAAAAGCTGATGTATCTCCTTTTTTATCCTTTTTTTTCCCAAAATCGTGTTGGATATTTGTTACTGTACTCAACCGATGCCATTTATGAAACTAAAGTTGTGTGAATTCTATTGAGAACAAGTGACTTTATATTTGTATGGCACTGAAACAAAACAGGTATTGAAAACACTGCTATGTAAAGTTATATTTTCAAGCATACATCGAATTTTCTCAATGGCACTAATCTGTTTTTGCAAATGAACTCTTAATTTGGTGACTCTGAGGCAAAGTTTTGACTAAACTGAGGCAGTGGCTATCATTGAGTGCCCACGTATTTAGTTCAAAAGTTGTTTCAGTTAATATGCTGTATATTTTCTCATGACTTAATTAAAAACTTACATAGCACTTGTTATAAATGCATTAAATTTGTAACATGAGGCATAGTTCCAAAGCACAGCAGATTGTGCACACATAGAGAGAATTTTCTGTAGTCTCTGGCATTCTTAATACCATTTCTAAATCAACATGGTACTGGGTGTTAATAATGTTCCTCAAAAAAAAAAAGTCATTTCCATTTAGTCTATTTTGTGGAGATTGGGCACTCTCTGCAGCCAGAAATTCAAAAGGGCTGAATTGTGAATTGCTGCCACAGACTATAATAGGTGTGAGGAAGCAAACTACAGATCTACCCATCAGGCTGGAGCATGCTGTGAATTGAAAAGCTGTAGCCTATTCTTCCATTTATGATATACATTTGGGATTCACTGTGGGTTTGTGGAAAAATACTCTAGTAGCTTCTTAAAATTGTTTTTGTTAGTTGTTTACTGTGCCACAAATAAAAGTTGCATTTTAAATTTGAATCAGTGTTCATGGGCCGATGTTCCCTTTGTGCTGATTTGGTGAAATAGTCTTGAAAAATCGATATAGCCTTGCTCCTGTTCAGTCAAACAGGCACTCGATGAGAGAAGTCAATCTAAATCAATATACCCTTTATCAGGCCCTTTCTGGGTGCAGTTTTGAACCATGAGTTGTTTGCCCATTGCTATGGTTGGGGCTAAATGTAACATGCGGTTCAACTAACTAGTTGGAAAAATAAGTCTAGTGAATCGACAAAACTGTAGTGATATGTGATAGATTTAGTGGGTTTGAAGGAGTACTGAAAAATGGACCATGGACACATAAGGGTAAATATTATATTAAAACACCCTTTAGGATTCGCAATGTGGCCCCATGGCATTCCATGGAAAAATATGGCGTTCTTTTTAATAGTGAATTATAATTGTTGGGGGAGCCTAAGGGTTTTTAAGGGTGGGTACAGGGGGTTATCGTTATGATTTCGGAAATGGCAAGGTTTTTTTTCTTCTATTTTGCTATAGTTACCTAAACTTTTAGTATGATACATTAATCACATAGTATACAGACAATACAGTGCTTTCTTGATCACATTGAATATAATGCATTATCTAATGAGCTAGAATATATATTTTATTTATTTTAATATTCTTTATGCATGCCCCTATAGCCTTATACTGTAGTTTAAAGTTGTAAGCTTATTTCTTATCTAAATTCTGTTATTCTGTCAATTATGTTTTATGTTCCTGAGAAATTCGTAGTTTGTGAACCTGTTCTAAAAAAACAATGGCATTAAAAACTATTCTGATTCTGATTCTATCATGCACATTATAATATCATCACAGTTATCATTTTAGTTACTTTTGCTGCATTCAAAATGTCCACAGCTCCAGGGGCACAGATTTCTTAAACCCAGCCCATGTGGCCATTGGACCATCATCTGATCTGTCATAATGCTAGAACTGAGAATAGCCTGAGTTCAAACATAGTGTTAAGTATGGGACACTGCAGAAGGCCATGGGTTAACTGTGGTCAGCACGTCTCAACAGAAGTCATGCACTATTAATGAGAGGAGGATTAATTCCAAGTGAAACAGAATAAGTAAATCATGAAGGCTTTGCATGATCAATGGCACAAAGTCATGCTCACTTTGGCATCTTGAGTATTTGGGGAAAGTTGTGTTTATTCATAACCAAAATGACGGTCAAGATCTTATCAGAGATCATTATCACCTAATGGAAAAGTAACGTTTGAAATACAACTTAGATGTAATGTAATAGGATTATATGAAGATATCTAGAAAATAGTCAAATAGTCCCCTCTAGTGGAGAAAGGCTCTTCATGTTAGAGGATGTTGAAAAGACTAAAAATACTAAAATATTCAGTAAACACCAAATTTGTGAGACTTATTTATTATTGAAATGTCAGGTTTACCTCAACATATTATAAAGCCCTGTATAAACGGTGTATTTGGCAATTACAATACATGTTACATTAAATACAATTGTTAAACAGGCTGCCACTAAATTACTATTTTAGAGTATAAGAGAGTATTTGAACTTCCAAGCCATAGTGACACCCATACAATTCGTCGTTCCATATGCATACATTTGCATTTCATTATAATTTGGTCCAAAATAAAATAAAATAAAAAAATCTGGGGAAAAAAAACCCGCTACAAGTCAGAACTTGACATTTTACAAAAACTGAAACTCTCTTTATTTACTGTATCTATTCTGCACATATTTCTAAAGGACAATACAAGTGTGATAAGGATGGACCTTTTAACTTCAATAAATTATTGACTTTTTCCCCCTATTTTTCCATAGGATAGTGCAACTACACCTTTACAAAACCTGCTAAAACACAAGATATTTCTAACAAACCCTAGCTTACAATGTAAACCTATTAGCAGCTCTACCAATGCATTCCCCTCTGCGTATATGCCAGTACTAACAAATCAAACAGTAAAATTATAAACAAATTATCAACAAGACAAGAGTAAAATAACAATGTCAGTCATTGCCCTGAAGATATGAATCCCGTTTCGCTTAAGCTGACATTCAAAGCATTTGCCCGAACATAAGACAAGTTATAGTGCAGCCGGTTTCAAATCGCAACTATCAAACCTCATTAGTCAGTGCATTCTGAACATTTAGATACATATCATTTCATAAAACAGCAATCTTCAAATGAAATAAAAAATGGAGAATAACAAAACAAATTATGTGAAAAACCCAATTAAGTCCAAGAATGGTCCTGAAACTGTATTCATCAAATACGAGTTCTCCAACTGGCGAGTAAGTAGAAAAATACTATTACGTGTATTAAACAGGCTCCACATGATTTGGTACGGATGCAAAATGATTGTATTGCGGAACAATTCTACAACATTGCAAACTACTGTTCTTTATAAAACTTTGGACAGTTCCAGCAGAGCAATTTCATTATAAATCACACATCTCTAAAGCTGTGAATGAAAGGTTTCTTCTGTTGTTTTAAAAGACAGAACTGTGATCAACTATATCTTCTTTACAGTGTTAAAACCACACACATATAAAGTGCAAGATATCATAGCATTGCGTTAGAAAATGTTAACAAGAAAGAAAAAAAAAGTGAAGAAAACTACGGCATTTGCTTCATTGTTCACCTCACTTGCACTTTCTGAAAACATTAAGACACAAACATAAGTATAACTTATCGAAGCTCTTACACTCCGCAGTCATTGATCTTGTCCTGAAGTTTGCGGGAGAGGATTAGGAAGGTGCAAAGAGAAGCAACAGAAATGTGAAAGATCAACTGCCAGACGTTCCTCAGACCGAGCAGGAAGAAGTTGCACAGGACAATCACACTAAGCAAAGCATAGGCCTTCAGTTTCTTCAGAGAAGAATGGAACACATACAGGTGGCACTGTGGACAAGAATAAACCATACAAAAGTGTTTTGTAAAAAAAAGAGGATCATATTAAATATAAAAGCATAATATTAGATGTTACCTGACATAAACAGCTTATAAATGCCAGGAGAAATGCCACGACATTCCAAATACTCTCATAATCATCCTGCGAGTGAAAACATTAGTAGTATTAATCAGAATCAGAATTGCTGAGGGAAGTTCAGGCATTGCACTATCACAACCAAAGAATTAAACACATCCCACCTGAAATGTATTCTCAAACAAATGCACTCCACGGATCAAGTTCAGAGACGCACAGACGATATTTAGGACCAGAGAAAGGATTCCCGGAGCAGACACTGGTTCGAGTCTTACATTTTGTCCTATTTAAGAAAACATTGAATTTATGCAAAAACTAGATTAGATCTTATTCTCATCAAAGTTCTTACCTGATCCATAGCAGGCTCTAAATGCCCATTAGCAATGCCATTGCTCAATTCCACCTCCTCCAAAGTGACAACCTGAGGAGGGTGGATTTTCAGATCGTCTTGGACTTCAGCTAATGTCACCTCCAAAGAGGGACCCCCACTCTGGTTATACTGCTGCTTCAGCTTCTGGATAGTACTGTCTGTTTCATAATGACAATGATAAAAAAGGTGTAATAAGGAACGTTAGTCTTGAAATATGAAACATAACAATGATTGCTGTTTGTTTCTACTCACCGAATTCTAAAAATGGATATGGCCTGGCAGCCAGAGAAACCACATTGCTGCTGAAACATGCCGTGAACTCCCAACGCAGGTCTTCCAGAAAGCAGAAGGCCTTAGCTATGGGGAGGCTGCAGTGACACACTGTCATGTAGGATACACCCTCTGAAGAGATGAAGCTGAGAGAAGGATCCACAGTTTTTAGTGAACAATCAGCCACAACAACGCTCACACAAAAATTAAATTTCATAACATTATAAAGCATCTGGACCCAATAGCAAATTATGTGAGTTATAAGGTAAAGCAACGAATTCATTACCACTGAATGTGCTTTTCGCAGCTGGTATGATTATTCTATTTCCTACTCACTATATGTTCAGCTGCTGGCCTTTGACAGTGCCTCTGTCTGGGAAGCGGGCCATGGCCTTGCTGATGGTGCGGAGCTCATGTTTGCGCTCCTGGAGCTCCTTGTTGTGTTCAAAGTCAGTGGAGGCTGAAAGAGGGAGTCCATCCCTCACGCGAACCACAAAAGCAAACAGGATCATAGACATGATCTAAAAGCTCCATGGAGAACACAGTACCTATAGAGGGGAGAGAACAGTAAGTCATTCATGAATTAATCTTCATACACGATAGAATGATATCGTTGGTTTAGATGCAGCCAGTGGCAAGTAATAGTATAATGCAGCTCAGTTTAAGCTACTAAACGTATGCTCACATTTATGTTGGACAGGCAGCCGATTAAAGTAGTTTGCATAAACAGCACTGGATATTATTGTAACGTCGCACTGACTATTTAAAATTAAATGTGTATGGTATGAGGCTATAGGCAACAGATTTACTGCGAATTTCTTACCTCATTGTTCTAGGAATCACCCAGCACCTGTTAAGTTAGTTAGCTACTTTGAGGCTTCTTTGTAGTAACATGGTATTATTAAAACTACCTTGTTATAGGCTACACTGAATTTCCTTAACGGGAGATTTTACATGCGTTTAAATTCGTAATGCAACCATCAAAATATTCAAATATTTACAGCACTTATTAACAATAAAATCACAAATACGATCAGAAGCACTGACGCTAAAATCAACAGACTTCCTGCTGCTGCAAAACCACAACAAATCTGCTACGGGAACCCGGAAGGGACCAAATTTGAGGTTTAGCATATGTAGCACCTAGCTAAACGTCTCTCCCCTCTTGATAAATACGCAGTACAAGCTTGTCGACCGTCAGTAACTAGCAGTCTTTGTTGCTAGTTATTGTACAGAGGTGAGAACCTGTGCTGTCATTTACTGCATGATTAAAAGCAAAATGTGTCGTAGTGTTAGTGTGTGCGGCTACAACTTCAGATATTTACTAGGTTAGCCCTTAGCTTAGCATCTTTGGCTGCTGCACAACCATTTTGAGAAACAGAGACAACACAAGGTGCTGTCTTCTTTGCTTCATGGGCATCAAATTAAACAAGAATGATTATCACATTTCTTAAAATTATGTTACTACACCTTAGGTCGACGTTGATTCAATTGCAGACTTAGCCGCAACGTTTATTGATTACTTGTCATGAGTCACTGGTGAATGTTTTGCACTCTTTAAATTACGTTATAATGCACAGTGGTTAGATGAATGTCTCAAGTTGCGTTAATATCATGAATATGATTAGTGCCGCTGCATACACAGTGCGAAAGTGAAAAGATGTGTTTTGTGCTGCCTGTCCATCTTTACTCCCTCCCCTCTGCACTTTCATTTCTCTCCTTCACCAAACGGCACTGTCTTTGGATTGTAGTAACAGAGGCTGAGTCTTGCTTGCTGTGATTTTCAACTTTTTCGTATTTCACTAGGTCTATGGGACTGTGGTGATAATGAAGGTGAATGAACAGCCTCAGTGTTACTTTGATGTTGAACTCAACCGGGAGCCAGGTAAGAAAAAAGAAGGGGTCAGTGAGAGTGGAATTGATATGCCGTCATTAGTGCATTTATTTAATCAACTGTTTGGAAGCTATACGTTTGTGTGCTTATAATAAACAACATGCGCATTATTTTTTTCCCTAGTGGGTCGCATTGTGTTCCAGCTCTTTTCTGATGTATGTCCCAAGACAAGCACAAATTTTCTGTGTTTGTGCACTGGTGAGTAATATTTTCAAACTTTTACAACATGCTTTGGAGTGTAAAGATGTACAAAAGGGCATGAGAAAGTATGGGCAACCAATAAACACCTGTTCATATGATATCCGGACGCAAGGAAACTAGCCGGTATGGATATGAGTGACTGGACATGGGGGACCCTCCGATATGTCACTGAGTAAAGTACAAGATGTACTGTTGTTTTTAGTGTGTCTCAAGAAGACTTGACTTGTACAAATATATAATTTTTCTCTTATTTTCCACCTGGAAATGTGATCCTGACAAGGTTAAACAATATAACTGGTCTATTATTTGACCTTTTTTTTTTTTGTGCCAAACACACAACAGATGCCATTTGGTGCACTTAGATTTTCTTTTTGTTGTGCACTGTATCCTATTACAAACTGAAAGGGAAGCAAAAGGAATGGAAATGGGCAACTTGAGCTGCCTATGTGAACAGTAAGCCTTCTGTTAACACATTTAATCAAATCCCTGGCCTCTAATTATCTTTTGCTCTCGCGCAAAGTAAAACTTTGCAGCCACCTGTTTATATGACGGTTCAATTTACATAACAATTATTTTACAATATGTTAAGTGCTGGTTTAAATACATTTATTCTTTCTGTATTTATTAACCTGGATGTTTGAGAATGATTATTTTTTAAATCAAATAGAGTTGGCATGCCGTAGATGTGCAACTCTTTACACCTGTTACACTGCAGTTCACTCGTCCATCTGACGGGACTTAACATCTATGGTCCAGAGGAAGAATATTAAATGATTTTCAAAAAGTTGCCGTCTTAGTCAAAAAGGTTCAGTTGCATTGATTAGCCGGACTCTTATTCTTTCAGGTGAAAAAGGCACTGGCAAAACCACTGGGAAAAAGCTCTGTTATAAAGGCTCCACCTTTCATCGGGTTGTTAAGAACTTTATGATCCAGGGTGGCGACTTCACTGACGGTATTATTTACAGATGATATTTAACCTTCAACCAAATATTCTCCTATTGAATATAACATAATGAACCTGTTTGTGTTCACAGGCACTGGCCGAGGAGGCGAGTCAATATATGGTGGCTACTTTGAAGGTAATGTAAAAATACATACTGATACTTCAGACGACTAATAAATTGTGCATGAATGGTGCATGTTTTTTGTTTTTTTTACTATTATTATTGCTTTAATTCCTCTTTATCTCTTATGACATTCACTTTCCATTGTGAAGTGTTACATATTATGTAGTTGTAGTGGCCTTTATCAAATCAGCATGGAGAGTAGGCATTCTCTTTATTCAAAGGTACAATCTTCCTGCCTAAAATTTTCAACATATTCTTTTATTTATAGAGTGGTCTTGCAAAATGAAAAGGTAAGAGATGTACACAGCTCTGTAACACCATGCCAACATTGTCCCCTCCACTCCCCTCAGTCAGACAAAGTGCATAATTTTGTTTGCACATGTGCACAAGCAAAGCTTATAGATGATCTTAAGGTTGTTGTATGTGCGTTCACATTTCCTCCCTGTATTCCAGAAAGCCTTTCACAGCTCAAATTACTCTTTAGGTTACATGTGTAGTATTTATAGAGACCGCGTGTCTGTTTTGCTGCCAGATCATGCAGCAAGTTTTTTACTTAGGCAAGGAGTCCCAATGTACTTTTCAAGAGTGGACACTGGATTTTGTCCCACTGTAAAAATATTGGAGGGTTAATAACTACATTGATATTGTAATGCTGTGACTAATGTAATTTTGCCCTCATATCAAGATCCAAACTTTGTTCTAAGGTATGTTGGTGACTGAGTTTGGGACTTGTAAAGTTCACTTTGCTGTTGAATATTTGCTCCCTCTTTGTAAAGGGCACACACTTAGACTGGGATTCTTGTTTTTCTGCCTCCTGCAGACGAGAACTTCACTCTAAAACATGACAAAGCCTACCTGCTGTCCATGGCCAACCGTGGAAAAGACACCAATGGCTCTCAGTTCTTCATGTGAGTTTGAATAGAATTAAAAGGATATATTGTTTATATATCCTCCCTTATCCTGATATGTTTATTTATCTGAAGCCCTAGAGTAGACTTTGTTAATAACCCGTCGTGTGCAGTTATTTTGAGCAACATAGAATACCTTTTTTACCTACAAATGTTACATTCTTTCTCTTGCCATTTTTGTGCGAAATTTACAGAAACTCTAGCATCCTGCTCCTCCAAGGTAATGTGTCTCCAAGGCTGTGCTTCTCTCTCCTGTGTATTTCTAAACATTTAGATATCGGAGTAAAATGTTTTGGACATGTAAAATACTGTTGGCGAATGATTTACTTTATTTTACAAAATAGAAAATAAGGTTTTGAGAGTCATTTTAAACAGTACACATAAGAGGGTAGGTGATTTTTTTCAGACGAGATGAATATTTGATATATCCTACAGACTTTTCTTTTTTTGTCCTGTTTCATATACTCGCCATTGCTGTTGCCTGTGTTTTCATCAAACAGCACCACCAACACGGCACCTCACCTCGATGGGTACGTGTTGCTCAAATGTCTTTCCTGTGTAATTATTCTTTAAACTAACAACACTGACTATGTTTGTGTAGAGTCCATGTGGTTTTTGGATCGGTCATCTCTGGATATGAAGTGATAAAAAGGATTGAAGGTCTGAAGACCGATTCGGCCAGCAGACCCTACGCCGATGTCCGTGTTGTAGACTGCGGACAGCTAATCACCAAGTCGGCTAATGATGGTGGGTTTCAATTACATTTTAGCTAGTAAAAGAAAGACCACAAGATATACTGCATTTATACATCCATTTCCTACTGTGGTTCTCAAACTGTGGCATACGGGCTGTTTCAGGTGGTACTCTGGCTCCTCTGCAGCTCTATTATCTTTATTGGGTGTGAGACCTAATAAAGGTCTCCTTTGAATTTTGAAGGCACAGGTCCACTTCAAATGCTATATTTTGATGACACACAGCAAAAATATTCTGTGTCTGGCTGGTCCTATAATCGGCTATCTCTGGTGGAACTGGGCAAGCCTTTTGTTGTATATCTTAAGTCTGAGAACCACTGTCCTACGCTGTACTGTTTTTGAGACGATTTCATGCCTTGTCCAATGTCCACTCATCTTTCTTTTGTCAGTTCTTGAAAATATAAGGAAAAGGAAATCCAAGTCTGCTGGACCAGTAGAATCTCAAGACTCTCCCCACACTTCGCCTCCAGGACCAGAAGGTGAAGCTGAGAATAAGCAAAAAAATGAACAAAAGCGAAAGAAAAATCTCAAAACCAGACTAGCTAAAAAACGACGAAAAAATACCAAGAAGAACCCTGCTGAGCCGCAAACGACAAAAGGTAACTGTCATGAAGCCTATCAGCGTTGAGTATTTGTGTTGTTGAAGTACTTGACAGGTGTTAATGTATCTGGCTTCTTAAAGTCCAGAGCATGTCGAGGATGAAGCCGGGGAAGACAAAGAGCAGTGTGCTAAAAGGGAGAAACCAGTGGTGCGACCAGAAGAGATCCCCCCAGTTCCCGAGAACCGCTTTCTTCTGCGACGGGACATGCCCCTTCAGGAAAATAAAACACAGATGTAAGTTTGATGGTATTGCCTTAATATAAATGAAACACACATTTGGAAAACTATCGCTGATTGTTTGATTTGTCTGGGTTTTACTCAGTGTTGAGATGGGTGAATCCACAGTTACATCTGAGCAGAAGCCGAGTGTGTCTAAATCAGGAAGGAAGATCAAAGGCCGAGGAACAATGGTACGTTCAACCCCTTTTCAAATGCTCTAGGTTCACTCATTAACGAAAACTTAAAAAAAAAAAATCACTGATCTATGTTACAAAGAGTGAGCAATCATTTGTTCTTCTTTTTACAGAGATATCACACACCTACGCGATCAAAGTCGCGCTCTGTGTCTGTAGAGGAGCAGGGAAGCAGTGAAACCCCCCCTCACTGGAAAGAGGAGATGAAGAGAACCAAAGTCTATCAGCCTCCTAGCACAGAGCGGTGGAGCAAGGGAGACAAGTATGACTGAATATTGGACTTTTTAAGACATTTATAACGACTTTAATGTTATTTTTCAACAGATTGACCGAACATACCGCGAGCAGATGGGATGACAGAAGTAACTCTGCGTGGTCCCAGTCACCAGAGCCTCTTTCCAACCGCTACTCGGACCACATGAGCCCACAGCACCAACAAAAGAAGGAGAAGAAAAAAAAGAAACGCAAAAGGAAAACCAGAAAACGAAAGAGCAAGAAGATTACAAAGAAACCAGTTCAAGCTCTTTCAGACGGTGAGAGGTCTCCGTCTCCCGAGAGAAAACAGAAGAGAAAGCGCTCTCTGTCCCGTTCCCGCTCGCAGTCTGCTTCAAGTTTACGGCACTCCTCAAACAAAAGGAGACGGCGTTCCTCACGGTCCCCCCGATATTCGCGATCTTACTCCCGATCCCATCAGTCCAGCCGTTCCAGGTCTAGACGAAGATCTAGGTCTTACTCAAGGTCCAGAAGTCGGTCCAGATCCCGAACTAGGTCGAGGAGTAGTTCTCGGTCTCGGTCTTGCTCTCGCTCTCGATCTCGCTCTCGATCCTATACTCGATCGAGGTCAAGATCCCAATCCCGTTACAAGTCCAGATCTTTGTCCTCGTCCAGGAACAGGAGTTATTCACGGTCTCCAAGAAAAGAAAACCCAGTAAAACGAGGTCTTCAAATTCTGAGAAGCGATCAGAAGGCCCTAGACTGCCCCCTGTCACAGAACCGGAGGCTGCCCCCGTGATCCCGCTCAGCGAAAGCCCTCCGCCTTCACGCTGGAAGCCTGGACAGAAGCCGTGGAAGCCCTCCTATGTCCACATTGAAGAAACCAAAGCAAAAGTAAGTCGGAGTACTCTTTCAAGCAACAGGGAGACAACTGATGGTAAAGAAGAGGATATTGGTTCTTCTGCCCGAAGGGTCAGTCTGGAGACGTGGTAGAAAGTGGGAGGGATCATAAACACACTCGTAGTTCATCATCAAGAAGTAGCAGCCGAGCCACTCACGGAGCAGAAGTGTTAGTCGGTCTAGGTCAAAGTCTCCCAAATTAGATAATAGCAGGTCTTCTTCTGAAAGCAAAACCGATTCAGAAAACTCGCAAAAAAGTCCCTTGTTGGACAAAGATTGGAAAAACTACTACAGTTCATTAAGAAGGGTTCAGAAGTACATCTCTCTTGCTGTCACACACCCTGGCTCTAAGAATGGGAGTGTAGGTGAGAATAGTCCAGATTTAACAAGCGAGTCCTTACAGATACTGAGTAAAGTTAATCCTCTGGACCAAATGCCAGTAGGGACTTGTGTTATCCGGTCTGAATGGGATAGTGACAGCGATAAATTAACGCAAAGTAATCCCTCTGGCCCATTAGTGGTGCAAGCAGTTGAATGCCATCAGTCGGTTCCCAAAAAGTTGTCTACCATGACTGGATGGAACTCAGAAAGTGACAATGAAAATATGAACATCCGGCTGTCTGAGAAAGAGGAAGGGGAGGCTAGTTCTGAGTCCGATGATGAAGTCCTCAAGAGGACGTCGGACGCTGTGAATGCTCTAGAGCGCAAAGTGGCAGCTATGGCCTCCCCCAAATCAGACGAGGCCCCCGAGAGGCACAAGAGCAAGAAGAAAGCCAAACGTAAGCATAAACACAAACGCAAGAGTGAAAATAAAAGCAGTAAGGACAAAGCGAAGAAATCGAAAAGAAAACACCAAAAGAACATCAAAGAGACGTTCCACTGGCAGCCGCCGCTAGAGTTTGGAGAGGAAGAGGAGGATGAGGAGGCTAAAAAGGAGAGGGGCAGTCCGAGGAAAGCCAAAGATGGAGCTGAAAAATCCCCATATGTGGACAGAGAGCATAACACAGCATTCAATAGGAGTTCCAGTAAAGAAATGAAACGGGATAAATCTCCACAAATTGATAGTTGGAACTTACCCAGCATAATCGAGCATTCAGTCGATGATATGGACATTTGCACTCCAGAGCAACATATAGAGACAATAGTGGAGCGTTCGCATTCAGAAACGGCTCAGATTCTAACCAGAAATCAAAGTCGTCCTCAGGTGATGTGAGAAAAGGGAGCATCTTACAACAGCTAGAGAATATAGAGCACAAGAGTATTGCCACAGCGACTGCAGAGGGAAAGCTGGCTGAAGGAGTGAAACCACTAGGCGCTGGAATAGCATTAAAATGGAAACCTTTAAAAGGCATGGCTGCTCTACAGAATGTCAGTGTTGCACCAGTTACTGTAAAAACTGCTCAAAGTCAAAAGAACCAGGTGCTCAGTAAACAAGGAGTGAAAATGGAAATCAAAAGCAAAAGCCTCGTCAGACCAGGATCTTTGTTCGATGAAGTGCGTAAAACAGCGCGACTGAACCAGAGACCAAGGAACCAGGAGAGCTCAAGTGAGGAAAAATCCCCACTGATCATTAAAAACAGAAGCACATCTCGGACGCGTTCGCTCAAAAAGTCCAGGAAGTCCCGCTCTGCATCCAGTCACAGATCCAGGTCCAGAGGATGGTCCCACTCCAGCCGCTCACGCAGCAGGTCACACAGCTCCAGCTACTCTTCCAGGTCTGAGAAAGTATCCCCAAATCTGACAGGAGTTAAACATATGTAACATAAGTATTTCGTTATTCTTTCTCAGGAGCCATAGCAGAAGTAGACGAAGGAGAAGAAGGTCACGTTCTCGCAGCAGCACATACCGTAGTTACAGGTAAACTTTTTAAAACATTTCTAGTCTAAGCTTAGTGTAGGCTATTAAGTCCCAGCATAAAATGGGTGTGGCATGTTAGATTAATGTAATATTGTAAACTACATTCTGTGACAGTCCACAGAAATAAAGTAGCACTTTAATTTGTAAATTGTCAAATGTTAGTTTGTTCTGATTTTTTTTTCTCTGACTCTTTAGTCGAACGTACAGTCGGAGTCACTCCAGAAGTCGCTCTTACTCTCACCGGAGGAGGTCCAGGTTAGTAAAGACTTGTTTCTATGTAATTGTCACATTTTAGACCGGTCATTCCACTCCATCCTGAATGTTGCTCTGGTTTTGTGCGTACTACAGGTCTGACTCCTACGACAGCTACTCAAGTCGAAGTCGCAGTGTGAGCAGGAGGCGAAGGCGGCGCAGAAGTGACAGCTACAGGAGCTCAGAGCGTTCAAGGTAAAAATAATAAAATTAAAAACTTTAATTAAACAAATGTTCGTAAGGCGACATGTTCAAATTCTCAAGTCTAGTTTTTAACAAACTGTGTGCTTAAGTGTAAATCTAGCAATGGTGTAGCAATGGACAACAATGCAAAGAAAAAGATAACAAAGCCTGGATCCTTTTTTGGTCAATTCTCTGACCGTTCATAATGTTTGGTTGGTTGATTTGTCTGAACACTGCCTCTTTACCTTAAAATGCCAATTCCGTTGTTACAGGTCGTACCATTCCTCCAGCCGCAGTTCATCCCGGCGACGCAGTCATAGCCGCAGCAGTCGCTACAGCTGAAAACTAATCATGACCACAAAGCTTTTACACTGTATGCAAAGTTACTGTTAATGCTCTACTGGATAACATTCAGCTTTGTTTCATCGTTCATACTTTCAACTTTAAACCTCTTCACAAGCTCCACAGAGACGCATTTTTTTCTGTCAGGGTTAACAAAGAACAAAGGATGAAGTTTTGTGACCTTGCATTCTAGGAAACTCTGTTCTGGGAGATTTAAAAAAAAAGGATGAATATGTACATATTTTATAAAACAGTGAATGTACCTTTTATGTTTATTTTTGTATTTCTCCTGTGTATAAAGGAATATGAGATTGTGGGGAAAGTGCATCTGATTGCTTTTGTATCCTGGTTATATAACTGACTAAAACACTACTTTGATTTAGATTTTATTGAACTGTGAATGTTTACTCAATAAACATTTCTTTCATGCCAAGTTGTTTTTTCATATACAGTTGCAGACTTTAGAAGCAGGTTAATGGCGCCCTCTAGCCGTCCTTTGAAGTGTGAATAGTAAACTGCTTAGGCAGGGAGTAATTAAGGTAACGACTTCATGAGACAAATAAAAAAAGAGGGAGAACCTTAATTTTGTGGATGCATCTGTATTTTGAATCACTGAAGGGTCAAATCAGGAGAAAATGTGACAGGTTAAAAATAGTATATTGAGGGTTAAAAACGAGTTAAAATTATAATTTCATTATTACTATTGTTACATTAAAAAACTATTATTACAGTACATTAAGGTTAAAATACTTTGTACAATTATTTACAATTTACAACAGTTCGATTATTTAGAGATTGATTGCTTTTGTGGAGAGGGCGCAACACAAAGATGGAATTATTTTCATTAAAAAGGCATCTTTTTTTCTAGCAGAACCGCATACTGATTAGTCGATATGTTATTTCAACTAAATAATTTTAAAAGGAATAACATGTTTTATGTGAAAATTATTAACTTGTGATAGGCCCCTGTCAGCCTCGGGTGTAATATTATGGATAATCAATCAAATCCAAGTTTCTGAAAATGTCCTGTAAATATAGGCCTACACATTCAGTAACTATTTGAGACAAAAATAAATTCAGGTGAACCCCGTGACCTCCGCATCTGTCTTGCCTCTGACGTCAGTCGCGTAAAGCGCGCTCTTTGCGGACTTGCGCACCAGTTTGCGCCACTATAGGTTTATGCCCTTCCCCCGTACCATAACCTCAGACCAAAATAATAAAACTGTCTAATACAGTATAAATGAAGCACTCCTGTATCACAGCGCTGCTTTTGAGAACAGTGTCTCTTTAAAACGTCTGACAAAAAGCCCATATGATCCCCGAGCTCCAATCACCTATTCCTCCCGCAAAAGCAGCCTCTGCATTTTTGTCTGTCTGAATGCTACAGTAGCTCGGGAGGAAAAAAGATTGGGATAAAGCACAAACTGGGAAATGTGACAAGCCCACGGACAATTTCATGGCGAAGCGAAAACTGCTGCGAATGGAGTTATTCTGGGACTCCTGTGAGCCTCGAAACGCTGGATCAAAATGGTAGGCTACAGTGGAGCTGCATTTTTGTTTATTTTTGTGTTGCTTCTTGGTCACTGGCAAAATGACAGTTTTTGCCTGGCCGATCAAAGTTAATATCTTTTGATGTTTTTTTGCCTCTGCCTGCCATGTGTGTGCTCATGTGTCCTTTGCGGGTGAAGTTTGCAACTTGTCGACATTGCACAAGTTGGAAATTGAAGCTGCTCAAAGAATGCACAGGCTACAATGGCAACATTGATGAAGAGAAGGAGTTAAATTCTTTCATATCGAGGCAATTCTGCTCTGAACAGGTCATGATGCATGCGTGTGTTACTGTACGGCCACCTTGCACAGGACATCTTAGGACAATTTGACATTCACGCGCAGACATGATTTAGTCGATGCACATGGAAACTTCATGCATTCGGATGTTTGTTGAGAAGTTGCATAAAAAGTAATTTAGGCCAGTTGGAATACTACCCTTGTGTTGTGATCTGATGTAGTAGTGGCACAACAGCAGCCAGACAGTGGCCGGTCCGTGCTGTCTCCAGGGTCATTTTAGGATGCGTCGTTAGGAGCGTGGAGGCTGACGCAGTGATGGAGTAATCCCGGCGCACGTTCACATCTGGAGGCTCGGGTTAATATCTGGGTCAGGTCAGCTGTTGGTGACAGGACAGACACTTGTGTTTTTGTTTTTTCATGTTTAGTTTGTTAAAACAAATAAATAATAATAATAATAATCTTTGAGAAATGTGATGCAGATTAATAGCAAAACAGCACAGCCACCACTGCCAAGGCACTCTTGCAATAGTGTCCACATCTGGATCCATGTAGTCCTTGGACTTGGTCAGCTTTGGAACTTATCATATAAGAGTTAATTATGGGTTAACAATAGTTTAATATCCTGACAAAGGTTTTACAGTCTATCACAAAACCTTGGTAATGGATCGACCATTCCCCGTTGGGACAGTCTAACTTCATTGTCTTCTCTGTTCTCATGGCGCTGTGAGTTTTTACGTAACACTCTATTCGGGACATTCCTTTTGCCCACTCCGCTCCTGTCTTTTAGGCTCCACTGTCTGAACTCCTTTATTCTAATGACAAGCGCAGTCATTGCACCGTGGAGCCAGGGCAACAGCAAACTCCAGTGGACATCTAAACTACTGTAAGTGCTGCTAATTTATGCTCCAGAGATTGAGAGCACTGGACAAGACACTGGAAGGTCAATCTCCCTGCCTATGTAAGACACATTTTGTTCATGTTATATCAAGTTTGGCTGAGAGTTTTATACTTGATAGCCTAAGTATTTGAAATTGAGGCAATAATTTACTTTATCTTCACTGAATTCAACTCTGTGGCACAGTGCCTTTTTCATAGGCTTTGAACTTCTTTATCAAAGGACTTAAACCACCTTTTTTCTCCAGCACATCACCCGATACGACAGTTTCTGTTGCGCTGTTTTTGTAAGGATATCAGGAGGATAATAAAATGAGATTATCATGGGACCAATGCCTGTTCTTTGAGGCCAGTAAAACTTTTTATTTCTGAACATGCTAAAAGAAAAGCCACATCGAAGTAGGGATTGAAAGGTATCCAAATCTCACACAATGATATTTTCACAGTACAATATTCACTGATTGTCTTTATATTGTATATTTATCTTTTAGTGAGTGCATATACGTATAGTATTGTATGCACTACTACCATGATATTTGATTTGGGGAAAATAATACAATTAAATAACTGTTTTAAAGCGTGTTAAAAGCATGTCATACCCATAGGTGCTTTCAATTAAATTCAATCACAGATGCAGATTTCACAGCTGGAAGGTCTCAGGTTCCACCTGGACGGGGCCTTTCTGTGTGGAGTTTGAACGTTCTCCCCGCGTCTGCGTATGTTTCCTCTGGGTACTCCGGTTTCCCCTACCACTAAAAACATGTACAATAGGCCAGGATGAATGAGAGTGTAAACTTGCGAGTGCGAGTGTGGGACAATGGATGCAGATTAGCCCATGGCTACAATCTGACATGGTGTGTTTACATGCATGAGTCACAGGTATGTCCATTAACATGCACTGTCCCAACCAAATAAACAAACAAACAAACACGTCACTTCAATGGAATTCTCAGTTTTTTATGTTTTTGTCCTTGTTAAGCAGCAATGTTTGTTTTGTTACAGACAAACCATGCACAATAGGAAAAGCTGGATTTCAGCTGACCAGGCTTATAGGATCATGCAATTGAAAATTTTGACCAACTTGGCTTTTATTTAAGAATTTAAGTGAAGTGCTCGTCTTTAATCCTAAACTGAGTTTTAAAAGACTCCTCTAGGGTTCACGTAACTATCCATTACCAGATTTAATCACATTGATTGTTGTTGTAGCAGCTATATAAAAGATGCAGTTCTGTCCTACGACCTTCTCATACAACCTCACCTGCCTCACCCATGATCTCTCTCTCTCTCTCTCTTTCTCTCTCTCTCTCTCTCTCTCTCTCTTTTCCTCTCTCTCTCTCTCTCTCTCTCTCTCTTCTCTCTCTCTCTTTTCCTCTCTCTCTCTCCTCTCTCTCTCTCTCTCTCTCTCCTCTCTCTCTCTCTCTCCTCTCTCTCCCCTCACACACTAACTCCCTCACTCACTCACTCACTCACAAACCCACACAGACACACAATATGGAAAGATGCAGTGATAAGAGCCTCTTTAGAGTCTTGTGTTGACTCTTTGTGTGAAGCAATGAAAGGGAGATATCAGTGTTACAGCCGCTGTAATACCTCTGTACTGTGGACGCACCTGCTCTCGGTGTGTAGCCATGCACTTGTCTGTGATTAAAGGACTGGAGCTTGTTTTTGACCCAATCCTATTGGGAGATTGTTGTCTACATTGTGTTAAAAAAGGGACTCAGGATTTCATTTATTTTTCAAAGTCACCACAGTCCATAGCAAACGAACACTCTTTGGCCACACTGTGTCTTGACTGTTAAAGCAATATTTACATTATAGGCAATTTGTTTAGTAAAAGTCTTGGTTTGGTATTCGGTTTTATAGGTTGGTTCAAGAATGTCTGGACAAAAGTTTTCAGCACCCTCCTGAAAGTGTGTTGGGACAAGATGCTTTATTTTCTTAAATATTGCCCCGGTGTTGGACAGTCCTAGTTGGAATATATCTTGTGTTCATGTTTGCCTGTGTTAAGTTAAAGGGGTGCAGATTACAGCGGCTCACATTATTTTCAACTTTTAATTGCATTTGTATTGTGTCTGCAACTTTATTTTGTAATGAGAACTAAAAACTCCTGGAAAGTATAGCCTTTTTTTTTTAAAGCATCATTGTTAGTTTATATATAAAGGCCTGCCAATCTCAGTGGAGGGCACAGAAGGTTTTCCTGTGTGCTCACCGTATGTGTATGTGTGAGATGAGATGCCAGCAGCGCCACAGGGCCCTCTTATGGCCAGCCCTCCTGACTCAGCACTCTCGCTCTCAGCTCATTGGCCCAGACACAGACTTCCTGGCAGGGCTTCAGTGCGGACGCTGTAACCTCACAAACCTCGCATCTCTTGCTCGGTCCTGTCTCCACTCCTCTAGGCTGCTCCTTTAATTATCTCACCATCTCTGCTCTATACTCGCCGGCCGCTTGATGCCTTCTTTTAATATTGAGTGGACTGTTACTTGGATGTGCTCTCCAATTTGCCTGCTCTGTCAGTGAGGTATAGCAAATTAATATACACTACTTCAGTCGCCTAAAGGAATCATGTAGCTCTTGTCAAATCCATGCACGCCTTTAGCAAGCACATTCACCGGAAAGAATATGTCAACATGAAGACTATAACCTACATTTCCTACCCATTAGCTACATCATGTATTCATTGTTTGATAATGACATGTCTGATCAGTTTGGCAGGTTTTTCAGCCTGATGCCTTTCCTGCACCCTGGCAATGTTTAAACATGCCAGACTTTCTTTAGCTCCTCAAACTGACCCACTGCACTGACACACCAAGTATCACGGTCTCTGCAAATTTCTTCACTACTTTTCGAATTGGGTTTGGGTCCTGGTATGGGATGTGCGAACATTACGAAATTGTGAGTGATTTTGTTAAGAGATGGGCTACCGGAAAATACATATTTGTAGCTTTAGTAATGAATATAGCTGAAAGTACTGTCTTTATTAATTGCAGGCAGTGGATGCTCTGCTTGAGGGGGTTTATTGTGCTAATCGGCTGAAGGGAACAATGTAATCAGCCCCAGCAGTGGAATGAAAGGAGCAATATAACTAACGGCATTGTTTGGAGCAATTTTCTACTTCCCTGATTTGTTTTTACATGCTAGCCGACTGGAGTTTGAAGCACATATGGTCGCGAATAGTGAATGCGAGATAGAGGTACTTTGATATGAAATGATATAAATATATCTGCTATGTTTTCAAAAGTTGTAGGCACTTCTTGTCATTTGCCTGATCTCTGATGACTACACCCACCCCAGTCTGTGTCACATGTTTCGACAGTTTAGTGTGTTTCTAATCCCATCACCAAATATGCAGTAACTGTGATCCTAATGCCATCATTATCTCATAGACCTAATGTCTCTGCAAACCGCGCTGCGCCTGTGGCAGTAATGTCCTACCTCTGCCATTGTGACCCCCCCCCCTCTTTAATAACCATTGATTTTCTTTTTGCATTTTTATATCAGTTCTGTTGTAATGGCCTCTGGGCTTGTAAAATGGCTCTTTACTCCATGCCAGTGACACTAACATTGTTAGGCTTTGACCCTTCTACGAATTTATGGTGCTTTAAAAACACACGTCTACTGCCTTTCTTTTAAGCAACTTACTGTATCTGTTATAGCACTGACTCACATAGTACTTCAGATGCTTACACCCCCACACTATTTAATTATTTGTTTAATTAATTAATTTGTTTATTTAGTAAGGACAGTGCATGTTAATGAACAATAAATGGGACTCATGCAACCTAGGGCTAATTTCCATCCGTTGTCCCACACTCGCACTGGCCTATGTACATGTTTTTAGTGGTAAAGGAAACCGTAGTACCTGGAGGAAATCTATGAAGACATTACATGGGAGTACAGGCAAACTCCAAACAGAAAGGCCCCACCCGGGGATCGAACCCGTGACTTTCTTTCTGTGAAGTGCTAACCACTCTGCCTTAATCATTTGTTTATTTACTGATCCCGCATGGTGGAAGACAGTACCACTTTCTCACAGTAGTAAAATCTGAAAATACAACTTAGACTACTGTTACACTAATGTGTGTGCAGGATGTGAGTGCCTCGGTGTTCGTGTGATGTGCTTCTTGCAACTCAAGGTCAGGGCCGGGCTATGAGCTGATTGGATTTAGCGCAGGGGGCAGGAGGGAGGGAGACTGCAGACAGAAGAAGAAATACTCCAGCCGGCACAAACACTAGAGAGGCCAGAGAAGTTGGCACACTGCACTGTACAGCTTCTACTGCCTTGACCAACAGCTGCCATATAGTAGTTTAGATACAAGTGCTTTGATTAAACCGCTGTCCTGTGTTTATCTCAGGAGGAGTGTAGTGGGCCAGCAGAGGGCAGCCCATCACTCATTACCCTGATGACTTTTTAATGGCTGTCTGATTGGTCTCAGTGAGAAATGACATGCCCTTGTCCTGGGTTGTCTTCATCTGTTTTTTTTTAGTGGTGCATTAAAATAATACAATTTATAATAAGGCATAGCTATGAAGCCTGAGTTAGTCATGAATGATGAACTAGTTATGTATATGAACACATCAAGGCATGTAATGGTTAATAAAGTTTAGTAAGGATTTTTTCCTACAGCTTTTTTAAGGAATTACTTTCTTGTAATTTATTTTGTGAGCTACTGACTCACGAATAGGGCTGTCACGATAATTACTTTATCAACTTATCGTTTGATAATGAAGGATAATCTATATATTCTTGGGATCACTACATTTATTAGCAGTTTTCCTCATATTTCTCTTTAATACTTTAATTTTCACTGAAGCAAATCGAGTGCAAAATGTGTTTCCACTTGTGTTAAAATGTGATTGGGTACATTTAGAACTGAGGTGTTTTGTCATTGTTATGCTTTAGAGTTAGTTTTGATGGCACAAAATGGTCCTTAATAATATCGTTTATCAACAAATTTTCTGCCTCAGTGTATTGAACTTCATATGTTGTTATCGTGACAGGCTTACTTACTAATGCTTAACAACGCTCTTTACCATTTACAACCACTTGCGAACTTACTAACTAACTTATTCTTATATGAAACTCTATTACTCATGTGTTTATTAAAAAAAATCATAATTAAGTTGTGACTTATACACATTTTATAGGTATACCTTATTAAAAAAATGGTTTGTACCTATTAGAGATCAGAATTTCATGCTACACCCGTGATTACTGGATCCAAATGTACCTTTGTCTCGACAGGTTTGATATGTTATTACAGTTTAAGCCTTGTAGAAAGTATTCCTGGTGCTGCTGTCCCTCTCTCATACACAAGGATGACGCCGATGTAAAAGGGGCCATAGCTGCTGTCCCGGGGCAGGTGAGGATGATGGGGTGTGACACTTTGCTGCCCAGTCTCCTTCCTTCAGTGTCTTTCACATCAGACCCCTGCTGCTGCTGCTGCTGTATAAACCGCGGCACTCTGCAGTGCATATGGTGGTCGTGACACTGTTCACAACAGCTTTATCCAGTGATGGGAGTCTTATTTTGATTTGACCACTACCGTGTTTATTTTAGTAACACAGTTTAGTCACTTTTAAGACGCAGCAACAGCTATAACCTGGAGTGTTCCTCAGTGTGACTTTAAGATAATGTTTGGGAGAGATGAAATGAGAGTAGGTACATACTGTTGTAATGGGGGGCATATTTTTTTTGCATTAGTATCACACAAGAAGGAGTAAAATCAACTAAAATTGGCACCAAGAGCAACCCAGACTTAATGAGCATGTGGCACCAGCCGAGGTGTTTGTGTGTCGTAAAAGTCAAACATAAAGGTGGTGATGTAAGAGGACATTGAGTTCAGTCTGAGCCGCGGAGGCAGACAGGGAGAGCTCTGCCCCGCCACCCACTGCGCTCCCCTCCTGGGACAGCCTCCTGCCTGCGCCCCCCCAATACACACATACACACGCACCAGATATATTGATGTGGCCATGACTCGGTGTTCTGTATGTGACATTGGCTCATGCTAATGCCTCTCACTGGTCAGCACACAAATGAGACAGTCAAGGCTGACCGGTTGCAGCTCCGCATGCTCATGAATCTGGTCCACAACAGTGAGGGGGAAACCATTATGTAGGAATAAAGGCTTAGGAACAGAAGTCATGCACTGATGAATAGAATACCAATCATAAAAACATTTCATTTTGCAAACAAAGCTACTATTTTAAGTCAGTGGCTCTCAAAGTTTTCACACCAAGTACCACTTAATGAAATATTGACCTTCCTCGTACAACTGACTAAACAAAATAGACCTAAACCTGGACTAAATCACTACTAAACCACAGCCATTTTTTTCTGACCTGACCCTTTGACCAGACTAAGTACTGTACCATTCTTCTTGCAATCTTGGCACTACCCTAGGCTCACCACCTGAGGTTTAGAACCACTGCTCTAAGCCGTTGTTTGAGAATTAATCTAGTTTCTTCATTATACCACAGTTATCATTTTTAGCAATGGGATTGTGCCTTGGAAATGTGCAAACTCTATGGTAAACCTACACATCTTTCAGGAACGCTGCATTGTCCCTTTAACTTCAGCTTGGTTAGGTTGGATGCGACTCATCAAGTGAGTAATTTATTCACTAATAAGGCCCCACAGTGAGGACAGTAGCTCCTAAAATGGCACGTCTACAAAAGCATGTTAACTAAAGCTGCATAGTGACGGAGAAGTAGACTTTACAAAGTAGTAAATCCACATAGACCTCCATGCAATAAGTGTGGGAGAGAAAGGGCATTTTCACTCAGGGAACTTTGTAAACCCAGATCTGGCTTGATTCCTAGAGTCAGGCCTGTGTCTGCTTGATTCCCTAATAAATCTAATAGTTCATCAAATTTTATAACTACATCCACATAGATCAGGGGTGTCCAAACTTTTTTCATGGGGGCCGCATATTGAACCGTACACGGGCTGAAGGGCCATAGAGCGGTGGTTAGTGCGGCGAAACCTTCGACTAGCAGAGGTTTAAATTGTGCCCCACACCTTTATTAATGCTTAAAGCCTTCATGCCAGCTCTGTCTCACTATAAAATGTTAGTTGTTACGTTAGAATTGTGTGGAATTATTAAATTTCAAATAAAAAGGACCATCTCTGATGATGTGTACCGATTCAGCAAGAATGCCGAGGGCCACCAAAAATTGGTCTGAGGGCCGCATTTGGCCCCCGGGCCGCACTTTGGACACCCCGACATAGATCATCACAACAAGGCTATGCAACTGGGTAAAGTATAAGCATGTTTCACAATTTTAAGGGAGCAATACTGTTGTGGCGATGTACTGTAAACAGCAACAACAACAGGGGTCTCCAACAGACGGCCCGCGGGCCACATCTGGCCCGCAAGATGATTCAATCCGGCCCACGACTTGTGGAGCACAAATTCCTGAGTTTGTAAAAAAAAGGAAAGACACCTTTTTTTATACCGCACATTTTGTACACAAGGCAACTCAATGCGCCTTAAGTAAGTCTCAAGCCCATTCCTGTGCGGATTTATTGATTTTAACTCCAGCCACTGGGGGCAGCTTTAATAAAAAAAGGAACGAATTCCACACGTGTCCAACAGAGGGCACAGACATAATAAGAGATCAGGATATAAACAACACATTATGGCCACGTGGTAAATGGTCAGTCTGCCCCAGGGTGGCTGTGGCTACAATAGCTTACCTCCACAGAGTGTGGAGGGAATGAATAATGACTACAGTGTAGCAGAAACTTGTGACACAGGCTTGTAAAGTGCAATACAATTGTGAGCCGTTTTTATGAGGCTAGAGTCAGTGCTCATTATTATTTATTTATGGAAAAAAGTTTTGTCAATAGTATTTTCTCAATTAAAACATATTTTACTGAAGCTTTTGTTTATGGATCCCATAAGTTACTTGGAGACCCTTAACTTTATGTGTTAAAGATTTGTCAAGAGAACCTCCGGTATGTCAGTTCTTGTGCGACGTTCTTAGTCCTTTGGTCACAGTCATTTTCAGTATCATCGTCAAAACATGGAACTAGATGATATAAATTTTTCTTTTCACTAGACTGTCCCTTTAGGCTATAAATGCTGCAGTTATCTTTCACATTATGCCTTTTCCTGGAAAGTGTGGATAAGTGTGACATCAAGCGTGGGTAGACGAATCCCATTACACGCGGTTGTATAGTGAGCCGTCACCTTTCAGCCCGGCAAAATCTGACATTTAATTAAAGTGCCTTTCGGGGCTAATTAGTATCTTCAACATAACGTAGCCTTACGTTTACTCTTATTAAGACACCAGTGAAGGACGTGGGAAGCAAAGTCCCTTATTGGAGCCCCTGTTTAAATGACGTGTCTCTACGTCAGTAATGCACCTGCTGTTTTGTCTCGGTCAGGTCAGATATGAATTATGGATCGAGACACCTGACTGAGAAACCGGGCTCCCTCCGTGACATTTTCAGAAATAATAGCAAAGGTGAAGAGGATAATGATATCAGTTTTGTCGGCTTCTGTTGCACGCCCCAGTGTTATCTCCATTCGCCTGAAGACTCTTGTTTTGTCATTCAGTGATGTGTTTGCCAATGTGTCTCCTCTGTATTGACATTTAATCCTTGTCTTGTTATGACGACTTTGTTGCTGCATATCTCTACAGTTTCTTCACAAATGGCCTGGATATTCAAGTGGCTGTTGACAATTGCCCTGATACTGTCCATAAGCACTATTCTTTGACTTGTATTATAAATCAATTTCAGCTAAAGTTTTGAAAAGACACTGCAGTGACTCGACGCTCGCCTTGCCTTTGCTCTGTCTGACTCCATAAGAAGAGGCTCCAGCTCTTATCTCTAAAGGATCATAACTTCCAGTCTGCAACTTAAACTCGATCTGATTAGGGCTGTAACATTTTGCCCTTGGCCCTGCGACGTGTCTATAGCACGGCGCATGGAGAGATAACTCGATCTTCTCCGGCTTCACAGTTCAATTTAGCAGCTCCAAACTATGAATAAATCTATAACAAACTGACATATTTTCAAGGTTGTGGCCTGAAAGTGCTTTGTATTTTTGAACAATTAGCATCCTTTCTCATGGTATTCACGCCACCGTTTCCTGTATAAATGCCTTAATTGTAATTGTCCCCAGCATAATGAATTATTAATTGACTTGCTTTGCCCTTTCTGTAATAGGAGTGACCCTTCCATGACATGTAATTAAAAAGGCTCTTGCTGGAAAGGCACCTATCAATACTGCTACCTTTAAGCTGCACCCAGAAAGATAACTCCTACTATTTATTAAGAGGGTTACTCAGAATTTATTGTGTATGCTCAGCTTAATTATTTATCTGTTTTGCCTCGATCATAAATTGGCTGCTCCCCTGGGACAGTGTTGCGCGTGGGTGTGCAGAGCGAGGCAGCTAATGGACACGACATGGCACTGAATACCAATAGTGCTAAAGCATTTGTGTATGTGCGCTGTTATGTTGTGTGCCCCCTAACATCCCGTCTGGATCGAAACCCTGCCCTTCCTGCTCTAAAATAAACCCACCTTGGGAAGTCGAGGATCTGTGAAAGGTCCTTGAGTGTTCTTTTTCTTTTTTTTTCTTTACATGCAGGCTAAGTGTAAAACAGCAGAGATTAACACTAAATCTGGAGATAACAGTGGAATAACAAGTAACATGCATAAAGGAGCAGCTTTTTCAACATTTTCTTTTGGTTGTTCTTCAAGAGTTTAAACTTTGTGTAATCTACATTTTCCAAGATGAGCATTAAGAATCAGAATTTCTTATTCCAACATTTTGTAGATTATTTGCTTCTACTTTGACACAATTTGCAAATTGCCCTGTCATAGGGGGCAGGGGTTTAACAAATTGCATTGCATTTGATAGATGGTTGACTGGCTTTTTCTGTCATCTCACAACAACAAGAAGTGCTCAGAGTTTGACTGTGTGGAGCATGTTTTCCTCATATGTTGGTGCCTTTCATTCTGTCACTCTTTCCCCATCAACCTAAAACATGCTCAGTAGACTTATCCCCATCTATCCCCTCGATAATACTGATTGAGGTCGTAGTGCAAGTTTTGGAAATAGGTCCCTTGGCTTTAACACTATGGTGACCCACTGCCCCTGACAGTTTGAGCTGAGGCACTGGTCAAAGGCTGGGTCAAATGCAAAGAATTTTCCCTTCAACAAATGAATAGATAGAATGAAAATGGCTTTAGCTTGACAGGAAAGAAATGAAGCTAAACAAAACACAATGCATCTACAGTAAATTACTGTTATTTTCTCTTCCCATGTAACCGCTTACTGTGTTGTGTCTTTGTTTCGCCACAGCTCATAGTGGAGAAGACCACAGACTTCCCGTCGGCTGAGTTCTCGCTGGTGGAGGATGTGGCTCTGCACTTCACCTGTTTGATGGACAGGCTGAATGAGCAGCGCCTCTTCCAGCCCCACCTGTGTGACGTCGACATCGCCCTGGTTCGGCAGCACAGAACCTTCCCCGCCCACAAGGGGGTGCTGGCTGCCTACAGCCCCTTCTTCCACTCTCTGTTCGCCCAGAGCAAACAACTGCGCCGCGTGGATTTGTCGCTGGATTCCCTGACGTCGCAGGGCCTTCAGCAGATCCTCAACTTCATCTACACTTCCAAGCTGCTAGTGAGTGGGCGCACTGTCCGGGACGTGCTCAACGCCGCCACCCTTCTGCAGATGAGTGACATCGCAGCCTCCTGTCGGGACCTCATCAGCAGCCACTCGCTCAGAAGCATCTGTACTGAAATGGCCAGTCAGGACGGTCCGAGCAGCGGCGACCCGGTGGCTACGGCGATGACCCCAGGCCAGCTCTACCGCAACATCAAGCAGGAGTCAGAGCTCGCCCGGGTGTTTACGCACGAA
The DNA here is from genome assembly GCA_007210695.1 of Neogobius melanostomus. Lineage (NCBI taxonomy): Eukaryota > Metazoa > Chordata > Actinopteri > Gobiiformes > Gobiidae > Neogobius > Neogobius melanostomus. The sequence goes on along the minus strand of VHKM01000035.1, from coordinate 878,584 downwards.
GGCAGCAGCCCGTTTTCTGTGAGAGTGGAAGACGCTGGGAAAGCGCAGTTAAAGCAGTACTACCGAGAGGAGGAAGGCTCAGGTGGCGGGGTCAATGTGGGTGGTGCAGAGTGTAAGGAGGAGGAGTCAAAAACATCAGAAGGCCACACCTCTTTTAACAGAGATCAGATCATTGTAGAAGTAAACCTCAACAATCAGACGCTAAATGTTTCCAAAGGATCTAAGGGTAAAACGGCAAGTGCGGAGACTGCACTGTTCGGCCGCTGCCATGGAAACAACACCAATTTAAACAATGAGCAGCAAGACAACGATGATAAGGAGCTGAAAAGTGCAGAGATGTTGGCGCAGAGCAGCGAGGAACCAGAGGACTCAGAAGATGGAGATGAGGAAGAGAACACTCTCAACATTCCAGGGTTGGAGCAGGCGGCCATATTGGATCGACCCCGCCGTGGCACCAGGAGGTTGGCCACAACCTCCCTGAGGCAGACCTTAGCCGAAGCCACACGGGCCAACCAGTGTCAGAGCGGGACCAGGGTGTTAGAGGCAGAGGGAGCTGGGCAGAAGGTGAGGCTGGAGGAGAAACAGCACTTCTCATGTAAAAAGTGTCCCAGAGTCTTCAATAACCGCTGGTATCTGGAGAAGCACATGAACGTCACTCACAACCGCATGCAGATCTGCAACCACTGCGGCAAGCGCTTCCTGATGGAGAGCGAGCTGCTGCTGCACCAACAGACCGACTGTGAGAAGAGCATACAGGTGGGTGCAGCTCCAATAGCCACAGTTAGGTGCAGTTTTATGTGCAATTTTGACAAATTTCCCCCCTTTCCCTTTTTTTTGTGGCACTGCTAATATTTTGGTGTTTTTGGATGAGTATTTTGCACTTAATATTTTTGTTGAATCTTTTTCCTTTTTCTTAAGTGTTTTTTGATTGGGCGCCTGGCGCCTCTAAATAGGCCACCCTCTGAGGTGTGACCTCTCTCTGCTCTGTTTGGCTCTGCCCAGCCTTGCCCTGCACACCTGGGCTCTGGGACATGGTGCAGGCCACACCATGGCTGCTCTGTTCTTTTGGGTTAGTTTTTGTTCCTGTCTTGACCTGGTGAGAACGGCTGCCCTGTTTTCGTGTTTCTTTGAGTAAAGTATAGTTTGGGGTTTTTTGCCTTTAGTTTGGATAGCTAGCTTCTACCTTGGCCAGCTCACCAGGTCCACCTTTGTGTTTGTACTTTAGGATTTTGGACACCACAGTTTTTTAGTTTTTTTTTTTACAAAATTATTTAAAAACTATAAAATAAATATACATATAATGTTTAACCCTTTGTCTCCGGTGTCCATATGTTTGTCCTTCGGGCCGTAACAGCCACCAATAGTAAACAAAAAAAACATGGTCCATTTAGAAACTAAGGTCAGCCAATACTAGGACCATCTACAGCGTGAACTATGTAAAATATGTTGTGTAGTATTAATGTGCTTTCATCTCTTTCTCCCTAAGTGTGTGACATGTGGAAAGGCCTTTAAGAAGCTGTGGTCACTGCACGAGCACAACAAGATTGTTCACGGTTACGCTGAGAAGAAGTTCTCCTGCGAAATCTGTGAGAAGAAGTTCTACACCATGGCTCATGTGCGAAAGCACATGGTCGGTGAGTGCCTCCTTCACAGTCACACAGGACTTACTACGGGCAGTGGCGCAAAAAAGGCATATCGCAATATATGCCTTGCATAGGGGCGCTGAAAGGACGGGGTGCCAATACGATAGAGAGAAAAAAATATTTAAATATAGTCGCCACGCAAGGGACAGTGCCCCATACCATATTCTAGGCATTTCCATATTCCACAGAAAGTGGGTAGTTGCGAGTGTGGCTTTCCTTTTCCATTTAGAGATAAGCATCTGACTTCTAGTAATGGGAAATAATGAGAACTTTTACTGATCTTATTAACTTATTGCAAGCCTTTTTAATAGAGTTCGAGATAAAATGTTATAAATTCACTGTTACCATGGAGATCTGCCATGTTTCTGGTTATTGCGTTATTGTTTGCTTAAAAGCGTTAGAAGTCTACAGTGTGTTAGATTTACTTATCTGTAGTGACCCGGCAGCTATCCATCTCTCCACTTTTTATTCTGTTTTTATCCAACGTTGCCCTGCACCAGAAAGAACATTCTATTCTGAACTCCATTTCTCAGTGTGCACACTGTTCTTGTGTCCTTGGGCAAGACACTGCACCCACCTTGCCTTCAGTGTCTGTGCACATTGGTGTATGAATGAGAGTGTGAATGAGTGAATGGTTTCTTGATGTAAAGCGCTTTCAGTGTCTAATGTAGGTGCTATATAAATAGACCATTTACCATTTGAGAATCAACATGATCAAATAAGTAAACAAACATCTTATGGGCACTGGTAATCACAGCGAATATGTTGCCAGAAGTGGCAGCAACGAACAACTAATAATTCAAGTCACTACAATAATTTCTCCCAGCCTTTTTGACTGCTTTAGTCACACTGTCATATCGTAAAATACTCTTCTAACTTTGTGTGGGTTTTACTATGAAACATATTTGTATAACTCTTCTGTATGAGTATTTGTGTTTTGTGTGTTACGTGCAGCTCACACCAAGGACATGCCGTTCACCTGTGAGACATGTGGGAAGTCATTCAAGCGCAGCATGTCGCTGAAGGTGCACTCTCTGCAGCACTCCGGAGAGAAGCCCTTCAAGTGTGAGGTCAGAGCCACTTATGCACAGCAGCATTTCATCTAAAGTACATACACAAGTATTCACGGGAAAAGGTGTCTTTATATCTAACTGCGGGAAAACTATTTGTAAATGTCTTTCAGAACTGCAGTGAGCGTTTCCAGTACAAGTACCAGCTGCGCTCTCACATGAGCATCCACATCGGGCACAAGCAGTTCATGTGTCAGTGGTGCGGCAAAGACTTCAACATGAAACAGTACTTTGATGAGCACATGAAGACTCACACTGGTATGTGACAGCATTCTCGTGTTCTTGTGATTTTCTGACCAAATAAAGTTTCAAATTAACGCTTGACTCTTCCCTTGTTGCAGGTGAGAAGCCGTACATCTGTGAGATCTGTGGGAAGAGCTTCACGAGTCGTCCCAACATGAAGCGCCACAGACGGACCCACACAGGGGAGAAGCCGTACCCCTGTGAGGTGTGTGGCCAGAGGTTCCGCTTCTCCAACATGCTCAAGGCCCATAGAGAAAAGTGCTTCCGGGTCAGTGCGCCACTGGCCCCACCAGCTGACGGTCAGCCTACCTCCACACCTGCCACGGACGCTTCCAGTCAGCTCCAACTTGTGGCCACATCGATAACTACACCTGCAAACCAGCACCCAATGTCCCTGCCCCTGCTGCACTCCATGGTGGGCCTTCCTCCAAGCCCTCAGCTCCCTGCACCTCCACCGCTGTTCTCTGGTAGGATGAATTCAAGCAATTAACACCTATTGTAGCATTGGAACGCACTTTCTTTCTCCTCAAGACAACAACACAAAGGCCTCAGATGAAAACACACACCTACTACAGTCTGATTTTTTTCTATTTTGTGAACACATTGGGAACCTCAGATTTCACTTGGACTTTAATTGTCGCACCTCTTTTCTTGGATAATTTTCTTGGGATATTCCAACAAGATTTATTTACAATCTTGCACAATGGATTGATTGTAGCAACTTGTGAAGTGCAAAGACACTATTCCCAGTCGACTTCTTCGAGAAAATTTATTTTTGATTTCTTTCTGCCGAGATGTAGCCAGATGTGACCAGCAATAACCAAATGCTGATTTTGTTGTCTTCAGTAACCAAATCCTGTTAGCTCCTGTTAACCTGTTTTAGTTAGCTAGTTAGGTATTGTTATATAGCATTTATAATCAGCCCTCGCACCTTACATTTAACTCTTGTGATATATTATATGTACTCCTGCTTGTCTTCATTTTTATATGTGTGACTTATGTAAATGTTACATTGAAAGGGATGTAAGAGGGAGTGCAATGTGCGTTCATACTGGATATAGATCCAGTACTTGGGTTCCCTGAATTGGAGAAGATGGAAGAGTTACTATCTCATGTTTTGCTTACATTAAGCAACATGTTGCTCCAGCTGTGTGATGTAATGGCACTTTTCTGTGTAAACTCCCCTGTACTCTCACCTACGATATATTGTAGGGTTAATTAAGTGCTAACAGCGAACCTAAAAGTAACCAGTATGACAAACTCAATTAAAGTACTCGACGTAGTTCAGCAGTAATATTAGTTTAGGGACTCACAAACCTGCTGAATTAACAGTGCACAATTTATATTTGTGTTCTCTATAATGTGAAATATATTTGATGCCTGAGTCTTTGTTATAACATTTGGCTTTGAAGAGCTTGCTCTTTAGTTTTAGCTGTGATAGTCCTCCAAACATTTGCCCTATATGCACTTTCACTATCATTAGACTATATACTGAGCATATAAAGCAGTAGCTTTGGTGTTTAATCTGACACCATAAATAAAGTACTTGGTGTTTTGGTCAAAATGTTATCCAATATTTCTGTCCTAAAATGATGGGGGGCACTTTAGCAGACTTTATTGTGGCGTTGCATTACCCTGTAAATACAGTGTGATTCTTCCTCATGTTTACATGGAGCAGTTGAATGTGCCCTATGTTTATTGACTGGTACAACCAGATAAAGGGAGACTGTGGTCTCTGTGAAGGGTTTTTAGATTTCTTTCAGCATTAAGCACCTTAAAGTTAAGTCTTAGACTACTTTTGTTAATGCTTCAACTGCCATTGTTATGTTGGGCCTTAGGAGATGTTGCTATGGTAGATATTATAATATATGACATTGTGTGAGACACAGTTTTATATTATTTGCGGTTTTGTACTTACCTAGCCTTTCTAGGTCACAAATTGTGGAATTGTTGCTCTCTAGTGGTAACTAGGTAAATGGCTGCCAGAAGATGAAAAAGGCACAAAGCAGATGGATTGCAGCACTATCCCAATAGCCAAAGCAGTTCTGCTGTTAAAGATAATAATGCCTTATATTTGGAAGAAAACTGAATGTGTCACGATCAATGTTGATGAGAAGTTTCTAAGTACTATTGATTTATGCACTTTAAATTTGGCTGCACTGTCACCTATTGTTCTTTTATCAGAATTTGCAGATAAATGCACATTTAAAATGATCCAAATCAAATTGGTCTCTAGATTGTGTTGTTTTACATTTGATGTTTAGGTGAATTTAAAGGTGAAGAGTGAGTCGTGTGTTGTGTCCCTGAATCCGAGTTTAACAGAGAGGTGTCAATAACAGATAAATACTGTGGCTTTGGTTCTGGATGTTGTAGTGAGGACAAACTAAATGTGTGAGAAGTGACAGAAAACTGTCAAGTCTGTTGCCAATGAATCTGGTTTAAAAAACAAACACTTTATTTTACGTTGCCGATAGTACGGGTGTAAATTAGCTAAGAATGAACAAAACAATGTTCTAGAGTTAATTACTAAAACAAAACGTATGTCCATACACTTAAGCACATAACAAAAAAGATTGCGCCATAACTATTAGTTTGTAAAAATATATATATATATATATACTGACAGGTTTTCAAGTAAAGTGTCAGTGAATTCATCATCAAAGTGACAGAAAGTGAGCTAAAGAGTATTTATGGAAATGTGACATGTACTATTTGTTAAGAGGAGGATCCAATAAACATTATTACCTTATTCACAGCTTTTATATCACTGTGAGATCTTTGTGATAAATCACAAATATTTTGTTTAGTTTTACAGTCAGCTGCTGCTCCACATTGTACAGATTTAACCAGGAGCTGTTGGACTCTGACACTTGTCTGGTTTGCTGGTTTTCACATCTCATTGGTTTGAGGTTAAAATCTGGATTTGGGAGTTTGTTTTTGAGCCTGTTCTGTGGAGCGTTTTGTGCAGCAGAGTGAATGTTTGTCTACTCTACATTTACTAATGGTGAAATGCAGAAGAGTGGAATTTTAGTTAAAATAAGATCTTTGAAAGACATTTAAAGCAGTTTCGTTGCAACATCCTGATTTGGTTGCCAATTAAGTATATACAGTATTTTTGATGAATATAACACGAGACAATATGAGTAAAAGTCCTCTTACAATAGACGTATGTATCAGAGTGATCTATGCGCGCCTGTTTATGCCCATGTTCTGACTGTGTTAAAGGGTTTGTCATGTAGCAAACACATGTCGTGGTTCCTCTGATGTTAGCTGTGTTATTGGTAGTATAATACTCCTCCCATGTAAGTAAAGGACTATAGTGTCTAGAGGTGCTAATAACATTAGATTATTATTCTGTCTTTATCTGTACGAATGACTAGTGTTTCCTGTCTGTAACATGGCAGACCATACTAAAACCATTTCAATATTAAAAAGATACTACTCCCAAATCTGACTGTGTTTCTGTTTTATAAAGCCACACTGCGGACCATCCCAAACACACAAAGTATGGCTGTATTTCCATCAATTCAGAGATATTTTAACCTATTTGGTCTGAATGTGCAGCCACCTATAGAATAAAAACATTCCCTCAATGTGCACACGATGAGAACTATTTATTCTACACAGTGCAATACAGTAGCTCATATTATATTGTTCCAATCAAGGAAAATGTACAAAATCTATTTGTTAAAATGAAAGTGCCCTTTACAGTTTGGTTTGTTAATTTTACAAATCAATCAGTATAAACAGTCACGCATAACGGCAACAAGAAGAAAAACTACATCTTTGGGAGACGCAGTGTGTTGAGTCGGACCCCTAGAACAGTGGCTCCAGAGACGTACTTGATTTCTCGCAGGACCCCGTTCCACTGTTGGTCTGCTTCATTAAACCTAAAATACAAAACAAATAATTATGTTTAGCTAATGAGAATTGAACATTTGGATACATTCACAATATGCTAGAACTTGATAACATAATTTCAGATAGAGAACGGTCGGCCATGTTTTACACATTAAACTATTCTGTAGAGTCTTTGGTGTGAGGTCATGTGAACACTACTACTGCATAGTACGACGCTCTGTAAAGCCACGACTCACCTCCAAATATCATTCATTTCTTTTGGAACCATCTCGTCACTGTCCTCCAGGGGCATCATGGCAAAACCACTGATACCGAATAGCGTCCCGGCCAGAGACACCAGGTTTAGTGAACTACGCTCCTGCGGGAATGGCTGTAAGTCCGACCACCTGCCAAACACAAGAGGATTATTCTTGTATTACTTTTCTGGTCGATGAACAAAACACACCTCTGCTTAACTCGTCAGCATTTCAAGTAAATCCTATGCAAGCTTTGGGAGACATCTTGATAATATGTCTATGGGAGACATACTTGTTTGTGGCGATGTCATACACCTCCAAAGAGTCTGTCAGTCCATCGTCCGTCACGCCGGCCGCCACATAGATCTTGTCATTGTGAACCGTGGCTCCAAACAGGGACCGGCAAGTCTTCATGGGGGCCAGCTCTTTCCATTCGAACCTCTTGGCGTTGTAGGCACACATCTTCTTCAGGCACTTCCTGCACACATCAGAATGGGTTACAAACACATGCAAAGGGCATCTAAATATATATAGCAACCTTATACATACTTGTTTTCTCCCTTTCCTCCAATCACATACACCACGTCATTGTGAGACACTGTTGCATGGCCATAGACTTGGTAAGGTATGGGCTCGCATTCACCCCATTTAAATGACCTATAAAACAAAATACAGGTAAGATTTATCATTTTCAGTACACTTAGAAAGTTTTCAGACCATTCATCTGTTAGTGTGATACTAAAATCAAAATACATTTCTTTTCTGATTACCGTACAATAGTATAATGTTGCCTTGTTAAAATAATGGCTTATGTTTAAGGTTTTTGAGGAATAGAAAAAATAAATACATTTGAAATTCTCTTACAAATCACTTACACAGTCATTTCATTATGCATGTTTTTGGGTTATAGCTGTAGCCTTCTGAGTGGCAGAAGAGCCAGTGATTCCTACAGATGCAGCCATTTTGGAAAGTAGAAAGAAAGTAAGTTTGGAAAAGAAATGATGTAAGTCAGTATTTTTAACAAGGCAACAATATTGCAAATGGAAAAGTTACATTTGGTAGGCATTTGGTAATCACTATCAGACGCTATATAAATATAGACATATTTTAAACATAATGTTAATACCTGCCATAAATTCCATTCACTGCCCATGATACTGAAAGGTACAGTCTCTATATAACCCCGTTTGGAATATATTTCAGGACCAAAAAACCTGTTTAAACATTTTCAGTATAAAACTTCAATATAATAACATAGAAGTAATCAGGGAGTCACTGCAGCCGCTATATGATAGTGAACTGTCATGTCGGGAAAGTACGCACTGTCTGTCATAGATCAGAACAGAGTCCAGGATCTGCTCTTGGTCCTTCAGCTCCTTCCCTCCCATAACGAAGATGGAGTTTTCCGCCTCGCCAAAACCAAACAGGAAACGTGGAGAGGGCAGCGGGGGCATCCCCAGCCAATCAGCAGTCATCGGGTCGTACTGAGGTCACAAAAGACAGGGAAGCCAACACATGAAAACATGAAAAGAGATACAGAACCTGGTTAAGTATTGAGGTGTTTACTCATGATTTACTCCAGTTTTTCTGCTTGGTAAGACACATTTTTTGGACTTAACATGAGAACCACTTCTACCATGTTTGTCTTCTAACCTGGGCTCTTTTGCAGCTTACTGTACCTGTAGGAAGTAGGAGCACATCTGGTTGTCCTCACTCTGCTCATCGAAGAACAACCCTCCTGCCACAAACACCTGCTGCTCCTTGGTGACCAGGCTGACGTGGTTTTTGGGGATCTGTGTGGAGAGGGAGGCCAGGAAGCAGTCGTTCCCGGTTGGGTCGTAGGCCACAGTCCCGGAGTCATTGATCATCAGAATCAGGTCCCGGCAGAACATACCGAATCTCAGACTGTCATTGAGGATAGCAGGTAGGAGCTCCTCTTCCTCACCTTTCTCCTCATCCTCTCCATCTGCACCCTCCTTCTTGGACTTTTGGACTTCAGGCATCTTCCCAGCTCGAGCGTCCCAAACCATCTGGAGTTTCTGCTTAATCTCGGCGTTAGAGCTGATCAATGTATGTGCCTCCACTTTCTCCTTTAGATAGTCATCTGTAACTAGTCTTAAACGCACAAGGTCTATCAAACTGGGCAGCTCTTTCTCTCTGTTCTCCAGGTCTCGCGAAACCCAGGTCATGAGCGAGTCAAAGACCACCTCTTCTGACTCCACGTTGAGGTTGTCATTGGCTAAAATGGCAGCGAGTTCACTCGGGAGCAACTGGAAAAACTCCTCATCCCTGGAGATGAGTTGGAAGCGCTCGCAGGCGTAGTTCCTTGCGGACACAGCCAACCTGGGACAGTCCAGCATCAAACCTAGCCTGAATATGGCCAGGCAGTTGCTCAGGCTGAGGCGCTTTTGCAGGAAAGACACACAAACCGTAAAGATGGAGGGTATTTGGTACATGTTAGCCACGGCGAAAATGTCTTGGACGTTTTGCTCCGTCACGTTGATTTGAGACGTGTAAAGATATTTCAAAATCAACCCCATGACGCCTGGCTCCACGTCTTCTAACACGATCTCCTTCTTCTTGCTCTCATCCAGGTCGGACAGAAAAATAGCGCGGAAGTAGGAGCTGCACGCGCATAGGACCAGCCGGTGACAGGGGAACTCCTTATCTTTGATCTTCAGTTTACAATCCACTAATTTTTCATTCTCCAGCAGGTCATAGAGGCCGTCCTGGAGTAAGGTCTGCTGGTATACCCGTGGCTCGTCCATCGGGTTGATCGGAGCTGCCATGGTGAGGCAAAGGAATAGTTGGTCTTTGGGTGCCTGGAAAGAAAAGACAGAAAGGCAGTGGGTGAGTTCTCGGCCCGCACCAGCTGATTCTCAAATGGGACAGCCCTCTTCCTCAGCTGTCCCGACCCTTCAACCCCAGCCCCAAATGGTGGCTTATTTATAGTCCACACAGGCTGCGAGGGGCTTTATTCCGGAACATGAAACCCAGTACTGTATGCAACATCTGAACTCATCCCCTCAAACCAGGAACATCCCCACACAGACAGCTGATACAATGGATCATCAAGGGGGTATGTCCGGTCTTAGTCATGGAGCAGCAAGGGCTGTTTCCAACTCATGACAACCAAAAGGTCTCCATCATATTGTTAACATGCTACTGTGCATCAGAACTATGGTTAACATTATGTATCTTCTGGTATGTTAAACTAGTGACTGCAGATTAACTTTTGTAAAACAAAGAACACAGTTATTTGTATGTGTGTCTTTATATCTGTAAACAATCTGAAATTCTGGAAATGACAAGTGCTCTCATAGTAATGTGTGATTACCTCAATATTTCTTCTCGAAAGTCCTTATTCCTTTCAGTGGCGATTGCGGAGCTGCAACAAGATGCTCTCCACAGCAGTTACAAAGTAAGCAGCGTTAAATTAAAAGATTGATTAAATAATAACAGCAGAATTCATTTGGGTTCCAATCGTAGAAATTATGAAAAATAAAAACAAGTAAGCAGATCCAATTTAAATCTACAATGAAACATTCCCAGTAAAGTGTAGCTATTTCACAAGAGCAACTAAACTGCTATAAAACTGTTACATAAAAGAAACATAACAGTAGAAGTGCTCATAATGATCAATTAAAAAGATGCGTTGATAAAATAAAGCATCTGGAGGACGAGCTAAACCTACCTGTGGTCAAAGCAGAGTGACGACATTTCTATGAGGACAAGCATGAGATGTCCCGCTTCCAGAAAAGTTGGATTTTATGAAGAGGCGAGCCTGCTCACAGGAGATGGATGTTTTATTGTAGATAATTTTCACCACATAATTTTAAAATGAGACATATGACAGTATGTGCATCACACAATGGTAAACAGTATGATCGTGTTGTGCTTTCAAACAGTTTATTCACTGTGGTGCACCACCGAGTAGAACACACATCTATATGATATTCATTGTTTTCACTTTGACTTCTTCTTGCCCTTCAGCTCTGACCTGAAGTCACGCCATCTCAGCAAGTCGTCACATTAAAAAAATAAATAAAGCACTGACTAGATTAGTTTTAAGTAACCATTAATCCATTTATTTTCTATACACAATAATGACTACAATTAAATTCTGTACAGTGCAGGGACAACTTCTGTTACTAGTTAAAATCTGCTAAAATCCCCAGTCATTCAAGTTTATATTGTCTGTAATACAGTTTGTGTTGGTAAACGTTGCACACTCATTCTGCCTTCTCCTTGCCCGGCTCAGGGACAGGTTGGGCTGGGTCTGTGGGGGCAGAGCTGTCCGGAGCTGGGGCAGGAGGAAGGGGGTCAGGATCATCAATCAGTGCTTGTCTCCGCTCTCTTTCCTTTATCACCTGGACCAGGCAATAGGTGACGAACAACACCATGACTGTGGTTACAGGGAAACCTGGGCACACAAAACTTGTCTTAAAACACACACATGCACAGAGTATAGAAAGTTTATTAAAGTGCAGATCGGGTTACCTTTGAGAAGGAGCCTTTTAGCCACCATCTTAACGAAGTCCAGACTGTTCAAGGCCAGGAGATTGAATAGCACAACGCACCAATAATTGAATGCATTAAAGACGGCTCTTAATCTTCGAGATCCAGCTTCTGACAATGCTGTCTAGGAGTAAAAAAGAAAATTTAAAAAATTCAACGGCAACAATGTCTTTCAACTAGAAGTACTACAAGCAGCTCTTCACCTACTGACCTCAAAGGATGTAAAAGGCTCCACGGAGAAAAACTTGGCAGTCCACAACTCAAAGTTAAGGCCAAAACAGTTGAACAAAGCCCAGATGAGGACGACCTTGCAGGGTCCAAGCCAGAGGATGGTCACTCCGTATGTGCACAGAGTGGCTATAAGCTCCTCCACAACATTGCAATGGCTCCCTCCCAGTGGATTATACACATACCTTTTATACAGTACAGAAGACCGTCTTAGTTAAAAAGAACAAGACAAATAGAAAAGATTCCTGAGCACGCAGCTTACTTGCAAAGCCAATCATTGATACCTCTGTCAAAGTGGCTATAAAAGCGAAAGTTTAAAATGTATTCATGATTAATAACTTCAACATATTTGGTGAAAATGTATAATGTGTCCACTCACGTTTCAGAGAACACATAGAGCAAAGTGATGCATTTTGGGGGCTTGGGTGGGTCCAGATAATCCAGTCTGGCCACTGTACTGATGGCTCCAAACATGACAGCTGCTTTAACCCAGTCATAGACCAGGTTCATATAGGCCAGCCCCACTAAAAACAAAGCCACCACATTACATTAGCAAAGCTGCACTGGCACAAGGTTTTGATAGTCAGATGTAGCTTCTTATCCAAACCTATGGCCCAGTCTGAGAGGTGCTTGAGTAGCTTCAGATCTGTGGGGATGGTCAAGATGTACATGAAGTGAAACAAGACGTCCACGACAATAATGATGCCCAGATTCATAAGGCCATGGAGACTGATATTCCACATCTCCCTCTCCTTTCTGCTGAAGTGGCACCTGTTGACCTGCAGAGGGCAGCACACACACAGCCTCCAAGTTATAGCTGAAATCAAAGATCAAACCGCCCTCTCCCAGCTTGCCACATAATACCCTGGCTTTTTAACGCACCTCACAAATAGGGAAAACAATCAAAAACCACTGACAAAACAATCATGACAACATTATTACAGTGGAAGCAGGTATGATAGCAATGAGAAACATGATAATTTTTAGTAAAACAATAGAATGGTGACTAGTTTTTATAAGTAATGATTGTATATGGTATTTTGGGGAAAAAACTGTATATATATATACAAAATAAATAAACAATAATAATAACAACCATAATAATAATTATAATAAATACATTATCAGTAACTACATACTTTCATATTTGGTTCTATGTCTTTCATCCTTGTAGGTTGTCCTGTAACTCTCATTAGAGCAAAATGTAATTGCTTTTCATTACAAATGCTGCTAGCTCTACGTCTTACATACTTGTAAATAGTTTTTCAAGTCTCATCAGATTTCCATCTTGCAAAATGTAAAAGCTTCTAATTATCAATGCTGTCAATCTTACGGTTAATGCTGAAACTTGCACTGTTGAATTTTGCAACAACATTACTGTAATGTAGCCGTAATGTAAATTAATTTTGAATATGGGTAGGCACTTATAAGCTTTCTTGCTTCGGCCTACTCCTTTTGAGTTTTTGTTAATTTATTTATTTTCTACTCTGCAACTATGTTAATGTAAATAATGTAAATAATCACTCAAATAAATCCAATCAATCAAACATCTAACAACCATACAACTAGATGAGCATATGCCCTAAAATGACCTGTGCATAGAACTGATCGAAGGTCATGATGGGTCCAAAGTAGAAGAAAGGGAGGTAGAAGTTGTACTTGAGCAGCTCCAGGATGTTGTAGTTTCCATCTTTTTTCTCGCAGTTCTCTAGTGCAAAGCTCATACAGCGCATGATGGTGAAGCCACAGCCTCCATAGAAGAGAATGTGCCGCAGTTCAAAGTCGCCCTCCACAAATCCTGCCTAAGACGACATGAGTGAAAACAGATACATTTCAGGAAGTATATTTAACCATGTATTTATTCCTATGTCATTTTGTTTAAGGGATGAAAAGAATAAGTATAAACACAATACATAATAAAATGAAGGGGCAATTAAGAGGTCATGTGATGTACCTGCCAGGACACACAGGGTTCACACTTGAACGAGGCCAGAGTGCAGAGGCCCGTGAGGAAGCAGAGCCAGCGGATTTTCACTAAAGAGATGCTGTAGAGCAGGATGCAGTGAGACAGCATCAGGGTGACATAGGTCCATCCCATACTGGTCCAAACCGCCAGGACTCCATACACGAGGAACACCAGGGACCTGTACTGTGGAGAGAGCAGACAGTATGTCAGAGATATGCTCAAGGTCTAATTAGATGAGCACTTTTGTCGATATTTCCTGTTTTGTTGGGTTACTTTTATGCTTCTTCCTAATCCCCTATGAACATGTACTATTGTAATTGTTTATTTCCTGTCTTTTTGTTGATAAAGTGGCTAAATGAAGGTGAATGTGACTTTTGTGTAGCAATTGAATAAGGGTAACTGCACATGATTCAAAATATGTAGATGTAGCTTAGGGGCTACGGTAATTATGCTAATTAGATGCATCAGATGCCTCCATTCATTTAATGTGGGCTCTAACACCAGTGACCGTAACACCAATGACGAATTTCAATCAATTGTCCCTTTTTCTTAAGTATTTCTATGTCATTCCTCAACAAAGGTGGTGTATCACAGTAATGTTGTATAGTTTTAGCTGTGAACCTGTTTTTTTCCACAGAGAAATTCTACTAACTGATGCAAACAGCCTTAACACCAATGACATTTCAAAATGACCCACAGTATAAAGTCACATTTTAAAGTTACTTTTTTATTCTTAGTGAGGAAAATATGTCCTCCTTTATATTTCCCAGGATTAGGCTTTTAACTTGGTTTCATCAGACCAGAAAATTATTTCTTCACATCTTTTTTTAACCTTACAAATCCTGGAAAATAAAGCTGATAACACCAATGAAACCAATACTTACATGCCTCTTGTCACTAATCCAACTAACTCCAAGCCCCAGTGCAAAGATACAGATAATTTCACTACTTATTAGTTTATTTTCCCTTTGTTTGTTATTCAAATTTGTATTTGTGTGCCTTAGATTTACACTAAAATATAATATATTATTTAGTTATAGCTATAATTTATTTTCCCAGGCATTTGGGCAGTTGCAATCTGTTCACTTAAAATAAATGCTAAAATGTACTGTTTCTATTTTTCATTCAGTTACTATGAACATCTTTGATACGATAGTACATAATATAAAATTATATTGATAATTACTTTGCATAGTAACTAATTACTTTTACAGCATAGTAACTGAGTTACTAACTCAATTACTTTTTGTGAGAGGTAATTTGTAACGGTAACTAATTACTTTTTTAAAGTAAAATGCCCAACACTGATTATATGGTGTGGATTGCCATAGGAACTTTACACAGACACCTATTGTTCAGTTAGGGTACACTCATACCATCTGGTGTCATTCATCATTTATATTGGGCTAACACTATAAAAAGCTTGTACGCTATGTTGTTAGGCTTTCCGTGGTCTTGTATTCAAACACAAGCAAGTGTATGGATAGTTATCAAGGCCTCTCGTTGTGTATCATCAGTCACCTGTGGAGCAAGCATGGTGCAGAGCTTGGCAAACAGAATATGTCCCGAAAGAGCGAAGAGGATGTGAGCTCTGAATGTGGAAAACCACATCACCCACTCGAAGTCCGCGGTGTCCTGCGAATGAGAGATGAAATCTAACTATATGACACAGGGATTACTGAAAAATAAGTAGCTACAGCCGTATCAATACAAGCAGGTTTAATGTACTCCAATCAGCGTGTATCAAAATCAAACATCACGGTAACAAAAGTCTTACCATTTTCCTCCCGAAGTAGTGCCATCCGGGCTTAATGTTGCTTTGGAATGTCTTTCTATTGACGTTTGCTGTAAAATAGAAACATTTGCACCACTTTTATCCATTGTTCTTAGCCACATTGTCATAAGTTAAGACACAAGAAGGGTCACAGAGCTATATTTTGTCTGTGTGGTAGTTAAGCGGACACTTGATCTGCCCTGAATGGTCGACATAGCTCCCCCCACACAATCTCCATGCCTCTGTCCTGTATACAGCACATTGTGAACAGCATGCATAAAGTAATGCATGATGAGGGCATTGTAACATAAACATTGTGATTTATATTTAGTTGCTGTAAAAGTAAATCCAATCAGCACCGTTTGTTAGGTGGGCAGTGGGGTTTTAATCTTGTTTATCTGTTCTTAGAACAGAGATGCTTTTGAATTTGGCTATAAATCCTTTCATAAGTTAAGTGGGTGATGTAGAAGGCAGATACAATGCTCTCCATATGATTTGAAGGGATCAATTAAAAACAATGACATTTAATATTTTGCGGTACAACATGCATTTCAGTAAAGATACTGCGCACAGCCATGGACTAAAACGTATACGAAAAAAATAAAATAAAAACACTTGGTGATCGATGTTGAGTCTTTGGACCATAATCTTGCAAAACACTACTAGATGCAAATATTGAGCAGCCTCAACAACATACAATTGTATGATCTTTTTATTTTATATAAAGTCCTGTGTGTGTTTGTTCTTCCAACTCACTGTTAGACACCTCAAAGATCCAGCTGGTGGCCCAGAGCAGGGCCAGGCACAGCACAGTGTTGTAGAAATAGATCTCATATTTGGGCAGTGCCGCTTTGATCCCCATTATGCCGAGAAGAGCAATCCAACAGCCCCTACACACACAGTCAGGGCAGAGTAGAACAGGTTTTACCTCTGAGATGACAGCACTGGGTGTGACAGAGCCTCTTGACAATACTCCCCTACTCGGAATAGGCAAATAGTATGTAAAATTGAGGAAGTAAGCAAAGTCTAGTAGCTCTATCTTGGAATGCAGACTTTCAATGCTTAAAATATTTCTGTAGAAAAAAAATATATATAATATAGTGTTACAATAATATGTCAAAAATAAGTGACTTGCATTGATTGGAACTGCAATCTGTTTTCCTGCTTTTTCCTGTTAACAACTATATCTATTTATCAGTAGCCAGCAACAGGACAGACAGTGGCACATGGCATTTCAGAGATAAATGCATCAACAAAGTCCATCCAGGGCAAAACTGGGCATTTACAATGTGTGCATTACTTCATAATGACTAAACAGACTACTTACCTGCAGGTGCAAAACCAGTTTCCTGTTTCCGGATAATAACAACTAAACTAACTCCAAACAGCTACAGTACACGCTAAATGCCACTCGGTCATGCATGCTCTTGTGCTTGCCCTGCGCAGCACCTGTTGAGATACTTACTGACCTTGAACGCTGAAGCTGAGAGCTCGTGAAGTGGTTAAATCTAGTCCAGGCGAGGAAAACTTAAACTTGAAGTTTGGGAAATTTGATTTAAGGTAATTTTTGTTGTGCATCCACAGGGCGGAGGGCAGCAGGGTCTCATTGACCCCCGTGTTGGGAGCTGCCAATGCGATAAGGTGAACAGATGTATTTATACATTGACCACTGACACAAGGGGGCGGAACAAGGGGCTGCTAAATCAGTACAATGGGCTCCAAGAAACTCTATACCAGAGTCTCACATACCAAACTTTACTTTGCAAGAAGCCACATTGAGGTGTTGTTTTGAAACCACTTGGACATTTTGAATAATTTTGTACAATTAAAGGTTACACTTAAAACAATCGTTGCAATCTTACTTGCACAATGACATCTTGCTTTGTCCTATAGGCTATTACAAAGTCAACTCTGGAAATAGCCTACTGATTTTGTATGGTTTAAAATATGTGTAATTGTTATTATTCCAGTAAATACGTGGTATCCGCGTAAATACGTGGTATCCGCGTTCAGAGCATTCACAGGGAATAGGGACCGCCCAGATAGCAAAATGTCGTTGAATCAACGTTGATCTAGTTGATTTCTGACGTTGAAATGGCGTCAACGTTGCTCGTTATGTTGAATGTTGATCCAACGTTGATCTTTCATTGATTATGACATTGAAACAACATCAGATCAACTAGAATTATCAACATTGAAACAACGTCGAATTTTCAACACTACATCAACATTGAATCAACATGGATTTAACAGTATTAAGCATTAATATTTCATTGATTTGACATTGAAACAATGTTCTAAAATCAACAGACCATCAATCTTATTGCAGCTTCTTTATTACACAATTTATTATACTGTAATACAAAAACATGACTATACAAAACTACTTACTTGACTACCAGACAACAACAAAAAACACAAGCAAATGTAACATAAAAATGCATGTGAAGAATTACTAGAAATTAACCTTTGTGTCTAAATTTAGCTTTAATGACACTGAGCCCGACAAAGTCACGCCCACTTCCAGTCTTAGACGTGTGTCGCAAGTAAAACCCCTATTGATTTCATCTATTGATAAAAATTTAAAAAAAAGAGTTAAAAAGCATGACACATGGTAATCAGCTCTGTGCAAACTGCCAACCATGGCATGGATATTTCATACAAAGAATCCCACTAAATACTTGAAAATAAGGTGAAATTGATTTCAGTTATAACATTTTAAATACATATTCAGTTTAAAATTATGTGTTTTAGAACACAATTTTAGCACATAGATGATGAGTCTGTGTTGAGCTTTTAAACTCTTGATATTTCTCAAAGTCAATGGATTAAATGGGATTTATACCTCGAACTCTTACTAAAGAACAGGAAGTGGGCAGGACTGTTGAGCTCAATTCAGATAATCACTACAGACTGTATGATAAAGCACAGTCCAATTAAAATGGCAATATGTTACAAAAATGTTACCAATTATGTTGAAAATATATATATATATATTTAAACTATAATGAATGGCCTTCACAGAGTACAGACAGTTGTAGTTTAGAGCAAACATTTTTAGAAATGCTTTTGATTCTTGTATTAGTTTAACAGTTCATATTTCATTCCTCTCATACTGTGGGTCAAATGCTTCTGGACACATTAGAAATATTCTACCTTCCTTTTCATGCCATCTTTTCATGCTAGTCCATATATCTTCTTATCATGCACTTCTTCAGCCCATCACATAGGTGAGTTTAGGTGAAGAAAACTGGCAAGAAGCCGCTAGGGGAAAAAGAAAAGAAAAAAAGACTTGTTAGAATTAAATTTTAACAAAGAAGAGAAAACCGACACTGTTTGATACACAATGTACTAGAATAGACCTAAACCAGGCCCACAGGCTGCACTGGGCCTGATACAACTGAGACTACACCAGGACTACAAGCTGCAAAAACTGACACTCACCTCTTAACACTTTGGGCTCTACAGGGCAGTTCCTCTGGAGCTTAACGTGAACAGCTACATCAGAAATAATAAAGTCAGATTATGTTTGCTTGGAGTTAAATTGTTATCCACTTTGGTAAAAGTTTAGTAAACTATTATCAGTTTGTATATTTAAAAGAAACAATGATGCCAATGTAACAAGAAAATAAAAATAAATACCTGTATCAAAGAGATCAAATGCAGGTGTGCTGCAGGCCGGTGTAGAGTCTAAATCAAACAAAAAACAAAAAACAAATAAATAGGTTGCGTTCACGATTAGAATGTGATGATGTCATAATGTCAGGTGGAGGGCAGGGGCCAATACAACTCTATGGGAGAAATACAGTTTTTGTAAGAAATCTCCAAATCAAAAATTGACAAATGTTTTTCCTCTTCAGTATTTGATATTGATTGGATTCACAAACCTGTGATATTATTTTTATGTCTGAAAGTCAAATCTACTGGACAACATCACGCTCATGTTTTTGAACATTGTCACCAGTTTTTGACGCCTCTCGGAAAAAGTAATTGGACATTTGTTCATTATGTGCTGGAAGAGGAGACAATGAACTTTGTGACAGTTTTTGTTTCATGTGGATTCTTCCAGTAATGACTGAGATATGAGCCAAAACAAAGACATAAAAATCAGCATTTTGTCAGTTACTGCAGTTACCATAGTTACCACCATGGAATTTTCAGTTGCTCCAGCTCAGTTTTAAACTATGGCTCTTTAGGATGTTGTGAGGTCACGTGAACGCTACTTATTAAAGGTAACATGTCAGTAGGGCTGTACATGTAGAAGCATAACAAAATATCTAATCATATTTAGGAAGAATATATTCTGCTGTAACAGTTAGTGGAAAGGGCTTTCCTTTAATGTGCACAGGTCAGTAATGACTAGGGTTGCCAACTGTCCCGTATTAGCCGGGACATCCCGTATATTTATCTAAATAGGATTGTCCCGTACGGGATGTCTTTTGTCCCTTATATTGAGTGTTGAAAGTTCACACGCGGTCTCTGTAAACACTATGAAGAACTAGCTAATACCGGTGGAATACTCGGATATTCTTTTGGACGACTCCTCGCCGTGCGTTTATGTACGTAAGGAGGACGCGATGCTCCTGAACAGTGGCGGACTGGCACCAAAAAGAGGCCCTGGCAATTTTAGCAGAGAGGCCACATTTGTCTGCCGGTTGCGGGCGGCCAATCCGCCAAAAGGCGGCCGCATCTCCGCTTTATTTATTTATTTAGCCTTTTTATATGGTTGTGCGCCACAAGTTGTGATGAGCGGCGAGCGTGCTGCCGCTTGCAGCCATTGCGCCAATAGGCGGCCGCTTCCTCGCTTTATTTAGCCTATTTATTTGTTTGTGATGCGGCCACAACAGGTGATGAGACCAGGCGGCCGCAGTGGCATTTGCCCACATTGCCCAATGGCCAGTCCGTCACTGCTCCTGAACGCGGGTGAGTCCATGTTTACACACGGTTCACATCTGTCCGGTTCAGCGCTGTTGTTAACTTTAGCAGGACATAAACGACTCCTTTATGCTCTCATATCATTTGGGTGAATGCATTGTTAGGTAATCTGCTGTTTCATAGTCTGCTGTTTAAATGATGTTTGGAGCTGTTCGACAGCCGTCTATAGAGTAAACTTTTGCCTTAATGATGGTCTGATGCTCTGGGAATAAGCGTTGTTTGTAATACTTGTTCCGTGGGTATTTGCTGATATGTGGTTACATGCTTCTTTTTAGTCTGACAAGTGGTGGTAAATGTGTTTAGTAGATCTGATAGTAAAATAAAAAAAGCACTAACACCTTGTGCCCCACCTAGAGTTTACTGTATCAGTGTGTCCATGCAAGATGCAAAAAATAAATAATCTGAGATTCTTTTTTCACGCAGTGTTGATTAGTTTGTTGTTGTTATTGTTTTGTATTGGCAATTTAAAAAATAACAAAAAAATGTCCCGTATTTGGTTGAGAGAAAGTTGGCAACCCTAGTAATGACAGAATAAATCCATATTTTTTAAAATCATTTATAAAAGATAAAACATTTACCAGTGCACTTATAAACAGCATCTAATCCATTTCATATTATATATTTTATCATTTGTTTTACTGTATAATTGGTCACAATATTACAGTTATATGCATTAAAGCACTCCTGACACTGCTCCGTCAAGATGTCCCTAAGGCTCCTTTGATTCTTTAAATATGGAAGGATTTAAAAAAAACATTGTGAAAAGATGTTTTATTATTCCTTTCTGTTGCTTTCTTGTCCTTCAAAAATGGGGAACTTCTTCTCCACTTCATCCCAGGTTAAAATGCCGTTAGCCAAATCACAGACCACTGTTGGTAATTCAGCAACCTGAAAAAACATTATGTAAGTAACTAGTGCATGACAGACATTTTACGATATATGCATTGTAGAAGACCATACCTCAGCTCTGATCTGCCTCATGGAGTCCCTGTCTCTCAGAGTGGCTGTGTGTGGAGTTTTGTTCACTGTGTCAAAGTCTATTGTGATGCCAAAGGCCACTCCGATCTCATCTGCTCTGGCATAGCGCCTCCCAATGGAGCCTGAGGAGTTGTCCGTTTTATGAGAGACTCCATTTCTAGTCATTTCTTCAGCTAAAAAGATACAAATAAAGAGCAATGAACACAAATATGTATAGGTGCATATTAAGTGTTGTGCAGTACTTACAAAGCTGGTGGACAAAAGGCATGAATTCCTGGTTTGGACTCAAAGGAAGAATAGTGCACTTGTATGGAGCTACAGGGGCGGGGAAGCTGAAAAACTGATCAGAAAATAAAAAGATTATTCATACACATTAATAGATAAAACGATCATCATCTCAGCAGACTAAGTGAACCATGAGACTGTACTGCTACAAGTGTGAACTGCTACTGACCGTCCTCTGCTCGTCTCCTTGTCTGATGTGGAACGAGTGTTCAAATATTGAGTACATGATTCTCCCGATGCCAAATGACGGCTCGATTACATTGGGCACAATCTCCTCGACTAAAACAGTGATATTTTATCACACTACTATGACACACTGTATAGTTTTAAACATATGCAGAGAGTCTTACCGTGTAAGGTCTTCTGGAACCTCTTCACACTAACCATGTCTTTGGTCACAGTGAATGTTTTGCCCTCTGTTCAATGGTGAACTCTCTGGCAAGAAAAGTAAAAAAGTAAAGTTAAAAGAGTTGAGCCATCACAAAACTAGGAAGTTTAATCACATCAAAATTGCAATTCAAACGGTCACACCATTTATACAGGTAACAAAACATCTTCTGTATAGAACTAAATATCTATGGGTCTTCTTATAAAACCTACTAACTGTTGTTTAAACCTCTTCAAACATGTCCTGAAATCCCTGTGATTTGATAAGCAGTTCAAATGTAAAATGTTCCTGAGTCAGTTTAAAATGTTCTCCATAAACTGAAACCGATTTTTAAATTTTAAACCTAATTGAAACAGAAAAATGGCAATTAGATATTTTCCCCAAATTGCACAGCCCTACACAAAAACACTATCATGAGCTCTTACCCCTTTTCACTGAGAAGCTTCTCCTGGTCACTTATGTAGCACTCGTCACAGATGGACAGATAATCCAGGACTAACTTTGCGTCCTTTTGTATTCCTTCCCTATGGCGGCTTTGTTGGCTTCAAACTGTGTAACATTCACGACTTTGTGTGAAATTATTAAGGGAAGCAATTGTTGAAAAATATTTATAATAATATTCATCAACCATTTTAGTGTGGCAAAAAGTTCATGTTGTCTGATCAATTAGTCAAATCCTAAACTAATTTACAGCTAAATGTGGAAAGAAGATGTTTTCATTTGATGACTATAACAAAAATAACGTCAATAAAATAAAATAAAATAAGTAAATGTATTAGTTTGCCAAAGGATATGGGTGTAATAGACTTTTCGGCCACTAGAGGGACCCGCGTGGCCCTTGAGTGGCAGGTGAGGTCATAACAAGAGCGGTCCGCACAGCCCACGATCTCAATCCAACCCTATGGAGAAAAACACAGGCATGTTTATCACTTTAGCTTCATATCACTCATGTTTTGTTTCCACTTCTGCATTAAAAAAGAAAAGAAAAAGCTTTATGCACTTACGTAGGAGGTGAGAGACTCCGCATCCCAGCAGTCGCAGGCGTAGTGAGCCATCTCGTTCTCCATGTGCTGTCGGAAGCGCACTTTATCCTGGAAAGACCCACTTTGAGGAGATACAAGTAAATCCGTCCAATGAAGTAGCCTAAGACTGAGTTGTTGATGATTCCCTATGGAAAATGACATGGAGAGTGAGAGTGAATTTTGACCATGTATAGTTAGTTAAAACCATAGAAGCGCACAGGTTGCCCAACAATAACACATAAAAAAATGCATTGAGGAAGTTATGAAAAGAAATATGAAAAGAAAACACGTCCACATAATACCAAAGGAATACATAATCGGGGATAATAACTTCTGAACCCAGGCACTTTATTAGGCATATACCCTTAATAACAACGCTACCTGTTCCACAGCATCCCCGAGCCTCATGATTTGCGCCGACTGTCCACTGGTTTGGGCTTTCGAGGAGAACAGCGGGATCTCCAGGTAGGCTACTTTGGAGAATTTCGGATGAACCTTCTCATTTGGGTCCACAAAGTGTTCAATCTCGGCCATAGTAAACTCCCTGTGCGCAAACAAGTGTGTTAGTCTCAAATCCGGTCATTTTTTCCCTTTAAGAAAATCACTTTGGATTGTACAACCTGACACGGATGAGGCCAGAGCGAGGTGAGATTTCATTCCTGAAGGAGTTTCCGATCTGCGCAGCACCAAAAGGAAGCTTGCCTTGGTTGAACTCTAATAAGCGTTTGAAGTTAAGGAACATGCCCTGAGCAGTTTCGGGCCTCAGATATCTGCAAAGAGAAACACTACGCAGTGGATTCAGTGTTCACACCCCTTTATGTGTTCCTGTGCTACTGCATTTAAGGCTGGGACTGGAAATGTTGAAAATACTTTTTATTCTACTTTTTATTCTACCTTCTGTGAAAGTTGTTTAAGTATATTATTTGTTTTTGTTGTTGTTTTTATTCTCAAAACTTATCCAATCATAAAGCAGATTGAGACTCAGGTCATGTTCGCATCCAGTGAAACTTGTGCTCATGTCATATGCAGTAAACATTAACTTTTAATAGAAATAAAATAAAGCGGTGTGAACATTTTCTAAACCCGGGCAGATTATTAGGGTCGTGTATATAGTGACGATCTGTACCCTGGCACGTTGCCACCAGGACCGATGGACGTCTGAAACATGAGATTGAAGGAGATGGGAGGTGTGAGGTCATTTCCTGTGGAGGGAGACTTGACGTTGTATTTCACAAACAGATCGGCCAAGTCCTGCTGCGAGTAGTTGTCCATCTGAAACACAAGAAAACATAATAAGGTAAAAATGTTATGATTATTATATAGAATGGCATGTAAATGTACAAAAGGTAGTACGTTAACTTTTCTGTCTGGCTTAAGACTTAAGCATTTGATTTGAAAGCATAATAAGGATAATGATGTGGGATTAAACATGTCTAAGTAGTTATTCAAGTGATGGTAACAATTTTGGACACCTCACAAAATCTTTTACCTTTAATCTATACATTTTAAAACGGTATTCTATCATTAGACGCTGAGAAGGCGTTTGACCGGCTGGAATGGAGCTATCTGTGGGCTGTGTTTCAGCATATGGGTTTTCCAGTAGATTTGATAAATATGGTTAAAACTCTGTATGCTAACCCGTCTGCAATTGTGTTAACGGGTAATGTGTGCTCTCCTGTATCCCGCTCATCGTGACAGGGCTGCCCCTTATCTCCTCTGTTATTCTGTCTATCTCTCGAGCCAATAGCACAATTAGTCAGACAATCAGAGGAAATTGCTCCAATTAAGGTTCATAATACCATTACCATTATATCTCTTTGTATGCCGATGAATCCACACCATTCTGAGCAAAGCAAAAACCACTGGCATCGTCTTGGACATGTACACATTATTAGTTTGTTCTTCACAAAAAGTATTGCCTATTGAACAACTTTGGAAACGGAATTGAGGGACCACTGGAATCACATTTGGTCAAATATTTCTCTCTCATCAAGAAACCCCAATCACCAATTGATCCATTATAAAATTATTCACCGAGCATATTTATATCCTAGAAGACTACATCTAATGAAATTAAAAGACAATCAATATTGTGATTTAGGTCCAGACGATACCATTGGCACTTTTCTTCATATGGTGTGGCAATGCCCTACAGATGCTCTAAACATCATGGAAAGAGCCATACCTTGCACTCCGAGGCTTCTTTTGTTAGGTGATACTTCCAAATTAAATCTGAAAATTAATAACCATAGAATTTTATTAGCCGGCCTTACTGCTGCTCAAAAGATGGTAGTATGCCAATGGAAGACAGCGCAGCCTTTGACTGCAAGGGAATGGCTCCGATCTTACAGATATAATTCCGTTGGAGCTCGAATTCATGGAGCATAAACTGAAAATATCTCATGCTGGTCTAATTTACTAAATACACTCAAACTGGATTAGATTTCGAGATATAAATTACAATGTTACAATGAACATGTCTTGATGTACTGTGTGTTGAGAGAAAGTTTATTACATAATTATATGTATTGTGTGAGTTGATTGATGTATACTGCTATTTCTGTGGATGTCTTGGATGGAGGAAATTAGCACCTTGTATTGCTCAACTGTACACTTTGCTTCACTTGTGTATGTCAACCTGGACAAGGTATTTTATTTTATTATATATATATATTTTTCCATTTTGTCAGGGACTGCTTTTTGTGCAAATTTGAGTTTCTCTGCCCATCATAAGGGAAATGGGGATGTGGGTAACAAAAAGGGGACAAAATGAAAGTGTGATGCATGCAAAAAAGTGCAAAATGTAAATGCAATGTAACACTAATAAAATAATTGATCAAAAACTGTCTTGGGAGAAATTTGTATGCCGTTGCTTAGCACATACCTGAGTAATTACATCATCCATCTCTGCCGCCTTTTCTGCAGGGCATTTCTCATCTAACATCAGCTTTTTGAGGTGCGCTGCATAAAACAAAAAGCACCATGTCAGGTTTTAAAATGAGCAGAAAGCTTTGACAGTTCCCTCCCTCCCCCATCACCTTTCCACCTACAATCCCTCGAGACAAACAGGTAATCCCATTTGTCAATGAATGGTTAAGACTGACTGAGCGCAGTACAGGATAAGTCTACATTTGTGTGACACCTTTATGGGTATGTCGTCCAACTTGCCTTTCAGAAGGTGGTCCGCGCGGTAGCATTCTCCTGTTTTGGAGTCCTTCACCATGTAGTCAGCAAATTTGTCCACATGCCCAGATGTCCTATAAGGAGTAACATTAGGCTATAAATTCAGATTAAAGCAGCATTTATGTATTTAGTTGTAGCACATACTTAAGCACAGGCTCTGGGTCAACATGGTGCAGTCGATCTCCAGGATCTGCTCCTCTTGGATGAAGTGCTGCCTCCACACCTGAAGGATGTTGTTCTTCAGGGCGCATCCCACAGGACCAAAGTCATACAGCCCGCTGACACCTAAAAATAGACTTCTTACAATCAGCATTTAGAGATTTGTGATCATTATCATGTGCCTCATATCATACCTCCATAAATTGCAAAAGCCTGATCATAGAAGAACCTCCTTTTCAAAGTGTCCTCCATCTTCGCCCTGTCAACAATATCATCTTTTGGCTTTAGGGCTAGTTCCTATAATGAAATAATTCAACATTATAAAGTTACAACAGGATTAGATTGAAATCAGTAAAAAAGGAAAGTCCAACACACATTTGCCTCAAGAATCTTTTTGCGAGCTTTGAGTTCGGCCACAGCTTTTTTCAGCTCTTGCTCTGAGGCCCCCTGCTCCTTCAGCTGCTGCACCAAGTCTCCCTGCAGAAAGCAAAACCACCTATAGCTTCATATTTCTCATGAAAGTAACAGTATTGATGTGTTAGTTCCACAATAGACAGCAGCCAGACACAAGGCTAAATGTATCAACAACAAAAAAGTCAAAAGACACACGCAGCCACATTTAAAGGGACAACTTTGTAACAATATAGTTGCCTAATGAGTGCAATATATTTAGTTGTTTCACTATGATTTGGATGCCTTTGCAACAACTCCATCCATCCATTTTCTTCCACTTTATCCGGGGCCGGGTCGTGGAGGCATCAGTCTCAGCAGAGATGCCCAGACTTCCTGATCCAAGCACACCTCCTCCAGCTGTTCTGGGGGGACCCCGAGGCGACACCAGGCCAGCTCGGAGACATAGTCCCACCAGCGTGTCCTGGGCCTTCCACGAGGCCTCCTCCCAATAGGACATGCCTGGAGCAGAGGGATGCGGCCAGGAGGTATCCGGAACAGATGCCCTAGCCACCTCAGCTGGGTCCTTTCGACGTGAAGGAGCAGCGACTCTACTCCGAGCTCCTCCCGGGTAACTGAGCTCCTCACCCGATCTCGAAAGGTGCGCCCAGCCACCCTGCGAAGGAAACTCATTTCAGCCGCTTGTATCCGCGATCTTGTCCTTTCGGTCATTACCCAAATCTCATGACCATAGGTGACGGTGGGAACGTAGATCGATAAATGAGAGCTTTGCCCCCTGACTCAGCTCCCTCTTCACCACAACAGTCCGATACAGCGACCGCATCACTGCTGACGCCGCACCGATCCGTCTATCGATCTCACGCTCCATCCGTCCCTCACTCGTGAACAAGACCCCAAGATACTTGAACTCCTCCACTTGAGGCAAGGACTCTCCACCAACTTAAAAAGGGGAAGCCACCTTTTTCCAGTGGAGAATCATGGCCTCGGATTTGGAGGTGCTGATCCTCATCCCAGCCGCTCCACACACAGCTGCAAACCGCCCCAGTGCGCGCTGAAGGTCCTGATTTGATGAAGCCAACAGAACAACATGTCTGCAAACAGCAGAGATGAGATCCTGAGGTTCCAAACCGGACACCACCGGCCCCTGGCTGTGCCTAGAAATTCTGTCCATATAGGTAATGAACAGAACCGGTGACAAAGCCCTGGTGGAGACCACCTTGCAACAACTGATTACTTTAACTTAAAAATACCAATCTATAGATGAATTATAATCAGGCTCTAGGCACAGTACAGTATTACTGTTTACCTGTTGCTTCACAGTGTCCCTCAATGGAGCCAGCGCTTCTTCCATAATGATCTTATCGTCCTGAAGTCTCTCCCGCACTGTAGTTGCAGACCGAGCCGTCCTCGCTTTTTCTTGTGTTTTGTCTTAAGGGGTGGGCCTTACTTGCCTGTGT
This sequence comes from Neogobius melanostomus, assembly GCA_007210695.1. Lineage (NCBI taxonomy): Eukaryota > Metazoa > Chordata > Actinopteri > Gobiiformes > Gobiidae > Neogobius > Neogobius melanostomus. The sequence continues at coordinate 850,227 of VHKM01000035.1, read as the reverse complement.
CTGAAACTCAGGCTTTATATTGCATCATGCTGCTGGCTTTGCGCCTCAGAACAAAACTGAAAGGCTACAGATCCTTTCACTTCCTCAAAGCCCACTGATATACTTTTGATGACATTTAGCCCTGGATCTCTACTCATTGCTAGGAATAGGAATCTTCAAGCAGAACTACAGGTGAAACTCAGAACATTAGAATATCGTGAAAAAGTTAATTTATTTCTGTAATTCAGTTTAAAATGTGAAACTAATATATGATATAGACTCATGGCATGCAAGTGACATATGTCAAGCCTTTGTTTTAATTTTGAACATTTTGGCTTACAGCTTGTAAAAACCCCAAAATGAAAATTTCAGAAAATTTGAATATTACATGAAATCAATGAAAAAATATTTTAAACAAAGAAATGTGGGACCTCTGAAAACTATAATCATGCATATGTACTTAGTAATGGCCTTTTACTTGAATGAGGGGGGAGGGGCCAAACTAAGTACTAAGTACATATGCATGATCATAGTTTTCAGAGGGCTCACATTCCTTTGTTTAAAATATTTTTTTCATTGATTTAATGTAATATTCTAATTTTCTGACATTTTCATTTGGGGTTTTACAAGCTGTAAAATTTCCAAATTGAAACAAAGGCTTGACTTATGTCACTTTGCATGCCATGACTCTATATCATATTAGATTCACATTTTAAACTGAATTACAGAAATAATTGAACTTTTCACGATATTCTAATTTTCTGAGTTTCGGCTGTAAGTCATATAAAGTTTGACCATGCGACACAGAGTAAAATGAATACCATGACCAGTAAGTGCTGGTTTGTTTTATTGAAATAGTTAAATACTTCTGTCCAGTCTGAATGAAAGCTGGAATGGTGCATTGATAATCCTTTCGAAGATAGAGCAGAGTAGGGTTGCCAACAATACCTACTATGCCAATTTATTCGGTGACATGTCACAGAAATCCATTATATATAGCATTATCATGGGTTTTCCATCAGACTGATTCATATTTGTTTGAAAATTTTGTTCTGGATCTTAATCAAGTGTTAGTCTTATGATGCATCTTCTTACATTTGATAATCTTATTTTGTTTAAATTCAAGTCTTGACGTGGTTTGGTAAAAATTAAGTCTTAGACCTACATCATATGTGTCCCTCATATTGTGCAGCTCTACAGCCAAGTTACAGTTCCCTTTTTTAAAAAACACAACAAATCATACATAATACAAATGAAATGTTGATCATCAGAGAAACCGCCCGTGCAAGCGTCCGCAACTGTAAGACATGAGTATGGCATTGTAGTGACTGCAGAGACCAGTACACAACAGCTTATTAAGGTACAGTTGCATTTTCATCCCTGTGGTGCATAAACAAAATGATTGTAGGTTTCCGTGACGATCAAGCAGCTTTACTCTTCCACTGTCAACTTGCCGGTCTCTTGTCCTTCAAAGAGGGGTATTTGCTCTCTGCTTCTGCCCATGTTATTGTACCATTGGCCAAATCCCTAACAATGTCGGGCAGCTCTGAGATCTAAAAAGGGGGAACACACCAGTAATGACTGATCATTGATCACAGTTTTTGGAAAATATAAAATGTGGATGTAAAGAAACGTCACTTTACCTCAGCTCTGATCTGCCTCATTGAGTCTCTGTCTCTCAGCGTAGCCGTGTGTGGCGTTTTGTTCACTGTGTCGAAATCAATGGTGATGCCAAACGAAACGCCTATCTCATCAGTTCTGGCATAGCGCCTCCCGATGGATCCCGAAGAGTCGTCAACTTTGTGAGAGACCCCATTTTTGGTCATTGCCTCAGCTGAAAGTACAGAAACAAAGCTGTCAATTTTGAAGAATGGATGATTATGTTGTGACTTTACTTTCATTGCAAAAACAAAGGACACTCACATAGTTGTTTTACAAAAGGGATAAACTCCTGATTTACACTTAAAGGCAGGATGGAGCATTTGTACGGTGATACAGTGGCAGGGAAGCTGAAAAACTGCAAAGAACAGAAAGCAAAGACAAAATTAGCCGTTTGTCAACTCCACAAACCTTTGCCTTTCATAAACGCTACTTACTGTTCTTTGTTCATCGCCTTCTCTGACGTGGAATGTGTGTTCAAAGATGGTGTACATGATCCTACCAATCCCAAACGAGGGCTCAATTACATTTGGAACAACCTCCTCCACTGGACAAAGAAAATAAATAAATAAACTTCAACTACACGAGTTAATCTAATAAATAAGGACGACATACCATGGAGAGTCTTTTGTTGTCGCTTCACACTGACCATGTCTTTAGTGAGTTTGAATGCCTTGCCTTCGGTCTCAATCGTAATCTCACTGAAAAATGTTATAATACCAAACATTTATATCAACAAAATGAGTTCAGTCCAAACACTTTTAAAGTAGCTACAGATAAACTCACCCATTTTCGTTGAGCAGTTTCTCTTGTTCCGTTATGAAGCATTCATCACAAATTGACAAAAACTCCATGACTAGCTTGGCATCTTTCTTGTACGTCTTCCCAAGAGCTCCTTTATTGGGCTCAAACTGCACAACATTTACAGTTTTGTGTGTATGAGTTAAGGAAAACTTTCTACTCATAAGTTTGGTCAAATTAAAGCATCACTTTCTGTCTAGTCACTTAAAGACAAGGATATAGGCTCTTTAAGGGGCTTTTCTGCAACAAGAGGACCTTTGTGGCCCGTGCATGACATTGAAGGTCATAGCAAGACCGGTCTGCACATCCCACAATCTCAATCCAGCCCTACAAAAGCAAAACAAATAAAATACATGAAAACTTAAAGGTCTTGAAACAGTTTCAAACGATTTGAGTCTCTACATACATATGAGGTTTTGGTTTCAGCGTCCCAACAGTCACAGGCGTAGTGAGCCATCTCATTGTCCATGTGCTGACGAAAGCGCAGTTTGTCTTTGGCGACTCCAACTTTAGTTAGATAGAGGTAGATCCTCCCGATAAAATATCCCAGGACGGTGTTATCTATTACTCCCTGTAAAGTAAACATCCAATTTTTTATAACAAGATTAAGCATTCAGAGGCTTCACAGTATAGCGCCCCATAGAGATGCTTTGTCATTGCCCACCTGCTCCACGGCATCCCGAGCCTCATGATTTGTGCCGATTGGCCGCTGGTTTGGGCCTTTGAAGAGTACAACATAATATCCAGGTCGGCTACATTGGGGAATTTTGGATGAACCTTCTCATTTGGATCCACAAAGTGCTCAATCTCAGCCATTGTGAACTCTCTGCAGTAAAAGTATAAGGTTTGTTTTCTGATTTTGACGATGGGGGGGGGGGGGGGGGGAGAGAGATGATGTTTTATGTGCGCATCGTACCTGACACGAATAAGGCCAGAGCGAGGTGAGATTTCATTCCTGAAGGAGTTTCCAATCTGAGCAGCAGCAAAAGGCAGTTTTCCCTGGTTGAACTCCAAAAGACGCTTGAAATTTAGGAAGATTCCCTGAGCAGTTTCTGGCCTCAAATAGCTGCAAACAAAACAAACATTATTAAAGGGTCAATGTAAACTGATACTGTCCCATAGTGAGAGATGTCTGATTTCCATTTTACCCAGTCATATTCCACCAGGTCCAATGGACGTCTGAAACATTAGGTTAAAGGAGATTGGAGCAGACAGGTCATTTCCTGTGGTGGGAGATTTGACATTATATTTTACAAACAGGTCGGTTAACTCCTGCTGTGTGTAGTTATCCAGCTGAAAAACAAAATAAAGCAGCAACATTTGTCATACAATCGTGTCCAAATTACTTTATTATAGTAAATGAGGAATCACTCACCTGAGTGATCACATTCTCCATCTCAACTTTCTTCTCAGCGGCGCACTTCTTGTCAGACATAAGCTTTTGAAGATGTGCTGGAAAACAGACATGTAACATTTTCATAACCCAAAAAGACAATGTTTTACACAAAGACCGATCATGACGTTCTATCTAGAACTTAACTAGCAGTTATTCCATGCACCAGCACGTTTGACTCTGACACTGGGACTGTGTTATGCTAGCAGTTTTAATCGTTCAAGCCCTGTGGTGCTTTTCTCACGTTTTCAAGTTTCACTGTAGAAATTCACCTTTAAGAAGATGGTCCGCTCTGAAGCATTCGCCATTCTTGACATCCTTAACCATGTAGTCAGCAAACTTATCCACGTGTCCTGAAGTTCTGGATTAAAAGAGAATTGGTTTACCTGGTGTAAATTTAGAAAGTTTCGCAACAGTGTTTGAGGTCAAATTAAATGTATCTGCAACCGGGCTATGGAAGGCTGCTATAGTTGCAGCTTCCATGCATAAAATCGCAGAATCAATATGTGCCTGTTTAACAAACCTGAAGTCCAGCATTAAACGGCTGACTCTAGGAACCACCAGGCAAATGGACTTAACGTTTTCCACCAGTTATAAACACATACTTGAGAACAGGCTCTGGGGTCAACATGGTGCAGTCGATCTCCAGAATCTGCTCCTCTTGGATGAAGTGCTGTCTCCAGGCTTGAAGGACGTTATTCTTCAGGGCACATCCCACAGGACCGAAGTCGTACAGGCCGCTGACACCTGATGAGCAAAGGTAACGGATAACAGTTCCAGGACAGTAATATGTTGGTCTATTTGCAGACCATCATCCTTACATTTCAGCCATACCTCCATAAATGGCAAAGGCCTGGTCATACACAAATCGCCTCTTCAATGTGTCTTCCATCTTTGCTCTGTCCACAATGTCATCTTTGGGTTGTAAAGACAGCTCCTACAATAAGGACCAAAATGTAAGAAAACTGACGTAATGAAAAAACAAAAACAAAGCAATTTTATGACCGTCTTCACCTTGACACACAGCTAGAGGATGTGTAAATGCGATAGCTAGGACATGCTTAAATGTGCTTCAACAAACAAAGTAATTCTTTGTTACCTTTGACTCAAAAGCCCTCTTTCTCGCTTTTAATTCAGCCACGGCTTTTGTGATGTCCACCTCCGGAGCACCTTCCTGTTTAAGTGTGCGCACCAGGTCCCCCTGAAACCAGAGGTCCAACATATTGGCAACTGTTGCGGTCTATTCATCGTTCTGTCTTTTGAGCAAAGATGTTTTGGCCCATAAATCAGCTGAGATTGTAAACGTAGCCTTTGGTTAACCCCGCCCAGCACCAGGCACCATCTGCACTGCTCTCTGAAACGTGGCAGAGGGCGCAGACTTGAGCTAGTTAGCGGTCAGCTAACAGGCAATGGCTGCGCCCATTCATTGGCACATTCAAGCCGGTTGTTAGCTGGTTATCAAGACTAGTATTAGTCCCGGTTTGTTCGAAATACAGGTGGAACATCAGCCTTGTCTTAAGTACTTCAGTTCAAAGAATTGTAACTACCTGTTCTTTGACAGCCAACCTCAAAGGGGCTAAGATCTCCTCAATGTTCCCGTCCATAGTTTGTCCTTCTTCAGGCAGCTGCAGCCACAGACTCCTCTTCTTCTTCTTACACAAGCAGACCGAGGTTGAAAACGGCCTGGGTTTCGGTGGGTAGTAGACCGACCGCCGCACAAACGGGACCGGAGACACCGGACAGACAGAGAGTATCTCAGATCTGGTCCTCAGCAGTGCTGATGCGGTGCGGCGAAGCAGCATGGACCGCGGTAATGCAAGATGAGCTGAATGATGAAATCCCTGTGTACTTGAAAAGGCGACTTCCGCTTTGCGCTCGCACTTTCGATTTATTTTGTAAAATATACAGGCACACATTTGCATACAGAAACATTTACGCCATTAAATAATGTATTTTATTTGTGCATACCGTAACATCCATTTTCGTGATTTTACAAGTGTCAATCTATTTACGCATGGAAATTGCAGTTTATAATGTGTCCACGAGGTGGCAACGTACGCAAATCTATCAATCAGCACAAGGATTTTAGGTCAGGAAAAAAAAAGCTGGGGCGGAGCTGAAGGGGGCCTGGGGTGGCACTTGCCTGGAATTTGACTGACCACCTCATGTGCCACCCCACCCTGAAACCTAAAACTCAATGTAATTTGTAATAAAGGAGCAGATGTGGCGCTCACCCCCTCCCACCCCCTGTCATTACACAAAGTAGTATTTGGGTGGCACGGTGGCGCAGCGGTTAGCACTTGTACTTCACAGCCAGAAGATCCTGGGTTCGATTATCACCTGGATGAGGCCTTTCTGTTTGCGTGTTTTACCTGTGTCTGTGTAGGTTTCCCCTACTACCTAAAACATGTGCACAAGGTTCCCCTGGAAATGACATTTCTATTATCAGTGAGACTTTCCTGGTTAAACAAAAATAAAGAAGCCTAATGTGATGACACAGGCTACTGTAATTTTAAAGGCATGTAGTACAATAACAATAGCCTACTGCAAGTGACCTACAAGGATCTTTTTCATCCTCAGCTGCACAACCAGGCCGATAATGTAGTTTTCAAGTTGTTTGCCAGTGCCATCTATCAACCATGTTACTTTAGCGGACAGTCTGAAGGAGCAGAGACCCACTTATCCTCAAATGACCGCACCTAGAGTCAAGTGCACTCAGCCAAACAGAGAAATCAAATACAGATTTGTAATCAGGTATGTGTTCATAATTAAACCCTGTGCTAGAGGGGTTTCAAAAGGTGTCAGTATGGACCATTGCCTCTGTTCCACTACTGCTTACTATAATCTATAATGCACAGTTGACACCACAACACTGGTAGTGTCTCTGCACTTCACACAATCACAATCTCTTCTGGGCACTTGAGCGACACTATCAGGTTGCAATGCATTGACTACATGGCCACTTGAAATCTGATAACACAGGCCCAGCACTGGTTACTCCACGCAGATAAGATGAACAGAGGAGAAGGTTGATGATGTAAATGAATGAGAATAGTTCAACTGTGTTAATCTACATGGCTTATTTTTACATTTGTGCACCTTTTTCAAGGTACAAGCATTTTCCATGTAGGCCCTACAGTATCTGTGAGCAGAACCTGTCCAAATTTTGTTGAATCTGTTGTTAATTTGAATAGGCTGTGAAGACTCAGCTCATGTCATAAAGCCAATTTATCTCTAAGCCAGCAGGTCTCTGAATGTTTTATGAATGCTGTCAGTGTAGTTAAGCAAAGAGCCCTCACAATCCCCTTCTCTGTGTGGGCCCATTTTTCTACAGTCCCTCAATCAGCAGTGCATTCAAGGTTCCCTGGACACCCACAAAGGAACTGAGGCCGGTAAGGGGACACATTTTTTAAACCTTTATTTAGCCATAAAACTCATTGAGATTAAAAAAATCTAAGAGTGTCCTGGTCAAGAGGCAGAGGCAAAATTAAAGACACATGTTACATTCATATAAAATAATCTGAATCTGAAGATATTACGCTCAAAACATCTGCAGGTTAAAGAGTTTGTTTCAAAATCTGGGAGTGGTATGAAAAGTTTATGACACAGGTCTATCAATTTAAACTCATTCTGGAGTTCATTCCAAGAGTTCCGCGCTGCAAACCTGAAGGCTTTTCCCATCTCTGTGCATCTTCTATCATATCTCTATCTTATCAAATAAGGTGAAAGGTAAAATACAGGATTTTTTTGGCAATAAATCATTTTTTTAGTATATATGTGATGTGATATGTGATATTTCAAAGGGCAAATAGATATTTTCATGTTGCTGTTGTTCCTCATACAGAGGATTAATTTGTATTTGTCTACAAAGGAAACAGTGAAGCTCACAAATCACAATTACACCCAAAACAATTGTAACCTGAATTTATTTTTACCTGATTAGTATCATAGATGTGATTTTGCTCAAATTATTATCCCTAAATGATATAGCATGTAAAAGAACAAGCTATACGTCTTTTTTCACCGAATAGTAGCAGCCTAAACGTAGGTGTGTTGTTGACTTGTGGTGTCAGAGCCTCTGGCAGGAGGACGCACGGTCGCCATCTCTGGCGGATACGTAACAGTACCTCTCGTATCACGCAGCTGATATTGTGAGAGGCAGAGGGAGCGTACAGTAGCAGCAGCAGCAGCAGCAGCAGAAGGCGGGGGCTATGCCTGCAACAGCTACAGCGGACACACACGGCTCGTACGCGGGACTGACGCTTTGTTTGCCTCTTGCTCCTCGTTCTCGGACTGGCATCTCAAATGTTGGACGCGCTGTGGCCGATCCTTGTCACTCAGATTTCCTGTTGTTTGTGAGCTCTGGGGAAATGGGACAACCCGCTTCCACTAAAATGGGATTTTAATGGTGCAAACAGCGGACGCTCTGTGCGCAGCCAGGGGACAGTACGAGGGGTGATGTTTGCCAAGGAATAATAAAACGGTGTAGCCGAAGGTGCAGACCATCTCGTTTCCATGGACAACACGTCCATAATAACACAGGTTGCAAATCCGAAAGAGGAGGAGAGCAATTCTTCAAGTCCAGATAAAGGTGAGGACCATTGCATTCAGTTGTTTTTGTTTGTGTGCAGACTGTTCCCGCGCAGCTGTGAATTGTTTACGCTGCACAGTCGGCTGCTAGATCTGAGCGCAGAGACGACCTGGCTCTGGCTGCTTTATGCATATCCTCCATTGTTCACATTGGCAGAAACATAGGCTGAGGCTGCATTTCGCCACCACATGCAATATAACAATTATTTTACCGACACAACCATTAAGACATAATCTGCATCCTCTATCAAAGAACACAGAGACCCTTAGTAACATTTTTCATCTGTGGATTACTCTGGGTTTACTACAGGGGGCGGGTACGAGGCTCCTCCGTGCACCAGCAACATCCCCAAATGCTTCACTTGTAGAGTATGCTCCACTAAAACCACCGCAGGCATTTTATCAGATGTGTAATCACCTGTGTTCCTGGTGTAACTTGAGATAAGAGTGTCATTTTCATATTGGAAAACAACATGTGACTACTTATTTCCATATTTGAAGCCTTGAGCCACAGCTGCACCCATTAAACAGGCTATTTACTATTGCTTTGTGTCTAATGTAAACACAAGTTTGAACAGTTTAATTTTTCAATGTCTTTTGCAGTTCAGTAAACTCTGAGACAGCACAGTGAGTGGAGACCCCAGCTCCAAACAGTGCATGTTGTGCTTCTTAGGCAAGGCACTTCACCAACCTTTGCTATGCATGAGTAAGGTGTGAGAGTGATTTGTGGCTGTTGCATGGCACACGTTGGCTGTCATGTCTGTCGGACCAAGGGCAGCTGTGACTAAAAGTGCCTTACCACAAATGGGAAGTGGATAAATAATCTAAGCAGGGTAAAGCGATTTTGAGTTGGAGCTTGTAAGACTGTAATGCATCACATTATTATACTTCATATTACAGCATACAGTAATAACATGGTAATACCATCAGACTATGGTATGTTAAAGTGTAATAACTTAGGAATTATGGTCATTTAATGGAAACAGGACACCTATTTTGTCTAGTATTTTCTTGGTATTATAATATGGAAATGGCCGCAAAATGCATCTACACTCATTATCTCTATACCCTACTATTTTCATCCTATTACCCTGTTATTACTGTGCTGAAAACAAGTAAAGTAAGATACTTTTAGCTTATTATCTGTGGTCACAGGTCCTCCAAAATTACGGTCTGAAAATTACTGACTGATTTTGATATTACAAAATGAATGCTTTAGATCCGTATTTGATTGATTTCTCTGTGTATATTTAACAAATATGTACTAAATGGAGCCAAACATTGGCAAACATATTATAATGATATGTATTTCTAAAACATATCATGCAGCTCCACTTCTGTATGACTGACTGTTTCTCCCAAAGTGAAAGAGCAGCTGTTGCACAGATTAAGGCCCGACTGAAAGCACATTTTTACTGTTGTTCAAAGAGTCACCACTTCACCATGTGCTGACACAGTGACAAATCCTCTCCATGTGTCGGGGCTTTTCAGTCCTGATTAACATCGAGTGGAGCTCCCTGCACTTCACAAACTGTACAGTAGCTTCCCCAACGGCTTCCCCTCGAATGTCCCACGCCGCCGGAGGGTTCCTGAAGGCCACACAGACGGCCTCTCTCCCTCTCACAGTGCTGTGTTAAAGGTCACCTTGCGCCGACTCCCACCGACACTGAGTCATCGCTGCCCCGCTGAGGAATGGGATTATAAACAATATGTACTGGACTGTCTGAAGATGTAACGTGACTCTCAATATTTGAAAACCCCTCTTTAGGTGAATACAAAGGCCATCAGAAATGATAACATATTGAACAATATATAACAATGATTTATATCATATTTGTATTGTTGGTATCAAGAGATCTACAATTTCAATGTTGATTTTGATACTAAGAAATGACACACATATTTACCTCTTAACCCCCACCTTAACCAAGCATATTTTGTCCAGTTTGGCTTTATACTCAAACCTAAAAGCTTCTTGAAAAAAGCGTAAGGATAGCGATGAAAACGAGGACGAAAACATGGCAAAAATTTGACCAAAACGCAACAATAACACAATAAAAAAGCGACAAAAACACAACATAAAAGTCACAAAAGAGTGACTAAAAGTGCCGAAAACATGACAAAAAAGCGACAAAAAAACGGACAAAAGAGCGACAAAATGTGCCAGAAAAGCAACAATAACACTATAAAAACATACCAAAAAAGCCAACAAAGAGTGACAAAAAGTGACGAAAACATGAAAAAAAGCAACGAAAACAGAAACCACTAACACAACAATAAAGAGACGAAAACATGACAAAAACGCTTCAAAAATGTGACAAACGCAGCGACAAAAAGTCACCATCAGTTTTGTAGGTCTTAGCTTTCAAAGAGGCGTAAACTGGCCTACAGGCTGTAAACTCCAGTCGATGAGCTTTAAGATTGGGGTAAAGCCGAACTGGAGAAAATGCGCTCGGTTCGGGTGGGGGTTAAGAGGTTAAGTACGATACAGTGAATCCTGTCAATTTATTGTGCTCACAACCTACTCATAGATGTGGAGATTAGGTTTAGTACTGCAACAGAATGCTAGGATCCTAATGTCATCATTTAGACTATTCTGCAAAAGATCAGGATCCTAACTAACTCTTCATCGAGGCCTATATCTAGTTTAGATACTACTATTATAAATGACTATCTACGTGTATCTATGAGAACACATACAATTTGCATACTATAAAGGCTGGTGATTTGCTGTGACGACCCAGTAACGGAGAAAGATTTGTACCACAAAGCCTTCGATAACACTTACGTTGGAATTAAAAACACAACAGCAAACATTTTCATTATGTAGTGTGTTCGCCCAGATTTCATGCAATGGTTTTCTCTCGTTAAGCTCTCACACTTTCTTTCCTGTCACGGTTTCTCAAACATTTAATCCCTGTCGCGTGATGTGTGCAATCTGACAATTAATCTGTCAAGATCAAGTCCAATTCCAATCCCACTCAGAGACACACTGAAGAAGAGTATGACTTAACCACTGTCACTTGAACATCGTCTGAGCGGCCCCGGCCATTGGCGCCGTCACGTACTGAATATTTTACTGCGCTGGGCGGCCATTTTTCACAGACCTATCAGTTTCATCCAAGGCAAAGCGGCATTGTAGCTCATTAGCCGTATGATTTTGAGCCTGGCTGCGGATATCTTTATGCATAATGGATTACTCGAAATGAGTCAATGCGTGGAATCGTAATGCGTGCGCTGCAGGAAACGCACTGTATTTGTTGAAAGTGAAACTATTGAAACCATGATTGCTATAAATGTGGCATGGCATTACGGCCAATGGAAGATGAACAAATAGACTTCAACATGCCAATTGTGAGTAAAATATAGAGAAATTAGACACAGCAATAATTGGCCAGTGATGCTGACAATCCTTATAAGCCACAGAAGTTAGTTTTGAATGAAAAAGTGCATTACTGTCATTGCACATGGGGCCTGCAAATAGGTAATTTACTGTAATTAATGCTACTCAAAGGAAACAGAAATCTCTCTTTTCATTTGGCACTCACATCTGATGCAATGTGTTGCAAGGAGCAAGGCTAAGAGCATTTTAACTTAAAGGGCAGCTTGGTTGTGTATGTCGAGTTACAATCTCTACTCATGCAATGGTAGTTTATAGACAAGTATCAATGCAAAAGCCCTTTACTGTAATGAGATTAGAGCCATGATACAGATTATTCTCTGGCCACACACTGGTGACTGGAGTTTAACGCTAATTAAATGACCATAGGCCAGTCTTGACTTGGGATCAATGGAAGTTGAGCAATTAGAAGTGACCAATTTAGCAGGAGAGTACTGCAAAATCAATATTTACATCCTCAGTCCACTCCTGAAGTCATTAAGTGCCCTTCAGGTTATCTAAGGAATGACAACCCTGCTGCTTTGTCTTGTCAAAAAAATGATGTTCGGCCTGAGTGGTTTTCGATCGTTGCAGTAAAATATTGTTGATTTCTGCTGATGATACCAAGCATGGAGAAATGGACGAATGAAAAGTAAATCTCGCAAGAAACTCATAATTTGGCTGTTTGTCTTGCGTCCAAATTGCTAATAATGCTCGTCATTGTGCTAAAATGATGGCAGGCACAGATGTTCTAGTAGCATCCACACTTGTATGTCGCTTTTTGCAGAGACCTTGGGTTTTCAGGTTGTGTGCAGTTCTCAGGTTGGTCTCTGTGAGAGCCTCAGCTCACTCCACTGTGGAGCCACCGGCACCTGCTGATTGTAGCAGAGAGAGATGTCTGGGAAGTGTAGTAAAGGTTCATTTATTGAAGTACATGGGTGTGTATTTTGAGCTTCATAAAGTTGGTTTTATCGTGATTTAGGGCCATGTTTGTTCCGTACATCATGTCCACTCTATTCAGTTCATGGGGCTAAGTTTGATGTTTCCTTGACAGCTAAACTTGTACAAAAGGCTCTGTGTGCAATGCATAACTCTCCGTGAACTGGCTCAGTGTAAAGACAAATTGATAGATAGAAAAATATTCCAGGCACTGAATGAAAGCATTGTATTGTTCATGTCTGGTTGAGCCTGAAGTACCCATGGCTCACAGGGCAACACTTCATTCTCTTGACGTTTGTGAATCATAAAAGTGTCAATCACTGGTATTTTCTTTCCTCACTTGCTTGCTGTCTCAATCGTCTTACCTTTTGTTTGTAAAGTTAAAAGTGTTCTCCAAAGCTCAAATGCATGACCATATATTTATGTAACATATCTGGTCATACAGTTTCTCTCTGTGCTAATGAAGATTTTCGAGTGAGAGAATAATTGTGTATTTTACAGATCTGATTAAAGCAGCGGAAACCCAAAAGGAGCTCTTATTAGCGAGGCGGGCTGTGCTCCTGTGGTTTGTAGACACTGAGTGAGATGTAATTGTATCGCAGTCCATCCTCCCAAACGTGTGGGCTGCTTCTTTCTTCCCTCCTGTAGCTCACTGGGAATAGCCTTGCTATCACTCAACACGTTGTTTTAGTGCAAAGAGGAAGCGCTTTCTGGAGTTTCAGGCCAAGTTATGAGCAAGAGCAGTGCTGGCTGTGCCCCATGGCTAACCCTCAGAAGTGAAACATTTCTTTCTTCTGGCTGGCCTCTTTTGTCAGAGACAGGGTTGGGTCTACAGGGCACACATGGCCTTTTCTGAAGTCTGCTTTGTTTGTGTCGCTCTGGGCCATGTGGTTGACAGCGCTTTGGGAACCTTTAACTTATGGCCTTGCGCTGCTGTTGTAGTTTGTTTTAAAGCTTCCATTTATCAAGGAAAATATGTATGATACTTAGGAATAATGTTTTGTTTCTTTTTTTCTTTTACGTTATTAACCGATTTATTTACCAAAATTATCAGCTAGCCACAGACAATGCTATTTTTGGCTGTAGATTATCATTTGGAAGTGGCCAAGTTACGAGTGAGGTCTGAGGTCTAAACAACTACCTGATCCATTCACAAGCCAAACGCAAGAGACAATCTAAAATAGAAACACAAGAAGACGCATGTAGGTCACATACAGTACTATTTGCATATGTATGTTTTTTCCTGCTTCGGTACTGCCATTTCCCATGACTCTCGAACACACACCGCGCCCTACTTCCTGACCCCTGGAGATTTGCAGTCAAACAGAATTCACCTTTACTCCAGAGGGCCGAAAGAAAAAAAAGCCCCCTTGTGTCCCGCTACTGTTTGCCTATTCTGCACTTGTCTTTAAAAAATGCATAGACTTTTAATGCTCTTCTGCCAAATATCCCACCGACGCGAGCGGCATCATTCAGATCGAGCTGACAGAAAACCGTTACAGAGGGGACATGAGCTCCCTGGTAGACGGCCAATTACTTGTGATGAATGGCAGCCATGATAACGGTGGCATAAAAGCTCACCAAGCTATAGGTAGATACGCCTGTACGTGGATGGAGAAAGTTAGCAGCGCACACCAACCTTGACCCTTTAGCTTTCCTCTATGGAAGATCGATCTGTTTTGACAACGTGGGTTTGGCTTAACGGGATGTTCAATTAATCACATCCTGGCACAAAGCCAAAATGTGTGTGTTTGGACTTGTTTTTTCGTTCCCCCCGTGTGAGGCGCTCCGTAGATGAGGAGCATACGGTGGCATTTGCTCATGGGACGGCGGCTTTTGGAGCACTATTAATAGGATTCTTTCACTGGCGGACACTGAACGCCTATGTGTTGAGATACACAGGGAAAACAATCAAAATAGAGAAATGTGTGTCGAACAAGGAATGATTTTTTTAAATTCTGTCTTTTATATATATATTAGAGGTGCACCGATCAGGATTTTTGAAACCGATCACCAATCACTAACATTTTGATCGGCCGATACTGATCACTGCCGATCCGATCACATGATTGTAATTGATTATTATGAATCATAATTTAAAAGTGACAAATACTGGGCTTTTCAAAATGTGAGTGTTTTATTGGGTGAATTTATTTTCAATATTTATATTTGAATATTGTATAGCCTACTAGCTACAAATCTACATTGTCCTGTTTAACCTCCAACTTTATTATTATTATTATTTCTGACATCATTATATGCTGTAGGCTATTATTTTATAACTTTTACAGAATTTCCCTCATGGTCACCTTTTTTTTATAGTTTACAGTAAACTATTTTTTCTAGTGCGTGTTATTTTGGCCAATCAAATCCGGGTCTTATGGGTTTTACTTTGCGACTCGTAGTTACTTCAGATCAGAAGTTATGGGTTATGGATGGCAACCTTTTGGTTTCTCCACAAGAAGACGGTGACATGAGGTGCCAAACACATAAACGTTTTACTTTCTCTTTTGACTAGCAGCCATTTAGTGACACTTCAGCACTAAAGGGCACATTTTCTCAGCGAAATAAGACAGGACAATGACCCCTGCCTCTGATTGTAGTTTCACATGCGTTTTAGATAGCACAGTTTTGTGTTAAATATCCCGTTTGTATCACCTACAAACATGTGAAGTCATGCGGTAGTTGCAAATGTGTTCACCAGATTATCTACTGTCTGTGAAATGTACGTCTGATCGGCGCATTTCACCGTTCACAAAAGTTAGGCCGGGATCGGCCAATCATGATCGGTGACCGATCAGATCGGTGCACCTCTAATATATATACAAAATAAATTTAAAAAACTCTTCCTCACCCTCCCGGGCAGTCTCTTTTTCCTCCAAGCTCGGGTCCTCTTCCAGAGGCCTGGGAGCTTGAGGGTTCTGCGCAGTATCTTTGCTGTTCCTAGAACTGCACTTTTCTGGACCGAGATGTCTGATGTATTTCCTGGGATCTGCTGGAGCCACTCCTCCAGTTTGGGGGTCACTGCCCCGAGTGCCCCAACGACCACGGGCACCACTGATGCCTTCACTCTCCAGACCTTCTCTAGCTCTTCTCTGAGCTCCTGGTATTTCTCTAGTTTCTCGCATTCCTTTTTCCTGATGTTGGAGTCACTTGTATTGCTATGTCAACCACCACGGCTTTCCTCTGCTCTTTGTCCACCACCACAATGCCCGGTTGGCTCGCCATTACCATTCTGTCCGTCTGTATCTGGAAGTCCCACAGGATCTTGGCTCGGTCATTCTCTACCACCTTTGGAGGTGTTTCCCACTTTGACCTTGGGGTTTCCAGCCCATACTCTGCACAGATGTTCCTGTACACTATGCCAGCCACTTGGTTATGGCGCTCCATGTAAGCTTTCCCTTCCAGCATCTTACACCCTGCAGTTAGGAAACGTGGGAAAAAATGGGAAAATTTGGGGCAAAATTGGGGGGAAATAAAATAAAAACACGAGGAATACACGATAAAAAATTGGAACAAAATTGTGAAATTTAAGGAAAAAATATTGAAAGAACTGGGGAAAAAATTGGGGAGAAAAACCTGAAAAAATTGATTAAAATCAGGGAAATAATATTGGATAATATTGGGGGGAAACATGACAAAATTGGTTAAAAATCTAGGAAAAAATGAGAAAAACTTGGAACGTTTTTTCTGCCCTTATGACAAATTCTTTAGTATATATATATGTCTTGAAAAAAGTATTGTTCGGATATCGGTATCGAAAACCAAGTTTCGTTACTGGTATTGAAATTTTTTTATGGTACCCAGCCCTACTCAGGTGATGCTTGACGCTGAAATCCTTTGCTCGCCTTGAGACAAAACCCGACGAGAATGCTTCAAAAACTCCCTTAGAGAGTTAACTAAAAGACAGCCGGGATTTCCCATCACTCCCTGAGCCTCGGGGTTTTTAGCATGCCAGTGCCGATCAGAATAGAACAGCCCCAGCCCCAAAACAACGTGGGCTATTGCTGCCATGTTGCGTAACTCCACAGTCAGATCCCCCATCATTATTTCTGTGGCGAGCTCTCTCCGTGGGTTAATTCCCTGATGCTTGTCATCTTCTTCAGAGCGTTGGAGAAGCAGCAGTAGAAGCAGCAACAGCAGCGGAGCAGTGGAGTCACGTTCCCAGGGGCGACAGGCGGAGGGAAGAGGGCTGGCACTTTTAAGAGCACCCACGCTACTCAGGATCACAGGCGCTAAGACAAGGAGAAGAAAATGGCATTAGTTAGGCTTTACGACTGAACTAGCAATGTTGTTAGAAATTGTCTAACTGATCTAAGCAGTGATCAGCCTCACCCTCCCCAGAACAACAGAACAAAAACTTAAATCAATAGCCTGGTAAATTACCAAAAGATGAGCATTTTAGGTCCCCAAGGAATGCCACACAGGCCAGAAAATGTAATTTAGATAAGCAGTCTATTTGCTCCCATAGAAGTCCATTCGGGAGTAGGATTATTACGGTTCTCGCTTCTGGAAGTACTTTTGGAGTTTGAGATATTGATTACAAGTTGCTGCTGGCATTTGGCCGGTGCAGAGTTAAGTAGTACGTGACAAGCATGGGGATTTCACAATTCAATGCCGCACAATGAAGACTCTTCCCAATGTCACTGCATTGGCCACGTCCCAGAGAACACCACTTTCCTTTTGGACCGCAGCTTTATTACATTCGGATATTGATGAGATGCAGTAGACGCCGTTGTAATTACTCTGTGGATCCAGTACCTCAGTGTTTCACGTTTTGTGGCGGAGTCGGTGCCATTTTTAATTGAGCCAGTAAGACTATAAAAAATATCACATTTGAGAGAAGATAGAAAGGATAAAGGATAATCGAAATCGCTGTCTGTACTTTGGTCTCAATAATTGTCCTGAGTCTTTATCATCATCAGGTTTGAAGCCAGTTCTTTGGCAGAAACACCACCTACTTTTGGAGATTGGATGAGACAATGGGAGATTTTTGTGCGTTCAGTGATACTGAAGGAAAACATTCTTTTTGTTTGAGCTGAGGTTTGTATAAAAGGTGTGTCTAAGTTATTGTCCAGCCCTAATATTCACTCTGTAGTGGTCTGATCCAGGATAAGGCCTTACCTAATACCCGGTATATTTAGTTAATTCTTCATTCATCTTACCTAAATAATCACAGCTTTTGTGATTTATTAATTTTGGCCATTCAATTTGCAAATTGTCTTTTTCTTGCGCACACACGCACTCTTGTTACTGTAGGTAACAGCTAAACGGGAGTTAACAGCATACAGAAGGATAAGCATTAGGAGGATATAGTAGTTTACATTACATTATAGGCTAGTTGTATGAGGAGGGGCATCTGTGGTAATACTGTACCTGCAAATCACTATTCTCGTAGTAGCAGAGCATAGTGTAGGAAAAAGGATGAAAACACTGTGCCGCTTGTAACGACAAAGCTGCGCCGCATGTCTTGACTTGTTGTTGCCCTTACATAAGCTCACACAGTCAGGTTTACTGTGTGTATGCTAGTGGACTAGTCAGGGTGGTTCTATACTAAAAACACAAGGGCACAGGGGGGTCGGGGCTGTGGGGGGTGAAGAGATTATTTGGCAGGACGGAGTGTACCACCTCAGCCCGGGCTCAGCTGTCCGTGGGGGTTTATCTGATCACACGGATCTATTATTGCCCGATGATCACACACAGAACGAGGAGCGCGGCCGTGAATGCAAATGGAGAACGTGTCGGGTCACATGGGGCTCCCTCAGCTGTACGCATTCATACACAGCTGAATGCATTAAAGCCCTTTGTTATATCGGATGCGCTTAGATCATTTCATTGTTAAAGGTATCCTCAGTGTTTAGGACAGGAGTGTCAAAACAAATCAAATAGGAACAAATTTCATAACTCAACAACTGAAGCTCCTTTTTCCAAATGAGTGCGGAAAGGGTGTAGAAGTATTGGAAACAACATTGGGAAATACTTCAGTAGCTCATACTGCATGATTTTACATTTTACAGAAGTGTCTCAAAGAGGTTAGAACAAAAAGTTAGAGATAGACCGATATATTTGCACTTTTGATGGGCTTTGAAGTTCAAGCATATGCTGCTGGTATTTGTTCAGCCTGGCGACGTGACCAAATTAAATCCACAATGCTTTGTTTGAAAGTCCTTGCGACTGATCATTTCCCTTATCGGCTGCTCTGGAGTGTAAAATGGTAGAGGTAACACATTGTTTTTTCTTGCACGTCATTAGTAAAAGCTTGCTCTGATACCGTGTAACTGCTTGGGAATTGTACTTTGAAGTTGACATGAAAATGATACTCCACTGTTCGACTTTTGGGATTCCCTGGCAGTTGTTTTGCTGACACCAAGCTCCAACAGGACACCCCTCTCTCTCCCCCTCCTCCTCCTCCTCCTCACACTCCCCTCTCCGCTTCATGATGGACAGAATCTCGCTCTGTTGTTGTTGCCGACTACACACACTACAGGCTGCAGAGGAACAATACCTGTCCATTCACTGTACTATCATATTTTCCTTTTTTCTTTTCTTTTTTACTTAATCTGCCGCCAAGTAAGTCACTGTTATCTCATGTGCAGTTGCGTAAGCCACAGACAGCTGGTCCTACTTTGCATGCATAACCCTCCACTCCCAATCTCTGCAATGGGTGGAGGAAAATAATCTGTGAAATGGCGTCTCCCGCCCGGACAGACTACACTAGAGGCTCTGGATAGTCATTAAGTAGGATGAAGTCCACCCTGCTGCTGACTCCAGGGCTGTTGTAGTTGTACTGTATTTGGTTGTATGTATTAAGTGCTTGGTCAAGCGCCTTAAACCAGGTCGCTTTTCCATCTGAATTATTAAAGGTGCACATTCTCACATTCGCGCGCATGCCCCCCAGCGACTGTACACATTACCTGCTCAGCTGCTCAGCCAACTGCCACTAAAGAGGGACACAAAGGCGAGAACTGTTTCCCTTTGTTGTGTTGTCGACCAAAACGCATGTAACAAAAATAAGCAAGTCAAGGTTTTCTGTTAAGATTCATATGAGCATGCTGTGTTGAAATGGTTTTGTAAAATATTGCACTAACATTTGGACGATACGGCAAAAAATGAATCACGATTATCGATAGATTTTTGATTCGATTTCAATTTTTCAGTAAGAAATAAATACATGTAGCAGATTCATGAACGTAGACACACCTTTTATGCAAACAAAAGCAAACGCTTTATCCTTTAACATACAAATCTCCCATTGTCACATCCAAACTGCAAAACTATAGGTTCTGTTCCTGCCAAAGAAATGGCTGTAAACCTGACGATTATAACGACCCATAATGATTATTGAGAATGACCATGGTAGAGATTGCGAATTGTTAAATTGTCCCATGTAGAGCACCTTGTGACAAATAAAAGTTATTGCAATTTGTTGCTCTTATCTCAACAACTCTTTTATAATCGGGCAACAATGCACTTTGTAAACATGTATATAACAAGCATGCGCATACATAGGCCTAATAGTATTTGCTTATACACATACATCCCCTGACTTTCAAATGAGGGCTCTTACCATAGCAAAGCTGTTTTGTTTTCTGCAGTGAAACAGCTTATTATATTCTATATCCCCTGGTGCTAGTTTGTCTTGCCCATTGTCATTTTAATCACTGCGTCTTTTGCCTTGAAATGTCAAAACATCTTCCTCACCATAAGGAGCCGTGCACTATTTTTAAACACAGCCCCTCTCTGTCCCTCCGTGTTTTGGCTTTCTGTACTATTAAAGCCACAGTCAGAGAGGCCTGCACAAACATCTCGAGCTAAAGCGCAGATCATATTCCCCCTCCGGAGCATGGCATTGCTGCTCGCTGCGGGTCACGGGCCGATTATCTCTTCCTGTCAGGAATGCAGAGAATTTCCTGTGTTTTTCGCCTCTTCCGGCCTCGTTAGCCGGGGCTTGAGCGTGTGACAGGGAGCCCGGACGAGGCGGGAGTGATTGACGAGGTATAGTTGTTACTTAACTTACTTTACAGCCCCGTAGAGCGAGGGCTAATTTCACAGAGCGCACATCAAGGGCGGTAATCAGGCGCACTGGTGTATAATATAGGGCTGCTCTGGACTCATGTCACTGAGGGGCTTTTCCTGGATAAAGCCATTTGAAAGTGTGTTCGGCATAAGTCATTTTATGTATTCAGTGGTGAAAGAATCACACATTAAAGCTGGGGTGTATCAGGTTTTTCCCATTTTCAAACCATGAAAAGACGGGGTGGTGGCGTTTTAACTGTTCTGGTTTCACAATCCCTACATCCTGAATGTTCATGTGAGAAGAGAAGCATAGGTTTTAAATTACTTCAGTCAAGGTAATTCACTTGGTATTTACCATACAGGACAGGCAGTAAAAGACAAGTCCTCATCAACTTAAACATGACCCTTTTTCTGTTGGAAGTGGAACACATTGCTTGTTGATGACTCACAGCTATGCATAAACATATGCATTACCCAGGGTTGTTTTTGTCGGCAGTATAGAGACGTGCCATGTTTTTACAGGGGGTGGTGGTGCAGGAGGTGGGGTGGGATGGGTGGGCTGTCAGAAAAACAGAGCAGGAGCTAAGAGTCTTAAAATTAAGAAACTACAATGAACAATAGACAGTAGAGCCTCCACAGTTTATCCACAGAGAGATCTGGGACGCTGCTGCCACAACAACAGGCCACCTGTTACTTGCAGGTGCGTAGCTTCGTAGAATATACAGGGAAACGAGATGAGCAAAATTGCAATTGTATTTCTTTTTCCGCAGATGTTTCACTTACAACGGTCTTAGTTGTAAATTGTCTTTACCTTATCATCACCGAAAGGTATCCTTCATAATTTCTAGGTGTACGATAAGTTGCATAATTTCTGAAACTATTTGCCAAATGTGCCTAGAGCCATTCATATATGTCGACTTGCACTGACTGATCCATCCAGTCATTCAGTGTCTTCATGTGTCTGTACTTTGGAGCAAATAGAGAAAACAATTGCCCCAAAGTACATACAATGTCCTGACTGGATGTTTTGACCAAGAGAATGACATGCACTGGTCTTTGAAATCTCAAACTGACTATAGGAAGATGACATATATGAACACATCAGACATGGATTACCAATCTTTTTGGCCTTTGCATGCCAAAAATGCCACACCAAAAAAACATATCTTTTTACATTTTACACCATTGAGAAGCCTTATTATTTCTCTAATACACAAGTCTCTGTGAAATAATAATGGAGGTACCACCACAGTGTACTACAAAAGATTCAGAGAACAAAGCAGAGGAAGCGCCGGCAGCCTGTCAGATTCAAGGAGCATCCTAAGTAGAGTCCTATCAAGATGCCAGTGCAGGGGACAAGTAAACCATCATTTACCCAAGTGGGCCCGAGGACACTTCAAAGACTCTGCCTGTTTTAAATTACCTCTTAAGCAATTAAAGAACCCGCATTTGAAATATCGTTTGTGACTTGTCAGATTTGTCCTTATAGTTAAAGCAAATCTGAAAATCCCTAATGCTGCGCTAATGGGAGAGTATGTGAGAAAGTAGGACACTTCAGAGACAGTGAAGGGTGGTGATGTAAGCAGAGACCTATATATGCAGGTTGTTTTCTCCCTTGAGCTTTTGAGCACTCAGCCATCCTGCCACACATACGTTTTATTATGTGTGGCATAGAGGTTATGTTTTATTCATTTGTTGGTCGGTCAGTAAAGAATTGTTGCAATACTATTTTTGTACTGCCTAGATGTCATATTGTGGTTGCGATGTAAAGAAGAGGTTTTCCTGTTTGTAGATGTAGGCCTAATGTAGTTTGTCTCAGTTGATAAACGCCAAACCACAAACCGATTTATACACAGTTCCCAAAACCTTACTTCCCCCTTTCAACACACTGGCCTCACAATTACATTCACAGCAAAAATATATAAAATGTTAATGTTAGAAAGTGTTTCTCCTCCTGATTTTAGTCCTAATAACGAAAATGCATTGTAGTGGGATTTACTTGTCAAGTGTCCTACGATCTTACAGACAAATGGGATTCTTGCCCTCCTAATCAATTCTACTACCTAATAAACAATCTATATCTACATTTATATTTGCACCCATTACTTTTTACCTTGCGTTTGCAGCTTATGGTAATCCAGGTGAAAGCTATTGTATTGCAGTAATGCCTTTGTGGACGTCTGCAATACTTAGATGATTATTACATGGCCTTCTGCACCAAGATGAGATGCTGAAACGAGTGAAGTGAGTTTCTCCACCGTGATATCATTAAAGTCTAGCCTTATCTTATTCCAAAGTAAACTATAGGAATTTATATGATATATTTTACCTCTATCACTATGGAGTACTCATTTTTGAGAGAAATATAAGTATTTTTTGGGGGTATTTTCCAAACCCGGTAGAGAAGACGCTTCAATTCAGTTAACTCCGCCCCTCTCTCCGCTCATTCCACATTTGCAGTATTATAAATATAAATATTGCTGCAAAAAGTGAAGTTACTTCACATGTGCAACACAGTTTCATAAATGGCTAACACACACGCTAACACGCGTTTTGATGGACTTACCGCTCAGCCTGGCCTCCCATCATCGGGTGTTTACGTTATGGCACTCGTGTTGGTTATAAAAGTTAATCCACTTTGATTCTGGCCAAGGTTCACCAAGCGTCCATCAGGTTGGTTGATATAGTAGCTGAATCCCAGAAAGAAATTCCAACTTCTGGCGAGTGCACTCTTCTTTAGGAAGGTTGAGTAGTCCTGTTCCTCTCATAGCAAAACCTGCATCCGTGACATTATCGTTGGGTAAGAAACAAGAACAGGCGTGTCCAGAGTAGTTTAGAAAGAGCTCCGTCTTCTCAAACATGACTTCTGTTTGGATTCTCCGCCAAAAACCGCTCTGGGGGTGTTTTTGATAAGGAAATAGCATAACAACATGGTTAAAAGCTCCAAAAAGTCGATTTTGCATATTTAATAAATCCTTTTCGTAGCCCCTCTGGGGGTAATACAAGTGTTGATGGATGATTGGGGGGTCTTTCATCTCCCCCTGGTGTCTCTGGCCAGAAAACCACAATTGCAACTTTCCCTGCTCCAGGGTCGGAGACGCAATACCCACTAATAGAATCACGAAGAAGAAGCTAACAGGCTAACGGGCAAAGCTAACTGCGGGCTAGCGCCACTTAAACCGTATTTACAGCCAAGTTTGAGTGAAAAAAAATATCTCCACTGTATCATTGGATGTACAATATCCCTCTCTCCCTTTGTCTTTTCGGTCAGCGTAGTATTAACTTTCATGGACAATTAAAAAACCGCAACATGCTACAACACCTGCAGTTGCGCTTATGGCCTCAGGGGCATAAGTTACTTAGTACTGCTTTATGTAAATATAATGCTTTACAATTATAACTATTATAACTATTATAACTTACTTCTTTGATGCTATATCTTGAGAGCTATTTTTGTCCACTGTGCCTCCAGTTTCCACTATAATTAAACTCAAAAGTGAATGTGTCTGCTACTCGGAGCACCATTTGGCTCGTATTTGCACAAGAGTCTGTGAAATGCCTAGTAAACAATGCTTTTTTATTTATTTACATTTTCTTTCTTTTCTTTGCTTTTCCACAGTCTCCCAGTCCAACAGCAGTCTGAAGAAGCATCGCAGCCGGAGCATCTTCAGCCCCTTTTTCTGCTGCTTCCGAAACTACAATGACTACCACGTCGAGCCTCCGTCCGCCAACAACAAGAGCCTCTCTCTGCCTCCGCCGCCCGAGGAGAACGGCAGCCCGCCCAAGGTGAGGTCCCACATCGCGCCCGGCCCCGCTCCAAATCACAGCTGCACAGCATCAGAACATATTTAGACCTGGCTGTGGTTATGAGTGGGTGTGACATCACTCAAAATGAAGGTTTTAGGGTTCAAAAACATAATTAATGGGTAATGGTGTGCAGCTCAGAACAATTGACACACTAAGCCCAGCCAAATGACAGCTATGTGTGGGAATTACTAAATAATTTAATTAACAAGAGAAATCCGAGTTTGAGTCAAGAGATCCGATAGCGCTTGTTTGGTGTTGTTACAGCGAGCGCTTGTTAAAGTTCTCCCGTACGCTCCTCCTATACTGAGGCCCCACTCTCGCCTGCTCTTGTGCTCTCTTTCTCTCTCTCTCTCTCTTTCTTTCCCTCCACAAATTTTTCCAGCTGCCTCAAACCCGTTGAACCCCGGAGGTTGTTTACCATCTACTGCTCGAAAATACGGGCTCCTTTCCCAACTTGCATTCTTCAATATCAGCCTACGCACTCGAAACTCACGCACAAAATCACACCCGCCGAGGCACTCGAAGGGATCCACATGTGCAGCAGAAGCAATGAGTGAAAGTCATGCCATTGACAACATTTGTCCAGATCCTGGTTTGGAAGGGTTGGGTTTGTCCCAGCGTTGTCCTGAGGATGTTTTGGCTCACTGCTGGTTTAGTGCATGTTTTGATTTGGGTACATTTTTTACAAGAACATTAGAGGTTTGAGGGATGTACTGCAACATGCAAAGGGATTGTGGATTTCACTTTATTCATACTGGTTTGAATGATCTGTTTATTGAAGCCGTTTCTCCTTGTACTCCCGAAGGTTTTTTCTGAGGTGTGTTGCATAATACTGTAGCTTGAACTCAGAACTGTCCTCCACATTTTCAAAGTCTATAAACCATCATCGAACCCAAAGTGTGTTCATTTCGGCGCCATTGATTTGTTAGCATGTTATTAGTGAAAGCTTCTATTTTCATTTTCTCATTCCCACTGCAACCTGCAGAGAGTGCGTACCAGGCCAAATCAAAATCCTGATTAACACGGTCCTCAGTCATCCATATGGCATTTTAAGTTTTAAAACGTGATCCTGAGGTGCAACAGTTATGCCTGATATGCGCACTGTAAGTACTCCTTTAGATGGTGTGTGAGTTAGACCAAATACAAATGACTATTTTTCAAACTTTGCTATGGTGGAAAACCCCAAAACGACGGAGAGCTTACACAAACATCCAAAGTGATGCACAACAAGACGTTTCTCAGCAAACACTGAACAGCGCTGCCAAAACCTCACTGCTAAAAATGCCCCGAAACGTACCCCATGTTTTCCCTGTCTGTTTACCCATTCATACTTTTCACCGCGTTGAGGAATGTTTCCCCCTTCGCAGACCCTACACATGTGGCCAGGACTGACCCGTTGCGGACCCCTCCTCGACAAATGGCATTGATTCAGGCTGAACCTGGCGAACCTGCCCATAAAAAGCCTTGTAAGCCTTGGTTTGGAGCTGGGATCCTGCCCGCGCACCGTCCCTCCCTGCACAGTGTAGTGTTGCTGGATTGCTGGCCAGCCGTATTTGTTACTATGGCAGCCCTGTTTGTTTTTGACTGGCGCGAGTTTATGTGTCCTCCGCTCTCCTCTCCCTGTCTGTGTGCGCCTGCCGCTGATTCAAATATTGATGTTTTTCTCTGTTTTTGCGGTTCTTTCTCTGCACCCTCTGTCTCTCTTCACGAGTCTTTCTCTATTCACTCTCCAGACCATTTGCTGATCTATAATAACTAAGCTTTTCCTTCTATCCCTATATTTTTTTAGCCTCTGTCTGGCTGTCTTCATTAGACACATAAGATTGTTTTTACCATTGAACTTTGTACCTTCTATGTAAAATTAGTTGAACATAGCTGTTTTAAGTGTTATAAATTCAAAGATCTCTGCACTTTTTTGCCTTAGTAACATAAGACAAAATCACATCAACGCAGATTCAGTTTGTTAGTTCTTATTAGTTTTTCTAAATGATTAAAAAACATTGCATAATGCATTGGAGGATACCTTATCTGTTTTGAGTCTGGATTTCTATTTGTTTATATGGTAAGAACCAAACATTTCCCTGTGGTACCTGTGGTCTAGACTCTAGAGTCACAAAATCAGCGACCGATGCCTGTGTCAGGCTTCAGATTGCACCACCAGTAGACAGGCAGCACCTCTCAATGACAGGATTGGAGATCAAGTGAATCAACCCTTATCTAGGGACAATACATTGGCCTGTTAATATGTATGTGTATGCCAGCTCATTGTGATTGTGTTTTTGGTAGAAATGTCCTAATTCAGAATTGTGTCACCACTGTTATACCGAAGGCAGGGTCACTTTAAAAAAAGAAATCTGAAAAGATAATTTGCTATATGGGTAAACAGTTGTTAGTATTCAAACACAATGTTGTTTCCTGAGAGAGCGCCTCGGGTTATGACAGTGTAACTAGCCTTTTATGATTACACTGCAAGTGCCTGCGAATGCCAATGCCCCACTGGGTCTCTCTCTCTCTCTCGGCCCGACCTGTATAGCTGTGCATGTGTAAATCTCATCCATCACGGCCCGGCGGGACGTCGCTCAGTGTCCTTGCTCCCAGGGACTTGTACCCACTGCACATCAGCATGTAGTCCCACCACAGCACATGATAAATACTGGCAACCTACCCTTGGCAGACTGGAAAAGCGCTAATACAGGAGCTTTAACCTTGACCAAGACCTTTTGTTTCATCTATATGGGTCATGTGTCTTTCTTGGTACAACTGAGGTTTTTAGTTTAGGTTTTTGCTCTAAAAATAGTATGTTTGTAAACTGCTGAAGACATTTTTGTCCAAAATACACAGTCTGTTCACAAACATTGGTTGTCTTTCACCTCTATAGCATCTAGCTTGTGTTTGCGTGTGTGTCCCACAGTCTGACCATCTGCCCAGTGCCAGCCTGTCACCTCAGGACACAGGGCAGGGGACAGGTGTCTCCTCCTGACCCATAAGGCATTCATCTTAGACAACATGATGTCACACAGAGTTGGGCGGTAGGGATTTTAATACTGATGCCAGCTACAATTAATGCCTCTCTGTCTTCAAATGGAGAAAATAAAAAAGCCCTGTCCCAAACTCGGATAAACATTGCTGTGTCAGGACGTCCTGTGCCAAACAACTGCGATTCATTTTGTGGCTCTACCTGCTCAATACTATCAGATGTGTACACCTGTAACATTTTTGTGTTTAAACTGATGTTATGTGTGTTGTCTCCAGCCTCCAGCCAAGTTCCTGCTCCCGGAGGTCAGTATAGCGGACTACGGAAAGAACTGTGTAGTGATCGACCTGGACGAGACCCTGGTGCACTCCTCTTTTAAGGTATTTCACACAAACTCTATAAAAGCTCATACCACCAGCCTTTTTTTATTATTATTGAAGATGTGTCATGTTTTTTCCTCTGCTCCGTGGGGCTAATAGGATTACACAGATGTAATTCCTGAAGGTGCTTTTCTTTACAGTGAATGTAATGACAACATGAAAGTAAACAGCTCGAGAATGTGCATCTTTTAGGCCTTTATATTTCGGGAGAAGCAGGGAGGCTAAGGAGCATAGTGCACTGTTGGTATGGCAACGGACAGTTTTTGTTCATCCCACCACTTGGAGATTAGTGCTAAAAGTTCATTCTGGGTTCACGGTCAAATAAACATGTAGTTTTGAATTTGGATTCAAGCTGTACCTTGGAATTCAATCGGTATTTGACAAAAACATGTGAACAGTCAATAATAAGCGGAAATGTTTACCAAGAATCTAAAAAGCAGCTTTCTTATGTTGCAAGGCAAGGGAACTTTATTTATACCGCACATTACTTACACAAGGCAACTCAATGGGAAACGTACACAATTACCATGTTACAACGTTGTTTTCTTGTCAAAAACATACCTGCAAAAGTATTCCTCTTCATTTACACAGTTTAGTTGTTTCTTCTTCTGCTATTGAAGTGCTATGGAGTTAAGGCAGATATTGTTTCGACGTAGACAGAATCTGAAAGTTTCCTTCACATTTTTAAATCCCATAATAAACCATTATCATTCAAACTGCGCATATCAGGACGCTAAATATTTGTTAGCATGGCATCGGTTAAATGTGGAGGTTCGCATAATACTGTGACAATTTGAAGAGTATTAGTGAAATTGTACGTGTCTATGGTCAACCTCTTAACCCCCACCTGAACCAAGCACATTTTCTCCAGTTTGGCATTATCCAAATCGAAAAGCTTAAAAAAAGCATCAAAATAGCGACAAAAAACGAGGATGAAAACACAACAAAAATGTGACAAAAGCGACAAAAACGCAACAAAAAAAGGGGCATAAATGTGGCGAAAACACGACAAAAAAGTAATGAACTAGCAACAAAAAAGCAACATAAAACGGACAAAAACACAACATAAAAGCGACAAAAAAGTAACAAAAAACTACAAAAACATGACAAAAAAAGCGACAAAAATGTGACCAAGATAAAAAAGGTTACTATCACTTTTGTAGGTCTTAACTTTCAAATAAAGTATTACACTGGCCTACCGGCTGTAATCTCCTGTCGAGAAGCTTTTAGATTTGGGTAAAGCCAAACTTGAGAAAATGCACTCAGTTAAGGTTAAATCTGTTCTGCGGAAACACTTAGCGTTCTTGTTTTTCACCCAGACCAGCCTGGCTGTAACTTACGTGAGGCAACCCAAAGGTTAGTTCCAGGCAGAACACAGGCGGCGCATTCCTGGTTTGCATTGGTAAGGAAGGAAAAATGTACACATTCCTGGGACCCGCCCTTCACAAGTCTCATGGCAGCGGGACGGGACCACAAATACACGGGCGTTGCTCTGTAGCCTCAAATGACCGCGGGTGAAATTCCCAGAAATCCCGAAAGCCTATATACTCCGAAAGGTTTTGGGTTTCACGATGAACAAAGCCAGTCAGAAACTCGCCTGGCGACTGCTTTCACGCTTTGATCGACCGTGTAGAGCACTGGTTGTCAAACTTTTTTATACGACTAGAACTTCAGAAAATACTGTATGTAACCTTCAAAATAACAACTTTATAGGGCCTGATTTGAGCCTGAATTAGGACTACGCCAGGGCTAAACCAGGATTATGCAAAGACAACCTTTGGATGGAAATAGGTTCACTCATTAGTATTATTGAAGAGCCCTCTGTACTTTAAATGTACTTACACAACAGTTAGAGAATCACTGCAAACATAACCATTGTGATCACAATCCTTTCGAATGTTTTTCGAATAGGAAAAGAGCCACACGCAGCATTTTCACTTCCCTTCTGACCCTGTAGCACATCCGCTTGAACAAAAAAGAAAAAATCTTGTTTGTGAAATCTGTAGATATATTAAAAAAAACATGATGTAGCAACTCAACATGGGAGAATCCAGTAAATCCGAGTGGGATCATGTCACACACACAGCGCAGATGCATGGGCAGAAAATAGCAGCATTACATAACGCATGACATCCTATGCTGCGTCTTTATGATATGGATGAGAGGATCAACCCAGAGCCTCGAGGATTAGCTCCAGATTGTGTTAAAGTGGCTATAAACAACACAGCACGTAATAATAGCGTTGGATTGGAAAATCTGTGTTTTGACAAGCTTCGAGCAAATGTGAGCGAGAAATGCAATTATGGATAAATATATTAAACTCTGAGCACGGGCTGCATGGTATGTAATTGACAGGAGGGGGAATTTGATTTTAGTTTTTGTGTCGAAGGCCTTTGACAGCTGCACACATTTCCAGATGGCCAATGGAAATACCATATAAATAAATTACAAACATGCATAAGCTACACTGGCTCAAGTAAACATTTACAGTGGGGCCGATTTACTGAGCCAGGTGCACATGAGATTTTACATGCGTGTCGCACCTGATTTATCATCAGAAACTGTTGACATGTGTACAAATGCTTAGCAAATCAGACTCTTATACAATACAGATCCGAAATCTTACATGCACCCAAAAAGGTATGATATTATTCATAAATCTACACATAAATGTTACAAATAGATACTTACAACCTTTGAGGGCCCCATGTTGTGTCTTTACAGTGGCCCTCAAACCCCACTTTGGGAACCACTGGGGTTCTTATTACACATTTTGAATCAGAGTGCAAAACGCAATTGTTCTCCAGGAATATTGCGCAGGGATTTGCAAAAAGCTGAAGTGTGGGTGGGTGGGATAACAAGACTCAAAGTTGTGCAACCGATGTGCTGCGTGAATATTTTCTAACCTACATCTGTTTCGGTGGTGCAATAACAATGTGGTCTGTTTGAAACACATTTTGAGTGGAGGAGATGCGGACTCATATATAAAATATAGCCAAGGGGTACATTGGATGCTTTAGTTGTGCATTTAAATAGCTTATGCTCCTGATCCAGGCCTGGTGGTTCTTGAAAAGTCAATCATTTCATGAGGTGGTGCTTGGTGTGAAAGGTTTGAGAGCCACCGCGGTAGCCTGATTGAAATGCCATGTAGATGATGTATGTACAAAGGAAATGCCACCACTTTAGCTCCAAATCTCAGAGCAGCTCATCCTTCACTATTGTTTACTTCCCCGCTCCCTGTTGTTTTCCCTTCTCTCGCACATTCACTGTTTGTTTTCTCTCACTCCTCCATCTCCATATCTGAGGCCCCTCCACAGCCTCGCGCTGAGCAGCTGCTGCGTTTTTAGTTTTTTTTGTTTTTCAGTCAATCGAGTGATTTCGGCACAAGAGCAATCGCCTCCTCCATCTGTGGCTCCCTTCGCTCTTCGTACGAGTCACAATCACAATGTCTTCTGGGTTGTCAGTACCAGACCGTCCAAGGCCGGCTCACAAGGGCTTCATACAACTGCTCTGTTTCTTTATAATCTTGTGGAGTGGGCGAATAGACAGATCACAGAGAGTGCACCGAGTATTCCTACAGCAAACACCCCCCTGCTGGACGGCCCTGAACTAAACCGTATCGTAACCTCCAGTACAGGGATAATTAAAATGGAGTCTGAAAATGATTTACTAAAGAAAAGAAATCGGTTGAAAGGGATTGAATATTATTAGACAAACTGATGATTCTTGAAATATGGATTGCGTCACCGAATATTGTAATAATAACGTGCACCAAAACAACAGTATTGCCATAACATTATATAAGCTTTTATATTGTGCAATGTCCACCTTTTGCGTCTCTGATGTTGAGGCCCTCTTTTGACCTCACCTTTCTTCGCGCTTGAACCCACTTGAAACAGCACAAACTTTTATCTTCAAATGCTGCCCTAAGTTTCTCTGACACCTGTTTCCCGCATCGTTTCCAAATGTCATCTGTGCCGCCCACCTCGCCCCTGTCATCCTCCTCTCGGCTGCTCCTCATGCGCTCCGCGTACCTCCTTGAAGATGACAAACGTCGACGCCGGTCCTCCTGTGCGCCCGCTCGTGTGTCATTCCGCTCCTGGCGTCTCCCTGGAGTCTTGCCGGGTTTTTTATTTAATGCTGTGATATTGAGAACTGGAGCACAGGGAACCACAGTGCGCATAAAGCATCCCTACTCCGCCTCGGGCTTTTTACAGTGTGGGTTCAGGATGTTTTCATACTTATTTTGAATTATTTCTGTTTCATTACGTTGCAGTCTGACACTAATAGTTAAACTTTCTAAATAATATAAATTGGAACATTTCCGAATAAAATGTGAGGATAGACAGTATAGTGACGTATTCAGACTATGGTTGAATGATGAATACGATATGCGATAACTGTCATGAATATTGCGATAATGATGTGATTGCGATATTGTTTTTAACCTCTTAACCCCCACCTGAACAGAGCACATTATCTCCGGTTTGGATTTACCCAAAACAAAAACGAGGATGAAAATACAACAATAAAAAAAATAATAAAACAATAATTAATGAAACCATTTTAAATACGATCCATAAAATTTGGATACACATTGTTAGCAAATATTGTGCCAACTCAAGACTTTAAAAGTACTCAGAACTACTACTTAGAAGCAAAGCAAGCTTAAAATGTAACTATATTTGGGAAATATATATTTGTGCATTTGTTTATTTGGTCGGGACAGTGCATGTTAATGAACACACACAATCTCTGTGGCTTCTTGTGATATGGATATTGTGTCACCTCATATCATTATAGCAATAATTTGACAATTTGGCAGCACTATTTCAGGCCATATACAACAACTAAACCCAGACTTCAACATAATAGCACAGGATGAAAGAGAAGGTTATGTACCTTTTGGACCTTGTTGTACAGTTGTATTTCACCTGAGTTGCACTGTAAAAATAAATCTTTTCTCTCCGCTTTGTCCTCTGCAGCCCATCAGCAACGCAGACTTCATTGTTCCCGTGGAGATTGATGGCACTGTTCATCAGGTATTGGAAGGACTGCAGTGAAATCGGACACTTTTTGGTTGTTTATTGTAGGAACGTCTTTGGAAGTTTTAAGATTCATTGCCTTTTAAGTAAGTGTAGTTTTCATCCAAAAAGCGAATACTCATGTACTGTATGTAGCTGTCCCCGCGTTCAAGTAATCCAGGATAGGCTGTGTCTCAGTTGGCCTGTTCTAGATTACTTGCACTTGGTGTCAGTGACTGTCAACAAATTGCAATTTAAAAACATGACAGAGGCCAATCAGTCAGGTTTTTGTTAAATTATGTATTTTAAATGGCATATTTTAAGGGAAGGCGCTACCATATGGCTAATTAACATCCATCAGTCTTTTAAACTTTCTTTCTGCACATGTGAATAAATACTGGATAGATAATAAGCAGCATGGTCCTGTTAAAGGGTTTTATTTGTCTATGTAAGCTGATGTGTGATTTTTCTTTTCATTATCAGGTCTACGTGCTGAAGAGACCCCACGTGGACGAGTTTTTGCAGAAGATGGGAGAGCTGTTCGAATGTGTGCTCTTCACTGCGAGCTTGGCCAAGGTTTGTGTTTCCACCTCACCTGCCTCACACTGCCCCTGGTGTGCTGCTTTTTTTTTTTATTATCTTACTGTTGTGTCTGTATTCGGTCCCGCTTTAGTATGCTGATCCCGTGGCCGACTTGCTGGACCAATGGGCGTGTTTCGGGCGCGCCTCTTCAGGGAATCCTGTGTTTTCCACCGAGGAAACTATGTCAAAGACCTCAGCCGCCTGGGCCGAGAGCTCAGCAAAGTCATCATCATAGACAACTCACCTGCCTCGTACATATTCCACCCGGAGAACGCAGTAAGTCCAACGACAGGGGGGAGGGTGCAAGGTGGCCCATTCTTATGTTATACAGTGGGTTTAGGAAGTATTCAGACACTGCTGTTTGAGATTGAACAGCTATGATTGAGGGTAATGGAAAAGGTTTGCAGTTTTTGTATGTGTCCTGAATACTTACTGTGACATTTTTGTTTTGATTTATTTGTATTTTGTCAAAAACTTTGTAATTTCTTCTTTTTTTTTTACTCAGTGAGTGTATGAATTTGCCTAATACGGAAGAAATGTATATGATGTTGTATCAGACAGCTACATAATAAAACTCTCTGAACCCATTTGTAAATTAATTAGATCCATTCAAGATCCGATTTGTAAAGAATTTCTCCTCACGTTCTCACTCATACGTCATATGATGTAAGTCCTTTGAGGGGACTGATGGGCGAAAAGCGACAGAGGAGAGAATTCGCTCAACACAAATCAATTTCAGGCAGCAATGTTTGAAAGCCTGTACTTTACTGTACAATTCCTGGTCAATCTCACAATGAGAAGGTATCAGTTGCAACTGCTGTAGTAGTGGTTATTTATTAGGCCCGAGCCGGACGCAGTCCCCGGCAAGGGACTATTGTTTTTGGTTTTCTAAAGGATTTCTCCGTCAACTATTGCATTTTTGACCCACTAAATGTCGCCGAAAACTCACCAAATTTGGCGGAGACATTTGGGTGGCGTGAAAATATATGGAAATGGATGAATTGGCCATGCCCAAAACAAAATGGCTCGACAGCGCCCCCTCAAAGTTGACCCCCATTCAAATGAAAACGCGCGTTTTTCGACATTGGCTCAAACCCTTCGAGTTGCACTGTAAAAATAAATAAGGTGAGTGCGCAAATGTTGAGAGTCCTAATCTTGAACAAAAACTCGAACATCAAAGTGGAGGAGAGATACGCTCAAGGGACAGCACGACCTACGCGCCCCAGGTTGTGCCGCCTTCCCAGCCTGCGAACGGCGCACTGGCCACTTGGCACAGTATGTTTAGCTCCGTGCGTATTTGTAGCTAAAGCGTTCGGTCCGATCCATCTCGCAGAATGTCAGATTCTACACAAATGTAGAGAGTCCGCATCTAGGTGGACAGAAGACTCGTGCATTGTTTAGAGGAGGAGAAAGGAGCTCGGAGAAGCGCACGAGTTACGCACTCCAGATAGTGCCATCTGCGGCCTGCTACGGGCGCGTTGGCCACCTAGCATAGCGCTGTAGTTAGCTCCATGCATAACCAATCCCATCTCTGAGGAATTATTATAAAGGAGTGCTAATAGCCCAGGACAAAGAACTGAAAATTGAACAATGTATACAATCTCCGCGTTAGTTTTTATCTAAATTAGTCTTTCAGGTCGGACCTTAATGTGAACCGTACAGTCGAACTTCCGGCTATACGCAAATCGACAAATGAGAGACTTCACAAACTTGTATGTCTGTATTCACATTGCCTTTACCTCTGACTACATTTTGAATGCCCATTTTCTCTACTACACTTCTAGTTCATCTAATAGGCTTGAAGAACCAATTTTAATACCAATCAACACATTATCTGATTATGAGACAAATTCCAGAGGAGGATTGAGCCGAGGCATTGTTGGACATTTTATTACATTTCTGCCGTTAATGCATTCTAGATATTAATTATTGAAACTGTATAACCATATTCAAACCACCCATCACCTATTGCGCTAAATTTTATACAAATGTCAGGTTGGCTTCTTTTCTTGATCAAAATAATAATGAGGTCTTCTTGTCTGTTCTCCAGGTCCCGGTGCAGTCGTGGTTCGATGACATGACCGACACTGAACTGCTGGACCTCATTCCGCATTTCGAGAGCCTAAGTAAAGAAGAGGACGTTTATAATTCTTTACAGACTCTGAGGAACAGGTAGCGAAAGGACCACGGACTTCCTTAAGTGGACAGTTTTGACCTCTGTGTTTGAAGAAATGCGTCGATCACGCATCTGTACAGGACTTCCACTGCAAATAAGATTACTGTATGTATAGTATAATGTTTCTAAGTACTTTTCTAACAGATAAAGGACATTTTACAATGCTATTGAGTATTTTACTTACCAAAAACAGTCTCACTACTCACTGTTTTGCTTTTCAGATGGGTTAAATTTTAGTTTTTTGAGTTGAGCCGTGCTATGCAGGCTGCCGTTTCCCTCCTGACCTTTTGGTTCAAATGACTGTGATTTTATTTCCTTCCCCTCATTTTACAGAAAGAAGTGCCTTCATTACTGAGCTGACGTGAATGGGGTGCACATTTTGTATGCTGCAATGTATAAAAAAAATCTCTCAAATTAACTGCTACAAACAGACAATACAAATCTGAATTCTGTCTTTTAAATATGGGTGATATTGAATTGACCAAAGATCTTTACGATTCTATGTGATTTGTGGCTGGAGAAGTTCTTGTACATTCTTCAAGATGTTGAAAATTAAATGACTAAATGTGATGAAATTACTGTCCAACAATAAGTGTCCACATAACAGTATTGACTAGCTTAGGTTATATGATATTCTATTTATTGGGGCAAAGGGTGTTGGTGTAAAGGATGCTGTCAAACGGTGTACTGTACAACATTATTAAAGTTGCAATTTGCACACTGTCACATTGTTTCATGGATTTCAGTTGAGACACTTCAACCCCTATGCCCAATGAAGAGGCCAGTTAACCTCTTGCCTTAACCGAGTGACTTCACCCAAATTTAAAAGCTTCTTGACTGGCGCTCACAGCCTATAGGCCAGAGTAACACCTCATTTGAAAGCTGAGACCCACAAAACTGATCTAAACTGATCTTTTTCCTTGCGTTCTTGCCGTGTTGTCGTCACTTCTTCACTTTCTTTTTCATCTAATTTTTTTTTACTTTTTTTTTTCCGCTTTTGTTGAATCTTTTTGTCACATTTACACTTTTCTTGTTGAGTTTTGTCACATTTTTGTGTTTTTTTGTCACTTTTTGATACTTTTTTGTAGCTCTTGTGTTTATTTTTTGGGGGGCTTTTTTATTGTGTTTTTGTCACATTTTACTTGTTGAATTTGTGTCACATTTTGTGGCTTTTTGGGCCACTTTTTTTGCGTTTTTTTATTCTTTGTGTGGTTTTTCTGTTGCCTTTTCATCCTTGTTTTCTTCTTCTCGTCACAATTTTTACGCCCTTTTCAAGAAGCTTTTAGATTTGGGTAAAGCTGAAGTAGAGAAAATGTGCTTGGTTCAGGTGGGTGTTATGAGGTTAAAACAGAAAGGGCATCTCACTAGTTTCTTTGTAGTAATCTCTGCTGCTAGATAAAGATAGCAGCATTTTTTAATTTTAATTGCATCTTCTTGCATATGCTGCGCGTCTTTAACAGAAAATAGTTATAGTAATCTTATGGAAAGCCATATCTAAAATGTATTGTGTATAAACTAGACAAACCACCTGGGAAGGGGATTATTTAGGATGACCTCAACTACTTAGCTCAGAGAAAGATCTTAATTGGTCAAGGGATTAGACTGCCAATGTTTTTGTTTCTACCACTGAGGCATTTTGTATCTCTTGAGTTTAGAACATGTAACTGTAAAGCTGTTATTATAGTGCACAATGCAGGTAATATCAAGTGTCAAAGTTGGGTTAAAGGTTATAGTCTGATCTATTTTGGGTCAAAATTAAAAGTGAATTCATATTGTGGTCATAAAGAGGTTAACATGCAACCACTCAGCTCAGAGTCTTGTGAACTTTTAGCTTCCGCTGACGTCTCACAAGTGGATTAGGCATTATACAGTATGCAGCTCATTGTTCCAACCTGAAGAATTCTTGCCTTTTCACTCCCAGTGTACCACCATGCAGTGCAAAGAAGTAAACATCATGTGTTTATGAAATTGCGAACATTGACAACATATTACAATGGCATCCAGGAATGAAAATGCAAGACCATGGCTCAAGGTAAGAAACTCTGCAGCCCATTAAGTGAAGACCATTATGTAACATGAGCACGCGCTTGGCTGTCTCTGAAGACTGTAATCTTTCACTTCTGAAGAAAAAATAGAAGTTCACTACTGCTACTACTTTGTTGATTAATACTAGGGCCACTACTACAGTATTATCAGTCAGTTTTATCGCTATTTTAAATAGCGGTACTTTGTGTTCGTAGAGTTTATATTATAGAAGTAACAGCTAGTCACATTATTATGAGAATGATCATTGTTTGTGCAAGTCTCTTGGAGATAATTTAATTACTACTTTATCAATAACATTGGTTTACTGTGTTTCTCTCTCTCTCTCTAGCTTGTATCACGCACAATAAAGCATAATAGTAAACAGAAGCTGCTAGCGGGGGACATTTTCTGTAAAGTCTGAAAATGTCAAGCATTTCTGCCCTCGTCACACTGTATGAATAGGATTTAGCCCTCTGATGTGTTTCCAATGGTACTACAGCTGGTCCTCACATCCAATCCCCAAATGGCTTGTGCTGCTAACTTTTGTGAAAGGATAATTGGGTCAATTGTTTGGCTCATGTGATATTCCCAGTGCTCAGTCAGCTGTAAACAACAGGACAGTTGTCCAGAAACAGTGGACAGTGTGGGAATAGTTTTACTCAAATTGTTTAGTGGCATACACTTAGCCTTAGGAATTGGTTTGCACAGCCATTCAATCAAAGTTCCAACAGATTCAGTCTATTGTAGATTTAAGTTCCCACCAATGTCTGCTGTGGTGTCCTTGGGCAAGACACATCCCATCACCTCCAATGAATATGATATACATTTGTATAATATACATATTATGTGGTTCCTGATGTAAAGTGCTTTGTGTGCCCAATGGAGGAAAAGCACTAGATATATTTAAACTGTTTTACCATGCAATATCAGCAGAAGCAGTAGTACTTCGGGTAGTAGTTCTATTAGAAGTAGTAATAGTGGTGATAGTAGTCGTGATAGTGGTAATGATCAGGGGTTATGAAAGTGAACCGTTGGTGGGTAGTACTCAGTTACAAAACTTTTTGAAGTAACTGTACTTTTGCAAGTAGTTTATCCATACAGTACTTTATACTTCTACTTGAGTAATGTTATAATGAAGTATCTGCACTCTTACTTGAGTAAAAAAGTAACTTTTCAAACTCTCCATTCTGATGTATTTTATGTTTTGTCACTTAATTATTCATACAAACAATTATATGTATAATCTTTGAAAATATTACAATTTCCGTGTTATTTCATGTTTTCTATAATTTATGTCATGACTGAAACACGAATCAAACTACCAAAGCAATTACTCAGTTAATCACAGTACTCAAGTAAAATTCTTTCCAAGTAATTCTTTCCTCTTACTTGAGCAATAATTTTTGGTCCACTACCTTTTACTTCAACTCGAGAAAAAAATGTTTTAAAGTAACTCTTGCTTCAATAAATAATTTGGCTACTCCCACCTCTGAAGTGGACTTTGGGAGGAGGTCGCTTATATATGGCTATGCGCCATATATAAGCCTATAAAGTAGATCATGACACATCATGACACAGAGGTTACCATAAAAAGTTGGCAACACAAACCTCTTTCTTTTCAAAGGCAAACATAACGCTTTAACCGCACAATAATACTGTATGTCTACTTTTATTTGAGAAATAACAATATGGATTCAATCAGTGATCTTCAACACGTTTTCCATAACCATCATTTTCAATACAGCCAACAAGCCGCTCTAGGTGAGTGGTATGTTTGAGGTTGAGGGAACTGTAAACACGAGGACCGGAAATTACAGGTGTGTTTGCGCGTGGGTGTGGAGACAAACATGTCCCGCCCCTCTGCCTTGAGTAGGAAGAGGAGAAAGGTGTGCTGTACCTGGCATGTTATACGCGACTGCATCACACTCACTCTCAGCTCCATTATTTGCAGGAAAACCGGCCTTCTCTGAAAAAAGGACAGCAACATAAGGTAAGAAGTCAAGATTTTTAATAGCCTACGTTCTTTTTTTTTCAAATTATAAAAGATAATCATAAAAATTAAGAAAACAGAAGGTACAAATAAATCTCTTAAGAAGTTGGTGTCTATATAAATTCATATGGTGTCAAAGCTATATTTGTGCATACGTTAATAATCAACCTATAATGATTGCCTTTCATTTTATTGCGTGTGATATTGCTCTATTTGATATTACTCCCCTTGTCCTCGCTAATTGAGTGGACAACATGGTAAATGATGCGGGACTAGTTTTTCCTGTCGCAGTACTGCCTCTTATGCCCCATCTATTCTCCAGTTATTTGCTCTGCTTTTATTATAGAGATTAATAGAGGATCAGATTGCAAACATTGACTTTTGTTTGTTTGTTCTTTTCCCAGTTTTGTTAAAAGAACTAGCCAGTGCAGTTGTCCCATGTATAGGGCATACATGGGACACCTGCACTGGCTCGTTCTTCTGTCAATCCAAACGGCCTGCATCATATCAATGTCCAACTGTTATTTGACTTTTGATCAAAATTTTCAGTAAGTCAGGATTAAAATGAGTCAGGGTTTGTTTGAAATACTCAGGACGGAACCCCTTTGATGTGATATGGCAAAATATGACTTTATGTATTTTCTAAATGATTCATTGTTAATAAGTCAAATATTGGACAAGATCATTGGGTGTGGCTGCCCTTGAATGGACGCCAAAGGTCAAGAGTTCTCATAATGACAAAGACAACGGTAAAATGTACATTTAGTATATGTGCAGTACTATATTAATTTTGTCCTTTAATTTTAAGATTTATTTCTTCTTGTAAACATATTATATAAAAACAGCCTTGACATTATACTGAAAAGACTATACTTTACTACTTTACACTGTACTATGTTCACATTGCGACGGTGACCGTTTTGATTTGGTAAATGCCAAAGTCTTGATCTTGGTTAATATTAAAGCCATGACCTCACATGCTCTCACTATCAGTTAAACCTATCCATAGTTTATTATCTATAGCAGCTTTAATTGTTTTATTGAATTATATCACAGTGCTCATATTCATTGAGCAATCAGGTGTTGGCAGATCATTTGTATATTTTACTGTGGTTATCTCCCCGCAGCCTCCACACAGCGTTGCACTTTAGGCGTCTGTCCTGCGTGTGGTGGGTGAGACTGTGTGTATTTGACTATCACTGCGGTTGTTCCCCATACACTGGGATGCAGAGCGGAGAGGCGGCTGATTGCTCAACTTGTATGTTGCTATGGCACCAAGCTGACTCCCATTTGGGGATTAAAGATGTCGCGCTGTCACACATCCAGGCGCTTCGAGAGGGCTCACTGTCTTTTAGAGCCATCTGTTTCCCCTGAATGGATATGGGAACTTGTAAACATGGCCAACAAGGGGCAGGATGCAGCCTCACTTTGTGTTGAAGGAGCTTTGAGGGAATGTAATGAGCGGCTGTACAAGACTGTTCAGTAACATTTGCACTTCACGCAGTGGGAAAACAGATAAACATCTTGATTGTAGCATCACCTGGACAACTCGTGCTGGGCCCATACCAGGAGAATAAAGAGAGAGATTCGAGAAAATTGACAGAAATTAAATTGATAGCCTATGAAAAAGATAATTTGGTGTTGTGACCCTGAGATTTTGTTACAAAATGATCACATTTCAATAGCTCCCTAAATAACATTATTGCTGTTAATTACTTGTATGTTGTGACCGTCATATCTGTGTTATACCTAATATTATACTATATAAGACCATAGTTTCATCATTATCAAATACCATTTGCACTACATAGCTATAAACTACAGATGATGCTCAAGAACCTTTTTTCTACCATGGACAACTCCTGTATGACTAAGAGCTTACACAAACATACAAAAGAATGGCTATTTATACAATTAATTTCTGTGAGCTTTGTAGTAGCAGTGATCAATTCAAATTACAGTTAAGCTTTAGTTGTCATTTGTTTTCAGTTCATCCGAACAATGAGTGACGGTAAAAAGGACACCTTCCGAAATGTCAGCCAGAAACCCGGTCTGCAGATATGGACTATCAACGTGAGTCCAACCCAAAGAACAAAAAACAGCAGTCTGTGATTTACTGTTACTAACTTGTGTTTATGTAAATGTGCTGCTTGTGATGCAGAACATGGAGATGGTGCCTGTTCCAGCCCAGGCGTACGGTAACTTCTTCGAGGGAGACTGTTACATTGTTTTATTTGTGAGTGCATTTGCCACTGATTTCCCCAGAGGCCACACAGAGAGGCCTAATGAAGGTCTGCGCATGCCTGACATGTTTACTTGTCCCACCAGATAACCAAAGGTAAGGGTTCGGGACAGAGTGCGGACATTCATTACTGGATAGGGAAGTCCTCCTCTCAGGATGAACAAGGTGCGGCAGCCATCTACGTGACTCAGCTAGACGAGCACCTGGGGGGCTGTCCTGTCCAGCACAGGGAGACCCAGGGCTTCGAGTCGGCCCGCTTCAAGAGCTACTTCAAAAATGGACTCACGTGAGTAACAAATAACAGAATTCTTATTACGACATTTTATGACCAATACAGTTGTTATTTGGTTTTCTACTACGACTGTATTGCTTAGACCTTCAACTACATTAAAGCTGCTGTTGCTCAAAAAGTGTGATATTCTCCCTCCTGCTACTTTCTCTTCAAATGTTAGAATTGTCACTTTTGATTTTGAGGAGACTGCTCTACTTGAGACCTAAATTTGTTTGAGAAATAGTTAAATCTGGGGTACCTGACTTTTTGTTATTGTAAAATAAATGTGTTTTTACCACCACAGATTGTGTTGTAAACACAACAAAAACAGACCTTGTTGCATGGGCTTCACCTGTTTTGTTTATTGAGCAATAGAAGATAGAAGTAGAACCTAAATCAGTGAAATTTATTTTGGGGGTGGAACCCCCTTCTTTGCCACCGCTTAAAGCTGAAAACAGGCGTGAAATATAAACAATTTGCTTGAACAATTCGGACATGCAGGAGGGATTGTGAGAGCTAGAAATTAGTTTGGTCCAAAACGAAAAATTTCAGAGTTCGTGCAGGAAAAATCAAGTGCCCCAGCCGGGTGGCAAACTCACAGTGCTGAGGCTGGCACAGTGACCTCCATATTTGTTACATAATTAACCACTAGGCCATCGTGCAATTGATTATCAAAACAATTTGATAATCTAAGATATAATATTATTTGATGTAGCACATTAAAACATTTTTAGGGATTTTTTAATCAAAGAAATTA
Organism: Neogobius melanostomus; assembly: GCA_007210695.1. NCBI lineage: Eukaryota > Metazoa > Chordata > Actinopteri > Gobiiformes > Gobiidae > Neogobius > Neogobius melanostomus. The sequence continues at coordinate 807,243 of VHKM01000035.1, read as the reverse complement.
CACTTTGTTTTTAAACCAATATTCAGAGGTCAACATTTATCCTAAGTTGCTCTGAGATCCCTTATTTTTTTATTTTTTTTTATTTATCTATTGGATTATTTGGTAGGGACAGTGCATGTTAATGAACAAGCCACACCAGACTGTAGGCTTAGGCAAATTTCCATCCGTCGTCCCCCATGCACACTCTCAAACACATTCTCATTCATCCTGGCCTATTGTTCATGTTTTGTTCATGTTCATGATTGTGTCCGTCCTTCCGCACGCAGAGCCGTGTTCATTTATTACACTTGAACTTTGCTCACACGCACCACTTTCTCTCTCTCTCTCTCTTTCTCTCTCTGCAGATACAAAAAGGGCGGCGTGGCTTCGGGCTTTAACCACGTTGAAACAAACTCGTACGATATCTTGCGATTATTGCACGTCAAAGGGAAGAAACATGTCACTGCGGCTGAGGTACGACACAAGCATTAGGATTACACGTCCCCTCATAACCTCCCACTGTCGTGATCATACACTTCACACAGGCACTCAGCAAGGGGTATTGGCACTCCCTCCTAAATAAATCATGGTTTACTTATTACCATAGCTGTCAAGGGTGGTGTCAGTTTCCAACAGTGTGACAACAGTGATATTACGCTGTGATATTACTTTTCAAACATAGCATTTGTTTAAGTCATAAATTTAATGGTTTTGTGACAGCATGTTTAACCTTGTGTCCAGGTGGAGGTGTCATGGACGAGCTTTAACAAAGGAGACATATTCCTGCTGGATGTGGGGAAAGCCATAGTGCAGTGGAATGGGCCGAAGAGCAACAGAACAGAGAAGCTGAAGGTATGTCATGGTTGTGTCACTTATATCCACTAGTACGCATTGGCTGATACTGATTGCTATTGCTTTCGTGCAGGCCGTCTTGTTGGCCCAGGACATCAGAGATAGGGAGCGGGGCGGCCGCGCTCAGATCTGTTTGGTGGAGGGGGGAGACGAGGCGGGCTCTCCTGAACTTATGGAGTTCATGACCTCTGTGCTGGGACAAAGAAAGGGGGTACTAAAGGACGCCATACCTGATGACCAACCAGGCCACGCACAGAACAGCTTTGTTCGACTCTACCAGTAAAAAACAGCATAGTTTTATTTAGTTTTTAATCATTTGTTTTTGTACATCTATAACTGCTTTGTACTATGTCTTAGAGCTTTCGAAGAAAGTGGGAACCTGGTCATCCGAGAGGTGGCCACTCAGCCCCTGACCCAAGACTTGCTTCTGTCCACTGTAAGTAGCACCTAAAGTTCTTCTCCTTTCCTGCACATTGCTTACTTTTCCCTCAATACCTTTTCCTGTTTACAGGACTGCTACATCGCAGACCAGAATGGCTCCAGTGTGATGCTGTGGAAAGGCAAACACGCCTCACCTCTTGAGCGACGAGAGTCACTGAACAGGGCAATGGTAACTGTTTTACTTGACATCAAGTTTAGGTTGAAGTCTAATTGCATTACCTTAATGTTGCATTTATAAAAAAATATATTTTATTTATCAGGGTTATATAAAAACCAAAAATTACCCAGCCAGCACCCGTCTGGAGGTGATGAGTGAGGGAGGGGAAACGGCCATGTTCAAGCACCTCTTTAAATCCTGGAAAGACAAAGGGCAAACCCAGGGTCTGGGCACCACGCACACTGTTGGGAATATTGGTAATGTTTCTGAACTCTGACTATGTGTAGAAAAACAAAATCCGGATTATTAAATCATTTTTTCTCTTCAGCCAAAGTGGAACAGGTGAAGTTTAACACCATGGAGCTTCATGCACGTCCAGACATGGCGGCAAAGCAACGCATGGTGGATGATGCCACTGGGGACGTGAAGGTAAGGCTGTGTATATTAACTGTGTTGCCATTGTTATTTTAGCTCATTTCTGTTTCTGTCCCAGATATGGAGAATTGAGGACTTAGAGCTTGCTGAGGTTGATCGGAGCACATACGGACAGTTCTACGGAGGAGACTGCTACTTAGTGCTTTACACGTACATGAGATCAAACCAGCCGCAGTACATCCTCTACATGTGGCAGGTACAAAGCTGCCTCATCCATAAATCCACAAATGTTTCAAACTGCCACTTATAAACACAATTTCCACCGTTTAGGGTCGCCATGCAACCAAAGATGAGATCACAGCAAGTGCCTATCAAGCAGTCAACATCGATAATAAATACAACGGTGCCCCAGTGCAGGTCAGAGTGGCCATGGGGAAGGAGCCGAGGCATTTCATGGCTATTTCAAAAGCAAACTCATCATTTTTGAGGTACAAATGATTACAAAAATGCCTGTGTATGTCATGTAATATAATTAGAATTTCTACTCAAACAACCATTGTTCTCTCAGGGCGGCACCGGGCGTTCAGGAGTGACAAATCCTGAGACTGGGCCTAGGCTCTTTCAGGTCAAAGGCACTAGCGAGTGTAACACCAAGGCGACTGAAGTCAAAGCAAGAGCAGCATCTTTGAATTCCAATGATGTTTTCCTGTTAAAGACTGACCGTGCGTGCTACTTGTGGTACGGAAAGGTATGGTCCACACACTACACTCTCCTTGTAGCTTTTCTCTTCTTGGGTAACCGCATCAAATCATCGGCTTTCTAGCATAATAAAGCAATTTGCATATAAATTGGTTTTATACTCTAGCCCCTCGCTATTGGGGAACACTGGCTTGTGACTCCTGGTGGAGGCTGGATTGGCTCAATTTTCACCATTTCTGTCGTATTTGAATTGGGTAGATTGTAGGTTACAGCCTGCAAGTTCCATGTGCAGGTAACAAGAAAGTAATTACACACGTAACTACAGGTAATTACACATTGAAGTGCAAGATTATATAAAGGTGTGCAAAGTGTAACAAAAGTGTACAATATGTAGGTGTACGTGTAACAAAGGCGTATAAGGTGTAACAAAGCTGAACATAGCGTCTCACGTTAGATTACAACCCGCTCTCACATGTAGTTACACATTAGGTACGGTGTATTTGTGCTTTAGCTATGCAGTAATTTCCCTCAATTTATGAAACTTTATAAAGCTGGCACATTAATATGACGGCCAAAACACCTGCTGCAACTACACGTTGTGCACCTTTGTTACACTTTCCCTCTTACACTTCATTAAATCTGGCACCTTATTGTGTAATTACCTGTACAGTACGTACATGTGTAATTACTAATTCTTGTTCCCTGTGCCTACACATGGAACTCTTGGGCTGTAAATCTAAAGCGTTAACCTTGAATGGTTTCGTCGTTCCTGTGCTATATTCCAGGGCTGCAGTGGAGATGAGCGGGAGATGGCCAAGGCAGTGGCAGATGTGCTTTCAAGACAGGACAAGCGGGTAGCCATGGAGGGGCAGGAACCAGCGGAATTCTGGGTTGCTCTTGGAGGAAAGACGCCATATGCCAATGACAAGAGGTGGGTATTGACTAACAACTCATAATTGACTCAAGACAGGCGAAATAAAAAAAAGCTGGGCTGCTGGTCTAATTGTAATGAAATTGAGATTGCAGTTTGATGAAAATGCAAAAGCTGCAGTTTTATAGGTAATCTGATGTAATACTTTTTGCAGTCTGCACGTGGAGGAGCCCCCTCATAGTCCCAGACTTTTGAATGCTCCAATCAGACGGGGTGCTTCCGGATGACAGAGGTTGACGACTTTGCCCAGTGCGACCTGGACGACGAGGACGTCATGTTGCTTGACACTTGGGAGGAGGTGACACTGGCTCAAAATGATATTAAAAAAGGTATCACTATTAGTCAGAAATAAATAATCATTATTGTCTTCTTTAGATCTTCCTTTGGATCGGGGACTTAGCCAATGAGCACGAGAAAAAAGAGACTTGGAACAGCGCTCTCGAATACCTGAGGACCCACCCGGCAGGTCGCGACCCGGACACACCCATCAGCTGTGTCAAACAAGGACGTGAGCCTCTGACCTTCACGGGCTGGTTCAACGCATGGGATCCTCTCATGTGGAGCGTGAGTGCACAATGCGTGACACACTGGACACAGCGATTGATTTTGTCTAAGCAAATCGCTAACTTCACACTTACTAACTAAAACTAACCCAATCCTCTCAACAGGGCGGGAACACCTATGAACAGATGAAACATAAGTTGAGTGATGAGGCGTCTGTCTCCCAGATTGGTTTAGTAAGTGTATGCATAATATGAACTAACACACACAGTTACATGCTGTTTATGTATTCTGATGAAGCACTACTAACTAAAGGCTCACTGCGAAAAGTGAATATCTACATTTATTGAAATTACGTTAATTATCTACTTTTAATCTTGATTTGAAGAGTTTGACTTTATATAGCAATAGATTGGGTATGGTTTTGAAAAAATAAAAAAAGATTTAATATCTAAAAGGCATATCCAACCACCTTCTATGCTGCCCACACAATAGTAATAGGTTTTTTTTTTTTTTCATGAAACTTTGATAAACGGAGATGTACCTTTTCTGCAGTGTGCGTCCAGTTGGTAACTATAACAACTATTTACTACTTCTCACGCCTTATTTCCTAACGCGTCTAGGAGTTGAGCAACACTAAACTGAACAAGGTCGCCACTGATGGCGGGTACAGGGCTCCAGGTGGCCCCGTAACCTGCCCAATCTACAGAGTCCCTGGTGGGAACAGCTCCTCATCCTCTCCGTCCAGTAGCAGCCAAGAGTCTTCCCTGGACCCCCAGCTACTGATCAACAAGACCGCTGAAGAGCTGCCGCCGGGAGTGGACCCCAGCCAGAGAGAGGTACAGTAAGCTAGGGGGACACAGCTTTTAGGGGTGCAATTACACTGGTTAGGCAGCAGAGGGCAGCATTTTCATCTTCTGACGTCTTACTGCAGGACTATCTCTCCAATGTGGATTTTGAGAACATTCTGGGATCAACTCGCGCGGACTTCCACCGGCTGCCAAAATGGAGGCAGAATGATTTGAAGAAGAAGGCAGGACTTTTCTGAAAAGAGCTGTATCACACAGAAAGATCACGTTGCATATTCATGGTAAAGATGTCATAATGGTTCTAACGTAATAATACCAAAACGTGACCCAATATTTATAACTTCTTTAAGGAACACAAGGATTAATTGTAGCCATAAGTAAATTAATTACCAAATGCCAAACCTGTACAACAACTACGTTACTATACAAATACTACTCTAATCTATTTTTAAACACTGTGTGAAATCAAGTACTCAGCACATATGGACTGCATTATATTTTCATAATCATGTTTTATTTGTATTGTTTAAACTTTTATTATACAATGATTGTTTTCTGCATGATATTTTAATAATAAATTATTACAAAATAAATAAAAAGCCAGATTGTGAGACCTTTGTTTTTTATTGTAAAGCTAGTGAAATAATTAAGTATTAGTCAATACAATAACTGTAATACATGCAAATTGACACGGCACTGAGACTTTTAATATAAATGTTGGCTTTAGATTTTTACAGAGTCAAGTGGTATATCCTATAGATCTACTTTAAATCTGCAATTTCTAGCGTGTGCAGTCAAGTAGAACCATCGAAATTTGGGAATGCTTCAAATGTTTACAAACTGTATATGGGTCAATGACGTATAAGGGGTCTAAAAACATATTTTCAAAACTGATGGCATGCATATTTTTGAGTCGATAATTTTGTGTTTAAACAAGTTATGTTTGTTAAATAACATTTAAAAGTATTTAAATGTATTTTTTTGATGTATTTGTAGCTTCTCTGTATAAAAACATGTCAGGTGGCGCAACCAAGTTTTTTTCCTCAAATTTAAATAGTTTCCAAAAATGTATACAAAGTCAAATCTTTGCCAAGTATATCTTAGACAGTCTTTCTCCTCTGAACATTTCATCTGTAATTTGTAACTGACTGATGCTGTAATCAGCAATAAAACAGGAAGACCATGGACGGAGTGCTCGGTGTCAGCCCGAAACAGTTATCGGTTCAGTATCAGATATTTTAAACTAATATCTGATTTTTTTTTTCTAGTATTGACTCTGATAACTTACACCAGTATGGGATCAGTGCATCCCTATAGTTTTTAGATGGTAATTTGACATTTTTTGCAGTTGCACCACTTGACTGTCTGGTTGCACCACCTGATATTAGCAACTAATTTCAAATTAAATCAGCTTTTATGTGGACTCTTACATTAGCTTTAGCATTTGTTAGCATGGGTAAACATTTACTTTTAAAACAAATTAAGACTTTTATAATAAAATAATATTTTCCAATATTTACATCGGTTGTACCACCTGACACAGAAAGTGTGACAGTTTACCTATGAGTCGGAAAAAAGCTATTTTTTCTCAGTTCTTGATAAAGATTTTCAAACCTTTTCACTCAGACATAAAGACAACTTGTTCTTCTGGCTGATGTCATATCCTGTTTGCTGATACTATTCTTTATCTCAAAATGCCAGCCCTGTTCTTACGGTTGTGCCACCCTGATATTTTAAGATTACAAATTGTCGGACAAAGGTTTTTTAGTGACCTCAAAAGCTTTAAAACGATTAATATTCACAAATGACGGCTTATTTGAAAGATATTTAACATACAATTATGCCATGATGTTTTATTTGTCAATTGTTACCCTGAAAATACAATTTTCAGAAGCTTTATTAGTCTAATCATTTGCTCGGACGGTTGCACCACCTGACATTTTAGGGGTTTGAGGTGTGAAAACATAAAAAAATATTTATTATTGAAATGTGATGAATATGTGTTTAAACTAAATAGGTTTTGTAGAATAAAGTGATACATGTAATGAAAAGATCAAATTATTTTAAAAAGAAATATAACACTCGGACACAAAAATATGCAAGTCATGTCAATCACCCATATATTAAAACTCACACGTGTGGCATAAAGCAGAAATCTAGGCACATGGATAGTTGGTCAAGCCCTGCAGATTATGTATAGCAATTCATTGTATATTGTATTCAGCACTAGAAAAAACATTGACATCACAAACATGATTCTCCAGTAGCCATTTCAGCAGTGATCATGACAAATATAATACAGTATAAAATTATATACACATCATTTTACGTTTGCATTAAGACTTCTGTCAATCAGGCAGCTTCTTACTAATAATAGTAATGACTGAAAGCTTGGTAGCATGTTTGCATCAAGGATAACGTTAAATCACATAAGATTTAATTTAACTATAGCTATTATAATTTCTCATTATCAAACAGCTAATACCATTGTAACGAGTCATGATAATGAACTGTTGAATGAAGTACGTAGGATAATTTAGTACCCGGCTATACCAGTATCTTTGAAAATCTCGTACAGGTCAGTAAACAGACTGCAGTACCTAAGCCTTTTGAGCGTCAATAAGCATGACATGAACAAAGAGTCCAGCCGAGCAGATGACATCACCCCTCTTTGTGAGTAATGGGACATGACGGTAACCTGAAGAACAGAAGAAGGGAGATTCCGCTTTGTCAGCTAATGTCAAATACACCGGGATAAACAAATACTCATAGCGTGTCTTACCACTCTGTACGCTGGTCAAAGGTAAACAGTACTGCCCCACAAAATCATTATGGGACGCTGAGTCATAGTCTTCCACCACAAACTGTACCAGGGCCAACTCCGGAACGTGGATGTCAAATTGGAAGCGCTCATTCCATGTTGGGTTGAATCCTGTGGAGTGCGCTATAGTTACTATCATATTGTTGCTATTTGTCTGGGTACGTGTTGTGGAATACAAACCGTTATTTTCAATGTATTGCGTCTCTTTACTCGCATTGTCAGCCGGGACACCGTGGATTTCTACCCGCACAAGTGGATCAACAATAGAGTTGTTCTTTTCCTTGTTCACTTTTGGCAGCTGCTGTCCTGAAATCACCTGCGGGATACCCATCAGTTAAGGACAGATCTAAAATCCTAATTTAAACGGTTTCAAATTAATCATAAATAAAGCGTACCATAACATGAAATGTTTTCTTCTTCAGCCAAGGCCCATTTGTGAGCGTGTTGGGATCAAATTGTGATGACGGGTCCCTCTGAAATTCCGGTTTCAACACGTAGCCACAAAAACCGTTGGGCAGAAACCTTCCTTGGTTTAGATGCATTTCTTTTGAAGGGGTCTGGAAATTTAATGCCACTACAATGTGAAGAAGAAAGTTACTAAACATCAATGATATCTGAGCTCACATTAGTAAAGTCAGGGGAACACACCAATCTGGCAGCCCACGTTCCACATGGGCACAGGGTTGTAGTTGGATGAGTCCGTTCTGGACCCAGCAGGATAAATCCTGCTTAACTTGTCCATGTTGTGATGTATATAAGAAGTCCCTATAAAATAAGTTAATTTGATTCACATTGAAATAAGTGTATTGTATAGTTAAAACCAATTGTAGAATCACGTGTAACAAGTATTCCACATGATTTGTATCATCCTGGATTACCTGAGTTCTGGGCTAGCCCAAATGCTTTGCTCTCTTTGAACGAGGACATCTCATAAAAGGCCTGGTTGTCTTTGGAGTGTTCAAAACCATGAAAATGAACACTCTTGCAGTAAATGACAATGTCCGAGAGCTCTTTGGCCAATTTCATTTTTGATTTCTGAAACAAGAAAATAACTGTAAAAATACTGAGTGTTTTACAGTCTTTTAATCATGTTGTCAATGACTGACCTTCTTCTTGGACTTCTGTCCATCGTCTGTTGCCTCTGCAGCCTCATCCTCCTCAGACACTGTGTCCTCGTCCACTGTGCTGTTACTGCTGAAGGCTGTGTCCAGTTTGTTTAAACGCTTCCCTTTGATTAGGAACTTGCCCTTCAGCTCCTGCACACATACAACTCAACTATTCACACACAATATTCAATAACAGTGATTTCTGAGGCACAGCAGGGCACTGCTGTTGCCAGTACGTGTGTCAGGGGACAGTCACTCCCTCTCACTCAGTACGGTCTTGTGCAAGTCATAATTTCTTCTGAAACAGACAATGCCAAATGTATCCACCCTGTGGGCAGAGCATGGAGCCCAGAACATGTCATTACTCATAAGATACTTGCTTCATGGCTGCAATGCCACTTGGGTATTTTTTTCAACCTGAACTTTTTTTGTGAGTTCACATTAAGTTGTAACATTCTTATCAATGAGTCTAGTGAGATTAAAGTTCACCTCCTCATGACCAAGTCAATCATGAAAAGGTTGTTTTCTAAACTTAAACACACACGTAATTGTCCTGAGCGCTTACCAGCATTTTTATATTGGGAGGTATTATTCAAATATAAAGGAGGAAGACACGCACATCCCAAAAAAACTTAAAAAGCGTGCCGGACCGAGGGAAAATACAAAGAAACAAGAAAGATCCGCACAGCTTGCTTAGCTCCCAAATAGCGATTGATGAAGGGCCAAGACGCCTGAAACGTCACCTTGGTGTAATCAATAAATATTCAACCCATTGTCCAGTATCAGACAAAGGTCTTATTCAAAGACAATAAAAAGGAAAGTCCAGGCAAATGGATTCAACATGTGGAATTTATATTACAGGTGTGGCCTTTCTCTGGTTGGAGGGAGTTCATTCCTACTCAACAAATATAAAACGTTATTTATTTAAAGTTTGGAATCATTCTTAACCTGGTCCATCTGCCCTTTATTTTAATACAAATCACAAATGTGGCACACTGAAGACACGTTTACCTGGGGCGAGGGGAAGTTGTCGGGCATTCTGTTGCCCAGTGGCTTGGTGAGCAGCGCGTCCCCCAGTATGGAGACCATGTGATGGGTCATGACCTGCTGCTGCTCCACAGTACAGTGGTTCTCTAGGGACAGGATCACCGGGTACTCTGAGGTCTGAAACACAACCTTCACATGAGGGAGAGCTCGGTGATAGTACCCACAGACATTAAAGTCCACTCTTACTTTGAAAGCGTACTCTTTAATGGCTTTCATGACGTCTTTGAAAAGTATTTTGGACGTGAGTGTGTAGCCGTGGTAAATGACAGGCTCTCCGTTTGGCCCGTCCCAACAGTCCAGCTCCACACAGCGGCAACTCTTCATTAGGGCCCTGCCACAAAACAAAACAGACCCCTTAAATATAACTACAAGCAAACTTCATTATCTCAATTTGCTCATTTACTCATAATACTATGTCTCATACTTTATATAGGCTTCGGTGCTGCTGGGTCCTTTGAGCTGATCCTCCAGCAGGTACGTGTTGTGGGAGGAGGAGATGTAGTACTGGTTAAGGGGACGGCTCATGTCCTGATAAACTCTTTTATGCTCGGGGTTGAGAATGGAGCCGTCCTCCTTGTGCATGTACATCATGAAGCCATCTTTGGTCATGCATTCCCTCTCCTTTGCTAATGGACAAGGCAGACACGTTACATACGTTACATACTTATCACTTGAATGTTTAGATGGAAGATGCTTGCCTGTCTCATCCAGCTCATATTTCTCAATGAGTTTCAGCGCGTGCGGCATAGTCACCTGCTCCCGCTGTTCATTTAGCAGAAAATTGAGCAGGTCTTTGTCACTCATCTGTCCCTCTGTCTGGGCGTATTTCTCATAAATCACATCGATTTCCTGACGGTGTGTTAGTAAGTCATAAAAGTGCTTGATCTCTGTGTCTTCCAGTGTGCCCGAATTCGACGTATCACATTTCTTAAGGTAAACATACAGACAATGCATTAGAAAACAAACAGTTTGAGATATTTAGAAGTACTTGTAATGTTCTGCATCAGATACACACGTTAAAAAGATCTTCTGCATAACGGTCGTCCATTTCAATGTTGATTTGTCTGAGAAAATGCTTTAGCTCTTTAAGCGTCATCTTGTTGTCCCGGTTCTTGTCTGCCTTACGCATGCAATTAATAAGCCAGCTGGAGTTGGTATTAAGGATATGTATTATTAATTGCCGGACCAACGCGCCTTTCAAACAACCATTCACTCTCGCTCCTATTCACCACAAGTCAACTGTGCATCAATACTGTACATGCATGCATGCTATTTGACACTGGGCATTCTTTGTAAAGGATACTTTTCGCTCTTTTGTTCCCGGCTGAGGTTGTGCAGATTGCTCATGACTTTCTCCAGGCCGTTCACCCACTTCTTGGCCTCCTCCGAACTGCCTGCCATTAAATCCAGGTTTTTCTTTTTGCCCTTGAAGATGATGGAGAAGCATTTGTCCGCCTCACCGGGGTCAGTGTGTTTGTTTAACCCTTCAGACTGCCGGCCCAGTCTCAGCGAGTCAATGTCATCAAGGGAGACTGCAAGGGAAGGTTATTATAAATATGTGTGTTTGAAAGAAGCTGTGGGTGACTACAGTGCAGCCTGGGAAGATCTAGAGTCAGGTTTGGTAAGGACTTTCCAGCTGGAGGGAGCCTGTATACTTTAGGTTGAAGGGGGAAATCCTACCCTAGAGGCTTAGTCCAGAAATAAAACTCACGGTCTTTTGTGAACTGAGAGTGCTAATCAAAAGTTACTATGACCTTCTGATACTGAGGAGAAGACAGTTTGTGTCTGCATTTATTTGTAGCAAAGAAAAACATTTTTGACTTCGTATAAACAGGAAGGATTTTGTTTATGTGGGATGCTTCTATCTTTAGACTTTACACACGAGACACAAAGCCATGGTTAAAGCATTATTATCGTCTCTTGACATGACATCAGTTAGCCAATCGCAGATAGATTCTTCATTACTTAAATGACTATAAAAACTTTTTTGTGTGTGCATTCTTTCTAACAGTATGTGGGGTTATGAGTTGCAAAGTGGAAATTATGGTTTCTGTGTATACGCTCTAGCTTTTTAACGCACAACACTATACAGGGGAAAAAAATAATATAATAATAAATAAATAAAAACTGTAGTGGAGATGGGAATGACAACAGGGAAATAACAGGACCAAAAGAGAATTATAATACACAGTCAAACGCGTGATAAAAATGTCAATCATTTTTAATGTACTAATTAGAAACAACATTAGACTGATATTGGAACATATACCAGAAAGAACTACAGTGTAAACCTGGGATTAATCTCCAATTACATCTTTAAAAGTCAGATTAACGACGTAGTAATTCCTTTTTAGATATACCTCGTCCTATCAATTGTTCTTTTTCCTTTGGTTAATTCTGCAAACATCTGTAACAAATGTACCACGCTGCTGTGTTATGCATTGAAATGCTCTTCATGGCAAATTTTGCTTTGTCTGAAACTTAAAGCTGATGATTGTATCGTTATAAATCTGTGTCTGTTCAGCTCAGGAAGGACTTGTTTGTATCTAAAGTCGATGTAATTTAGACCTTACAATTTATTATGCTATGTAAATGTATATTGAGTTGAACACGGGGTAGGCACTTATAAGCTTATTGCTTCAGCCTACTCCATTTTGAGCATCCACAATTGTATGAATTTTTAAAGACAAAATGAATGTAAAATTGCTGAAAATAAACTAAACTAAAACTAAACTAAGCAACATACCACATACAATTGTTTACATTGCACCTGCCACCTTACCAACAAACAAAGCATCAACAAAGACTTGAATATATCAAACAGTGACCTCATATTTCTATATTTTCTGTTATCTATCATACAACATTTTTAATTGACTAACATGTTACTTATTGCTTACTTTTTTTAATTACATGTCTAGTTTCTAGTCAACATAAATAGCTTGTCTCATACCAAGTGTAAACCATACATTAGATGGGTCTTTCAATGCACAGCCGTGCATTACATTATTCTTTCTAAATGGCAACAGCAGCCGGTGTCCAACACTAAAGGCCCTGGGATTAGCTGCCAGGCCATACGCTGAGCTTTGGTTACAGCTTTTCTGGCCTTTGCACTAAATTTACTGACAAGCGACTACAGTTATCCAGAAGAGGCAACTTGAAAGTAAGATGTATGTAAAAAAAATAAAAAAAATAAAAAGTGCATGTTTTCAAGTGTCAAACTTGAAAACTTGACAAACAAAGATAGCCATAATTTGATTTTGCCTCAGGCAGCTGAAAAAATAAAATAAAAATAAAAAAGAAGACTAACAGGACTGCGTAATTTACATGGTGGGACGGGGCCCTGAAGGTTTGGTGAAAGCCGTAAATTTGGACTCATTTCATAGTAACGCCAGCTGGAGAACATGCCCTTCGTGTTCTGTCATGCCATCTGTCTATCAACCAGGCAATGAAATTAAAGCCAGAGAGGTGGTTAGTGGTAGAAAGGTTTTGTTTGGACAACAAACAAAGCTGTCAAGTTGTATTTTCTTCTTTGAATTACAATTTGTTACCTGTGTAGCTAACATTATAGGACAGCTGCTCTTTGTTTTTAGGTATTTAAAAGTAAAAAGTAAAAAAAAAAAAACAGATCTGTAATACAAAATGCCCATTTAAAACCACTCCACATATTTCACCATGCGTGATGTTCCATGCAAATCTGTGTACAACCAACTGTTTTGACTGTTAACCAGGAGACTTTGAATAACAAGTGCTGAAAGTTATTTTTCATCTGTTTGCAAACATTATGAGAGCTTTTCTATGCAACTGACCAACCATTTGTTGAATGATTTTCTAAGCGTTTGGAAAATATGATATTCGTGTTTTTATAGGACTAAGCTAAATATCTCTCAGCACATGCCTTTCCATTATGTGAAAGCTATTATCCACTCCTAAATAGCGTTTGTGCACTAAGTTTTATGGGTCTGGTCAATAAGATCAAAAGTTATCATAGTGTAAACAAGACAGATTTGCAGCTTTAAAAGTTATTATCCCTAACCTGATGTACCCACTCTAAAGTGATCATTTTCCCCTGTGCTAACTTTTTTTTTGGTAATATCTTTGATCCTATACAGGTTTATCCAATGGTGATCCGGTTGCATAGAAAAAGAAAAAGAAAAAACATACCCCAGCAAACTGAAGAGAGAAGTCCATGCACAAATAATAAATGTGTTATTACAACTGCAATATATCTTTGGCTGTTGGGAGTACTTACAAGTTGGGTTTTTCTTGAAAAGTTTCTGAGACTTGGGCAATATGGTTTTGCAGTCTTCGTTGAGTCTGTAAAACCGTGCCTTTTGCCATGAGCTGGAGCGAATCTTCACAAGATTCCCCCCAGCAAGAAGAAATTGTAGGTCAGGATCACCCTCCAAACCTGCAGATGGAGGAGATGAGTTTATGATCTGAGTATTTTTCCAATGTTACGAAGCATGCAAGTTATATTACACACATGATATAAGAGGATTTTCAAGCATGTTATAAAATGCACAATAATTATTCATGAATGGGTGTAATCACTTATATATTTTGTGTATGAATTGAGCTGTTTAATTAAACTAGCCTGTTCTTGGAGATTTTGTTTGGGATTGTGGGCATGACCACAACATTTCAGAGATATTTCTTCCCCAATCCAGCACTGCGGTTTGTGTATGAGTGCCGACTCTGCAGCTGCTCACTGCATGTTTGTCTCTTAACATATTACAATTGTTTGTCATATGTTACTGTTGTGTAAAGTTGTTGCAATAGGCTTTATTACTGTCATATTGTATCGAGGCCAACAACAGAAACTCCTCCTAAAAGAGGACATACCCACATAATGTTCCTCATAGTGAATGTGAGTCAGAATCACATGTTCTTTTTTATTACTTTCTAACATGTTTCAGATGCAGAAATGGGTATGAACCATGTGTGAACAACATACCCAGGGCAGCTTTCAATAAGCTACACTCTGGGTGAATATGTCGAGCTACAGCAGGATGGCCTGTTTCATAGTTCTTTTTGGGCAAGAGAGGAATGAAGTTTCAGACACAGACATGAAAGAAAGACTGTATGTCTTTCTCTCTCAATTCAAGTGTTTCAGTGAAGTTTGTGGATTATTAGACATTCTGTAAGTATCAGTAAAGCCCCCAAAGTGAACGCTCTTAAGTTATTCTTTTTCTTGGAATGGTGCACTGAAAAAAGCTGCTCGTGCCTGTGCCTGCGTGTCTGTGTTGACAAACTCGCCTGAGCTCGTCCCGCATTACCTCGAACCCCCCGAGGACTTACCGAGGCGTTTCCCATTCTCCTGCGCTACTTTTCTCAAATGGTCCTGAAAAGCCATTTCTTCAGATTCACTCCTTTTCGGACATTTGCGTAAACAAGACATTTTTTTAGCCCTAGTCAAAAACATCCAGCCAGATTTACCAGAGAAGAACGGTGAAAGATAGCGGATAACGTACAGCCCCCTCATGGGGCGGGCCTTAAACTGTACTCAAACTGTGTAACGTGAGCGACTGTGCGCAGCGCACACTCTGGAGGACACCTGTATTTCACCTCCACAGCCAGGGTCATATCAGAGACATGTCTGAGCTCATATACCTGTGTATTTAGAGCTTGTTTTGCATTTCACAAGTTACAGGTCTCAAGTCTTTGAGATCGAGTCCCGGTGTTTTTCGAGAAGTCTTCACAGTTGACACCTCAATTGGGATTTGAAAATCAAAATTAAAGACTTGTCTGTTTAATAAAGTTGATAATATACGTTTTACTACTGATGCTTGTGTATAATAAATACTCAATGTGTATCTTTTATCTGTTGTAATAAAGCACTTGAAGTTTGCAGAATAAGCAAATGCAATCATTCTTGGGATCATATTTTCTTTCTTTTGTCTGAAAGTCTGCAGGGCGTTTTTGTTACTGGTGACAATGCAGAGCTTGCGTTGTCACCAGTGTTGGTTGGATCATTCCATAAAAGTAATCCAACTACTGATTAGTCCCTCTTAATGGAATCTTTGATTACTTTATTTCAAAAGTAATGTGATTATTTTTTACTTTAGCTTTAAAAATGAATCAGGTCTGTTTAGTTTGATCCCACTTATGTGTCAGGAAAGATCCTCCAGTTTGGGTTTTTCCGTTGAAAATGTCTTGTTTCCTGACCAGACCCAACAACGGACCACGGTATTCTTTGCTTTACACAAGGTCAACTCAAAAAAAATAATGTCTGAATAATGTGCTTATTATTTTCATCAACATAATCTTTTACTCAATAAATGATTCAGTGGCAGGATAAGCTTTGCAGCATATGAAATACTCACTGTGTTTAGCTGCTGTCCCATTTGTGGCCATCCCGATTCCTCTCTGGGTAACTATTTAAACTCAGAAAAATATTCAGATTCCCTCTGCCCTGAGCATAGAAAGGTCCAACACAGAGCTCCAGTGAGGCTCACAGACTGCGCAGATCACATAAGTTCACTTGTCTTTTATGCACCCTCAACTCACACCCACTGCTTCACCGGTTTGACAAGTAAGACAAGTCATGTTTGTGTTTTCATGGATACATTCAACCTCATTCCACTGAGTCCACACCTTTGGAAGGAATTTTCACCCAACTATATGCTTCATAAAAGTCATGTAAATCCCAAAACTGCAAGAAGTAAATAAATATAGGCACTGACTGAGCAACTTAATTCTAATAGAACAACAGTGGCCAAAAGGGTCTATTAATGGTACACGCAGGAAAATAGAGAAAAAGTGGTTTCTGTAATTCTTCTGTTCAGCTCCACAAGTCTCATGCCAGGGCAAGTCATGTGAAGATGTCTGTTTCGCAAAGGCTGTCCAAAAAACAGTCTACTCTTTGTCTTGGATCACTGTAAAGTTCTGTATGTCCCTACAAGATGTGCAAAAATATAAACTATACAAAATATACAAAAGGCGGACCTTTTGCTTTAAAGTTTAGGACATGGACTCTGTTTACATGGCAAATCTGCTAATACGGTGACAGATTTTATGACTTGCAAGCATTCATGAACAATCAAACTCCATCAATGGGTGTGGTAATGTCAATGTAAACAGACCCCCGGATTGCAGGGTTACTACTCTGATCACAAACCATAATGAATGAATGAATTAGATCATGTTGGATGGCAGTGTTCTTGTTTGATATTGAGTAAACAGGATTAAGTGAATAATTTAAAATATACAGGTGCTCGTCATGTATTTAGAATATCATGAAAAAGTGCATTCACTTCTGTTATTCAACTTAAACTGTGAAACTAATATATGATAGACTCATTACATGCATAGTGACATATGTATAGCCTTTATATTTGTTATAATTTGGATTATTATGGCTCAGCTTGTAAAAAACCCAAATTAAAAATCTCATAAAATTAGAATATTTTGATAAATGGACCGTAAGCCATAATCATCAAACTTATAACAAATACAGGCTTGACATATGTCACTTTGCATGTCATGAGTCTATATCATATATTAGTTTCACATTTTAAGTTATATAGAAATAAATGAACTTTGTCATGATATTCTAATTATATGATGAGCACCTGTATATATTTTGCTTTGACTGATTGGAGTTTCTATGTTTGGAAATAAAATTGGCCTATGCCTGCGCATGATCACATTCCAGTCTAATGCAGATGAGTTGGCTTCTTTGGTCATGACAGGATGAAATAAGGAGTTTGTAAAGAGAAAAGAGAGAAAAGAAATAAAATCATATGTGAACAAAATGCCAATTTAGTATTAGTAAAGTTGAAACTTTAAGACTTAGTTTATTTACAATATGTTATTTATTTTCATGTCAAACAGCCGATCACGCAATTAAAGGAATCTAAAGAGAAAGAATGAATGGTATTATTATTATTTTATAAATATATATACCCTGTGTGGTCTTGATTTGAATTTTTTTTTTAATATGGTAGCCTACTTTAAAGGTCAACTATTTATTTAATTTTTTATTTTATTTATTTATTTATTCATTTGAGCAGAAATGTATTTCAAACATTTTTTACATTTGAAAACAGAAAAAAACAAGACTTTTGCTCAAAAGGAGTAGGAAGAAGTTCAAAGAACTTATACTAAACCTACCCCTTATTTCTCATCCAAGTAACATCACATACACTCATGCAAGAAACTAAGACATGAGTCTGTGCTCATGCATTAGCTTATGCATTATTCTTAAATATAAATCGTTTATGATCGTACAAGTGTCATTTATCATTTACAATATCAGAGGATTTTTCAATTACAGTCAAACAAAAATAAAGGATTTATCATTTACGGTCGTACAAAATAAATACACCATATGGTACTTAAGACTTACACCAGGGCACAGCTCTCTTTCATTGTGATCATACAAAAATATACACACTTCAATATCGCTCGACCCTACTATACCAAATATACCCATAAGTACAAGCTCTGTATAACCATGTAGGCATAGAAACTGTCTGCCTATAGTCATACACTTAAAATGGACAGGAAAAGGAAAAATGTAAGTAAAAAATAAAATAAAAATGACATGTATACATCTATACAATGTACATACGTATATGTAAACTATTTTATGAGATAGTGTGAAACGTAACAGTAAGTCATTTTACCTGACACCCTATCATTAGGTGCATCATCACAGGCGGGGCAGCGGTTGCATGGCAGGGCTTTGGCCATCTATGGGCCATGGACATGGGCCGTGGCCATTGACAGGCCGTGGCACGTGGAGCCCGCTGGGTGGAGCCAGACCTCCCTCTGCTCCCTGACGTTGCTATGGTAATCAGGTGTACGCACACGGACTGCTGTCAACAAGACTAAAAGTTGGTTATACTGACTGCGAGGCTTGTTTTACGTTGTTTATTATTATTACGCCAAGTATGCTGCATTAGTTTTTTAGCACTGATGACGCTCGTCCGAATAAATTAACTTTTGAAATAGATTATAGCTAGCAAACAAGCAAGATTGATGTTAGCTTCCTAGCTATGGATGCAGCAGCCATGATGATGGAGAAGCAGGATTCCTGTTCTTCTTGCCATATGCCAGCCTCTGAACAGTCTCAGGTAAGCTTCAGTGGTACAAAAACATACTCTACATACCACTGACACAATTTCTGCTATTATCACAGGATATTTCTCATGTATTGGAAATCACTTTTAAAGACACTTACACCAAAGATATAATTGGAGAAGACACTGTGGCCAACCTCATCAAAAAAAGAAGCGGCAGAAACAGCTTTCATGACAGATATGTTGAAGAACTACAACAGGTAACTTCATTTTGAATGCCCATGACATAAAAATAATTTGGCACTAATTGTAATGTTGATTTTTGTTGTTTTTATAGGTTTGTGTCGAATACAATGAGTGTATACAGGAAGTCGATGTTCTGGAGAGTCATATAATTCAGGCTCGAACTCGTGCTGCAGATATAGAGAGCAAGGAATGTGAGAAAATGAAACAAAGCTTTTTGGAAGGATTTAATGAGGAAAAAAATGTTATCACAGGTAACAAAATGTAATAATATAATGCCAATGGATTTTGCTCTGTGCCTGGAATAATCACGTTCTATTTGCTAAATATTCCTAGTACAGTCGTTTTTTCCGCAATGTGTTGACCAAGACCTTCTTGAAATGAACAACCTCATCTCTCCCTGGGATTATTTAAGTGTTCCAAAGCTTAAACCATTACTGCAGGCTCCAAAAAAGGGTGAGTGATGGCCATCTTTAAAGACACTCCCTGGTTAATATGGCTGAAAATAATCTGTTTTGGCAGAAAAACACGATCCAACGAAACCTACAATGTCCTACTCCATGCATATTTCACGGGAACCACAAGATGATGGTTACACGTTCATTCCTAGCACTGAAAACAGACCAAAGTCAGACTTCAGCATAACAGTTGATCCAAGTTCAGTTGAAACGAAGAGAAAGGAAATGCCCTGTGAGGTGAGGGTTATAGTATGTATGTCTTTCACTCAGTGTTGTACGACAAAATGCATATATTCTTATTTCGTAATATAGAGGACAAAAATCCCTAAACCCAAGCCAAAATGGAAGGGTGAGCCAAGTGCCACTGATCGGACCGAAGTAAAGGAGACTCTTCGTAAGATGACAGATCGACAAAACTTTCTACGCAATCCACGGTTCCTCCCCCAAACGCCCGACGTGGAGGCACCTCAGTGACCTCGAATAAGGAGACAGCGCCTGGACGAAAAGGCACATGTAAAAGGTCACAGCAAACATAATATACTATCTTTGTAACATCCCCCTCAAACATCCCTCTGAAACTTGCTCCATCCCTGTGGTCTTTGAATTACGCTAGCATACTGAATGTCTACAGGTTATCTTGACTGAAATCAACTCTAGCCATGTCATCATTCAAATTATAGCCATCAGCAAATCATATTGTATTTGCCGTTTGTCTGCAGATTAGCTTTCTTTCCACGCCGCGCAAACCACTTCCTTTGGCGTTGAGGTCTTACAGTGACACATGGTATCAGGTGGTAAACATGCTTTCTATTTCTATTATGCAGCTGTGATGATCGTCTCCAAATTTTCCAGGCCAATCCCCCTGTGCTTTTTTTCAACGAGTACACTGTCGGACAAGTATACGAGGTATATTTGAATAGGTAATACATATGTGCACAAATAAATAAATAAAACACTGCTCTATCTTTTATCAGACCACACTTGAGTTGAAAAACACAACCTCTGCATGCCGACATGTTCGTGTCATTCCACCCACTACTGCGTATTTCTCTATTGGGCTTGGTAAGTTTGACAAATCCCTATTGTAAATGTAATAATTATGTCATGGGTATATTATTATGAATCTTTTCAGGGAGATTCCCGGGCGAAGGCGGCATAGTGGCCCCTGGTATGAGTTGTAAGTACACTGTGCGCTTTGCCCCGGACTCGCTCACTGACTTTCAGGATTTCATTGTGGTGGAATCCCAGTGCGAGGATTTGCTCGTGGTCCCCATTGAGGCCAGACGTCCCCCTCCTGTGTTGACTTGCAAGTAGCCTTACAAACGCAACCTCTTATAGCACACGGATTTATTGTTGAAAATAAGTATTGTTTTCTTTGTATTAACTCAAACTTATAAATGCAGTGTCAAGAGTTCTGGACTGTGGATATTGCCTGGTTGGAGGAGTTAAGTTTGTTGAGTTTTTGTGCCAAAATGTTGGTCTTAGTTCTGGAACCTTCTTCCTGATCCCTAAACACCAGTGGCCCGCCTCCAATCTCAGGGTAAGATTCACTATTAAACTCAATTTGTATTCTATAAATTAATAATTTGCAAATTTTATCCTAAAATGCTTACAAATTTCAAAGTTGGATTATTGTGTGTTTTTATTTTTTCATGTAGTCTGTGGCCAAAACCCTCTTTACTGAGCAACCACCCTTTGCAGTCAGCCCATCGCTCTTTGCCCTACAGCCAGGAGAGACCACTGTAGTTGAGGTAAATAACATGGTCAGAACAGTCAGGTTTATCCATTAAAATGTAACACGAAGAAGGTAAATCAAGCTGTTTGGTTTCATGGTCTTTTCAGGTTGTCTTCTTCCCCACCTCTGTGGAGAGGACCTGTCAACTCTTCAGCATCGTGTGTGACAACTGCCAGGTGAAAGACATTTGCGTTCAAGGTTGGTGCCGCATCATTATTTCTTTCTTTGGCATGTTTCCAACAAACTCATGAGATAATGTCCTTGAAGGTGAAGGCCAGTTGATTGCTCTCGAGTTGATATCACTATCTGGGGACCAGGACAGTCCCACTGCAGGAGAGCAGCATGACCTCACTGCTGAACACTTTCGGAGTTTCGGCCCCTGTAATCCCAACGCCTGGCAACAGAAGAAGATTGTTGTCAGAAATAATGTGTAAGGCAGATTTTTAAGTATGTCAGAAAGTGTAGTTTGTTTACAATGCAAGTAAATAGGAGTGATATTGAAAGCACTCGATAGGATTTGGCTTTTACTTAAGCCTGTAAGCATCTGGAAATACTGACATCTGATCTAATTTTCTCTCTTGGATCCAAGCCACCTGGAGCTGCCTTTTCATTGGCGGATAATGAAGCCCAACCTAGAGCCCAGCCCTTCAGAAGGACACATGCAATCCTCGCGTGTCGAGTTTTACCTGGACCCAGAGTACGCTTTCCATGTGAGTCCAGAGTACGGGCTGCTGGATCCATGCCAGGACCACGAGTTTGTCATCACATTCTGCCCTAAAAAGGTGCGGCCTGCAGCACAAAAGCATCCTGCCACATTTCCTTTTTTGTTGCCCTGTAATATAGTCTATGGAAACAAATCAACTTTTGTGTAAATATTTACTTAACAGCTGAAGGATTATCACAGTGTGTGCCATTTGGTCCTAATGGATGTCCCTCTTCCATCTCCTGAGAGCACTGATAATAGGTAGTTTGTGTTTAGATCAACAATGAATCCACGCTGTGTATACTAAACATTTGTCTTATTGAAGTGTTCTGCCTGTGCCCAACGACTCCAGTGTAAGCGACGTGATTGGGTTGGAGATAGAGGTGAAAGGGTCTACAGAGCCATATAAAGTCTTATTAGAGCCCTATGGCATTTTGATACCCGGGGAGCTGCTGATTTGTTCAACAACTCGCAAACAATTCAAGGTCCTTCACATTCAGAATACACTGTCACTTGCACTTGTGCTTAAACGACATTTCTATTTATGTTGTTCTTCAGATGTGGAATTACAGCAGAACTTCAATCTCATTTCAATGGGAGAGGATGAACAGTAGTTTTCACATAATAGAAGTGCAGCCCCCTAGTGGTCAAATAGGTTTGTCACACTATGTGCAGTGTTTATTTTTTATACATATACTGTTTCTTAAGTTTGGAAAATGAAAAATGCAAGTTTTTATAGTTTAACTGGTCAGAAATGTCATTGTTTACAGAGGAAAATGAGTGTTTCGATTTTGATCTCATTGTGACCGGTGGGAAACCAGAAAAGGTTTCGACCAGTCTAATCTGCCACATAGAGCATCATGATGAACCGGTAACACTACCTGTGGAAATTTCCTTTAAGGTATGCTTTTGAATTCTATTTCATGGGGAAATTACTTTTATGTTCAAGCTACACCTTTTGTCTTATGAATGATTCCCTGGGAAGGGCCCCACTATCACCATTTCTGTGCGGAGTATTGACTTCGGCCTGCTAAGACTGGGAGAGCAGAGCCAAACCACTCTGCTCCTTGTGAACGCCACACAGCTGGAGGCCCCCTGGGCGCTGGGAGAGAAACCATTACACCGGAAAGAGCCTTATGAGACACAGGTAGCAAACAATATAACATTGTATATGATTCTACACACATTTACTGGAGTATGTGCTCAGATTTCAGTGGAGCCATGCAGCGGAGTTCTGCCTCCCTTGGGCTCTGCTGTTGTGGAAATAGTGTTTAGACCACGCTTCTGTCAGCAGCTTCAAACTGAGCTGGAGCTGACTGTGGAGAATGGCACAGGATGGTAAGAATGTTCACATTATAGCACCAGAAAGTTTACAATAGAAAAAAACAATAGTAAAAGACTTGTAATTGAAGTGATTGTATAGAGTAATGCTTTTGTATGTCTCTGTCAGTCATCTGTCAGTACAAGGCAATGTGCAGTCTCCTCAAGTGTGTTTGCTAAACCACCAGCTGCTCCTCTCTGAACTTTATGTCGGAGTTTCTAAAGAAGCAACGGTCACTCTGTTCAACCAGACGCTTTTAGCTTCAAACTTCAAATGGATGGTATACAGTAGTTTTTCATTTCATTTGCAAAATAATTTAACTGAAATGTTTTTACTGACATTATTGCTTTTTTTGTGTGAGTCAGCCGAAACTTCAAGGAAAACAAGCACTATTGTGTGAAGCCACTTTTGAGCCAGTGTGTGGCACTCTGGGGCCCAATGCCAGCTTAGATATCATGATTAAATTCACCTCACACGTGGATGTAAGTTTGTTTACCAACCGAACTATCCATGTCATACTGATATAGTCAATTCTGTGTGTGTTTTTTTTAATGTACTGTGTTTTTTTTTCAGCGTGAACTTACTGAGGTTGCAGCTCTCTGTGACATTGAGGACATGACATCTCCACTCATTCTCAGAATCAAGGCTGCAAAAGCAAATACTCTTGCTGTATCATATTCTATGGACACCGCCAGGTAATAATATATTAAATTAAAAACTACTCATATTCATATAACACAGATATTTTCAGACTTTTTATTTTATTTCAGCCGCTCCTCTTCTCATGGTTCATCCACACTTTTACTTGACTTCGGAGAGGATGCTATTTTGAAGAAACCTGTCACAAGACGGTTCAAAATGACCAATGAAACAGCCATTCTGGCCCCTTTCTTCATAACACCTGAGTATTTATATGGTAATGCTGCTGGCTCCAATTGCCAGTCACAGGAAAGGTAATGCAGATGGCACTCTGGTCTGAATAATGGATTTAATCAACAGCAAACCTATTATTATCTGCATTTTAATGACAGTTCTGCATATGTCAAGAAGCCCCTCCACGCTGCCCAGGCCAAAAAAGTGGAAGAAAAAACGCACTTGGGTAAACCACTCTTCATGCGGCCCTTTGAAAACAAAAAGAGTGATTGTTTTGATACAGATTTTTTGAACAGATTTTGTGAGCAGTTTCTTGGCAAATGGAAAAGGAGCGGCGTTTTTTGTCACGCCAGATAACGGGATGTTGGGAGCTTTTCAGACACAGACAGTGGACGTGACGGCCTACACTGACATGTGGGGAGAGTACACGGATAATCTCGTGTGCAATGTGGGTTTGTGTGTGGGAATCACCTAAGAATTGAACACAGATTAGGATTGAATGTAAAATGGCTGATCATTGTCCGTAGGTTGGGGATCTCGAGCCCACTCTCATTCCAATGCAGATGACAGTGAAAGGATGTCCACTGTACTTCCAGATGACCGGTCCACGTGTAGATGGCCAGAATGAAGGTCCAATAATACGGTGTGTTCTTTGTTATTTTACATTGCTACAATATAACACAGTGTTTTATCAATGGAGTCATTATCTCATACACTGTACTTGGATACTGTATTATAAAATGTGTAATATGAGGATTAAATTGTATAGGTGTTTTTGTTCCTTTAGTAAAATTAAACCCTATAGGCTCTGTGCACGGGTCTTCAGTGAAGTTTAAAGACTGCTTCCTGTCTCTTTTATTCCTATGGAGCGTTAGCCTTGTCTATCTGCTATAAATATACTATGTAATAACAGTACGTGACAGAAAACAAGCAGTGTTGGATCATTTGTTACATGTTAAAAACTTTATTAATGTTGATGTAAATAATACTTTCAATCAGAATCAGCTGCATTTTGAGCTACAGTAACTCTGTTGATTAAGATTGCTATGTTCAGTATGTACCATCAATTCTCCATTCGATCTGCAGTTTAGAATAACCCAATCTGGTTCAGCTTTAGTGACCCCTTTAAAAAAAAAATAATAAAAAGATTATAATATACATTTTGCCGTTTTAAAGCCGGGTGACCTGACTTTTTGTTGTTGAAAAGTAAATTTGTTTTTACCACCTCAGAGTGAGTTATAAACACAGCAAAAAACAGACCTTGTGAAATTGTCTTCACCTAAATATTTATTGAACGATAGAAAATAGAAATACCACTCTAAATGAGTGGTACTTTTTTTTAGGGCTGGTCACCCCTTTTCCACTTTTCCACTGCTCAAAGCTATATACGGGCTCGAAACGTGCATATAAACAATTAGCTTGAACAATTCGGACGTGCAGGATGGATTGTGAATGCTAGAAATGAGTTTGGGCTAAATTAAAAAATGTCAAAATTTGTGTGGGAAAAATCAGGTACCCCAGCTTTAACCTATATTTGAAGAGTTGATTTGCAAAAGCAGATATCTCCGTTTTGAATTTTGCAATTTAAATCTGCATTTATAATGTCCAAATCCTATATTTTCTCACAGAGTTCTAACAGTGTCAAACAATGTGCCATCAATCATTATTGGCGAATCATTATTTGCGACTCACTTTTGGTTCTCGAGTCGACCCATAATAAGTTGAAAACCACCGGTCAAACTCGCTCACATACTTGAACTTGCCATCTACAACCAAATAGTTTTGTATAGTTTCATATCTATATCTGTATTAAAATGATCATTAAAGTTTTATTCTGTAGGTTCGGCGCTCACGTATCTGGTGGTGACACTGTTTCCCGTTCTCTTCGCATCAACAACCCCTCTATGTTCGGTATGCATGACAATTTTACACCCAAATCGTAGCTCTTCATTCCTAACACATGCTTCCATGTCTGCTACCAGATATTCGTTTGGACTGGAGAACTTATAACATAGACATCAATGACAAAAAGCTGGTGGACCTCGTGGTCACGTATGGAGAAGTCTTCCCTGTCAAAGATATAGATGGCAATATCGTCTCGGTCAGACCAAGACCCTGGGAAAGAGATCAGTCACCAGACTCTTTGGAAACAGCTGGCTCATCCCTCCAAAGCCTGTCTGTGAGTGCTCTTACCACCAAACACAAAAAACAACACACACACCGACACAGAGTTATTTCATCACGCCGCTCCTCTGGGGATTCCCTGGGGTCCCGTGAAACAAAATAAATTCAAATAAATTCCACTCTCTTATTGATTGTTCCACACGCTTCTTTTATCTGTCTCAGGACGCGGAGGAGGGAGAACGTATAGCTGAGGAGGACACGGAGAGCGCGCTGGCGTGTTCACATCCTTATCATGCTGAGAAGAGCCTCATTACTGTTCAAATAAGGCCTCACGTGGGAAATCTCTCTGACTACCCATATTGCATCACGCCCCAACAGATAGTATGTTAGCCCAGTTTGCTACATATAGTATAGTATAGTATAGTATACATGTGACAGTACTTCTCATCCTCTGTGCTGCACTACTTTCTTGTATTTTCTTGTATGTATTTTTTGTCTTCAGGTCATACCGGCAAAAGGAAGCAGCACTATTCACGTCTCCTTCACCCCTTTAACACTCAGTGGGTCATCTGAATCGAAATGTGTGGGGAAGGCCCTGGGATTTATAAGTCTAGACACTGAGGTGATCTACTCAAAACCTTAAATTGCTTTGAAAAAACAAAAAAACAAGCATGCAATCAGGTCCTACATTTCCCCTTCGCTCGTTGCAGGCAGCCCTGTGCATCCCGGGTAAAGTTGGACGCACCCAAGGTTTGGATTTGGAACCCGTCAGCATGAATCTACAGGCAGTCGTTAAACCTGCCGCGTGAGTAATTACACTGATGCTATTTACGTCCCCGCGAACTCCCAGTGCATCCGATCCAATTCATGTCTCCGAAATGAAAATCAGCTGAGGTTTGTCCCAGAGAGAGCGTAAAGGTGGTCTGATTGAGTCTCTTTTCTTCCTCTTGGGTCCCCCACGCCACACCCCCCCACCCCCACCCGTCCTGTCGCTGCAGGCTGTTAGTGCAAATGGATGAAGACGAGGAGCTTTTGGAGTTTCGTGCCTCGGCCAGTGATTTAGTGACACGAGAGGCAGACACAGAGGTGGGTCTTCAACAGCAACAATGGTCTAAAAGTGTTTCCCAGTCATGTGTAAATGGACTGGAGTAGCCAAGCCCTTAAAATTCATATATTGATTCAAACGTTATATACAAAAAAAAAAAAACAGTATGGATATATTGACTCTTTGCATATAAAGATGCATTTGTCAACTGCTTTCTACGTAAAGATAGGGGTGCTAAGTGTGAATGGACAGCCAAGGGGTTCAAGACAAGAACCCCTGGAACCACGGCCCCGACATACTGAAGTGCTTAGGTAGAGTATTGAATTCAGGGGCCACACTCTCAAGTCTTTTCTTTCTTTCGCAGCTGCTGCAATCACGTGAATTTGACATAACAAAGAGCTTTAGGCTACACAATACCTTAGAGATGCCTCTGCAGTTTACTCTGAAGACGCAGCCGCCGTTTTTAGTCCTCACGCTTCCTTCCAAAAGCAGCTCTAGACCCTGCAGCAACCCCTCGACTGGTGACGGCAATTATCTTATGCTGCAACCCAAACGGAGTATGACGGTAAGTTAAGGGGAGTTGGTGTAATGCAGAGATTTGAATGTGTAAGCGATCCAGGTTTTCTTCTTGCTGTGTGAATAGGTGAAGGTTGCTTTCCACTGCTCCTTTTTCCTTATGGACTTTGTGGATCTAGCAGATAATGAAATGCCAGACTCGGTAAAAGTGATCCAAAATTCAAAAGGGGAAAGGAAGCTAAGGTTCCAACAAACCCTGCTGATTCACTACAGCAATGGCAGCGCACAGGTTAGAGAAACCTGATGATTAGTTAGTTGGCGGCTTTCATTTGTGTGTTCATGTTCTTTTGGTTAAGTCTCTACCTCAATGTATGCTTTTTACTCCAGACAATACCTCTTTGTGGATATCTGGAAACTGCGACACTCAGCCTGTCAAGTGAAAGCGTCGACTTTGGGTCCTGCTTTGTCGGCAAAACACAGACAAAAGAAGTTAAACTTTTCAACACGGGGGCTAAGACGCACTGGAAATCATTCATAGGTTTGTTTTGTTATCGCATTTTTAAGAACCATTTTGTTTGTTGTGTCGATGTATTAGTATTTATTATCGTGTGTACACAGAGTCAGACAGAGAAGACTCGCCCGTGTTTCGCGTGACCCCTGAATTTGGACTCTTCATGTCCAAAGGCTTCAGCTCTCCATGTTCCTGTCAGCGTCTGCAAATCAGCTTCACAGCCAGGTAATAATCAATTAGATCTAAAATATATGTCTAAAGTATAAAACCTGTGAAGAAATCTGGCATCATTTATTTTCAGTGAGGACAGAGACTTCAGAGCCAGCGTGGTTATCTGCTCTCCTCTTGTGAAGACTCCTCTCATTATTCGTTTGCAAGGCACCGGTTCCTATAATGAAGGGTGTACCTCAGACCAGCTCTGATATGACTTCTCAGTCTTCCAGCTTTTAATTACAATAATGTTGGTCAAAAAAATAACATGGACTGGCTTTCTTCAAGCACATCAAATCTGCTGCCTGCGTGGACTAATATGTAAAAACATGGACAACCCCACAAATAGGTACAGTGGATCAAGAAATTTCTCAGACCTCTTTTTATTATCTATATTTTAATATTTAACATTGTGATAATAAACACAAATATATATATTTTCTTTTTATTGGTAAAGGTTCTACACTTAATATTCTACGTTCAAGCCATTTCCGATTTTTACATGATTTTGCAACTTAAACAATTTAAGTACAAATTACTGGATAGGTTTATATGCTCTCTCTGTCGGCCAATTGGTGGCACAGAGTATGACATGGATGGATATGTTAACATTTGCCTGAAACCAAATGCAAAAACCATTCCAAACTTCTGTGATATTTTTGGTGCAGAACACCTGTCAACTGAAGGCTATCGATTTACACCAGATCAATACCAGCCATAGCTCACAGAGGTGGATAAAGATTTTTTGTAAACCTCTTGAGAAAGATCAAAACGCCTGCCAAAAGGATAAAGTACAACGGGATCAGCGTCCACTTAGACATTCATCACTCTTTTGGTGCTCCTCTAGAAAGAGACAGAATGGGAAATCACAACTCCTGGGTCCACTTATTCACAAAAAAAATCACTCTATTTTACCAGCAAGGCTTGTAGCCACAAAAGTTTTCAGATCTCTTTTATTAACACCTATTTTACTATACAGAAATCTGAGACTAAAATGACATACATTTCTCTTCTATTGGTAAAGGTTGATAAAGAAAACCACTGTGTACTGCAAGTTTTACTTCTCATATTTTGACATGGATTGAACTCTTTGACCTCTGAGCTCAAGCCACCCTTGCATCTGTGTTTGCATTTAACTATGTAGTCAGTGTTGTATCACTATTTATAACTGGTAAATTAGACGACGCTAATTATACAAAGGCAAGTCTAACTTTGCCAGCTTTTCCCCATGGGAGCTTCAGATGTCTCTGCAGTTGATTCAGCAATAACCATAACAAACTTATGCAAACAAGCCTGTGTCCCTGTGGAGAAATGTGAAGACTAAATGCATTCTCTGGATTAATTTTTAGCCTCCTCTCGCGGGGACCTCTTTTTCCGTCACCACAACACAACTCAGCCCGAAGTCTCACATGTAATAATAGACATTTCATGTTGCACTCGGTTTAGTTGCTGTCGGTAACGGTATAGCCTGGGGGGGCAGTTCAGCAGTACAGACAACTCTGAGCTGTCCAAATCCACCGAGGGATGCAAATGAACAATTAATATTCATCCCGTTCAGGCAAGTTGTGCACAGAGCGAGGGCATGTCTGATCCTAACAAAGTAAAGCTGCATGAAGCTAATGGTAAAGATGATACGAGGAGCCAAGGTGACCAAAGCATCTGCAATTCTCATAGTCTGCTCCAGTATGCAGAGAACTGGACACGAGCCAACCAGCTTCTATTTTATGTATTATAAATGATTTCAGCCCCGAGGTATTTTAGTATGAGATGTATAGATGCAGGTATGAGGTAACATGAATAATACAATAAAACCTGCCATTACAAATCACAAGTTGTGCAAGGCTGTGCTGAATTCCGATCATTCAGTCAATTCTGAACAATGAGAATGAATTTGACTACACTTTTTTTCTCCTACACTGTGCAAATGTGTGGGTGCATGCAAAACAGTGGTACACATAAATCAGAGGTCTGACATTGTACGCAGTCAGAGAGGATGCATGTTCGGTCATGATTGGAGAGCCTTCCCAGATGTCAGGAAGCCTGTCAGGTGACAACCCCATACATCTGCTAACAGCCTCACCATCCGCTTACATGGCAGCTCATCAGCGCGAGGCAAGGGAGGAAGACACTCACACACACAGTCTTACCTGAGGACAATACTAAATAGCACTGTAAAAAGCGTTTCTGCACATAATATCAAGACGTTTCAATATATTTGTTTCATGGGCCTGGCAGATGACCCTTACACTAAAAGTAAGTGAACCCTTTGGAGTTTCTTACAGTACATTTCTGCCTAAATTGGTCATAAAATGTCATCTGATCCTTATTAAAATCACAAGAATGAGTAAACAGTGTCTGCTTAAACTAATACCACCCAAACAATTACATGTTGTCATATTTTTACTGGCCATAACATGTAAACATTCACAGGAGAAATTCCAAAGGGTTCACGCACTTTGTCCTCCCACTGTACAACTAAAACCAATCCATTTTGTGTGCATTAGAGAGCTTGGCAAAAATGTAAGCTATTCCAAATTCACTTCTGCGCACTAGGAGCAATTTTTGGGTATCACTTTATTTTACAGTACCTTGATACATTGTACCAAACAAAATTTAGTACGATGTAATGTGCTCTGTAACAATCTGTAATAACTTGTACCTATGGGTTACATACACAATGGAATAACTTGTATTAGTTCTTTGTAGGTACATAATGTAATAGGACACAAGACCCTTAGGGTTAGGGCTTAAGGTTAGGGTTAGAGTTATGTCTTATTACATTATGTACCTACAAAATACTAATACATATTATTCCATTGTGTATCTAACCCATAGGTATAAGTTATTACACATTGTTACAGAGCACATTACATTGTACTACATTCAGGTAGGTACAACGTATAAAGGTACTGTAAAATAAAGTGTTACCGGTTTTAATGTTGTCTTTAAAAGGGAAATGTTACATTCTATTAATAGATCATTCTGTTGTTGCTGTTCATAGTTTGGTGAAGAATATATAGACATATACACTAAAATAGCCACCTGCCTCCCTGTAAATGGGTTATGGGGGCAGCAGACTGTGCATTCTTGTCTGGGAAGTGCCTAGGGAGGTGGAAGTCTGAATTTATACTCGTGTCCAACTAAAACGCAGTTAGTGGATAAACTACAAACATGTAATTTAATATACAGAAATAGACTCCAAACAATATCTGATGAAATTAAATTAAAACTATATTATAATTGACCTCTCCTCCGGCGCGTTTCGAGTGTAAACCATAGGTAAACCACTTGGACCAGGTGTACAGTCCCCTGTCCGTCCACCAGAGCGCGCCGTCCTCCCCCTCGTCCGTGGCCCCGCTGTCTTGGAAACGCACGGCGCGCGTCACCACTTCCTGGAGCTCACGTTGTTGCTGACATCAGAGGCAAAGCTCGAGCCAGGGGATGGGGAAAGTCGCAGCTTCTCACTTCTGTAGCGCGAGAGGAGGAGACCAACGAGCGCGGTGTGAAAAACTTTTCCTGTCAGACACGTCCCGCACACAGCAGCGCAAACCGTTCTCTACACCAAACACCACCGAGCCGTGGATTATGCACCAAGAAGACCAGGAACATCTTTTACGCACGTATCCTCGCTCCGGGTTGTAAAATTGTGCGCTACAGTTTTCGAGCTCAGTTTCCGGATACCAACCCACTGTTTTGGAAAGAATTGCTCTGTTGGGATTTTCCCGCTCCTTTCTATTCCTATTTTGTGACAAGTTGCGCTCCCAAAGTAATTCATCTTCATCAGTCGTGCTGCCAGATCTGGGACATGGACAGACATAGATAACAAGGTAGGAGCCGAGTAGTCCACTACATTGTTATTCTTAGTGTGCTAATGGCCCCCACTGTTATTTCCTGTTTATAAAGCATTTGTTTGCATTTTTGCCATCATGCAAAGGCACTAAAATAATCTAGGTCAGGACTTGGTCTCTTGCACATGTCCAAATGCACAAGTCAATGAAAAAAATAATAATGAAGATGACTCTGCACAGCTTTAGAGCTGCCAAAAAGGTTCTTTTATTTCTTGCACCACATGTTGCTCAACAAATGCACAAGGCACGAATTATTAAAAAACGGTCACTTCCCCAGGTTGCTGCATTAATTGTTTGTGTCATGTTTTCACACATCTCCAGTCATGTTTGATAGTAAATTTTGTGTCTGCACATTGTACCAGAGGGTTATAAAGGTAATAGGTACTGGACGCGAACACCGAACAAAAGCCCATCCATATAGGACACTTTGACAACAGAGGTTTTTTCAATGTATTGCTGCTTGAAAGTCTTTCAAATGGGCTCAAGTGGAACTCAAGTTGTCAAAACGAACCTGCCCACTGATAGGGTTGGTGTGCCTCAAACAAAATATTGTTTATATTGCTGATAACACCACAGATTTCACAACCAAAGTGAGAAGCGGCCTTTTCTGGATGTTTACTGTACATGGCCTTTTACATCGATGCATTTTAACTTGTAGATGTTTATTATTGCTGTGACTCGTAGTGGCAGCACATTTTATTGTGTCTTTGCGGTTGCCGGGTTACAGCAGGAAACAGAGCAAGTTTTCATGAGATCAAGTGTAGCCTACGGGATAAAAGTTCAAACAAACCTTTAAGACCACTGTTTACAAAATACCGTGCTGCTTAGACTTATGTTCATCCGTGTGAGTGTAAGTTAAATTAAAAAAAAATGGCTTTACCAAAAGTCTCTTCACTCTTATGCAGTTAAGGTTTGGACTTATCTCTAACCCATCATGGACAAAACAGAAGCCAAAATAGTGAAATGTTGCTGTTTTGTAAAATGTTCTTTTCCTCTTGAATCCATTTAATCTGTAGCTGTCTCGGCCGCCTTTATTTATCTGCTGGAGTTCAGCTGGGTCTACCCCCTTGTTTCCAGAAGGCCGGAGGAAGTGGTCCTGATTGAGCTTTGTCTGCACGGCTTGTCTGCCTGCGAGGCTCAAGGCAGTGGGGATGACCGGAAACACAACATACTCACTGACTGGACGATAACAAGCCACTTGTGTACACTATGCAAACTGTCCGGACTCCTTGTGCGCCATGTTTGTTTTCAGGCGACTGCAGGTGTCTACTTGTATAAGGCATCAGAGCGCAAACCACCACCAAGGCAGTGACTTTATTTTGCAATGAGTGCTAAAAAAATCTATTGATAATACATGTAAAAATTGCAGTCCAGTGTGGTACTGCATTGGCTATAGTGGAACCTCTTAAGCCCTGTTTATTGCACCCCAACATACAGGTGCCTTGTGAAAGTACTAATACACCTTGAACTTTTGCACATTTTGTCATGTTTACAGCCCTAAACGTAAAGATTTTATTTTGAATTTTTTACTGAAAGTTCACACACAAGTAACAGACAACTGTGATGTGAAAGCAAAATGATACATGATTCTGTTATTTTTCAAAAAATAGAAAAGTGAGAAGTGGGGCGTGCATAAGTATTCATACAGCATGAATTAATACTTTGTGGAACCCCCTTTTGTTGCAATAACAGTAGCAAGTCTTCTGGGGTATGACTCATAGACCGTTGAAAAGAATAGGCATCTCCTCCTCACTCCTCTCCCCGTTACCATAATGACCACGTTCAAGGGGAAATAATGGCAGATTTACAGGTTCCTCCTCCCCAGCTCTGACGAAGCATGTTCCTAAAAAGGGCATAAGGGCGGGATCTTCACTGTAGACTCGGCCCTTGCGTGACGTGTAGCTCGCGCAGCTCCAATGCTAACAGTCCGACCCTCATTAGTACAAGATTTCAAAAAATTTCTTTCAAAAACCAGCCTGGTTTCTTTTTTTGTGACTAACCCAGCGTTATCTCAGGAGGAATATGTAGCCATAGAAAGTGTTTAAAAAATAGAAACCAGGCGTTTTCATTGGGGGCCTAGCAATGGCAGCCTCCAGTGTTGCGGTCATAAAGCAGAGCAGCCAGCGGCCATTGGTATGACTACAAGATTTGCACATCTAGAAACTGACATTTTAGCCCATTCCTCTTTACAAAACAACTCAAGCTCTGTCAAATTAGAAGAAGAAGATTTAGCTTTGTGTTTAGGGTCATTGTCCTGCTGGAAGGTGAATTTCCGCCTCAGCCTCAATTCTCTTCCTGACTCCAGCAGGTTATCCTCCAAAATGTCTCTGTATTTGGCTCCATCCATCTTCCCAACTATTCTTACAATCTTCCCAGTCCCCGCTGAGGAAAAGCAGCCCCATAACATGATGCTCACCCCACCATATTTGACACTGGGGATGGTGCACTCAGGACGATGAGCAGTGTTAGGTTTGTGCCATACATAACGTTTTGCATTTGGGCCAAAAAGTTAAATTTTTGTCTCATCTGACCAAAGCACCTTCTTCCACATGGTAGCTGTGTCCTCCATATGACTTCTAGCAAACTTCAAACGGGATTTCTTATGGCCTCCTTTCAATAATGGCTTTCTTCTTGCCACTCGTCCATGAAGGCCAGATTTGTGTACGACTTATAGTTGTCCCATGTACAGATTCCCCCAGCTCAGCGGCAGTACGTTGCAGCTCCTCCAGAGTTATCTTAGGGCACTTGGTTGCATTTCTGACCAGTGCTCTCCTTGTTCGGTCTGTTAGTTTAGGTGGACGACCGTGTCTTGGTAAGTTCGCAGTGGTGCTATACTCTTTCCATTTCCGAATGATGCATTGAACAGTGCTCCGTGAGATGTTCAAATCTTGGGAAATCTTTGTATAACTTAACACTGCTTTAAACTTCTCCACAGCTTTATCCCTGACCTCTCTGGTGTGCTCCTTGGCTTAGTGACCAATACACTCTGACCATAGCTCTGAGGCCCTCACAGAACAGCTGTAATTATACTGAGAGTAGATTACGCACAGGTGGCCTCTATTTAATGGTTAGGGCAAGGTGTGAACATTCTGCAGTCATTAGGAATGTTATAAAGGCAATTTAATGCACTCCGAAAATGCTGTATGAATACTTATGCACGCCCCACTGTTGACTTTTCTATTTTTTGAAAAATAACAGAATCATGTATCATTTTGCTTTCACTTCACAGTTGTCTGTTACTTGTGTGTGAACTTTCGGTAAACAATTGAAAATAAAATCTTTACGTTTAGGGTTGTAAACATGACAAAATGTGCAAAAGTTCAAGGTGTATTAGTACTTTCGCAAGGCACTGTATATACACTCACCTAAAGGATTATTAGGAACACCATACTAATACTGTGTTTGACCCCCTTTCGCCTTCAGAACTGCATTAATTCTACGTGGCATTGATTCAACAAGGTGCTGAAAGCATTCTTTAGAAATGTTGGCCCATATTGATAGGATAGCATCTTGCAGTTGATGGAGATTTGTGAGATGCAAATCCAGGGCATGAAGCTCCCGTTCCACCACATCCCAAAGATGCTCTATTGGGTTGAGATCTGGTGACTGTGGGGGCCATTGTAGTACAGTGAACTCATTGTCATGTTCAAGAAACCAATTTGAAATGATTCGAGCTTTGTGACATGGTGCATTATCCTGCTGGAAGTAGCCATCAGAGGATGGGTACATGGTGGTCATAAAGGGATGGACATGGTCAGAAACAATGCTCAGGTAGTCCGTGGCATTTAAACGATGCCCAATTGGCACTAAGAAAACATCCCCCACACCATTACACCACCACCACCAGCCTGCACAGTGGTAACAAGGCATGATGGATCCATGTTCTCATTCTTCATTCATTCATTTTCTTCCACTTGTCCGTTGCCGGGTCGTGGGGGCAGCCGTTGGTGCTGCCCAAATCACATAGCACCAGCCCCCATGGCTCCTTCTGCAGGTGGTGGGTCCACGGAAGGACAGCCTCACGGTTCAAACCGGGCCTGTTGGTCTCTCCTAGGGGCTACCAGTGTACGCAGACACTGGAGGCAATGTGGGTGAAGTGACTTGCCCAAGGACACAACGACAATGTGCACCTTCAGGAGGCAGGATTCGAACCCCCGAATCCTGAGACGACCCGCTCTACCATCTGCGCCATTGTCGCCCCTGACTCTACCATCTGAATGTCTCAACAGAAATCGAGACTCATCAGACCAGGCAACATTTTTCCAGTCTTCAACTGTCCAATTTTGGTGAGCTCGTGTAAATTGTAGCCTCTTTGTCCCATTTGTAGTGGAGATGAGTGGTACCCGGTGGGGTCTTCTGCTGTTGTAGCCCATCCGCCTCAAGGTTGTGCGTGTTGTGGCTTCACAAATGCTTTGCTCCATACCTCGGTTGTAACGAGTGGTTATTTCAGTCAAAGTTGCTCTTCTATCAGCTTGAATCAGTCGGCCCATTCTCCTCTGACCTCTAGCATCAACAAGGCATTTTCGCCCACAGGACTGCCGCATACTGGATGTTTTTCCCTTTTCAAACCATTCTTTGTAAACCCTAGAAATGGTTGTGCGTGAAAATCCCAGTAACTGAGCAGATTGTGAAATACTCAGACCGGCCCGTCTGGCACCAACAACCATGCCACGCTCAAAATTGCTTAAATCACCTTTCTTTCCCATTCTGACATTCAGTTTGGAGTTCAGGAGATTGTCTTGACCAGGACCACACCCCTAAATGCATTGAAGCAATTGCCATGTGATTGGTTGTTTAGATAATTGCATTAATGTGAAATTGAACAGGCGTTCCTAATAATCCTTTAGGTGAGTGTATATTTTTTGTCCCCATCTTCCACTGCCTTCACATGCGCCTTCCTATCCACGTATCATTTTCCCCATTGCATTTCTGATGAGTCTTGTTTTGGGCTTTCGCTTTCAAAACAGCCCCAGGAGGAGAAACAAAACATCCTCCGCCGGACTCAAAATCACAGGGAGATCCCACACTTGGATCACATTAAATTGCTTGCGTTAAACCATGAATGGCTGTTTGGCACGTCGCCTCTCGTGTAACGCCCTGACGTCCGCGAGCTGTCGGCGCGCAGCTCAGTTTGGGTGGAGAGACATAAGTGAATGCATGTGATTATAATGGCGTGCCGTCACATAATGGAAAATACAGCTTCGTTTACAGATTGGGCTTGGACATGTCTCCGAGGAGGGGCCCAGCCTGTAGTTTTTCATCGGGCTATTTTTAGTGAGGCTTGTGTGGTCGGTGGTGATGGCAGAAAGATCGACTTATCTCCTGAGTTAATAGCGACATCGCTTTCATTAAGGGGGATCGTCTTACTCTGGAGTTGTTGAGTGGGGATTTAGTTATCCCTGTATTCAGTTAAGTACTGCTAATTTTGTCTTCGATTACACTTGACATGATTTTTCTTGCAATAATACGGCGTGCCTCATGTTGCACTGGCATACTGATGAAATAGGGACAGAGGAGTTTTTCTTTGAAATGGACACTGATCCTGACACATAGAGGCACTCACTTCCCGAAAGACTCCATACTATTTTCTTTATTTGGACAGAACTTCCAAAGCACTGCACTCTTGAGTCATTCAGTTTTAAAACACAAACTTTGTTGTTAAACCTGCGCACAGATATAACACTAACCACAGTGTGCTACACGAAACTGCTAAGCAAAATAAAGATAGCAGTTTTAGGGGCTTGAAGGAACTGTGCGTACACCCTAAAATGTGCTCATGGTTGTGCCAAAAGTGACTCGTTGCTGTGAATGTCATGAAGACTGTCGTGTTATTGAAATACTCAAGGCAAATGTGAGTCCTGCTAAAAAGCCAGTTTGAAGTACTATCCCTGTGATTCTGGGCCAGAGTAGGGGGCTATGATAAATGGTTCGGGACACCCCCCCCCCCAGAAGCCTTCAAAGCGCTTTCCTCCTCTCAAACGCCACGGCCCGTACTCTGTCTGCAATGGAACATCCCGTATTGTCTTTCTTCCCAGAACTTGCTCCACGTGGCCACCCTTACTCATGAGGACTGAACTGGCGCTGGTCCAGCAGACACAAAAAGTCACCCTCATATCTGGGGCTTACTAATCACTCTTCCGCTGCTCTAAATATCCCACTCTTTTCACAGGCGGACTGGGCACTGTGTGATTGCACCTCATGAGGCTGACACAGAATTTGTGATCTCATTGTGCCACGTTTTGTGTTTTTTTCTTTTTTAGGCTCAATTGTTTAAATTCTCAGCCTGCCTTTTATTTTTATCGACAGACTGCACCTAGATAAACTTCACGGAGGGGCCAGATCTATCAACACATTATGGACCTCTTTGTATTACTTTGTTTTTACATCTTTTAATCTGTCCACCCCAACATAATTCCAATCTCCTGTTAATATCAAAAATAAATCCTTTTTGTTTACATTTTTGAACAGATCTCAAACGTATATGTGCAGTGTACTGTTAATCACACTTTATTTATCCATCAATCATGCTATAACCTTGTTTACTTTGGACCTTCCAACAAAATGACAAGCTCCACACAGTACAATATGAATAAAAAGTGGCCTGTCTATGAATCAGTTTTAGAAATAGAAATCATCTCTTGGTTTAGTTGAGAAAGTAATGTTTAATTGGGTCTGCTATGACTTGGGGCTGGGCGATATCCCGATATATTTAAGTTGAATATCGATATACGATATATATCCCGATATTTTTTCCGCAAAGTGAGAGCTGTGAAATTAAATGTTAAGTCAATGTCAAAGCCAAATGTGAGTAGCTTTATTGAAAACTCACTATAAAATGTAAATATAAACATTGTATAACAAAGCTCCATAAGGTGCACATTTAAATAAAAACAATTCTTGGAAAAAAATAGCCTATAAAATAAAATAGGTCAATCTTTTTCTGAGGGCAGCATTTATATATAAAGAGATGACAAAATAAAGCGCTCAGTTTAAGATAAACGTTTTTTTAAATAAGCTTGAGATTACCCGTTTCTTTTTGTTAACTTAATAGCTTATCTGAATTTGAAATATCCCGATATACGCGATATGGTCTAATTCCATATCTGGTTTAAACAAATATCGATATATCTTAAATATCGATATATCGCCCAGCCCTACTATGACTTGCTTTACTTGGAGCAATAGTTACTCCTCTTGATCTCTCCCTCCTCCTCACTGGTCGACTGTAGGTTGTTTTTAATGGTGGCGATTTCTATGGAACGTCACAGAAGCGTTGCCAGGTCTGAGTAAGGTCATCCTCCTCCGTCTGAGGCCCGTTCGCTTTCTCTAAACTTTCTCCAGGCCACTGCCGCCTCGCTGTTTACCCAAGTCGAGTGATGTAACCGTCCTGAAAGAGTAGACTGTAAATGTCTGTGTACATGTCTGGCTGCGATTCCCGCTCAGATATTTCCTGTGAAAAATCCATTTGAATCGTGTGAGAAGAAAAGGGAGGCGCGGACTGGCTGTTGCTGTCGTCTTGTTTGATTAAGCATTTGTGGCATGGATACAAGTTTATACAGATATGTCCCTTTTTCTACACTGTTATGATGACAAATTGACTGCGACGTGTAGTGCAGTGCAGTGACATGCAGGAGGTTAGACAGTGAAACTTGGCCCCCGTTTGTTGACGTTAGCCACAACTGACAGAGACTCGACGTCAGATGTGGATGAGAGTGGGCCTGGTCTCTGGAGCCTCCTCACAGCTCATCAAGTCAAGAGCCTGTTCTTTTCAAGCTGGACGTGCGGCGAAGCAACATGATGAGGGGAGATTAGCATTTGATCTTCTGCTCAGCACCGGCCCGTGCCAAAGACGTGCGCCGTGAGCCGGGATGGTGATCAGTGGGCAGCACGCGCCTGGTGTCCCCGCTGAGTGGAGGGGTCCAAGCAGATGGGCCATCTGCTGAGAGGCTGGCACGAGGCAGGGGCAGCTCCGGAGCCTGTGAAGATGCAGGGGGGACCACCTGTCTGCAGGCTCCTCCTCGGCCCTTTCATGTGTGGTCACTGGTCAACGATGAACGGGCACAATCCTTCACGACCACACAGGGAGTTCCTTCTTTAGAATTACTATGGAATTTTAAATATATGCTTCATAGCTGTTTTTTGTGGCCAGGTAATTTTTTGTTAACTGTGTGTATAGTGTGAAGAAAACTGTGATTGGTATATGATTTTGAGTCAAAGTATAGGTCACTGAAGGAAAAAAAAACTACTACTCAAATTGTTCTTGTGTAGCTCCTTTTAACAACTAAAGCTGCCTCTCTCATGGCTTCCCACATTTTGCTGATTTGATCAAACAGAAGGATGGTTTGGAAATCACCAATGACGCAGACATCAAGACGTGAAACTGATAAATGAACAGTCAGCAGCAGATGGTTAGTTTCCCTTAGACCAATCTTCATTTCTTTATCTTTCTCCATATACTGTACCTCAATTTTCTTCAGTTTGTTCCAACATCTCTTCTTGAGAAACTGGCTGTTATTTTTTTCTCTTGGTGGATTCTATTAAAGCTACTTTTTGTTGCCATCCTCAACTGTGTGTGTGCAAAAACGCTTGGGGCTGCCTTTGTGTGTAAAGAATCTTGCACATAAAATACGATGTCTCTCCGCACAGCTGGGACATTATTGTTGGTGAAATGCGAAAAGACTCACAGTGCGTGTCGTAAGGCAGGATTTAAAAGTAGATACACTTGAGAGGGGAACAGTAAATTATGCCCAAACGAAAGTATCCTGGGAGCTTTTCCACT
Source organism: Neogobius melanostomus (assembly GCA_007210695.1). NCBI lineage: Eukaryota > Metazoa > Chordata > Actinopteri > Gobiiformes > Gobiidae > Neogobius > Neogobius melanostomus. The sequence continues at coordinate 766,133 of VHKM01000035.1, read as the reverse complement.
GGTCTCTCTCTAGAGACATTTCACAAAGTTTCCAAAGAGTTGGTGTTGGCCAGACTTCTAACAAACCAAATGTTACAGGGCTTTGATGCTTGAACATTCCAACGCTTTAACTCCAGTGTACATTTAGCTCATTTGGCGTAATTCACAACTGCTTATGTGATCATAAGGTGAACGTTATAACAAATTGAATAAATGGGAATAGAGTGCGACTGCTGCCACTGCCATCATGGCTGAGTGTGCAGAACAGAACAGATTGATACTACTGCTGTGATCAGGCCAAATACACTTTTTAAAAGGTTTAATTCTCCGAAACAAATTAGACTACACTTCCTCTTGTGTTCATTTGAGTAATTATGGGGAAGCTGTTGAAAATGTCTTTGTCATTGTTTTGTGTAGATTTCTGTCGCAGAAGGATTTCCACCCTTGCAATACCGTTTTATATTAGAGCTTGATCATCAGAGTTTTGCAGAGTTAACAAATCAAACACAAATCAGTGTTTGCAGAGCTGCAGTGGCTCTGTGTGGAGATGCGGGGAAACATCATTGTGCACAATTGCACTGGTTAACCTCTGACTGTATTACACCTTCTGTAGTGCTGTGAGTGACAGGGTGAAAAGGGCAGCTCCACAAACATTACTCGTCATCATCATGGCTTATGATCAATACTACTGGATGGCAAACTATAATATTTTTGAAGTCAATAAAAATCTGTTATGCAAAAATATTGTCTTATTCACATTACAATGTGGATTCATCTGGCACCCCTTGTCATGGCTGAATACAAATCATCTTAAAATTGACAAATGATTTTATGCTAGAAAAGAACAATGGCTTATTTTCACAGTTGTTTGGCTTTGGCTCAAACAGCTCTTCAAGTGTTTCAAGCCTGTGGGTCTGGTTGTTGCCCCGCTGAGACTCCCGGCAAGCGCATTTCATTAAGCCACAGACAAAATTATTTTCAACTAAATCCCCTGGCTCAGAGGCAGTCTCTTAACAGCAGAGGTGCGTTCCTTCCCTGCGATCGTCTATGGACATGCAACAACTGTCAGCGCGTCCTCCCAGTGACGAGAGCCCCACACACTTTTCAAGCATAAAGAATGCTTTGTCTTTGAAGAGCTTGTTGTTTTTACCTCAGGCCTGGCCGGCTGTGGTGCATCACGGGAGAGCGAGAGCAGACTCTGGCCTGTCATAATCCGACTTTGAGGAATTCCCCTAATGCTGCTGGTTCAAAGGCCAATACGGTTGCAATTATCAAATCACAATTTACATATGTATTCTTCAAATGTTAATGATCCTGCATGTGTGCAAATGTGCACTGCGTATCGATTTGAAAAAGAAAAGGTGCAGCTCTCATTCGCCCTAACATCTGCACAACGTCACCTGGCAAACTGTTCAATTTGAAAATGTTGGAAAGTGCCACCTGCGTCCTGTTTGGCCATTGTTTTTGTGCGATTGCAGAAATATTGTATTGGAAAGAGGCATAAAGTCTTGCGCTGTTTAATGTTTTTGTTGTTGTCCTTGCAGGGTAACATTTTGGCTCGCTGAAAGAAGTTGGGCTGCGCGCTCAAGTTCAACAGGACCACTTCCTGATGATGACAGTAAACATGAGTGAGTAGCATTTTGAAAGCACATGCCGACTTCCCTTCGCAGGAACAGTGTGTTGCAGAAAAATAACATCAAATTACTGGTATTGGCTCCAGGTGGCCCATTTTAAGAGTGTAGTCTTTATCTTGTTTTTTTGGTAAAATGTTTGTTTGACTCAATTTGGGTAATTTGGGCGCTGGGTTCAAAATAACATTGTGGAGAGTTTATTTATGTATGTACACGTATGCACACTCCTACGTCTATGTAAAATTACTCTCCTACACATATTGTTTCTCCTTTATTAATCAACAGTAATGATTTTAGATGCCTTGTGTTGTACCTTAGCATCCCTGAAGCCATAAAGAAAGTCTATGAAATCCACGTTGAGTTTATTTGGCATGACATTTTATTTGGAGTTTAAGTGCAATAAAATGATAGATTATCAAGTCACTTCTTCTTGATCAAATCCACTCACGATTGAAGTGTTGCTGACATTACCTGAAGAGTGGAATAAGAAAAGCTCTAGATAAAAACTTAAAGTAAAGACTTGCAGTGGGAGGGAAATGTATGTGAACGCTTTGGAATTTTTCACATTTCTGCCTAAATTGGTCATAAAATGTGGTCTGATCTTCATCAAAATCATAAGAATGAATAAACAGTGTCTGCTTAAACTAATACCATCCAAATAATTAAATGTTATCATATTTTTAAAGGCCATAACATGTAAACATTCACAGGACAGGGAAGACAAAGTAAGTGAACCCCTGAATCTCGCCGAACTGCAACAGTTTTGTACTACAGGAATGCAGTTATTGCTGCAAAAGAAGGGTCAGCCAGCTAATACAATGGTTCACTTACTTATTCCACGCTGTGTTTGCAATGACGTACCAACAAAATCGAAGTAATGAGTGCTTCACAAGTAATTTTCTTTAAAAATTACATTGTAATGTAGTGTGCCCTGAATGATTAAATATTTGCCCCTAAAAAGATTACCAAAACAACCAATTTAACAGACATTGGCAGCACTGCATCTCTTGTACATAGTGAAATGTGTAACACTGCGGCACATTTTCATCAATAAAAGTGCGCCACAACTCGGAAAAGGTTGAACTAAATGTTCTAAAAATGTCATCGCGTTCCACCTTGTCAGCAGTACATAGTGTTGTGCCTCATCCTTTAACCTGTCGTTAAAAATGACCGTCCCGACATGCTGCTTTTATGATAATATTGATAACTTGTTAACTCTCCCACAGATGACGGTCTCCAAAATGGACCCGGACAGCACAGGAACTCCCAAGGTAACACAAATCTATCACTCTTCGACTCATTTGTCTTTTCTCCTGTGTCATATCTCAAACATATCTGTCGTTGCCAAAACTACACACACAAAATCCTTTCACGCCATAGTCCGCACAGCGAAGACGTAGTCGCAGCTGAAAAGGGATTGTCTCAGCCTCTTAGTCTGAATGGAGAGCTGTGTTTGCAGACGTCCAGTGGAAAGACACGGGTATGTAGCTTGTACAAACATTCATTGCACAACTATTGTAGCGCTCTCACAATACACCACATTACATCAGAGCCTTTATTACTAGTGAAAGATTAACGTCAAGAGTTTGAACATTACACCCATTAGGTGTTCAATTAGTTGCATCACAGTTTCGAGGAGCGTGCTTGTGGTGTGTCGGTGTCAGTGTACATTCGCCTGTGCAGAGCCTTGAGGGATGTGCCTTGAAAGATTACAATTTCCCTGAAGAGGTTCACACAGGGCTGCTCCACTAATTTGAATCAAAGGTATCGTCGCGTCTCATTGCCTTTTAAAACCTGGCTCACCCTATAGTTGAGACCTTTACAAACAAGTTCTGAAATATTTGCGGTTCTAGTATTAGTTTAGGTGTTGAACTTCCAGTCCTCTCTCAAAGTTAAAGCTCCTGGACTTGTTTAACCCCTTAACCCCCACCTTAACCGAGTTGGCTCCAGTTTGGCTTACCCAAATTGAAAAGCAAAAAAAGTGGCAAAAGAGCAACAAAACACAATTAAAAAGCAACAAAAACACATGACTAAAGGTGATGAAAACGCAACAAAAAGCCACAAAGAAGGGACAAAACTTAGATGAAAAGTGATTGAAAAAGATGAGAACAATTCAAAAACACTTCCAAAATGTGACAAAAACGCGACTAAAGAGTGATGAAAAAGTAATAAAAAGCAACAAGAAAGCCACGAAAGAGCGACAAAAAAGTGACCAAAAACACAACAAAAAATACAAAAAAAATTACGATTTGAGTAAAGCCGAACTAAAGAAAATGTGTTTGGTTAAAGCGGGGGTCAAGACCACACACACATTCCACCGCATAACACAAGCATTTATTGTTGACTCCCAGTGCAAGGCTCACCTCTCTCAGACCTGACTTTATCTTTACAGAGAGTGGGACGTCTCCAGCTCATCTCCATGGCGATGTCGACTAAAGGAAGCCAAGTCAGAGATTTACATAGGTTAAGTCCTCATCCAAACTGATTAATCACTGCAAAACATAATAGTCTGCGTCTAACTAGCATTAGGAGCATGTTTTGTATCTCTGGCAACATTATAGTTCAAAATGTTACACAGTGTACCTTATAATATGTGCACAATTAACTGAATCTTGATTTCAAAGCATCAATTGCAAATCTATTCGGAATCTTGTCAGCAAAATCAATCAAAATGTAATATTTAGCCATTGGGCCCTCGTCAAAACTTTTGAACCAGAAAATAGCCATAACAACCACCACTGCCTTAGCCGGATGGTAATATCCTTTTAGCAAAAATAGTGTGTCTTGACTGAGAAAAAAAAGGTGGAAAAACACTCGGGTTTGTGCGTCAGAGCGGGGCCTGTGGCTGCTGCAGCACTGAGGACACATTTGGCTCCAGCTGCTAATCCAGCCGGATGCCTTTGCCATGATGTGTCTCTTTGCACCAGGAAATCCCCTCAATGTCTTACTGAGGCTCGGTTCTAACAACATGAGGCAGGACGGATCTAATTTATAAACTTTTCGTTTCGACTGTTCTGTTTCTTATATGATTTATATGAATGTATATATTTAAAAAGTCTGAGCTGCTAAACTAACGCAAGAATCACAAGAATGCATTTCAGAACATGTTTGAAGAGTTAGTACCATAGACATATTATTAATAGACTGTCATTACTCACTTCTCCCCGTTTACCATAATGACCACGTTCGAGGGGGAAATCATGGCGGATTTACAGACTCTCCTCCCCAGCTCTGATGAAGCATGTTCCTAAAAGGGCATAAGGGCGGGATCTTCACTGTAGACTCGGCCCTTGCGTGACGTATAGCTCGCGCAGCTCCAATGCTAACAGTCCGTAATTTATCCTACAATAACCATCCCGGTGCCTCTGATTGTGTCTAACCCAGCGTAATCACAGGAGGAATATCTAGCTGTAGACAGTTCCAAAAAATTAGACACCGGGCATTAAAGTTGTTTTTAACGTGTCTAAAGTGCAGTGGATTCCAATGGGGGACTAGCGGCTATATGGCGGTACTACAGCAATGGCGGCCTCCAGTGTCGTCGTCGCAAAGCAGAGCAGCCAGCGGCCATTGGTTAGTACGTATTAATGATCAAGAAAACAAATTCAAGGGTCAGTTTGGAGTTTGCTGTGGCAATAATCCTCTAACTGTGGTATGAATATTCCCAGGGTTTTGCAGATTGACTCGGAAATGTGAAGAAAGTTTCTGAAATAATAACTTAATTAAGGCTAATCTGATTAAATCTTTCACTTTAAAACAATATGAGACTTGCTTTAGAAACCACTGACCCAGATGACTGCACACTTTTGTAATTTGCTAATTACTACCATTCTATTGTGACTTCTCTGTGACTGCGGCGGTTCATTCTGATGCCTTACTTTAAAGTTATAGCCCTCTCTCGTCTACACTAAGTCTGTAGAATATTCGGAGCTATCAGGGCTGCATCTACAGGTAGGGTGACCAGATTTTCCAACTAAAAAAGTGGGACAAAATTCGGGAATAGGCCGCAGGGGTTCTGAATCTAAACTGTCTTAACCCACAATGAATGGTAAAACTGTCAAAGACTTATGACATGCACCAATCCGCATCCTGAAATGAGATTTTGAATTGGTTTACACTTGGTAATTGATACTCCCATGGGCCAAAGACATTCATTTTCAAGTGAAGTATGCCTTTTCAGGGACTACATTGGACAAAACCGGGACAACTGGGACAGATTACTAGTAAAACTGGGACAAATCAATGGTTTTTGGAGAAATCTATTGGGACGTGGGACAAAGGACTAAAAACTGGGACTGTCCCGGGTAAACTGGGACATCCGGTCACCCTATCTACAGGTGCACTTGCCCTGACATTAACCAGCCCGGACAGCCTTCCTGTTCTGCTAACTCACTTGCCATTTGCACGTCAGCGTCTGCGGCCTGAGTGGGGAGACGCAGCCTGGTGATGCAATCCGCGGCAATCAGTCTCTATTGTGTAACGTGGCTAGCTCCACTTCACTTCCTGGAATTCCCCACTTTTTACTTATGCCACTCACATTTTCACCAAAGAAGGACACAGAAAAACCCACACACATAACATATTAGTGACGCTATCAAATTGAAATCACAATTTGGCCCCAATTACCAGGGTATATAATGAGTTACCTATGCCGAATGACCAGTTTGTCTCTGTGCAAGCTGCCCGCCACTTTCCTTTGCACCAGCGGTTAGCCCTGGCATGCTGTGTTCCGAGTCGAGTCAAATCCTGGTTTATAGGCTGCCATTAGAGCCGGTACTACGCATTTCTCACACTCCGTCTGCCCCCTTGTTCCCCCCCCTCACTGCTGCCTAAACCCACAGTGAGGACAGGGCTGTTTGTTTTGTATCCTTGACTGCCAGCGCCGAGGCTCTAGCAATGCTGTGCACGACTCAGACAGCAACATAATAAGAAATGATAAAGGCAGCGCGGGCGTTTAGACAGTTCCGCAAATTAGTTCATTAATCTTGTAATTTAAAAAAAAAGAAAAAAAATGCCGCTGACTTGTTGTGAGCGCGCTTGTTCATTAGCGAGTTAATGTCGCCATGCACTGCTGACTTGTTAAGAGTTTTGACTGCTACTTTAGAGACGCTGATCGGGAATAACACGGTAACACTATTTAGCATATGTTTGAAAGAAGGTCACTGGAGCATACAGGGAAAAAATAATGGCACGGGAGAAAAATGGTGGTAAACCTGTCTTTAAAATGAATCATCTTTCAAGGCTTTTTCAATACTACAGCTTGTGATGTTTGGTGCGTCCTGAGACAGCTCTAAAAGGTTACTAGTTCGACCTATATTTTTCTATTATTATTCCGTGTTAAGGTTCTAGATAGGGCTGCACGATATTGAAGTAAATTGCGATATCGATACAGCGGTGCAATATTGCGATATTATTATTTTACCAAACCATCTCAACACGACATGTTCCATTCAAATTAGACACAATTCTTCAGCGAGCAGAAGTCATCAAAAAACACAAAATCAGGATCAAAACAAGGGTAAAAACTGAACAAAATTGATGAAACCGTTTCACCAAAATGAACTTTTACACATTTTTCAGTTCTGGTCAGGTTTGTTTTTGGCGAGTTCGCAACAAATGTGTGATAAAGACTTTAAGGTAATGTGCCGATTATTGTGGCTTCTTGCGCCCATTACCTATTGCGATACGATATTTTTTGCGATATATACACAGTACCTTGTCGCAGCCTTAGTTCTAATACCGTTATGCACCATACAATAATCCCTAACCAAGCCTGAACATGTCGAAGGGCCGGAGCCTAAACCTGAACCTGGGGAGCTCTCAGTAGCTCTCCACCACTTTTCAGTTCGCTTACTAAAAGCTTTGAACATTTCTGCATACGCTTCGTGAGTCAAATTTATATTAAGAGAAGGAAAAAAAAAAACTTAAATTTGCGTTTTTTCCCTTGGGCACCAAATGATTGAGTTATGAAGACATCAAACACAATTTTGGTTTATGATGTCATCTGATATGTGGCAAACCCGAAATGTAATCACGGCTGCTAAATGCCTGAGCCCCATGGTTTCTCAAGTATCTTCGAAACATAATTACTTTAAAGGATACAGCTCTTTGTGCCATGTTTTTGGTCCAGCCCTTTTGTCCTCAACTCGTGGTCTTGTCCGTCTGATCTGCCATACTGTAACATCGTGGCCTGACTTTGTTCAATATTTACAATGAGTTGGACTTTTATTCGTGAGGACCGGACCGCTGCAGAGAATATTCTAATCAATACCTGCTCCTGCGTGGGCCCTGGTGCGGAGCTATAACACAAGATTTTCTTTTGGTTGATCAATAAATTCCTTTCTCCAGTCAGCTGTGGGAATATTGCGGTTTAGCTCTGGGGTATGCAGTTTGTTTGTAGTGTGTAGATGAGATACGCTTTCGCTATGATCTCTGTTCAGTCAGCCTTATCTAAAAACCCATGTTACAGTTTAAGATGCTGTTATAGATACCTGTCATTCATTCACCTGTTGGAAAGGTGAAGGTACAACGTCTTGTCCACGTTGGGAAATGTGTTCTTTGCTTTTGACTCATCCTTTAAAGGCCCTATTCCTAATTATCCTGTTAACATTATCTTGACAATATTGCTCACTTAAGGTTGTGAAACGTGCTGCTCATAAGCTCATCCCTTGAAGAACTGGGATGCTATAAATGTGTTAATGCCAGTGATAAGTGTGGCACCGGTATCAAACTATATAACTTTCACAAATGCCGTTGGCCATCCCTTGCTCTCTCTTTCTGCTATTTGCACTGTGATTTTCAGGGTGCAACTATGTTATCACTTATCAGTCACGTATATATTTAACCTCTATGTAAGTCAAGGGAGTGTGTAGCGGCTCCGGCAGCTTTGCTTTTGCTGCTAAATGTGGATAGTCAAACATGACGTCTGTGGCAGAGTTGGTTCATGTGGTTTACTCAGTGACTCAGAGGGAAAGTCTACAGGAGAGAGGAGAGGGGTCTGCTTCAGGTTAAACTTCTAAATTGGACCAAACCTTGTTGGTTTTCCAAGGGCTGTGCTCGGTGAAGGGAAATTCGTTTTTAATATTGATATAGGCATTCAAGCACTTCTATATTTAGTTTTTTAACATGATCTAACTTAACACACAACTTCGAGGTTGTGTCTTGTAATCAAACACAGACAAATGACTCTGCTTTCCACAATGTCACCATCAACACCTTTTATGGAAGAGGATGATATCTTCGCAACAGCTAAACACCAGAATAGCAGTCTAACATACACATTAGCATGTCTACATCTATTCCGAAATCAGTGGTTCTTAATTGTTTTCACAAGTACACTTAAGTGCCGTCAGATGTAAACCAGGTCTAAAACTGGACTAAGCCAGCCCTAAACAACCTGGGGGCCACAGCGGCGCAGATGGTAGAGTGGGTTATCTCATGATCGGAAGGTGGTGGGTTTGATTCCCGCCTCCCGCAGGTGCACATTGTCGTTGTGTCCTTGGGCAAGACACTTCACCCACCTTGCTCCAGTGTCTGCGTACAGCGGTGTATGAATGAGAGTGTGAATGGGTGACTTGCTCCTTGCTATAAGGGGCTTTGGGACTAATGAAGGTAGAAAAGTGCTACATAAGTTGAGACCATTTACAGGTACCATTTTAAACAAGTGTTACGCTAGGTAAAAAATAAGACTGAATTAAATTAACTTTCTCAAAAGAGGAAAAAACACAAACTCACCCAAAATAAAGCAAAGTCAAGAACCGCTGAGAAGCCTGAGTGCTATGCAGCCCATACACAGTATACCTTGGTGTCCTTTGAATTACAGGGAAGTAAAAAAAAAGAGCACGAATGCTTACCATGAAAGAAACTGCTATGTATGTCTTTAGCATTTTATGACCAGTACATGAAGCTAGAGATTACAGCAGCACGCGACCATCAATAAAACTAGCTTTTCTCTTTATGTTCGAGCAAATAGCACTGAATTCCTTCAGAGTCTTCCTGATATACTGTAGTTGTATCAGAAAAGATGTAAAGGTGCAGTATTCATACCGTGGTCATACCGCCTTTGCTATGCCCAATCCCGTCAGATCTTGGAAGCTAAGCAGGGAAGGGCCTGGTTAGTACTTGGATGGGAGACCGTTTGGTAACACCAGGAAGCCTAGCGAATGTAGTGAGTGAGTGAGTGGTAGGTGGTGGTCGGAGGGGCCGATGGTGCAGACTGGTTGCCTCGCTTCCGTCAGTCTACCCCAGGGCAGCTGTGGCTACAACAGTAGCTTACCACCACCAAGTATGGAGTGAATGAATAATGACGACAGTGTAGCGCTTTGAGAAACTTGGTAATACAGGCTTGTAAAGCGCAATACAAGTGTAAGGCATTATTATTATTATTAGTATTCTTAATAGTTGTCAAACTTTAAAAAAATTATGAAAATCTAGATGTGTCGATGTGCGGCCGTCAACTGCTCCTGACTAGTTGAAACATGAGTCAAATGTGCGATGGGCACCTATTGGCATAAATTGGCTCCTATGGTTTATAGTTAATTGAAAATCAATCATATTTCTTGGGATCTGTATCTCAGACTGATGAATTCTGATCTACTGTCCTTGCGTTAAGCTTTTAGAAGCCCATTGTTATTGGCAGGTGGCTTGGTTGGTACAGTGCCTGTGTGTGTTTGAGTAAGCGGCAGGAGCAGAGGTCAACAATCCCTTCGTCGTGGTGTAATCACTGCTGCCTTTATAATGAAGTCTATTAAAGTCCCTTGATACGGCGATGTGTGACACGCTCATCTGCATGATTGCCCTCTTTACACATGAGAGCTTGAGGTGAGGAGTGCAGAGCTGCCGCGACACTTTTATTTCCAGCTTTGATGAATCATGATGCTGATTTAATGAACAGGATGCTCTTACTTTGTAGAGAGGGTGATGGATGTGCTGAGTTTTGATTCTGAACGGCAATGTCAAGAATAAATTATTTTAGGCTGTAGTTGCGTTTTTACCTGTGCACAAAACGAGTGATTGAAAATGTCATTATGTTTTAAAATTAAGATTAGGTTCACATTGCACATTATAAATACCTTATGGACTGAAATATCAATGACTGTATGCCTTAGTTCTTACACCTGAAAAACCAGTTTGCACGAGCCTTCCTTTCTTTTGAAAAGGTGTTTTTCTACTTGGCGCACAGAGGAGATTTGTAAGACCACAAACAAGCATGCGAGCAGGAAGTCTGACACAGGTGCTGCCACAGTGACTGATGTGTGAGGTGAACATACAAGACTCTGATGCCTACCGCCCTGACATAAATCTCAGCTGACAGGGTTATCATTAAGAGTATGAGCTCCCGTAGACATAATACTTGACACACCACGCTTATTTGTATGTTCTCTCTCTGTAGACGACGAGGAGGCGCTCAACTCCATCATGAAGGACCTGGCAGCACTGGGCCGCTGCTCCACGCAGAACAACAGCCACAAGCCCAAGCACAGAACGCTTCTGTACAAGCAGGTACAGCTTCAAGACTCATTTGACACAAAAAAAAGTTGGGAAACGAATGAATGACTAATTATTACTAATTGTTTTATTAGAGCCTTGTACATTAACATTTTTAGTTAATTTGCCTTTACAACATGATTATTTACTCACTAGCTGCCACCACTAACAGCAGCAGCTTGAACACTCAGGACACTCTGCAGCAGCTAAAAATATCATAATGGCAAAGAAAAGATCCTAGTCACCTTTGCAGTGCTGTCATTTAGCCTTTAAAGAGGAGACAGAACTCTGGCAGGAGACAAGAGCTCCCTCTTCGTATGTGAGTGTGTATGCATCATAATTAGCCATGTGCTCCTAGTGCTCATGTCGTCTAACTCACTAAACATAACACAATAAACAGGGAAAGGCCTTTTAAAGCAGATAGAGCTGAAACAATAATATCTGCTGCTCATAAAATGCTGCAATTAAAAACTTTTTTGTTTTAATGTAAACAACATTACCACACCTTTTTAAATGTATACATGTTTATAGAAAGGCATAGGCCAGTAAAAGACTGCCACGTTGGTTTAACTACTGTAATATGCAATAGGTCTACAATATATGATTATTATTATAAATGATATAGTATATTAGTAAATTATTATATGACAGTATAATCATACAAAAGACTATTGGATCGGTATCGGTCATCATGAAGTGTTAAAAGATTGGATTGGGAGCTTAAAAAACTGGATTGGGACAGCCCTACGGTTCTGGTTCAGGTTGCATTTGAATGTAATTTGTGGAATAAACACACACGGTGCTCAGTTTGCATTATTTTACATTATCCCAATAGATAATGTAAAATAGATAGTGGTTCCCAACCTTTTTTCCTTGAAGCCCCCCCGCGCGTGCTGAAGACGGGCCATGCCCCCCAGTCCAAAACTGTGGCCCCCACAAATGTATCAAAACATGACAATAATTGCTACTAAGTATTTATTTCAAACAAATAAACTGAAATTGTGTTTAATGCACCTGTAGTCCTTGCTCAGTCATATTTGATGATTTTAGACCATTTATTTTGCTCAACTAATATCATTTATGACCGGACCCTCTGACCAGGCAAAGCTCTGGCCCCCCCTGCAATCCGCCCCCAGGTTGGAACCACTGCAATAGAGTTCAGGATCAAATGTTATACATTTAACAACTGATTTAAATTTTAAATCAGTTTAACAAGTATAATTTGTGAGCTGTGTAAACCATGAATTGTGTTCAAGGGTTTGATGAGGCAGTACTGTTTTTAGAGTTCAATCTGTTGGTGGTTTAGTGCACTCAATGGAATCTAGTGCCTTAAATAACTAATTACATTCTTTTGCATCAACACATAGTTAATCTATCAACCGATTGTCCTACACCCCCGCAGTCTTAATGACGCCACAAACGAACAGGATAAGTGAATTGTTGAGGGGGGTCGAGGGGAAAAACCAAAAGCGTGGCCTGATATGATGTCACTATCTCTGTGAGCTCATCCCAGCACTCGGGCTCTTCCAGATTCCCGCTCCCCTGTGTAAAACATGCGCCGTAAAAGAAGGCGGTTGAGATAATGCTTTTGCTTTATAAGCGTAGACATATGTGAATGTCCATTTTTCAAATAGTTGAACAGTGAGCCTTGTGTTATGGTATTTGGGCCACACGTAAATGGGTTTTGTTACAGGGCTTGGGATTGTGTCCAAGACATTGCTAAGATTTCCCTGGGATTGGCGGTTCTTTCCATCGTATTTTGATGGATCGTATTCAGTTTAAAAATGGGGGCCTTACCGTACTGCTGCTGTTTTTAAAAATGTATTATTTCTTACTATGAATTGAACTACTGGAGTAAATCACATTGTTCATCTACGCGCACCTGCACTCTTAAGAAAATATCAAATGAAACAATCTTAATTTGCTCTATTGTTTTTATTCAACAGCCTTGGGTGGCACACAAGCATGAATCATTTCCCTCTTCCATAAGTCCTCACACGTGTTATTGTTCCTCTCCACAGGACCTCCGAGTCAAGCTGGAGCATGAGAGAGAGAAGCGGTACGTTGGAAACCTCCGTATTATGTCTGCTGCTCGCCTGTTGTTTTTGAGCGATGCCATGGCTGCGACAGTGTCTCGAAAAGGAAATCGCAGCCGCATGCCCGGGACGGTTGGTGGAAAATGGGCCCAAAAGAAGGGATAGCAAAAAAGTGTGCAAGGGTGCTTTGTCTGTGCCCAAAGTAATACCTTGATCTATTCAGGCCTCCACGCTCCTCACCAGCTCCCATCTGTTCCCGTAACCAGATCAGATTTACAGTTACACTCCACAGACACCGGGCCTGTTCACTTTGTCAGCACAAATGTAGTCCAGACACACTTTATTTGGTCTATAGACTCTTCTTGTTAGCTTTAGCATTTGTAGAGGCAAGTTGGAGTAGGCGGTATGACAAAAGTGTACAAATCACCATTCATGCGCGCTTAGTATCTACGTATATGTTAAAACCATCTGCTACTTCTGAAAGTTCATTGCTTCAGTCCCCTGTCACTCACTCAGAGCTTGATGAGACCGAACAGCAGGAGCAGTGAGTGGGGAGAAGAGTCTGTATTTGAACATAGAGCTGCATTAAACATAAACTAAACACAACACTGGGTATGATCTCTCCATAATAGGAGATTGTTGTGGAGTTCAGGTCGAGGTGTAAACTCAAGGACAGGACGAAATAACTTTCTGAATGCTGTTTTCAATAAATCATGCTAAAAATGTTGTTACTGTATAAAGTAGTAGTATTCAGCAGTAGTCCCGCCCACCTCTGGGTTCTGGAAAGAAAATTTCCCCTTTGTTTTTGCTATTATGATTTGGGGTAAAAGACATGCAGTATTTAGAGGCACGACAGAGACTTACCAATCACATCGCAACTATAAAATACTATTTCTATTACAAGATTTATCTGAAACTTTGAAATGTTTACAAACCAACATGTGATGGAAGCATTTTGCCATATTGGCACAGTGGATGTTCAAGCATCCACGGTGCCTTTAAACTTTGTAATATAATGTAAATATCAATGTTGTTCAAAATCCACTCCAAAAAATCCAAATAATAATGGATTTATCAGGAAGTGGAGCTGAGCTCCATTGTAGTAGCAGTTGTAGTAGCGGTAGTAGCAGTAGTTGTATTGGCCCAGGTTGTTTGTAGTAACTCATAAAAGAAGACTTTGTCAAAGTAGACAGTATAAATGTAAATTCATGTGAGGTATTTCTACTTTCAGCTTAGCACTATCACCTTTTACGGAATCTACTTGAGTGGGCTGCTGCTTTTTAGTGCGTGTTTCACCCCTTTTAGCGCCACATCCTGTTGGGTCACTAAGGCAACCCTGCTGACCGCAGAGTGAGCCGACCACAGGCCGAAGGAATCCCAGAAAAAACAGAGGGAAACTGACCAGAACGTACAAGCATGAATGATCTGATTGAGGACAGAGTGTGCAGCAGTGGAGGAGGCAGGCCGCACACAGGGAAGAGAAACACGGTGTTCCCAGGCGCACTACAGCCTCACACCGGGCCTCTCCTTCACAGCTCTAATTGGCTTCTTCAGACGAACAGACGACAGTTTTACCTATCTGTCATCCTCTGCACTCTGTTTTTACTTTGTCTCCCCTCGCCTAATTTAGCACCTCGTGCGTTTTAGATTTGACGAAACAACACTGACCCACGCATAGATTATAACTGGAAGTAAATACTCATTTTCACATCTAGGTTCCCTTTCTCACTACTTTTGGAGCATATTGTTCCATGTTGGTGAGAGCCCACACTTCACACCACGGTTCCTTTTTTGGTCAATCACTGACCAAAAAAGGTATGCGCACACATTGCTGCAAACAAATTGAAATCTCAATTTTGACTGGTTGCAAATCACAAAGCTGCAATTATCTATTTAAAGTTCTAGTAGTTGGAATGAATGTTGTATTAAAGTTGCAGAATGGAGAAAATCATTAAAACTTGCATTTGTACGAAAGTGCTCAAAAACCAAGCACAAAAGACTTACTCCGCCGTTTTATCGGGCCATTGTCTCCAGCACACGAGAGTTCCCTGAGTCAGGAGAACGGTGGAATCTAATTGGCTGCTCTCTCTTTTGGTTGGCAAACGCTGAAGGTTCTCGGCCAGGAAATCAAAGCTGTGTCTCCCTCTTCCCCTCTCGCAGCCTCGGGGACCGCTGCCAGAGAGTACTAGAGCCGCTCGGCCAGCCAAGTTTTTTTTTTTTCACTTTTCCTCTATAACACTGTGGCCGAGGTGGGATGTGGAGTGCGTTGTAATCTGCAGATCTACACTTTCTGTGCAGAGGTGGAAAGAGCACAGAAAATCGGTTCCTAGGAGAAGACTTAATCTCAGTGTTGTTCAAAGCTGGAGTTGGCAGTTTTTGCAAGCTAAAACTAAGCTTTTTAGGCAGAGAGAAGACCGAAATATGCACTGTCAGTGTCTGCCCAACTAATACAAGAGATATGCATTTCAGAACATGTTTGCGGAGGTCTTAACGACAGGATATGCCCGTTTTATTATACACAACAAGATCACTGTAACCTATACGCTTTTATGTGAGAATGAGGAAGCCGAGCCATATCTTTGAGAGCAGAATCCTCGACGCCCCCTCCTCCACATCCCGAGCCTTTTTATCGCACACATCATCGGCGAGTCTAAACAGAATCTAAACGGCGGTGCTGCTGGGCCTGTGATCTCCCGCCTGGCATCCTTTTCCCAAGAAAGCCGTCTCAAATGAGCGGACCAATTATTACGATAGGCTTACATGAGGAAAGGATGGCATCACAGATCTCTTTATCAAAATAATATGAGGAGATGAACAGATTGTAAAAAAAAAAAAAGGAGAAGAAAATCAAGGGAAAGGGCTGCAAATTTAATTGTAAATGGATTGAAATCGCAACTTCAATCGTCGCAATTAGCAAATGGGGTGATTGCGGTTACGTATTTACAGTATCTTCCCAGAATTGTACATGCGAGGAGATACTGTTTTATTTTGTCAGCCTCTCTATGGATATATGGATATCTCAGTATCTGCCACTCTTTTGAACGAGGAGGGAAAGACACACATCCTGCTGCCGCTCCGCATTATTTCCCTTTTCCTCTCAGGAAGTTTCCCATCTGCCTTTGTGCCGGCTTATGGTGAGTGCACATGCCTAGCTGTGTTGAAACAGTGCTCTGCGATGAGAAAAACTGATTAGGGGAAGGCAGGCCCGCTCGCGCATGGAGACTTTTGCGAGCATACACGTAGTCCATACACACTTTCACTATAGAGGGAGAGAGAGATAAGCCTCCGTAGACGGACAGTTGGACACGTAGGCGTAGAGCTGATAAGCCGGCCATCCACACTGGGATGCACATCTACGTAGAGTGGTCTTTATCTCGCACAGATTTATGGGTGTGTTGTTGTCACGTGACGTCACAGCCGACCTGTCGTGCTGTATGTAGTTGGTAGGGGCAACTACTGCCGATAATCAAGTGTTTGGGGCGTGTTACTGACTGAGCTTATCAGCATGAAGCCCAGGGACAAGTATTCAGTTCAAAGTTCTTGTCGCTAAAGGTGCAATTCTTGACCCATGTAGTCACAAAGGCAACACTGATCAGGATAAATCAGTGTGCGCTTCAACCTCTTACCCCCCCACCTTAACCGAGCCTATAGGCCTGTGTAACGCCTCATTTGAAAGCTAAGACCAACAAAACTGATCTAAACTGATCTTTTTCTTTTCATCTCGTTTTCGTCTCGTTTTTGTCACTTTTCTGTGATTTTTTTCTCGCTCTTTTGTCGCGCTTTCATCCTCATGTCTGTCCCTATTTCGAGGCTTTGTTCAAGAAACTTTTAGATTTTGGTTAAGCCAAATGTAGAAAATGCGCTCGGTTCTGATGGGGGTTAGAGATCAAGTGTGGAATACTTCTTGCTCTGATTGGTGATTTTAGGTCAAACTGTAAGATTTCACTTATTGGGCCTTTTTGTGAGGAGTTTTCATGCTCTCCCTGTCTTTGCAGAAGCCCTGGTTTCCCCCTGCAACTAAAACATGTGTACAGTGTTAAATAAAAAATATAATAGTACAGTAGTTTGTCCTCTGCAAACACTCATAACTACTTATTCCGTCTCGTCTCTATAGATAGTTTACACCTCTACAAGTTTGGCGATTCATATTTACTTTGTTGCTACTGGACCTTTTTTTCATTTATTATTATTTTTTTTTTAAGAAATGTGCACTCAATCCTAGTTTTAAAGCATACGATCTGATATTCTTCTTCTAAAAGTGTACTCCAGTAGCTGACTGACTGCTCCACCGGCCTCTTCCCTTGACCCTGCGAACCTGTCCCTTCTCTTTATGTGTTGCCATGGAAACCCTTTTGGGAAAATGGCCCTGAAAGAGATTCCCACACAGTCATTTACCCAAACTGCTGCATATAAGTGTTATTCAGTGCAGTCTTAATGGCTACGTATCAGACTGACATTATACCACCGTGTCTAGCTGACAGTCGTATCTCTGTGTGCGCTCCTCCACAGGATCATCCCGTTTCAGAGGCCGCTGAGGATCAAGGAGCTGCAGCAGAAGGTGACCGAGGCGTTTGGACAGCAGATGGACATGTTCTTCATGGAGAAAGAGGTGCGAGAAAGAGTCCATCAAAGTATCATAAGGACATGGGCACATTTTAGTATGAGCCACAATATAGGCACAGTATAGAAAATGATATACAGTATATTGAGTTGTGTAACCCTTTGTCTGAAGTGAAACTCTATGCACAATACAATGTTTTAGACCCGGCACGTGTCATTGATTTGTGGACACGACACTTGACGTCACGCACGCGTTTAGCACAATGAAGGACGGAAAGGTCATATGTGCGGCGTGTTTTCTTGTCCTTTAGTTGCTGCTGCCTCTGAAGACTCAGGAGGACCTGGACCAGGCCGTGCTGACGCTGGGCTGTGGCCTGGGCACCAACGGGCTGCTGCGGATCCTCCTCAAGACGCCCAAGAACAATCATGTGAGCGGCTCGTACCAACACGCGCCTCTGCCCACACACGCATGCACGAAATACAGCAAGTGTCGCCCAATGAAGCGCTGTGAAGCCTTATAGCCGCTTTATTTTTTAACACACTCTAAGGTTAACCTGAACCGAGCGCATTGTCTCCAGTTCGGCTTTACCCAAATATAAAAAGCTTCTCGACGGGAGAGCCTCATTTGTGTTTTCGTCTCTTTATGTCGCTTCCTTGTCATGTTTTTGTTGCTTTTTCATAGGTTTTTTCCCCCATCGTTTTTTTGTTGTGTTCGTCACATTTTTGTCACATTTTTGTGTCTTTTTCATCGCTTTTCTCTTGACTTTTTGGTTGTGTTTTGGTCTCATTTTTGTTGCTTTGCCGGCGCGTTTTTTTCCTCGCTTTTTTGTGTGTGTTTTCATCATGACTTTTTTCAAGAAGCTTTTTGATTTGGGTAAAGCCAAACTGGAGAAAATGTGCTTGGTTCAAACAAACAGAGTTCCAGTGCGATTTTATTTCAACTAGCAATTAGCTTCAACATTAGTCAATTAAAAATGTAGTGATATTAGCCACTTGCAATATTTTTCCTACTTGTGGTCTGTGTAGAACTGAGATTGATATTTTAGAAGCGAAACTGTATCATTGAGTAATGTCTCTTACACTGGAACTGTGCAGCTTCACTTCTCTGTGTGCCATGATGTAAGTGGACAGTGGTGTAATGCACTTCCTGCCCTTATCTATGTTCCTTAAATGGTCCGTTCTCACGTCTCTAACCCCCCGCCCCTCTTTCTCACTGTCCCGTGTGCAGTACCTACAGGTGAACAGCAGGGACAAGCAGAGCGAGATGAGGTCGTCGCGGTCGCTGGGAGACCTCAAGGGCTCGCTGCTCAAGGGCTCGGAGCGGGTGCGCAAACACTCCACAGGTAACCAGAGCTTCGACACGTCACTGATGTAGTCATTTCACTTTTCATGTTGTTACCTGGACTGGGTTTTGTTTGATTTATTTTGGGGTCGGAGAGGTTTCCTCACATTATCTGTAGAGGCGCGTTGTTGGCTATGGCTGAACGCTTGCATGAATGGAGAAAAAAAGAAAAGTATCAAAAAATGTGGCCAAATATTCAAATACAGTTGCTGAATCAAAACAGCCACAAAAATGAGGATGAAAATACAAAAAAGCAACAATAACACATTAAAAAGTGACAAAAACACAACTAAAAAGTGGCAAAACAGTGACAACAACGAGGATGAAAATACAACAAAAAAAGCAACAAAAGAGCGACAAAAACGCAACCGAAAAGTGATGAAAAGGCAAAAAGAGACTAAAAAATAAATAATAAATAAAATAAAATAACAATTTGACAAAACACAACAAAGAAGCAACAAAACAGAAACAAAAGTGCTGGAAAAGCAACAATAAAAAGCAACAAAAACACGACTAAAAAGTGACAAGAAGCACGGTTAAAAAGAGATGAAGAAAGAAACAAACAATGACCGAAAAAACCTGTGAAAACAAGACAAAAACCCCTACAAAAACTAACTAAAAGAGACGAAAACAATGTGACAAAAACGCGTCGACAATGCAACAAAAAAGTCACGATCCGTTTTGTAGGTCTATAGGCTGTGAGCTCCAGTCGAGAAGCTTTTAGCGTTGGGTAAAGCTGAACTGGAGAAAATGCCCTTGGTTAAGGTGGGAGGTAAGAGGTTAATACTGTACATAAAGAGGGTTTTCTATCTAGTACAATAATTTTGAAATTATTTAACCACTATAAAGAAAATCTCCATTTGGGACTATAGAGTACTCAACATAATCAAGAATCAAGAGGTTTTTTCCCCCATAATTCTGCAACATACACATAGAGGGACAGGGCTAAAGAGAAAAGTTTACGAGTTGTTTTGATCACGGCGTCTCCCATTTTGTTATTCCGCTCAGATCTCAAGGTGGCTCGTCCGTGTCAGTTTATAAAGGGGAGTTGACAGTGTCGCGGCGGTGTTAATGGCGGGACGGGGAACATGCTTTGTCAGAGAAGGAAATGCTGAGATGCCCTTAGGTGAAAGTGACGTGTCTAACAGAGAGACGTCAGGTCACAGCAAGGGCAGGCGGCACTCCCAAATTGAAGAAAGTATAGACTATAGAAGAAGAGTGGGTTTCTGAGACGGCGCTAAAGAAAGTTACTTGGCTGTTCCATCTTCTAGATCTACCCCTAATTGCGACAAACACGGCAGATTTTGCTCATGAAATTCGATCCTGACCTCTATATGGACACATTCTTACTTCACATTACTTACCGCTGAGTCACAAGACACTTCTCAATGTTTGTAATATTCGTCGATACTTGACGTGAGTTATTCCTGAGTTGTTGTGTATTTGTGTCTTTTCATTTGAATAATAAGCAACTGGCTCATGATGTCTTTATTATGCAAAACAGCCTTCCAATAGCAACAGCATATTCGTAATAATGAATGCAGTGTCACCATCTGCCACAGCGTATAAAACTGTTGCCTGTCAGAGGAACACAGAGGAAAACGCTCCCCAAACACAATTATTTTCTCCCAAAATGACAGCCCCCTACGGCCTGTCGTCCCCTCTGGTTTGTCAGGTAACGCGACGTGAGGTTTATTATGTTATGTCAAACGGCAACAACGCTGGCCGCCACTTCCAAATGCTGAGGCTTTTGCTAGAACTCACAAAGGTCAATCTGTCGGGCGTGTTTCAGACACAAACTCCAGTCCTCCCCCCTTCTCTCGTTCTTGCTGTTGCCATACCATCCTATGTGCAGTTTTTCATGATCTGATCAACTGAAACGTAAGGGGCTTTGGTCCGGACTGCCTCGTACACACTGGGACTGGCTCTTGTTTACGTCTTGTCAGTGCAGTCACAGTCTTGAGTTGTCTCTCTGTGTCAAGGACGATTGGCCTCTCTTCTGCTGCTCGGTCGGGGAGCGTTTGTCACAGTAATTGAGGTTAGAGGTGGCGGGAGTGTGGTTTTGTAAATCATCTCTGGGAGTCCCTACACAGTTGACTATAAAACTGTAAAAAAAAAAAAAAAAATCCCCAGTGCGTTTTAATTTTCCTCTGTGTGACTTTTTCTGTTTCCTTGCGTGCTGGTTGGTGTTCACCTCAGGTTCGCTGCACACGGGCAGGACGTCCCCTCCGCCGGGTAGTGTCCCAGAGGAGCAGCAGCAGATCGCACGCCAGGGTAGCTACACCAGCATCCACAGCGAAGGCGAGTTCATCCCGGAGACTCTGGACCCGAATGTAAGCAACTAAAACATTTCACTGTAGCAAAGATGCACTCCAATCCATGCAAGAATGTGTTCTCAGCTTCCTAATCGCATAAGTGCATTTAGCAAGGGGGGGGTCAGACTAGATTTTTTATTTTTTTTAAATGTAGCAGTTATTTATTTGGTGAAAGTCATACAGATGGAAATTTCAAACGTTTTCACAAGATATAAAGAATAAAAGATAACATTTCATACTCATATAAAAACAGACAAACAGATCTGCATTGCTCTCAATCATCCTTGTGCTGATTTGAACACTCATAAAAGCTTAGTATACAGTACTTTTTTTTAAAGGATCAACCAAAAAAGAAAATCTCTATATGTTGAGGACCAAACTGCATGATAACATGGAAATGGATGAAAGGGTACGGGGAAACTAGTGTTGCCTTCTTTCTGTCGAAGTGCAAACTTGAAAAACTGGTTTCCTGGGTGTTCGCATAAAGGCCTATTGTTGTTGTCCCGTGTATTAAATGGAATTTCTATGCGCTCCTCCTATCGCGCTGTAATCCACGTGAAAGCTTTGGTCCTTAAAACCCCTCTATGAAGCCTGTTAATGTTATATCAAAACACTAAAACCGCTGATGTTCATATTGTTCTCTGTCAGATGCTGGATCCCTTTGGGAGCGCAGACAACTCACTGTCGAGCAGCTGTCAGTCAATAGACCAAGCACTGGACAGGTGAGTCACCCCTATCTTCTTTTATGACCCTTGTCTCCAGCTCTGTCCTATATAAACGGTATCTCCTTTGAACAGCTATGTCCCCCGTAGAAAGCATTTTTATGAGGCTGTCGATTTGTAGCATAGCATTCATCCTTGGTTTTGAACCTGTGGCGCTCACTCAACGAAAGTTACATTTTGTCAGTCTCTAAGCGTAACTGCTTAAAACCCATCTGTCCAAGTGATGCCTTTGAGAGGAAGCGCTTTTACTATTTGCACAATATCCTCCAAATATGACTGAGGCAATTATGCGGGTGGCCTGACAATTTGTAAACTGTGTTAAAGGCCATTGCACCGCTGTGACCCTGGGAAAGGAATCAGTATGCTGTTGCCATAGAGACTCAGCACTTATCTAGAGCTCTGTTATCACATACACTATAATAGAGAAGTGGCAAAATACGGTGTAAAACTTGGATGGAGTCAAAATGTGTTGTCTTTGAAACTTAGAAGAGAGAGTCAAGTGCAGCGCGAAAGAGAACGAATCGTAGGTATCCGAAGAGTGAGGGAGAGTGAGCCGGAGAGCGCCGAGCGGAAACGGCGCTACCTGCACGAGGCTTATCTGGGCTCCAGGCTGCAGAACAATGGCAGGAAACCAGTGCATGGAACTTTTCCCTGCGAGCTGGGCATTCGTGCCTCTTTTCCAGGGTCTCGTGGCCCGACGCTGCCCGCGGTCAGCAGAGACGTCACTCTCTGTCGGCTCGTGTGGGGAGGGCTACACCGAGAGGGACAGCAGAATGATAATAATAACACAAACTCAATATGTCGACTTACTTTAGTTCACGGGCTGTAGAGTTATTTTCCACATTAAACAGGGAAGCAAGCAGATGTTCAGTTTCTATGTATTGTTAAATGTGTCTTTTCACTCTTTGTCATTCCAGCCCTCCTTTCTCACAAAACAATCGTGACAATAATTACCTGAACCTCAACTATGAATACAAAGGTAAGAGAGAAGGTGTACATAATTGTTTTACATACACCTTTGTAGCTGTTGGAGAAGGATTACAAAAATGATCACTTAGTCTACAATTATAGAGACGATAAGGGATGTTTTCTTCTTGAAAACCGCATACCTCACTCTCTTGTTCAAGGACAATTAATGAAATGGCTTTTGTCGATGGTGCAATAGTTTTATGTGTCCGGTATAGCTTGTGTTGTCCAGTGTTTCAGCGGGTGATAGCGGAGGTGTGATAATATTATGCTCTCCCACATGCACTGCTCTCCTTTGTCTCTTGCTTTCTCAGTCTTTAACAGTGTTTTCCTGTCTCTTCTCAAGAGCCTCCTCCTCTGTCCCCTCGCAGTGCCCCGCTGTCTGTCTGCTGTCTCCCTGGGGTGTCTGCCCCTTTTCCTTCTGAACACACATCAAATACAGCATCGCGACAGATAAGGCCACACTAATCCCCGCAAACAGAGGCGCAGTGGCAGTCCCTTCAATCTGGTCATTTGTGTCTCCAGCTTGTGTTGTAAATTCAAGAGAGACTCCAGCACACAGTATACAGCCCAGCCATCCTATAGATCTCTAAAATAATCTCTCTCTTGGACACAGGCACAAGCTTTCTCTGTTCCTTCCTGCATAGAGCAACACTATTTGTTTACCATTCTCGATGAGTAGATTTTTCCTCTCAATGCTGCTCTCTTGCCAAACACAAAAATAACCACTGTCTCCATGGGAGACAGCCACAAAAACAGCGCAGGGGGAGGCAGTCATCTGACAAAACAGCTGCTTTCAATTGCATGTGGCTTCACTGCTCTACAGTTGGTGTGTGTCAATGAGCGAGTGTCAGCGCTTGCATGCGTCAGCACTGTTCCCCACCTGCCTTTAGTTACTGGTCCACTGGGCTATAGGAGCTAAAGCTTAGCTAGCACAAATGAGGTGCTGCAGCTTTCTTGGTCCCAGTGAGTTCAAGTTAAAGTAAGCAGATGTTACACTCTTAATAAGCTTTTGCCTCAATCCTATTGTAGTTATAATAGGAATTGTAATGTAGTAACAGCATTGTGTGGCTAATGACACAGAGCACCTCAAGTTCTTATACAGTTATGATTATGGGAATATTATTAGGTGAAAACCCACAGTGCTAAAAGGTGACATAACAATCTTTGGTGGGTGAATTTAGTGTTTTTTTTAGTCCATTATTACAACTATCCTTTGTTCTCCCTCAGGTCGACATGGAAAAGGAGGCACTTTTCCTCGACAGTTCCAGTTACCCAATCCCAGCAAGGACTACGGAGATCGTAAGTGACCACATACAAATACAAAATGGCTTCCTTGCTGATTTTAAACAAATATGCATTTACTGTTGGTTAAAGCAGCGTTTTTGGCTAACCTTGGTGAGCAGTGATTTACGTTTCCCCGCGGTGTATTTAGATTGAAAAAGAAAAAAAATACACAGTGCAGTGCTTCCTGCCTGATAGGAAATGTAATGGGGGCTCGCTGGGTTGTGGTTTTGGCCAACAGATGACTTAAGTAATTGCTTATAGGCGCTCAAATTAAAGATGCAATGCTTTATAGTTGTTAATTTGTCTGGTGTGTTTTGATTTTAGGTCGTCGGACACTTCCGCGCAGCTTCATGCCTCAGGAGAACTTGTTCCAGCTGGTTCCCTCCAGCCGCACTCGAAGCTACAACGGGGACAGTACGCTCCAGTACAGTGAACTACGCACACTGGGCCGCACCACAGACAAGAGCTGCCAGAGAGGGACCAGTAAGTGTAAGTAATGTCTTTGGAGAATAATGTGTACAACCAGTATCTAAAATGAATGAAGAAAAAGAAGGGATTAAATTGAATGTCAAAAGAGAATGGGGTAAATGCTGTGTCAGGATCATCCCCTACTCACATTTGTCCCTGTGAATCAGTCTGTCTCGTACAGGCGACAGAAACATGGCACTCAGCACTTTGTGACTGAGATGCTAGTCTTGTTCTTCACCTCCTCAGCGCCAACAAACTGTTACACATAGCCTCCAGTTCTTGGAGCCATCATTGTTACTGTGTCGACACAGATTAACACTAAATTTTTGTTGATGGAGGGGGTTTTCCGATCTCCGTATCACTTGAGGGTCTGCGGTCAGAATAATTTACAGATCTCGGGGTGGGCTTAGCGTCTCGTCTCGCTGAAGTTGCTCCACATATTTACATTTTGTGTTTTGTGGCCTATTGTGACGCATACTTCAAACTTAATGTTTGCTCAAGCATGTCACTTCGGCTGTCTCAGGGGCCAAGCAAATGGAGTGATGATTTACTGTTGGGATTCATCATCTGGTGCTGTGTCTGTTGCAGCTCCACGGGCGCCAGTCAACTGGAGGCAGGGCAAGCTCCTGGGCCGCGGGGCTTTTGGGGAGGTCTATCTGTGCTACGATGCTGACACGGGCCGCGAGCTGGCCGCCAAGCAGGTTCCCTTTGACCCCGACTGTCAGGAAACCAGCAAGGTACAGAGAAATGTCACATCTGTTTTTTCATGTGCAAATGTAGGGATTCTCAACTGTGTAAAACGCAACAACAATAAGGCAGGTGAGGTATGGGTATCATTGATGTTACATGGCTTTTTCTAGTGGTTCTCAAAGTCCTTTGCAGACTGGTCCTTGTGGTACTTGAAAAAACAGGTTTTTCATGAGGTCTTCGTTGCACACAACTTTATCGATCACTAGACTATAGCAATTATTTACTCATACCAATTATTTTACTTTTCGTAACAGGTTTAAATCTAAAGAAAATGACTGTAAAACATCAGATTGTGAATTTTGTGCATTTCTAAATAATAATGTGATTGTTTTTCTAAATTCAAACACTTTTCTCTGTAGGAGGTGAATGCTCTGGAGTGTGAGGTCCAGCTGCTGAAAAACCTCCATCATGACAGGATTGTACAGTATTACGGCTGCACGCGTGACCTGGAGCAAAGGAAACTTACCATTTTTGTAGAATACATGCCTGGGGTAAGTACGCAGCAAGACCTCTTCTCATTGTACTCTTCACAACTGCACATCCACGCCTACCACATTTGCTGCATCCCATTTAAAAGTGTGACCAAATGTGAGTGCAGGCATCTTCACTGTGGATGATCAGCAATTAGGCTTTTTATGTGAGTGTTTTCTCCCTAAATGACCAACTAATGAGCTACCGTCGCCGGTTGTTGTTGCTGTGATGCTTTACTCACACTTTGTCTGGAGGGTAGAGCTGTTTATGTTAAATCAGTGTTGATGATGAGAAGAAAAAAAAACCCTAGATGACAAAGCCAAGTTTGTGGCTGTCTGAAGTATTGTGGTTGACCGATAAGATTTGAGTTGTTATTTGAGAGGGGATAGGGAACAAACTTGGGCTGCTGAATGAGTAGTTTCCTGCGAAGTATATTGCGACCAAAATAGTAGTTTGTGTTTTTGACCACATGTGGCTGACTCGTGCTCTTGCCTCACAAAAAGAAGGTCCCAGGTTAAATTCCCACATCGCTTGAGCATCTTTGTGTGGCGTTTTTGCATGTTCTCCCCACATCTGTATGGGTTTCCCTTAAACCGAAACCTAGATGATATAGGATTTGCGCTGGGACTACATGACCCAGTGCTAACACTTGAGCTGATGGTTTTGTGCATTCAACTTTTTACAAAGGTTTTTCTGTTTCTTTTCCTTTTGTTGTAACCAGGGCTCAATAAAAGACCAGCTAAAAGCCTACGGGGCTTTGACAGAGAAGGTAACAAGGAGATACACCCGGCAGATCCTCCAAGGAGTGTCCTACCTGCACAGCAACATGATCGTACACCGAGACATCAAAGGTAATAGCATGAATGAAAAGGTCAGGATTTTAATTGGATTTGGGAGCAGTGCAGTCTTTTCTGAGCCAACGGTTAAGCCGAAAAGGGAATTCAATTGATTCATTTGTCAACAATTTTTCATTTGGTTGTTCGTCCGATGAGTAAGTCTGGAAGAATGTTCTATTTTAAATTCTCCCTTGAGCTATATTGGGCAACGTCTTGGTCAAATTGCCTAGTCTAAAAACGTTCAACACGGGCTGGAAAGGCTTCGGTTTTTGCATGGCCAACAGTTTCCTCATTCAACCATAGCCAGAAAGTGGGAATGGTGCTGCTGTGTGGTGGGGAAAAAAGATAGTAGGGTCCACGAGAGCTCAGAGGGTAAAGGTGGGAGGGAGTTGCCACTTAGACACTCATGCACTGCGCACTCATCGCTGCATACAAGAGATCCTCTGTCCACTTGAAGCAGTGTCAGCAATGCATGCAGGTTTGGGACCACACTCGAAAAGGCTGGTGTGAGACCAGGCGCTAGAACGTAATTCAGCTGAGAGCTTTTTAACAACCAACAATGAAAGAGCAAAGAATGAAGTGGTTTCACTGTGTCTAGGGTGGGAGGGGAGTGACTGGTGCACATTAGTCATTGACGCAATAGTGGTGTGCCTAAAATTGTAAATGATAAATGAAGAAGTGGTTTCTTCATTTACACATAAAAAAATCATAATCATGGAAACAATATTTTTTCAATGTATAGTATATAGTTTATTATTATTTCCATTTGCTTCTTTTAACATGGGGTACTGCTTCAGTCTGAACCCTCAAACAGACTTCCTAGTATTGTAAAGTGGACTCTTGATTAACTGAGCCTTGTTGAATCAGGTGCCAATATCCTGAGGGACTCTTCAGGGAATGTCAAACTGGGAGATTTTGGAGCCAGCAAAAGGATCCAGACCATCTGCATGTCTGGAACAGGAATCAAGTCAGTCACTGGCACCCCCTACTGGATGAGCCCAGAGGTCATAAATGGAGAGGGATACGGGCGAAAAGCTGATGTATGGTAAGTCCGAAATCTAATTTAGGTCTCTTTATTAAGATTAACATCCAAGACCTAGCAGCATTTAAATTATGATGTTCTTATAGATTTATTTTTGTTTATGGTTTATCTGTTTTGTGGTTTTCTTTAGGAGTGTTGCCTGCACTGTTGTGGAAATGCTGACCCAGAAACCTCCTTGGGCTGAGTATGAGGCCATGGCTGCAATCTTTAAAATAGCCACACAGCCGACAAAGCCTCTGCTTCCAGAGGGAGTGTCGGACTACTGCAGAGATTTCCTACGGCAGGTGTTTGTGGAGGAAAAGTGGCGGCCCACTGCAGACGTCCTACTAAGCCACCCGTTTGTCCAGGGCAGCTTCTGAACCTCCCCTCTCTCTGCTGCCTGTGAGGCCTGTGAGGCCCCATGGCCCGGCACTCCCCTCCTCTGTGGCCCGCCCCGCACCTCAGCGCCTCTGTCGCAGGCTCCAGGGTGCGCACACTCCACCTCCGCCATGTCATCTATCACCAATGTCTGCTTTGCCAGGACCAACATCCCTGCACCCATCACCACCTCTCAGTCTGAAGGGATCACTGAGAGGCCAGGTCGGCTTCTGTCAGACCTCCTGAGTCCTACAAGTCAAAGTGTTCATTCCCAAAAGATGGGACTGAAAAGAAAGCACTTAGCGGTCTGGCAATTGCTAGTTTTTATTCCAGGACTGGGGAATCGGTTTGAGATGTGATGTCTCAAACTGTCGAGGTGTTACTCTCTGCACTCACCATGTGCTAAGAGTAGTGTTTTGTACTGGCCAAGCTCGAACCAGTCAGTCTTAAACCAAGATTGACTGCTGATCCTGCTAGTACTGTAGGTAACTTGTCAACAGGAGTGGGAAGTGAGTTGCACTGAGAGTATAGAATATTTTTATATGAAAGCCACACATAAAATCATCCTAGCTGCTTGTCTGTTAAACAAGTACTTTTGTTAACGCCTTACAATTCTTTTGTAAGTAGGATTAAGAATACTTATGAAGGGTTTCCAGACCCTATTGTTCGACCATTCTGAACTCCATTTTTGAAGGACTGCCAACACCGCACTTTTGATTCCATGGATTTGAACACTTACGCAAGATAATCAACAGATAATATTTTTTATATCTGGTGTTTTTTATAATTTCTTATAAAGAGTTGTTTTATTCAATGTCTTGATACAAGAACCAAACCAGTGCAGTGGTGTGCAATGTTTAAGCAATACCAACGATACTGTTGGACCTATCCATTCCAGCTTCCCATGCAGTCAGCCTTGTGCCATTATAGAAGTGTCCAAAGAGAAGTCACAAAAATAGCATCTACAGACAAGGTTACAGTATTACAATAGTCTTGTTGGGTTTTCTTTACCACTTCACATATGCCTTGTTTATTATATGGCAGCTTTGTGCACAACTGCACGGACCAAATGCATCTATACAATGTTACTTTATGGTTTCCATATTGTTTATATAATCACTCAAATGCCTTTTTCCAAATTGCATGAAGCTTGGGCACTTAATGGCTATTTGGAGCACACGTGATGTACATTTATACAAAATGACTATGAGAAAAAATTGTCTAGAAGTAGATTAGAATTTAAAACAGTAAATACAAATGCTGTATTGAAGATTGTGTTGTGGGAAGACTGGTGCTGGAGACGCTGTTATACAGTGGCACTTGAAAGAAGGAATGATCAGATCTTTTTGTAACATTTGTCAGTGCCTTACCCAAACATGGTGTATACCAAAGCACAAAGCGTCTTGATAAGGTGTGCAGCTGTTCTGTTTTGAGCACACAATTTGCTCAAGTTCTTTGAAGAATATACTGTAAATAATTTTCAGCACTTTTCTTTTTTATATAAAAAAATACATTATGGATATCTATCTGATGAAACACAACAAAGTAGATTGTACCCATAGAACATGTCTCTTTGAAAGATGTGGCAGAAAAGGCTGAGGCTTTTGAGTGAGGCAATTCCTTTGACTTAATGATAAAGCCTTGAAATGAAATGTATCTTTTGTACATTTAACTTAATAAAGAAAGTATAACTGACACATGATTTTTCTTGTTTTTTTTGTAATGATTTTTTGTGTTTTATAAATGCCTCCAGGTATGTAGATATTAAAAAAGGTAAAATAATGAAAAATAAATAGATAATTTATCAAATTGAGATTGTATGGCAGGCAGTGCTTTAATGCATCAAACTAAAGCAGAGGTTCCCAAATTTACCATGCGATTTTTCTCTTTTAAGCTGTATGTTGAAATCTTCCCCAGCTCAGTGCCCCAATTCGGGAACCACTGAACTAGAGCATTGCAAACATTTTATTTTGAAATGTTCACGGAAGTGCCGCCCAACAACAAACTTACAAAACAGACTATTCGGTAACGTGCTGATTTGGTAACGCGCGACTACAGTGTGTCAAAGAAGAGGTCTGCCAAGGTGGCGAAGCGAGTCATTATCCACGTCGATGTCTGCGAATGAACGCGTCTTTTAGGTCTAAAGACAGGAAAATACTACGATGTCTGCCGCTCGTACAATCATATGTTTACTACGGAACGACCTGCGCCTGCACGACAGTGAGGTAAGAGAAGCAGAAAAAGCTTTTTTGTATGACCAGGTTGGTGTGAAATTCCTTTGTATTTACAATTATTTAATTAATTACTTTTCATAGTGTGTAGTATAACCGTTGAAGTAAATGAGTATGTTTGCCATGCATGAGCTCAAATTATTCCACCAATTCACTTCCGGTCTCCTACAATATAAACATCAAATAATAATGTAGCTGTCATTCTGCATTGCGATTTGTTTTCTTTTTTTCTTTGACAGCTTTTTCATTGGGCTCAGAGGAATGCAGAATACATAGTCCCTTTGTACTGCTTTGACCCAAGGCATTATGAAGGAACTTACCACTACAACTTTCCAAAGACCGGACCTTTCAGACTGCGATTTCTACTGGACAGCATCAAAGACCTCAGAAACGCTTTGGTTGGCAAGGGCAGGTACGTAATGTAGATGCAGTCAAAAAGTCAAAGGTATCCATCCAGCTTACTTAGCTCTAAAAGTATTACTTACTTATTCATTTTTGGCAGCAATCTTATTGTGAGACAGGGAAAGCCAGAAGATGTAGTAGCAGACCTAATCAAGCAGCTGGGATCCGTCACCACTGTTGCTTTTCATGAAGAGGTGATTCATTTATTTTTCTTTTAAAACTGCTTATTTTGTTGTTTGTGAATTTTTTCCCCCTTGCATTTTCAACATAATCTATTGTGTGACCAAATGATGATGTGTTTCAGGCAACATCGGAAGAACTGAATGTTGAGAAGAAGGTTAAATCAGTTTGTGCTCAGATGAAAGTAAAAGTTCACAGCTGCTGGGGGTCCACGCTCTACCACAGAGACGATCTACCATTTCATCACATATCCAGGTATTGCCATTAGAATGCATCCTTGAAGAAATGTCCTTGAAGTGTCAACTCCAAATGAAATGTTTGCTCTGTTAGTTTGCCAGATGTGTACACTCAGTTTAGGAAAGCAGTAGAAACCAAAGTAGTGTGCGACCTGTCATTCCAACTCCTGAGAAACTTAAACCGGTTCCCGCAGGCCTGGAAGAAGGAGCTATCCCCACTGTGGAGGATTTAAGACAGACGGTGAGGAAATTAAAGTTTAATAGCATTTAATTTTACAAAATGTTTATGAACATTTATTTTATGTCCTCATTAAGATTGTAATAATGTGGAATTGCTTGAGATTGCTTGAGGCACATGGGAAATGCATCTATTAAACCTCTCCGCTATGCATATTTTTATAGTCCAATAAGCAAACCGCTGTGCATGATTTTCTCATTAGGTCTAAGGTATAGGATATTTATTTTTTATGTTTTATATGCTATGCTGTTTCTTCTAATAGAGCCAATTGATGATCCTCGCTCAGCCTTTCCATGTCGCGGTGGAGAAAGTGAGGCTTTGGCCAGAATTAAACACTACTTTTGGGATACTGTAAGTTCGCTGAGCCTTGAAAAAAATAAAATATTAAAAAATATATTGAATGCGTTATAAACCTTTGTTTTTCCCCCCTTCTTTTTGGTAACAGAATGCAGTTGCTTCATACAAAGAAACTCGTAATGGTCTGATTGGTGTAGACTATTCTACCAAGTTAGCGCCATGGTAAGTTATCATAGGCATTACTATGTTATTTCTGTCAAATATGTTGGATTAATTGGGACTACTATATTTCTGCAGGTTAGCAATGGGTTGCATTTCCCCTCGGTATATTTATCATCAAATAAAAAAGTATGAAACTGAACGACAGCGAATCAAAGCACATACTGGTGAGCCTCACTGTAAAGAACGTACATGATATAACATGCATATTATTATTATTATT
Source organism: Neogobius melanostomus (assembly GCA_007210695.1). Lineage (NCBI taxonomy): Eukaryota > Metazoa > Chordata > Actinopteri > Gobiiformes > Gobiidae > Neogobius > Neogobius melanostomus. The sequence goes on along the minus strand of VHKM01000035.1, from coordinate 733,862 downwards.
ATTATTATTATTATTATTATTATTATTATTATTATTGCCTATCCAATTTGCATGTACAGGGTTATCTTTGAGCTTCTGTGGAGAGACTACTTTAAATTTGTGGCTGTAAAGTTTGGAAACAGAATGTTCCAGATCAATGGTGAGATTATAACCTGGAGTTTTCTTTAACATCAATAATTAAAGCAAGAAATATATACAACATCATTTCTTTTCAGGCCTTCAAAACAAATCTGTGCCTTGGAAAAAGACATGAAGCTGTTTAATGCATGGAAAGGTGTGTACAAAATATGTTTAGTTATTTATTAAGTGTGATTTTTTTTAGTAAATTAGAGCATTTACCTTGCAGAGGGACGTACAGGGGTGCCTTTTGTAGATGCCAACATGAGAGAGATGGCAATGACTGGCTTCATGTCCAACAGAGGGCGGCAGAATGTCGCGAGCTTCCTCACCAAAGACCTTGGCCTGGACTGGAGGATGGGCGCAGAGTGGTTTGAGTATTTGCTGGTATGAGTTCAATGCTGTGACTTTAAGAATTTATTTGAATCATTGTTGGTGTAATACATTTTATTTTTTTCTTCTAAAGATTGACTATGATGTCTGCAGTAACTACGGCAATTGGTTGTACAGCGCAGGAGTAGGAAATGACCCAAGGGAAAACAGGAAGTTCAATATGATCAAACAAGGCCTTGACTATGACAATAATGTAAGATCAAATGTAATACTGTTATGGTTTGACATGATACAAAGCACATTTTAACAATGACACAATAGAGTCAATTTACTGCGGGTTAATATATTTAAAATAATAATAATTAATAATTAAAATGTAAAATATTTAACAATGTATATTTTTTGTGTAAGCTCTCAGTCAGTCGTAGTTTTCTTCTGTAACTATGGCTTAAGAACTTTTATCTTATTACTTTTCCTATGTAGCAAATCTGATGCGGTCATACACATTTCTTTTCTAGAGATAATAATTCTATACCGATTATGCTACAATAATGCATTAAAAGTCAAATTTCAAAGTGCCTATGGATAACAGCTGACCTATTTCCTTTGCTCTCAGTCATGGTTTTGTTGTTTTTTAACATCGATATAAAGGTTTGGTCTGTGGTAAATTTCATTCTTTGCCCATGAACCTGAACCCCCAGTGTATTGGGTATGCCGTATTGCTCTGGACATGATCCATCTCTGTGTGTCCATTGCAGGGGGACTATGTCCGTCAGTGGGTTCCAGAGCTGCAGGTGTGAGAGGATCGGATGTGCACACCCCGTGGACTCTCAGTGCTGCTGCTCTTTCTCGTGCTGAACTGTCACTCGGAGAGACATACCCTGTGCCCATTGTGGTGGCGCCTGAATGGAGCCGACATGTTAACAAAAAAATGGTATGATTGTTGTGTACATGTATGTTTTGTCCTGGTTTTCATATTAATACCTCCATAATAACTGGGGCAATTTCAACTAAAGTTGGCGGCATTAAAACGGTTAGCTTTCACCTCAACATTCATCTATGCGCTCGTTAGAATTTATTATTATTAGTTTATTTAAGCAGTAAACATTCTGCTCCAATATTACGCAACTCTTGGCTAGGGTAGTGTCTTCTTCAGTGTAAGACATTATCGTTTTTGTTTCTGTCTCTTTGCAGCCTGGAGCTTCAGGGTCTTCATATCGAGGAAAGAAGGGTCCATCCCACACTCCCAAACAACACCGGGACAGAGGCATTGACTTTTACTTTTCCAAAGGCAGAGGGTTCCCAAAAGAGTGACCAAAATTAGACTGTTTTCATTTTACTCAGTTAAGTCAAGGAAACAGGATGTGAGACTGTTGAAGCACTCGTTCATGCGCCACAGTCACGAAGTGGTGCTTTTTTTGTTCTTCATTTTAAGTGAACAGGAAGTTTGTTGTACTTTTACTATGCTTTTATGTCTCTAGGTTATTGGCTCATTGTATACGAAATACAAATAAATGTATATATAAATACATTTAAAAAATCTTGTGCATCTGTAATTCCAAATATTGAGAACCACTAACTTATCACCAACTTGCCTGCCTTTGCAAGAATTCATTAGCGTTGCAGATGCAATCATAGAGAGAAGGAAACGCGCAACTAAATGGAAAATAATATTTTACGAGAAAGATATCATATAATCCCGTACAGAAAGCAAATGGTTTTGCACTACAGCTTTATATTAGATCCATACAGACTGTCTCCTCCCTCATGACGCAGAACATTGTCAACATCTGCGCGTCACTTCCCAATCTCACTAAGCTACATGTACGCGGAAAGACATGTCAGATTTCGCTTTCCGTTTTCTTTCTTTGTAACTCATTTTAAGATTATTACAATTATATGGCGTCAATAGATTCAAAAGTCAATCTGTCGACTATTCCTTTAGTTGCGCTGAATGTTACAGTTCGAAAAAAGTTAGGACTTTACTTGAATCCTAAAAACGCGGTGGCCGAAGACTGGGGACCGTGGCAGAGATCATGGGGTTCTCATACCTGGAAATCACAAATTTTGAAAACTTTAAAAACCCAACAAACGAGATTTTAAAGAACTGGCAAGCTCAGAGATCCGAGGCATCAGTTGGAAAATTGTTGTCCATTCTCACGGAAGCGGAGAGGACGGACGTCGTGGAGGACCTGCGTGCTTTGATTGGTGAGGTCTATAATCACGTTGACAAACTTACTACAGAGGCTTTTTGGATTATTATTACATTTCTTTTATTGTTCGATTCTGTCTGTATTCCTAAAATGATTGCTAATAAAGAAAACTTGAGAAAATACCCTTCATTCTCTGCCCGCCTACAGGCTAAACTAAACCAATTGCAACATGGTAAAAGTACCGCGGGCTTTTACACAAACATAGAACATGTTGTTACCTGTTGTTGCATAACACTGAATGTTCTACTGTGATTTTGTTTTGCAATAGATGAAGATGTGAGGAAGTATATTGCATTCATGGAGAAAAAAGAGGACCCTCCTGTTCAGGTTCCTGAGGTGGACAGCTGTGTGCCCCGTACCCCTGAGACATTGGGTCTCACAGTGCTAGATGACCCAGACGGTTTGTAAAAAATCCTTAAGTAAATAGGGCTGCACGACATGAGGAAAAACTATCATGAATATTGTGATAATGCTACTGAATTATTGCACTATTATACAAACAATTTAAAATGTTTAATTAAACAACTGCCAAACGTGAAAATGACTGAATAAGAGCAAGGCTTGATTATAATTAGGAGGGATTGAAGAACCCATCCCAGTGGTCTTTATCCACCTGTGTTCAGAATTCTTTAGTGTCACTGAGCTTCTTGGATGAGAGTCAAAACAGCCTACACTCAAGAACTTTCAACTAAATTAGGAAGATTCAATTCATTTTCTTTTATTTGAGCATCTGAGTTCCACAAAGTTCTACATAGGAACAGAGTTCAGCACAGTAATTAAAGCCAAAGAGAGGTACATGCGTAGGTGAATAAGTAAATGAATACATGTATTCAGGAAGATCATGATTAAAACTAAACGTTTACATTTGATTTAATTTAAAATATTAAAAATAAAAATGTAACTCTCAGGGCCTCAGTGATATTGCAATATATTGTGGCTTTTTGCTATATCTATTTTGGGTCAGCTAACATTGCAATAACATTAATTTGGTGATATTGTGCCGTACTCAGTGACGGACTGGCCATTGGGCAATGTGGGCAAATGCCACTGCGGCCGCCATGGTCTCATCACTTGTTGTGGCCGCATCACAAACAAATAAATAGGCTAAATAAAGCGAGGAAGCGGCCGCCTATTGGCGCAATGGCTGCAAGCGGCAGCACCACCAGCGGCTCGCTCGCCGCTCATCACAACTTGTGGCGCACAACCATATAAAAAGGCTAAATAAATAAATAAAGCGGAGATGCGGCCGCCTTTTGAAGACAAATGTGGCCTCTCTGCTAAAATTGCCAGGGCCTCTTTTTGGTGCCAGTCCGCCACTGGCAGTACTGTAGGCCAAAAATATATTACAGCATTGTGATTCAACTTTTTGTCTGTCTGCAGGTACCCTGAACGATTCGATGCCTTCATTTGCTATTGCCAGAGTGACTTTCCTTTTGTTCATGAGATGATTCGAGAGTTGGAGCAGACCGACTACAAGCTCAAACTGTGTGTGTTTGATAGAGATGTTCTTCCAGGCTCATGTGTCTGGACCATCACGAGTGAACTTATTGAAAAGAGGTATGCTGCTGACCCTGCTTTTTATTTTATTTCAAATGGAGTACAAGGAATGCAAACTATTACATAGGCATGGTTGACTCATACACACTTGCACTCATTTGGGCAATGTAATTTATGTGAGACAAAAGATGCTAATAAGCCAATAAGCAAATGCTTGTGTGTCGTGTTCTTAAATGTATTTTTATGTCTGTGTTTTTGTCATCAGTATGTACTATCATTTCCGAATGGTTATTCATACTCTTATGTTCATGTGATTGATGCAGATGTAAAAGGATGGTGGCAGTGGTTTCTGATGAATACCTTGAGAGTGATGCCTGTGACTTTCAGACTAAATTTGCTCTCAGTCTTTGCCCTGGTAAGTCAAGACCTCTATTATCCGTCTTCTTCCTCTTGTCCGTTGCCGGGTCGTGGGGGAAGCCATTGGAGCTGCCCAAATCACATTACACCAGCCTCTATTATAATCTCTTATAATTATCTTTTTCTGCCTTACTGAATGCTTACCTTTTTTTTTTTGCTACAGGTGCACGAAGCAAACGATTGATTCCTGTCATATACAAACCAATGACAAAGTCCTTTCCAAGTATTTTGCGGTTTCTGACCGTGTGTGACTTCACACGCCCTTGCACACAGTCCTGGTTCTGGGTGCGGCTAGCAAAAGCTCTTTCACTTCCATGAAGAGGGTTGAAAAAGGACAGGCTGCTACTGCCTTAGATGCTTCTATGGCAAGCGTACATGGATGGCTTATCTTTTGCACTGTATGAAATAATGTGAATGTAATGTGAGTGGTTTGTGGTGGTCAAAGGGGCTGATGGCAGTTTGCATACCCCAGGGCAGCTGTGGCTACAGTAGTAGCCTACTACCACCATGTCTGGAATGAATGATTAATGACAGCGCTTTAAAAAATGGTAAACTCTGGCTTATTAAGCCATTATTATTATTATTATTATTTTATTAATTTCGAGATGAGCTTGTTCAAATATTTGTCTCCATTTGTGCTTGTTGACTTTTCTTATTTAGGGATGTAACTGGGGCACTGCAAGTTTTACTTGCAGTAGTCACTTCCTCTGTAGAGTCAAATTCTAAATGAAGCTAAACCACAGCGGAAAAGATTTTATGATAAAGTTTTCATGGGTTCTACAGACTTACGACATTCTAATTTATGTTATGCTATTTTATTATTGGGATAAATTCTTGCAAATTCAAAGCAGTAACATCAGCAGCTATTTACCAGTAGGAAAAACATTGCTAAGATCAGAGAAATAGTGTCAAAACCACACTTGGAGAGACTTATCCATGCATTTGTCTCCAGCAGGTTAGACTACTGTAATGGCCTGCTCACTGGCCTTTCTAAACGAGCTGTTAGAGCTGCAGTACATCCAGAACGCTGCTGCTCAAATCCTGACAAGAACCAGGAAATACGACCACATTAGTCCAGTGCTCCGGTCTCTGCACTGGCTTCCTGTCACTCAGAGAATAAAATTTAAAACAGCTCTGCTTGTGTACAAGTCTTTTCATGGTTTAGCACCAAAGTACATCTCTGACATGTTAGAGCCGTATGAACCATCCTTAGAATTTCAGGGAGGGGTCTCCTGGTGGTTCCCAGAGTCAATAATAAACACGGTGAGGCTGCGTTTCAGTTTCATGCAGCTAAACTCTGTCTTAAATGAGGATGTGAGACAAGCCTCAACTCTGACAATGTTCAAATCCAGGCTGAAAACAGTTCCTTTTACCTGTGCATATGAAAACTGAAAGTATTTTAATCTGCGGTCTTGCTTTTTACTGTTAATTAATTTTTATGTTGATGTTTTATGAATTGATTTGATCTGCTTTCTTGTAATTTATGCAACTGTGAAGCACTTTGAATTGCCTTGTGCATCAATTGCGCTCTTCAAATAAACATTTTTTATATATATTAAAATGTGACCACTTGTCTCCCTTACTTGTCCAGCAAGGGTCGTGGTAGCTGCATGGCTTGCTGCTCCCCATATAAAAGCCAAAAGCCTGCCACATACTTTTTGACCCAATCGAGTAGCAGAGGAAGCAGAGGTGTCCAATCAGAACGCCCCAAAGCGCAGTCTGAACGCCTTATTTTAGAGACATGTGTTTCAGTTAAGTAAATCCCTGAATGTGACCTGTCAGGAAATGATCATGCGTTTTGTGAATAAGTCCTTCCTTTGTGAATATTAACGTTTGTCAGACACAATTATAGAAGGTGTATATATATATTTATTTTGACGAAAGCAAAATATAACTTGAAGATAAGGTTTGGTATAGTTTATTTAACTGGAATCTTAGTGCCTGAAAGGACAATCTCGGGGAATATGAGTCCCGAATGAGGTCGCCATTATAGGTGTGGCGGAACCATAAGCTTTTCAAAATTGAGTTAATTATCAACAATAAACGGGACATCTACGTATAGAGCATTTTCTGATGGGATACATAGCATTAGAATGGAAAGCTTACAACGTTACTAGAGTTTTGCCACAGTTTCCCTCGCAAGTCGACTTACCTGTCTCGCTAAAAATGCTTAATAGCTTGCCTAAAGTAAAGCAGTAGTTGAACAGGCTAGATCTGTATTTCTGCTGCGCATTAGGATGATCCAACAGAGGGTCTAGCGGCAAAGCGCTGTGTGTCTGTCGGGTAGGTTCACATTTGCTCAGGCGGAATGCGGTAGGCGGGGCTGCTAGGCTAGTGTCAAACTTTGGGAATGACAGGAGTGCTGCAGGATTCGCAAAGAAGGGGAAGAGTCGCCCTTGTTGGTACTATCTGGATTACTTTAGCCTATTTCTACTCCGCGTCTCTGGATTCACAAGGATTTCGCCGATAGTCGGGTGTGACCGGATTTCCCAGTCATGTCGGAGGACCTGAGCTCCCAACCCTGGTCCATCAACAAAGATGATTATGAGCTGCACGAGGTGATTGGTATGTGAACCCTAGCATGTTAGCTAGACTTACTTGTTACGCGACAGCAGAAATACTCTTTATTAGGTCGCACTTTTTACAAGCGACACGGACATATTAAACCTCAATATATTGTCATGTAAAATTGAAACGGACGTCTTTGGTTTGAACTCGCTCATCCTTATTGTTTGTAAAAACCTGACATCCCGGTCGGGCGGTGCTTTAGCGAAGAGTCTAAAAATGTCTCTAAAACCCATTTGTACCGCCCGCTGGGGATGCGCTGACGATGTAAAGAAGCCCGTAACGTTACAGTGACTGGCTTGAATAGAGCATGTAATCTATGTCTTTATTTTACTCAATTACCTAAATAAAGTTTTGGTGCAGTGCATTCCTTGGAGACAAACCTGCCTGTTTTGTTGAGTTTCACTTCTGTCACCTGAAGAGACTTGCATTTTGCCTACTTCCAAGTAGAATTGAAACTATTGTAACCAAATGAATCAGCTCTTCCACTAATTGCCTCATGCCACGTTTAGGAGCCCTAAAAATGTCCAAGTCCTGAGGGAAATTCTAGTGCAACAGAGCCCTTTGCGAAATGTGTATGCTGTCTGTTATGCAGTTTAATTAAAGTTTATCTTAACTCATTAATATAGGCCTATGCTTATGTGCTACTGTGCTTTTGTGTTCAGTGACTCGGGACTCATGCATTTAACCTGTTTGAACAGTGTCTCACACTGAAAGACTTCATGTCTGAGTGAGTTGACTGATGAGTGCATGACAGCTCTTGTAAAGGTTTCGATGTCCCTGCTGTCACATAGCTGCTCTAGTGGCTTATACTGAGTTGGAAAGATAAGAAGAATCAGAAGGCATGTTTGAATGTATAGGCAACGTATTGTCCGCCTGTTGAAAGTTAGTTTTTGGCTCTGGTTTATTTTACACAAATGCCACATGTTTCCTCTACAGGGAATCTGTGTGTTTACAGAGGGACCATTCTGCCAGCCCTAAACTGAACTTTTTGTATATTTTCCAAAGACCTGCATTTAACTTTTAACTCTCTCTACATCTGGTTCCACGCAGTTGCTTGGAAATTCAAATTGAGGGCACCCCACAAGATAACACCCTGCACTTTAGCGCATGTACACAGAGATAAAGCCCCTCTTGTATACTGTAGAAACCAATAACTGTGTCAGAAAGAATAAGATTATAGTTTCTGCAATACAATTTAAGTAATTTAATAGTTTTGTAAGTTAGTTTGTGAAGCTGCGCTACATTCAATTTAATAATAAACACTTTAACAGGAGAATGATGTTCTCATGCCTGTACATTTTAATAGATACATTACGTTTTTGAATTGGTGCAAAGGAAATGTATACTTGAATTTTAATCATTCAGAAAAGTATGATACGAGTTATCAATGAAGCCTGGAGAGTAGACTGATGAATATTATTTATGTATTTATTATTATTATTATTATTTTTTTACATCCATCCATCCATCCATTTTCTTCCACTTGTCCGTTGCCGGGTCGTGGGGGCAGCTGTTGGAGCTTCCCAAATCACATTGCACCAGCCCCTATGGCTCCTCCTGCAGGTGGTGGGTCCACAGAAGGTCGGCCTCATGGTTCTAACCGGGCCTGTTGGTCTCTCATAAGGGGTTCTGAACCGCTCTTTGTCTGACCCGTCACCTAGGACCTGTTTGCCATGGGAGACCCTACCAGGGGCACGAAGCCCCCGAGAACAGAGCCCCAGGATCATTCGGGCGCTCAAACCCCTCCACCACGTTAAGGTGGCGGTTCCAGGAGGGAACCAGGAGTTTTTACATTTTTAACTAAATGGGTTTATGTAGTAGTTGCTTTTTTTTTTGCCCACTTATTTTTTATTAACATTTATCCAGCAAATAACACATTTCTTGCATGTGCACATTTTGTATGAATGAGTACAAAAGAAACAAAGTAAAGACTCGAACCAAAACAAACAAACAAACACTGCACATACTTAAAATAAGAAGAATACATTTTTACATACTTTTTATGTATAATAAATGTTATACTCTCAGAACTTTTATGAATGGGTCTGCGGTTCTGAATTCTTGTCACCGCAATATATTAGAAAGAGATCAGAAACCTTTTGATCTCGCTGTACGGGGCAGACAATGTGACTTCCGATTTTGGAGTTTTGGGAGATTTTCAGTGCGGTTGCTATTCTTGTGTGACATTTCTCCTTTTGGGCTTTCAGTAATGTGTGGAATGTCATTGAGGAATGCCACTCAAAGGTAATAAAAGTGGAGTGATGTGGTTTTGAATTGACCTTTGATGACAGGTCGAAGCTCCTGTCTCAATCGCGGCTGTAGCCAGGATGAAGGACGTTCTCACAGTGCCCTGCTCCGTTAAGAGGCAAATTCATGGCCAAGCTAATCTGATAAGATATGATTGAGTGGTCTGTGTACTTTTATTTTTATGGCTGAACTTGGGCAGACCTCATTCTTGAGTGACCTTCCACAGCCTGTACAGAATTGTGCATTTTGAAGATATTACTGTTTAGATGTGAGATAAATGTGTAATAATCAATAACTGTCTTGCGTTAATATTTTTTCAGTGCAGTTGGCTTTATTGTCAGTTCTACCACATGTAAGAAGATAATAGTTACAGCGTAACACGGCAATATCCAATACTGTATATATTGCACAATAGGGGGCAGCAGAGTGAGGGAAGGGGAGAGTTCAGCTTCCTGACAGTCTGGTGGGATGAAGCTGTCCTTCAGTCAGTAGGAGACGCCGCAGTCTTCTCCCTGAGGCAGGACTGAAGAGGCAGTGTGAGGGTGCATGGTACTGCTTTAGTGTCCATTTTCTTTACTGTGTCAGTGTCTTTAAAATACATATAAGTGCCTGTAGAATGAAGCTAGAGGGTGGCTACTCGGTCTGCCTTGTTGAGCCCCGTCTAAGGCGCATAGTTGTTTGGGAAATAGCAGTAAATGCACATTTCACCGCCTGAGAGAAATTGTCTGATTCCAGTGTTCATTGATACTTCAAATCACTCATCAGTCAAAGGCTTTGCGTGTTTTGAGGAAACACGCTTACAGACAACACTGGCTGCTTTTAAAGATCACTATTGTTTTGTGAATGTTTTCTCCCACACAAGGGATCCAGCACTTTTGTCTGCAAACGGTCCCAGTGGAGGCAGTTCATGTCGCCTACTATTTCAATGAAACACGGATTCCAGTTGACCCTCATGACCTAGTCCTCACCACAGTCAGGGGCGGCGCCAGGGGGGGCTAGGGGTGCTTGAGCACCCCTGAGATTGCCAAAGCACCCCAAAGATTGTGGCCACTAAATCAAAGGAGCACTAGTTATCTCTAGAAACATCCCTCGGACGTTTAACATGAAAAGGAGTGAGTAGGACAGGTTTAATTCCAACTAAAGGACGGGGTTTTGTCCGAGGCCCAGTGTGATGTTAATGCGGCCGTGCGTCAGAGCGCACGCTCGGCAACAGAGTGAGTCTGACTCCTGGGTCATTATTACAGTTGTTCACTAAATTTGATCAATGAGCTGAAGTTAGACTGATGTTATAAAGTCAGACTCTGCTCCTCTGGCTCTGAACACAAATCAGAGGTTATTATTGTGCACTTTTGATACAGCGACGTGAGCGCGGCTGAACCTAAAGCACAAGAACAGAGCGAGTCCTCCAGCAGCGAGACAAAGTCTGGATGAGGAAATTACGCACAACCGCGGAAAGTTCACTTAAGTCATGAGCGCGTTGCCCTTCTCACACGTCGTGGGCCTCTGTCTGATAATCAGCTCAACTTTAACACTAACTGTGTTCGAGATAGAAGCGGCTCTAGGATGCTGAGTGTGAGGGGAGCGTGAGGGGAGATTACGACGTGAGAGCAGAGCCACACATTCACGAGGACCTGCTCCTCTGGCCTCACGTCCTCCCGGGGTTGACATAAAACCGTCTCACGGAGGCTCCTCAGTGCGCGCTGGAGTTACAGAGCGTCCTCCTCCTCCATACAGCACTTTGACCGCTCACGACGCCTTTGCAGCCCAAACACTGCTGTTCCGTTCTCTCGGACGCCGAAAATTACGCATTTGCGGGTGTACACGCGTTTATTATGTATGTTATGTTGTCTAATTGCCCCAAAAATGATTTTTTTTGTGAGCACCCCCAAGAAAGCCCTCAGCACCCCCTAAGCACCCCCTGGACAAATGTCTGGCGCCGCCGCTGACCACAGTTCACAGCTGGATCATCTCCATCTGATTTGTACTAACCCAATATATTGATTGAATTTGGCTCTGCACCGAAAACAACTTGAATGTAGTTTTGTGCCTCTCGTGAGGTTATGTCACAGCATAGCAACAGCATGACAACGGAAGCCAAATGAGAATCATTTCTACTTGGTTATTATTTGTTTTGACATCAAATGAAAATTATTTAAGTGCATACCTTCTACATAGACAATTTTATATTATTATTATTATTATTATTATTATTATTATTATATATGCTATGTTTGCATTTCATCAGAATATGACCTCCTCTGGTAAAGTACAAAGAAGAATATAGAAAGCTTAGTACTTTTAATGCAGTAGTTACTATTGGCCTTTGTAGCAATAGCGTAGCTGAATGTACAGCTTTATATAAGCCTTTTAACATATTCCGTAAGGACATTTCGAAAGGCTTTTTTAACGCTCTTGTGAGAAGTAAAGAAGTGCTGGATAGATGAATGAAAATGTACTTTGATTTGAAACATTTCTTGCATATTTATCTCTAAGCTCTTGACAAATTCCGCTGTGCACTTTGGCAGGAAGGTCAGTGGTGAACTTGTGAGCTCTTGTGCAGTGTGTGACTTTTAAGTGACAGAAGTTGTGCAGTCACCTAGCAAACAGTCATAACATTGATACATATTGCTTGTGATGTAGTCAGATAAAAATAGTTACACAAGACTAGTATTTCTTAACAACATTTGATTTAATTGAAGTAAAATACAAATCCACAAGCAGTAGCTGAGGACCGTATTAGTTTTAAGTTAAACTACTGGCTCCATGTGATCTTCAGCCTCAACTTTCTGCAAACCCAACACAGTCTTTCTCCCCTTTCTGTCCCTGTGCACTCATGCTCTCTGGCCGCGTGTTTGTTTGCACAGGACAATTTCACTGGGCTGTGCATGAGCTCCCGGGCTCCCAGAGGTGCGGCCTGCTCTGTGTGAGATTGGAGGTGGTGGTGGCGGCAGTGGCTGAAGGATTATTTACACAGGGAGGGTTGAGGTGGGGGTGGTATTCTTGGAAAGTGGGTACTGGTGGTCCTCCTGGCGCTGAGCAAAACCATTTGACAAGGGGCTGCAAATAATCGCTCTTGAAAGTAGATTGCAATAACCGAATCGAATTGACCGTCTCCATTTATTTAGGTGACAAGTCGCCTGGAAACTGCAAATAGTTTGAGAAAAAGAGAAGTATCATAGACTCCAACTCTTTCAAAGATCTGGTAATTGTGGGGTGACATTTTTGTAGTTGTTTTTGTTTTAACTGTCAAGGAAATTACAAGGAAATGTCATGTTTATATGATTTATCAGTGAGAACAGCTAATCCCCAACTTTCTCTTGTATTTATAACTTCATGCCTCTGTTCTCAATGCCTTGAGTTATTATAACTACTGTGATTAAGAACAGTTAAGTACGCCCTGGTCACGTCCGTTGGGAAAGCTTCGTTTTTAATTAAAATCAGAAGCCCAGTTGTAATAATGTGTGACCGCTTTCAGGAGCCACTTTATATAGTCCCGCACATCACAAAAAAAAATACTCCCAACAATGAGCACTTTTGTTAATATTTTGGCAAAGCTACGATCAGGGTATGAGTGGTTAGGAAAAGCTTGCAACACATTGGATCAGTTTGCTGGTCACTAAAAGCAGTAGCGAGCATCATGTAGTGTGTGTGTGTGTGTGTGTGTGTGGTCGGGCAGTGAAATGATCTCACACCATGAAGGAATAACAGGCAGACCTCTCCTGGGGCGGACTTTACAAGCTCGGACCGGCATGCCGCAGAATATTGAAAATGAAGATTAGCCCAGCGCTGTATTAAAGATTTAATCAGATTGTAATCTTTTGTTTGCTCGTACGTCAAATAGTGTTCGGGCTAGGGTAAACTCGCTGAGATTTGTGCTGCTCACTGTGTTGCTGGAAAAGGCTATGCAATAAGTTCAGAGAGTGGACACTGGGGAAACGGCTAAACTTTTCCATCCTTCTCATTGGCTGATTAGTCGCGCCAAGGGTAACATGAGGTCCAGAGAAAATGTCACTTTCTTTGCATACAATAGGATGTTGATTGAAAAATCTACATATAACATGAGATATCTTTTATTGTAGCCCTGATTGTGAATAGGATAATACACCAGTAAGCCACCATTCGTTCAGGAATCTTCCATCATAGCAAAAGTTGATCAAAAAGTAGTCATCTGAACTGGATACGGCTGCACAGTGTGTCACCAAATGATTGTTTCTGCAATATTAGCTGATGCACTATATCACAAGAGGCTACAATAATATCACTCAGGTGTAATGTGCAAAAGTTCCGTTTTACCCATAATTTTAGCCTTGTGTTGGTCCTGATTTAGTTTGAGGAAAAACGTACAATAATGTCTTGCATGTGCAGGGTTGAAATAGTTTACCAAATATTTCAATGATATAGTTTCAAAAATATGGATTATAACGTCCTGATGACTTAAAGAACTACTAAGTAATGTGTTTACCTTAATAAATCCTTTCCGTAGTCCCTCTGGGGGTAATACAAGTGTTAATGAGATGATTGGGGGGTCTTTCATCTCCCCTGGTGTCTCTGGCCAGAAAACCACACTTGTAGCTTTCCTGCCACCGGGTCGGAGCCACCAACATACACTAATGGAATCACGAAGAAGAAGCTAACAAGCTTACGGGCAAAGCTAACTGCGGGCTAGCGCCACTTAAACAGTATTTACAGCCAAGTTTGAGTGAAAAAAAAAATCTCCATTGTGTAATTGGATGTACAATATCTCTCACTCCCTTGGTCTTTTCTGTCAGCGTAGTATTTACTCTCAAGGACAATTAATGAGTAAAAAACTGCAACATGCTACGACACCTGTAGTGGCGCTTTTGGCCTCTAGGGCATGAGTTACTTAGTTCTGCATTAAAAACCTTTACTATGATAGAGAAACGCCTGTTGGGCCAATTGCTTATTTTAGTGTTGCCATTTCTGATTTGTCTTATACAACGTTAGTAAAAAAGATGATATTTGAATGTGTTTTTCCCATTTGTTTCAGGTAGTGGGGCCACGGCGGTGGTCCAGGCCGCCTACTGCACACCCCGGAAAGAGAAAGTGGCCATAAAACGAATCAACCTGGAGAAGTGCCAAACTAGCATGGATGAACTCCTGGTAAGGCGCACCCGTAGGTACTAACTAACTAAGCCGACTGTTGCCTTTTAGTGCGATCAAAAACGAGTTCAGTCTCTGGTTAAAGCTAGTCTTACCTCTGTTTTTCATTAGCGCTGTTTCCCTGCCCTCTCCAATCATCCTCGTCACTTCAAACACTATCCTGTTTGTTCTTCCAAAGAGTGTCCAGTTACTGCCAGGAAACTATTAAGACCACCACTGGGACATGGTTTAAAGGCCGTATTGTATCCTGATACCCACAATGCAATTTTGTTCCGCGCATCATTTTACGGCGTGACGCAAGGTTTGCAATACAGTTCACCTCAAGAGGGGAAAGAATATAATAAATCACTCCAGGGAGGGCATTGTTTTGTTGCTGCGATGTGGCTGTGTGTACAACAAACTCATGTGTACAACAATATCTTATTTATTTGGTATTTGTTTATCAAAAAGAACACGGTCAGCCCGGCCGCCCCACACCGGCGGCAAATTTCAAATGGCAATGTTGGTGTTTAGTGGGACTTGAAGTTATTGCCATCACATACTTTTAATTAGTTTGTCTATATGCAACTGTTTGTTATGTAACTTTGTCCTGTATGTTTCAAATTTAAATGGTTTTGGTTTTCAAGGGTTTTTTCCATTAGTACATTTAGAATTTGAATTGCAGGGAAGTTGCCATCACATACCTTTTTATTGCTGGGAACGGGAAAGGATGTTTTTTTTTTTTTTAATCATGGTGGTGGCAATCTATGTATACTAGGTTGAGGGCAGCCACATCTGCCCCATCAGACCTGTCCTTGTCCAGGAACACAACGACAACAACAACATACACCCATTGGGGCTGGATTTGAGTCACTTGCATATGGATCCGTGCACCACTGAGCCACGTCCGTCTCATCCTGGCATGAACAAGGAATGACTAGGGTTGGGGTTCTACCTCTTAACCCCACCTGAACCGAGCACATTTTATGCCTACACTAAAATATTTGTCATAGAATCATAAACAGCGTTAGTTTAATACATCAAAGACTATTTCTTTTAAATGTATTTGAGCTGAAACAACCAAGTAACGTCCTTTAATGCTGTCCCAGGACTCGGCACACTTTTATTTTATCGTACCTTTTCCGATACCGCACTGGTATCTGTTAATGGTACCCAGCCCTGGGCCTGACCTGCTTATAGTTTCTGTGATCAGATGAGCTCTGGCATTGTAAAGGTATTGTAAGGTAACACTGCGCAAAAGTGTGCGCAACGATACATCTCCATAGTGTAATCTTATACTCCGTCCAGGGAAAGATTCTAGCTACACACTATTGGCTCAGGGGCCCAGTCACATGGCCTTCCCCGAGCTTGGATTTCCTGCCTGTGGTTTCCCCGTATTTCCACAGCCTGCTGGGGGCCCACTCGAGCGGCGAGGAAGTATTAAATTGAACCCAGCAAGGGAGAACGCATGTTAAAAATAAAAATAAAAAAGGGCCCACACGTTGCAAAGGAACTCCAAGGTTAGGGACGTGTTGTGTAGAGACTTGAGCACTGGACAGATCTCAGGCATCATTCATGTGTTCATGTGGTTCGCGCGCGTTATTCCTGGCACAGTGGTTTGACAGGCAGGAGGTTCTGAGTACCTCGGGTGTTAACGACTCACTCTAAATATCGCAGATGGATTTCATGGAGTTCATTAGAGGAGTTGTTTACCAGTGGTCATTTTATTTTCTAATCGTTGTTTTATTTTTATTTCTCAAATGGTGTATCTTTAGTTCGCTTTGATCTTGATAAAAGTTTCACCCGTAACACGACAAGGAAGTTCATTTTGACAATATGTTTTTGTTTTGTTTTGTTAATTTGAATTTGAACGATGTGGGGGTCACTGGCGACTTTTTAAAATATATATTTTTTGTTTAGTTTTTTTATCTGTCGACCAAAAATATTTGGGGATTTTGTCATAGTTGTTATAGACAATTTTTTTTTTTTAGTTTTAGGTTAGATTCAGTGAAAATACCATTTATGAAGAAAGCTAGTTATTATAAAGGCTATGACAATAAGTCTTTACACTGTCTTTGCTCTGTCATGATATTTTTGGAACATAGACAGTTGCGAGCTGAGGCAAACTATTCTCTATAATCATGTGTTCCCTTGTAGACCAAAACATTCACACGAGAAGCATAGAACTTCTCTAACTGGAAAGGACTGGCAACAATACTTCAATAAAACTTATTGTGTGCTTCAAGTGGGTCTGTTTTTAGATTTTAGGAACTTTAGTTTGCGATGCCGCAGCTGCCTCTGTTCCCCTCAGTCGTGTGTTGTGTCGACAGATTGGGTCACAGTGCATGAGGCTCTGAGTAACTCAGACTGATGTAACATTGTTTCTATAGTGGCCTCTCTGTCCTTCTGTGGCACCACTTTGTGACAATAGAGTATTTATACTCTGTGTCAAGGTCCTCAAATGGCCACTGGTCAAGACATGGATTTCACAAACCATTTCCTGGGAGTTCTTGTGGATCCCCTCTAATTCCCCCCCCCCTTTTTTTTTTTTGAGTTTTACGCAGCTATTACACTAGAAGCTGCACAATACACAACTTGCTTACACTTCTTGTAAGTGTAATTGTTTGATTTGGTTTGCGGTGATACTATAATTACAGTTATATTAAATTACAAGTTTGTATGAATATAGTTGATAGCTTTTTGTCAGTGCCTTAATCTGTAATGATCTCATTCTTGCAACAATGTGAACCACAAATTGCCCATTAAGTGGTTGTTCTGATGTGTGGTCGCCCGGGCCACATGGTCGAGGTGACCTGTCTTCAAGAGTCTCTCTGAAGCCACTTCGAGACATTCATTGTTGACTTTGTGCCCGCTAATAAGAGGTTTCCATGTCTACGCCACAAGATGATGAGGCTGATTGGTAATACGAGTGTAACTGTGCTGTGATGGTTCTTATATCATAAAGTGCAGATCTGCACTACTGTGTACACTCAAACATACTGTACCTGCACTGGTCTAGTGAGAATTCACTGTCTGGTCTCCCATATTATGACTCCTGTCTAATAGTGTCATGATGTGACCCACCTCTTGCTGTGGCCGTGTCTCTGGACAAACCCTCGCACTGTAGACTTAAACTGCTGAGTGTGCTGCAGCAGAGACGTGCTGATGCACAATGTGTGAGTGAAGCATCACACCCTGATTGCTTACTGTGTGATCCTTGAGCATTATATCGATTCTTTTGTTGTTAACAAAGGCTCAATTTGGTGTGGGTATTCACTGTCTTACTAATTGCTTCTGAACTATGAACATGTGATTTCGGTTTTGACAGTGTGAACTGACAACTGAACTCCCAGAGATCAAGTATAATAAACAGTTTATATTAATTTCTGCTTATTCATTTTTCCTGAGGGTGAGTTTAGAAACTCTTATGAATAGATTTATGTTTACAGTAATGTTCAGTGTCCTGTAATAACCGAGAGGGTAAAGAGGTACTTTAAATAAACCTCACATTAATCAGATGTGATCTGTGGGTTCATTGAGTTTAGCTGCAGGTTTACCAACAAAAGCAACACTTGTGTGAGTGTACGGCTCGCTCCCTCCTCTTTGGGGTTTCTTACTTTAGTCAAGCAAGCATGTCTTGTCCTCAGATGACTGGGATTGGTGCTGAAGTGATGGATTAGACCAGTGTGCCAGCATTACCTCAGCTCCCCTGCTCTCCAGGCAGCTCACACATTCACTCATTCACTCAAAGAGGAAGCTTTACAGATTTATTAGACACTTTGTTGACCCAGTCTATTTTTCCCATCGTGTAAGTGTGAGTTCAGTTTTATTCATCCTTTAAGTGCGGCTTATTGTTCCACTCTTGTTATTGAAATCTTTTTTGGGGTTTTCGAAGTAACTGGACTTTTTCATCATCATAGGTGTTTTGTCATAATGGGCGTATTTCAAAGTTGTCGACTGGACTGGTTTGTCTGAGTTGAGAACGTTTCACACTCTCCTCAGTGGCTCTGTCTGTGAGAAGAGGCAAAATGTCTTCATCTCAACCCACCGAGTCTAGTTGGTGATTTACTATCGTATGTTTAAACGTGTAGTGTGTGTGTGTCAGACTGGGAGCTCTGATTAGCTCTTATTCCTTGTTTTTCTTCCACAGAAAGAGATCCAGGCCATGAGCCAGTGCCACCATCCCAACATTGTGTCTTATTACACCTCATTTGTGGTCAAGGACGAGCTGTGGCTGGTCATGAAGCTGCTCAGTGGTGGTAAGGTTTCACTCATCTTTACAGAGCCACTAATAATAACTAATGTGTATTTCTATTGTAAAGAAGCCTGTTATGTTATTGGTGGTAATAAGAGGGCAGTCGTGTGTGAGGCAGGGCTACTTGAAGCTGTGATTGTGGGGAATGTGACAGTGCTGATCCCATTGTGTCCTGTGTTACTGCTGCTCTTTCCGGGTTAAAGTCAGCGCAGCAGTTAATAACATGCTGAGGTAATAACAGGCCACTGGCATATCATCCTTTTACAGTGCGGCAATTACCCAGCGAGAACATCCATGAAACGGTTCAATCCATGCAAGAAAAACATGGCACTATATGCAACAAAGATTACATTTATTGCTACTTTCTTAAACTGCACAGCTCTATGAAACGGTTCGATATCACATAGGAATTAAGATGCGTTGTCGACAAATCTCGTCTAGACCTCATCAGATGCTTGATTATTCAAACAAAGACACAGTTACCCCCCTCTTGCGCTCCAGCCCCTTGTGTACACAGGGCACTGTTCTGATTAGTGCCCAGGTGGTACGCCCCACTCCCCTGATGCCCTCCAGTCTGAGCTGCTCGGCAGGCGCCTTGCAGCTGTGGCTGGGGCACTGTGCCCGCCACGCCACGCTGTAGCCAACGATCGGTTTCACAGCAGGGGAACGCTGAACTTAACATGTACTCTCGCATCCCCCTCATCCCTGTTAACCAGAGGCCTTAGATGTGGAGTTTTATTGTGCCAGTAATTAAATGATGGCCCTGGCGGTGCTTGCCATGGAGACGGGACTCAAATGAGTCTGGGTTTATAGACCATCACTCCACAGGGCACAGCCGCACAGCCGCAGCAAGGCCACTCTGCATGTCTGCCGAGCTGATGGAGCGGAATAACCCCTCAGTCCATCCTTGTGTGTGTTTAGTTTGACAACTGTTTGTCCAAGAATTACATACCGACAGGTCTATCACTAATATGCCCTTTAAAACTCAACCAGCAGCGATCACCTGTTCTGAACATTGCATTTCCATTTACAAATTGTGGGAATGTTCAAAGCTGAAATCTCAGAGGGGTGGACCTCACATGTTAGCTCAAGGCCAAACCTGCACAGCCGTAGGTAAACTGGCAACACAAAGATTTTCTGGAAATTCCAGTTCTGGCTGTGGCCTTTGAACACCTGTTTAATTAGAGCCGAGTATAATCTGTGAATGAGTGAAGTCACATCGAAGAGGGAATGGCACTACCCTAATGGGAGCGTGCTGTACATGAGTCATGCCAAAGCAAGAACAGGAACATCTCCCATGAGATTAATACTGAGCTGGAAATTACTGAACAACTGTTGCGCTTCTCGCTGAAAGCAATAAATACGACTGCATCAGACGTGCAATAAACTTGATATCAACGGTTATGAGCTCGGTGATAAGGGGGAAAAGTCAAGGCTGGGCTCGTGTTGTATTCTCAGGAAAAATAACAAAATAAATAGAGCTTTTACTATTGTGATTCACGGAAAAAAAGACCATCTAGACCTTTCAAATAAACCTCATCTTAAATAAAAAAGAAATAATGACTTCCACACCAGCATCATTTAACACACAAATCTCTCAGTTCCAAACCCCAAACCAGATGCTGTCACTGCCACAGAACCTGCTGTAGATCTGATGATTTAAAATCCCCATGATGATGACGGAGATGAAACAAATCTTAGATTGCACTCGCGATTACATTTTGACTAATTGCTCGGACTTTCTCTTCCTCCAACTCTCTGCTCCTGACATTCCCCACAGACCTCTGCGCTCACGACTCCCCCCACCCTTTCACTGTCAGATTTCTCGAGGCTGAAAGGTGCTTCGCGGATGGTCCGGAGTGGGTTGAAGTTATTCTGAAGTGCTGACTTTTACACCTTCAAAGTCTTTGCCTCAAATCCCGTGAGATTTGGTTAATCCTGCATGAAACGCAAATGATGACTGGACCCTTTTCCACTCTTTGCATGCATCTACGCACATACTTCAGCTTAATATATGCTTTGTGATTTATAAGAATGCCTCCAGGGCTTGAGTTAAACTGGGCCAACAGGTGCCATTTATTGGGTGAGAGCACACACTCCCGTGCAAATCTTCAAGTTCCTCATCACGCAATTAAGTTCACTACTGGCCATTTATAGTAACTGACATCTGACATATAGCAGAAGACTAATGTGCCATCTCAACTTCCTTTTCCAACCAAACAAGCTACATATGACACAACTACCTTTCCCCCCAAAGACTATGTTTGCAAAGTCGGGGGGGAAAATCATAAATGCAGCCATCAGTGTTGATTTTCTCTCGAGCCGTGAACGGTCCTTGTTCATTAGTTTTCAAATCAATGTTTTTGTCTCCACAGTTGTAGGTTATTTAAGGACAACGTCTCCTCCCATCTCCTCCTTCCCCATTGTCACCTGTCACTTCCTGCCCTCCCTCTGGTCATCCACACAAACTAACAGTGACGCACGTGTGTGTATGTGACAAACAAAAAACTGCCTTTTATCAATGGACTTTGAAGAGCCACCTTCACTAACGCTATCTCACTCCTGCGCACGCTGAGGCAGATTACCCTGTCTGTTCTCTGAGTCAGTGGCACTATTCCTTGCTGCTGCTGAGTCACCTTTTCGGAAACGTGCTTTGTCACTGGGAAAGAAACCTCTTGACCCCGTCTAGAGGTGGGCAATGTATATCATGGAGCATTAACATATGAGAGAAGACTGAAATATCAACTTTTACAAATTTACTTATACAAATACACTTTTTTTTTTGTGTGTGAATATGGGCCACGTTTTGTTTTTGTCACGTTTTATTTGTACACGTCTTCCCTCAGCTGGGCCGTCGCGAACGTGACATCCTCAAGTGGATAAATATCTCGCAGGT
Organism: Neogobius melanostomus; assembly: GCA_007210695.1. Taxonomy (NCBI): domain Eukaryota; kingdom Metazoa; phylum Chordata; class Actinopteri; order Gobiiformes; family Gobiidae; genus Neogobius; species Neogobius melanostomus. Next base: position 712,219 of record VHKM01000035.1, on the reverse strand, counting down.
TGCTACGACAATCCGTTCAGTCGCAGAAATTCATTACGGACAATGGCGGTGGTTAATGAATAGGCCACTTCCAGCCTTTGTTTTGAAAAGTCAAAGGAGAAAAAACGCAGACAGCATAACATTGCTCGTCTGGCAATTGCCTCTTTATCTTTTTGTCCTCATTCGCCGACGGCGCCCGAGTTTCTTTCTTACAGAATGCAAATACACATTTTAGAGACTCTCGTAGGTTTCCAAAGTCAACTCGCCTGACCATTCATACCATGCGGCGCTTCAAGCAAACTCGCATGTAGGGCTGATCAATCCCATAGTGTTGATATATCAATAACAATCCATTGCTCATTTGGATATTGATACTTAGAAATGAGCATCGTGAAAACATGTGACAATAACAGATGAGGTGGCTTGTTTTACTGCTTTCCTCGAAGACACATTTTATAATCCACAAATTTAATCAGTGTGAGCGGGTTAGCAAAACATTCATTCACTTGCTATGGTGTTATGCAAAGACAAACAAACATAAAGCCAATGGAGTGGAGATTGGTGATTATTCTCCCATGTGAGTGTTTTCTTTTGCCTTGGTCAGATTTAAAGGTCAGCACTAATATTTATGGTTATGAGACTACTGCCGTATCCTTTTTCCCATCAAATGTCGTCTCGGGTTGAGTTACAGGGTTCTTGGAGCATCTGCAATCTTAATTTGTCCAAACTGTTAAGATTAATCACAAATGATCTGAGTGAATGTCTGCCAGTGCCCCGGGAGTATTTGTTTTCATAAATAAGATGCACTTTTGAGAAGAAAAGGATGCCGTTTGGCCTGAGGTGACTTTCTCAGAGAAGAAGGGACTTGTTTTATCAGTCGGGAGCCAGAAGCAAGAACAAAGGGCCATGGATTGTATTTTCTCATTGTTCTTCGTTTGATTTTAAGGTTCGGTGCTGGATGTGATCAAGCATATCATCTCACGAGGGAGCACAAGACGGGCGTCCTGGATGAGCCCTGCATAGCCACAGTGTTGAAGGACGTGCTGGAGGGCTAGAGTACCTGCACAAGAACGGACAGATCCACAGGTAACGATGAGAAAACCTAGAACTTTCCTCAAACTGGAGTAGTGGTGCTGCCTTGCCATTTGCAGAGAGCGTCTTTATCTTGCAGAGTCTTCCCTCCTTCATATGTGGATCTACACCTTCTCTATAGTACTAGTTTATACAAGATGAAGCTGCATTGCTGGTGTTGATGTTTTGAAAGTACATGTTAGTTGTTGAGGCTTTCTAAAACACTTGTAGCCTATAAAGTCCACTCCAGAGGCATTTGTGGAATTAAACCGAGCCTCATAAGTGGACTAATGATCGACTATAATCCGTAACGGGTCCTGCTGAATATGTATTAGAGGAATGTGTCAATGGCAGATTTGACGTGATCCTGAAAGCTCCCCTTTAAGCTAGTTCAGGTCCAGGCTAAGTCGCTCCACTCCAGTCATTACAATGAACACACTCAGAAGGCTTTGCGCCGACCTCTGACGACTTCGACATCTTGCACTCATTGTTGCCTTTTCCTGCTTTTACCCTGATGCAGACTAGCAACATGACTGAGGAATGCATAGATACAGAGACTTAGGAGTAAATACCATAAAGATACTGGTGCCTTTAAGTGCTTGTGTTATGCTAAGTGACCTTTTTAGGAGCTTTTAACCTTTTATATGCAGGGACGGCTGGTATCAATGGGCTAGGTGGGTAACCCCTCCTGTCATCTTTTGACGAGAGAAAGAAGAAAGAATAAGTTGTATTTTTCATTCATTATAGTTAATTTTATATCCTAACTAATGCCTAATATCATTACTGTGTATAATCTTTGTAGTTTTATACATCTGATCACGATTTTTACCACAAGAACAAAAAAAGGGCAAGTTCTGATTAGCCCCAAGAACGCACATGAATATGAAGGTGATCGACAGATGGCAGTGCCGCAAGTCCCGCCTCCAGCACTACACACACACATACACTCGGCTCTGGACTGAGCCCCGGACCCAATCATAGAGCACGCGCACCACGCTGAAGACTCCTCATTGGTTACTTTCACTGCATGGCGCACGCGGTCTCTGTAAACACTATGAAGAACTAGCTAATAACACCGGTGGATTACTCGGATATTCTTCGGTTTTTGGACGACTCCTGGCAACGGGACTTTTCGCTGGCGACACAAGATGAAGTGTGGAAGCTGCCGTGTGTTTATGTACGTAAGGAGGACCGATGCTCCTCAACGCGGGTGAGTCCATGTTTACAGCATGGTTCACATCTGTCCCAGTCCAGCTGCTGTTAACAGGACATAAACGACTCCTTTATCCTGTCATATCATTTGGGTGAATGCACTGTTGGGTAATCTGCTGTTTCGTAGTCTGCTGTTTAAATTATGTTTTGGAGCTGTTTGACAGCCGTCTATAGATTAATTTTTGCCTTAATGATGGTCTGATACTCTGGGAATAAGCGTTGTTGTAATGCTTGTTCCGTGGGTATTTGCTGATATGGGTCACATGCTTCTTTTTAGTCTGACAAGTGGTGGTAAATGTGTTTAGTAGATCTGATAGTAAAAATAAACACCTTGTGCAACAGACCCGCCTAGAGTTTACATCACCAGCCGCCACTGCTTATATGCACAACAGTTTTCCCTCAAAAAGGGTTAGTGTTGTTTTGTAATATGAGCATATGAGTAATTATATATATTTAGTCCAGTTTTCTCTTCACTCTCATATTGTGTATTTTAAAAGGGTGTAATGTGCTTTTCTTGGTGTAATGATGTCAGACACATCATTATCACTATCTTGCACTGCAGCCTCACTCCTCTGTCCGTGCCGCCGCCTGCTATAAGCTCATTACGCTTTGTGCTTCAGCCATCAATCGCACTGAGGCCACTGTGATTAAATGGTATTTAAAACAGTATTTGCTCTGCTGTTTTATTAATGCAGTTGACAAAAAACAGCTGTATGAAATGAGAATGATGAGGAAGATGAGGAAGAGGAGGAGGAGAGACTTCAAGCACAGGCATCGTGCATAACGTTCTTTCATCAGGCACAATATAAAACAATCATCAGCAAATATAAGAAAGTTAGTAGCCTGTAGTGTTCTCTGGAGCCGGTCACAGCAGAGAGAGAAAAAAGGAAGGCGCAGAGATAAGGGGTCAGGTGCTTGATTCTGCTCCGCACTGGTCACAAACAGTGCTGTGGTGATGAGGAGCGCACGATGGATGCAACACTCTGCACAGAAGACCGTCAGATGTGCCGATAGGTCCTGCAGACAAAGATGCAGGCCACGCAGCTGCCTCTGTCCTGGTAGAGGCAGTAACACTGAATGATGCGGACCGTCGGGTGGGCCATGGACAGGCCTACCCGTGGTGCTGCATGTGATTTGTGCTACCAAAAATACCAAGGTTAAAAAGTCCATAGTAGTTTAAAATGGCTGAATACAGCATGATAATCATACTTTTAATATAGAGATGATAAAAGTTCAGAGTTCATTCAGCTGATGCACCTTCATTTCAGCTGTAATTCACTACCTCACAGCTCCGAAACCTGCTAGAGCGGAGAGGCCCTTGATCTCAGGCCATTGACATGGACGCGACCATGCGACTGTGCATGTTCTCCCCGTGTAAGCCGGGTCATATGAGCAGGAGCCTCAGGACAGCGGTGTTGGAGAGAATCAAGCGGAAAGAAGGCTAAAGGGAGAGAAATGTCACATGATTTGCTCCATCCAGAGAAGGACAACCGAGAAGCAATTAGAGTGTGTGCGTCACGGACCGTTGGTTTAACCGGAGACATTTACCACCAGAGGGTAAAGTGCCTGCCCCCTACCCGTTCACATCAGCCTGAGGAGTCGCCCCTTTTAGCTGTGTCACTTGTGCTCTAATTTGAGACCCAGGTGAGACGCTATGTGCACATAAAGTTTTTCTGACTCAGAGTTTCGAGACCAATGCAATACTTTTTTTAATGATGTGATGTTTTATTGTTGAATCCCAGGGAGCATCATTCCTTGTGCAGTCGAGTAATTGAAGAGGCTAACACATCCCTTTGAGAGCTGCAACTAAAGATATAGAAATGATAGTAAAAGAATATGCGCTGTCACCTGCTGGTTGAGAGGTGCTTTGGAATGGAAGCTTATTTGTATAGCGCTTTTCACATGACATAAGTCGCCTAAAGCGCTTCACATAGACGGATTTGTACTTGATTCACTCCACATGGTGGTTTTAAGCTACATTCCCCTTCGCTCCATCGTAGTTAATGGGAATGTGTTTATCATATAACTTGGGGAGAGCAGAAAAGGCTAAAAGTTTATATCATGATTTCTTTTTAGAGCCTTGGTTACTATTTCAGTCATCTTGATCCATATGTCGCTAGAATCTCTGGAGGTAACTAGGGCAATCGCCGAGGACACATTTCACTGTGATTGGTTCAATCTACCTGAAGACATGAAACTATGAATGAACACATGGGATTATGTAGGAAGCATTTTTTATTTTATTTTATCCATCCATCCATCATCACTTGTCCGTTGCCGGGTCGTGGGGGCAGCCGTTGGAGCTGCCCAAATCACATTGCTCCACATGGCTCCTCCTGCAGGTGAACGGAAGGACGGCCTCACGATTCTAACCGGGCCTGTTGGTCTCCATAAGGGGCTTCTGAACCGCTCTTAGTCTGACCCGTCAACTAGGACCCGTTTGCCATGGGAGACCCTACCGGGGCACGAAGCCCCCGACACAGAGCTCCCAGGATCATTTGGACGCTCAAACCCCTCCACCACGTTAAGGTGGCGGGTTCAGGTTCCAGGAGGAGTTTTTAATTTTAAAATTTTTATAATTTAAATTCGGAAGCCCCTTATGAGAGACCAACGGCCCGGTTAGAACCATGAGGCCGTCCTTCTGTGGACCCACCACCTGCAGGAGGAGCCATAGGGTCTGGTGCAATGTGATTTGGGCAGCTCCAACAGCTGCCCCCACGACCCGAGAACGGACAAGTGGAAGAAAATGGATGGATGGATATATTTTAAATTGTTCAAAATTGTATGAGACCCTTTAATCTTGCAATTTTGTCAATGAGCTTCATAAGGCAGCCTTCTGGAATGGTTGTCAACAGTCTGTGAAGTGAAAGCCATTCCTGGTGACTACTAGCCTGGTTAACGCCAGACTAAAAGTGATATTTAGTCTGGGGACCACCAATTCATTTTCTTGTAGGAGAGGTGTGGTTTACGATTGTTCATAGCCGTTTATTGGGCGCTACGAATGTCCCTCATGCGTCTGCACGTAGCCATATCATATCATCACAATCATATCATTGAAAGATGCCGTCGCGTCTGCTGCTGTCATGTTGGATCCGCAAATATTTTTAAACAAACTATAAGCTTCCATTTGTCGAATAGTGCGTCATCGTCTTGCCGTCCCTCCTGGTTCTGTGATTGGTCCCCAAATCCATGTGAAAATGTCAGCCATGGTCCCCAGGCTGTTGTGAAGTTCGAAAAGATTCGAGCGCGCACATAGCAGTCTGGCGTTACCCAGGCAAGGTGACTACTGTATATCGTGAAGCCCATTGAGAAAATGTCTCAAGTGTGCAAAGCAGAAATCAAAACCAAAAGGCTACAAAAGCTATTTTGAAGAATTTATGTCAACTTCATTAGTTTAAATCATAATTCCAGATATTCCATAATTCAGTGAAAATCTATAATGAAAATGATCTTGAAATTAAAAAAACAATACTTTAAAAAAGCATTTCCATATGTTTGACAATCTCTCCAAATTAGCGCTACATATAGCCTTGTGTGTAGTGGCTGTTCTGGCACCAGAATGTGATGTCATTGGAAGTGACCCAGAGGAGCCGTGAGAGCAGAGGGATAAATCACCCTGACATTTTCATACCAGGAAGTCCCACCTGACCCCCCTCTTCGCCACTATTTCAGTTGGCCATAAATAATGTCGATCACAGTCACCATCACACTCTCGCTCCACTCTCTGGGGATGTTTTGTTTAATATCTATGGCCTTTGACTGTTGTTAAGACTTTAACTCATTTCCTATTCACTGATTTGAGGCAAGATGACTTTTTACTGCAGAAGTTGAATCTGTGTAAGTGTTCGCTGCTGCTACAGTTTTTCTTCTGAACTTGGCTGGTGCATTGTGTCACCACCTCCTCCTCCTTCCTCTTTCTGCTCTCCAGCGAATGTTAATGACTGTCTGCAGCCTTTTCTCAGAGCTTTGCCATCCGCTGCAGTGAACCACATCTTCAGCAGTTGGAGGAGCTGAGCAGGAGCCTCTCTGGATTACTCATTTGATTATTTTATATAAATAAACTCTCATTGAATTCACAATGTTTAAGTTGTAAATCACCCTTTTTGGCTCTAGTTGGGCAGTTGGCACTACCATGACCTGCAGTTACAATAGAGCGACTGTAAACTGACAGTGGGACAGTACTGACATTTCATCTTGGGGCTCTCCTGTTTTAGAACTGCTAACAGGAGCTGTCAAGTCACTTTTCACCCTGCACCACTGTATCCTGATACTAGTTTTCAACACTAAAACACATAAAAGGTTTAACATACAGCAGAGAGACTGCTTTTTCTGTCCGGTCCTCAGTATGCTACAGTGATATATGTTTCCTGGTCAGACCTTTGGTATGAAGAAGTTACTGCCATCCCTTCAAAGAATGGCATTAGCCACATACCTCCTCCTGTACTCACTGACACGCCTCCCATTTGTCACAGTATGAAATGATTGGTATTGTGCTGATCTTATTGTGCAGGCACTCATTGCATTCACAATGGTTTCACCTTAAAGTATGACACATGCGAACTGGCTTGGTTTGACGTGTTGTGTGATTGTGTTTTTGCTTTAAGGAATTAATCACAGGTAACAATTAATCATTGGTCAGATATTTCAGCAAATAAAGTTTGAAAATGCAAATATTATGCAGTGTTCAATGTTCACTGTTCGTGCAGTAAACAGACCTCAGCTGGAAATGGGATGTTTTGTTGAAGGTGTGTCATATCTCATCTCCAAACACAAGCTATTTTTACATTCATTCAGACTAATTTGGTTGCTAGAATAATCTGACAGAAAAAACGCTTGACAGCTATGGCTGCAAGATTACACAACAATGCCCCCTTCTGGTCAAATGTGGAACGTGCATACACCTTAATCTGTTCCATTTACCTGCGTTTAGAGCGGCAGAAAGCCCAAACGTCTTGTGAGTCGAGTGTTCGGCACAGGGGCGTCGGTGTTTATTGGGATTCTGTCACTGTTGGTGCCTCGTTCAAAAGCCCGTTCCTGCCAGACGACCTAATGGCACTGCTATCATCCTCACGTCAGTTTATTCACCCTTTGTCTGACCTTTCCGACGTCTAGGCGGTTGCTATGACAACTGTGTTGATACTGAGGTGGCAGCATTCGCTTTGAGAGTCAAACTGTGCAGGACTGAGACCGTACCTGCTGTGAGAGGAACTAATCAATTAGCTGTACATTTATACCATCCTAAACGTTTTTTTTTTTTGCTTTACACTAAAGTATAAATTGTACCATTTTGGCGGCACGGTGGTGCAGCGGTTAGCGTTCGTGCCTCACAGCAAGAAGGTCCCGGGTTTGATTCCCACCTGGATGTGGCCTTTGTGTAGCTTGCATGTTCTCCCCGTATCTGCGTAGGTTTCCTCCAGGTACTCCAGTGTCCCCTACCACTCAAAATATGTACAATAGGTTCCCATCTAGTTCCAGGACTCCACTGAAAAGGGAAATTCCTAATCTCAGTGGGACTTTCCTGGTTAAATAAAGGTCAAATAACATAAAATGTGTCTGCTATATTTTCCAGAGACGTGAAGGCTGGGAATATTCTTCTCGGAGATGATGGATCAGTGCAGATAGCAGGTATTTGTCTCATCATGACATCACGTACTTTATTTACAATCCGCCAGTCAGACATGTTTGCTAAATAAGTCCATGTGTGCATTTCTCACTCCTGGTCTTTCTTTGCAGACTTTGGAGTCAGTGCGTTTCTAGCCGCAGGTGGTGACATGACTAGAAATAAAACTCGTAAGACATTTGTGGGGACGCCATGTTGGATGGCGCCGGAAGTCATGGAGCAGGTCAGTGTCCTCATGTGTTCAAATGCTACAGATAATGGACACCTTTTTAAAACAATGCTTGGCCAAATAAATATTCTCTATTACTATGATCTGCTTGGTTGCCTTATCACCTCAATTATCCCCAAGCAATAATCTACAAACAACGCTCAATACAAACCAGTGAAAATGCGCATAATGAGGACTTTGGGATAAGCCCTATGCATCTGAAAAATAGTCTCCTCTTGTAAACTTTGTAACGTTGTGTTGAGGCACCATATACTCAGGCCTTGTGTGTTTCTCCAGGTGAAGGGCTATGATTTTAAAGCTGATATCTGGAGCTTTGGCATCACAGCCATCGAACTGGCCACCGGAGCTGCACCTTATCACAAATACCCTCCAATGAAGGTGAGCAGAGGCGTCCCACATGGCTTTATACTGTTTATAAACTGGACAAACAAATATACTCCTGGGGATTGAAATCCGGTTGTAGGTCTTGATGCTGACGCTGCAGAACGACCCTCCGTATCTGGAGACTGGAATCACCGACAAAGAGATAGTAAAGAAATACGGGAAAACCTTCAGGAAAATGATCTCCATGTGTCTACAAAAAGACCCAGAGAAAAGGTCTGTTTGGCGCCATGCCTCAGTCTCTGTTTCATTTTGATGTTACCGTTATTCACTTTTATGGCTTCTTTTATTCAGGCCAACGTCATCAGAGTTATTGAAGCATAAATTCTTCCAGAAAGCAAAGGTAGGTTGGTTGAGCCCCTTCTCCAAGACAGATGGCTACTCACCCAACACGGAGTGGTCACTGGACTTAACACTGCAGTAGTGCTGTTTTTACCGGCCAGAGCTGTTTCTAATAATGGCAGGGTGAACAGTTTAGCACTAGCCTTAGGCAACCTGCAGCTCAGTGCTCGCTCAGCGTATCTCACTGAGAAATACAACCTCTGACAGTGCCCTGGTTAGTGCTTTATGCCTGCAGCAGAGGGCAGCAACACACACTTCTTTGTCTGCCTGTACTCACTTGCAAAGACAGGGTTATTTTATCTTTTGGAAAACGATTGTCTTTTTCCTCTTCTATTTTACAGACTCACGAATATTTACATGAGAGGCTACTACAAAAGGCGCCTACAATAACGCAGCGGTCGAAAAGGGTAAACGCAGTACATTTACGTTTTTCAAAAGGTTCAAATCCACTAAAACAGGAGAATAACTGGGACACATTTTGGGTTTTCCAGGTGCGGCGAGTGCCAGGCTCGAGTGGCCGACTTCATAAAACGGAGGACGGTGAATGGGAGTGGAGTGACGATGAGCTCGACGAGGAAAGCGAAGAAGGCAAAGCCGCTGTTGCTGCTTTAAGGGTGAGAAACTGCCCGTGTGATATTTGACTCTGTAGTTTATCCACAGATGGCATTAACCTCCCAGAACCACGTCATAGTCCTGTCTTTAATTCAGTGTTGTTGTTATATTGTGTAGTGGCATGTCTGTCCATTGTCTCTCCACTCAGTCTGTCTGTGTCTATGTTCTGTCCATTGGCCAAAGGAGCAGCAGGTGAAGCCTGTTAGCGCCACCAAGCGACAAGTGCGCTTCTGCCTCCCACTCGAGCTGCCTACGTCCAGGGTTGTTCAAATATCTGCACAATGCACATGGCATCCCCTAACAAGGAAGGGCTCTCCCCGTCATTCCTGGTCTCTTTTAGGCAATATGTATGGTGACAATATGGATAATAATTCTGTCGGAGTACATTGCATCACCTTCGAGTGATTTGTCACACAGCTGAAGCTCATGACTACTGACTTTTGGAAAACATCACGATTTAAAGATGAGACAAATTCATTGCACATCTTGAACAATTTTCTTGGTCCAGCCTCATTTAAAACCCTCCTGTTATGTTCATTTGCCAGGAACATCAATGGTGTTCTGGGTCAAATTGACCCGGAACATGTTTAATTGTCCGAAATATGTCTGAAACCAAAAAAATCCTATCAAGCAGTCTGAATATTTCATTACTAACTCCATTACTAATTATTTTATCAATTGAATCTGGCATGACCAGCTCACAAGCTGACTTGATGTCAGTCCCATGACTCACTGCCATCCTAGCAGCGCCGCTCCAGAACAAACTGACTGAGGGTGTATTAGAGTTCCAAAAAGGTGCAACTACAGATTTATCATACAGATGTATGCCATTAAAATATACTGTGATGCCACTAAAACTGAGGGTGCAAACATTTCAAAGTGAGGTTGCAATGCACCTCTGTAGGTCCTGGCCTGCATCCTGGGGGGACTGTCTTTATTATGGTTTGTGCAGACAGTTATGCCTGACACACATTTGGGGATGAAGACCACTGTATTTCACCATTTTTGACATGAATGTTTGCTTGGAGGAATAGGAACACCAATTCCCTCATCTGGTTCAAAAATAATCATTAGAATCAGAATTTAGCTCAAGACAGTCTTCATCTTCAGACACATCCTCCTCTATTTCACTGTCATCGTCAATGAAGAGTTCTGGAGCGTCCTGGACTGTGAGCTTTTTGCTTCGGCTGCTCATTTTGTAAAGTCTGCCTGACAGAGTGTAATGTTGGTAGGATTATGTGATATAAACATGCAGGGGGTGGTTACAAATATGAGATTAACCATTTTCATATTATATGTTGATTACACTAAATAAGGCAAGCAGAAGACGTTTCATACTGAAAATATACGTTTAACTATTTAACGGCAACATAACAGGAGGGTTAAATGAAAGTGTTGTGTGTCCAAAATCCCCTCTCAAAAAGGGGGAGACAACTTCCTGGAGGCCATGTGCATTTTTTCCCCCTTTTATTCAAAATCAACACATTACTGACCAAATTGGTGTGAAATAATCCAGAGCAAGTTACTTATCAACCATGAAAGACTTCCTTATAATTACTAATGGCTATCAATGAAAAAAAAAATCTGATTCTTGAATCTGCTTTGCTTTTTGTGACGAACTGGCGCGACGATTGTGTCAGTCCGTCTCCTTTAAGTTGTGCCGATAAATAATCCCTCATGCTTTTGACTTTTTTTCTTGCTCATTATATCTGTGTTTTTTAAATTCTTTTTCTTTCTTCCTCTCGGCTTAGTCAAATTTAATAAATAAAAAATCCATTCCCTCGTTTACAACTCAATGCTAAGATAGAATACAATCATTTTCTACCAATCACACTACACACCTTTAGCTCACTCAAAATAGGCTTTATGTTTTCTGATTGTCATGTTAGGTTTATTCCCCTCCTTTTAGAATGCAACATTCCTATTTAGACTGGGCATAGTTTTGTCAGTTGCACCCTCTTACCCAATCTGCTCCATTTGTCTGGGCTTCAAACTGGAAAGGAGGGTGCTCATGTAGGCGTTAAGTAATCCCTGTGAGACAGTAAACGAGTATGCTCCCCCTGCCAAAATCCGTGTGTTTTCTGTGTGTTCTTTGCATCCAAAAAAACTGTGTTGTCAATCCCTTTTTTTCAAAAGCGCAGTGACATTTTTACTAATGGTTTCCATTCATTTCACAGTCACCTCGCGTAAGGGATTGCCCTGAGAATTCAGAGGTACGTTTCAAAAATAGTACCAGTCATTTCTCCTCTGTCTTTGTTCTTGTGTAACACTCATTTGAGATGTGTTGCGTCAGCTTTTCCAGACTCCCGACCCTTTAAGTAGTCATCTCCAACTACCTCAGACCCATCAGCCGGGTGCACCGCTCAGCGCCCCGCCCAGCGCCCCCGCTGCTGCGCAGACGCCCTCCTCTCCTCCTGCTGCTGTCCCCACACAGGTCTGCTCCACTCTGCATATGCTCCATTTGATGAGAGAAGAGGAGATGTTTCCAACTTCACCCTCCTGCCCCATACAGCGCACTGCTCTGCTTCATGATAGAAACACATTTATGGAAATGGTCTCAGATTTAGCTAACTTTAGTTGTCCTACTTAGGGGCAAGTGATTAGAGCAGCCCCAGAGAAACCAATACAAGCAGTCACACAACAACAAATATAGTGTTGAGCCCATTCGTAAATGAGAAGAGTGCAGAGATTCAGATCATCACAACCGGATTGTAACGTTTTTTTGTGAGAGTTCAGAGATAGTATAAATAAATGCAATTCTTTGACACGCGATTGAGATTAGATTTAGTTCCTAGTTCATTATTTGAGCAACATATGAGATTATACTGAAAAACCTGCTAAACAAATACATAAAACAAAAGTTGCACGCGTTTCAGAGCGTGTTTTATAGAGGCCTGAATACAAGATTATCAGTTTTATACATAAAAAGAACCCATGCAGACCGGAGAATTTGCTGCTTTCAGTGGACATTGCATTACCCGAATAACTGCAGTCTTAGCAATTCAATACATGTGACCATTCAGTTGTAGTTTCGATTTGATTGTGATTAATTCTGTAGCCCCTGTGTTTTATATTTGTTTTTATGCTTTGATCCTTTGACAGGTTCCTGGCGCCCCCGTCGATGTCAACGCCACCATTAGTTTGGTGTTGAGGTTAAGGTAAAGTCGCAATCAAATCGATGCGAAACTTAAGGATTTAAAATGTAAAAGATGTTTTCTTGTTTCTTGTCATTAGAAATTCAAAGAAGGAGCTGAACGATATCCGCTTTGAATTTATGCCAGGAAGAGGTTAGTCGAACTCTTTCCTTACAAAATGGTTCATGCTTGAATACCCCTGGGTTTTGTTTTGGCGCACGAGAGGCAACTATGGGCAGTTAGTAACAGTTTATGTTGCAGGGTCACGGACTTGCCTTGAAAATGGTCCCATTAGAAAATGACTGTCACCTAAAGCTCAAGTGTTTGTCCCTTCACAGACACAGCAGTCGGAGTGTCGCAGGAGCTGGTGTCTGCAGGCCTCGTGGACGGGAGGGACTTAGTTATAGGTTAGTCATGCTCCGTATTTTTGGAGCGTTAAATATTTTGTAATAGTTTGTTTTGTTCTACATAAACTGACAGCTTTTCTGTCATTGAAGTGTTAACAAAAGTAACTAAACATTGTTGCTTTTTTCTCTCAGTTGCTGCAAACCTGCAGAAAATAGTGGATGAGCCTCCAGCTGATAAGAATGTCACTTTTAGACTGGTAAGTTTGGATGTATTAAAACTCAAAATATGAATGAAACAATGTTCAGGTGCAGCTGATAGACTCGTGGTTAAGGCTGCTGCATATGGCACAACCCTGGCTCTTCACCCTTAGCTGCTCCTGTCAAGCCTACAGGTCAAACTATCCTTTAGAAATTAGGTTAAAGTGATAGTCTGTAAGTTTAAATGTTTTATCAATTTAATAGGTTGTGTATAATTTACTACATGGGTTTCCTATTTGATGTAACATAAGTAAGACTAAATCATATTTTTCTAAAGTCCCTCCCTTTTGATGATTTCAGGAGCTAATCAGAATCTCCGGAATATCACTTTAATGCCTTTTTTTTGTCTCTCTTTAGGCGTCAGGGGTCGAAGAATCTGATTTCCCTGATGACATCAAACTGATGGGCTTTGCACAGCTGAAAATTACTTAATTACTTTGTTTTACTTGGGACAGAACCTTCACAAAAATGTGAAAATATGAAAAAAAAATGAAATGCTTTTTTTTTCCTTTTCTTTTTTGATGGCTGTAAAGAAACCACTACTGCCAAAGAAAAGACCGTTTGTCACCCATAGGATTCCAACGCTACATTGACATTGAGCAGCTCCAGCATCAACAAACACCGTACAGAATCTCTCCAAAAGTTTACAGTGAAAACGTAGAAAGATGCAACTCTCTCCGCCATACACATTCAGTGGTTTCCCTTACAATGTACTTTCTTGTCTAATATGTGATGAAATTTGCACAATCTTTGAACATGAGAAGAGTAACAATGCCTTACATCCAACAGAACTACTGAGCGCACGCTGTTGCCATATGAGCTTTGTGTCGTCTGAAACGTGAGCGGGTTTCAGTGGAGTATTTTGCCAGTAGCTGAAGCCGGTGTGTGTGTGTGTGTGTCGTCAGTGGGTTAGAGTCGAGATTCATTCAGCATTAGTTTCTCTTGAAAAGAACTTAAGTGCATTTTGTTTATGTGAAACGATGAGAACGTAATTTAACCTCTGGTCTGTAAATAAGGACACCTGGCTTTGATTTGTTTTTATACTTTGGTGTTTCACTCTTGGCCTTTTTTCTTTTTTCCCTGTCGTAAGATGTCTCATTTTGTGGGTTGTGTGAGCGAAGTGATCACACTGCAAATATCAAAACTTTGTATTAATTATATTTATTTAGTTTTGCCTTAAAAACGTATACTGGAGCTACAGCTTCTATAGGAGGTGGGCAAACTGCGGCCCTGTAACTCAATTCAGATTACTCACGTGGCCCATTGATATTGTTGAATACTTGCCCTTCCCAAAATGTGTCCACACAAACTTATATCTGAAGCTCCTTTAACACCGATTTTAAGCAACTATAACAAAGATTTTGTTTTATTTAGTGATTGTATGGGAAAGGCACACAGCGCATTTTTTTTATTTTTATTTAGTTGTTGCATATTCGACGCACTTCAGTGAATGTGCATCTCACCATTTGCACAATCTCTTTAATTTGCTCCCATGATTTAAAATGCCAGCACCTTTTACTCCCAAAAGCCCCTCTCCCGATGCCATATGTAAAGGGCAAATGCAGAGAGACGTCTAGGATGTAAAATTTTATGCTCGCCTTAAAACAAACATGACCAAGTGTATTTTTCTCAGTGTCTTTGGACGAGGCTTGTCAGTGCAGTATTCAGTGCCATTCTCCTGGTGTGTGGGCAGGACCGGTTCACCTGACAGTTATACGTGTGTGCGTGCATTCGTGTGTGTAAAGCGAGTCTTGGTTTTAGCAGTTATTGTTAAACTTCTCAATACGTTTCAACTGCAGCAGCTTTTAGTTTGACAAAAAGTGTAGCAACTGAACATGACCGGCAGAAGACTTTGTTGTTAGGTAATGCAATAATTCATCATCAAGGCTGTAAGATATCTTCAGTTTGTTTTTCATTCTTTCATTGATTGTGTTTTGATCGCTCTGGAGTTCAAAGCATGTTTCTCGGATTACTTTCAAATCAATAAAGAATGACCATATCATTCAGCAATTTGTGTTTTCTTTTTATTTGTGATATAACATTAACCCCTTGAAATAAATATGAAGTAGGGTGAATATGGGTAAAGTGGGACACTTTTTGGAAATTTCCACCTCATTTTTTGTTTAGAATAAAATGCCAAACTCTTTAATGTTATATGTCTATTTTACATCAGTGGAGGAAATAAAGTCAAATATTTAACACAAAAGTTATTCTGCCTCAAACACACGTTGGTCCAATGACACTTTTTGAGGTGCTGTGTGTAAAGTGGGACAATATTAAAATGGTAATTTTTGTATTCAAAATCATTAATATTATTATAGCAACTACTTTTACTTGTATGTTAAGAGGTTCTGAATAATAACCATTCTAACAGGGCGGACTGGGACTGGAAAACGGCCCTGGACTATGACCAGTCTGGCCCAAATTAGCGTAAATGCACCCTTCCACAAAGACATATTTTAACCTCTTACCCCCCGCCTGAACCGAGCGCATTGTCTCCAGTTCAACATTACCCAAATCTAAAAGCTTCTCAACTGAAGAGCAACAGTCTCGTGCCTCATTTCAAAGCTAAGACTTACAAAAGTGATTGTAACTTTTTGTCATGTCGCCGTGTTTTTGTCACATTTTTGTCGTTTTTTGGGGGGGCTTTCATTACTTTTTTGTGGCCAATTTGGTGTGTTTTTATCACAATTGTTGTCACCTTTTGTAGCTTAATTGTTGCTTTTTCATCGCTTTTTTCATTGCCTTGTCGTGTTTTCGTCGTCTTTGTGTCACTTTTTGGTTGTGTTTTCCTTATGGGTTCTATTTTGAGGCCCTTGAGTCTCTCTTATCTCTCTATTCTCTATCTCTCTCTCTCTCTATATCTCTCTCTCTCTGCCACGACATAAATGTAATTCAGGAGTTACTCTTATGCATATTTTAACTTTCTACAGAAAACCATAACTCCATGTGAAATAGCAGAATGTTTTTATGACAGTTATTTTTTTGAGTTTTGTCATTTTAGTTCAGACCTGGAGTTTAGCAGCGAGTAAAATCCGTGAAAGAATAATTTATTCACTGCTTCCATTAACGAATGTATTACAGGACTATTTCTAATGTTTATTTTTGCATCCAATCTAAGCCACCCCCACCCCATCACTCAAACATGGACCCATTCATACATAGGCATACTTTTTTATTTTTAATTATTTGACTTTTATTTAACTAGGAAAGTCCCACTGAGATTAAGACTCTCTTTCACTAGACAGTCCTGGCCCAAGAGGGGAACCTATTGTACATACTTTTAGTCGTAGGGGAAACCGGAGTACCTGGAGGAAACCTAAGCAGACGCGGGGGTGTGGGTGAGGTATCTTAGAGTCATTCTTGGGTTGTACATGACAAATAAGAAATAAAACATGGAAAATTATGATGGTAACAAATAATAGTAAAGAAACAATAATAATCGAGGTCGAGGTAAAGGTAAACTGAATAGGGTAGTGAACATGAGGAAGGCTAAACATTCAAGATTGAAATCAAATTGACAATTAGGATTAGGAAGAAGAACACATTAAGCCACACTAAAGGCTTACTTTAGTGGAATATCATGTTTTGTCCCAATGTGCATCTGATAAATCATTACCAAGTCCATGAACTTGCGGAATTAGTTTTCTAGCATTTCTGGGACAGTGACCCTCAAAGTGGCGCTTCCAGTGGTGAAACATGCTTAAAAACTCATCCCTGTGAAGAATAGTGATGTCATTCATGTTTTAGGAAATTGACAATTTAACTCACTCAAAAAAAAAATCAGGTATAGGGCCTTTAATTAAGTTATATTTAAGTGTACTGTCCACTTACAAGAGCACTTTTGTAGATAGAAAGTGTAGATAGTTTGAACCCATGTATTGAATGTATGTATTGAGCCTACGTCAGCCGAGGCTCTTGTCCTGCACTTGGACTTCAGCCTGGAGAGCTCTGAAGTTGCATTAAAAACTGTTTGTTAATAAACAGCTTATAAAGATGAGTGTGTGTTTAAACATTAACAGAGCTAAGGTCATGCACTGCAAACATCTGCTTGGCTCTGTGCTGCTCCACTCAGAGCTCCACACACTCCACGATGAGTGACTTCAGGGACATTCTGAGGGAGATCGGGGAGTTTGGCCTCTTTCAGAAGAGGTTAGTGGCGGCGCTGTGTCTCCCCGGTCTTCACAGGCTTCGACGTGATCGGGCAGGTGTTTGTGGGCCTCTCCTTTCCGCACCACTGTAACACAGACTGGATCCTGCAGACCGGGCACAATCTGACAGAGGAGAGACAGTTGAACCTGACTCTGCCCCTGAACAAAGACGGCCAGTATGAGAGCTGCCTCATGTTCGAGCCCGTGCCATGGGACTTGGAAACGATTGAAGCCTATGGACTTAATGACACGACCGCATGTCAGAATGGGTCTGTGTATGAGACTGTCAAAGGGGCCTCCAGCATCTTGTCAGAGGTAAGATCTGCGCGTGTGAAGCACGTGAGGTCAGGTAAACAACGACACTGTTTACTAAATGAGAAAGTGTGATATTGGTATCATTCTTATAACTGATTATGCATCTTGTACTTTCTCCTCAGTTTGGCCTGGTGTGTGACAGGAGTAGTTTAATTGAAACCTCTCAGTCCATCTACATGTTGGGGCTGCTGATCGGAGCCCTGGTTCTGGGTCTGATGGCTGACAGGTGAATAACTCTCCTGTAAATAAACATTATTTTTAATTTATTTTGTCTGTTCTGTGGGTCAGGTATGGTCGGCGCATCGTGATCCTCCTCTCCCTCTTCCTCATGACGTCCTTTGGCGTTGGGGTGGCCTTCTCCCCGAATATTTATGTTTACATCGCTTTGAAATTTGTCAGTGGCTTTTCAGTGTCCGGAATACTTGCCAATGCATTTGTGATAGGTAAGAACTATTTCAATATAAATCAGCAAGATAGAGAGTCACAATTACATGGAGACTTGATGTGCCTGTTTTATCTCTTGGATCATATCGCTATGTGTGAAGATAGTATAGTGCAAAGACCATAAAATGTGATTAAGTTGTGTAATGCTTTAGATTTGATGCCTAATTCCCTGGTGAATTGACAATATAACTGCCATAAAACTGAACTAATGAAACTAAACTCACCAGATAATTTGATCAAAGACCTTATGCAGATTGAAAATGATTATATGTGTCTTTTTTTGCATCCATTTACCATATACAAAGTAAAAGCAATAGATTTTTTTTGACACAGCAAAGTTTGACATATAATTTGAGCATGATTCTCCTCATTTAACTGCCTCATTTGAAAGCTAAGACCTACAAAACTAATCTATAAGCTTCCTCCTCGTTATGACTGTCACGTTTTCGTCCTTTTTGTGTGTGTTTTCATCACGTTTTTGCTTTTGACATGTTTTGGTCACAGTCTTGCGGCTTGATCGCAGTTACTGTACGTCACACACAAAAACGAAGAAAGCAGAAAAAGCAGTGAAAACGCGACAAAAACGTGACAAAAATGCGGCAAAAAACGTGACAAAAATGCATTAAAAAAAACAACAAATAATAAGAACGTGGCAAAAATGATAAGTGATAAGAACGTTATTAATATTGCCTGCAGTTCGCAAACTATCCACAGGGGGTACTGCAGCGCCGTCAGCACCCTGAGTTCCCATGGCCTTGGAGCATGTTTGCTATAACTGCCATTGTGTTTCTTTGTAGTATGTCTTTAATCTAATTGAAAGTCAAATCTGTCTGTCACAGGTGGCGAGTGGAGCGATGCCTCCAAGTTTGCCCTGTGCACCGTCATAATCCACGCTTTCTACCCCCTCGGCCTGATTATACTGTCCGGTTTGGCCTATTTGATCCGTGACTGGAGGATTTTACAGATGGTCATGTTTGCCCCTCTTCTGCTAGTGTTTGGCATGTTTTACTGGTCAGCCCCTCACCTTT
This sequence comes from Neogobius melanostomus, assembly GCA_007210695.1. Taxonomy (NCBI): domain Eukaryota; kingdom Metazoa; phylum Chordata; class Actinopteri; order Gobiiformes; family Gobiidae; genus Neogobius; species Neogobius melanostomus. The sequence continues at coordinate 693,096 of VHKM01000035.1, read as the reverse complement.
TGTACAGTTGTTGTCATTTGCTCTTATTGAATCGACATGACTTTTAAGTCTTTTACCACTATAGCATCCTTCCCGAGTCTGCGCGCTGGCTCATCACTCAGGGGAAGAAAAAACAAGCCATAAAGGAGATTCGTAAAGCAGCTAAAGTGAATGGGAGAAAGGTCCCCGAAGAACTGCTGGAAAAGGTAAGCCCTATCAATGGCTCTTCGTGAGGTGATTTTGGAAAACTATGGCCTAGTGTAATGAGACAAAAACAAAAATACATGCACTGATTTTTCATTTGAAGCTCAGTGCAGAGGCTCCAGGAAAAAGAAGCAACATGCTGGACCTCTTTAAAAACCCCTATCTCAGAAAACGTGCCATCATCATGAGTATGGCCTGGTGAGTGGGTCAGGTCAGTCGACAAGTATGCCACCATCTTTCATGCATTGCAACTTGAACACTATTACTATATCCTTTTAGGTTTGCTACCAGCCTGATGTACTATGGAATCAGCCTGAACGTGGGCGGCTTCGGCCTGGACATCTACCTCACGCAGTTTATATTTGGGCTCGTGGAGCTCCCGGCCCGACTGGGATCTTTGCCTATGCTACAGAAGTTTGGAAGACGGATATGCCAATCAGTGCTGCTCATACTGGGAGGGACCGCATGTCTGGTCATTATTGCCATACCCAAAGGTGACGTGGTTTTCACAGTAGTGCATGTTTATATCAAGCTATTTGCTAGCACTTACATTGAATGTAACTTAGCTGAAATGACTCGCTATAAGACATTTTTCCAACATGAATTTACCTCAAGAAAAAAGCAAGCATGTGTCAACTTTTATAGCAGTAGTATGGTAAGTTACTTGTTCTTGAGGAGTAGCAGATGCAATGTAGAAACTGTTTTTTCAACTAACAAGCATGTGGAGGTTGGTAACGTAGTAGTAGAGGCAAAAAGTTGCAATAAAATATAACTCGAATGGGATACTAAATGCTACAAACTGTTTTGGTAACGCTTGTATTAAGGTGTGCTTGTTCACCTCTTAACCCCCACTTGAACCAAGCACATTTTCTCATGAGAAAGTATTAAAATAGCAACAAAAATGAGACGAAAAGTGACAAAAAAGCAACAAACTGGTTACAGTGATGAAAATGTGGCAAAATTATGATGAAACCCCAACAAAAAAGCGATGAAAAAACAAGGAAGAAGATCCATTTAGATGAGTTTTGTAGGTCTTCGCTTTCAAATGAGGCGTTACACTGGCCTATAGACCTTATGGATTTGGGTCAAGGTAAAATACACTAACTTAAGGCAGGGGTTAGGAGGTTAAGTATTAATAAGGTATTATTAAGCATTCATAATTAATAATCCATGAATAATATGCTTGCATAGATATCAATAAGCTGCTTATTATACTAATATCTATTGACATACTAGACCATGAATAATATGCTTATTAATGGCCTGCCCTAACCTTAAGCAGATTACTAATACTTATTAATACCTTATTAATACTTAACAAGCACACTTTAATCGATACCACAGGTTTGTTTCTACATGTTGACTTATATCCCATCACAGATATACTTGGTTTAACATATCGATATTAAAAATCTTGTGAGAAAAAAAACTACTCCTCCGCAGTCTTGCCTTGTCTTGCTATATGTATTAATAATGCTTTGCCCATTTGCTTTAAACCCCACAGATCTCCCAGTCGTGGTCATAGTCATAGCTGTACTGGGGAAATTTGCTGCTACCGCCTGTTTCGCCACAGTCTATATCTACACTGCTGAGCTCTACCCTACAATAATAAGGTGAGGTGGATTAATTGACACTGAAATAGTAAATATAAAACAGTAGTAAGTAACATGTCCTCTGCAGACAGAACGGTCTGGGCCTGAACGCCATGTGCGCTCGTGTCGCGGGCATCCTGGCTCCTCTGATCAGACTTCTGGAAACCTACCAGTACTTCCTCCCCATGTTGATCTACGGTACTGTGCCCATCCTGGCGGGGGCGCTGTGCCTGATGCTGCCGGAGACCCTGAATGTTGAACTCCAGGACCACACAGCAGAGATTATGTAAGTGCATGGTGAAGATGCTGTAAAAAAGAAAATAGCATGTGCAACTACAGTAATAATAATCTTGTGTGTCGTTACAGAACGCCAGAGAAAACGGCAGATCTGGATGAAGACATGAAGATGAGTACAAAGATGTAATTAATTTTTCATCCAGGCGTGATGTGCTGAATACGTTTATTAATAATGACAAAGACTAAACATTTTATTTTGTATATAACCATTGACTTGTGATTTTTATACATTTCTTTCTTTGTAAATATGTTGATATGTATGTTACAGAAAGGAGGATGTAAAAATAATAGGATTTTATGTAGCAATTTTATAGCAGTTTGCATATGAGCCCTATTGGTGCATCCAATATTGTCAGTACTGAGAAAACGACCATCAACAATCATGTATAGGATTTTTCATACTGAAATGTAGTCTCACTTTGAAACGTCAAAGTAATACTGATTAAAAAAAGGCGTGTAATGTAATGTGTTTTGCTTTACGGGTTGTAAAATATATCATTATGAGAGTGTTATTAATTTATTTTGTTTTGTTATGTAATTTTTATCTATCAATGTCTGTAAATGAGTGAAATTAGAATTAAACACATCACTTATTGATTGGTTATTGATTTTCTGAATACACATACATCTAAATCTTGATACTGTTTATTACATAACAGCACAGTTGAGATTAATGGATTACCTTGTCACATATAGCATCCGCATGGTTTAAATAAACCATCTCAAAGGTCAGGAGAAACACTTATCTACTTTACATATAAAGAAGGTCAAGGTCTCACATAAAAAGATACTGACCCGTGTAATCATGCTATCAACAAATATTAACAACACTAACAACTGGATTATATGCCTGGGAAATTATTGTAAAATAAAAAAAGAAACACGTTTTTAATAGGCATATGGAGTGTAAGTAGGCTATATATGATTCTATAATGATCGTGTTGGAGAGACATTTAGTTTTACGCATCCGAGTCTGCAGGTGCCCCAGTAGTAGAGCTCCTCACAGTCCAGCGGCTCTTGTGTTGGCTGAATCCAAATCCTTCATCATAATTGCCCTTTGTCCTGAACAGCTGCTGGTAGTGAAAAGTGCAGTACAGCTCTCCGTACAGGGAGGCGTAGTTGAGCATGCTGCAGATCAAAGCACGTGTTATTTTATGCAGCCATTTTTTCTTTACGCCCAGTTTTGTGCACGTCAACTTCTAGGGAATTAGACCTTTTATTTTCAATACACGTGTTGGAGCCAAAATACAAATTTTAGAGGTATGATTCATCATCATGTGTGGCCACAAACAAGCCAAGCATCTCTGAAATGACTTCAGCATCAGCATTTGAAGGTAATTTGTTTAACTGTTATAACTTAGTGCAGTAAAGGGGCTGGATGAATAACGCATGCATAATAATTGATTAATGGATTACAATGCACTCAGTTTTCTTGTTATTTATCATGATAACGATTGGGCGCTCACCTTAATTTTTTCTTGCAATGCTTACAGCAAAAGCATGTTTTGTGAAAACTGGCTTTGTCTGTGGTAACTCTTTCCATAGGATAAACAGGCGTCAAACATGCTGAGCACTTCTCCTGAGAGACAGACTGGAACTGTTGGGAAAAGGTAAGGTTTTAGTGGTGCACCAACGTTCAATTGGCCTCAAAATCAATTGGATAACTGTGTGTGATGGATGAATTCATATTTATTAACTAAGTTATTATTAAAGACAATTCAAATTAAAAAAAAGATACAAATTGTGGAGTTCTTCTCAAAACACAGAGATACATAATTAAAAACACAGGGATACACAATTAACAGAAAGTCAAAGTTCAATACAACAAGATCATTTTAGTTATGACCAGTGCTTAATTTGTAAAACAGGAATTTTGGATTTGGCCTTAAATTACCTCGGATATTTGCTGGATCCTCCCAAATATTATACAGATCTTTTAAAAATTCACAGAAAAGGGAATGCGTTCCCCCAAACAGGAGGATCAAAACAAGCACTGGTGGTCACCCCAAAATCATCATTAGATATTACGGTTTCTTGTTGACAGGCAGTCTATTGTACGTTGAAATCTGCTGCCCTGCTGGACTGACGGCTGTTTGATCAGGACATGGCATTGTCGCTTGTGGTTCTGTGGTGACAACAGGTGAAGTTTTAGTCGAGTAAAATTTGTTTCCAAAGTTGTCCATCCTCTCGTAGTTCTCGGTGACGGTTTTTGTACCTGCGGGCTTTTTCTTCGACCCTTTGGATTCAGTCTGCACTTCTAGCATGCTCCGCTCCCTTTTCGGTTTGGGTGGAGTCTGTTTCTGCCCCCCTGTTCTCAGGTCTCCTTTCCTGACTTGTGCGGGACTGATGTACTGTACTGTCTTGGTTGTTCTGAATTTCTCCTCAGGCTTTGGGGCATGCTGACACGATGGACAGAGTGTTTCTGGAGGCGCATCTGTTTTTCTAGCGGCCGACTCAATTGAGATGAAGGCCGGCGATGACGTAGGGCTTGGTTGCTTTGCCGATCCAAGTTCCCCACTTTGATTTTTTGTTTTGACGCGATTTTCATCTGTTCTTGTTCGACTCGATCCAATGCTAATGGTTCGGATGTTGCCTGAAGTATTTTGCATTTGCGCTCCTCCTAGTGACTCTTTGAACAGACTCGATAACCCGGCTATGTCTGACTCAGATTTCAGATTCGAGACAGAGTAAAGTGCCTTTTTGATGGCCTCTTCTATGTCCAAAAGTCTGGCCAAAGTCTGCTCCTTTAAGTGGATAATGTCTTCGCTTGCTCGTGCCAGATCTCCAAAAACATGTGCAATAGGCGTCTTGTTTTGTTTCGCTAATTTAGGGCTTTCCTTTCTCTTTTGCACTTTGTCTTTCTTCTTCTTGTCAGAGCTCACAACCCAGTCCGGGACGTCTTCAAATACTTTCCTCAAAGACTTGACATCTACCTCGCTTGTGTCCTTTTCAATCTCTTCGACCCGAATGAGGATGTTCTCCAGCTCCTCTTGCTTGCGCAGGTTATCAAAGATCTCCATGGCAGTTGTGACGTTGCCTCTCATGATTTCATCCATGTGAACCGACAAGCGCTGCCGCCGCTCATCCTCTGTTTCTTTACACACTTTCTTTACCCTCATGTTCACTATCGCTTCTCCTTCCTTCAATGGGGCACGAGATGAACTGGATTGGTCCTGGCTTTTAGCGTCAGCTGTAGCAATTTTGACTCTCTTTGGCTTCACTGGGGCGGTCTTTTTTGTAGCTGTTTTTTTGCCTCCAAAAATCTGACATGCCTCGTGAAAATTGACATGGATTTCTTCTGCTTCTTCGTTATCTGTCGTTTGCTCAGGTAAGGCATTAACCACTTTTTTTTCTGTTGTAATTGTGTCTGTGTTGATTGACTGACCTGTCACTGGAATTCCTGTATGACATTTTTCCAGTTTAATTAAACTTTCTCCATTTGTTACAACCGTCATGTCATTAAAGCCTTTGATTTTTCTGTAGGATAAGTTTTTTCTACATTTTGTATTTTAGCTGTTGCACTATTGGCTTTTGGTGATTCATTCGCATTGACTTTTAAATGTTCAGGTTTTGGAGGAAGGGCTGGTTTGGCTCTTTGTGTTTTTTACTCTTCTCTGTATCAGAATAATTTGCACTTTCTTCACTTTCTTTACTTGCGCTTACAACGTTATGCTCTATTGGGGCATCAGTGTCAGATACGTTTCTTGGTTGGATGTTGCATGAGATGATGCCTTCGCAAATGAAGATACTTTGTTTGAGTTTCTGTATAGCATAGCTGCTTCGAATCCTCCCTGAGTGATGTTAATGTTTGATCTCTCAAGGGCTTGCAGAGCAGCTTGTAGTTTGCCCTCAAGAACGAGTTCCTCATCTTCTGGATTCGTCTCCGAGTCAAGTGTCTGGACAATAGATATCTCAGACGTCGCTTTGCTGATATCTTCATTCGTTTTCAAAGGTGCTCTGTGATTTTCCTGTCTTTCTTGCAAAGAGTCATGAATTGATTTGGCCTCGAATGTCGCCTTTTGGAGTTGGGAAATTGCAGCTTGAAGATTGGAAATTTCATCACATTCATCTACAACCTCAACTAACTCAGCTTGGTGGACGCCCTCTTCATTCTCAAATGCTACACAGGACATGCCTGCTTCAGTAAGACTTCCTTCATATGATTGTTGCCTGTCTTGACCTTTATTGTCCGTAACAATCAGACTCTTTTCTTCTGACCTGGAAGCTGACCAAGGAACCCTCTTGCATGTTTTTGGCTCCAGTTCACTTTGTGTGGGATTTGCTGTGAATAAGCTTTTCAGTCTTTTAACATCTACCGGCTCGTATTCTGAATCACTTGCATTATCACTTTGTTGTATCGTGCTTTGTTCCAGAGTGGTCAAAGGTAGCTGCTCCTCTTCTCCAGTTTCCGCCTCTGCCTGAAGAGATTTCAAATACTCCATGTCACCTTTTTCAATGCAACTTTTGAACAGCTGGACATTGCCTTTTATTGCAATATCTGTTCTCACTGGTGCTGAAAACATGTCTGTTTGAGTTTCTTGAAGGCAGTGTATTGCTGATTTGATTATGCCTCTATTCAGTTGGGGGATTTCTTTTTGAACTGTTTCACATATCGCTGGTTCAGCCTCCTCTGCTGTTGGCTCTTGTGCAGCGCAGAAACTTTTTATGTCTTCAACGTCAATGTAATGGTAGAGGGAGTAAACACCGACTTGAGCGCACAGATCTACCTCATCCAGGATAAGCACTCCCTTTTGTAGCGAGTTGTCCTGGTTGAGAATATCTTCAATTAGCTGCACTATATTGGCAGTTTTGAACTCCGTGTCTGAGTGAGGATGATAGCCCGGAGCGTTCACAATTGTCGCCATCACTGCACCTTGACTGTCTTCTTTGAGGTATTTGATATGTGGTTGTATGTTGGATCGCGGGAGCAGCTGCAATATCAAGTTCTGTGCTCCCGCTTCTGCAACACTGTCGTACATAATCTCTGGACCAATTTCTGTTAAAATGAACTTTGCCTTTGTCGCTTTCATTGTTTCGTGGACTTCAATGATGGAGCCTTTTGACTGTAGCATGTTAGCTGAGTGTAGAAACTGTAATGTTTCTCTGATGTTCTCCACCATGGTCTCTAAGTCATCCTTGTTCTGCTGCCTGATCTTGTCAAATGGCATAGATTCGAAAAGCTGTTTTCTGTTCTTCACATTGTGACTATCTCCTTCTATGTTACACTCTGTTGCACTTTGGAAACACGTATTCTCTTTTTCTACATTGACTGTGATAAAGGGATTATGGCGGAAGAGGTCTATAGATGTTTTGATTTCTTCTCCGAATGTTTCTGGATCAGGGATACTTGTAAAGTCTTCATCCAAAACCTCAGGAGGTCCTTGATCTGTTGAAATATTGTCACTGCTTTTCTGTTTGTTGTCTTTTTGTGCTTTTGTTATCAACTTTGTGTAGTCGCTCTGGTTTGACTGTGCTTTATCTTCATTACAAACTGTTTCTTTGGACTTGCTTTGACATGACTGTGTCGCTTTCATTGATTGCTCCTCAAACATTCTCCTGGTGGACTGAATGTCTATTCTTACCTCCTCGTCTATAAGCTCTTTATTGGGATCACTGGGTGTCAGCGACTCCTCCAACACAGTTGGGGTTGGACCTTTTTTCTCTGTTTCCTGTGCCATGTTGGTGGTGCAACATGATTCTTTTTTACTTGTGGTGCAGTTCTCAAATATCAGACATTTTGAGAAGACTTCTCCCTCGTATCCCGTTTCAGCAGCTGCCTCCTCTGCTGCCTCCTCTGCTGCCAGCTCCTTGTCCACTACTTTGTCTAACATTGTTATTTCTGGATGAGTGTGCTTCAAGAGCCTTTTCAGCTCATTTTTCCGTCGCCGATGTTGCATTGCTCCTAAGGCGACTCTTTCTTGATATCCGGCTGATCTCCCTCCAAAGCAAGTGGAAAGATGTCATCTTTTGCATCTTGAGCCATCTTAAGAGAACAAAAATAATGCCTCATTACTGTGTTCTTATGAGCAGACCATGCAGATGTTACCTTCCAAACACATGCCAGAGATGCGTCAACATGCCAGGCATTGAGGGGTTAGAAAAATCCCAAACTGCACGGTAGAATCTTCTTTTTACAAAAGCCTCTTGCTATGAACCATTGTGGTCTACTTCCGGATAATTGTGTCTTCTCAGAAATGGCAAATCAGACGAGTAACATTTGTGTTTATGACAATGCAGTTCAATTTGCAATTACTCCAAACAGTTGCACAAACCAAATCATCATGCATTTTATCCAAAATTACATTTTACCTTTGTTAGTCTTGGCCTCTTTCCTAATTCAGATTGCACCTGAATAAAACAAAAATAAAATACTCATTTCAGATGCCATTTTCATGTTTAAGACATATAGTGTACTGTACAATATTTTAATCATGAATAGATGTGATTTACCAGAGTCTTTGGTTCTTGGGGGGACACTTTTGACAGATACAAGGCAGATATGGCCTTCACAGAGATGCACAGTTTCTCTGAGGTGTCCCTGAAGTCTGCAAGAGACCTCCACTTCTCCTCTGATTGAGATTAAAAAAAAGCATATACTGTATATTATATTATCTGTAACTTTATTCCATTATTAATAATGGCCACAAAAGTGTTTGCTGATGGGCGCACGTCCTAAACACATCTCTTGACAGGTGCCGTGTGGCCAAGTTAAATTTAGCCCTGAGAGGCTGGCATCTGACTCCACTGACACACATACTACATACAGAAGTTGACTAAGCACTGGAGAAAAACATAAACACACGTCCAGCAGCAAAGACATTGTTGATGTGAGCATAATACTATAAAGTGTACTACATTGTGCGTATTTGTGTAACATGTTACATCCCTTTTGTTGATACCTATGAGGTCTTTTGTAGCCTTGTTTTACTGTAATTTGATAAACTAACCATACATGTAATATTGTTTTGTTTTGTCTTAAATCGAAGATATGCCGATTTTTGGGCAACATAATTTTGGAATAGATCTAATAGTAACATATGTGATTAGATTAACTATTTACGTTTTAAAATCAACATTCAGTTCATTAAACACATTTTAAATATGTCCAGAAACAATATTTAAGAGAGGGCTGAAAAATGTGTTGCTCAGTATCACATGCATTTCATAACATGTTTGTACAAGTCTAATCAACAGCGTTAGCAAGTTGCAGACAAAGTAAGACCCTATTTGTTGTAATAAAATAATGCAGTGTACTCACTTGAAACTCCTCTAGCTCTTTGGTTTTTGCTTGAGTCCTACTGATGGTGAATGCAGTGCCATTTCCTAAAGACTTGTGAGCGCTTCACCAGCCTCTGCTCCTGCCCCAGTGACAGCTGACCCTTGCACCCTCCTACACTTATTCAGGGCTACAGCGGCCTGCTATTTCTGTCCCGCGCTGGAGTGGCCTACTCTGCCCCACACCAGGCTGAGTCAATCATGGTCCCTGCCCACTCACTCACTCACTCACTCACTCACTCACTCACTCACTCACTCACTCACTCACTCACTCACTCACTCACTCACTCACTCACTCACTCACTCACTCACTCAGTATTCTCTTTGCTTTCATTCATGCTTTCTTACTGTACAGCCCTGGGGTCAGCTTTCCAGGAAGGGCAACTACTATCTTTGTAATTGGCCTTGGCCCATTAACATCTGTTTTATTATGCTGGATATGCCCCATAACAAGTCCAATGCACCTACCGGCTTGGGAAGCTGCAAGTTGTTCAAAATCTATTCCTCCAATAGTTTTTCTTCTTTGAATCTTGGTGTTATTTTCCACCTGAAAATATAATATATTAGTAAAAGAGCATTGTTATTTGTTTCCCTAAAGAAATTAGAATTTACCACTTGAATCACCTTTGCATTTGAAGCTGTGTGTTTCGCGGTAGCTGCAACATCGTTTACTGCTGCATCAGCTGAGACCTTTAGTCCACCGTCCACCTTCTTTCTTTTCTCAGGCTCTCTATTTGACATCTTAGTAATGTCAGATTTCTTCATGCTGACTTGAACATTTCCCCCTTGTTTTGAGCAGCAGCTTTTGGCTCAAACTTAGCTTTTAGCGAGTGGATGGAGCTGGTGCTCTGGGGAAGGCTGCTCAGAGACCTACTGCGGGACAAACTGGTGGGACTTTTGGGCTTATTCCATGCATCATTTTTCCATATTTCATCAGGCTCTTTAGGATTGTCAGCTGTGTCTTTCACAGTTGTTCTCATGTCAGTCACTTGTAGATGAGGTCGCCATGCCTAACATGAACAGAAACATGTTATATTTCATATGTGTCATGAGATTTTCCAACAATTTCTAAAGTTTCTATTATAAAGCATAGTATTTTACATTTTAATTGTATTAAATATTTAAAAGTAATTTGTATGTCGTGCTCCCTCTCACATTGGGAAAGTGTGAAGCAGTTTACAACATGCTAACAACACCTGTGCCAAATTGGTTTTATGAACAAGAGATAATTTGAAGGTAATTGCAGGCAGTTTATGGAGGTTTTTCTGGCATTTTTTTTAACAGTATTGTAAATGCTCAAATCCGTATAGCGCTCTGAGACTGAATCATTTGATTTCACAGGGAAATTAGTATAATTTGAAAATAGTAAAGTTTGCGTGTGACCTGGATGGGCTCATCTTGTGGTTTCAGCTCTACACTGATAGTTGTAGCAGTTTGGACGTGTTGGCTCACTCCCACCTGATACCTGTCACACACCCACAGTATAAAGCAATACTCTATGCGTGATCTTATTTACATTGCGAGGTAAGTATTTTCACCTGGTGACGAGCTGCGACACAGAGGTCCTCTTGTCCCGCAGGCCCACATCTGTCCAGATGGGCTTGTCACTCGTCACAGTCTTCATTGACTGGCTGCGCTTCAGGCTGATTCCCCACTCCATGTCCACTCTGCAGGAATAATGCTGTCACCGACTGCAATGTCTATCTAGATCCTGGCTAAGTTTGCACTTGAATAACTGTTTCTGTACACACACATTTTGAAATTGAATGTGCAAACCATCTGAGCAAAATGTTATAAACAGGATATTTAGCGAGTCTGAGTTTTAAAGTTAAAATGTTACCTTGCAGATGACAGCGGTGTCTGATCCTGAGGCGACTGAAGCACTTCCACGGCATCACAAGACCAGCACACAGTGAGCAAAGTCCTTCTTCCTCATTACTGCAAGCCCTATAAAATCATTTATTTAATCTATTGAACATGTTCAGCATGAGTAAACCAAATCAAAATGGGTCATTGCAAACTGCACTAGAGTGATCGAAAAGTGGAAATAGTAGACTATAACATCAACATAAATTTAAAAGGTCATAAATGCTTTCCAGAAATGTATTGTTTTATGTATGTTTACTAAAACATATAACCAGTGTGTGAGGTCATGTGACCAAAGTGCACTAGTAGGTTCCTGGCAGCCACAGTTAAATATGGCACACAGGACTGCCATGAAGGTATAGAGTCTTATTCAGCAGCTCCTCAGGAGCACAGGTGTCCACAGAGCAGAACATCTACAAATGACTCCCACTTTATGATTCTGGTTTTAGATATTATAATTCACTTGATTTTACCTCTAAGAAGTTGATGAAGCTGATTCATAAATACAAATAATGTTTCTTTTGATATATCTGAGTCCTGTCTAACTTAAAGATGCATTATGCAACTTTTTATGTGGAAAAAAAAAGTTTAATTTGTGCTTATTTAACCTTTCTGTGACCCTGAGGCTGTATGAGTGGTTAGCATGGCACCTCCATCACTGTGGCCTCTGTGATGCTCTGGTGGGTTTTACCGCTAACGGACCCTCTCACCAGAGAACCTACAAAACAATTGATAATGGAGAGCAATTATAGGCACCATGCTCACCACTCATGCAGCCATCGGGTCACGAAAAGGTCAATTACACACTAACATCAAATAGTTGTTGTTTTCTGCCTAAAGAGTTTTAATGGCCACTTACAGCAACTGTCTTTAGATGGTTGTGAATGTAAAACTTTTAATGCTATATCCTGTTTCCTACTATATGTAATGAGCCTCTAGTTTTCTCTATTATAAACATACTGTAAACATTACAGTAAATGCATGTTAGTTAAGATTTCCATCTTGTGGTGAGATAGTTTCACTACAGTGAATGTTGCAACATGTAATATGAGTAAACGCCACAAGATTGCTCAATAGGATATACAGTATTCCACAATCCATTTGCCATAAGACAGTTACAGCAATCCCATTTTTTAATCAAGTTTAATCAAAGTCAATATCAAGGCAGAAACTGTAAATCTAATTGAGCAGAATAATAGATGTTGATAGTGAAAGTCATGTACAAAGACATGCCTGTTCCTTCATAATTACCCCTTATTAACACAAGCCTCCTCTTGTACCAGACTGTATTGTATCATTGTCATTTATCTCACCTCTCCATGTGTGAGTGCTGGCCACTATATGGATTTCCCCTGTTTCACTCACTCGCAGCAAAGATTTGTAACAGCACCAGTCTTTGTCAGCACACACAATTCATATGCAGTGTCTTTAGTGCTGCTCACTCTGTGTTAATCATTCCTCAGACAAAGACAGAGCAACAGCAGCAGCAGCAGCACACAGCCCTGGGGCAGAACCAGATCCTGAGCAGGGCCGTCTCCCCCCTTCCCTCCCCCTGCTCCCCCCCCCCCCATAACCCCGTCCCTCCTCCCAGCCTCATCCGTGGCTTCAAAAACGCACTCCCGTGTCTGTCTCAGAGGCACCGCGCAGATGAAAGGGAATATACAATCGGCACCGCCTTTTGACTGTGAACTCGGCCAGTGTTATTAAAGCAAGTTTACAACGGCTGTCTCGCTTTTACACACACGCGCACACACACACACACATGCTCCCGCCAGACAGCTGTTTAGAGCCCCAGATCTGTGGCCAGTTGCAGCCAGGCGGTCCTAAATACCTCTGGTTGACTCACAGACTTCCAAAAAGCTGCAAAGATAGGTCAGAAATTCTTAACTGTTTATGTACCAGAATCACGTTTTACACTGCAGTGCTCTGTACTGTAGCCTCAAATGACCCCAAAACACAAAACTACTTTTCACAATGCACCTACACCACACGTAGCACTATTTTTCCAGAAGATGGCGGTAGAGACCAATCCAAACCAGGCTTAAAAAAGGCTGTCTCCATATTGGGTTATGTGAGAGCAATACACTGAGGCTATTCAAGGCCAAACTAGGATGTGTCTGCAAACTAAAATAACCCAGAATGTACAGCACAGAGACAGGAGACAGAGAGGCAGACAGTTTGTAAAGATAAGGTTTTAGCTGTCTGGTCTTGTAGTAATAGTTTAAGGAACATAAGTAAAAGTTAGCAGGTGTGTGCTGTTTTCTCATGCAAAAGTTCTAAAAGGTCCAGAATAGTCGTCAACATATAGATTAATGTAATGAAATGACAACATTTTCAAATATCCCAATACTAAGAAAAAACTCAATACTTGTTACTGACTTTTATCTAATTTTGCAAAAATTGGTGGATTAACATAATAGTCTAGTCTATGTTGTGAGTGTACTCCTGTACATATGTTTAGCAGATAATCATAACAACAATAACTTAGGTTAGGTTATGCAACTTTTAACAACTTACTACTCTTATTTTACTATTTAGTCACACTACACCATACCATCTTAAGTGAGTACTGTGTGCCTGATCTTGTCAGACCTCCAGAGGTGGTCAGTATCAAGTGACAACAAGTACGTTTATTCAAAGCCACACTGCGTAGAATTTTATTCAATAAATAAAATTGAAATAGAAGCCTTTTTTTAATTTTATTTTTTACAGATATTTTCATCATTGAAAAATACCATATAAATGTATAAACAAACATGCACCTTTGCTGTGAGAGGAGTGGGTACGTCTCCAGCTTGTCGCCGTGGAGATGTTGACTAAAGTCAGTAGAATTTGAGATTTAAATAGGTTAGACTCTCATCCAAATCCATTCTTTGATTAATCACTGCAGAAATAGCATTTTCTATGTCGAGCTGGTCATTAGCTGCATGTTTTGTACTGATGGCAACTGTATAGTCCAAAATGTTGCGCAGTGTGCCTTTAAGTACTGTACATACAGTAAGTAGTGTTTTGGATCTGTACTTTACTTGAGTAGTATTTTTGTTGAACTTAACAAAAAGAAATATAATACTTTATATACGCTTATCTAAATGCATCAAAGTAAAAATAAATATTTTGTCTGTTGTAAAAGCCTAATAATGCTTACTGCAGAGCAGTAGTTGGTGCTGTGCAGATGTACTGTTAATGCCATTGACTCTGAACGTGTTGCCATACGGGAGGCGAATTTGGGTGCAATTTTGGTGTTTTTCAACACTTATCTACCAATAAACAGAGTTGTACTTTCTACTTTGAATTCTGAAGTGTTTTCTGTATTTTTGCTCTAAAAATTTGACTAAGCAACTATTATTTTTATAGGAGTGCCAATTTGACCAGTGGTACGTATCTGTACTTTTACTCAAGTAATGAAATTGTGCTTGGCTTGTGTGAAAAGCAAATAAAGATCCCTGAAGATCAAGACTTTTCTAAAACTTTTCATCTTTGCAAATGAGTGTCTAGTTTAGATACTAGTTTTAGTGTTTGTATTTCGTATGGTATGTATAAATATATATTTTTTGTTTGACAGCTGTAGTCTGTGAGTATAATATTGCCATAGACTCCACCAAATGTGTGAAAGAACATTATCTTTCGCTACTGAAGTGAGAAGAGAAGCGAATTATTCAATAATATTCTAAAGATCCAACTATCATTATTTGCTCATATATTCTTGGCCTACTCTCAGATACATTACCAGAAAAATAATCTTCTGTCACAGTAACAAATATTGAGAATATAACAGATGAGACTCAGACATAGTTTATCTGCCGTGTTAAGTGTAAACCAACTCCAAGTGATGGTTGATCCCCAGTATTGTTTGTGGTTGCTTTGTTCAAAAAAAGTAGTGAAATGTTTAAAATCCAGTCGGGCCAGAGCTACTGCTTTGGCCAAACACAAGTAGTACAAGTAAAGCGGTGGAAGTGACACAAGCTAACACAGTGGGCTAATCACATGACCTACAGTCATGGGTTGCTCAGAGTGGACAGTATGCAGGCATGCATTGTGACTGTGACCAACCACTGTCTGACTCATAGTGTTGACAATCGCTCTGACCCACATGTGATTAAAGTACTTTGCCTGAATATAAGAATAAATAATGCACACGGGTAGGTTTATTTATATAGTGGAGCCTTGTGTTGCAACAATGTTGGTTACCTCTGTAGTCTGTGTTTGGATTGTGCGCTCTATAAGGTTGTCTCATTTTCATGTTTTTCCTCACTTGCTTTGGTCCGGTACTGTCATCCAATTGTTACAGTCATCAATCATTGTGGTGTCTTTCTTTGCGTTGAGTAATGTAGTTAAAACCAGACACACATTATTTTTAATCAATTCTAAACATACAATATCTCTGCCAGAAGTGTAATATAAAAGTTCTGTAAGACTTTATCTTTATGTGTGTGCAGAAGAAAACAACTCGAACAGAAAAGCATGCCTGAAGTCATTTGTTCCTAGTGGGAAAGTCCGAAAAGTTTTGCAGTGGGAAAGTGTTTAGTTTCCAGAATTGAAAATGAAAAGTTTGGGGGCACAACCCAACACATGGTACTGATTTGGTGAGCACGTCCCTCCCTCACTGTGGAACATGAGCGGCGTGTGCTGTATCACATCCTTGTGCAGCATGTTTCTGTGCAGGTGTGTTCTCTGTGCTGCAGAACGTGCCCCAGTACAGCTGAGGGGGCTGGACAATCCCTCAGACCTTCCCTCTTGTCCTTATGAAGTCGAGGAAGCTCCGCCCGCTCTCTCAGGCTGGGCGCGAGCACACAGCCCACCGCTGCCTGTGTTGGTGCCAGTGCACAGCTCACACGTGTGACCGCCGTGGAGGCTCTAAGCTGCTTTGTGAAGCTTAGGAGGCAGCCACTCTGTGGCTACTCAGAGGCCTGTGTTCGCTACATGCCTGCAGGGGCTGACGGCATAGCTGAGCACTGGAGCATGGTGCCCAGGGTTTCAGATAACAATGCTGGGTCAGGGGTAGCCACAGAGGCACATCACTGAACTGTGAGTGCTCCCAAACACTTTCAAACAAAGTGACAACATCTGTCACTCCAGGAAAATACAACTAACTACTGTCTTTTACTAATCCACAAAGGCACTTTTCATATCTGTCAGACTGTGCCCAGATTTGATAAAGCTAAATAGTCTGCAGACAGTAGATAAAGTGCACTGGCTCACTTGTGCTGCTCACTTGGAAAATGATTGATTGTGGTGCACAAGAACTAGCCACAGTGTTCCCTGGCAGAGTCCTGCAGGACTATAGTCCTCTACTTTTGATATCACACACAGTGCTCCCTGCAGATCCGTCCACGTTAATGCAGGAATATCAGGTTTCTAATGTGTGCACAGCCTGTACTCACAGCCTCACCTTTGTTCTCCTCCATCAGCACATCTCTGCTGCCCTCACAGGAACCAGGCTCTGCCACAGCAGGACCAAGGGCTGCCAGGACACTATTATTTTTGGGACTTAAAACAGATTTTACTCTTCTGGGATCATTGATGCCACAAATGTTCAAATGGTAAATGTTTAAGTAAAGTGGAGATATTTCTTGTCAGTCTGGGCAGTCCTTCATTTGCGTCTCATTCATGACTTTATTCTACAAAAATGTCCTTTTGTGATTTTTACAAATCGTGTGGTGCTCCAGGACCCCAGATGACCCTGCAGTGGCGCCAGTCAAGGCTGGGCACTGGGAGGAGGAAGGGAGGAGAGCAGACACTGGAGTCAACAATATGACATATATTAGCGCACATTTATGAGGCGCAGAGAGGAAAACACAGCTCGTGCCATCTACTACAGCATAAGGGTGGAAGAACACTCTGTCCATAATGTGGCTGCTGGCTGGCTGTAGGGAATGAATTGCTACTGTGTGTATAGTTTGTTGATCTAACAAGCCTGGCCTGCAGTCATTTAACGCTTGCATGTAACCAGCTGCACCAGGAATGGGCTGTGGTTTGACTGAGGGCCAGTTAAGCCGTGCATTTTGAAATGTGATCCCGTTAAAGAGACGTCACAGCGCAGCTTCTGGAATGTCCCACACAGAGTCAGAGCAAACTTCAACAGAGATGGCCCTAATCTCTTATCAGTGACACTTTGTACCACACGACTGTGAAATGCCTCATCTGTGCAGCATTGCATTCTAACTGTACTGTCCAAATCAGGTAAAACAATATTTAAAATTGATTCAAATATGAATTAAAGTCAGTGGAAGTAATTCATTTTTTCATCTCTTGCTTTTCTTTTGACTCATTAGACCACAATGGAACATGTTTTGGTTATACTCACCCTGTCCACAAGAGGCAGCGTTCTGCTGTGTTCAGTCCTGGCTCATGTTCTTGGAAGCCCTGACACTTCTTTAGGAAAATGATGCAAGC
This sequence comes from Neogobius melanostomus, assembly GCA_007210695.1. Classification (NCBI taxonomy): domain Eukaryota; kingdom Metazoa; phylum Chordata; class Actinopteri; order Gobiiformes; family Gobiidae; genus Neogobius; species Neogobius melanostomus. Next base: position 675,490 of record VHKM01000035.1, on the reverse strand, counting down.
ATGCTCAGTATAAGTTAATTGTTGCAGAATGTCTCTTTGATTACTGTATTCTAAGATATGTTTTCTGGTTGAGGACACTCTTGTTTCAAAAAGCAAAAACGTTCCCTTATTTTTTATTTATATTTATCTGTTGAATTACTTTTAACCCTTAAAGGAATAACTTAGAAAGCCTCTGTGTTGATATTTCAACTTGTATGTGTTAGGATGACTTCCACCGCCTGACCTCCAGCTGTTCAGTGGCACATGTCATACACCAGCAGCACATGCTCCTGGCTCTGTACATGTGTGACTGAGTGTGGTCCGGGCTGCAAGGACTCACATGACCTGCACAGGCACCAGAAACCTCTTTGACAGGCTGCACACTCACTGTAGCACATTGGAGTGAACTTCCTTCCACTTGCTTATGCTGTAATGCAGTGGCTTTTACTGTGCTTGCCTAAATTTGACATTGCTCATTATTACCTTTGTGCATTTGGTTTGTCGCAGCATTCTGGTTCACTTCTTGTTTAGCCTGAGCTTTGGACTTACTTTGATTAGATACAGTATAGGAATGCCATGTCTGTGTGCATTGCAAGACTTGGCTTTGGTGAGTCCTCCCTTGGGGATATCTGAAAGCCGCTTTTTTTTTGTCACAGTAGATCAAACGGTCAACTTTTTTACTCTATATCTCCTTCTGAGAGCGTACACATCACTGTAATTGGTAAAGGAATAGTCTCTGGTGAAGACTCATGCTGCACACTAAAACATAGACACATTAGCAATCTCAAAGATGATTAATGATTCCGTTTTATATCGCCATATCAGCCAGCCCTACTTCGGAGCAAGGGGACAGCTGAAAGGGCTATGTATAGATCCCTCCAGCCGCTCCATATTGAGCTTGTTGTGTGAAAGTTACTGTGTGATGAGACGGGCTGGCAAAGCGCTGACAGTCGGCCGGTTGTTTATGGAGCGGTGGCAGAGGAGGGGGGGAGTGGGAAGGGGGTATCCTGCTGAGCTCACCCTCACAGCCACACACCAGCCCCCAGCCTCCCCGCTGCAGCACTCTGGCCACTGTGGATATTAATACTCTGCTGTGCCACCGAGAGCGGAGTGAAAATATCTGACAGGCTCTATTTATAGGCCAAGTGGAGGACAGGCGGGATCCACGGCAACGCCACGGCTACTATACCGGAGTATAGTGTTGCATAGAAATAGAAATCGCCCCAGCTGTGGCCAAGAGCACTGTTTGGCCGTGAAGGAGGAGTTGTTTAGAGAACTCCAGTGGTAACAGGCTGTATTTATTTACAGATCAGAATATTATGAAAAGCCCATAGTTAAACTGAGGTGTAGGACGTTGTCATGCACAGATTTGATCCTAATTAGGGTAAATATTTGTGTGATGGGCATATCCACATGGAATACGAGCTTAAGTTCAGTAATTTCTCTGTAAGCAAAAATAACTAAGTATTTTTCTCTCACTATAGTAAAACTGTAACAATGTTCAACTACTTGATCATACAGTAGACCCTAACAAAAAATAAAGTTATATTAACCTTGCGACATATTAACATTATGATAAAAGGGAAATAGCATGGACCTAAAAGGATAATAACAAGTACAAATCGGGTATAATTCTGGTAATTGTTTGTGGCAATTTATTTCATGGTAATATGAGCTATTCTAACTCTAGCCTTCACCTTAACCCAGCATCAAGACTGTCAATCACCAGGAGACAGAATCATTTTCTTGTTAATAATAATCAGGATCCCATGTTGCACTATTTTTTTCACTATGATCTTGTACTGACGATGGGAGAGTGTGACCACTGTGCAAAGCCTCCTCCAGCACATCCCAAAGATTCTCAGATCTGGACTCATGTGGCGGCCGATCCATGTGTGAAAATGATGTCTCATGCTCCCTGAACCACTCTTTTACAATGTGAGCCGATGAATCCTGGCATCGTCATCTTGGAATACGCCCGTACCAAGGAATCCATCGATGGAATAACCTGGTCATTCAGGATGTCCAGGTAGTCAGCTGATCTCATTCTATGGGCTCATAGTGTTGCAACCCCAGATCATGACAGTTAGTTGAATCTAGATGGCAACTTTTGTATGGGTCAGCAGTGTATTTCCACCATGTTTCCATGTTATCTCCGTGCGGTAAAGTTAAATGTAAGCGGTTTTGTTTGGATATTTTCCTCAAAAATATGTCCATAGAGTGGCATACGCTCTTGCCCTCCATCCAGACATTTTGACATCAAGTGGTACAACGACGTAAACGCAAGCAACCCATAGAAATCACACTAATAGTGGCCAGGAGCAGTGTTTGGTAAAGCACGGAGGAGAGAGGAGTCCAGCGGTAATCATGGGGCACGGACTTGTAATGTAATATTGATGCAGGTGTGCCCTTCCCGGTGCCTCTGGGCTGTTTCAGAAACGGACGCGCTCGTGCTGCCCCAGTGGTCCTCTGTATGAGCGCATGTGAAAACAATGAGCCAATGCCCGAGGAATGCGCGCGTTCGTGTCTGCGCTGGCGCTTTTTAATCAAATCCACATTTAGATCTTTGGACATGAATAATAAATGAGAGGCACATGTACTGTAGCAGCAGTAGCAGCAGCAGCAGCAGCAGCAGCCCTGACAGCGCGATAGTGAGAGTGTCACGGGCAGGTCGCCGGGTGGACTGACCTTGGCCTGGTTTATGTCATCAGCAGAAAGTGGACACACGCGTACAGGCAGCAAAGGATTAACGGTACAGAGCAAATTATTCGCCTGCTGACACCCCCCGGCCCCTATGATTAGGCGAACATAGTATTTCTGTATTTATAGTCAAAGAAAAACATACGAAAAAAGGGAGTATGGATTCTTCCTGAGCCCACATTGACAGGAAAACCATATGTATACCATATAAACTTTTTGCGGTAAAAAATGCCTGCAGTATACCACATGGCTACAAATGTTGTGGTTTAACATGATATTGTTTCCAAGGCAGTGTACAGTGCGTAGACAAGGCAAACAACTGACGGGAGACATGATTACTGCGTCACTCTGACAGAAGCAGCATGGCTTGTTAGTTATGTTGGCTACAGTATGTAAACAAACACACACTTTGAAATGTCAACAGAGCAAGGCCAGTGAAATTATCTAGGGCATTTTTTCTTCCATTTATAGTTACTGATGGTGAGCAAATGAATGCATTTATTGAGAGTAAGACACTTTTCTCAGTAAATACCTTTTTTGTCTTGATGAAGAGCTTATTTTCTTGTTGAGTCTTTGGTTGAAATTCCTAGCATTTCCTTCTCAAGGGTTCAAATGCGTGCCATCCACCTGCTGATGTCATCAGGAGGTGGGGCTTCTCTACATTTTTAAAGAGGGCATATTCTGTTTTTTGTAGGTATTTCTTAATATTATCAAGCACATCTTTATCACTATCTTACACTGTGTTGATAGCTAATGCTTGATTGATTTAAACACCTGAACACCTCAATATTCACACGAAATCCCCATAAGCCCCTCCTTTCCCGCTCCGTTTCAATAAAGGGCAAAAAAAACCTGCACTGCTAAGAATAGCCACTGACTCAAAATACAACTCCAGGTATGTTTTTGATCAGAGAGCAACATTGTAACATGATAAAAAAGCTTTAAACAGTCGGTTTTCACATAGTAATAGCCCCCTATGAAATCTTATCATTTTAGAGCTGAAATTAATTATTTTATTAGCTTTTTTAGCTTTACTGCTGCAGAGAATGAAGTATGTGAAATACCAAGGCTAAGCTACTTTTCAAAAGTTCTTTTACAGTAAAAGCCAGGGATAACGTGTCATATCGGACCAATAAGAACCTCCGCTGCTGATTAACTGTATTTGATCTTTTCTCCTTTTTTTGTGTGTTATCCCGCCTTGTCCTTTAGCTAAGCTGTCTCGTGGCTGGTGGTGACACATCTCACCCCCCCCCATCAGTGACCACCTCCTCCCGCGGACTCTTTAATACAGCAGCGTGCGAGTTTGTGTGAGTCAGAAGCGCAGGCAGACACTCACAGTTCTGAGCAGACGGACTGGTAGACTTGGTCATCTGCTTGTCTCAAACTAGAGCTCTATAAATAAAGCCTTTTCACTGGCATTATTTAGTTTATTTGTTTTGCAAAAGAAAGTGCACTGAAGAGACCACATACAGAATAATGCATTAGGGCGGCCACAAAATAATGTAGGATTAGGTTAACTACAAGGTTCTGCTTCCACCTTTGTGTTGTCATATACTGTAAGATAATTCATAAATGGCTTCCAGAATGGATGAAAAGTGTCTGTAATTGTAAAACGTTAGTTGTTTTTAACTTTGTTGATAACTCTGACAACCGCCTCTTGTTTTTAATCTTTGTATAAGGCAAGAGTAAACAGTCATGGGATTAATGATAGTGTTTTGGAAATACTATTACACATACATACCATTATGATTTGTTTTGTTACTCCTTGTACTTGTAAGTTTGTGCTGTGAAGAGGGCGTCCTGTTTTGTGACCGAGCGTGTGCTGTAGTCAGTGAGTCACATGTTGTGCCGTGCTTTCCCCCAGCCTGTCTGCTCACCTGGTGGTTGCCATGGGAACAGCCAGACAGCGGCAGACTTTGCACCAGCCTCCTCAGGGGACAGTGAGAACAGAGAGGAGCTGTAAGGGCAAGGGAGCGAGCCAGTCTGTTCACAAAGCATTAGGGAAAAATTAACGTCACACAGTATTTAGGATTAATTGCGTAACAAACTCAAATCATCAACTTCTTAGCCATAGTTTAAACAGTATCAAAACACTCAAGGTGGCTGAGTGGGTGTTGTACTTTTCTGCTTTACAGTCCCAGCCAGGTTCAATTCCTGGATGACGTGAGGCCTTTCTGTGTTAAGTTTGCGTGCGCTCCTTTTGCTTAGGTGGGTTTCCTATAGAGCCTTTAAACTCAGATGCCAAATCCTCTACCTTTGGTATTTCTTAACATTCCTGACAGGTTGCCCCAGTGGCATTGAAGGATGTGTCAGATGTAGAGAATGATTTTTCAGGACAATGCAGTGTACCTTAACCTATTTCACCCATGAGTTCCTTAAATTGCGAGACCATACATGAGGTAGAGACAGTAAGGTTGTGCATGTTCATCTAATTGAAGGGAGCAGTTGTTGGAATTTCTCTGTTACCTCAGATGGTGTGTTAATGCATACACCGACTGCAATTACGTTAAGAGTTACTGTAGATACCAACAAAGTCTTACTCTTAATTACTGGCTTCTTTCTGCTAGATTTCTTCTTCTGTAAATAAAACTGAAAACATGAACAAACACACATCCCACCCGGTCTCTTTACAGGAAGCTGAAACAAGTTTATATCATCTGTAAAAACATGCCAGCTCGCCCTAACCTATTATGCATTAGTGATATTAAGCGGCACGTTGCAAAGTATTTACTGTCGTATTAATAATTACCATTAACAAAACTGCACTAGCTCTACTGGAAAATACCTACACCACATGATTGCTCCCTCCGCTTTTGTAAACTTTAAGACCGCTCTTTATCTCCGACTTTATGTGAAAACCCCGCAGTGATTAGCTGCTTTTGTGGTGCGCTCTTGCAGGAAATTTAGACAAAAGCGCCAATGTGTGCGCACCTTGGTATCAGACCTTCTTAATCGTGTCATGGCAGCGCTCTGTTGCCGCATCTGAGATTAAAACACAGATTCTTTGTAACTCCGCACTCCGTCACTGTCTGGTCATTTGCGTTCCTCAGAGCGGGTAAAGAGTAGCCCTGTTGTTGCTTTAGCCGCGATCCCAAAGACAACTCGCAGCTGGTTAATTCAATCAAGTAGCTTAGTCTTTTTAAGTGTTTGGAATAATCAAACCAAGTAAGCAGTTAATGAGGATACTGTAGTCAAACTAATACTTGAAGAAATTATTTTACTGGATCTTTACTAAAACTGAAAGCTAAAGCACAATTGCTAATCATCATTGCAAATATTCGGTGACGCAATATAAGATAAGATAGATATCCTCATCAATGACAATGCACATATATTTAAAAAATTGCAAAAGTTCACTTTGTTTGATTCTCTATGGTCCATTTTAGTTCTCATGTCATGTAGCCCCAAATGTTGTTGTTGTTGTTGTTTTAGTAGCGTTCCAAAGAAAGCTTGCAGCTGGACAGAGGGTCCACCACTGCAGCACAGAGCTAGCACTTTGTCCGTTAAGTTGAGTTTTTTTTTTTTTTTTCCACCGTAATTGTGTCGTTTTTTTGGTTTTTTTTCCTGCTGACGCCTGAACAGCAAGATGTTCCTGGCTTTATCGCTCCAGTTGCACACTTCTCTCCTTTGTGTTGCGCCAGCTGCCCTCAGAGGAGGAGGGGCTGATGGGTAGGCGCCGGGGCTGAACATGTGTGCTCTGAGTGAGAATATGCGGCAGACGATTACTAAGGCTGATAGTATCTGCGGTTTAAAGGTAGGCTTGTACTGGATAGTTTATCTCGCCAATGTATTTAACTGTACATACCGTGCATTAACTCAAGTGTTTAGTTTACTTTTTTACAAGAGATTAGGAGCCAACTCATAGAATTTTAATCATAAAATTATGCATTAAGACAAAATCACTTATATAATGTTTGACTGGTACTGAATAGTCCTGCCCAAAAAATAAAATAAAATGAAATACATGTTTAAGTACTACTGCAAAGAAATGCCAAATACAAAAAAAGTTGGACAGATGCTTTTATTACTTTGCGGATTATAAAGTTTCAGATTAATATTGTTATTACAGTTGTGAGTTTTATGGTCATGAGTCACAATGACCTCAGCAGCGTCCATGATTCTTTTAAGCTGTTTGTAGTAGTTTTAAAGGTCTAATGGAATGAGCGAATGGGGATTTTACACCAGGAACTGGAGCGACTCTACAGTTAACATTGTATTTATTAGCAAGTAATTATTGACCGTAGAAAAAATATGATCTATCAAACCATAATGCAAAACTCTCAAGCTATTTAAAGGGGGGTATTATGTAAAATTGACTTTTTCAAGCTTTATATCATGTTATTATGTCATTCCCTCATTAAACACATGCCTGGAGTGTTGCCTTGGCTCATTCACATATTTTTGAGTAATCAGTAAAAACTTAGACGGCAGCCATTTTAGGTGTAGCTATGCCTCAGTCCTCCTAGGAACGCCCCCACCTCCTGGAGACGCCTCTGGACCTTTTGTCACCCGCCAAGCCACCAACCACTGCTCCTCAGCTCAGCAGAGTCCCCTCCCCGCACAGTGTTGTTGTTTAGATGCCACAGCAGTGTGCTGAAGGGGGCGTGTCGGAAAGCTTCTTAAAGAGACGGAGGCCTATTTCAAGACGTTCAGTACAGCCATTTTGAGAGAGCAATTTTATTCAAGGCAGTTATTTTAATTTACTGCATATACAGACCAACAGAAGGTTACGTCATCATTGTAGTATGCTATAGATGTGCTATGTGATTGAAAAAAGCATAATACCCCCCTTTAACTGAAAACTATGAACTGTATTTGAGATTGGTTGTGTTTGAAACCCTAATCTCTGTGGTGCCTGTTGAAGGGGAACACTCTCGCCCCAAGGCCCCCTCCCCCCCCTCCTCCGGACACCCCTCTGTCCCAGCTGCGAGCCCTCACCTCCGCCTCCTGTCAGCCAACATGCCTGTGGAGCTGACGGGACGGGCGCACATTCGCTCAGACAGAGCAGACAGGGATGTTGATGCGGTAAAGGACACAGCGGTCCAACCCTCTCCGTCCGTCCACCCAAACCGTGTGAGACAGGAGACACTTACGTAAAGCTGCTCTACTCTTTGACTACTCACTCTCACCGCGAAGGGGGGGGGGCGTGGGAGACTCCTAACTTTTTCATTTTGTCACTCAGACCAGCAGTGTTTTATCACCGAGCGAGTTAAGCCGACTTTAGTATCACTTCATCCTCAAAACATGCCTGTCATTCATTCATTTTTAACAGTACAGCGCTCTAATTGCCTTCAGTACCAGTTAGAATCTTGGGCCACACGATATGAGAGAAATTGCTCTATTCAATAACTCGAATAATGTGATGATAACTCTTAACTCCCGCCTTAACTGAGCACATGTTCTCCAGTTCGGCCTTACCCAGATCTAAAAGCTTCTCGACTGGAGCTTACACCCCATAGGCAAGTGTAATGCCTCATTTGAAAGCTAAGACCTAAGATTTTTCCCTGCATTGTCGTCACTTTTTTGACATTTTTTGCCCCATCGCTTTTTATCACTTTTTTTTGCTGCGTTTTTGTCACACATTTTCATTGCTTTTTGTCACGTTTTGTCGCTCTTTTGTTGAATTTTCATCCTCGTTTACGTTGATTTGGGTAAAAGCCAAACTGGAGAAAATGTGCTCGGTTCAGGCGGGGGTTACAAGAGGTTAAAAATATCAGTTCCGAACCGCGTAGCGCAAGCTCTTCTGAATAACCTACAAAGTTATTTGAGCCACTTCAGTCTGTCTGCCTGTGGCCCCCTGACCTATGAGCTCGGCTTGTGGACCCCCAGCCCCTCCCTCCCCCCATGATGGAGGTCATGCAGCTGGAGGGCAAAGACATGCGAGGAGGAGGAGGAGGAGGAGGAGAGGGGAAAAGTGCTGACTGCAGGTATTTGACGTCATGCCGAGTACTTCTGCATTGTGCCGGCTCCGCTCTCTTCCCGTGGCTCCTCTGCGAGTAGCGCAAATCTAAATAAACACAGGCATGATCCTTCACGGCTAAACAAATCCTGGAGAAATACGGTAGATGTCAGGGGGGTGTGGGGTGTGGGGTGGGGGTGGGGGGGTGGGGAGAGGCAGACTTCTGTGGGATAAGGAGAACACTGATCAAACTGTTCTGTAGGATTTCAGCTGCGTTCATTCACGGAGGGGGACAAAACAACCGATTTAACAACTAGTGCGCTGTTCAGAATGTGCATCTACAACTGGGGGCGGCACAGTGAATTGCAATCGAATGGAAATTACAATTGGAAAGGTCGCAGTTAGGTCATGTTATGTTTAAAACGCACAAACATGTTCTGACATGCAACTCATTCAGTCTTCTCAAATGTCAATGCTCCAGGACATATAAAAATAAGCTCAGTTAAATGAAGTTTGATTTCAAAGCATAAAATCCAGTATAATATGTTTATATAATATTCAATTGAAATGCCTTTATTAAGGAGAATGACAGACGCCACCGCACACCTTTTCCCTTCTGTCCCGCTGCCCGCTGTTCTAGATCTTATTGTTTCCTCTCAGAGCCATTTTTTCCCCGGGAACTCTTCCCGGCCGCCTTTCCGATCCACATTCGTGCGTCCTTTACCTACTTCTCCTCTGTGCCAGGCAGGCCGGAGCTGCGGGGCAAACAGAGCAGCACACACCCAGCTAGACGGATTATCTTTGTCGAGGGAAGAGATCAAGACAGATTATCACATAACAGTCTTCACTATCAGTATTTCTCCGCCTCCGGGGGGAAGCTAACAAACGTCTCCAACTTGTACCGATCGCTATCAACCACATGCCACGGTTAGCTCATTTAGAAGCTTTTAGGAGTCGGGCCACAACAAAAGGGTAAACCTATTTACTGGTTATTGTCGCCTGAAGGTTCACCGCGGAGCTCGCTCGCAGATTTCACGCACATCTCAGCGCCTGACCGAAGGAGAATTAATCAAATTTAGAAACTGCAAGACCGGGGTTTCCAGCACATTGAAGTTTTGTCAGCACTTGTCAGGAGAAGACACACCGGCAACTTTAGCCGCGAGGGTTTAAGTTCAAGGTCATGACCTGAGTCGCAAGGCCAAACCTTAGTGCTAAGCTAGAAAGTAACTTTTACTAATTTACTTAAGTGCATGGTTTGCCACAATTTATAGCATACTTTTACTTGCATAATTTATTTATACATCTTTATACATAAAAAATGTAAAGAACATTATTCAAAAATGTCATTCAAATTACATTCTGACACATTGAAATTACAACTTGATATGATACAAATTAGCAAAATTTGTAAAATAGGACTAAAAACCAGCCGTTTAGTAAAACACAAGGCAGTTTGAGTGCTGAAATGATGGTGTAAAGCAATTATTCAAACAGCGGTGGTGCAGTTTGTGGATGAATAGAACAAAACATCAAGTAGCTTTTGCATTAAGGAACAATATTATGACATTGAGTGTGTTTACATGCGCCAGAGTAACCTGGTTATTAGGCATATCCTGGTTACGACAGTATTCTGGATATGATGTTTACATGTGTCCGAGAAACCAAGACACTCATATCCCGTTACATGAGCAACTACAGTATCCTGGATATTTAGGCTACAGACAGGGGCGGAGCTAATGACAAATATGGTAATGAGCTAAATACAAAGAGTTAAAAGCACAGGCACCAGATAAATGGCTTTAGGAAAGTTTTTGCTCCTGCCATATCTGTTTCAAAAGTTCGCACATGCTCAGTACGTTAGCAATGGTGAAAAACCAGGATATTGTGTTTACATGAACCAGACAAAACCAGGGAACTTAAAGGAACAGGCCACCATTTTTGCATACTGAGATATGTTCTTACCTTAGCTTAGACGAGTTGATGTGCAGCTGTCTTGTCTTTAGGAGCACTTTGACTTTACTGCACAGACGTCGAAGTTCTCCCAAGATATTACTACGTCTTGCAATATAGTTCCCCTTTTTTAATTTAATTAGTTTAATTTTGTGTGACTATACTAGACTATATACCGAATTTAAATAGGGAAAACGTGGAAGAGCTTGGTCGCTTCTAACTTCACCTCTATCTGGCCACATAGAGGAGAGGAGGAGAGGCTATATGCTAACACCGTCTGTTCTCTATTTACACGACTGAGGGCACACGTGAAGACCAGACATCTACGCATCAACTCGCCTAAGGTAAGAACATATCTCAGTATGCAAAAACTGTGGCCTATTCCTTTAAAATCCCCATTAATAACCTGGATACTCGAGTGCATGTAAACACGCTCAATGATACGAGCAAAACATAGGGGGAAAAAGGTAATACAGCGCTCTCTGGGAGCTGTAAGTATTTTTGAAGTAATACTTAAGTACACGTTTGGGTACTTCCTCCACTACCCTCTGGATTAATGACTCTCCTCTTGGTCATATTTCAGCGTCCCAGGTCGCAGCGTGGGCATGAGTTGTGCAGTGAAAAATGGCCGCCTCTCACTGCTGTTTTAAGTGAGCGGTGCTCTGTCTAAATAAAGCACAGTCCCATGGCTGCAGAGCAATGATACTATAAGTGGAGATTACCACAATTCTTGGGTTTTGGCAAGTGACGCTCCGCCGTAGATTTGTGTCAAGGGAATTAATCATTTGCTTTTTCAGCAGCAGATAATCTTTGAAGAGCTGCCATTCAGTGCCAGGGTTAGGGCTCGCTGCGTCGTGGCGTTTTAGAGGTCATCCCTCTTTGAAAATGCTATTCACAATACTTTATTTACTGCTCTCAGTTTTTTTGTGGGCTGTTGGAGAGGACGTTTGAGGCCAGTGCTGTTAGCCACCACTACAACTCTGGCTAAAAGGTAGTAAGAAAACTAGTGGTGGCTTTCTATTGGTCAATTCAAGTTGGCTTTATTGTCAAGTCTTGACACATTGGCAATTGTCTCATGCTGCAGACTTTGCCTCTGCTCATTATTGCTATCATGTAGTTGCCTACAGCCATGGTGTGGTTCTGGTAGGCGGGTTTCAAAATGTTATATTGATTCTGGTCCTATAGTTACTGCAGCAACAGTAACATCAACATAAGCGAACAGTGATGCATGTAAAATGAAGGAAAAGAGAGAAAACTGGAGGAACAGGGGACCTGGCTGCTAGGCAACGTGAACTTGGGAAACCCGCGGGCAAACAGGCGAGTCTGAGCACCAGGGGCACACCACCGAAACAGGATTATGTTCCTCTTATTCATTTGAATATGCCAGTTTTGTTAGGCATAAGCTGTGATGTAGTAAACATTCATTTTCATCATCTTGGCTGTGTTTTCAAAAGATTTTTATCTCTTATTTGCTGTCTTCAGAGGAAATATCATTGACTGATAATAACAGGAAAATAGTTTAATTTGGAAAACTGTTTTTGGTCCCTTAATTTTCAGCATATATCTGTGTTGGAGTTAATTTCATTTCATAATTTTTGTATTTATTTCATTCAAAAGTGACATACAATCACAACAACACCGCCAAGCCAATTCAGTGTGAAACAGAGCAGAGGAGAAGAACATGTCTTACTTCACACTTCACTGTTACATTTCATACTGTTGTCTGTTGATGCTTCCAGATTTGCAAAGTTATACGTTTACACTTTTCAAGTGTTGTCATAAATAAATATGCTTTATAAATGTCACAATCAATGAGCGCTAGAGTCAGGAAGATGAGATTCATTTCTGATTGCAGTTATTTCTAATATAATTTATGCTACTTTTCATTTTCAATGCTGCAGTATAGTGCCTTATAAAGTGCAGTTTGAAGAAACGTGATGTGCCTGAGTGGAGTACGAGCCTGGATGACTTGTGGACCACCTGTTACGCTCTGCTGCGGGAGTAGTGGGCACACAGAGACCTACACATAAGTTTGAACATGAGAAATGAACAGAGGATGAGTCAGGATGAGATGGAGGCAGATATGTGTCTACGTGACTCACGCGGCACCGGAAATTAAATGCTTGCGTTATGAATGAAGCCAGTCAGAAGCCCTCATGGAGCTAATCACAAAAGGGGACCTCTTATTCACTGGTTATGATGTAGTAGTGATGTAACCATAAGTTATGCTGATCAACAGACTCCTACTCAATTGAAATGTTAACTTCAAGCATGTCCATATGAGAACTGCTCCTGTGTAAGAAACATGCTTTGTTTTGTCATGCAGTGTGACATTCAGCTCACAATATACACAGTTTATTTGATCCTGAAATAATCGTGCGCCTGGTTACCGGGGAGCGAGCTATTTGTATTCGGATGAATCTGGCCCATGGCGCCATGTGCTGGTCCCCATATGTGGTAATGGGCAAATAAAGAGAAGAAGTTAAAACAGCAACAAGCGCAGTCACTGTGACACACTGAGGGACTTATGTCATGCTTCCAGCCGTGGGTGAGGCTATTTATAGCAAGTGTTGCCTTTTATATCAGAGCGGCAACTGTAGCCTCCATCCTCTCCTGACAACGCAGCTTCATTTTAAAACAAATATGGACTAAAGAGAATACATGCAGCGGAGCTCTCCACAACAATTTACACAAGCTGCAATTTACTGACAAGAGAACATGAGAAAAACAAGATGTTTGTAGATGACTCTGAAGTGGAATGGCTAACATTTACGTACTCATAGAAGATGACATAAGAAATAGACTAAATAAACTGATGGTTTACATTGTTTGGTGACTTATTCATGGGTTGAAAATATGTTGTCCTGTCTTAACACCCGCACCCTTGTTTTTCTTCACAGGTCATTCTTTCTTCTGACAGTTCACAGTCAAAACAGATTTTATGAAAACAACAGCCATACTTTTTTTTTTTCTTCCTAAATGAAAGGTTTTGAAATGCGTTTCCCAGTGCGCGGTCAGCTTGTTTGCACTGTGTAACCTGATCGGCCCCGGGGATCCTCGCCCGCCTCAGTCCTCACCACCCCGGGACTTCTCAGGAACAGAGGGCTGCATCTGCCCAACACACAGTAACCTCACCCCCCATGGCCTCCCATCGCACCACCATCCCGCCAACTGCCCCTTCTGCTGGTTACCATGGCAGCCCGGGGAAAACTCCTGGAACCAAAACGCTGCTCCAAACAACACATTCTGAGTATAACTGCTCAGTTCCTTAAGAAATACAATGCCGTAGGCTGAACTGGAAAAGTCAAAAGCTTCTTTTGACAGGAACATAAGAATGCAACATTTCACTCTCTAATTTTGCATTGCTATTCAAACTACTATTGATATTGCTAACACTGCTGCTTTTGCCACAACTACAGATGAAGTTAGTACCATTACTGCTTCTCATAAACATCATTATAAACATCATTACAAGTGACTCTTATCCTCTACATTCACTGCTCCTTGTGATCAAAAGGTTATAAAATAAGTGTCCCACCGTACTTATTGTACTACGTAAAATGTGAAGAAAAATTTGATTTCCCTCCAAAATCCTTTCAAGTTTAAAGTTCCCTAAACAGAAATATCTAGTTTCTTTGCACCCTGGTCAGAAACAGCAGTTGGGACCATAAGGTGCATGGCTCGAACCTGTTATAAAATGTTCACGCCCCAGCTCATTACACGGTCATCGGCACCTACTTTCCCCCTGCTCTCACCAACAACCCCCCCCACCCAATCCCCAAGCCCAGACCCCTCCGCACTCCAACCCACTCCCTCTGAGCGCGCTGTTGCACAATGCTGTCGGGCTGGAGCCTCAGTCGCCATGGTGATAGAATATGCTCTGGCAAATATTGTTGGGGGGTTGTTCAAGGTTTTTGTGCGCGCCGCCGCTCCGTGGAGTTTAGTCTGGGGAGTAGCCTTGACTCAGACTGATCTCAGAAAAATGCCAGTCTTTCCGAATATAGGACGACACGGATCAAGGGGGGGGGGATTTGATTTCACATGAAAAGTCGAGTGAGATAAGAGTCGGCGCACTGGTCAAACAGATGAAGACGCTTACCTTGAAGTTTGACTATTTAAGGGGGCTTTTGTACTGTGTGGCGCACAGAGCAAAAGACCACTGTTTGTGGGGAAACAACAAAACCTGTAAGGCCAGACAATTGCAACACAGGCTGTACGTGTTGAAGACAGAAACTGAATATGAAGGAAGAGAATAAAACCTACAGTACTTACTATGAGGTGTTGGTGGCTGTGTCTTGAGGTAAAAATAATGTGATAAAAGGTTATTGTACGTCATGAGCTGATCGCATTACATAGCACTTACTTATTCATGATGATTACAAAAAATACATATTTTTATCTAAATTATATCTAATTTTCATTATCTATTCTTCCAAAATAATGCATCTATTTGTTAAGATACAGTTTAATGTAAAAGGTTAGTCACTAATAATAATGCATTGGTTTAATATAGCGCTTTTCTGGACACTCAAAGATGCTTTATTGCATTATTCATTCACTCCATACTTAGTGGTGGTAAGCTGCTATTGTAGCCACAGCTGCCCTGGGGTAGACTGACGGAAGCATACCAGCTACCAGTCTGGTGCAGACTGGTAGCCCCTCCGACCCCCACCAGCCACTCAGACACTTCATTCACCCAGGCTTTCTGATGTTCCCAAACGGTCTCCCATTCAAGTACCAACCAGGCGCTTCCCTGCTTAGCTTCCTGAATCTGATGGGGACGGGCAGGGCAAAGGCGTTATGGCCTCAGTGACTTATATTAGGCCATACCGCCTTGTGAATGCCCGATCTCGGAAGATCTCGACAGATCTCTGCGGCTAAGCAGGGTTTGTACCTGGATAGAAGAACAGGAAGCTGGTAAGGCAAGGCAACTTTATCTATACCGCACATTTCGTACACAACGCAACTCAATGCGCCTGGCGTGAGTGAGTGATTGTTGGGGTTACCTTACCGCCACCGGCTGAATTTAATTTAATTTAATTTGGCCTTTATTTAACCAGGAAAGTCCCACTCAGATTAAGAATATATTTTTCAGGGGAATCCTGAATATCCCCTTCCCTTGTGTGCAGTGCTTTGCGTGACTTGTGTCATGTGAAAGTGCTAAACAAACAAGATTCCCTTCCCTACAATTTATACACTCTACAAGCTTCTCACTCAGCATAAGAGGTTAATTTACTGCTTCATATTGTCATTACACTCAAGGGTGGTAAGCAATTTGCATATGAAGCCACAGCTGCCCTGGGACTGACTGATGGAAACATTGCTGCCAGTCTGCACCAACTGGCAGCTGTTTGTCCACCTCCAATCAACCCCACAATTGACAAGATCCTCAAACTATACCGTAGGCCACTATTCATCAATTTGCTATACTTGGAGGTTGAGAGCTACTTAAATATGTAGCCAGAGCTGTCCTGGGGCTGAGTGATTTAAACATGGCCACTAATCTGCACCAAAGTACACTCTGACCCCAACCAATCAGCAGCACTCTTTTTTGGCTGTATTTTAAAAGTCATAACATTTTCTGCTGGTTGGACAATGAAAACTAGACCAGGCTGACCCAGCCCACACTGCGCCTCTCGAGCACACAGTGCTGTGGTGCTCTGTGTCACCTGTGTGAGTGCCTGAGACCTCTGCCGCCTTAGTCTATGTGCGCCCTCTGCCATGACTCACGCGCTGTACTCCAGTGCACACTTCCACAGCCATGAGTCAGCCGGTCACACACCTCCTCTGAGCTCTGTGGGATCAGCAAGTACCCCACACCACTCTGCTTCTGTCATCACTATTTCACAGAAAAAAATATGCAAATCAGCTCCGTGTCCTTCCCTTCATTTCAGATATTGAATCAATTCCCAGTGTATTATGTATGTGGCCTTGTAGACTTCAGGATGGTCTAAAGAAAAGGCAGGGATAGCCTTTTTAAAACGACATCATTGTACACGATATACTACATTCAATTATGCCTGAAAAAACATCTAAATTTAACAACTCAACAACTTGATTAACCCTTGCCTTACATTGGGATATTTCGTGCCACTTTTTTGCCATTTTTTGCTGTTAATTTGGCCATAACTTTTTCCATATATTGAGATATTTGACTATTTTTTTGTAACAAAACATATTTTGACAAACATTATCAAAATATAATTAAAACATTTTATATTGGTCACTGATGCAGCCTGTACAAATTTACTACCCTTATCTTACGTTAGTGGCTTTTCATTCCACTTTTTTAACGGAAGTAAAAATATTGTAGATGAACATTTTTTCAAACTTTTTTCACATAATTATGTTAATCCACTTCCATTCTACACAAAACTATCAAAGTTTAAAAAATATCAAAATTGATTTTGATAGTTTTTTAGGTTTTATGTAAAGTTTTCACATTTTCTCCCTAATCTTACGTTAGTGGCATTTCATGCCCCATTGACTTCCATTATAAACTCACTTTTTCATCGCTCTGCCATCACACTTTAAAATCACATTTTTGGATTATTTGTGGTTTCTTCTGATCAGAGGAGGTAACATTTGTGATATTTACAGTTCAAACTGAATTTCGAGTATTACCCTGAAAATGCATTTTCAATGCATTTCAATGGGAAAAACCTAATATCACAGTGAGGCTGTAATCAAGCAGCTCTTTATAAAACACACCTAAACACAGAAGCTAAAAATACACGCACACATCCCCCAAACATTCCCCAGACCCCCAAACACACTTACACCCTGCCCCGGACAAGTATATCCCCACACACATACACCCCGCCCCGGGCTAGTACATCCCCCACACACCCACAACACACCACAGCACCCCTACACCCCTCCCCAGGCTAGAATATCCCCACACACCCTCAACACCACCCCACCAACACACCTACACCCTGCCCCAGACCAGTATAATCACCCACAGAGTCCCAACATCTGCCATCACACCTACAGCCTGCTCCAGGCCAGTATATCCCCCACACACTCAACATACCCATCACACCTACACCCCACCCCAGGCCAGTATATCCCCACACCCGCTCAACACCCCCAAACTTCCCCAGACCCCCCCATCACCCCTACACCCATCCCAGGCCAGTATACCCTACACACCTCCAACACACCTGCACCCCACCCAGGCCAGTATATCCCCACACGCCCCCAACACCCCTGAGCCAGTATATCCCCCACACTCTCAACACACTCTATCCCAACCCAATATTTTTTCTTAAATTCATGCAGTTCTTATATTTGAAGAGCTTAGTGGCGCTAGGCTAATGCTAGGCTAATGCATTTCTATGGTATCAGTTAGCCTGCATTAAAAACAGACTGGCCCACTCCACAGTGCACCTGAAGCAAATCACTTATAACGCCAGACTAACAATATAAATGTCTGTGTCGATAGAATAATTTTTGAAATATAACTGACCTTGTATCACATGAATTACCTCCATTTTGAGGGACTATTTTCTCACAGATCACTCCGCCGCTACATTAGCTTACAACCACGAAGCTAATGCTGCTCAAATATAAGTTATTTTAAATGCAAAATGGTCAAAATTATTCTATTAACACAGACATTTATATGGTTAGTCTGGCGTTATAAGTGATTTGCCTCAGGTGCACCGTGGAGTGGGTCAGACTGTTTTTAATGCAGGCTAACTGATACCATAGAAATGCTTTAGCCTTGCCCTAGCCTAGCGCAACTAGACTCTTTAAATATAAGAACTGCATGAATTTAAGAAAAAAATATCTCCAGACATCAACAACACTCTGGATAACTAGGAAATGAGGCCCAATGTCAAAAATCCTGAAATATCCCTTTAAAGTGTAATGGCAAAGTGATGAAACTGTGAGTTTATAATGGAAGGGAGAAAATGCAAAAACTCAACTTTACATAAAAACTAAAAAAACTATCAAAATCAAAGTTGTTACCGATCTTTGACATATCTGAGGGTGTTCAAATTCTGCCCCAAATCACTTTTTTGTAATGAAAAATGAACAATTGTGTGTGTTCAATTTTTGTATGTTTTTAAAAATTTAAATATTTAGTTAAATATTTGATATTTTTTAAAACTTTAATAGTTTTGTGCAGAACAGAAGTGGATTAACATAATTATGTGAAAAAGTTTGAAAAATATTAATCTACAATATTTTGACGGCAGTTGAAAAAGTGGCATGAAAAGCCACTAACGTAAGATTAGGGTAGTGTTTCTTAACGGAAGACAAGGGTTAAGGACTATTTTTTCCCCAATGAATAGTACCTGGGATGTCTTTCTCCTGACTACCCTCACAAAAAGGTATTATTCTTTCATGTCATTAATCTCTGTTTGTGTGTTGAAATTATGTACTTTTGATGCCGCACAGCTAAAAGTTTCCCACATAGACAATGTGAATAGAGGTACATTTCTTTCACTAACATAGAATAGGGACTTTCCGCACCTCATTATATTTGTTTCTGTCCTTTTACTGTAGGTCCCATAGGTGACTGGAGCGACACTAGCGACTATGAACCTGAAGTGGGACTTTAGCCACAGTAAGTTCAGGTCGGACCAAAGCCCGTCATATTTCTATCTCTTCAGCATCTATTTGTTTTCTATTCTGATCGCTACTATGGCTCCACAGTCGTACAGTGTTTGTGTTCTATTATTATGTCTCTAAGAGCCTTTGTGAGAGCAGGCAAAACCACAGTAGATTTGGCGCCGCTGTTGGTCCAATCAGTAGTATTTTCTCCTCATGTTTGCCTCGGGCTTGAGTCAGATGTTCCTTTGTAGGACCAATTTGAACTCTCTGTTTTTACAAGAACTGCTCAGCAACAGAGAAAACACTTGTAGTAATGGACTCTACTGCAGTTACACACAGGAAACAATATACGTGTTTCATGTTTTACAATTACAACTACAATATACCCTATTTTGAAAGAAAGTGTTATCCCCATTATTTCTGGATATTGACTGGGCCTCTATTAATCTAATAGTTGTCCCTTTGTGACTGAATAATGCCACCACCTGTTGAGAGAATAATTTCACCTTCACCAATGTGTGCTGAAAGAGAAGACTTTGAACGTTGTGACAGTTTCTGCTCGGTAATTTGCCTTGCGCTGGATTGCTGCCTTGCTTTTCAATATCACAGAAATCTATCCTGAATGGCTCAAGCTGATAAGTTTGCACTTAAATCCATGTGGTCCAGGCCTATCGCTTGGCACTATTGCCGCGTTGGAGCTGGTCTTACATTTGCCAAAAACAATAACTTTTATTGCTACTCTGTTAACAACACGATGCTGATGAAAAAAACGAAGAGGTATGCACAAAAATCATTCTCTCAGACTGACTATTTTATTGCTTTACGATCATACGCTTACAGAATTGACTTGGTTGTGATTAGCTAAAATGGGGCTTGATCCTATAAAAAAAACCTATCCACTGAAAGCCATCCCCTTTCATTACAGATTTCTATTATTGTGCTTATGTTCTTCACAGTTTCATATCACTTTTGTGAGATTACTCAGTTATTACAGAAATACTGTAGTAACCATAAATCCAGCCTCACCATATCATGGAAAATGATGACTGTATATTTATTTATAGTCAGCCTTTCTTTCTTTCTTTCTTTCTTTCTTTCTTTCTTTCTTCTTTCCTTCTTTCTTTCTTTTATTCATTCATTCTTTCTTTTTTCTTTTCTTTCTTTTTATTCATTCTTTCTTTCTTTCTTTCTTTCTTTCTTTCTTTCTTTCTTTCTTTCTTTCTTTCTTTCTTTCTTTCTTTCTTTCTTTCTTTCTTTCTTTCTTTCTTTCTTTCTTTCTTTCTTTCACTTCACAGCAGACTGATGCAGTTAAAGGTGTTGAACTGTTACGTGTCCAGAGTTCAAAGTTCCGCAGAGACTACAGCTGTAAGTGACGCACAGGCCTACGCTCCTCACAGGGGATTAGGCCTGTCTGGTTAATGAATGTCAAAAACAGCCCTCGACCAGTGTGACTGGCCGGTTTTAGGCCGGTTTATCTTAAAGCATACACAGTTAGTTGATCGTCAGCAGCTGTTACTCCCAGATTACTGTATTTACTGATGAAAGCAGAAAAGGACGACAGATCTGGCACATTTTCCATTGGCTCACAAGAAGCAAAGACTATTTTTACTTCAAATGCTTTTGAGGAACTTGCGAGTTTGTTTCTATTAAGGTCACTTCAGCATAGGAATATTTTTTTTCATGTTAATGTTTCATCTGTTTTTTTTGAAGGTTAATGTTAATGAGTTCAAGTCTAATTCACAAAACATTGGCCATATTTTTTTGCATTGGCATCTGGTCTAAAAGAATGGGAACGGAATTCATAAAAGGCTTAAATCAATCACAGTTAGCGATTAAAATGGCTTGCAATTTGTAAATATTTAGGGTTAAATATTTCAACTGATCAATCAACTGACAGGAGGTTACAACCCAGTTCTCTTTGTTACAGTCCCTAACACAGAACATTTAAGATGGCAGTGATGTAAAGATAAGTCTCATTTTACGAGTCCAAGTCTCGCTCAAGTCCTCAATGCGCAAGTCTTTGTCCAGACATCCTTGAGTCCAAGTCTGAAGAGTTTTCAGAATAGTTGCTCTTTGTTTTCTCTCAATGAACCCATTTATATTAACAGCTTCAGAACTTAAAGTGCATATGACAGGTTTTAATGCTTTTGATTTAAAACGATCACATCAGCTGCAAGTTCATCAGAAAAAGGCAGAAAAGTGTTTTATTTATTTTTTATTGTTAAGCTACTCACAGGATGTGACATAGAAGAAGGTAAAGTTCCATATGTTTGTTAAGTGTGACATCACACACATTAATAAGCTACTTCCGGGTCCAAACTGTTTAGAGCTCCATAGATAAACCCAGCAAAAACAGCAACTTTATCTGAATCTCCTGCTGACATAACAGATAAAAAGCCAAGATAAAAAGATATTTTTATCATTATAAATTAGCCTTCATTGTGTATAGAAAAAATAATTAGATAATTAATGCAAGAAAAGTGTCCTTCTGTGGACCCACCACCTACAGGAGGAGCCATAGGGGGCTGGTGCAATGTGATTTGGGCAGCTCCAACAGCTGCCCCCACAACCCGGCAACGGACAAGTGGAAAAAGATGGATGGATGGATGGATGCTAGAAAAGCCTTACAAATGAAATCTAGAGTAAATGTAATATTTCTGTGTGACCAGGCCTTGTAGTCGGCCCTACAGCTGGTAAATATCAGCAAAATCCCATTTTAGTGGCCATACCGCCTTTGCTATGCCCAATTCCATCAGACCTTGGAAGCTAAGCAGCGAAGGGCCTGGTCAGTACTTGGATGGGAGACCATTTGGAACACCAGGAAGCCTAGCGAATGTAGTGTGTGAGTGAATGGATGGTGGTGGTCGGAGGGGACGATGGTGCGACTGGTTGCCTCTCTTCCGTCAGTCTACCCCAGGGGAGCTGTGGCTACAATAGTAGCTTACTACCACCAGGTATGGAGTGAATGAATAATGCAATGTAAAGCATCTTTGAGTGTCTAGAAAAGCGCGTTATTATTATTATTATTATTATAGTGAATAGGGCTAAAGCTCCGTTGGATCTGGAAGCAGAGCGATGACATCATCACTTAACGTACAGCAGTGACTCATTTCCCATTGACTTAACATGGTTGCACGGCAACAGTTTAAAATATAATTGTGTTAACTAAGTTTTAGCAAAAATGTGTCTTATGTGTCATATGTACTAGCTAACTAGAGAGCTGATCAGGTCAAGTTCTTGGTGCAAACATTTTTTTAAGCGGGACAATGTACATTAATAAGATTTGTCCCCTGCCAGATCTCATAAAGCATCCTAAAAAAAACTGTTAAAAGTCACAAATTACAGCACAGTAACATAATACAATACACTTTTATTATATAGACTCTACTTTTTGCAATATAATAATAAAATAAAAAACCTTTCATGACACTTTTTCCCCCTTTTTAGTTTAGTAATCACAATTTTCTTCTCTTAATGTTGTAATAATTCTTCAAACGCACTGCAGGAGGTAAACCAACACTTTGATTGCATAAGATCTCTCCCGGCATCCCGGCCGTAAATCAGTCCTCCCTGGGTTGGAGTAAAAAATATTAGTGCGCCATTACCCAAATGCTGCCGTGCCCTCAATGAAGCATAAGCAGCAATGCCGTTTTTATGAAGAGCTGCTTCTACAGGCCAACCCGACTGTTGCAAATAAAATAAGTTTATGGACGCCGGTGGATGGGCTCATCAAATATGGCCGCGTGTATTATTCATAAGATAACTGTTCGCGAAAGCTATTGCAATCGTGTGGACCATAAATCTGCGCAGGCTGTCTGAATGCTGATGACTGAGCTGGCCATTTTAAACAGTATTTGCATGAGCTGCATTATATTACAAAACGGGCCATATTTGGATATCTTACTTTGGTTTTTGCCATACATACTTTTTTACTATGTCTATACCACATATACTAAGTCGAGTCACTTAGATTTAAATTCTTCCCATTTCCTTATTTGGGGGAGGGGGTCTAGCCAGCTTTATCTGACAAAACAATATAGAGCAGAGATGGTACTTTTTTTTTACTCCAAATGGAATAATGGTGCTCATTGTGAGACGGAGCTGGCATTAAAGGGATATTTCAGGATTTTTGACATAGGGCCTCATTTCCTAGTTATCCAGAGTGTTGTTGATGTCTGGATATATTTTTTTCTGAAATTCATGCAGTTCTTGTATTTGAAGAGTCTAGTTGCGCTAGGCTAGGGCAAGGCTAAAGCATTTCTATGGTAACAGCTAGCCTGCATTAAAAACAGTCTGACCCACTCCACAGTGCACCTGAGGTAAATCACTTATAACGTCAGACTACCCATATAAATGTCTGTGTTAATAGAATAATTTTTGAAATATAACTGACCTTGTATCACATGAATTACTGCATTTTGAGGGACTATTTTCTCGCAGATCACTCCGCCGCTGCCTTAGCTTACAGCCACGAAGCTGATGCTGCTCAAATATAAGTTATTTTAAATGCAAAATGGCGCAACTAGACTTCAAATATTAGAACGGCATGAATTTAAGAAAAAAATATCTCCAGACATCAACAATACTCTGGATAACTAGGAAATGAGGCCCAATGTCAAAAATCCCAAAATATCCCTTTAAGGTTCCACGCCTAAATAAACGCATGGGGTGCAGTATATCCTCTTAACCCCCATGTTAACCGAGTGCATTTTCTCCAGTTCGGCTGGCCTTACCCAAATCTAAAAGCTTCTTGAGATGGAGAGCTATATGCTAGTGTAACGCCTCATTTGAAAGCTAAGACAAACTAAAGTGATCTAAATGGATCTTTGTTGTTGCCGTGTTGTTGCCACTTTTGTTTAAACTTTTTTTTCCTCCATCACATTTTGCCACTTTTTCCATCACTTTTTGATCATTTATGTGTTGTTTTCCTTGGCTGCACTTTCATCCTCGTTTTCGTCTCGTACTTTGGCACTTTTTTCAAGAAGCTTTTGGATTTGGGTAATGACAAACTAGAGAAAGTGCTTGGTTCAGGGCAGGATGAGGGTTTTATGCGCCCAGTTGAATGTGCCTTTACTTTCTGTCACAGTGGCCTCTACAACGCGCAGGATCAATTGTTTTGTAGGTTTTCGGGTGAGGGGTTCCGTCAGCAGTGAAAACCTTCCTATCAATCGATCCTGGAGCGTCCTAGAGACCACTGTGACAGAAAGTAAATTTGCCATGCTGACCACTCATACAGCCAAGGTCAAATGCGGACAAATATCAACTTTTTTATCCGCATAAAAAGTTGCATAATGCACCTTTAAAAACCTGATTGGACATTCTGCGTAGAACCATCAGATGGGAAACTTTGCACATCGCTTTTGCTAATATAATATCATAAATTGTGCATCGCTGTGTTTAGGTTTTAGTGTGTGTGGCTGAAGTTTGTCTTGGACGACAGGCACAATCTTGAGTTTGTGTGTAACAGTGGCTCTGATGGGATTCCCACCAATGTGCACAAAGGCTTCATTCATTGTGTCCCCGCGCTCCTCTCTCAGCCCCGCTCTCCTCCCGGGAGCTCTCGCGCTGCCCCAACTCACTCTTTCCCAATTAGCTGATCACAGAGAGCAGGAGCAGAGGTCACACTGTGGGGCAGGGGTTATGCATCTCAGCCATTCTCCCTCTTCAATTACCTCTATCGCCCTGGAGAAAAAGGCTTGCTTTTTTTTCTAAGTTGATTGTTTGATGGGGAACAACTGGCTTCTAGTAGGTTTTCATGGCCGTAAAGATGTCGCGCCAGTACAAATTCTCCACATGTAAAGCTTTGATGCAAATGAGTCATTTTTCACCTCTCCTTTGATCATTGGCGCAAGAGCTAGGCATATTTAAAGCAGCTGTATCATGCTATTTTAGCCATTCCAAAGTAAAGTATAGATATTTATATGATATATTGTACCACTTTCCCTATGGAGTACTCATTTTTGAGAGAAATATACTGTAAGTATTTTCTGGGGGTATTATTCAAACCCGGAAGACAAGACACTTCGATTCAGTCAACTCCGCCCCTCTCTCCGCTCATTCCACATTTTCAGTATTATAAATAAAAATATCGCTGCAAAAAGTGAAGTTACTTCACATAATGCAGTTATAAGGAGTTGACATGTGCAACACAGTTTCATAAATGGCTAACACACACGCTAACACACGTTTTGATGGACTTACCGCTTAGCCTGGCCTCCCATCATCGGGTGTTTACGTTATGGCACTCGTGTTGGTTATAAAAGTTAATCCACCTTGATTCTGGCCAAGGTTCACCAAGCGTCCATCAGGTTGGTTGATATAGTAGCTAGCTGAATCCCAGAAAGAAATTCCAACTTCTGGCGAGTGCACTCTTCTTTAGGAAGGTAGTCCTCTCTAGCCAAACCATGGATCTAATAGAGCCAAATGCGCATCCGTGACATTATTGTTGGGTAAGAAAAAAGAACAGGCGGTGTCCAGAGTAGGTTAGAAAGAGCTCCGTCTTCAAAAACATGACTTCTGATCGGATCCTCCGGGGGTGCGTTTGTTTACTCTCCCGGACAGCACAGACGCGTCGGAGAGTTATTTTTAAATTTAATTTAATTTTTAATTTTTATTTTTTTTAATTTCTCTCTTACAACAAAAATAATGAAAAAGCTGTTTTATAAATTAAAATCAGGCCGTAAGGCATTACATTACAGACGTCGAGCACTTCCGTTCCTTTGTGACGACACAACAGAACAACTCAGTCGTTTACCAGGAGAGGGTGGAGCAGCTGCTCAGAGAGCAGGATTCAGGAGGATTGCTTAAACTGCGTGAATAAAGCCAAAAACCGCTCTGAGGGTGTTTTTGATAAGGAAATAGCATAACAACATGGCTAAAAGCTCCAAAAAGTCGATTTTGCATGATATAGGACCTTTAAATCCATTATTCTGACTTTCTGATCTTTCAAGGTGTTGGCCAGTTAAGAGTTAAATATTGTTTTTGTCTTTTCGACACTATTTTAAGTCAGTATGAAATACCAATAAGGCATCGTAAGTTTAATGTTGGAATTTTTCTCAATTATCCTGGCCAAATTTAATTCTCATGCACATTTCTGCCTCCCACTAATTGTCTTGACCGGCGGCAACTGTAGCACCGGGTCTATTTGGGAACCTGTTGATATACCGTGATATGCCAAAGGCATGCTGCGATGCACAGACGGCCGCTGCCTCTCCCTGGAGCGCGTGTCTGGTATGCAAACAAAAGAACACAACCGAGTGGAGGAAAAACGCTCTCCCGGACATCTCCTTAAGCTCGGCGCTGTGTGTGAATCAGCCACAAGAATGTGCACCTACACCCAGAAACCAGTGTGTTGGTCATGCACTGTCTCTGTTCTGGTGACTCACCACTTGTTTAAGAGTTTGTGACATGATATGGTTGGTGTTGTTTTTTTTTTTTTTACTCACAACACTGACATTGACCATTAGGAAGTGCGGCCCTTTGTGCGTTTGCTAAAAAGTCCCTGACGTGTCATCGAAACCGCTCCGAAGTCAAAATGAACGCTACAAAAATGTTCACCTACATCCAGACTCACAAAAACACTGGAACACACTACAGCGGCTCCCCAGCAGATGGACTCCCCACATTGCCATGGCAACAAACACACCACACACAAAAAGAAGAAAAAAAAATCTAATTTTTGCCAATTCGTATCAATGTTTGTGACACGGCTTGTGTATCTACTGTATATTGTCCTTTTGTATCATATTGGGAGGTTTGTAAATCTAAAGGTAAAGGTCTGTTGCTGTAATTTTTGTAGAATGTCAGTCATTCTGCATGAGATTTTACTATATTTATAATAGCTACGGTACATTGGTTCATGACATTTTTTTTGTAACTTGATCATTTTGTAACCCTATGGATGATGTTTTTTCTCGTTCAGTCCCGGTCTCTATAGAAAACGGCTTGTAATTTGAATAATGAAGACAAACTACATTGTCTACTTAGGGTTAATACTTTTTTTTTTCTTCTTTTGGCTGGATGGAGGTTTTAAAACTTTTCCGATAACACAAATATTACAGAGGAAATGGGAAAGGAGATGACTCAAAGGAAATGAACCAAACCGGCAGTCCATTTGGGTCGGTCTAATTTATTCTTCCAGAGGGGACCGGATGATGAACAATTCTAAGAAAACATAAAACTGCAATGTTAGTGTCCCTATACATAATGGGTTTAAGAGGGGACAAACATGATGTAGTTTCTTATCATTTCCCTTTTTTTCCAGGCATGCTGCACCAGAGTCCTGGGACATTCTCAGCTGAGCATGATCTCGTCAATGCCGCTCGGACCACAGAGATGTTCGTCAGCTGGGTGAAGTCTTCCCGCGCGGTGGTTGTTCTTCAGCTGCATTAGACGTCACTTGCTGTGGTATAAGATCACACAGTCAACAGGTAAACAGTCATGACCTATAAAGTCACAGCCAGTGGTTTCGCTTTGGACACAACTGCCTCTAAAATCCTGCACTGTCACTCAAAAAACATAGAGACTGCAGTTACGCGTAAGACCTGAGGTGGCAGTAGTGAGTATAAAAATGACCAACTTCCATCTAGTCCAGGGGTGTCCAAAGTGTGGCCCGAGGGCCAAATGCGGCCCTCAGACAAATTTTTGGTGGCCCTTGGCCTTCTTGCTGAATCGGTACACATCATCAGAAATTGTCCTTTATATTTGAAATGTAATAAATCTACACAATTCTAACCTAACAGCTAACACTTTATTGTGAGACAGAGCTGGCATGAAGGTTTTAAGCATAAATAAATGTGTGGGTTACAATTTAAACCTCTGCTGTTTCGCGGCACCAACCACCGATCTGTGGTCCTTGACCCCGTGTACGCTTCAGTATGCGGCCCCCCATGAAAAAGGTTTGGACACCCCTGATCTAGTCCCTTTAAGGCTCATATTACACTAATACAAAAGTAAATTGGAGCTTATTATTTGCATTTTCTCCATTTCAACATGAATTTAAGAAACAGTGGGTGAACAGGACAATATTTAGCAACAAACTGCTGCACTACGGGCCGGCCGCTCCGCATGCTCGTACCGCCACACACCGCGCCTCTTCTCTCCGTCCTTTGTGTGTTTATCCAAATCCAAATCCGCTGTGTCTTTATTTTAATTACGACTTGATTTTCAATCTGTCAAAATTTTCCATCAAAGCTAAAAATAATGGCTTACACTTGTGTTGCGCTTTACAAGCGTGTATTAACAAGTTTCTCAAAGCGCCATTTCTTCAATGACGGTGGATTTTCAGTTAATGTAACCTCTGGTCACAGCCCTCGTCCACTCAATGTAGTAGAGACTTTAAAGGCCCTATTTAAAATGCTTTAGTCAAGCTTTTTTGAATACTTTTGTGTCTGTTTTTCATGCTTCCCAACTGTTTAATGTTGGAATACAAGTACATACAATACAGTGAGTTTGTAGTACAGGCGATTTGAGCGCTGAAAGGGTCAAAGTGAGTTTAGTGAAGACGTCTAAACTGTCTAAAACACAGAGGGGCTCCATCAGCTGGTGCGTTTTGAGCTCTTGAGAATGAAACTCCATGGATATTTTAAGATGAAGCATTATATAGAAACCCCGTTCAGAATAATATGGGCTAGTATTTAAAAAGGAAAATGTTATGGTCGTCCTTGTAATTTTGTGAAAGGAAAATGTGTCTAAAAGGAAATGGGGGAAGCTGTGGATTTTCTGTGACTAAACAGGTGACACAGATGGGCAAAGTCAGAAGGTAGCAAAGGCCTGTAAGGAATAATAATAGATAGCGCTTTGGCTTAATCTAAATGCAGGTTTCTTTCTTGCATATCTAGGTACCATTGAGCTGAGGGATCAAGAAGCCTTTATCTGTCCGGACAGAAACGGGGACCCGCGTTACCACACTATTAGCATTTGTCACCGGGATACGACTTATCAAAGCGTGCAGCTAGCACTGGAGGTAGGGGGTCTTAATATCATCCAGGGGATAGAGGGACATATGGCTGCCTGATTAGAGCGGCATTCACCTGCTGACTGCGATCCACGCGCTGAATTAAGATGCCGACATCTCAGCGGGAGCCGTAACTGCTCAGTGCAAACCGTTGGACCTGCATCTCCTTAGCCAGATCAGAATCCTGTTTGTTCTTTACGGACGAATGAAGGAGGTATGAAGAGTATAGGATGTTCACAGTGTGTGGGAAGTTTTAAATTACATGAAGTAAACAATTTTAGTATTAGACGGATAGTAATGGAAAAGTAGTGTTTATAGAATGTGGTTTGAACCTCTTGCTTATTTTGTCATTGTTGCTTTTCCGGCTTGTTTTCATCACTTTTTTGTCACATTTTTGTTTGCGCTTTCGTCCTCGTTTTCGTCGCTATTTTGACACTTTTTTTTCCAACAAGCTTTTAGATTTGGGTAAAGCCAAACTGGAGAAAGTGTGCTCGGTTCAGGTGGGGGTTAATAGGCTAATGTCATTACAATTACACTTAAACTTTGGTCGCCATAAGCTGCATATGAGGATAAATGGAAAAGTTTTACTGTTTGTAAACATGCCGTGCCTCATTTGAACGCTAAGAACCTCTGTAATTTAGTAACTGAGATTAAATTACTGGAAACCTGCACTAGCTCTAATTAGGATGGTGATGGGATTTTGGTGGTTAGAGTCCTATTATTTTCTTTGTAAACTGGTTTTAGCCATAGGATCTGGCAACCCTGCATGTGGGGTTCATTCTTTCTTCTTTCTGATTGGATCGTCTTGAGAAGCAGACAAAAAAAAAGGAAATATAAACAACTTCCAAATGATGTCAAAGGTTTTGTCATTGTGAATAAGTAAGCATTGCAGTTGTTCTCTGTAAAACCCTTACCACAAATAGGTCATGGTTCTGAAATATGAACAAATAATCTGACCCTCACCGTTGAAAGATGTCTGTCCATTACCCACTGGGCAAAGCGGTCGTGTGTAGGATGTTTATACATGTGTGAGACCGTGCCGGGCGTTGCTGTGTAAGTGGTAAAGTAGGCCAGGCAGTTTGGGCCAGCAGATCTAATCCCGGCCGTCGGGAGCGAGTGGCTGTCTTATCCAGAGCCGTTTGATTGTATTACCGAGGTCATTCGCCGAAGTGACCCATAAAGTCGCTCAGACCTGACTTACTTTCTAATGTAAGAGCATCCTCAATCATGTCAGCAAAGCCATTAAGTACGGCTTTATCAGAATCATCTTTACCTCCTCTAACTAATAAGAAGCTATCGCTGTCTGGTAATGAAATGTTAACGGAGGGTCTTTCTTTTTACGCTGTAACCGCTACTGATGCTATAATTGTGTTAATATAGTCTTATATAATCAGCTAATCTTGTTTTCCTGTTGGCTAACTTGAGGGATACACTCCATTGAATTACTTTGTGTGACTTGAAGATCACCGTTTTAATATTGATACACAGCTATAAAGAGGTAAAATGTATATTGATGAGAAGATGTAAAATGTTTATAATTTAGAAGTGCCAAGTGCATCTTTTTTTTTTTACTTTATGGTTTAAAGGAGATGAGACCTGCTGCTCATTGCAAAGGTTAATGTTAAATGTTAATAGTTATCAATATAAAACTAGGCATGTTAAAATATGTATATTGGTTAAAAGCTACACTGGGAGACGCCATTTTACAGTTTGACCATAAAAACTTTACAGTATAGTGTGAATCCAGGTGTTTGTGTTCACAGAAATTAGCTTTGAATTACTTTTACTCACTTTCATAGCATATACACTATATTAAGTCGTATCCAAAACAAAACACTGTCTTCCGAATACTCAGAAGTCCCCATAATTGTGCCAGGATAAAGAGGCTAGACTGAAATCCATCGATATAGTTTTGCATTTGTGGCAAATAAAGCTACTTCATCCTATAAATGCAATCCTCTAATGCGCTCATTCTAAAGCTGCCCGGTTCATTTGTTTCATGCTTATTTTTCCATTACCATTTAAATGTTAATCCAAATGCAAGACACAATATTGACCCTCCTATGATGTTACCACCTTTTTATTCTTCTGCTTTAATTGTCTTTCATCTTTTACAACTTCATCTATAAATTTGTAGCTGTTTTTAGTGACCCTTTTTTGTACAGTGCTTCTGACGGAGGGTGCCTTAAAAGGACGTGCCATCACTCCTTATTACACACACGGGGAAAGGCAGGGCAAATAAGTAGGCCATGCTGGCATTATCTGTTTTTCCTGCTGTGAATTTGGTTGGGAGCAAAGCCGACAAGGGCTGAGTGTCCAGTGGGGGATGTCAGGGGTGGCAAATAAACAGTGACATGTCTTCATGTCCTCTGTGCTGAGGAGTGACATCGAGTATTAAAACTTCTGCCACATGATACAACTTAATGCACAATTATTTACAAAGTTTTCTTTCATTATTTCTGTGTTTTCCTCAAGAGCTCACAACGCTTGCTTCCACTTGATAATGTCATAAAGTGCTGCTTCTTTGTGTTTTTCAAGTCTAGACTTCTTCACCTTACCGTCTTAGGTCAAGGTGTCTAAAGAATACAATATTATTCTTTCACTACAAAGCATAAATATCTAGTAGCAGTTATTGACTTTTTAAACTTCACGCCCCTCTGTGCCAGTACAGGATACTGTAAGTCCAGACACCTTGTAGGGCTTGTAATACCTCATAAATGACTTGTCTTATGAAGCATGGATGCCTTCAGTAGCAGTGACTGATGTTCAGGTGCAGTGGAGGCTTAGGACTAGAGTCCGTTAACAGATGGTGCACTGACCTCCCCATATGTGATGAGGCTTTTTAATGAGGGCTTTCTGAAGATCTCTTATTTAGTGCTTATTATACTATCCAGACTCTGTGCATTTGAGGGACACAGATTTATCCTTCTGTATAATGGACTATTTACCTTTGGTGTACTCAAATGCACCTATGATCAGGACAAATGAGAGGCTACTGATTTCTAAGCATCATTTGCTTGAGTACATTTGGCAACAATTAAAAAATATTAGTAACAAGCTGGTCCAGATTTGTGTTACTTCATAATCCTGATAATCTTTGTTTAATCTGTCAGTATGGATAGGATTAAGTGTTAAACTGAATATCCACCTGGTAGTTATTAGAGAATAAGCCTAATGAAGTGGAGGAATCCACTCCTGGGACCGTCCTGGGTGAGCCGGCTCCCTGCTGGCACTATCTGGACTAGACCACCAATGAAGGGCACTGTGGCTCCGCTGTATCTCTCTCAGCCTCATCCAGGGCTCCTTTCCCATGCAGTCTTCAATTATTTAACAGGCACCGGCTTAGACACTGCACTGAATGTTACTTTTGTTGCTTTGTGCTGCTCTGCCTAGGACTAGCAGCTACTTTGTTCATCTCCACACAAAAAGCATGCCCCAACGAGCAAGTAGCAGACTTTTGCCACCAAAGTGTCAGAGCCTGGAGCGGGCAACCAGGATGAGGGAGCTGAGCGAGTGTGTGGGACCGTCTCAAACAAAGCACAGACTACAATATTAACTGATGCTAATACTGCAAGACTACATCTGAAATACCAGCACATGCTTGTTTCAGATTAAACTCCCGAGACAAAACTTCATACAATCTCTTTTCATTATAACATAGATACAATAGAGCATTCATCAGGCTACACTCTGCTAATTTCCCTGTAGGCAGCATGCTCCATTTCACTGTCTGCCTTTAAAAAAGCCTAGCCCCCTCCCAGCCCTTCAGACCCCCCCTCAATCTCCACTTCCTCCTGTTCAGCAAAACGCTGATATGTGCGTAAGAGTGCTTATTTTTCTCATCCATTACCAGATTAATTAAAGTGTGGCTCTTGCCAATGCCCAAACGGATCCTCTATACTTCAAATGAGCTTAATCACCATGCACTCCCTAATCTCCTGCTAATTTAAAGAATTGCCTGGAACATACTGATGACTGGACTCTCCCAATTTTCTACCAGAAAGCCTTATCTGGTCAACTCCGTGCGGACTAGTTCCGCTTTGGCACCATCAAGCGCTCCCCTGTATTTCATGTGGAGAGGAGCTTTTGCAGAGGCTTTCCGGTTGGATACGGCGCTTAGAGATTCCACTATGTCGTGTGACATGTAATGTTGAGTGCATGGGGCTCTGCCTGTGTTCTGCGGAGATAGTGCCCGCTAAGACGCACAGTGGTGTGTGTTCGCGCTCACTCAGGCGGCCGCTCTTGTAGCTCTTTGTTGTCCACATGTCATGATGGATTTGGTCATTGGCGGCAGTGAGCAAGACTGACACCAGAGCATGCAGCCTGCCTGCAGTAAAACACAAGCTCAGCCCACTGTGCCTGCACCACAGCATCCCTCTCTCTGAAATGTCCCACACTCATTAAGACAATATGCATGTTTACTATTCGTCTTCTGTCACTGGGGTTTTATATTATTAATTGTTTATTATTCTATGTTCTTTTTCAATTCCCATGGACGTATAATCTAAACAGCTGTTGATTTTAAAGCCCCACGTGTATCCCTGCTTACTTATCCACTGGTTCCTCATAATGCTGCAAAACAAATAAATATTTAATTGAGCATTAATTCCAATCAATAGTGTAAACACAAAAGAATATTCTTGAAGTTT
Source organism: Neogobius melanostomus (assembly GCA_007210695.1). Lineage (NCBI taxonomy): Eukaryota > Metazoa > Chordata > Actinopteri > Gobiiformes > Gobiidae > Neogobius > Neogobius melanostomus. The sequence continues at coordinate 641,793 of VHKM01000035.1, read as the reverse complement.
ATTGAGTGGCTGTTATTGAAGCTATAGGTCTATTAAAGCACTTATGCACTGTGCCCACAAGCCTCACTCCACTAGTGTTTCGGAGTCCAGAGAGAACAGCTAAACCGCTGCACTCCCAAATCCCAAATCAGTCGGTTCATATTTGCATAAAGATATCAAAGTGAATGGAGCACGGGGCTTTTCTCCTGCTTCTTCCACTTGACTCCTCTCTCACCTGTTTGTCCAATTTCATGTCCCGGTCCTTGTTTCCGAGCTGTCCCTCGAGCGCTTGGTGCATCAGGGGGTGTATTTGTACAAAAGCATAATAACAGACCTGCTTTAAGTGGAAAATAGCCTGATTCATCAACATGGACAAATCCCCTATTGGCGCCATCCATCTCTGACAATTGAAAGAGCCGCTAAATAAATCATTCATCCCGCTGTCAGCATAACGTGTGGACATCCATGCGCAAGGTGCCTAATGGATCCTGGACGGGGGGAGATGCCGTGCCGTGGGGACAGTATTGCGTGTGCGGATGTAGAAGAAAGAGGCATTGGTCTTGGGTTTGCGCTGCGTGCCTCACTGTGCCCAGGCCTCAGGGGCAGGTCGACGCAGACTGGGGTCACATTGTGTGGCTGCTGGCTGATGTTTCGCTGCACGGCTCTTGTCGGGAGATGCAAACGCCCTCAAGGCTCAGTCAGGGGGACAGAGCTATGTGTCCTAACTACCCCCCATCCCCAGGCTCCATCTGCTGCCCCACTACACAGTCACACAGGACAGGGCCAGAGGAGGGGCGGCTGGGCTAACAGCACCACTTTAGCACTCTGTGTAAATGAAAATCTATTTCCATGCAGCTTTTGTTGAACAACATGTGCCTAGACCTGTGCAGTATTGGACGTTCGAGGCTGATTAACACAATGTGGAAAAAGTAATGGACTGTGATCTCCTGCTGAGATCAGGATAGAATTACTGAGGAAGAGCCAGCCCCGTGTAATCCTGCTTTCACATAGAGCCAGTGCACTGGTCCTTTACAAGTGCCACCGGGGGAGCACTGATGATTGTTCATTAGCACACTCAGTAGGAGTGAAGCTCCTGTACTGCTGATCCTGGATCAGATTGTGCTCTCCTCTCGCCTGCAGCAGGACCTTACACACATCTCATAGTGAAACTGAATCCTCTGCATCTACGTGATGCTGAGATACTATTGTCAAACAAAGCTACTTTTCTTTTGTTGGTAAACAAAGGGATGTTTATTTTATGGGCCACAAGCAGTGAGTGCCTCATTGCTTTGCACAGTGCCATGTGTGAATGTGCATGGTTCATGAGAAGAGCCTAAAGTCATTAATGTTAATGTGTGTGTGCATCCCGCACTATTCCCTGCGCGCCTCTATATATAGGGCTGTAATGATAGCCAGCTCGGGGAGATGAGAGTACTGAATTAATAAGTCTTGGTAGAAGATCTCAGAGTGTCTGGAGACAATGCCGGGACTCTCTGTGCAGGAGCAGGGCAGATGAGATGTTAAGAGAATTTTTTATCATCTCTCTTTTTGCTTTTCCACTCAGCGCTGGAAAATGAAATTATTTCTCTTAGAGGCACAAATGGTTTCATTTTGGCTGGGTTCCCGACTGCCTTTGAATTGGACAAAAAAAAATGTGGCGCAATGCTCTGGTACAAGTCATACAGGTGATTATGAAGAGCTACTGGGATAAATTAGAGAGTGATTTTTTATTGTTAGAATTGCACTTATAACCAGTGCCAAATGAACCAAATGGGGCAAAACAGAAAAATGAAGGTTTGAAAGTGAGCACTGTTAGATCAGCTTGTGCAGCCCCAGATGACCTGCAGTTCTTAACACTGTTCTAAATGTTGTCTTTGTGACCCAGTCTGCCCTTCAGAGTGTGTGACGGTGACAGGACCCCTCCCCATGGAAGCTCCTGTGATGCTAAACCAGATGAGCCCACGTCCAGGCTCTGGGTTGAGCCGAGGATAAGATGCCCTCGTTGCTATGAGTGATTTACTGTCTCTGTCTCCCCTGAGACCATGTGTTAGTGCTAAGGACACGCTCTGTGCATCGCACAGCTTTATGACTAACCACTACCCAACTTCTGTTTATCTGCATCAAACTGTTTGTTAGCTACATCTATGATCTGATGAGGAGGCTAATCAAGCTTTTCTACATCTTATATGTATTTCAGAAGACACAGTATGATTTATAATGTCTTATTGTATAAATAATACAACTGAAAAGAATCTGTCTATTAACAGATTCTGCGGCGTGTTAGTTTGTAATGAATTATGAGTGAAAACAAGCATGACTTCAGGTGAACATCAAATAAGAATGAGGCAAAGACACATTATGATATTCTTGTCTAATTGAGGGTGGTTAGAGTGCTGGATCAGGAGTGATACTATCATAAAGAGATGATTTATATTTAATACCTCTTTAATGTGACCTAACATGAATGTGGTTAACACTGTCCCCTGAGCAGCTCTTTGGTCAGTTAGTCGGTGACCTGGACTCAGAATGATGTGGAGGGTTTGTAGCCAAGTCCTCTTTAGGCATCTGTTCAGGGCCATTAACATTCATCTGAGCAAAGTCACATTCAGACGCTAATCAATTGATCAATATTTGCTCCTGTGCTGCATTTACTACAAAGTGACTCTAACCATCTCTAATGTGGCTGGCTGCTGCGTCTGCTGATGTCTGCACGTGTCCTCACAGCTCCTCCCTGCTCTCATATAGATGAGCTGTGGGGCGTGATGTGAGTGACTTTTTGAGTTTTGGTCCATGTACAGATTATAAGAGCAATGCGTGCCCTGAGGACGCCCCGGGACAGGACAGACTCTGCTCACCTGTTCGCTCTGAGTGGACCATCTCTGGGAAAGACACTTTTACTGTGGGCATTTTATTCAAGTGTCAACCATGAGTTACTGAAGGCCATTCCTAGACTGCAAATCCTTTCGTATTTACAAGATACTATCACGCTGTTTAGATTAGGAATTGTATGTGTTACTGTACTTTATTCATGTAATGTAATGTTTTATGCATGGAACGTTAGACTTCATCAGCTGCACATCTTGGTCATAGATAGACAGATACTAGATAGATAAACTCTATAACAGCTGTTCTGATAACAAAGATTGTATATCCGTGGTATAAGTGTAGCATTATATTTAGTTTTTTACTCCAGTTAATTTAATCTTCCACAGGTTTCAAAGAGACCTCAAAGAGCAGGAGCAGCACCAAGGGTGCCAAACCTCCGCGTCATCCGTCCTACAGGTATTTAATCCCCATTCTTCTCCCGCCGCAAGACCCTTTCATGCCCGACCTCCCACCAACTGCAGCCACAGCAGCTCTTATTTTTTTCAAAGGGATCTTAATCATTTTAATATGAAAGCTGCTAAGTACCCCCAATAATCACTTTGATGCAGCAGAGGACATTTTACACAGCCCCTCCACTGCATTTCAGCTTTTCAGTCCTGCCTTTCATCACGCTTTTCATCTGCCCAACGCCTTTTGACTAGATTCTGATAGACTGTGTAATTTACAACCTTTCTGTCTTCATAACGCCACCTCAATTAATAACTACATTTGATTTTCTGTCTGATACTTCTGATTGTATTTCTGTCCTTCTGCGTTGGCAAGTCATTTTGGTAACATCAATCATTCACAAGCAAACATGATAAAGGTTAAATAAATAGTAAATATTGACTTGACTGATTTTGAAACAAGGTTGTAAGTTGAATTATGGAGTGGATGAACACTATGGTACATGACTAGTCAGTGTCCAATGGAGTGACTGGGAAAGTACGAGTCACCTAGTTTCCTAGTTTGCTCAATACATGTCGGCTCCTGCAGAAACTAGGACATGGTTTGCCTTTATCCACATGCTCAAACTGGAGCAAAACTGGCAGTGACAGAGCTGGAGCCATATTGTGTTGCAAAACACCTTTATTTATCCAGTGGTGGGCTGGCGATAAGGAGGCGATCGCTGCTGCTGGAACTTTGCTTGTGCTTATGGGGCCAGATTTTCTCTATTATTAAAACTGCTGTACAGATAGATTTGAAGTTGCACTTGGTTTTGCTTTATCACTAAATGTGCAGCAAAGATCCGGCTACATTACAGTGAACTGTGCTGAGACAAAGTGAAGTGGATTGTGTCACAAATCAATGCCAAATCACAGCAGGCCATGAAGCAGATGGTTCACTGTGGTGGAAGATTAACTTCTGACTTGTACTTTCTTTCTTTTCGATGGTACAGATATTGTTGACATAGTAGTGTGTACCAGTGTATGTAAAAGTATTGTGTGCAGATTTTGCAGCAAAATATCCTGACCAGATTTGATTTGAATAATTGATCCAGTCCTGTATTGGTGAACTTGTGTGAAATAGCGGAGGAGCAGAGACACAGTGCTTCGCCCCAGGCCAGGCTCTTCTCTGAGTTATATTTAGCCCGTGAGCTGTGGAAATGGCGCGCAGCTTGTTTTTGTTCCAACCGTGTGCATGTGTCCAACACTCCTGCTGCCACTCAACTCCGGTGTAACGCAGTGCCACCGCCACACACAGTGAAACCAAGTAGTGCAAAGCCGTCTTTGTTGACTTATTTATCAGCCCTTGTGCGCTACCTCCGTATCTCTCTGCGCGCCTTTTGGCAGTTGCTCTCTCCTTGTAGTTTATTTATACCACATCTCATCATTTATTAAAAAGTCAGTCAGTGGGGCAGGCAAAAGGAGCGTTAGGGAAGCGCAGTGCACACAGGCTGCTCGGGATCATCCTCCCCTCATGCCAGCTCCCCTGCCCCGCTGCCAAATGCCACCGGCGCACCAAGACAAAGACAAATTGGTCCGGGGAGTCTTTCAGAGTCTGCAGAAAGGGATTTACTCTGCGTTTTACATGGCACACTGTGAACTGGAGTCAAGACTGGTTCACTTCACCCTGAAAGGCTTTTTGTCCTTCCTCAAAGAGAGCACGGAGGATTCGCTAAACGCTCCCCGTGAAAAGTTGCAAAAGTTTGATCAGTGTTACTCATTTGTTCAGACGAAGCTCTAGGATGGGGACATGCGTTGTAGATTTTCACTTTGCGCACTGGAAATACTGTATCACGAGTTGTTCTCTCAAGTCGTCACTGTAATTCGATGACATGTTTCTATACATTCCTTTCCGCGACCCCCCCCTCGTGCGGAAAGACAAACACGGTGCAATGAAAACTCTCAAGTTGTCCCGCACATCAATGAGAGAGTGCAGACCCCGCGCTAACCTCTGTCAGGAATGTCACAGCCATGGAGAAAAGATGGCGGGAAAAGTGGACCACCCAAAGATACCAGGCTTCTCTCTCTCTCTCTCTCGCTCTGTGTATCTGTGTGAAAGCCCTGTGCTGCAGCTGTGAGAAGGGAAGTGTATACTCTGATATACTCTGGTTCCACACCACTGACGACACAGTCCAACCGAGAGCCTTTTTTTTCTTTTTCTTTTTTTTCTTCTTTTACAGCTCTGAACTTCGCACAACTGCTCCAGTAATTTACACTTTAGACTTTGCTGACAGTCAAGAGGTTTCTGCGCTGGTTCTGTCGCTTTGGAGGAAAAGTCGACATATGACAGCACATAAACAGACTCTGTGCTAAATTGTCCTGCTTTTGTAGTAATCGATTGTTTTGCGTGTATTGCACAACTTAGGGCCTGTGGGTGCGTTTTTGCTAAAAGCCAAGTCAGGTTTAACTGATCATTTTCTGTCGGCGCTTGTGTTATGTAAGCCCGGGCAAAGACATGAAACCAGTTTGGCGACTTTTTCCTACTGACTTCGAGTGTCACTTCTCAGAATGGGTGGCACAAACGAAATGTCCTTTTGCTGGTGTCTTCATTTTGATGGGCTTTATAATGCATATGGAAAGATTTTGCTACATTCGCACGATTGTGACATTTGAGTTGCTGTGACCTTTATCCTCTTAGTACAAGTTACAACATTTCACGACTCAAATGTATCCGTCTTCTTGCCTACATGACGAGTAAAACAGCAAGGAATGATCAAATACGGGTGACATTGTATTGCACATGCGTAAGACTTTTGAGTTGGATTTTCAAGCTTCTTTTAGTCAGTGGTGTATTGAGTTCAGGTGAAAGGTGATGGCGCTGAAGAGTTCATTAAAATAAGCACAGCCAGCCCGTCCATTGTGTGCGTGAAAGAGTGTTTTTATCCTAATGTATGGATGTTCAGGGGTCCGCCGTCTTTGATCTGCCTGAATGGAGGCTTCAAAGGCAGCGGAGGTTACTGAGGGAGAGACTGGGAGGAAAGGAGGGGGGGGGGGGGGTGTCATGAAAGGGGACTGGCCTTATCATGGGGAAATGGTTTAACACCATAGTCATGATGAATCTGTCACCAAGTGCTTTAAAACACTTACATTTCAGTAATGCCCCCTCAGTATGCATAAGGTAGTCATTAGGCAATTACATTTCAATGGCATGGCATTATGTGAATGAGAGCGTTTTCTTTGCTAAATAGAACAGCATCAGAGTCCTGCCCCTCTGTAATCACGGTCTGTGTCATATTTACATAGAAATAAGTGCTGTGTTTTCAGACTCGAACAACATGCACCTACACAGGGAGTTCTTATCTTTGAGACACATTTCGTCTCGTCCATAATTCTTACTGGGACTTTGCTTGCATCAGTTGTTCTTATAATATAGAGTAGAATGTATCAATCTAGATGATACATTCTACTGTATATTATAAGACACCAGACATCATCAAAATAAGCACAAACAAAACTAAAACAAACTTTTTTGCTGGTGTCTGTTTTTTGTATCAAAATAATTCATCTGCTTTTTTGCTCTTCGCTATTAGCTTAAAACATTGTTTTTATATTGCTACTTCCTCTGCTTTCAAATCGTTATCAAGCTGCAGTAACTCCTCGATACACCAGTGTAGCTCCATTGTGACGCCATGTAGGCAAGAATATTATAATCTCAATCTACTCTGTTTCTGTATAATTATACTTTTGAAGTGGACACAGAAGTGTCATATTCATGATTTGTTGTTTTTCTTGCACACCTGAACAGTTTTTAGATATTGATGTTTGAAAATAATGATAGGCAGGACAGTTGAATGTACTTGGGAAGGTTAAAGTCACATTTTCCTGTTCTGGTATTTTCTTGATAGAAATAAAATGTTTTTTTTTTTTTGTTTTTTATAAATGTAGATGTGTTGAAGGTTTGACATAAGCTAATATTTGTTATACAGTTGACAGCATAATTAACTGCCTGTTTTTGTGAGCTTTCAACAGGACTAACTAGTCACACTTTATATTACAATAGTTGGCTTTTTTCTTACAAAAGAAGAAGCTTATACTAAATACCATGACTGCTTGAATGTAGAATGAGCCTGGGGCAGTGTTTTACAAACGTTTTCTCTCTTTCAACACAATACGCGACTGCATTTTTTATTCCATTAGTTAATTAAGATATTGTAGAGCAATAATCAATAGAAAATACATTAACCTCTTAACCCTAAACTGAGCACATTTGTCGAATTTGGCTTTACCCAAATCTTAAAGGGGGTATTATGTAAAATCGACTTTTTCAAGCTTTATATCATGTTATTATGTCATTCCCTCATTAAACACATGCCTGGAGTGTTGCCTTGGCTCATTCACATATTTTTGAGTAATCAGTAAAAACTCTGATGGCAGCCATTTTAGGTGTAGCTATGCCTCAGTCCTCCTAGGAACGCTCCCACCTCCTACAGACCAACAGAAGGTTATGTCATCATTGTAGTATGCTATAGACTGGTGCTATGTGATTGAAAAAAGCACAATACCCCCTCTTTAAAGCTTCCTGAATAAAGCGTCAAAACAGCGACGAATGTGAGGACGAAAATAAAAAAATGTGCCGTAAAAGCAAGAATAACACAATGAACAAGCGACAATAACACAATTAAAAAGTGACAAAAACACGACCAAAAAGTAATAAAAACGTGACGAAAACAAAAACGGCGGGGAAAAAACCCTACAAAAACCAGACAATAAAACAGCCGAAAACATGACAAAAATGCTTCGCACATGTGATGTAAACGCGGCAACAAAAGTTATTTATGTCGGTCTTAGCTTCCAAATGAGGCTGCAGACTCCAGGCGAGAAGCTTTTAGATTTGGGTAAAGCTGAACTGGAGAAATTGGTGGGGGTTAAGAGGTAAAAAAATTACACCAATTTATTAGAATTGTATATACTGTACATCTAGTTTAGCTCTCGGGACCCAGTTTTCACAGTTTTTCAGGTCCGCTAATATAATTGAGCTTCCTAAGAAAACTAACCTCAGCACAACCTTGTTATTCCTACTTTTATTTGTGCTTATCATTTGGTGACCTCCTGCTTTCCTGATACTCTCTCTAAGCCACTCTGTAGGAGTGAGATGTGCCGTCCTGACAGACCCACAGTCACAGATAAGATCTGGACACCACTCTGTGGCGCTGAGTGACGCCTCCTCCCTCTATAGAGACCTCTGCTTCCTCTGCTCTGGCAGCCTGCCAAGTTACCTAGTAGCAGGCAGCGGGAAAACAAAACAGACCCCGCTCTTTCCACGCTATTCCTAAGTCCTTTCTTTGAAGTTTCCATCGGCATCAGCAGCGTCGGAAAAAAAGGACAGGGGAATATACTGGCCGGGAAGCACCCCGCCCTCTGCTCCGACGCCCTGTTGACTTCTCACTCATTTTTAAAGACTTGGTTTTGCTTTTTCCAGCCCTTGGTTCGAGCCCCATCCGAGCACACTGACATCATGCATTCCATTTGGGGAAACTCACCTCCTGAAGCAGACGCACTTAGTTGTGTGAGGGTAGTGATGTTAACCATGTAATTATCTGCTATCAACAAATGGCAATACTTACTGTACACTGTAAGGATAAAGAAGGGTGTCAGTGTATAAAGATACTCACTGTTACAGGAAGAAACATCGAAACTAGAAGAACAAGGTGAGATATCTGCTTATGCACGGATCCTACATGTTAAAGATTCACAGCCTCAAGGTCTTTAGTTGGGTGTAAATACTCGCACAAAGCCCTCAAGATGTTTAAAACTAATATTTACTTTGTTAAGTGAGTGTCGTAATACGACGTAATTATGTCTCTTTGATCACAGTATAATATTGCAAAAATATTTTACAGTAATATCAACTGCCTGACCCCAAAAAAGTCACTTCAAAATAAAGGGTCACACGCTGAAATATTTGGTTGGACCGCCTTAAGCTTTGATTACAGCTGCATTTGCTGTGGCATGATTTCAATAAGCTTCTGCAATGTCAAAAGATCCAGTGTTGCATTGCCTTTTCACCTTTCAAGATCTTGTATTGATGATGGGAGAGCGTGGCCATAACCTGGTCATTCAGGATGTTCTGGTCGTCAGCCGATCTCATTCTTTGGGCACATAGTGTTGCTGATAGATAGATAGATAGATAGATAGATAGATAGATAGATAGATACTGTAGATAGATAGATACTGTAGATAGATAGATACTGTAGATAGATAGATAGATAGATAGATACTGTAGATAGATACTGTAGATAGATAGATACTGTAGATAGATAGATAGATAGATACTGTAGATAGATAGCTGGATAGATAGATAGATACTGTAGATAGATAGATAGATAGATAGATAGATAGATACTGTAGATAGATAGAAGATAGATAGATATAGATAGATAGATACTGTAGATAGATAGATAGATAGATAGATAGATAGATACGTAGATAGATTAGATAGATAGATAGATAGATACTGTAGATACTGTAGATAGATAGATAGATAGATACTGTAGATAGATAGATAGATACTGTAGATAGATAGATAGATAGTAATACTGTAGATAGATAGATAGATAGATACTGTAGATACTGTAGATAGATAGATAGATAGATACTGTAGATAGATAGATAGATAGATACTGTAGATAGATAGATAGATAGATAGATAGATAGATACTGTAGATAGATAGATAGTATAGATAGATAGATACTGTAGATAGATAGATAGATACTGTAGATAGATACTGTAGATAGATAGATATATACTGTAGATAGATAGATAGATAGATAGATAGATAGATACTATAGATAGATAGATACTGTAGATAGATAGATAGATACTGTAGATAGATAGATAGATACTGTAGATAGATAGATAGATGTGAGATACTGTAGATAGATAGATAGATACTGTAGATAGATAGATAGATACTGTAGATAGATAGGTAGATAGATACTGTAGATAGATAGATAGAAATCTCACCTCATATACAAAACATAGGAACAAGGGGCAATTGAATGAGAAATCGTCCTTAATTTTAATGGCTCTGTTTCGACATGCTCATTGAAGACAGGCACTCAGCCTTGGGTTTACCCCTAATAACTCGACTGGGGCTAGTTTATGTGGCCTGGACTGATACTCTTAAAGTGTGGAGAAATAGAAGAGCGAGAGAGAGAGAGATAGGGTTTGAGAAAAGATGACGTGACTACTCCAACGCACACATGTACTTGTTTTACGGCGAGTAGATTTAACTGTTGCTCTTTATTCAGCTGAGAAGACTTTTCCTGCTTTCTTCCATGCATCTTGAGAGCACATTGCGTTCTGCCCTGTCTGTTTTGTGACTTTGATATCACAGCTGAAATAGCCAGACTAATGCCGGCAATAACTTGGGGAAGATTTAAAGGATAACAGTGTGTGTCTTCTGCCAGAGGGAAAGCGCCTTAGAATAACAGGTTTTAGATTAAGGAGGGAATATTTGGTCCGCTCACTCAGCTTTTTCAGCAGGAAGCAAATCAAAATATCTAATGACAAGGAAAGAGGGAGATTTAGGCAAAGGAGCAACAGCAAACTGAAGGAGGCACTTTCGTTTTGTCTGTGTCGTACCAGGATGCTATTCTACACGTGGGGCATTTTAGTATTAAGAAACATGTGGTATGACAGGAAACAAAAGGAAAACAGAAACTGATGATCCGCGCTCATATTATTAGTTTGCAATATCATGTGACCAGACTAGATTAGATTACGCGTTTTATTGCCCAGCGCTCTCTTATAATTATTGCAATTATTATGAACAACTTTGGACTCTTCTAAATGTAGTTGGGGCACAACAACAAAACATTTACCATATGTTGCCAGGTAACACAGCTCCACCCTTCTTTTCTACATTTAACTCTTACATGTAACTTAGCTAACACATAATGTCACCTTTTCCATTTAAAGATGGAATGTGCAATATTTTATGTAAATAGTTCATAAACATGACCGATCTATGTCAGCAGCTATGAGGTAAACAAGTTCAAGCCAAATGATAGTCTTACTGATAACTGTTTAATGTTGATTTGTCCACATTTACACATTTATTTAAAAAGCTGTTTGTTGATATATGTTTTTGTTTTGGCTGTCAACATGATCATCTTGCTTAAAAGCAATTTAGCAATGAAAGGGACTCTCCTTTTTCCACAATAATTAGTGCTAGTGCAACCTAGTTAACGTTCACTGAATGAATGTTCTTAGCTTTCAAATAAGGGGTAGTATTTTTACATATCGTGTCCTCATTCAGCTTGAGGAACTCCATCTTCAGTTGTAGTGGTAGCACAGCTAACAAACACCACGCTTAATTGGTTTATGTTCACTAAAAACACTTCTTAATCTATTTAAAATGACTATTCACGGTTGACATAAAAACAATTGTGTTTGTACTACAAGTAAAGTGCTTGTTGTCTAACCAATACCATGACCCTGTTTGCTCTAGTATGAATTGAATTGACCTGCAGTGTGTGAGGAAAACCCAGCCTCTCATTTGCAATTCAAATAGCCGAGCAACAGCAACAGAGAAACTCCATCCATCACAGGGGTTTTCCTCGGCTTGTTTTTTTCACATGTAAATGATGCATCAGCTTCCTGTTTTTCATGTGTACATTCTGCGCGTTCAATTAATGAGAATTTTGTTTGCACTGATATAAGAATGCATTTTACCCAGCGCATGGGGGATTTCTGTTTGGGAACAGCCTTGCAGCTGGATCGGGTCAAGCTCAAGTCAAGGCGAGCGCCAGGTGCTTTCAGGACAAATGGGAAAACATAGTGAAATCGTCCCCCGCAGTGCACTGGTCCTGTACATACTTTGAAGAAAGTCCAAGAAAAAAAAAAAGTTAAATCAATATGTCACAATTTGTACTAAATTGCATTAAAATAATAATTTGGAGAAAGAAATATAATCTGAAAAGCACAGGATTATTATTCCATGTTAAAAAAAAAACATAAAATATTCAAATGCCATCGCTATAGTTGTCAGGAATATCACTGTTAGCTATTTCCCTTCATTATACAGCCATATACTATACCATACTAAAACTTTGGCACAGTTCTGTAAATCCAAGTTTTTTCTCTTTCTTATCAATTCTTATTTATTTATAGCAAGTATTTCTTCATGTTACCAGCAGCGTCTGTGGGAGTTGAACTTGTGTCACTTTTGCCATAATCATTAAGAAGCCGGTTTAAAATAACATGCAGAGCTGAAAACCCCAATTAAAACGTGCGAGGCTGCTGTAAATCTTTCGCAGTTAATCACAATCCTGCCCTCCTCCCGCCTCGACAACTGCCTCTCTCTGCCTCTCTCTGCCTCCCACCCTTTTATCTGCGGCACCTGTGGAAGCGTGTTTATCACTCTCTCCACAGACTCGAACATGTCTGCTGCGGCTCAGTGTGCGCTTTTAGGGAATTTCAAATGAGGACCCAATCTATCCATCCCCCACTTCTCTCCCTCTCTCCCTCTCTCCCCTCATCTAGCTGTGAGCCTGTCCCGAGGCTGATCTGGTGCAGACCACATGCAGAGCGACTGTATGACGGTATTGACTTTATATTCAGGCTGCTTACACTCGTAGGACTTCCCTGGGTGATGGTAAAATAGGAAAAAAGGCATGGAAGCATCCCTGCACCTCTTTGAATAGAGTGGGGGAATGCATTGCACTTGTTCAGAAATATGCATATGAAGGAGCTTTACGTGGAAGTATTCTTTTCATGTGGGGAACATATTTGATTACACTTTTTTAATGCAATCTGTTGAAGACATTTAATGTAGATTGGTCCCACGTTTAGATGAAGGGGTGGGAGGGTGTCTGGCTTACACTGACCAATAATAGAGTCAATATTGTCCATAGACGAACATTGGCTAAAGCTACGGTATATAAAAATGAAGAGAAAAGAGCCGTGGAACAACTCCATTAGCTGCTAAGTGTTCAGATGCTTTTATGTGAACAACAACTCTATGTTAAAACCCCCAATAGTTTATTATAGAGTATGGAGTGAATATGAATTATCCCATGTAAGTGCTTTGTGACCATGTCTGTGAAAGGAGCTATACACATAAATGACCTCTCCTTTCCACAATGGAGTGCATATCATATCAAATGAGCTGGTTTGTCTAAATGTAAAAGTGCTTTATTTGTCATCACATCAACTGTACAACAATATTTGTCCTCTGCATTTGACCCTTCCATTGGCACGACTGGACGACCCACAGGAAGCAGTGGGCAGCTGCAGTGCTGCGCCCGAGGATCCAACTCCAGATGAGGAGCCAGGCTGGTGGTCACATGTTTTTTTGTAGTAGAGAAAACTGGACTAACCAGAGGAAACCTATGCAGACACGGGGAGAACATGCAAACTCCACACAGAAAGGCCCCGCCAGGTGGGCATCGAACCAGGACCTTCTAGCTGTGAAGCACGAGCGCTAACCTCTCTGCGCCGCCATACCGTGTGGTATCGTAAACATTGATATAAACTTAAGCCTCTTGTTAAATTACATTCATAGAAAAAAGGTTGGCAGGTGAAGATTTGTCTAGAGATGGTTCAAAATATTTGCATAGTCCACTCTGCAATAGTGAGCCCCCTCTTCTAAACAATATTAATGACTTCGCATGACACACAAATCACCAGTTGCTGCAGCGCTGTCCAGCCGGGCCCCGTCGTCATGATGTCAGTGTGAACGCTGATGTCATTCTGAGAGAGGGAATAAAAAACGGGAGCGGACGCCGAAAGAAGCCTGTGTCTCAGAGCCAGAGCATTAGCATAGTGGCTAGACAGGTCCACTTTCATTCCCTCATCATGCGATCTGTCATCTGCACACGCGCTGCCTCCCGGCCTCTGCCTGCCTCTGTAGGGCTGCAGGATTGTGAAGTAGATATATAATTGGCATTTTTATCCGTGTTTGCACTTTTGAGAGAAGACTAAAAGATGAACTTCTAAACTTCTAAACAAGAATCATACGCTTTGCAGAACACCTTTTGGGAGGGCGCTTAACTTAAACAGAGTTAGCTAGTTTTATTTAGAATTAAGATATTTTGATTTCTAATTGATTGAGGACATAGCCAATGATACCTAAAGATGTACTGTTTGGAGAGGAGAATGAAAGAAAAACATCTATTTGGCCTTCAAAGTGACGCGGGCGATTATGTCATGACGTTAGCATTGTGTAACTAACTCTATGCACACTTCTTTCATAATAAACCACAAATAAATAATATTTACAATGATGGCTGTATTCCATAACAATATTTACCCTGCAGAGCTCATCTGAGCGTAGCCTCTAATTGGGGTGTGACCCAAATATGTGGCGCGCGGTGCTCTTGAGCGACTCGGCAGCCTTATTGACCTACATATGAGGAACATCCACAGAGCTTTGTCGCAATCAATACGAGCGCCGCGTCCCCTTGCTCTGCGCGCTTTCAGTCAGATAGAGCCGGGATCCTTTGTTGCAAACGTTGATGTTATCAGGCCCGTGATAACTGCTAACCCGATTATCACAAAGTTGGGACAATGTGTGTGAAATGTCATTAATAAATCGCTGTTGTGTGAAAACAAAACGAAAGCACGTTTAGTTCTCGATTGATCAGGAAGAGCATATTTGGAGGGGTTTACCATCTATGAGAAGTGCTCATTTAGGTCTTGACGGCAACACATCACAAGGGCAATAAGGTGATAAGAGAATGAAATGTGAAGTTTGTTGATCTATTTTTGGTTAGTTATTTGTTTTATTTGTTGATTCTTTGATCTAAATGACATAAATGGCTTCCCGTCACCTTTCTCCACAGCTCCACTCTTCCTGAATGGGCTCTTGAGTTACCGCTCCTGCATTGTTCTCCGGGGGCAGGTGCGTAGGCCACTTTAATTCAGAGGGAGTTGCGTGTTTCACACCGGCTTCAACAGACCTCTCAAGTTCACTTTTGACCTACATAAAAGCCTTTACAGCAGACACCTGTTTTCTCACTAGACTCTTTCACTTTTTCAGTGAAGCGCTTTTTTTTTTTTGCACCGCGCGCTGGTGAGCGTCTGTCGAGCGGACGCACAGACGGGGAGATGCAGATAACGTCTAACGTTCCTTTTTTGCAGATAGGGCCCCGACTACCAGCGCTGAGTGAGTGGTTAATGGAGCGGCCGCGTCTGAACAGAATGCTAATTTATTTTCATATGAAACTTTTAATTAGTGTCGGCAGAATTTGATAAAACAGGAAATGCTTTAATGGCTTGGATTTTTGCATAATGTAGCAGTTTATCACCGTTACGCCACGATCCGTTCTTTAGTTAATTCCTTCCATTAGAAAGGTCAGAAATGGGTGAAGTTTATTTAATCAACAATGAGCCCGAGGCGGGGTATATTTTTGAGTGGCCATATTGGGGTTACAGAGCAAAACGAGCAGCAGAAAAATGGCTAAAAACAACAACAAAAATACTCTTTTATAGCTATGTCCTTGTCAGTATCTTTTAAATGGGAAAAAAGCTCTCGAAACAGCGCTCCATAAAAGGAAAGGCTCATGTGATGAAAACCTTATCAGAGTTATACAATGTAATTAGTGAAATTAAAATGATGATTTGTGAACTGTATCTCTAAATGGAGACATACAGATCCTAAAAATAACAATACATTAATTCTTGATAATGTCCCCACATATAAACTAATTACATGGGTAAGTATCATTGACAGCAAAACTAAAAACCCTCTTTCTTTGTGTAAAAGTAGTGATTTACTTCCGTCTTTTCTTCAATAGACCAGTAAAAAAAAAAAAAAAAAAACGCCTCCTCAGCTCAACACTGCACAAATGAAACCAAAGACCGCTGTGCAAATTCATTAGGCCAATTCCCTGTGGCTTTGTAATTGATCCTGACAGATCCACCTCCTGTTGATGACAACCTCTTCCCCCGCGGTGAGCCTCAGCCAGTGGGATTGATTTAGGACTTCCTCCGCACTCCGCTCCCTGCTCCTCCAACGCCGCCCTGACAGCAACAGCAACAATAAAAAACCCAGAGATCTAATGTCCCTACGGCCCCCGGGGGGATAAAAACCAGGGCTAACTTAGCTTCACACGCACCCTGTAATTAGCAGCTTCCTCCTGGTCAAGCTGACAGCCCTGAATCCGGAATGGTGGAGAGATGGTCAGTGGGACTGGGTTCACCCTTTGAGATGTTTGTTTTAAATAGCATTAAAAAACAGAGTGGGGAAAAGACACCATAGAGATAAATGTTGGCTTTACAGTGTGCCGTGGACGCTCAGGTTCCTTAATTACAGAGCTCCTAACTTGCATTGTTTATTATAGATGACAATGAAGGTCGGCCTAATTAGGGATGTGGCACCTCCTGTCTGTCTAAGGTTAGCTGCGTGCACGGCGGAGACACTGTGGCTGCTTTCACACGGGTCACAAAGGCGGATCTGTTCATGCCAGTGGGAACAGGCCTGACCGCATGTAAACCGCCTGCTTTTGATCCGCATTCAGGACACTTTCATGAGGTCCCAAATATAGCCTCGCTTTGATCAGGCGCAAACCTTCCACGGGACGCATTCTGTAGTGCTGCGAGGCGTTCGTTATGTGATCGATGCAGCACTAACCTCTTAACCCACACCTGCACATTTTCCCCAGTTTGGCTTTACCCAAATCTAAAAGCTTTAAAAATAAAATAAAAAAAGCATCAAAATAGCAACGAAAACGTAACAAAAAAGTGACGGCAACGCAACAAAAAGCGTCAAAAAAACATGTCGGCAAAGCAACAAGAATGCGATAGAGACGTGGAAATAAGCGATGAAAAAGCGACATAAACGTGACACAAGAGAGACAAAGACGCAACAAAAAAGTGACACAAAAACGTGCCAGAAAAGCAACAAAAATGTGGCCAAAGCATAAGTAAGTAAGTAAGTGCTTTATTGTCATTGTACAAGCGCTGCCACTGTGTCAACTGGATCCGCATGACTTTGGAGGTCGAGGAAACTGTAGCACTCTGAAGAACCTGTCTGGCTGCCTCGGTCTCCTCTGATCCTCTGAAACGGTGCAGCCCCTCCTGGGTTTGTCCCTGTTTCAGAGCGTGGTTTCCTGCACTGGTCTGCACTGCACTTCCTCCTTCCTCTTCCTCCTGCAGCTCCCTCTGTTCCACAACAGTCTTTCACCATCTCCTCGTTTGTCCCTTACTTGTTTCCTGTAGCTCCTCTTGTGACACCTCGACTGTGCTGCAGCTGTGGGGGGCTCTTGGTGCCTCTTCAGTGTCTTTAAAAAGCTGACAAAAGAGCAACAAAAAAAGCGATGAAAAAGCACCTAAAAACGACAAAAACGTGACAAAAAAAGAGATGAAAACATGACCAAAGCGCTTCAAAAATGTGAGGCGTTACGCGGTTGCTCTCCAGTCGAGAAGCTTGTAGATTTGGGTAAAGCTGAACTGGAGAAAATGCACTTGGTTCAGGCATTTACAGTTAGCATTTTGTTCTATTCCACTATGGGCCTTTGATGGGTGATAACTCATTATCCTTTAGGACTGGAAGAAAACTCATTGCTGATACGCACAACCACAATTGCCATTACGGTAAAAGTTTGCCCCCAAAACGCCACACTGTACCTACCGCACTGCTACTAGACTCGATAATGGTGGACGGCAACAGTGTATAATTGTACTTTCCCCCTGCAATCAGAACTAAGCGTTTTCCACTTTTCATCTTTACAAGTATATCACAGTTAGAGACTCGTGTTGTGTTTGCCGTCTCTTTCATTGCACTTATTAATATATTTATGGAGCTTGTAAAATATTAACAGGGAGACCGTTTCAATGTTTCAGAGATTGCTCATAAAAACGCTGCTTCCTGTTGGTCTAATTTGCAATAACTCCCACAGCCTTTTTCCCAGCGAACTCTGTGTGGAGAGATCCGCCCTATAGTCAGATGCCTACATGCTGCTTTGGGGAATTCTCTTTATTGATTAGCTATAGATCATGTAATGCAGTCTCTGAAGGCAAAGAAGCAGCTCTTAAAGGCCCCACACAATGAATCGTTATGGCTTTAAATACTTTTAGACACATTGGAATTCAGGAAATATTATAATAGGTATGAAAATCGGTACAGGTGATCCGGTTCTAAGCATACAAAACGCCTGTACTGGTGGATGAAGCAGAAACACAAAGTTGTTATCCGTTGTGGTGGCAATTAGAGTGCTGAAATGACCTGAATGAGTCTGGTGAAGCTGTCTAGTATGTATGGGGAAATACCCCTTGTGAGCGTCTAAATGTCTTTATAGGGAGCAAGGCATATCATTTGAATATATTGCGTGTCTATGTAGGTTTCCTCCTGATGGTCCAGGTTCTCTATACCACTAAACATGTACAATAGGATTCCCTGTACTTTTTTTTATCAGAGGAACAACATTACAAACTCAAAGTCAGTTTAGAATACTGTAACCTTAAAGGGGGGTATTATGTAAAATCGACTTTTTCAAGCTTTATATCATGTTATTATGTCATTCCCTCATTAAACCATGCCTGGAGTGTTGCCTTGGCTCATTCACATATTTTTGAGTAATCAGTAAAAACTTAGACGGCAGCCATTTTAGGTGTAGCTATGCCTCAGTCCTCCTAGGAACGCCCCCACCTCCTGGAGACGCCTCTGGACCTTTCGTCACCAGCCAAGCCACCAACCACTGCTCCTCAGCTCAGCAGAGGCCCCTCCCCGCACAGTAGTGTTGTTTAATGCCACAGCAGTGTGCTGAAGGGGGCGTGTCGGAAAGCTTCTTAAAGAACAGAGGCCTATTTCAAGACGTTCAGTACAGCCATTTTGAGAGAGCAATTTTATTCAAGGCAATTATTTTAATTTACTGTATATATAGACCAACAGAAGGTTACGTCATCATTGTAGTATGCTATAGACTTGTGCTATAAAAAGCATAATACCCCTCTTTAAGTAATGTTAAGTAAGGTTCAGCTGCCATGGGTTTCCTTTGGAGAGTTTTGCGTCTCATTTGCTGTAATTGAATTGAAATCAACGAGTGTTAGTGCTAATTGTTTCATAGCCTCTTCCGGTGCTTCCCCCCCCTCTCTCCCTCCATCCACTCTTGCGTAACCCATTCTCCCCTCGTAGGCGGCGCGATTGTTTACACGTGATTGTCCGGAGCCCATTCACGTTTCGGAAGTGGCTCGTTCCCTGAGCTCTAGCCAGCGTCTGGGGCAGGAAATTGAGAGCAGAGCGGGTGCCAGAGGGTGTGTGTGTGTGTGTCCGTGTGTGTTCGGGAGCGCGGGGTGTTTTGTGGAGACAGCTAGTTGGATTGTGGAGACATCCCCTGCCCGGCGCCATCAGGAGGCCCACGCACAGGAAGCTCCCCCTGCTAAATACAGCTGACCCGCTCCCCGCTCCCTCCTCCTCCTGCAACACTCCTCCTCCCTGCTCCATCGTCATGCTCTGAGAGCTGTACAGGAAAGAGACATTGGGAGGGGGACTTACAAGTTAAGTGTAGCCTATAAATTGTGAGAAATACTTTTTGGGGCATTGAGAATCGCAGTAGAAGGAACATCACCTGAAAAACTGACAGCAGAGACGTATTTTATTCGCTGATTTACACTGCAGCTTACGCTATATATTTTGATAACAATCATTTAGCATTATACATTTTTGCCTTTAATTATGATAATTTTTGCTTTCACACAACAGTTTAGTAGCGTATTGATGAATTACTAGTAGAAAAGTAGTAGAATGAACTGCTTTTGTAAGTAGTCTTTAAGGTAATTTGTTATTTGCATGTAATTGATGGTACTAGAAGTTTGACTATAGCGGCAAAAGTAGTTAAGGCTATACCACCACCAACCCTTTGTTTGTAAAATCCTCCCTGAGTAGTACCTGTACCGTCAGCTAATGCCATTATAAAGCATGTGACAGATTTCCTCAGTCCACCTGTGACAAAGTGCAGGGAAAGTGTTGTGGTGCTAATCCTCTGCACTAATATGTTGATTAGCGGCCGCCCTGCTCTTCTAGCGCACCCCGTAATGAGCTCTCGGTGTGTGCGGTGCGCTGGTCAAGGGCCGTATATAAACGTCATGACCGAGGGCTGACCTCACAGCTCACCGCTCAATAATCACACAGACACACAGACATGTCCCGGGACCTCCTGACCCGCTGTGGCGTAAATCCTGTAAAAACTGGAGACTCTTTACGAGCAGCCCTCCTCCCCTCTCCTGCGCTGCACCCTTTCCCTGCCTGTTTAGATCACTAGCACTACCTGCTAAGCAGCTTTCTGCCGGGAGATAGAGACTTAGGAGGAGCTGAAATTAAGCCACCGGCATATTTCCCCTGCAACACCTTGCTTAATATGGCCGCGGTCAGTGATTCTTCATTTCCTCATTTTAGCAGCAGAGCAGACTGGGGAAGTTGTGGTAATCTCCACACATGGCTGCCTAACTGGCTTCATGTCAATCTCCTTTGCCTTTGGATCAATTGAAAAACTGAGCGTCTGCAGCGAGCAGCCACCGCGTCATTGGTGCTATGAATTTCAGATTAAGTGTTAGACAAACAGAGGCTTATTGAATATGTGTGCCACAAATTTAAACATGCATTGAATCTCCCTTTGCAAAACAAGTCTGCAGAATGGTCCCACAATTTTAATTTTTTTATGTGCATTGCTATTTGTTTGTGCTTTGCCTTACGTTTTATTTGGATAAAGAATGTTTTACACACCAAATTAAATAATACATTGTCACATAGACCAAACTGTCCTGATCTGATCAGTATTAATTTTCTGACCCAAAAGGAAAACTGTGTGTCACCATCGACGTAAGCTGTTGCTACAGCACACATTTAACTGTCTACCAGTGCCTGCTCTCTCACCAGCTCATTTTCAAATATTCAAATGACTTTAGCTCCATTGCTCTATTGTGAGTGTGTGTGTCAGCCACAAGCCACCATAACATTCACTTACTGTAGTTAAACTAATATAAAATTGTCACATTTAGACATTAGAGACGCCATGTAGAGCAAATGTGCCGGCGCTGGAGACACACTTGACCTCTTTTAAGATGCAGAGCTTTACACTGAGCCAGCAGGACGTGAGGGGTTGGGGCTGGCAGATTGAGAGCTCAATGCGCGCTGCAGGAGGCAGCACTAGAAGATGATAAGCAGAGAAGAATTTGAGAGGAGATGGAGAAAATATGATGACAAAGCACTGAAGACAGGGAGCAGCAGAGCGATTTCTCTGTGGAGCTGCTATCTGAATGATGGCCCACTTGGTTATTCAAATGTGAGAGCTAATGGGGAAATAAGTGAGTGGTGCACGAACCAGAGACACTTGATCATCTTTATACTGTTGGATCAAAGTGCAGCAAACACAAGTCACAGAAGCCACTGAGACGCTGTGTGAGAGAGACTGAAAGGTCCGATCAGAGCTCAGGGAGAACTCAGCTACAAGGCGCTTGTCTTAATGTGATTAGAGCTGTTTGAGCCAGAGCTGGTGTCGACGAGCCTTTACTTATGACGAAGCCCCCTACACTGAAGACGCCAGGGCTTGATAATGAGAGTATTCAAGACCAACTGATACTTACTTAAGATAACAAGCATGTTTATTATGTAGAAATAATAATAAGATTCTGGTTTCAAAGATATCCACTTTTATTGATGCCAGCACTACTTTATATCCTAACTGTTTGTTGTCACAAAACTGACCTCTTCTGCTTTATTTTATATATGCCTTTATGTGTTGAATGCAGCCACTCTCATTTCATAAAAGCCTGCATTGATTTGCCCTATCACATATCATTTGATCCCATAAAGTGAGATATATTTAATGATCAGCTGCATCTCTGAGCTTGAAGATGTCCCAGTAATTGGCGCGTTGAGTGAATTCCCCACTGGGCTTTGGTGTGTAATTGACCAGTTGCACCGCTGTGGAGCATTGATAACCAAACATGGCCAGCGCGGGCTCAGCTGGTTATAAGGTGCGGCAGTGTGTTTTAATGGGGCTTTGGAGTGCTCCTGAGCTCTGCAGACTCCTTATCCCCATCGCTGTTGTGTAAAGAGAGGAGGCCTAATCCTATCTGGCCAACAAATCCTCCTCTGGGGCCGAGACGGTGTGGAAACTGGCAGACCACAGCCAAGGCGCCGTGCTGGCCTCTCTGTGTCTCTTGTACACACATGCACGGCTCGCACACGGCTCTGGAGCGCTGCCAATGCCACTGTGCTCACAGGTGAGCGCCACAGTTTACACTAAACAAAGAAAAGGGCTGGCGGCAGAGTTTCCTGGTCCCAATCGCTGTTGTCACGGAGAGTGTGAGAGGGGAAAGTGTGAAAATCAAACTAAAGCTAAATAGATGAAAAAGAGATGGGATGTTATGCTTTACTCAAGCTTTTGAATATAATCCTGGACATCTTAGCATTGCACATTTTAAGTCACAGTGTTGAATATTCTTGATATGTTCTATCATAAAACCTTGGAAAAATAAACAGACATGCAAGCAATACCAAACATCCACCTATAATGGTCAGATAGACACAATACTTTCAAATGGTTTTATAGGCGTACTATATTTAAATCTTATGTTTGTAAGCAAAAAACATGTCTATGGAAACCAGTTGGCGATGTCCCACTCTTTAAAAGGTAGTCTTTTTGCCTTTGGAGAGGCGAACAAAGTAAGTAAGTTTGTTTTTTTAGGTAATTTTCACTCTCAAAAACACACAATAAAATAAATGCTTGTATTTTATTCTACTTACTGTTTCTGGTGAATTTTTGAGCAGGGAAGTTATTATGCAAAAACATTGTACCTGTAGTGTTTCAACCCACTTGTACATCTTTTAGTAATCTTTCCATCTTTACCAGTAGCTGTTATTAACAGAGCGGCGGCAGGTCCCAGACCGCTCCTCCTGAGGTCCTACGTATCCAGGAAATACTTTCCTCACCTCTCAATCTGTTGCTAAACTTAATCCTCTCATTGCAAAGTGAAAACATGTGGCGCACAGTTTTTCTCCCCCTCTTTATTGAAACAACTGCGCAGCAAAGGGGAGCAAGAGGAGGTTTGTGGGAAGGGCTTATGGTAACTCACTTGAAGGATCAGGAATGGAAACTACTGGCTATTTTATTTCAGCAGTTTTAGATCAATATTACATTTTCTAACCAACAAAGTGAGAAATAGTGATAAAGATATGTTTGACATTATCACCATATACCTGGAAAAAGCCCCCTCTTCAAAATAATGCATATAGAGAAAACATGTCAAGAAATGCATTTTAATTTCGGCAGGAACTATAGTTTCATTTCACTGTGGCTGGTACAGACGGGAGTGAAGCAGTTTTAATCAAATTAGAATAACAGTAGCTGTCTGTGATTAGCAAAACATGGACTGAAATGATCAGAACAAGTTCATTGGAGCTGCCAAGACTAAACCCGGAGAAGCAGCACCTCATGGCATTAGCAGCTGAGGGCCAATTGCTTTGAGCTAAGAAGACTGAGTGAATATGCAGGATTACTCCAACATGCATGACTGAAACAAAACAAAACTGCAATTATGTTTTTTTGTAAAAAAAAAGGAACACCATTTAGTCATTTTGTTCTAGCAAGCGGCACCCAGGACTGAACAGAGATTGAGGCGATAACGCGTGTCAATGCTTTTACTGTATACGACTGCTGGGACCATGACTGAGCTGAGAAAACTTGACCAAAGGAAAACAGTGCCCCCGCCCCTCAAGTCGCGCTCCTCAGCCACAGAGAACAGCTCTTTAATTGTTGCTTTGCCTGGGCCTTCCCCCGCTTTGCCAGTCAGCTACATTATCCCTAAATGACAAGCACACTGTTATTTTGAGCCATCCACCAAAAAAAAAAAAAAGAGAAGAAGAAAAAACCTGCAGCCATCACCCAGACTATGCATTAAAACACGCGCAAATGATAGTCTGCCAGGTCAGCTACACAAATCAGACGGGAGAAATAAGCACTGTGTGTCCCTGTGTTGAGTCTAAATTGTCTCCACATTTGACAAATAGAAGGTGAAATTTGATGGGAAATTGCAGGCTATAATGTGTGGATGGTATTGTTTGTTCAGCTGTTTTATTGTTAGCCCTGAACTCATTAACTTGGTGCACATTTTTCGTTTGTTGTTCAAATAGAGGAGCTCTCATAGGAAACATTTATGAATTTAATGCACGGTTTAAGAAAAGTGCGTTTCCCCCCCGCATTTTTTTCTCCTTATTGAAGTAGCTGCGCAGCAAAGGGGAGCAAGAGGAAAGGGGGAGTGGGTGGGGCTTACGCTAGCTCGTTAATTTAGCGTCGACTGTGAATCAACCAGTCACGCGGCAGCATTTTGTCACATGCCATGAGCGGCGGCGATCATTCCTTCACGTCTTATGCAAATTCGCATTTCTACGAGCGACCTGATTTCAGCTGCTTTCTTCTCCGAGCCGTTCCTGTAGCTGATCTATCTCAGCGCCGCAGAGCCCCATCAATTTCGGCTAAAGAGGCTCGACAAACAGAGTGGTGTGGGAATCAGCCATTTTAATCCCTTTGTCATTATCGGGATGGGCCCTCCACCAGGCCCCGTCAATGCAGTTTCAGGAAAGTCTGGGTTTAAGTTGCAGGGGAAGAGACTCACCCGTGACCCTTTATTCAGCCCATAATAATAGACTTCATAACGACTAATAGTGTTCAGGCACTCCTGCTGATAGCGCTGGGTGGTTAAAGGGTTTGTGATGGATTTCATGGTAGCAGTAAGTAGGCGTATTCCCATCAATTGTGTTCAGATTTTATGAGGAAAATTTCATTAACCTCTTTCTACAGACCCAAATCTAAAAGCCTCTTGAAAAAAGCCACAAAATAGTGTAAAAAAATGTGACAGAAACACAATAAAAAGCCACAAAAAGCACAACAAAATAGTAACAAAGAGCAACAAAAAAGCTGAGACCAAAAAAACGACGAGAACAAGAAGAAAGTGTAAAAAGTGACAACAACACGGTAACAACGCGAGGAAAAATATCAGTTTAGATCAATTTAGTAGGTTCTAGCTTTCAAAAACTGACAAAGGAAATGGGAGAGTTCCATAGAGGTTATGCGGTCGACATCACAACATGGCAATAGCCTAGCCTAGCCAAAACACTAAAACAAAGAGTGTCAACGCTAACGCTAACTCTGAAACATTGACTATTCAAAGTCAATGCGTTGCCGAACACATCTAAAATGGGAACACTGAAGCTTCTAATAGACCTTGGAATTACATGGACATTTTTTCTGTAGCCTAAGTTATAGTCTGTGTAATTATTCCAATAGTTGTTTTGGCCTGAGGGAGAGTGCCCTTCATCTCCCCCCTGTTATTAGCCAGCAAGCTAACTAGCTATTCATGCCTAAGCAATGACAGAAAAAAAGGACTTTATCTGGAAAACTGAAACAGAAAGCAAACCTTAGGCATTCACTCAGAAAAGGGAGCTCTCAGGTGATATCACTCCGTCAGTGAAGAGAACTGGTTTGTTTTGACACTCGATTTGGAATGTGAGGGGACGTGCTTTGAAAATGTGTGTCCCGTCTATCTATGTCTCTGACCACTACCAAGGACCAATACTGTCCAGATAGTTTTAAGCAAAGTCCTGCATACAATTATATGAGCTTTGTTCTTGTAGAGTGGGTCTAACCTGTCATCTTCAAATGAACTGTCTCGCTTTGCTGCGCTAGAATGATGACTCAGGTTAATCGTAGGAAAACATTAGTCATGCTACCAAAATGAAGAACAAGGGAAAAAAGAAGGCCTAGATCACTGAAGGGAAATAGAGTAATACATCATCAGTGTTTGATATGAGGCGGGATTAGCAGTGAGCCGGAAAATACAGTTGTTGTCAAGGTCTGCGTTAAAAACAAACTCCACGCTCAAAAACAATAGGGGAAAAACATTTCGCACTGATCCTGTTTTGTTTCTTCAGAAGGACCAGTGGAAAAGCAATGTGGCTAAACAGGGCCCAGTGCAAAGGATACTAATCTAGACCTAATCCCTGCAGCATCTGTCACTCATGCATTAATCAGACAGAAGGGAAACATGTTATTGGGTGCTGGTGCCGCCTCTTATCTGCAGCCCTGTTGATGAATTTTGCACCGGACATAGGTCACTGGTGTCGTCGCTTGGCCCTGTTTTGGACAAACAGATTGCAAACGCTTTCATAGGACAGAGAGAGCGTTTTCACAGATTAAAATTGTAGAGAGGTGATAGTGACACTCGGAATGAGGGTTAAGTGCAAAATAGGATTTCTAAAAATGCTTGAGATTAGATTGGAGACCTCAACTACCAAGTACAGAAGATGACTCAAGTACCTTCGTTGAAGATGGACAACTCCTGTACGACTGAGAATTTACACAGACATTAGATAGTAAAGATTTATAGAATGTGCATTATGCAGATGAACTGGTGAAATGTCCAGTATGTAGACTTGCGCATGAATCTAGGCAGGGACACGGATAAAAATGAGCTTTCAATTTGTAAACTAAACCCTTTGTCACCAAAGCAACACTTTGACTAATGACTCCCTCAGGTTGATCAACTGTGTGTAAACTTTAAAGACACTGTATTTACATGATTAACAGCACCTGAAGATGCTTGGTCACTACTTCATTTATAATCATTACCAAACGGCCGCTGTCAGCCCATCAGTATCAGTGTTAGCGAGGAGTGTGTTTGGCCCAGTCCCATTGGGGCGCTGTCCATCAAAACCAGCCTCAGGACACCCGATACTGGGAGCACATTGCTGTGAAATTAATGGGATTTTAATTGTCGTAGCCCGAATCAATTATAAAACTGACAAACAAAGGGATGAATCAGTCAAACCCATCCATTCACATAAGACTGAACCAGGGTACATTTTTTTATTGTATTAATTGTATTTTGTAGATTTGATTGTCTCTGAAGGGAAATGTATCTTATACATTTGACTCATCCATCAACCAGTGTCTGTCAGAAAAAATGTAAGTTTACAAAATAAACAAAATATATATAAATATGTATATATATATAATTTACATTAAAGCTACAATTACAGAGGAGGCACACTGTAATAGATATGTGTGTATAAACAAATGTTTGTAATATTTTGTGGCTTTTTGTGACATGGATGTTGCGAGTTATTAATGATTTATTGTGACGCCCCAGGGCATGTTTATGTGTAAATGCAGTAGTATCCAAACCCCCTTTTATTTTATTTTTTATTTAAATTTCAATCTTCTTTTTCATTATTATTATTATTATTATTATTATTATTATTATTATTATTATTATTATTTATTTATTTATTTATTTTTTATTTTTTTTCTCAAATTGTAATTTTTTTTGATTACTAGTGTTTCTTAATCTTAATTTTTAGAAATGTGTTTGTTTATTCTATGTATGATCTTTTTTCTATATGAGCTCTAAAATTACTAATCGCAAAAAAAAACCTCCAAAAAAACAGTGCCTGTCAGGAGCTGTGGCCGCCGACCACACTTCAAATCTTGTGCAAGGATCTTGGTCAGGTTTGAGCCTACTGAACATGTTTGGGGAGTACTCTGACATGGAGAGAACATGCATCTCCACTCAGAAAGGCCCCACCTGGCCCAGGAATCAAACTTAGGACGTTCTTGCTACTCATACTTAATGCACATGTACATCCATGAATACATTCACTCTGTTGTTCTGTGTCAAATTCCTAGTTTATAAACCTATTCACTGACAATGGCAATAAAAACACTTCTGATTCTGCGAGCTGAGACTATTAGCCACTTGACCACTGGGACGACTGAAGTACC
The DNA here is from genome assembly GCA_007210695.1 of Neogobius melanostomus. NCBI lineage: Eukaryota > Metazoa > Chordata > Actinopteri > Gobiiformes > Gobiidae > Neogobius > Neogobius melanostomus. Next base: position 613,780 of record VHKM01000035.1, on the reverse strand, counting down.
CATTGCCCTGGAAATTGCACTCTGCCCACATTGTGTTTGTGTGTAATCTATAAAATAAAAGATAAGACACGGCATTTACCATCTTGATTAACTGACGGTGGCATGGCTTTTATTTGCATTTACCTCGGCGCGCGCTGGATTTGAGACAAAAACTCATCTGTTTCATCACGATAAGCACATTGATTATGCAATAAGGTATAATTAGGATAATGATTCAGGCCGGCTCACATGACGCGTAACGGCTGCAGGAAAGGAAACAAATGGCCCTTTAGAGTGCCCCTCTTCATCCTCATCTCTGCTTATCTATATTAGGCTCATTAAAACAGACTCTTCTTTCATAACACTGACAATGGCCCAATACGGCTCAATACACAAAAGTTAACCAAAAACGCCAACTCATTCATTTTCATTCTATTTAATATATTTAGGTAAAGAAAGGCGTGTTCATTTGTAGAGCACAATCTGTACACAAAGTAATTAATATCTGTAGTTGGTTTGATTGGGCAAACATATCTTTACTATTGAGTATTTACCCCTGGTTGCGCTGTGCATTGACCAAGAAATCAATTTGCATTCATAGTGTCCCCGGCATTACAACAGAGCGATGAACCTGGCTGTCCTTTGTAATCTGAACATTTCTATAAATCACACAATTGCGTTTGACATATGGAGCTAAATGAAAGGTCACATGTGTTCCACTGTTGATACTGAAAACCGTAAAGCCCGGATCCAATTTGAAGAGTGTCTTCAGGTCCATCATATATGTTTTACATAAACAAATAGTTGTATTGTTTTTCTAGTAAAATGTCCCGCGTGTCATTCCGGTTTAGCAGCCTCAACAAGCTTCTAATGTAAATCCATATAGGGCTCTGCGTTTTAAACATGGTGCCCCGTCCCAACTCGCTGACCTTCATCCGTGTACACAAATATTGCTCATTACATGGGGGTTTATGTGCTCGATATAGCCGTTGACCCTCCCGCCCGTCTCCTGTCTCCCGTCTGTCCTCTCCTCATACCCCGCCGATGCCTAGTCACCACCGAGGCTGTAAATTACACTGTTGGAGCTCGGGATTAGACCGGAGAAGGGGTTAGTCACATGGCCACTGCAGTCAGATGATTGTCTATTCGTATGCTAGACGGCTCTGCATTTTACTACCCTTATTCTCTCGCCACATCAATCAGTCCAATTTCCAGCTTTTATGTTTGCTTGGATATGGATGCACACATGCCACACATCCGGATCTTGACGTGTCCGAGAAGGCGAGGACTTAAAACACAAGAAATGGGAAAGTTATTTGGAGGGGAAGTCATGTATTAAAATAAGAGGGGAGAGAAAATATTTTTTCCACAATTTACAGTGCTTCTTCGTCATTTTACATAAGTGTGCATGAGTTAGTCACTCTACATACAAAGTGTCCCTAGACTGTTTCAAGCCACTGCTGTAAGAGTAAGGGTTGGCTCCATGCATAGCATTTTAACTTTGACACAACATTTCGTATAGTATTTCCCAGCCATACTGTTGAGTCTTTACAAAAGCTCATGCATTTGTCAGGAGTTTCGATTCGTTAAATTGTCCATTTGCTATAGTCAATATTTGCAGTGCATGTTTTGGGGTATAGGAAGCTTGTAAGTCCTAATATAGCGTATGACCTCAGTAGTGTCCTCTCCTCAGCCCCTACTATAGACGGACTGTGCACACATGGACCCGTGCTCAAGGCGGGCCGATAGAAATAGAATTGCTGTAGGGATTTGTCCGGCAAATGACCTGGAAAACATTGCCTGCTTGACTTGTGGGGGTAATATTTCCTGCATGTCTTAGCACTGATAGCACTAGACAACTAAGTCGACTTTAGCTGTTTGCGTTTTTGCTAGTATCTGATCTTGCTTTCAGAGTCTAGAATTGCAAACCAGCGTGTAATACATGAAGAGCAAATTCACTTCATGACGGCTCCGTTGGTGTGCCTCCAAACTGGCATTCCTTTCCCTGTCTGTGCTAACCCCCAGCCAAAACATTTAAGAAATAATTACGGGTAACTTTTATGAAAAGGAATCCGGTTTGCTGAGCATGTGTGTTGCGCGGGTGTTGGCGTGGTGTGGGGTCTTTGTTGCGGGCCAGTGTGGGGACCTGCTTCAGTGATTAATGGGGTTCCAGTAAGGAGCTCCGCAAGGCGCCGTACACAATCGGACGGCCAGACTGCAACCCCGCCAGGCTTGTCCTTCACATGAGCACAAGAGAAAGGCGGGAAGGAAAGGGCAGAGGGGGGAATGTAGCCTGGCTGTCCGCTCTCTCCTACAGCCACCATGATTTTCATTGCTTTTACAACTGGTCCCACACTATAACATACATAATATTCTGCACATGTGGGATACAAATGGTAAATGTCATTCCTTTTCATTATTTTATATTTGGGGCAAAGTAAAACTGATTAATGACCTGAAATTTTGTTCAATAATTGCTTGCATTTGTTTTTGCACTTTACAAATTTCATAAGCTTCTCAAAGCACCATACTGTTGTCATATGTCATTCACTTCCCATATTCTGTGGTGGTAAGCTGCATTTGTCGCTACTGTTGCCCAACAGCACACTGCTGGAAGTGAGGCCGCCAAACTGCGGCTTTACCTCGTCCGACCACCACCAACCAGTCACTCATGCACCCCAATCACACAGGCAAGGGTGACTATGATGCAATAACTTTATGCTGATCTTTGAATCCGTAGACAAATGCTTTAATCACCGAGTTAATGTTGCCCCTCTTCAGGTTTTGCAATAACTGTTTTCTACATAGTCATTAACAATTATGTACCATGAATATAAAAAAATAAAATCTTTTTTTTTTCATTTTTTTTATTGTTTACAGTGTCTGTTTTGGATAACAATAGATTAGCTTTTAAATATTTAAAGGTGCATTATGCAACTTTTTACGTGAACAGAAAGTTGATATTTGCGCATATATTTGGCCTTGCACCTTTACTTTCGATCATGGTGGTCTCTACTACACTCCAGCATCATTGGTTTTGTTGGTTGTCTGGCGAGAGGGTCCGTCAGCAGTGAAAACCTTCCAAACAATTGATCCTGGAGCGTCCTAGAGACCACCATGATCGAAAGTAAAGGCGCCATGCTGACTACTCATACAGCCACTGGGTCACTACGCACAAATATCAACTTTTGTTTTCCACATAAAAAGTTGCATAATGCACCTTTAAAATGCTGTTAACACAAATGTTAATTTATCAAGGCGGATACAATGATATGATACATGATTTTGTCAGATGTAGCTCAATAGCTAATTGCTCACCTTGTCTAAAGGGATTTTACCGGTGTGGACCATAGTGCAGTTACATGTTGAGTCATTTACCAATGTTCTATTTCCAGACACTGACATTACACAAACTTTCCTCATCGCCATTTACCAAAACATTAAGTACAATTAGCGTTGAATTTCTGAAATACACAGTGCTGTGTGTCTGACGAGCCTTCTCTCTCTGTCCCCAGTTCAACTCTGCTCTTGTGATGTGGGATGATCAGATAAAACCGCACAGTCTCTCTACAGATAAGTGAAGTGTGAGCTAAACACTCGGCAGATCTGAAGCTCAGACTGTGGCGTAGCCCACTGTGCGCCCCCTGCCCCCACCCCCGTGTCCCCGCGGTTTGGGTATGTGGCCTCTCTTCTCTGTGTTAAACAAGCCTTTTAAATAGGCTTTAACCTGGGCCCACCCTCAATGGGGCCTTTGTGGGAGCCGATATGTGGACAGTAGTGTTCGGTAAACACTGCTACTTGTCCCCTTCTCACATTAAGGGATCCCTCTTCTCCCTTGAGCCCTTGGTGGTTGTGTGTTAGCAGATTGGGAGGGGTGAGAGACATTTTCGGAAGAAATTGAAAGAGAAAATTGCAGTTTTTGTTATGAGAGTAAATGATGGCAAAGAATGACTAACACATAATGTTTTTGTTATTGCCCTATCTCTTAAAGGAAGACAGAATGTTCTCTTTGTAATAGGCCAATACAGTATATCCTCACCAAAACAATTGATAATGATGTGTCCACTACAACTGACTTTAAACTATAACTGCACTATTAGTCCCTCAATCCAATCAAAATAAACGGTTGCAGTTTGGAAGTGTTCTTCAGAAACAACAAAATGTTCTTTCTTTATGGGATCTTATATACAAAACCTCCTAAATCTGTATTGTAGCCGTCTACAAACATGTTCGGAAGTGCATGTAATCATTGACTTAAACAGTGAATGTTTGTGTCTTTTCTCTCAAATGTGAATGCTCCTGGACATACTGGAAGTGAGGTCTGAGTCTTTGCAATTGCATCTCTTGTCAGAAAAATTACTGTTGGAGCTTTTTTCTAAAATCGTGCAGCCACTAAAAATGATCACGGTGAGTTTCGGTATGTTTTGTGATTGGTGTGAGCCTATAATTCTTTACACCTCATTGAGCAAAGCCTTTGCCTCGGGGGGTGCTAGTGCAAATACTCGGATTTGCATTGAAGTTTTCTGCCTGATGCCTTTCCAGTCATGCAGGCTTAGGAAGGATGATGGCGACCTCACCTATTCAGTTCCTTTATTGTCACTGTAAGCAAGCAAACAACAGAAAAAGTCACACACGCTGTAATATTTCGTTGGACCACCTTTAGCTTTGATTACAGCATGCACAAATGATTCTCCAGCACATCCCAAAGACTCTCAATGGGGTGAAGATCTGGATTCTGTGTTGGCCATCCATGTGTGAAAATTATGTCTCGTGCTCCTTTCACAATGTGAGCTTGATTAACCCTGGCATTGTCGTCTTGGAACAGGCCCGTGCCATCAGGGAAGAAGAAAACCATTGATGGAATAACCTGGTCATTCCGGATGTTCAGGTCGTCAGCTGTCACATTCTTTGGGCACATAGTGTTGCAGAACCAACACCTAAAAAACAACAGCAACTCCAGATCATTAGTTAAATCCCTGGCCGTGTCAGATTTTCAGTCTGTGTGGGAATTTATCTCAAAGATATTGGAGAGGAGCAGTTTTGTTATTTTGAGTGCCTGCTATTTAACGTCGAAAGCAGACAGAGCAAGTGCTTAAGTCGCCACTATCTGTGTAATAGGCTGCCATTACAAGACTGTTAACTTTGCTTTAGGTCAACAGTTAATTAACCGCTTCAGTATAGCACCAGATTGACGAGAACTGTATTAAAAGTCCACATATAATCAAGTCAGTTTGCAGATGACTAAACTCACGCTGGCAGAGGATTTGCTGCGACAAGTCTATAGGAGACCAACTTTACCAGGCCATTCAAAAGGCTATGAAGATGTCTACGTCTGGCACCGCCCGCCCCGTAATGTCTCTATTAGTCCTGAGTCACTGTGCTCTTGTTTGGTTAACCCACGTCACTCTCGGGTGGATGCCATTATCTCTCCTCTCCCTGGATTTTTATAATTGGACCTCACTGTTGTGGACCTGGCACCTACAGTTGGCCCCTGTGCCACTGTAGCCGTGGTAACAGCAGCTTGCGGGACCCCCCTCCTGCATGCAGTAGCCGACCCCACCTGCTCCTCCCCCCCCCCCCCGGACACCCCGCCGGTCTCTCTGTTAGCCGCTGCGTATTGTCCCACATACCCCCGGTGAAAAATGCCACTCATTATAGCTGTCATGTAGTTAGTCTGAGATTTTGTTGTTTCCAGGTGAAAACATGCATGTTAAGAGACCAACATCTGAAAAAGAAAAACAAGTACAAGTTGCTGCTGCTCTGATCGACTGGTCTTGCACACATGACTGGTGCTGCTTATTTACATAAACACATGATGACTGCATTGCATAACCAGAGTAAGTTAATTTGATTCTTTGACACACCACTTGCATGGGGATATTTCTTAATCATGATCCAAGTCCATGAGTTGAACAGTTACCATAGAATAACATTGGGCAAATATTTGACAAAAGCATTTGTTGCATTGTTGCATTGCCTCAAGTGAGTTTCCCGGTAACTGTTCTGTAACCCTGTCCCGTCAAAACCTCCAGAGATGTATCAGTTTTCGACTATTCCTTGGCGTTGATTTGTTTCCCCAATAGCACCTTTGTTGACGTGCTGATATACTGTAACAGTTTGAACTTGTGAGGCAGACATTGAGCATGAAAAAAAGAGGAAGTTCTTGTTTTGTGACGGGAAACTCTGCTCTGTGTGTGATTTCCGTCTGCTTATGTCAGTGAGAGTATGACGTAGCGCAGGCATTTCCATTGAATTAAAAGGAGTGCCATCACTATCACCTGGCAATGAGCAGTAAACACTGCTGCTTTCGTTTATCCAGGTCATGGAGATTCATAGTCAGTTCTGTGGAAAGGGTATTGCCAGTCAACAATATGTTGTTATCAGAATACATTTTCAATTGTCAAAGTAGAGCGCTTACACATTACCCAACATTTTTTACATTTACAATCGGTGACAGTCACTTGACAGTCATTATGTTGAATTTTTAGGTAAACCACCTTTAGTCAAGAATAACCCCCAACAGATTTTTTGTCTGTTTGACCAAATATGAGGAAGAGTGGCAACAATACAACTGCATACAACTGGTATGTCCCTGGGAAACTCCTCCAGTTTTTACTCCAGTAACAGGGCAGCCTGTCAAGTGACGGTGTTGAGATTTGTTAGCTATTGCATATGACGAAATTCAGATCTGCATCATCTAATTTTTATAAAACATCTTTCAAAAAAACTTTTTTTTTATCTATAGGGGACTAGAGTATTTTGTACATTTTAAAGTTTTATTGTTTTTTCAGTCAATCAATGAATCAATCAAGCTTTATTAAGGACACAGAATCCTGGTCCATAGTATTAAAAGAAATAACAGAAGAGTTATGCTAATAAAAGTAAGAGAAAGTTACATCATCATTATTTACACATATAGGCAGGAGCGCCAGTGCTTCCAAATTCGTGAAGTAAACCTGACCAAGCTTTTCCTGGCCAGACCAAAGCTTGTATAAACAGTTAGACAGACCACATACATGTTTAGATACAATGCCTTATGCCAGCTGCACAAGATCTTATTCCACAATTAGCAAACATCGCACTCGCATGCTGTGCCTTGGTACTTTCAACAGCATTCTCAAGGAATCATTGTATGCCACTGTCAGGGCCTGCATGCTCTTCTTTTTCTCTGACCTTTCAGTTATTTTTATGTAGCCTATTATTATGTGTATTTGCTGTGGTCTATTATATATTCATCTGTTGTCACTTTGAATTTCAGTTATTGTTCAAAAGGTGCTTCATAAATAATGTTTATTATCATAATCCTAATGATCAATCCATTACTTTTTATTACCTTGTCTCCTATTTTCCCACGATTGCTTTGTTGCTACAATCACTTCATGAGATCTAAACAATTACTGGCATTACAATTACACACATAGAGTCTGTATATACAAAGTGTGTGTTATGTGTTATCAGATTTCCATCTATGTCGGAGTGACTTGCAGCAGCGTTTCCTGTGCAGTCCTCTTCTATGAAAGCACGTGTATCGCATGTAAACACTTGAGTCAGGAAGTGCTGCAGTCAGGGGGAAAAAAATGAGCTGATCAGGGCTTTTTTCTTTTTTTTTTTTCCTGTCTGGCCCTAAACACAGCTAATAACCCTGTGTGCTCTACTCCATAACATCTTATTCCAACTGTTATGTCGCCGTAAAGCACGCGTTGCCAGCTATTGATTTCAGTGCGGTGCGGGGAGCCATCAGAAGCAGTAAATTCTTGAGGGAGAGTGTCCCAGCAGCACCTCTGCCTGTGTGCCGACCGGAGTTTCACGGCTATTGAGGGGAGTGTGATGGCAGCTTAGAGGTGCACAATGATCCGTCTCAGGATGAGCGGTGATGAAGTGGCCCGCGCCAAGGCCAATTGCAGGGTCCGCTGCAGAAGTACAGGTTTTTGCTCAGTCATTTGAATGGTCTAATACGGGCTGCTCTCGGTAATGCCAGTGTCACTCGCCATTAACCCCCGAGAGTATCGGATCCCGCTTTCCAGTGACGTCTGTAAACATCATCGAAAGGCAGATGCATACGGAACAGACTGGTCTCTCACCCCGAATCACTGCCATAACAGATTCAGCCTATTAATATTCGGAGGTGCCACTGCCATCTGTCTCCTGTCAGGCTTTCATAACCTGGACTCGCCAAATATGTCCTCACTCCCGAAGAGGAGCTTTTCGTATTAAACGCGCGCTATAAATCACTATGAACAGCAGAAACTAACAATCAATAGAGGTGTCTTATCTTTTCAACCTTTAGTCACATACCTTTTTTACTGCTATGGGATGTCATAGTGAGACATTTTGACCGTAGAAGACGTGCTCTCTGGGATTTCAACGCCCTTTGTGTTAAATCCGCAAAGCCAAATGTCGGCATTTGTCGATTATTTGCATGCCCTCGATTCTCTCCACATAAAAAGGAATGATGAAAACAGTCTGTAGATAAACGTATGGCATGCTGATTTCAGGACATTTATAGCCTATAACTTCGGCCTTAGTGACATTAAAAGAGGTTTAGAGTCCACTAGATGCATTCTTGGCCCCACAAAAAGCTGAAAACGTAAAGGTGCATTATGCAACTTTTTATGCAGAAAAGAAAGTTGATATTTGTGCGTATTTGACCTTGTAGTGACGACTGTATGAGTGGTCAGCAGGGCACCTTTACTTTCCATCAAAGTGGTCTCTCCAACACTCCAAGATCAACTGTTTTGTAGGTTTTCTGGTGAGAGGTTCCGTCAGCAGTGAAAATTTCCAAGCAATTGGTCCTGGAGCGTTGTAGAGACCACCGTGATGAAAGGTAAAGGTTCCATGCTGACGACTCATACAGCCACTGGGTCACTACAAGGCACAAATATCAAGTTGTTTTTTGCATTAAAAAGTTGCATAATGCACCTTTAACATTTAACTCAGATGCCTTTTACACACTTGATTAGTCCTATTACTATCTAAAGTGAAATCTCAAAAGGTCGGTACATTCAGTATATTATTTCCACCAGGCTTTGACACACTGCCGAGAACATCTTGATTACTCATAATTTGCAGTGTTTGCTTGCTAATGCTAACGGCTACTGGAAAAAGACATGAAACTGAAAGGTTTACTGGAGTAGCCAGTAAACAGCCCTCCCACATTAGTATCAAATGCAGTTTCTACCTATTTATTTCTATGTTTTTGACAATTCAAAAGATCGAATTTTTGTTTTGTTTGTCCAAGTTTTTGGCCTTGTTGAGAATAGCAGACTTGTCTTAAAGCTACGGCGGTAAAATTCTACCTAAAAAATAAAATTTAAGACAAGAATTTATTTTATGACAGATGCTTTCATCTTTGAAAACTCCCTCATAAATGTACAAACGAACATGTAATTTTGCTGTGAGCTGCTCAGTTCTCCTAAGACATGACAATAACTTTACAGGTAATGGGTACGTCTCCAGCTCGTCTCCATGGAGATGTTGACTAAAGGCAGCAGAATTTGAGATTTAAATAGGTGATGTCCTCATACATATTCTTTCATTACGCACTGCAAAAATAGCATTTTCTTTGTCAATCTGGTCATTAAGAGTTTTGTACTGATGGCATAGTACAGTACTATGTATAGTCCAAAATGTTACGCAGTGTGCCTTTAAGTTTGTGAATGTGATTAGGAATATTCTCATTCCTTATGAACTAAACATACTGTGCTATAAAAATAAATTGAGTCTGAATAGCCGGGCAGTTATGAGAGCCGCATAAACCTTAACATCCTCAACTATCGACTGCGTATCAGTTACATTATTCAGTGTAATTTCCATAAAATCAATGCCAAATCCACTTCAGCTATCTCACTGCCAAAGCTGAAAGAAAACGCTGAAACAAATGCAACGGCTTTCAAATAACCAAGCAGATACCTAAACTACAAGTGCATTGATCCTCTACTAAACCAACTGCTTGCCATTGAAGGACATGATTATAAGCTACAAGGCTGCTTTTATATTTAGAGTGAGAGATTCTTAGTGCGCTCTAATCTTCTATTAGTCTATAGTCTAATCAATAATATCATGTCAAAGGGAAGTCTATAACACAACAGGGCTATGAATAAACAAGAGTCCAAACGTCCTAGGAGAGACAATCCAGAAAGCATTAGTCAGGCAGCTGTGGGACGCTGCCAAGTAAACAAAGTACGAACTGGCAGCATTTCTTACCCTTAAAGCCAAAGACACACAGCACCGAGCAGCTCTTACTGTACATTGTAAGCAGACAGGCCGTCGGAAAACACTGCTCAATTGTTGCAGCGAAAAAAGGCGCACCGAAAATGTCCCGTCCCTCTCTTGTAAGCGGCAACAAAGGAAACCCAAGTTGTTGAGTTTATGAATCGCGCCTGTCTCGGAGATGAGCAGTGACACTTATGAATAGATCAAAAACTAAAGGGAGGAGATTATGCACAATGCAGCAACAATGGCTTTTTATGTAGCGGGTAAAGTCTTGGAAAGTATAGCATCTCCCTTGTACAGTAAGCTGGAAGGGGGAACATTTTACGGCAAAAAAAAAAAGGTGACCTCTCCCTTAATGGGCAGCTGATGATGTCATATCACTAGTACACACAGATTCTTTAGTCTCCAAGTAAACCGGCTCTTGCACGCTGATTGGCTGTGGGGCTCAGATGGGGGGAGGTGTGCGTATGTGTGTGTGTTTTTTTTCCTCTTTTCCCTTCTGCTTCTGGATTAATCCCTGCGCCCAGTGAGCTCATCCCAGCCTTGTCTTTTTGCATACTCTCACTCAAAACAATAATTATCCTCCCCAGGGCTTTCTAAAGGTGCACTTTGGTCACTTTACGGTCAGTATTATTCACTTCAAACAGACACAAATAAATACATATGATATAAGCATTACGGGTGTTTTTTGTTAGTGAAAATGGCCTGAAAACACGAGGAAGCACTTATGATGGATGGAGAGTGAAACGTTGGCTTTACAAAACATGATCAGGATATACACAGTAACTTTATAGTGTGGTCAAAAGCTCAAAAATAGTTCAGTGATGTATGCGGCTAATGGCACAAACCAAAGGCTACATTTCTCCAGTCATCCCTTTATTATCACACCCATAAATTATCTGCTTTAACCCCGGCCGGTTTCAGAATCGCGTTGAGGACCTTGCATCCCCATGCGCCGGCGTTGTCTGCCCTGTGATGAAGTGCGCGCTGCACCGGTTGCCCTCTGCAGTGAAACACAATGCCGTGTCTGGGGCTACAGGTGACCAGCTGTCTGCCTGTGTTCCTCTCCTCTGGGACAGCTGCAGCCATCAATCACCCCCACTCCCCCTCTGCACCCCCGCCATCCCACATCCCCAGTAATGTGATGTTCATGACCGAATCAGATCATTTTCTATTTTTATTAGAGCTGCTGCACAATAGAGTTCGGGGTGGAATGTTATAAACTGAGCGTGACCCTGGAAAGCCGCCATGTAAGGGCTACCACACATAGGCTAACATAAGCTAAAAACTATATTAAAAAAGAAGAGTAAAAAGCTGTGGGACATGTCTGCTGCAGAGTTACTCCTGGTAAATATACAGCTAACACACTGCGTGTCGCATGCTTTAATGTGAACAAGGTATTTAACATTATAAAATCACCATTAGTTTATTATTATGGAAAGCACTGGGAAGCCTTAAAATCCCAGCTTATTGTGTATAAAAACGGCTAACTATGTAATTTAAACCTCTTCAAACATGTTTTGAACTATTTGAAATAGTTCAGCAGCTCATATTTCAGTCATCCCTGAAGTACCACTGCATCGCTCAATCTTGATTTAAAAATGTATTTTGTAAACATACTCGCAGTTTAGATATTTTGTTATTCGCAGCACTGACCATAATTCAGAGCATGAGAGCAAAGAAGGCAACACACGTGAAATATGTTTGCAACTTTCTCCAGCATTAGTCCTCGGATAGATAGAATTGATTGATCGGGTTTCTGGGGGGGGGGGAAACAAAACGTCTCTTTGGAATGAGAGGATCCCACATATTCAATCAATCAATCTCATCACTGCACACTGCTGCGCCCTTCTCCTTTGGGCTACACTTCAGCGTCCACTAACACCAACATTTCTCTTTGGACTTTATTTTAGGCCCCCCTGGAGAAGGACAGTAAATCACCAGCCAACACTTTGACACTGCCAATGCTCCTTTGAATCACGGGGGCTTATTTACGTCGTCAGCTTTGTCAACAGTAGTCACCTTAGCTGGTTTGTCTGCTCTTGTTTCAGGACCATATGATCAAATTACTATAATGTCTGGAAAATTAAACAACCCAGTACAGATGTCATTTATGCCTTATGTAGACCAGTTCCAGCTGTGAAAGGAATATATCTTTTATTTCAACTTTCTTTATATGAGATCATTTGCATATGTGTCTCTTTGCAGTCATTTTCAAATAAGTAAACGCATTCCTTATTCAAATGTCCCATCCTCTGCAACAACGAATACCAAATGCATTCTCCAACACTGCAGACGCAAAATGGTTGAAATGGTTCAAATCTTAAACGCTGACATCGACTGAAATGTTTCCGAAGCGAAACTAAACAGCCCTTTTGTAGTCACCTTAGTTTTATGACATCTGTAATGGCCATAAATTGACACATTGTTGGGCCACTCCGACGCCGCACGTGCATGTCACAGAGCTTTTTCTCTCCCCGCAGATGGAAGGCATTGAAGCCCATTATTGTTGCTCTTGGAGGGGCGTCTTCCACCGTGAACTCTCTGACACACTTTTAAAGAGAGTGGCCCTAATGTATTCAGACCCGATTCAGCGGCATCGTTCGCGGGGCGCTGCAGCCACCATCCCCCCATCCCATGCACATGCATATACTCCCAACTCCCATTCGGAGAAGTGTGTTTGGTTTGGTGGAACTTTTCCCCGCGCTTTACCAAAATGTTTTTGGTGAACGACCGGGTGGGGTGGGGTGGGGGACTTCAAAGTATGGCAGAAATGTGACAAAACTAGACATCCAGTGTAAATTTCCTCCACTATGTTTAGTCTTAGTTTTTGCCAACATAGTGATTTTGGTGACTAAAACAAAGAACCACAATAGTAATTAAAGGCCCTGTACCCATTTTTCTGCGTGTTTACAAACAATGAAAAGGAGCGCGTAAAGTTTAAATTGTTGGTTGTGGAACTTATTCCTCGCATTACAATTACAATGATTGTCAGTAAAATCACTATTTGATTTAAACACTAGACCGGGAACATAAATCAGCTAGTTTATAAAAGCTCTACATTTTATATGAGGTCTTATGACGGCCAGATTTTCGCTCTTGCATAATTTGAGTTGGACCTGCGCGGCTGATCTGCTGTTTGCCAACACATCGACTATAATTAGACTCTGAAGCTAAAACCGCAGCAGCAGCAGCAGCCGTGGAGGCAGCGCTGTCTCCGGGTTCTTGTGGAACTTGTCAAACAGAGGGCTAATTGTTAATGTCGGGGGATTGTTACGTGTGTCGTAGTGAAGAGAAGCAGAATTCCTGGGTAATAGCTGTGACCGGGGCCTGTCATGTGACTTCCCCGCGCCCCAGTGGATGGTTCGTTGTTGTTGTTGTTAAAAAAATAAAACTTTTAGCAGGACGACGTGGGAAGCTAATTGGGTACAGTGTGTCTGGACACAGTGAGTCCCAGTGACTATCTAACGACGCATTAGCGCGACGCACGGCTTTTGGAAAGCACACCTTGTAAACACTGTCACCCAGGCAGTGCCATTACACAAACATACGGCGCTGATAAGAGCATTATTGATTTTGCGTGCACCACAATGAACTTTAAGGTGCACTTTATTCCCAGTGGCATAATTTCATTCAGACAGAACCTGTATTTATTCAATATTCTCTGCAAGGTGTCTGAATATCTTTTCGTGTCTGTGTGTATGCAAAGATCAAGGACATTGTATTAACTGCTTTTTATGTTGCTGACCTAGGTTAGTTTTAATTAAAATGTTGATGTGCTGCACAAAGTTAGCTGTTGCTGGTAATGTCTGTGTATTACAAATGCCGTGATATTTTGGCTTACAAGACTAAGCTGTATACTGTATGTATGAAAACCTATACCAGTATACATACCATGTACAGTATCTTTTACAAAGTCAGTTGAGGATTTCATAATGTAATGTAGTGTAGAGTAAATAACAAATCTTATAGGCATTTAGGTTTAACTGCATAAAACAGACTACATACGTGGATTATGTTACATCATCATTATTGTCTTTAAGTATGCAGTAGCCAATTTGTCATTGTTTTTACTTCAAAAATTAGCCCAGCACAATTTTAGAAAAATATCTGGGATTTTTCTGACATTGTGTTATTAATCGAGATTCATATCACTGTGCACATTTTAAACACGTCCCGGAGCATCAACATTTGAGAGAAATATGAACTGCTAAACTAATACCAAAGAACCACAAGCAGCCTGTTTGTAGAAAACACAGAGTTAGCCTAATAATTACATCCCATAGAGACTATTTAGTTAGTTGTAAAGATTTGCTAATTGCAGCCGTTCAATCGTGCAATTTGCGAGTGGTTGTGTGGCCTCACTTGTGCAGCTCTCCATATTTATCTGTGATCCTTATTCACACAAAGAGCACACTGGTTCCTCCTGTAGCTGCATTGTGGGTTTCTGACTTAGTCCAACTCGGGTTTTGTTGGTTCATGTCTAGAGGCGCTGAAGGAAATAAATACCCAGGTCATATTTTTTTTTGGCTAATCTGACAGGCAATTCCAAATACATTGACAAATTGATGATATCTTGGGAACAAAGAGAGGGCTGTTATGTGGTCATGAGAAAGCTGTAATGGGGCTGTATCTGCAGTCATTATGGGCTCAGTGTGCTAGCATTGGCGCAGTCTTAAATGGACCCCTCAGGCCAAACACTGTGGTGAGAGAGACCCCCTCCTCTCTCAGCGTGGGACAATTAGCAGGGCCGTGCGTACTCAGCTTTAAGAGACCTCTCCCCAAATATGCAAGCCCAGCACCTGTATTGACACTGGCAGGCTGGAGTTTAGGTCCGACTGCGGCCACATGCAGCTCCACTGGTAAATACGGGGAAAGGGTGTGACTGGGGTTACGTCACGCATTCCAATACACTTCGGTCAGATTCTAATGTCTTCACGAGTGTCTTGATCATTTTTACCCGCACAATTGGCGATGGGTTTAAAACATAGGCACACAGGCTTAAGAAGGTAATGGTTTGATGATCCCAAAAACAATGATAGTAGCCAAGCTTTTACGGTGAGAGCAAGGCAAGCCTTCGAATTGTACAGGAGAATTGTAGTGAAAGATAACCTGCGTGACTAAGAATTTCGACCAACTGTTATCAGTGGTTATTATTAACATCCAAGCTATTTACTGTTGTCGCACTAATGGCCTTCACCTCAGCAAACACGGGCCTAAAAAAACCGGAAAGCCAGAAAAACCACTGATATCTGCCGGCAGGTTTCAGCCCAGACTAGACACGACTGGTCTATTTGCTGAGCTCACACTTTGGTAGGAGATAAAAGGGATGAGAGAACAGGTTTTTTTTTTTTTTATTCTTTTGTTACCAAGAGGAGAAACTGAAAGTGAACACTTAAAGATTGGCGTTTGTAATACAGGATAGGATTTGCATAGTCGGTATCTGCTTGATTAGGTAGTCTTAATGTGCCATGTGGAGAGGACAATATACAGGCTTAAAAATGAATAGGCTATTCATGTTAGTCTGAAACTAACATCCTCAATGACATTACAAGACCATATTAAGCCATTTAGGAAACCACGCCCTTTCTGTAACATGAAGTCAATCTTGTCAAATTCCCATTGATTGTTGCTTCCCATGAATTTAGTAAAGTTCAGGAGTTGGGGAGAGAGCTTAGTCAGGTCTTTAACTGGAAGCCTTATCACACACTCGGTTCAGTTGTCACGCCACCTGGACTTGCCAGACACTCAGCTGCTTAAAATGTAAATGATAAGATAAGCTTGTCATTAATTTGAATAAAACAGGCTCTAAAGAAGCATCCGCCTATCTGATTGGCTGGCTGTAAATTAAAATAATAAATAAATAACATTCCCACAGCGGCCACCAGAGCAAATATATGTTGGATAATGACTTTGTCTCTTTAAAATCACACTTTACTCTGATTACGATGACATGACTAGTGGCAGATATTTGGTCGTGCAGGTACTACAGTAACAGAGGAGGAGAAGGGGCAGGAAGCGGCGTGGGCAGTCTCCTTGTGTCACCGCCTGCGTCAGACACAGACGCCAGGAGGGAGTTTTCCACTGACGAAAAGGCTGCGCTTCTCGGTAGACTGCCACAGACAAGGGAAGCGCTTCAGCTGCTGCGGAGCTCCGTGCGGCACACAGGCACTCAGACAATAGCGGTGGAGCCGTGTATGCGGACGACAAGAGCGTTACAGCCGGACACTTTTGGATTACTGCCCCCTTATCCCGTCGGCTGTGCGTCGGACGAGATTTGGTCACTAATGGTGAAAGGATATTTCAATTGGTGGTGAGTACTACAACACAACGGAGAGTTCGCGCTTGGCTTATCGAACGGCAGCGTAATGTCTGAGCTTAACCTCGGCAAAGACGGGAGAAAATAGTTTGTTGTGGGTCATTTAAATGTACCGGTGAGTTGGTTACGCGATGTATTAAACAGTTCACTTTGGAAATTGTAAAACAAGCTGTAGCGAGTTTTCGGAGATTCCAACCTGCTTCAATCATGAATTGATTGACCTGCCACTGATTGTTCTCTATGTGTTTTTTAGATTAACTTTTACTAGACCTTATAAATGAAGTGTGGCACTTTTTTCCGCTGTCGTTGCATTTAAGCAAACTGTTTACGAGGTTGTCTTTGTGTTTTGTGGAGCAGTGAGTGGAGTTGTTCACCACCACCACGGCGGTGCTGGTGCGCCTCTTGTAACTAGAGCGACTCCTGAAGGCACTACATTTGAGTACAGCTGATAGCAGCGCTGTCAGTACAATTAGCATTAATCACGAAGAATGATCAGGTCAACAGGGAAACACCATCGACGGCACTGTGGTCAACAGGGCGCGCGTGCTGTGAGTTTTACGCATGATTTACTCTGTTTTATTTGGCGCTCGTTGGAATTTGGCCAGGTGCTATCGGTAAAGTAGAGTGTTCATTGTTTGAACAGATGTCTTTGGTTTCAACATATTATTGTTTGTCATGTTTTACGCATGGACAAAGTTGATGCGTTGAGAGGAGCGTGTTTAGAGCGTGTCTCTCAGATCGTGACCCGTCACTAAAGTGTTTATTCTGGAGGTAGCCTGCCTATATTACACAAGCTCACTGTGTGATCAGTGGAGCCGCTGGCTGAGTCAATGAAATCGTCTCTAGCGCGACCTCACCCGGATCATTTCTGGAACTATGTTTTCTGGAACTAGGCTACAGTACAGAGCTGATCCTTTGTTCACACACACAGCTCTTGCATCTGAATTTTTCACTTCTCAGAAAGGGTTTCCTCTGAGTATTGACTATGCTGTTCCTTTTATCAATTGCATACAGATTTTAAGTAAGATATTAAATAAGTAAGATTTCCTTTTTAATTATTCTGACTCCATACTTAGACTAATTATTTTTTGCTCACAATGACAGAAAGTGCCTTTGCCTCCCGAATGTTTTGTCACATGTTCCTGTGCTCAGTAAACCTTGTGGTGCCTTCAGCTGTCAAAACTGGAATCCATAATATGAATGGCCACTTCCTGCTCTCTTACCCCCCCCCCACTCCCCCACTCCCCATCCTCTCTTACTCCCTCCCCTCACATGAGCTGGTGTGTCCTCAGCTGAGAGGACAGGATGGGTTCAAGCAAGGTACTCCCTTATATTTCAGTCACGCAAAAATGGATGGCCCCATCGCTTTTGTGCTGGGGGGAAGTAATGTCTGCGCAGGCTAGTTCTGGAGGGCTTGTACCACCATCTGTTTTGTCCTCTCCCAGAATGCCGTGCAGCTAGTCTCTCAGACTGGAGCGTGACCCTTGAACTCACTGCAACCTCCGCCCTTCCTCCACACGGAACGGGACAGCATTTTTTGGCTCCATCAAGGAAATTTAAGATGTTTTGATTCAGTCTGTTTGAAAGAAGTGAACACAGAGTGGGAATGCTTTGAAGTCTTTTTAAGATGAATATGCACATAACCATCGATGGATTATTGAGGTTCGTGGTGGATAGCAGTTGATTGACAGCTCAGGGCATGTGAGGTGCACTCGCAGGCTAATGCGCTGTCAGGTGCGGCTGGGAGAGGTAGCCTTTGCTTGCTTTGGGCAGCCTAATAGGACCAGGACTGTCCAGTGGTTTGCAGAAGGCAGCACATCTGGGTTAGATAGAGCCTGTGTTCTTCTCCCACTATATTCCACCCCGGAGCCGCTGCCAAGAGAGAATTCCTGTGGCCTGGAGACATGACATTATTTATTTGTTTTGTACAATCCTCCCTGCTCCTTCCCACTACCTCTCCTTTTCAGAATCGCGGCGCAAATCAGAGGAACAGAATGTTTTCTTTTTTTTGTGGCACAGTGGCAGCGAGCCCTGAGAAGCCCCAGTAGTGAGAAGAACAACAGGCTCTCAGACACAGGCAGGCGCTGGCAGCTTCGGTCCAGCAGGCGGAGCTCGACTGAGGAACAGCTGACTCCTGATCTGCCCTCAGCTGGACTATCTGATTCTTTTCGTTTTGGATGGCTTTGTTTGGAGTTAATAGGTTGGACTCTGCACAAAATAACACAGGGGGGGGGGGGGAACATGACAGCAAGTTACTATACAGAATGGTCACATGGAAGTTAAAAGTTCTAAATGAAAAGATGTTTGGTTTTAAAGGACTTTATTAAGGTTGCCCAGGTTCCTGACATGACTTGGCCTTGCAGTGACGGGGCTGTGAAAACGAGAGGTGCGTTACCTTTTGGAGCAGCCCGCGGTGAAGGGGGGGGGCAGGTTGAGGAGGGAGGGTGCAGTTCACGTGCGCGCTCAGCCATGCTCGCGCGCACTCCTGAGGAACTCCCGGGCTCATCATTATCACATTTACGAGCACTCCACTCAGGCAGCCAGTCGCGACGCAGCCCCTTTGTCACCGTGCCATGTAAATGCTCCCAGCTGGCTAAGATTAGTGCAACTTGTGGCTCCCCACGCACGCCGTTATTAGCCGCAGGGGGGGGGGCCGGACAGTGAGGGCGGCAAGGTGGACAAGAAAAGAGTGAGTGGTGACTTGGCAGGTCTGGAGTGTGGCTGGTACTTTGACCATGTCTGCAATTCTACTTGTAATTTGTGGCATTTTAAAGCCTAAATTAATCAGTTAGGACAGGGCCTCTACTCTACTTTATAATCCCCCATTCATGAGCTACCTTCACTTATGCTTTGGGAATACTTGAGTAACTATGGGACTTAGGCAGAGTATACATAATCCGCAGAATGAACAGTGTAACAGAATGCGAATGGCTTTTCTCTCTAAAACAACAGAAGTTTAAACAAAGGCTGTTTCTCGGCCGCTGATGAGTATCCTAAATGTGTAGTCGATGAAGGGACATTCTAAACTCTAATGAAGTCAAACGTTGGACTCGCTCCCTCTCCTGGCCCTTAATCTGATGGCTTAATGAGGACTCGAAGAGCTGTCTCCGATCAAACACAAATGAATCGAGAGATCGCGCTGCCACATTAGCAGCCTGTAGCCGCATGTATCAAGTTAATCTCATTTCGGCGACATAGTTCTACGTCTGACTTGATCCGTTGCGGCGCTTGTGGTGACAAATCTCTCGCCGTCGGTGATTTATCTTCGCGACATCGCTGACAACTGGCTGGGGAGCACCTCCGCGGATGCGTCCCTTTATCTGGCTGCCTGTGTCGCACGCTTGACGGAATGACGGCGATGCATAATTTAGCGCGTGTTTAAAAACATGCCAGCGCTGTCCATGCAGGGCCCCACTGTTCTTCAATAGTTCCCGCTTTCATCTTGTCCTTCTCCACACTTCTACAAATGAGTCTCCATTTGTCTTTCTACCTGCACCCGGGTCTAGCGCGCCTTGCTGCTCCCTGACCTTGAGTAAATAATATTTCATTAGTTTGTCATCTGCTTTTGACCCATGCTTCTGTGCTGCTGGGGCATTACCAAGCTGGAGGTTTTGCCCTATTGTGAACGTTTTGGGTCGACGTGACACAGGGAGAACAGTCAAACCACCACCACACGGTTGAGTGGGTCGAGTCTTCCGTCTCCTTCCCCCCCCCCCCCGCTGCACCTCTCGCCAGTGAGTGATCGCTGAATCGTCAGTCCCGCGCACCTCACCTCGCTGCTCCGCGGGCCCCCGTTTCCGTGGGGATGCGCAGCGGCTGAGCACCTCCCAGATTGACTACAAGCCGTCCCCATGCCAGGATTAACCTCTCGCCATTGTTTCTGCCCGTTGAACAGGATTAACAAATCAATGTGTCAGGTAGACTGCAGTCAAGAGACAATGACCCACTTCTGACACCGCTGCTGCCACCCCACCCTGCCCTCCCCATCTCTCTCTCCCCTCTCCCCTCTCTCCCCCTTCTGCCTCACTGCAGCTTTTAATTAAAAAGACTTTGCTTAGCTGGCTCTATGTACTCCCCGAGGAAGTGCTCACAGCTTTGTTTTCCCTTTTTTTTTTTTTTTTTTTTTTACATTGGATTAAGGGCGGGAGTCATGGCAGGAATGTAAGGTGTACCCATGTGCACATTCAACAACACACGTGGCTAACAAATCCGACAGATGCTGCGCCCAGGTGTTGCTCAAAAAAAAAAAATCAAAGCACAACAAGATAATCCGGATATGTAAAAAAGCAATTTGGAGATTATTCGACGCTCCGATGAATCCGCTTTTGGGCCCGGCCACACAACGCCAAAAGCGGAGGGAGGGCCCATACCCCTGTAATGTTTGTTTGCTATGATGCGGCTGACCTCTCGCAAGGTGATTCATTCATCATATGGCGTCCCTACCACGGTGGGGGGGGAAAGCAATATCTGCAGCGGTAACGGTAACCTCCTCCAATGTAGTACGTGTGCGCAGAATTATACCCACACGGTGTCAGCCGCTGCCCTTGAATCCTCCCTACTTCTTCATCCCCGTCAGGTGGAGAGCAGCTTTTGCATAATTGCTCAGGTTGGCTGCAGGAAGTGACCCCGTCCCCCCCGGTACCTGCAGCCCCTCTTCTTTACCAACGTCTGCTGACATTGCATAACGCGCTGATAAGACAAACCGTGCATATAAATCCTGCAAGTTGCTCCCGAAGTCATTGGGCCATGGCACCGTCTGCGCAGCGCTTTCTGTTTTGTCCGTGCCCGTACCATGTTTTTGCTCCGCGAGTTAATTTCAGTCCAATCCAAAGCGCTCTCTAATTATCCAGCCCTTGAAAAGAAGAGAATAACCCAGAATGTTTCAACTGTTCGCGACATGCCTTATCATTTCACAGGTGTTGACAGAGCAAATATTTGGACAAACGCGGGCTAAAAATAATGTGGGGGGAAAAAAGTAGCACGCCGTAGCCCACGCCGCCGCAGCTGCAAGTGATTTTGGGCCCGCGGATGTGTAGGCAGTAAACAGTCTGATGGTGAAATGATCTCTTTATGGGCAAAGTAAAAGCTGCACCGACTTTCCCCGCTGCACATCATTGTAAAGGGAGTGTCTGAGCTGGACCCGAGCCCAGCTGTGGCTTCCTCCTTTTTGGCCTGCTATCCTTTTTCCTTCCTTTCTCAGTCCACCGCCTTCTCAGGCAAACAAGGATCATATCGTCTGCTTCTTGTTGAAGATATTAACAAGAAGCATGTGGACAAGTCATAGTGGGTCCAGGAAGTGGTATCATCCTAAAGGAATGGAGTGTGAATACTTGCATCTGAAAAAGTTTTCTCTTATTAAGAAACATGAACAATTTCTGGGGGTCATTTTGATATGATTTTAGTACCTGTTTGGTAATGAAAATGAGTCTGAAAGCTCTCTGAACCGTCTGTATCTTTCATGGCGATCTTTGTTGCTTTTATTCCCTGGAACAAGCCCAGTTGATTCGTTTTGGGGGGGAAAATAATTCATGAGCCGTAATGAAGTTTGAAGATCCGAGGCGGGCTTTAACTGCCCGATTGTCTGCTTTCTTCCCGTCTCCCTCTGTCTGTCGCTCACTCGATTGATTGTTCATATCGCTGAGGCAGCAGCCGGCTCTCGTGGGAGCTCTGGCAGAATGCGTGCGGACAGGAGCTGCATAGGAAAAAAGCATCTCGGCTATGCACCGCCGCTGTTGTACATATTTACTCGCGGGGCATTTTAACATGGGACACGCACGACCCTTAATGGCGCTGTAGGGCGACGGTACTCGGCCACAGCTCTACCTGGCGCGCCGCTAATCAATGCCTTTGCTGAGCTTGATGGGATTTGCAGGAGGGGCGGGTGCAGTAATTGTTGACTTGTGCGAATAGGGGCTGATTGATCGCTTCCTGTGCCTTTGAGTGCAGACGGAACGTGTATCGTCTTGGATTGAACGGGTCAAATGAAAGGTTGCCTGTTGAAAATGTTGATTTTTTAAAACACAAGTGTCTTTTCTTAATCAGACCATCACATTCAAACACTAAAGCCGATCTCAGGGCCACACCTTTCTTAAAGGGGGGGTATTATGCTTTTTTCAATCACATAGCACCAGTCTATAGCATACTACAATATGGATAACCTTCTGTTGGTCTGTATATGCAGTAAATTAAAATAACTGCCTTGAATAAAATTGCTCTCTCAAAATGGCTGTACTGAACGTCTTGAAATAGGCCTCTGTCTCTTTAAGAAGCTTTCCGACACGCCCCCTTCAGCACACTGCTGTGGCATCTAAACAACACTACTGTGCGGGGAGGGGCTCTGCTGAGCTGAGGAGCAGTGGTTGGTGGCTTGGTTGGTGACAAAGGTCCAGAGGCGTCTCCAGGAGTGGGGGCGTTCCTAGGAGGACTGAGGCATAGCTACACCTAAAATGGCTGCCGTCTAAGTTTTTACTGATTACTCAAAAATATGTGAATGAGCCAAGGCAACACTCCAGGCATGTGTTTAATGAGGGAATGATATATAAAGCTTGAAAAAGTCGATTTTACACAATACCCCCCTTTAAATATGGATAAATCATGTTCCTCGCACACACACAGGATTTGATTGGCTGTTATTGTAAAAAAAGTTTCCTCACATAATAACTATAGTGTGTAAAATCTGTCAAATTGCATCCAGTGACGCGTGACCCGTCTTGCTAATCGCCCGTTTGCCTCTCCTCTCGCAGATTCTCCACACCGACGCCATGACTGGGCTTCTGAAGAGGAAGTTCGAGGCGGTGGACGAGGACCCGTGCTACTCGTCTGCCTCCCCTCCTCTCTCTCCTCCTCGGCCTGCTCCGGCTGGGACTCGGAGGGGGAGAGCTGCTACTCAGACACCCTGGATTCCACTCCCAGCAACCCCAGCTCCCCAGCAACCCATTTCAACAGTGAGTGTGCCCCTCCCGCCCCCTTTTTTTTCCCCCCTGCATCCACAATAGATCACACATGGGGCCCTTTAACCGGCTTCACCCCGTCGCCCCGGTCTTTACTCGCTCCGCGGAAGGGCTTTCGATAACAAACTTATAATGAATACGGGAGCGAGGTTAAGGAATTTAAGCAGCTGGCAGCTCATCAAGCACTTCACCCAAATGATTTCAGACTTCTGCAATGAATACCTGCTTTGATGTCATGCCCCAGAGCTGCTAAACGGTTAATTGTATTACACAGCAGCTGCTCCTCACCTTGCCTCTTGTTTCCTCGCTTCCTTCTCAGGCACACTTTCGCCTTGCCCTTTAGGGACCCTCGATCCAAGCCACTCCTTGACTCCTTGACAGTCAGCTTGTGTGTCTGTCGGGTCTTCGGAGAACACTCACAGGTGAAAGGGTCGGATCATGAGGGAGCAGGGTAAACAGCGGTGAGGTTCCCAGGATGGCAGGGCGTGCGGCCAGCTGGAGGAGAAGTGTGGCCGGATGCCAAAGCTGGGGAACACAACAGCGCCTTGTCTGAAAAAGCCCGGGCTCGCACCCAACACAGGTGCGGAAAGAGGGCCGGGTTGGACAGTGGGGGGGGCACGGGGGGGAAGAAAGCGTTCTGATTTTTGCGCACTCCATAATCCGCCGCTTGTGTTTGGACAGAACGCGACTTGGCATTGTAAATAGGGGGGGGGAAACAGCCACATCTCATCCCTTATTGGGGGCAGCCGGGCAGGTACTATTTGTCTCCCGCGCCTGTCATTAGCCTCAGTGGATTTGATTGATGTTTGCTGAAGGTGGCAGTTTGCGTAGTATTAGAACCCGGTGTTGACGGGAAAACAGAGCGCTGCTTTTGTGCTGGGCTCTCAGCTGTATTAAAGGTAAAAGACTGTGGAGATTAGTTTTAGAGATGAAACCATTCCGGGTGTGTCACAGACGGTGAAGCCAGAAAACACGGGGAAATAAATGAAATGTCCGAAACGTGCTCGACATGATCTATTTCTGTTTTCATAAAAGCCCTGTGGCAAATTGGGCGAAGGGAAAAACAGGCTTCTCCGCCGGGACTAAAGTGGTGATGAATATTCTGCTACTTGGAAATGGAATTTATATTAAAGTGAGAGTGTTTGCTGGGCTGGTTCCCACACATGGCTCTCTTTTATTCCCACATGCTTTTATTGTGAGCTTCTGGATACAGTGAGGTGGATTATTACAGCGAGTCCTGAATGGTCTTACCAGATAACAGACCTTTTGACTTCTCGCTGGGACATTCGCTGGGATTTTCAGCAGCAGCCGTGAGACCGGAGTGGGCACTTTTTCATCCCTGTCCTGGGACACCCCCGCCCCGCAGCCTTTCCGTAAGCTCTGAGAGTTTACACACTAGTTTGTGATCCTGACAGCTCTGCTTCCTCCTCTGTGCCGGCTGCTGAGGGGAAATTCCTGGGCTGGGTGCTTTGTGCTGCACAGTAGGCCCAGTAACAAGCTGAAAAGGCTATTTGGGTTGGGTTTCATTTTACAGGATGTAAGTGTGTTGTACTCCTTGTAGCTGTAGTTTTAATTGGGCACATGATAAGGTTTGGTCGAGGACCAGGGCAATTAATCAGAGGGGTGTCTTTTTATAGTCCTCTCAGCTTTTGTAATATAGTACAGGGCACAGCACCCTCGTGTGGTACAACAAAGAAACTGCATCTTTGTCAATATTTGTTTTAACTACCTGAACACTGTAGTACATGACTAATGTGCTCTTGTTCTTCTACAGCCACGTCCATTCTGAAGAAAACGAAGAGAGCCCGGCGAGCCAATGTGACCTTTGACCAGGTTAACGTCTTCTTCTTCCCTCGATGCCAAGGCTTCACCAGTGTCCCCAGTAGAGGAGGATGTACTTTGGGAATGACACCAAAGCACAGTGTGCTCCGCACTTACACGCTTGCTGAGTTTGCTGTTGAGCAAAAGCTGCTGCGCCGAGAGAAATTTCTCAATCGACTCAAAGAGGAGAAACTAGAGGCCCTCAAACAAAAGGTATGCAAACACCCAATGAATTAAATAGGACATTTCTAATACTGTGTCGTCCATAATTAACCCTTCACTTTATTTCAGCTGACTAAAAATGGAACTCAGGAGAGTGAGGAGGCGGAGAGACTAACTGTGGATGATATACCAGAGCAGGATATTGACCTGAGTGGTGCCAACCTGGAGGAGGGCTCTTTTCTGCAGCCATACACGTCCAAACTGCGCTACGCTCTGCTCAAAGCAGCCGGGGTGAAGAAGATTGACAAGGAGGAGAAGAGGCAGCTGCACGAGCTGCGGCTCTCCAGAGAAAACTGTGGCTGTGACTGTCAGGGGTTCTGTGAACCAGAGACCTGTGCCTGCAGCTTGGCCGGCATCAAGTGTCAGGTGAGGATTCTGAGGGTTTAAAGTTAAATATTACAGTGGGGTTATACACTGTAGGCTACTCGTGTTTTGGACATGTCAGTTAAAACAACTTTATGTTTTCAGATGGACCATTCCTCCTTCCCCTGTGGCTGCACTAAAGATGGCTGTGGAAACACAGAGGGGCGCATTGAGTTCAACTCCACCCGGGTCCAGACGCACTACATCCACACTGTCATGAAGCTGGAGCTGGAGAAGAGGCTGGAGGAACAGTCGAGCTCCGATGAGGAAAGCAGGAGGACTCATGTTAGTCCTGTGCAGAGCAGCCTGTCTGGGCACACACACAAACCCCTGAGCCCTTTGTCCACGGCCCCCTCGTTCACCTTTTCTTCAGAACTCTCTGCAGTGGAGGAGAACAGCTGTAGCAGCGACATGACCGACTTATCAGACTCTTCAGGTCAGAGTGAGGACTCGGAAGTAGGGGAAAGGCAGTGTGAGCGCTGCTCTTTAATGGACACAGATGAAAAAGGCTTGACTGGAGTCCTGAGTTTCAGTGGCATGGAGCCCTGCTCCAAATGCAAAGCAACAGCAAAGACACGCGCTGCTCTGCCCAGCAGCCGCAACTGCCC
Organism: Neogobius melanostomus; assembly: GCA_007210695.1. Classification (NCBI taxonomy): domain Eukaryota; kingdom Metazoa; phylum Chordata; class Actinopteri; order Gobiiformes; family Gobiidae; genus Neogobius; species Neogobius melanostomus. Next base: position 587,306 of record VHKM01000035.1, on the reverse strand, counting down.
TCCAATGAAGCCTTTGGTAGCTTTAGCATAGCGGACTTTGCAGATGAAAATGACAATATAGACAATCGAGCGACAGCCATTTCAGAACTTATAGACGACAATGCCAACCAGGGGAATGCTCTTTTCCACAGCAGCAGTGTCCCCCGCACACCCTCCCCCACAGTGGACCGCTCAGCCAGCTACAACATGGACCTGAGCCTGTCTTCAGAGTCGGACCTGGAGTTCTTTGACGGCTTTCCCTGCCTCGGGCCCAGCTCGCTCTACAACTCTCTGAAGGAGTACGAACACATGGACAACTTTTTCAGTTTCAGCTGCCTAGTTACCCCAGCCTGCCCGCAGCCTCTGACCCGGGTACATGCCTACTGGAGTCACTCATTGGCCTTTCTGAGTCCGTCCCCGAGCCCCCCGCCACATTTACAGACAATCAGCTGATGGAGGAAGCCATGAAGTTGTCTGTAATGGAGTCTGTGAAAGTTTAACTAAAACAAGCAAGAAAAAAAAAAGTTTTTTATAGGGGGTGATGCACAAACTGTATGATAACTGATGTCTAAGAAGTGATTTTTGGAGGAAGCTGTGATTCCCTTTTGCCTAAAATGTTCAAATTGCCTTCAAAATGTTAGCAAAGCGTGTGGGAGTATTGCTGTGTGAGACGGCAGCTAAAGGTGAAAAAATAATGAATTTAATATAATTTGACATGGCCCTTGAAAACCAATGATGACTTACAATTCCTAAGAAAGCTCTATGAACCAAACCAAGCTTAAGAGTCGACCTTTATGATGGGGCCATGTCAGGAATCTCAACACAGCTGAATGTGCACCTCAGGGATATTTTTCTAGCTTTCTAGCTTTTGGAGGCAATGTACGGTGAGTTTTGCTGCGATGGCCTTCATCCAGACCTGAGTCTGATCACATCATAGTCCCATGTGTGTCCTCTTGCCAGACTCCGAGCTTACGCCCGAGAGACTGAGGGAGGGGGGGGAGACGGACGCTCTTTGACCTGCCTCCCTCACGCTCTCCAAAGCATGGGTCTTGTTTGGTACAAAAGTCCCTCAGACAGCTCCCCAATCAGCACTTTATCTGTGAAAATACTTATACGAGTAGGCATTGTTTTGGTTGTATGGGGTTGATTCAGCAAGTTCACCGCTAAGTAATTTATGAGCTGGGTAACTAGAAATAACACTCGTACCATAGAGGCCGTAGCTGTATTGTCTTTAATACCCTTGAATTAAGTTATTTTCTTTATGATTTTTTATTTTTATTTTATTTATTTCAGTTAACGCCTACTCTCATTCTCCAAGCACTGTGGTTTGATATTCACCTCAAAGTGCAATCCTTTCCTTTTTCCATATCACTTGGATGCATTGTTATGGGAAATGGGACCACAAGTCCATCAAAGTATTTAATATCTATTCTCTTTTCATGTAACATTTTGGTAACTTATTTTGTCATTATTTCAGTAGTTTATTTAATTTATACCTTTCGGCAATAAAATGCGGCTGTTGTGAAGTTTACTGGTTGTGCCTGCTTATTGGGGAGCCATGCCTGCCAGCCCAGCGCACAGTGCTTCCACTTAAGCTTTGGACTGAAAACTGTGGAATCTTTCTAATCACTGAAACTACATTTTGGGTCTATGATGAAATGACTGCCTCTAATGTAACCATAGAAACACTAATATTTTGTAACTAATTTATGTAGGTGGACAAAAAATCTAATCACTGACAAATGCAATATTTTATTAAGGAACAAATGAATAATTTTCAATTTGGAACAAACTTTGTATTGTATAAATTATAGAGAAATTTATGTATGATGGTTATAGTAGCTCTAGCATTCTGAAGTATTTTCATAGGCAGACTAGATATGTTAAATGCCATTAAAAGTGAATCATTGAAAAGATCAATTTGATTGTAATATGAAGTTTTGGAAGTCTGTGACTTGGGTAACAATGTTATTAAATACTAACTTTTTGTGGGTAAAAATTGCATATATTATACAATTTTTATCACGTACAAAAATGTCAAACATGAAAGCGTTGCCTGGTTTGTAGAAGGTGATTTTTAAAGGAGAGTGTGAAGCGTTGGGTCAATGTACATATCGCACCTCTTACAGCTGTTCTACAGCCTCTGGACCCTTTAGACTTATGCATGCAGGTCCTCTTTGTTCAAACTTGTTCTGATTAATTGTATACTTTGAAAAGTGCAGAGTGCACAATGGAAATGTATTATTCGCTTTTGCCTTTTTGATTACTTTGGAATCCTTTGGATATGTGTTTTGCCATTAAATGGGCACTGACTTTTGCAACAATTTGTTTCTCTTGTACAAAACATCATTTAACATGAACATGGCAACAGTGAGTGTTATCAATGTAATGTATTACAGTACAGCTTTTCATTTTCAAACAACGTGTCTTATTTTTATGCCTTTTGTGTTGTACATATTTCTGCTTGAATGGTCCTGCAGAGCAAACAAAGCTGCTTTATTTTTTACATATTCACACGTTAACCTGCTGTTCAAAACAATTTCTTTTATCTAAGCCATTTTTGACAGCCTGTCCCTCCAAATAATAATTAAAAAAAATGTTTTTCTAAAAATACTTGCTTGCACTTGTTCTTCTTTCCACTGAGCACTGAAATTCAGAACAGATCTGCTGTATATGTCGAGATTAGGGTATAAGGTACAATCAGCCTGGAGGACCTTTCTTATTTTTCATTTTGACCACAGGAATTTGCCTGAGGTTAGTGTCTCCACAACTATTATTGATTGATTGATTAGATTTATTTGAGCTATTATTTACAATGAGTTATTATTTACATCATTACATTTACATTATCACAAAAAATCAAGAAAAATAAATAACTCAAAAGGAGTAGGCCGAAGCAAGAAAGCTCATAAGTGCCTACCCCAATTTCAAAATACAATTATTGATTAGCAGCATTGATAATTCGAAGCTTTTACATGTAAAAAAATAAATAAATCTGATGAAACTTACAGGTATGAAAAACATAAAAAGAAAAGTTTGTAATTTCTGAGTGTATTTACTTAGTTTTATATTTTTCTCTTATTTTTATCATTGCCTATATTACCATTCTGGTCACCATTCTATTGATTTACTTATTGTTTAAGTAGTCATAGTGTTTTAGATATACATATATATACACACATACAGACATACAGTATATATACATACACATACATTACTAGCGCACATATTTATTATACATATATTATCACCATAATAATGACAATAATAGCATTCTCAAAAGTATCATTCTCAAAAATATGTTTCACATTGCTATTATACCTGCTTCAACTGTAATAATGTTGGTTAAGATTGTTCTGTCAGTAGTTTTTCATTGTTTCCCCTATTTGTAAGGTGCGTTAAAAAGCCAGGGTATTATGCGGCAAGCTGGTAGAGGGCTGGTAGAGCCCCCACCCTGCTGCCCTAACTAGTTGATGTTGTGAACCGCTTTATATTCCTATACTGAGTGGTGCTTTAAAAAGACAAGATTTATGAGCCCGTTGAGAGGGGGACCCTACAACAGGTCCACATCTCGCATGCCCCAATTCTATTTTGTTTGTAATGACCAGCGGAAGCAGGCCATGACAGCAGTTTTAATGCTTGTAATTTATCTCAAGTTCCTTTAATACAGATCAAATAGACGTGGTTGATAGAGTAGGTGACAATTGATTATATCAGCAATGATGTGGTATTTCACAAGTTCGTAGTTACTGTATACAGATTACTCAAGGAGAGTGACTGAGAGACAAGGTCACAGGTCTTCAGCATACTTCTCAAACACAGTTCTCTTATACTGTCTTTTGAATTGCTGTAGACTAGCTGCACCTTTTAAGTCTTCATCTAAATTATTCCACAGATTTACTCCTCTCCGTGTAATACAATGACTTTTTAGGGTGGAATGGATACATTGTACTTTCAGATTATGAGTTCCCCTTAGATCGTATCATCCTTCTCTTTTACCAAACATTAATTGTATGTTACTAGGGAGCTGGTTATTTACAGCTCTATATATCTGTAGCAGGGAATTGAGTTGTATGATGTCATCAAGTTTCATGGTGTTGGATTTTAAGAACAGTATGTTTGTATGGTCCCTATACCCCACTTTATGAACAATTCTAATGGCCTTCTTTTGAAGTCTATATAAAACCAGCAAATGACTATTGTAGGTATTTCCCCAGACCTCTGAGCAGTAGTTTATGTACGGTAGGATTAAGGAACAGTACAGGGTGAAGAGAGCCTTTTGGTCCAGAAAATATCTACACTTGCCCATTATGGCCATATTTTTCGCCACTGTACCACGAATAATGTTTATTTGTGGTCTCCAGCTAACCTTATGATTGAAGATCACACCCTGAAATTTATATTCCTTGACTTGTTCTATTTGAACATTGTCAATAATGAAGCCTAGGCGTTAATTCAAACTGGTAGACTAACTTCAGCATCACCGACCTCCAGCCAATGATCGCTACCGAGAGGGCCACACCTCCACCTCAGCATCAGCGCAAGAGCTGCACTTCCGTAGCAGCCAATCATCGCCATGGGTCCCGCTTTTAAGCCCCAGCAATCATGGTCCGTTCGCTTCCCAGCTGCGCTGCGACCCACCTCCGCCCCATCTCCGCCTTTGCTAGAGCCTAGTATAGTTGTGTCATCAGCAAATAATATACATTTTAGCTTTGTTGAGACTTCACACAAATCATTGATGTAGAGCAGAAACAATTTAGGTCTTAAAATCGACCCCTGGGGGACACTGCATATTATATTCCGACCTTGGCAATCTTCATGAGGTCAGGGAATTCACCAGTTGAAAAAGAGAGATTGCATATATGTGTTAAAGGCATTGATATATTTTGTATTACTTTTTTAATCATGTTCATGTCAAAGTCATTCCAATCAGTGGATTTTTTTATTCTTGAAAGCTTTAACTATTTTACTTATTTCATTTTCATTTGTTGCCGTAAGAAAAAGGAGTGTACATTCACATTATTGTGTTGAGAGACACCGCTGTTTGTTTTGGCTATTTTTGATGCCAGGTGAGGCCCAATGGTGAGAAAGTAATCATTGAACGCATTAACTACATTCTCCCCGTTTGTAATTTTCTCATCATTTTTAATCATGTAGTCTGGGTAACTTAAAGCCTTTGAGCCTTTAGACATTGCATGATTTAAGACTTTCCATAGTCCTTTCATGTTATTTTTATTGACCTCAATCATATTTCTATAATAATTTCTTTTACAATTTTTTATTATACTTGTTAGTTTATTCTTATATTTTTTAATATTTAGTTTCAGTTTCTAATGTTCGTTTCCTTATAAATATTTTATATAAGGAGTTTTTCTTTTACATGCGTTCAGTAACCCCCTCGTCACCATGGGCCACAAGTATTTGTTTGTGTATAATTGCGCGTTACTACTGGACAATATTGATCATACAAATGTTTGATTGTGTTGACAAAATGTGTATATGCAATATTAACATCTTGTTCTCCAAGGACATTATTCCAGTCTTAATCAGACAAACTCTGCTTAAAGGCGTTTATCGAGCGCTCAGATGTTAATCTTACATTTTTTACTATAATATTACCTTTGTTTTTCTTACTTTTTAGTTGTATTTCAAATAGTGAGAAGACTGGCAAGTGGTCGGTAATGTCATTAATCAGTATACCACTTGTCATATTGTTTAGGGCGTTTGTGAAAATATTATCAATTAATGTAGCACCGTGTGCAGTTATCCTAGTGGGGCGTGTAATTAAGGGGCAAAGTGACTGTACATAGTCTCCACACATTTTTCAGTGGGCTTATGCGATTTTGCTTTCAGTAAATCAATATTAAAATCCCCACAGACAAAAATGTCTTTGTGGTTGCCATTTGTAAATATTTTTTCAATATGTTCGTTAAAGACTTCAATGTCTGCACCCGGTGCTCGATAGATACAAGAAACTAATATAATTATCTCTACTGTCACACATTCAAACATATGATCAATTGCCATGGTCATGTTGTCAACCAATTTTACATTGAAATCCTTGAGCACATACAGAGCAACTCCACCACCTACTTCATGTTTTCTGTTTTGGTTGAACATTTGATAATCTTCAAGCTCAAAATTCCCACATTTATTTTCCTTTATACATGTTTCAGCAAAATTTAAAGTAAGTTTATGCAGATATTCTTTTATGTGCTCAAAATTAGCATATAAGCTACGACTGTTTAAATGTACAAATGGCATATTTTCTGGATTATCTAATAATGAGATTTGATTATCATCATAATACTTGCAGGTACGAGAAATGTTGTGGAAAAAGTGCATATCAGGGTCCACATCATTGATATGATTTTTTTTTATAGTCTGTGAGTGAAAATATTTGAGTGTAACTTGTGTCTTCATTGTCTGATGAGGAAAGGTCAGTAGATAGTGTGTCTGTCATGTTGAATGATTAGGAACTAAAAGCAAAACAATGTGGCGTCCGTGAAGTCACACTTCGGTTTCCTGACAACTACACAAACATAGTACAGTAAAGCTAGACATGTGTTGAATGTTTTGAAAGTAGTTACTACAGCAGCATGACTCGTGTAGCCTCGGCCTTTATGGACTGAGCTCTGAGCAGTTACTCTGTAGTTTTCTGTCGACTAAGGAGACATTTACGGGTCAAAGTTTATGACAGGAACTGCTCTAGTTCTGAGGCAGTTCACCTCCTGACCCTCTGTCTGTACTGTAGTAACCCAACTCCCCTAACCTACTTTCCAGAGTCTGCATGTACTTCTGAGTGAGAGGGTGATGGTTATGAATTCCAGGGACCTACAATAACCTACTGGCGCCACCTCTTGACTGAAAGATAGAACTACAACAGCGTTTTTAATTTTTTGGTCATAATATACAGTGTTAGGTAGATTCCAAATATACTGTTAGCACATAATACATTATAAACAAAAAACAAGGGGGAAAAAAACATTGAAAGGATTATTTTATTTTTTTACGAGATTCTGAATCTGGATTTCCTGCAAAAATCAATGAATTATGTTGTGTTATGTATTTTTCTTATTACGTAATAATTGCCTCTCTGATAAGGGTTCCCTTTTGATTATATTCAGTCCAGTTAGGAATACACTTTGGTGAAGACCATGGTCCTGCAGCATGAACAAACCTTCTGGCTCGGTCGGTGGAGCTACACTCAGATGTTTGTAATAAATAAACTACTGGCATCAGAAGTCACTGAATGTGGATAATGGAAACTCACCACTGTCTTCTGCAGCCCATTGTGTAGCAGATCTACGTCACCTTCTAACCCTCAGACGAGCACCAAACCGTATTCCTCTCTTTTCTTGAATATCTACCTTAGTACTGTAAATAAGTAAAAGCACACGCTTCAAGCCATTTCAATTTTATTGATAGGTTCAAAGAAATTAACCACTCCTAACCTGAAAGACAAAGTAATAAATTAGAAATAGGCCACTGTTATCTTTGACACTATGGTACACTACTTACTGAATACATCCAGTCAAGGAAATCAGACACTTTGGTGAAGACTGTGGGCTTCTGCCACTGGTTGCACATGCCGGCTGGTCCATAACTGACCACACCATGCACCCTCCAGGCCCCGCCAGTCATACAGTTCAGGGGCCCCCCGGAATCACCCTGGGACACAGCAGAGACAACAGCCAGGTCATTGCTTTAGATGAAACCTCCCTTCTCCAGTGACCTTGGCCTGGCCACTCCCGACATGTTCAAATATGCAGTGCAGACAATCACAATAGGTCAGACACTTCTCTCAGCTCCCCTCTAAGCGACTCCAAGACGTTCCCAGACTGAGAGACAGAGTCCAAACCACTCCTTTTCTGAAGCACAGCTACCTGGCATCCGGAAATAACGCCGTCTCCTCCGGCACAGACCATGTTCTCCAGAGCTATGCTGCCCCACCATTCAGGCTGGGAACACACTGAGTGCCCCACCACGTTTATGGGCGCCTCTTGCAGGATGTCAGGAACACTACCATAAACTGCAAACAGGGGAACACTTCAGCATTTACACTTCTATATGTACAACATGGCCTGGAATTAGCCTCAACTCACAGTCTGTAAGCCCCCAGCCGGTGATAACGCACTCAAAGTTATGAGGCAGCGTCTCTCCTGGATAAGGCAGATTGGCCGTCGCAACATAACCATTGTCATATGCCGAATCAGCCATCCTCAAAATAGCAATGTCATTTCTGCAGTGACAGAGAAAGCACGGAAATTATATGAAAAAAGACATTCATTTTTCCTCATGTTTCCTCATGTTTTATATCTAACTGTACCCAAGGCCAAGCTGTCCGTTCCAGGCAGGGTGCACAAAAATCTGTTCAACACGGTGGAACTGCTCGCTGTCCTCATAGCGATCCAGGTTATATTCACCCAACACAACTCTGTACTTCTGAGCATCATTGCTGAAAAAAAAAAAAGACAGATAAGCTTTCATAAAGCTTTTTATTTTGTCCCCATTCTTCAGAGCCTACCTCAGGATACAGTGGGCTGCAGTTAGAACATGGAAAGGGTCAATAAGACTGCCACCACAGATGTGATAGAAAGAACCGTCACCGTATGAATCCAGCTGCAGAGAGACCTTGAGGGCGCACACAGGGGTTTAAGTATAGGAATTATGACAATGCCAAATGGAAGCACTTGTTTAGGCTGTATACTACCTGCCACTTCCAGACATTGGGTTTAGCATCATGGCCTCCGATCACCCTGTCATTGTGCACTCTGTGGTTCATGGGAGTCGCACTGACGAGGCCTTAAAAAGAGACAATGGACAAAAAGACAGTAATGTTGCACTTTACCTTTAGTTACAGCCCCGAATATGGTAATAGGATGGAATAGCATCGGTCACTAAGGAAAACAGGGGATACATGGATTTTGCTGCCCTGTTTTTATATCATTACCAAGATAATAAATTAATTAATTAATAAAAGTAATGATATTTCACTTTTACCAGTTGCTATTTCCATTCTATTGATAATAATATGAAGGGAATTTGAGCAGGCTTACCCACACAGACAACAAAAAGCATAAGCCAAGCCATTGTGAGGATAGGAGGTCCAGCTTCTGTTGATGTAGCCCTATTTATAGGCCTACCAGCAAGAGAGTGGGAGATTTTCAAACTTTGATGCAAACAGAAAGTGTACCGCCATTATCAGCAACACATGAATGAAAGCCAAGTCAATAGAGGAAATAAAACACATACATGTAGTGGTGGAAAGTAACAAAGTAAAAAGTACAAGTAAAAAGTACTTTTACTTAAGTGCATTTTATAATAAATACTTTTTACTTTCTACTGCACTACATTTTTAAATTGGGTTAAAAGTAAACAAAGTGACCAAAGTGACCTCTCTACGTTGAACTGGTTTAGTCCCAGTTTAGACTAAACTAGGTTTAGTGGTTTACTCCTTTAGACTTTGTTTAGATCTGGTCTAGTTAATGTTTTTGACCTGAGTTAATGGTGTACTGGTTTAGATCTGATGATCTGGTTCATCATTCAAATGATTTAAAAAGTCCTTCACATTAAACTCTTAAATACTTTTACTTTTTACTTCCTAAGTACATTTTACAATGCATATTTTTATACTTTTACTTATTTATTTATATGTTTATCTAATAGGGACAGAACAATAAGCATTGTTACAAATAACCAATGCCATGTTCATAGGCCATATAGCTAACAGCTAATTCGCAGACATAAAAATACATAATACATTTACATACATCATTACAAATAATACAAATTAGAAAAGGCAACTAAATATTATAAACTTCGGTTGTGTCCAAAAGTTTGATTCAGTTTGAGCCATTTACTTAAGTAAAAATGTTTATCAGATACTTTTACTTTTGCTTAAGTACATTTTCGGTCCTGTATCTGCACTTTTACTTAAGTAAGAATATTGAGTACTTCTTCCACCACTGGATAAATGCAACAAATGTATCAGTATCATATAGGTCTGATTGAAAGTGTATCAGATGCCCGTTCTGATACACTTGTTGATGTCCGTTCATAGTTTTGTCATGAATTTATACATGATGCTGTACGTTTTCTGCTATCACCAAAGGGAACAGCACATATGTGCTTACCTTATTTCCACAGCCAGCAAAGCTGCTGCCAACAGCAGGAGTCCAAAAGAACATTCCCATAACTCCAATCAAAATGCGTCTAACGTGCCAAATCTGTGTCCCCGAGTGACCCTGCTGTTTTGTTTTCTTAAATTACCTCTGTTATAAGTCATTATAGGGACTTAATCGATGTGATCTTTGTTAAAAACACATGTGGCTGAAAGGAGTTCGATGTTTCTGGCATCTTTATTTATTACTCAGGTCTTACCGCCTACTTTGACAACTAGCCTTCTGCTGGCGCTGCTTAGCCACACCGCTGCATAGCTCCAGTAATGCCTGCTAACTACCTCGGCCACGTCACGTTAGTATTGCTATAACAGTGTAACACAATGGGGTTGTCACAAAGCTCGTTTTGCTGGACTCGGGAACAAACAGCGGCTACCACGTCCATGGGGTGAGTTTGACGCAGGTCAAGATGATGTCCATACCTGGGTCATGCGTAACGCCCTTTGGGGATGTTGAAATAAGCCTTCATGTGCGTTTCTATAGCGTGATAACAGTTGTAATACGTACTAACTACGTCTTATTTGCTATATCCATTATGTGCCACGACCTAGTATATCCATTATAATAGGATTTGTTTTAGTTTAATCATGGTCGAATGTAATGCCGGCTTGAGGTGAGGTGGCATTTGGCAAACCGTCGTAAAAGTTTGCATTACTTTCACATAACAACATGCGCTATTGTTGATCAAATAGTATGCTTTAAAATGTGCAATGACATGCTTTAACTGCCTGATTGCAAAGCAGTATCCTGGTTTGAGGATCTGTATTCACTCCATGCGTAATGGCGCATTTCGACGCAGAGGGGCGATATTGTTCTTTTTTCTTTTAAAGTCCCCAATGCAACCAAACTCGAACCACTTGTGAGGGGATCTTGTTCTTCCAGGTGCAGCAGGATTCACCTGCTCTGAAGGCCGGTCTGGAGCCTTTCTTTGATTTCATTCTATCTATTGGCAACACCAGGCTGGTGAGTGGGATTGTTCAAGTTCCTACCTTAATGTCATTTCTGATTCAGTGAAGGTAACATGAACAAACCTTTATCAGAGCTTGATCATCATTTGTTTCTTTTTCTTTTCATATAAGGTGAACACACGACACACAGCACACTTCACAACTGTTTAATTCTTGGGATATTGCTGATTTAGTTTCCACAAAATATTTTGATAATTTTGTTTTTATTACATCTTCTTGAATTTTAAAACATTATATCAAAAATCAGCTTCTGCTCTGTGTCCCATAATTTGTTTTTATTATGACAGAATGTATTAAAATGCTCCAGCGAGAATTATAAATCTCCCTCATGTACATTACAAATAACATATATCTATTCACCCATTAGAATAAAGAAAGTGACTTGCTCAAAGACCTACTAAAAGCCAATGTGGAGAAAGCAGTGAAACTGGAAGTGTACAACTCCAAAACACAGAGGATGAGAGAGCTGGAGGTGACGCCTAGTAACATGTGGGGCGGCCAGGGCCTGCTGGGTGCGAGTGTGCGCTTCTGCAGCTTTGAAGGAGCCAACGAGAATGTGTGGCATGTCCTGGTAAGACTCGTATAACACTGGCACATTACTGCATAACCAACCCAATAACTGTGGTCAATTTTACTCACAGCATCAACAAATGTCACTGATAATGTCATGGCTTATCAGTGTTTACAAAATAATGGGCTAAAAGTCCCATTTTTAAACACTATCTGTGTACTTTTGTAGGACGTGGAAGAAAATTCACCTGCTGCCTTGGCTGGCCTTATTGCCTTTGATGACTATATTGTGGGAGCTGATCAGGTGTTGCAAGAGGTAAGACTAAATACTTATTATTAAAACAAAATGCCACTAAACATATTTTTCCTTATAGTCTGACGACTTCTACACTTTAATTGAGGCCAATGAAGGGAAACCTCTTAAGCTGCTTGTGTACAATATACAAACTGACCAATGCAGAGAAGTTGTTGTAACTCCAAATGGTGCTTGGGGAGGAGAGGGGAGGTATGGATTAGTATGAATATAATATTATTGCTGCCCCCAAATATACGTTTTGTAAGTAATCACTTGTGGTAAAATGTAGCTTAGGCTGTGGTATTGGCTATGGCTATCTGCACCGGATCCCAACTCGCCTTGTTGAACCACAGTCCCAGGATGAATACATTATGCAAAACGAGGTAGCTGAAGAAACTGAGCCTGTTCACGACCACAAACAGGTGCTCCCTGTAAAATGATGCTGTATTTGACCTTTTACAAGTATCAGGGTAAGAAAAAATGCATATTTCTGGTTTCCAGGTGCCTTCTGATGTGTGTAAAATAGATCTGAATCAAATTAAAGAAGCTGTGGAAGACATGAGTCTAGCCCCTCCAACGGAGCACAATACAACGCCTGGTAATACCACTATTTTGTATTGTAAGTGTTATAGTAAATAAATGAAACAACTGCTGAAGCATGGTTACACAGATATATGTAGCACAAAAGAAAACAACAAAGCTGTAGGATGTAGCGCCAAAGGTGTTAATGTTGTTCTCTTTTGGACAGTTGTTACCATCCAATCCCCCTCTGTAAAAAACCTGTCCTTTTCATTTCGATAGACACAGCCAATAATATGCCTGAAGTGACAACCCCGGATCTGTCAGACATAGATTCCACCGGAGACATGGGGAACAGCTCAATGTTCGCGAACTACGGAGATGGAGATTCCTGTGATCAGTTAAGCCTAGGTTGGTACATCTCTGATCACGGTCAAATATACAAGGCAACAATATTTAAACGTAACTTAACCTTAGTTAAGATTCCTGTTTTTTGACTTTCCTAATTTACTTAGTCTTGGTCCTGATTTTGTACTTTTGCAAGTCTAATTTTGAAACTATTGGATGAAAAAACAAATTTCTAATGATTTTTGTTTAAATATACTGTATTGGTGTGGTTCAGAGTAAAATATTGCAATAAAATCGTGATGGCAATATTCAAGACAGTTATTGCAAATTTTATTCATACCGTGCTGTCCTAATTATAACCACGATTCATGATGAGACAGATTCTTTGATCAATTTAAATGTTCATGGTTCATGGTGGAAAAGTGATATACTACTATTATTATAATTATCTCTCTCAGAATCCGCATTTCTTTCATGTGCTTCTACTGTATGTTCTTTGAAGGCTCTCTTTGCCCGTAGACATACATGTAAATTGCTGTATTTTTGAATAGCTTCTCATGGTGGTTATCAGAATGTATAGGAAATAGCCCGATGTACCCGACAGGAACGATTGACGCTGAGGCTTACACACGCAACTTTTTTTTTTCTTCATTAACTGCAGAAAACTCCTCATCTGAGCTCAGGCCTTCATCTCCAGAGAAGGACGAAGAGTCTGACGTCCAGGAGGCGGAGGAAGCCATAGACGTGGACAGTGGCCCTGCTCCGAGCACAGAAGCTGAACTTAGTGTGCCCCCTGCTGCAACCACTAAAGAGATGCTGTGTGAACAAAGTCTCCCAGAGGTGCATACTTCTGACTCACTGACTCCAGATCAGATTGAAGAAGAGTTGAATGCAGCCGCTTCAGACAATTAACAAGTACTGTTGAAGATTGCAAGGCATACTCTGCACAGGATAAGCTTTTACGTGATTGATTTTATTTAGGTTTTTGTATATAGTATGCAAGTGTCATTGCTCCTTGCACACCTAAAAAGCCATTATGTCAAGGGAAATAATAAGTATCGAGCAAAATTAATGTAGTTTTAACATGTTCTTACCTGCAATGTTTGCAAACCAGGAGAGAAGAAGTCTGACGGTATGGATACAAGTTTGCACTAAAAAGCCTGAGGTGACGTGCTGCTTTTAGTTTCAGGCTTCTAGAGGAGGTTTAAAACACTGTCTTTTGTTCTTGTGTTGAGAGATTAGTGGTTTTATTTTATACGTGTTTTTCTTTGTCCAAAAATACTCTCAGGCGTTGTAATACCATTTTAATAAGTGAAAGTGTCCATTACTCCGTCTTATGTTGATCTACCTGTGTTTGTAGAGCCGTGGTCGAACATGTTTGCTGATTATCAATGGTGTGAGGTTTTACTTTCTTTGTTTAAGTTATTAATAATACTTAATGATCATCTCAGGATAATAATAGAATAAATAATTACCCTTCTGTTCCTCAATTCCACTTGTCTGTGAGCATTGTGTTGTGTATCAAGGTTTCCAAACCAGGGATGCCAGCAATCGTTTACTTGGTGATAAAAGCGCCCGATTGGTATGCTCTCTGGGTCCATCTGTATTTGCCTTTTAAATGCTTGATATTTGAACACAAAATATTAGAGCCAACAATTACTCTACTCACATCACAGAATATTTTGTACCAAATTGTATAACCTCATCATAGTCCTTCCAGTAAAGCTGGTCCGGGAGGAGAGGTTTGGCAATGACAGCTTGTCGAAAACCTTTAATGGGCTGAAGTCACATTGAACTAACTGAAAATAATAGTAAAAAGAAAACTGAGTGAGATATCATTATCAGGACCCCTAGTTTTGGTTAATGCAGGTATCATTTGAAACCTTTCTTGTATTTTTGGGGGGGCAACTATGGAACATTCATGCCAAATTTAACTCTGGGCTACTTTGAACTATTATAGATGGGAACTTAATTGCAATTGGATATTATTTTCAAAGATCAGTAATTTAAAAGATAGCCTATGTGTCAACAAACGGGTATTGGGCAGCCTTTGTCAAATGCAATTCAATTAACGTGACAGCAGATGTCAGCAAATCCCTCATCATGACTTGAAAGCAGCCCCTCAAAGGCAGTTCCTATTATAGCTCTCAGATTTAGCAGCTCATTACATCATTTTTATTACTGAAAAGGCATGGCTCTATTAAATATTGCAGCTGTCCTCTCTCTGTTAAATCCTACTTTAATTTCACGATGAAATGTTTTATGTGGCTTGAAAAAAAAGGGTATGCTGACTTTATATATATGTGTGTGTGTGTTTTTAATTACGTTCATAAAATTACAAGTCAAAGCCAAGTCTAGGATAGCGATGTGGTTTGTGCGCAAAACAGTAAGCCTAATGATCAGCTAATAGGTTCAATTGGCTCTTATCTATGACGTCAGAATATGCAAAATGCCTGTAGCTGTAAGACATTCTCAACAAAATCTGCCAAAAAAAAAAAGATCAGAAAATGTAGTGAGAAAGCCCAGCGGAGGGGAATATGCCTCAATTATTTACCAGGGCACTCCTCAGTAGCGGTAGCCGAGGGGGGGGATGGGCACCGGGCTGTGGGGGAAGAAACATGAGAGGCAGCGGCAAGATTTGACTTGATCCAGGCGAGAGTGAGTAGTGTTCTTACCGAGGCTGCTGTTGACACACCTGAGTGATGAGGGGCCCGCTTTGATACATATTTAGAAGCCTCTGCGCGCCCTGCATCAATATACACGACTGCGAGTGAAATTGGAGTGTTTGTGTAGCTTTAGGAGATTTTGTGTAACCTACTGGTAAACCGGGTACACCTCGTACTGGAATTAATTTTGAGAGTTAAATAGCATGCTATGGGGATGGGATCCACCCCCACGCGTGTGCAGTCGCAGCTAGTGTGAACCAAAAGTTAAAGTGCAGAATGTTTAATTAACCTAGGGCGCGCGGGTTTTCCTAGTATTTTCCGGCTACGGGTTGTAAGGACAGTGTGACGCAGCTGAACCCACTTGTCAGCTCTGCTTTAGTTCAAGTCTCCAGGGAGTAAGAGAGAGAGGGGGCTCCTCTCTGATGGAAGGCAGGGACGAGCCAAGGCAGAAACGAAAGGGAGAGAGATGGATGGAAGGCTGGCACTACTCGGCAATGGAGAGACTGGAGCCTGGCGCAGCAGCATATAAAAGAAGGCCCTACAGAGAAAGGATTCTCACTGCTAACATTATGGGCGATCAAATAGAGGAGAGAAAGTTGTGCACTAATAGGTTAATCATGAGAGCCTACTATATAGTCTACGTGTTTCCCCCCCATTTCTATTACCAGATGAGAAGTTCTGAAATTAAAAGTCAGCAGGTGCCACCAGGAGCCTCTACTATTATATGCAGTCAGACTGAGTCATTTGAGTTTTATGATGTAATAAGCAGTCTTCATGCTATAATATGCAGTGTCCTTTTTCTGCTGAGTCCCTTTTCCATTATTGTCAAAGTGAATCACAGGACATCCTTACTGTATGCAACCAGTACCAGTAGGTGTATCCCTAAATTCTCCCAATCTGTCTATGATTTGAAGCAAAGAATACAGTTTTTTTCTTCAATCCACAGTACCTTTTACCCCTCAACACCCACTGATTGGAGTGGGAAATATGAGAGAAAAGTGTATTGCCCAATGACACAACTTATTTTTGTTATAGCGCTTTTCACATGACACAAGTCACCAAAGAGATTCAGTGTAGGGGCTTTGTTTTGTATTGGTTTGACAATACATTGTTGCCCATGACATATTTTCTGTTTAAAAAAATGACAACTTTGTTTAATGAATATTTTTTGTTGTAGAATAGACAGTTTTCATATGATGACCTGGATGATAGAGCGCCTCCACAAACAAGCTTTTAGCATGGTAATCCACCCACTTCTCATTCATTTGCGTGCTCTAATCCCATAGGCATTAACAGACTTCTATTTCCTCTTGTGTTTTTGTCACCTTTCCACCCCAATCACAGACTTCCCAGCGTGATGCAGCCTATATTTGGAAGTGCAATGGCTGGGAGCTGTGTTTGCGCGCCGGGCACCAAGCCGTTTTCTCCGTGGTGAGCCCAGCGCCGCCGGAATAATCTGGGTAAGTGCCCGTGAGCTGGACCAAGAGATGCACACAGCATAATTACATTCATAACAGCAGCGCTGCGAGGGGCCTAAACTCATTACAAAGTTGTTTTGGTCCCATGCTGGTGGTCTCCAGCTGCGACGTTGTTGAGGATGGAGGGACATCATTTTTAATCAATTTGTTAAAATGTAGCTCAAAGCCTGTGGGTACCACCTCTAAAGTATAAACGTGACTTTGACAATAATCAAGTGTAGGCTTAAAAATAAAAGTGCAAGTGTGAAGTGCATAGAAGTTGGATACTTGTTGATATATTTAAAATTTCTACTTCTAGTTTTAATTTTTTCTCCCATACAAATAATAATGGCTGTTGTATATTATTATTATTATTAGCTGGACTGTATCACTGTTTATATGACTGGCTGTGAGTAACTGTTATGATCTGGGGTCGCTGCAGTTGGTCACTATCTGTGCTCAAAGAATGAGATCAGCTGACGATCTGAACATCCTGAATGACCAGGTTATTCCATTAATGGATTTCTTCTGAAACACTGAAAATTCACCAAGAGCCCCTCACACCTGCAGCACAATGGAGGCGTCACAAGAGGCGCTCTAGGAAACAAAAAAGGGGTAAACGAGGAGGTATCTGGGCAAGACTCGCAGTCGCAGCTAAGCCACACATGCCTTTTATCCTACTATTGTTCTGGTTAATGGACGTTCACTAGAGGATAAAACCGATTAGGCTTTAACATACTGTAACGACAAACAATCGAGCTGGAACTACTAGCTTCAGCTCGTGGAAGACTGTTGAGGAGTGAAGGGAGCTGCGCAGGAGCCATAGACCGTTAAAAAGAATAGACAACTCCTCCTCACTCCTCCCCGTTTACCATAATGACCACGTTCGAGGGGGAAATCATGGCGGATTTACAGACTCCTCCTCCCCTTCTGTGACGAAGCATGTTCCTAAAAAGGGCATAAGGGCGGGATCTTCACTGTAGACTCGGCCCTTGCGTGACGTGTAGCTCACGCAGCTCCAATGCTAACAGTCCGACCCTCATTAGTACGAGATTTTAAAAAATTCTTTCGAAAACCAGCCTGGTTTCTTTTTTGTGACTAACCCAGCGTTATCTCAGGAGGAATATGTAGCCATAGAAAGTGTTAAAAAAATAGAAACCAGGCGTTAAAGTTGTTTTTAACGTGTCTAAAATCCGATGCTTTTCAATGGGAGACTAGCGGCTATATGGAGGTACTACGGCAATAGAGGAGCAATGACGGCCTCCAGTGTTGCGGTCATAAAGCAGAGCAGCCAGCGGCCATTGGCAGGAGCTGACCAGTGCAGGACACCACGCTCTGAAACGGGGACAAACCCAGGAGGCGGTGCACCGTTTCAGAGGAGCTCTGAAGGTAGCCAGCCAGGTTTCCTCCAGGTGCTACGGTTTCCTCTACCTCCAAAAAACACGCTGGTCAGGTTTGGCCCTCAATGGCAGCGCGGATCAGGCCTAACACCTGAACACAATTTCATGACAAATAAAGCACTTACTTCCTTACTTCTTCCATGATGGCACAGCATAATCCAAGATGACAATACCAGGATCTATCGACCTCACATTGTGAAAGAGTGGTTCAGGGAGCATGCAACGTCATTTTCACACGTGGACTGGCCGCCACAGAGTCCAGATCTTAACCCCATTGAGAATCTATGGGATGTGCTGGAGAAGGCTTTACCTGGTGGTCACATTCTCCCATCATCAGTACAAGATCTTAGTGAAAAAATTAACGCTGGATCTTTTGACGTGGCAGAAGCTTATTGAAACAATCAAAGCTAAAGGCGGCCCATAGAAATATTAGAGCATGTGTCTATATACACTTTTGCCCCCTTTATTTAGTCTTGTCCATAAACGACAGCTCCTACATTGTACATGTTTTTGCGGAAGGGGAAAGATTGAACCCAGGACTTTCCAGCTCCGAGTTGAGAGCACTAATTGCTGTGCCACTGTGTTCCCCAATAATCCATTTGAAGACATCTACCTTTTTGTTTGACTCATTTGAAATGGCCCACATAACCAAACCCAACTTTATGGCTCCATTGTCCATCTGAAATGTAGTTACATAATTACATCTCCTATTGTTTCGGAAACCTCGCCTTCTCTTCACTGCCCCATTGCCTCGTGCTCCATTTGCATTCATTTCCGTGTGACAAAAAGAGGACAGAGACAAAGCGAATGGCACGCAGCAGCCAATCAGGAGGTGAGCCGAGGGCGTCCTGCTTTATTTCCTCTAACACTAATTGCCATTTGGGTCAGGCGGAGGAGAGATGAAGCCGGCCACGCAACTGGCTGTCAGGTTGGCCGCGCTATGTCAGGGGCTGCAACCATCTGCTGCCGAGACTCCCACACATGCACTGGAAATAGGAGCCAATATATCGTACATCCCAGCCATATTAGATTTAGGTTTCTGGGTTGGCTCCTTATTATCTATAGCACATTTATTCCCAATGAGAGTAATTAGAGGAGGTCATTTTTGTAAACAGGTTCTTAATTGCCACGAGGCTGTCTCCATAAATCTTGTTCGTGTTTATTTTTCTCAGCCGAGGCCGGTCATATTGAGGAATTTGTCCCAAAATTGGAAAAGGACATTTGGCCTGGGAAGAAATGAATACACTGCCTGACCAACAAAATAAAAAAGTTGCCACTTGGATTCACTGTTATGATTTGCTGTAGCTGCAGATGGTCAGGTCCTGTAAAATATTGTTTTCTTGTTCCTCATTGAGAAAAATGTATGATTCTTTTCATGCAGTCTGTACTTAAGGGCCGAGAGTGCGACGTCTATCCTAGGAACATAGAACTCTCCCACTTGAACATGAAAAAACTTGTCACTGATGCAACACACTGAAATATTATTAGAAAAACATGAAAACTTGTCATATGCACTTCAAACACATGAAGGCTTCTATACATTTATGAGGCACATGGAAACACAGCAGATTATCATTCAATTATACTGTATGAGTCAGCATTCACAGATACGGGAGGGTGAAGTGTTTTGCTCAAGGGAACAACAGCAATATACGAGTCGAAATTCTCATGTTTGGAAAAGTACAGCAGCTGAAATCCTGAAAGATAACCAACACTTTTATTTCTGTATAACGTGAGTCACACACTGCTGCTGTAGTTGCATTTTATTCTCTCTGAACGATCTGCTGTGTCATATTTTACTTTTCACTTAAGCCATGATTTTGAGGAAAGCCTTTTGCGCGAAGGAGCTGTCATTGAAAGAAAACATATTTTGGCTTCGCACTCAAATGTGAGTGGATGTGGGAACCACGGCTCAGCATGTTCCCTGCTGTTCCTCTCTGTATGTGACATATTTGCAGTGACGTCTCCAACACTACTTTTGACCCTGTGGGGAGCTGTCTCCTGGAGTTTGCTTCATGTACTAGTTACCCATGGGCCACGGGGTATGTACTGTATGCAGCAGCGCTCTGATCCCTCTACACAGTCATCTTTAATACGCGCGCACATACTCGTGGCATTACCATTCATTAGTGTGGCCACGAAGGATGACAAATTTCTAGGCTGGATGTCAGGAACACAGCCTAAAACTGTTCACGTTGTTCCACACTGGATATACGAGGGCTTCAGAAAAAGTCAATGTCCATATTCCTTTACACTGAATTGTATGTTCATTATGTGGCATATAGGATTTCCTTTTCAATATTTTTTGTCATAACTATCGGTCAAATTATGTTTCTCATTAAGTTGTAAGATACTGGGCCATCGTACTGCATGGAGTCCCTATAGTATGTTATATTGTTAAATGCTCCAATGAGCCTCCACACAAAGAATACTCTGACGATGTAATCTAATAATAAACGTATTAAAGGTGCATCATGCAACTTTTTATGTGAAAAAAACAAACAAACTTGATATTTGTGTGTAATTGATCTTTTTGTGACCTTTACTTTCGACCATGGCAGCTTCGACAACGCTCCAAATCAATTGTTTTGTAGGAGTTATGTTTAGAGGGTCCGTCAGCAGTGAAAACCCACCAGAGACTCAACAAACAATTGATCCTGGAGCGCCACAGTGATGGAAAGTAAAGGCACCATAACCGCTGATACAGCCGCTGGGTCACTGAAAGGTCAAATACGCCAAATAAAATGTTTTTTTAGTTCCATAATGTACCTTTAACCAGACGCAGGGATTTTTTTTATAACTCTCACAACAATATTATGATATTTAACCCGATATGGCACCATGAAATTGCCGGAAAATAAATACACCAATGCATCTTTGCCACACATTAATGCATATCTTGAGAGATACCGCGCTCTACCAGTGGATTATCATACAGTCTATAAATCCGATTATAGACAGAAATGACAGAATTATAGGGCTTAAAACAGCCCCCTCTATTGGCTTCTTTCCTTCTTTCCCTGAAAAAAAAAAAAAAAAAACAGCCATAAAATGAGTGAATCGACAAAACTATGATCACATGATTTATTGTCCACTTCCACAAACAGCCCGGGCACTTATATCCAATTGTGACCCCTTCAATCAGCTCCGGCGGTGCTCCATATGGGTCTGACAGGCTGGAGATTTGACAGCAGCGTGCACATCCCTCTGCTTGTGTCTTAGCACGGGGAAGCACAGAATTTTGCTTGTAGCCATACATAGAGGAGCGTTTGGTGCCAAGGAATGAACTGTCAGCCTTTTTTTTTTTTTAGCAACATGGAGGAAGCATCACACGACGCCCAGGGAGAAGGATTAGTCACAGCGGTGGCACAGGCGCAGAGTAATATGTAGATGCGGCGCAGCTATCGGAGGTGTGCAGATGGGTGGAGAGAGTGGAGAGAAATGCTTTACAATTGTGTTGGTGCCGTGTTATCTACCTCAGCGGGATTTATGTTGATGCATTCTCGGATTTTCATAGTGGTTATAAACTCCTTGTTATAGTTCCCCAGGGTGATGAGGGTTCAATTTCCTGACATGAAGAAACAGGCCCCACTCTAATAATGGATAGCTGAAGATCAGGAAGATATGCAGTAAAACAACCTGCTGAAAGCGACCAAGCCAGTGATTTAATATTCGTGTTGGGAAAAAAAGATTTGTTTGACAAACAGAATCTCAGAGGAACAGCTTGTTCTGTAATTTTGGTCGAGTAGATTTGGAAGTAAACGACTGCGACGGTTTTGTTTCCTAATTGCCACATAAAGGTTCTGTATCACGTTGTTCCTTTGAAAACTCCAGTTGCTCTGTTACCACAAGTAACAGTAAAGTAATAAATGTATTTTCTTATTTTTTCCTCCGGTTGGTACACTGCATGCTAATAAACACACACATGAAACTCATGCATGTAAACACACCACACCGGATTGCATGGACTAATGATAAGAGTAATGCATTGGTTTTTACAGTGCTTTTTTCTGGATTCTCAAAAACGGTTTGCATTATAGCCTTGTATTTTTGCCGTGCTCAGCTTTTACTGCTCAGAATGCTGCAGAATATATATCCCAAAAGTCATTTCAGCTTCATGCATTAATAATGTTGTTGCTCTTGCTGACTGATGGTTAAACAAACACATAAAATAATAGTAATAAGTAATAACCATGGCATTGCCGTAGTGCAAACGAATGCGGGACGTGGCAAAAGCTGTGAAAACAAGGTGATGCAACCAAAATGATGGTTGGACACTCCCTGTGTGTGTGCGTGCGTGCGTGTGTGTGTGCTAAACTACAAATACCCCATGTTATCAGGTTAGGACAGGAACAGACTGTGCAACAACACAAACACAGCGCCTCCCCGTGAGATTCACTTTTTGGTAATTACTTTGCAGAGAGCAGCGTCAAGGATGAGTGAAAGACTGCAGACTCTCTTCAGTCCTAAAGCCCATTAATGATAGGCTCATTTCTGATGGAGGGAAAATGGCCATATATAACTCTTAACTCTTTTTGAAAGAAATCTCCAAACAGAAAATCCGCTCATTTTGAATCTTTTATAGTTTTTTATACCTTTGAGATTGGGTTCACAAACTTGCTTTTCAAGTACCAAATTTGCATTGATTCTATCTTCCTGCAGTATATCGTAAAAGCAGACATTGGGAGAAAAGCAGCTGTTTGTTGCTTCCTGAAAGTTGTGAACAGAAGCTTATAAAATCATCCCTGTGAAGAATCGGGATGTTTGAAACTTTTGAGGCGGAAAGTCCTTACAACAGACAATAATCCTGCCTGTGTGATTAAATAAGGTCATCACGTTATAATAATATAATGAAAAAATGGCATTTAGTTAATATACGCTGATGGAGAAGACATTCATCTTTGTGACAGTTTTTGTTTCACGTGGACAGGTCCTGTAGTTGCAGAGATATAACCCATTAACCAAGACAAAACCTTTTCAGTTTACGGGCAAATTCTTCCATAGAACCTGACATCTCCTCTACTGTATCTCAATTATAGACTTTTAATGATGTTGTCATGTGAATGCAACCTATTTGATCACCATTCAGATTACTAATGCACTTTTAAATGCAGTGTCAAGTCGGGGATCATTTGCTACGCGAGTCATTACATTTCTGTTAATGTATCCGTGCACAGCAGTCAGTCCGGAGCATTACCGATCCATCACAATAACCAGTGCCATTGTATGAGCGGACATGGTTGGCTTTGGAACACTGCTCTGCCGGATAATAGCCGAGGTGGAGATGTCCGAGTTACAACGCGCAGAGCCGACACTTTAATGCAAAACAGCGTCTTTATTTACCTAGTCAGAGGCATACAGGCAGGTGGTTGGGCGGCCCCTATCCCAACCTCTGATGGCAATTACGGAGACAAATGGGGCTGAGAACGCCCAGGTGAATCACAAGGGGCAGCTCAATCACTTATCAGTCCATGAGTCATCAGCTGCTCCGCTTCTGTCAACTCAGGCGAAAAGAGCACAGGACATATACAGTATAATATATATATATATATATATATATATAAATAAAAGCTCCCATCTGAATAGCCAAGTGCGTAGGAGGTTTTCTAAAACGCTGATGGCCAATTTCCACTGCGCCCATCGCTGCCGTTCCCTTGACAATATGACAGTGGTCTCTCCGCTCCCCGGGGTACAGCTTATAGAAAGATGTGTCATATGAACACACAGACACACACACACACTTTGTCAGGCTACAAGGTTATTTTGCACCAGAGTTAGTCTTTAAATGAGAACAAAGACACAAATCAATAGAGTCATAAAAAGAGTCATAAAAATGGGTTCTGGTGGTTAATCTCTTAACCCCCATCTCAACCGAGTGCATCTTCTCCAGTTCAGCTTTATCCAAATCTAAAAGCTTACAGCCTATAAGCCAGAGTAACACCTCATTTGAAAGCTAAGACCTACAAAACTCATCCCTGTGTTGTTGCCGCCTTGTCGTCACTTTTTTCATGTTTTTTTTAATTATTTCTTCTTAGTCACATTTTAGTCACTTTTTTATCACGTTTGTGTCACTTTTTCAACGCTTTTTTGTCATGTTTTTGTCACTTTCAGTCACTTTTTGTCGCTCTTTTGTTGCATTTTCATCCTTGTTTTTCAAGAAGCTTTTATTTAGGTAATGCCACACTGGAGAACATGTGCTCGGTTAAGTATTATAAGACACAAAAGGTAAGATAACAATGTTTTGAAGTGGTTATCACAAAGTCCTGATCTCAATCCAGTTGTAAATGTATGGGCAGAGCTGAAAAGGCATGTGCACACAAGGTGGCCTCCAAATGTGTCTCAGTTACACCAGTTCTGTTTGGAGGAATGGACCAAAATTCTATTATGAGAAGCTTGTGGACGTATATTCAAAACGTTTCACCCAAAATGTACAGTTTAAAGGCAATTCTACCAAATATTATTGAAATGTATGTAAACTTTTGGTTTTGTAAAATGTATTATAAAACCATGTAGAACATTCTATCTCTCATTCTACTGGCATTAGAAATAGAAATAATTTATAAACTTCAAATAGACCTAAAAAAGTAAAATTTAATTCTGGTTTCATGTCAGACAGTGAGAAAAAAATGCATATGTGTCTTTGTTTATAGTGTATGTAAACATCTGATTCCCACTACGTATGTATTCTTAACTGTGCTCTATAGCATAAATGCATTACAAAAGCATTACTGAAATTGTCTCTAATACAGATGAATAAAATCTAAAATAACAGATGACCCTGAGTACCACTTGAAGAAGCCGAAGTGTCACCAGTGGTACACGTACTACAATTTAAGAACCACTAGTGCTCTATAGGTTTGTCAGAAAGGAGAAGAGCAAAGCAGAAATCTGCTCTACACTCCTACACTCAACTAAGCTTTTTAATGTCTGTGCTCAAAACAGTATTCTCTGTGTACCTTTGCTGCAACAAAAAGGATCTAATTACGCATACGCTTGAGCAGCACTGCCACGTGTTTTCCTTTCTCTGAGGGATGGCACGTCGATGCAAATGTCAATGCTATGAATTCAAGGCTGGCAAATAGCAATGTGGAGGGGAGGGGGGGGGAGAGAGATAGCCAGTTGGCAGCTGGCTAACTGCAGGGCATAATGCTCCAGTCACGCCTATGTGGAAAACACTTCAGCCACTTAGGCAGAGTGAGAGAGCTTTAAAAACCGGCACCGAGGACTAAAGTATTGCATTTACTCACTCCATGTTGGCATTTAACAGTGGGCGCATTGTCTCTCCTCTCAAAGGCTGAAACAAAAACAAAACAATATAGAACGGTCAGTTTAGTAAAAAAAAAAAAAAGTCGGGCAGCCTGCAATTATCTACTCCATGGTAATTTTCTTGTTGCCATAGGGACACGAAAGAACAATTCAGGACGCCCACTTTACATCCTCGATTGTGGACAATATTTTGTTTCTTTTTATGGTGGAAAAGTAGGTGTTATGCAAATGCTTTGATTTAATAGAAAAGGTTAAGCGGCACCTACTTAGTCTATAACTTTCCTTCGGTCGACGACTTAACGGTGTCAAACTCAGATGAGCCAGAGTGATGAGCAAAGTGCGTTTAATTAGCCTTTTCACCCCAATCCCAACAGGAAGCAGAAAAGATACAGCGTCTCACACAGTCTAGCCGAGACAGAAAATGTAATAGAATATAAAAATACAAAGCTTAGGTACTTTTTAAATACAGGATAAACATGTACAGTGTTGCTGTCGTATGCACTGGTTACGCATATTATCACCACATGGAAAGTGAAGACGCACAGATTGTCTCTTTATTCTCTGGCTGCTGGTGAAAATTTAACCTTGGACCTTGTTGCTGTGAGGCAAGAGAGTGATGACGATAACAGCATGCTGCCAGCAGTGTGATGCGTGTCTTGGATGAACTGGTGATGAATGGTCCAGTCAAGTAGATGAGTAAATGTGTGGTAAAAGATAGCCACTTTGTAACCAGTATTGGACATGTGCTTTGGGTCATTGTCCACTTGGAAGACCCATCTGCCCCAAGCTTCAACTTCCTGGCTGATGTCTTGAGATGTTCCTCCAATATTATTTAGTTTAGTTTATGTGTTTATTTGAGCAGTATACATTCTGCTCAAAAGGAGTGGGCTGAAGCAAGAAGCTTATGAGCGCATACCCCAAATTCAGTGCAATAAAAAAGTACATTTCACAGTGGTACAGAAAGAACAAAACATCAACAAGACATCATCCAAAGAGAATTTGATACATTTCAAGCAGCTACATTAGCACAGGCCAACTTACAATATTATCACATAGTGTTCTTTCTTAATGATGTCATCTATGTGAAGTGCACCAGTCCCTGCCGCAGCAAAACAACCCCACAGCATGATGCTGCCACCCCCGTATTTCACAGTTGGGATGGTGTTCTCAGGCTTGCAAGATTCCCCCTTTCCACCCTTTTTATATAGTGTATGTAAACATCTGGTTCCAACTGTAGATAATCACTAATTACTAATTAATCTGGTAAAAATAAAATACTGACAATATAATATTAGTTCAGGCAAGGTAAATTTGATTTAATGTTGGCAGAATGTCAATAGAGCAATGCAAATTTGATTACCAAAAAGTAGTCCAACATATAGAAACATCCTCCATTTATCTAGTCTAGAACAGCTCTGCGTTTCCTCTTTTATGTAATCAATACGATGTAATACTGTACTGCCTTATATGTTTAACCACACCAACCACTGCACTGGGCCAGAGACTCTCTACCTCAAAGAACTACTCATCCTCCGGTCCAAATCGATGCATTGATCGAGGGGGCTAAGCAGGATCCATTTGCCTCGCCGGTAATGGCCTCTGGCTGCGGTCTTACTACGACGTGTGCGGTGATTGTAAGATGCTTTTGGGCACAGACGAATGTGCAGAGGAAAACCATATGTAGTTAAGCACTGAGCCGGGGAATATGGATAAGTGCTTTAAGAGCTCGGATGCCTCCGTTTTGCCCGAGCTCATCATATAAAAAGGCCCATGTGTGACGACAATGCGTCCGTCAGACCCCTGTAATACTTTGGCTTTCATCCACGCAGCGAAAAGGCAGAGAGGAACATCAAACGACTGACTTTTCTTTCTCAGAATAGGCTGCACATACAAATGCAAAAGGCACAGTGCTAAATGGAAAACCAAGCATGGCTCTCTAATCTACTTAAACTGCAAAAGCAAAGATATATAGTAATAATAATACAGTTGGTTTGACAAATGATTTACAACAAAAACTAAATCAACTAAATCGCTGTGCTACCGTGGGCGGCACAGCGACCTTGTGGAAACTGTTGCAAGTTAGTAACACTTGAGCAAGTCCTGTGAATACACACATGCATGTTATACTGTAGCTATATCATGCATCTTGTTTTGTGGTGAAGTGTCCACCACAGTCCAGGCTTTATCCAGCCAGTTTGACATGTGTTGCTAGCTGCCACTACAAAGCTTCAACTTTATTGATAGGCTACTTATCTGTCCAACACTAGTGAAGCTAGTATGGCTGGTATGATGTCTGAAGTAGGTGTGCTACATTAATTGGCCCCTGATTGGATTTGTCTCTGCGTTCTTTTACGCTAATGTCGCTCATAGTCTGCCATCAGGGGCTTTTATCTCTATTCACGGAGGAGGGCGGACTTTTATCGGGGCTGTTGATTTAATAATAAAATATTGTAATGGTAGCTGGCCAACACACACACACATGCACACCCACAATCCTTATCTCTGTGCAAGCCAAGATAGAATGTGATAACCAAACATTAGCCTAGTACTATACAATGGGCCTGTCTGAAACATGTCATCCAACCTTATATTGAAAATGTCTGGTGCATTTGTCAGCTGCAAATACTGTCTTTCAATGGAGAAAGCAGCACTCAAAGTGTGTGGGACTTAAGAGGTTTAAAAAAAAAAGATCTGCAATCACAACTGGGCTGCACTGAGGTGCTAGAAATTACAATACCTCAAACTCATAACCTGAGTTCAGTCACGTTGTGACAGGCAAGTTGTTTGCATTTGTTGTGTATGTTCTTGAGGTGACTATTGAATCAATAACTTCTCTGTTGCCTGTGTATGACATTTAGAGTTAATTAAATTGAGTCAGTAATACACTAATTGTAGTACCGTCTGGCCCGCTTATCAATGCCCGACCCGTCCCTGTCTTATCCCCCACACGCTGAGTTCTGCTCACACTAGCACAATGCCAACGTGTCCTGTGCCCCCATCTTGTGCTACGGCTCTCATATGACATAAACAGGACAGACTCTCCCAGAGCTAACCATGATTTTACTGTTGTTGCTCCAGTTGTTAAATAAACTTAACTGAAAGACAAATACTTCAAGTCTAAGTGTAAAATCACGAACTGGTCAATGCTAAACAATTACATAAAAAAAAAAGGACTCTAACATTAAAAAACAAAAAAGACTATCTAACAGCAAAATCAGCAATTGTAACCAATCAGGTCCTAACAAATGCTAGTGCTCTACTTTAATTTCTATTAGGGCTACTGTTACTCCGAAACAGTTGCCCGATCATCTGATGCTTGGGCTTGGAACTATGTCTCTAAGCTTGCCCAGGAACGCCTCAGGATCCCCAGAAGAGCTGGGTGAAGTGTTAGTGGATAGGAAAGTTTGGGCATCTCTGCTCTGAGGAACTGCTAATGCAGCTTTATCTAACAAAATAATGGCACTATTACTAGTACAACTGTTATTATAAGTGTCCTATGTATATAATTAATTGTACTGTGATATCACTACCACTACTACTACTAGTACCCTAGTGTACATTTAAAAGTGTATACTCGTCACTAATCAATAAAATCATTACATTTCATTCACAGTGTCATCCAATATTCCAATATTATGGCCAAAATCGTATCATCAGAAATTCATCCCAGATTTCGGACCCAACCATGATTGCTTTCCTGGGGGCCATGCGTCTCTAAGCAGCTTATCCTTAGCCTGTGATTCACTACATTAAACCAGCGCATGAGTCAGCCGCTGTCCAAATCTCATTTCTTTTCCATTATGAGACTTATACCTCTGCGTAACACTCCCTTTCATCTGTGAACCGAGATCGGAGGACAGGATAAATAAAAGCCCACACCAGTTTGCTCCAGTGTGGCTTCTGTCTTTGTCTATTATTTGGTGATAATGTGCACGGGCCAGATGCATCATGATTGTGAAGGCTCGGCTGTACAAAGCCAGAGCAAATGTTTAATGTTTGAACAAGGCCACGCTGCTTATGCACAATAACAGAGGTGCTAATTGCAAATATAGACACTACAATGATGAATAATCCTCCTGGTCAATATTGTTTGCTGCACTGGTTGTGGCGAAAGTGTTTAGTTTTTAGCTTTTATTGAGTTTTTATGAATGAACATAAAGTATAACCACCCTC
This sequence comes from Neogobius melanostomus, assembly GCA_007210695.1. Classification (NCBI taxonomy): domain Eukaryota; kingdom Metazoa; phylum Chordata; class Actinopteri; order Gobiiformes; family Gobiidae; genus Neogobius; species Neogobius melanostomus. The sequence goes on along the minus strand of VHKM01000035.1, from coordinate 557,544 downwards.
TCTCTTATAATAATAACAATCTGTCCGTACATTCAGAAAATCCATCGCGAGATAACTCAAAATTGCTTTAACGTGTTTTCTTTTGATATGCTGTCAATGTGTTGGCAGTTTATTAAGCGTGTGTTGACACTGTTTCCTGTTGGTTGAATGTCTCCTGGGCATTTCCCTTCACTCTGGCACTGGAAATGTCCCTTGAATCGACAAAGACTGCACTCAATCATGTCGCTGGATTGAATAAAAACAATGACGTTGCCTATAGCTCCATAGCTCAGATTCTACATATAGAGGTGTTTGCGTCATTAACGTGGCCGGGCTAATTGCCTCCTCCATTAGGCGCAGGTAATGAACAGTTGGTTACTATGCAGTTCGTTTTCCAAAAGCAGCTGCTGTGGGCCTGACAGCTTGATTACCTTAGAGATACTGAGTCAACAAAGCAATGCAAAGACAGGGATGATGGATTATACATGTTTGGTGCAGGCAGGGGTCGCTTGCAATTTAAAAGAGTTTAAGTCGAAGTTTTGACTCTTAACCGAGCACATTTTCTCCAGTTCGACTCTGGCCTATGGGCTGTAAACTCCAGTTGAGAAGCTTTTAGATCTGGAGAAAATGTGCTTGGTTATGGCGGGGGTTAAGAGGTGTGTCTCTGTTCTTTTTGTTGTTGTTGTATCGTTGTCATTTGTTTACATCCTCATTGTCATGCCACTCATTCCCACGGTTCCTTCACTGTAGTCTTCAAATACACCAGCGTCAGGAGAGATACTGTGCTTGTCCCGCCACCAGCAAGAACCATAAAAATAGCAGTGGGAGTTTTAAGTGCCTATTGACTGGAGACGTCGGTCTTATTTTATTGGACAGATTAGCTGCAGTTGGGGTCTGTAGCCTGGTGGTTTATAGCGATTAGACACATTTACCTGGCTCCTCTGTATACGTCAGTGCAGCTCACGGTGACTCACACCTCCCCTTTGTCGTGACCATCAGCCCCCCCTTCACTGTCACTCTCCCCTCCGCCTCCTCTGCACACTCGCTCCCTCCACGCTTCATGACATGGCTGTAAACAACTGGGCTGAATATAGCATTTTTCCTCATCAAGAGACCAAGGGCTGAATCTTCCAGTCATGCCCCAAAGGAAAGCACCACTTCCTCCAAATCCCATAGGGGTTTAAGGAGGGGTCCTATAGGAATTTTGAAAGGGATTAACGGTATTTGCCGCATTTTTAGAGTACCTTGTGTGATTTTGTTTCTCAAAATCACCTCGGGAGCCAGAGGTACTTAGTGGGTTCTATTTTTGCTAGTGGGTTCTATTTTACCCCCTGGCTTTCCCCTGCTCTACGGTAATGCAGTTTTTGACGGATTTAATGAAACAGCAAATCCTCAAGTGTTGTGTAATGTGTCCCTAAGCTTACCATATTAATCGTTCGGCTGAGAGGTCTTTCAACGGACAAAATTGGTGACAAACTTTCCACTGTAACGCTAGTGTCATTTCAAGTGGATTGGCTTAGAGATATGAAACATGAAACTACGTTTTTCAGAGGAGGCTGTGAGGTAGCCAAATCGAAATATAGTGTTTAATTCAAACTGTTTCTTTGATTCAGTAAAATGTGTTTCCTTTATTTTGAGCCTATGTTTATACTTTGAAGATGATCTCATGCTTAACCCCCGCCATAACCGAGCACTTTTTCTCCAGTTCGGCATTATACAAATAAGATAAGATAAGATAAGCCTTTATTGGTCTCACAATGGAGAAATTTACTTGTTACATTCAACTCTCAGAAACACTCAGGGTGTGTAGGATAGACGGGAAATGTGCAAACAATTCAATAGTAAATAGAGATATCTTATATACAATGACTACCAAAACTTTAAGGGGGCAAAAAGTATAAACAATAAAAAATAAAATAAACAGACTATAATAAAAAAAAAAATAGTGTTAGCAGTGCAGGTTTACAGTCATAGTGCAAGTGGTTGATAAAGTGACGCGATAAAGTGACGTGGATACAGAGATTATTGCACGTAGTCTTGTATGTGGTTATTGCACATGTTACTTTACAGTCTTGTTGTACAGTCTACAGCATGGGATGAAGCCTCCTTCTTGCACTGAGGTGCCTCGGTCTGCCACTGAAGAGCTGCTCAGCTCCTCTACAGTCCCGTGCACTCCGTGGAGGTGTTGTCCATGATGAGGTGGCTTGACTAATATCTGTTACCTCTGCAGAGTCAACAAAAAAAAAATTGATGAAAAGAATGAAAATGTGACAAAACGTAATGAAAATGACAAATGTGAAAAACTATGAAAAACGACAGAACGTGAAAACATGACAAAAATGTGACATAGTAAAGCTTACTAGCTTTCAAAGAAGGCTGTAAGCTCTCAGGTCAAGAAACCTTTTGATTTTGGTAAAGCCGAACTGGAGAGAATGTGCTCGTTACGGTGGGGGTTAAGAGGGTAATTGGTGCCATGCTCTTTCTTATACTGAATAATTATCAAAAATCAACACAGAATGGAAAAGAACAAATAGTTAAGCTCACTGATGGAATTACAGAACAAACATCAAAGTATTATTTGAAGCGGTGATCAAAAATAGACCAACAAACAACGGCAGGAAGCATCAAGATGATAGAAAGAGTGCGTCTATATTTATTATCGTAACATATTTTGAATCCATCGAATCTCTCGTGATATGGATTTGGCGATAACGCGATAACGTTTTACACCCACATTCATCGCAGTTATCCTGTTATGTACTGTATCTACATAAAAATGGAAAAGTAGGCCACAGATTAAAAACAAAACAAAAAAACAAGACGACGGGTGAGACGTGTCAGAGGTTTGTTCTGCTCTGCTCCTCTATGACATTTGGGCACAGTCTCTGGAACAGTACTCGGCTTTGGGGACCCGTAGAGCTGCTCTGGTGACAGCTGCCTTGGATCGCGCCCGCAGCTTCCTTCCATCACAATGAGATAAGAGCGTTGCAGATAAGCATCTATTGAGCGTGTGGAGATGGGGAGGAGATGCAGAAATGAGGGCGCTTTTTGAATAATGTCTTTAGTCCAGGCTCTTTGTGTTCGCGTGAGTTTGCGGGAGAAAATTTTTTACTGTTGAGAAGAAAAATCCACACTAATGAGGCCATTTTTTGAAGGAGGCTGTGGTGGTGACACTTATAGAGAGTTGAATATCCGTGCTGTAAGAGCTCTTGCAATGCACATGTAGGAAAAATATGGTTAATGGCTGTGTTTTGGGTTAAATTTCTGGTTCAAAGATTCTGGTTGAATTTGCCTGCATATGCAAATGGTTGCTTTAGTGCTATCTATTCAGTCAATTACATTTTTTTAATTGTATTTTCATTATATTCTTTTTGGGGGTATGTAACCATAACAGTGGTTGGAATCTGTCATCAACCGTCTTGCTTACCATAAAATTAAATCAAACCTTGCCCAGTGGAGATAACAAAGGCTTCCACTGGTTGCTTGGTAACCTTAAAGTGACGGAGCCACGATTCATTGCAATTGGGTCATCAAGACAGTTTCAACAGGTTTCAACACATTATACTGTATGATCACAGGTGGCGCAAAGATGTTGGCGCTCTTTCTGCAGTCTCCAAACACTGATTGCCACAACCGGCCCAGGACAATGTTTCACCCGCACCCGATGATTGATGAGATGAAATGAGTTTAAGATGGCGACTGTCTAGTATTTCCTGGGACAACACCGGGACAATGTTATCAGGCATCTTTACAAACCCAATTCCCTCTGTTCTCTTTTTTTGGCTGTTCTGTCAGTACGCCACACCTCTCGTTATGTAATTGTGTGATATCTCCCCTGCCCTCCTGGCCCATCTGCTCTCTCTAACTAGGTGTGTGCGCCTGAGTTTTGTGTGCCGCCGCGCTGACCCGCTCCATCTGGTAACAAGGCAGTGCAGATTACAGGGGCTGAGAGAGATAGGCAGTCAATAAGGGGGCTGCAGGTCGACGGTATTCTCTGCTACAGGACTGAGTCAACGTTGAAAAAGGGAAAACTAATTATGAGGTGGGTCTGTGCCTGCCCCTGCCTGCTTGCAAAGTTTGGCAGCATATACTGTCAGGGCTGTTGTGAACTCGTTGTTGAGTCTATATTCAATCATTGTTTAAAGCAAAGGATGTGTGGCCCTGCTTATGAAAAAGTTATCTAATCATGTCAAGGAAAAAAAAAAAGCTTGCACCGTCAGTAAAATATAATTGATTTCAGAATGTTCACATGGACATCCTTTGTTGCCTTTTGTGGTGAACCCTTTGAGACATGTTGCTGTTGTCATAACTTGCAGGGTCAAACATTTTGGATTTCCTTCCACAAGCTTCCCACAATAGTTGGCAGGAATTTTGGTCCATTCCTCCAAACAGAACTGGAGTAACTGAGCCAAATGTGAGCCTACATTTACAACTGGATTGGGATCAGGACTTTGTGATGGCCATTTCAAAACATTGAATTTGTTATCCCTAAGCCTCTTTGTAACCAGTATTGGGCATGTGCTTTGGTCATTGTCCATTTGGAAGACCCATCTGCGCCCAAGCTTTAACTTCCAGGCTGATGTCTTGAGATGTTCCTCGAATATTTCACATAGTGTTCTTTCTTAATGATGTCATCTATTTTTTGAAGTGCACCAGTCCCTCCCGCAGCAAAACAACCCCACAGCATGATACTGCCACCCCCGATTTCACAGATGGGATGGTGTTCTCAGGCTTCTCAGGTTGATATTCACATTTACTTGCTCTATATCGTGTCGTAAATCAATCATGGTTTTATATAGCCCAATATCACAATGAGTAAAAAAAAAGAATAAAACACATTTTAGTGTTTTCTCTAAATTCTCACATAGTTTGAAATAACCCAATGTGATTCTCATTCCGATGTATGTCTTTCATGAAATACTAATTATAAAATATTAAAACATGTTGAGTTCTTTGGGCCGAGATCAGCTCTGACATTTGGCTCATAACGACACTATATTTGTTATATCAATATCCCAGAAGGAAGTAGATGTCACAGGTTTATGCCGCGCCAGATCGAAGTCACGCTCTTATTATCAGCCTTCTCACATCCTCCTCGTCTCATTTTCTCATTATCTGATTCTTGTCAACCTTTTCTGCAAAATTAGCTCCGCGGCCTGTTTCATGTCATATAGCAACTGTGCTCGCAGATAAATGCATGTGAACAAACAGCAGGCATAGGTCAATAATTTGTGATTATAGAACCAGAATGGGCTGAAGGGAGAATGCGAGTTTGCCAAAAAAAAAACACAAATTGGGCACATTAGGCTGACGAGCCCGGGAGAATTTATGATGGACGCCGTAAAAGGCCACTGCAATGATCAATGTGATGAGACAAGTATTGACTGAAGGATTATTAATCAAAGTGAAGCGTAAAATGTTTTGACACTTTAATTGTGTATTCACTGAGTTCTAATAATGTGAAATCAAATCCTTTATGGCTGTCTCTCGCTCGGGAACGGCTTAGGCTTGTGTCGGGGGAACTGAAGGAAGTGGCTGGGGTGAAGGCCGTCTGCAGTGGGGAGATAGTGACACTCCACCAGCCTTGTGTGTGTGTAAATGTACAGGGAGTGAGTGGCTGGTGGTGGTCGGAGGGGCTGGCAAGGCAGGCAAGTAGGCCCAGGCAAAGTGCTTTCAGCCTGGATTTGAATATTGTCAGAGTTGAGGCCTGTCTCACATCCTCATTAAGACTGTTCCAGATTTTAGCTGCATGAAACTGAAACGCAGCCTCACCGTGTTTATTATTGACTCTGGGAACCACCAGGAGACCCTCCCTGAAGTTCTAAGGATGATTCATGCGGCTCTAACATGTCAGAGATGACTTTGGTGCTAAACCATGAAAAGACTTGTACACAAGCAGAGCTGTTTTAAATTCTATTCTCTGAGTGACAGGAAGCCAGTGCAGAGACCGGAGCACTGGACTAATATGGTCGTATTTCCTGGTTCTTGTCAGGACTCGAGCAGCAGCGTTCTGGATGTTCTGCAGCTCTACAGCTCGTTTAGAAAGGCCAGTGAGCAGCCGTTACAGTAGTCTAACCTGCTGGAGACAAATGCATGGATGAGTCTCTCTAAGTCTGGTTTTGACACTATTCCTCTGATCTTAGCAATGTTTTTCAGATGGTAAAAAGCTGATGATGTTATTGCTTTGATGTGGCTGTTTAAGTTCAGGTCTGAGTCCATGATTACTCCTAGATTTCTAACCTGTTTTCTTTGTTTCAGAGCGAGAGACTCAAGGTGACTGATAACACTTTGTCTTTGTGTCTGTGGCCAAAACCAATGATCTCAGTTTTGTCTGAGTTTAATTGGAGAAAGATGTTTTGCATCCACAAATGATCTGTTCGATGCAGTGACAGAGAGTATCTGGTGTCGCAAATAATGATGACAGTGTTGCGCTTTGAGAAGCTTAAGAGGCTTCAAAAGCGCAAGATAAGTGTAAGCCATTAACACATTGTCAAATTGAAAAAAAAAAAGATGGATGATGGAAGTTTAGTTAGTGGTCTAAATAAATGCAGTAGCTTTAATAGAAAAAAATTCCCAAGAATGAAATCAACTATGATGCAGAAGTTTTTTTTATATAAATTTGGAGAAAGTTATTGATTATACATATAGTCTCTAAACCGTTTAAAGCCACACCTTGTAGAATATCATCCAATAAATAAAAGTGAAATACAAGCGTTTATTTCATGACAGATATTTTCATCATTGAAAAATTCCTCCATAAATGTACAAACAAACATGTGCTTTTGCTGTGACTTGATTGTAACTTTACCGGGAGTGGGTAAGTCTCCAGCTCGTTTCCATGGAGATGTGGACTAAAGTCAGCATTCTTTGATTACCCACTGCAGTAATAGCCTTTTCTGTTTGAGCTGGTCATAAGGAACATGTTTTGCACTGATGGCAACAGTATAGTCCAAAGTGTTAGGCAGTGTGCCTTTAAATATTCAGAAATGTAATTTTGTTTATGTGTGCCAATTGTCAGAGCTGGTCAGTTACAAAGTCATGTTAGTTAAGTAGAGTTTTTGAGGATACGCACTTTACTTGAGTAGTATTTTTGTTGAAAACGTATTACCTTTACTCCACTGCATCTGAAAGATAAAGATAATGCTTTCTACTCCACTACATTTCTATAAAGGCTCCATAGTCAATGTGTTTTGTTCAGAAAAGCCTTAAAATGCACAATCCAAGTGGCGTGTTGCCGTGCAGAGGGAGAATTCAGGTGTAGTTTTTGTGTTTTTGAAGCTGCAAGGTTATTTCTTTTATGACATTTAAAATAATGTCCTTTCTATGTTGAATATACCTTCCACAGTACCTTCCAATACTTTAGTATGTTCACTTAATAGGCCGTGCTACTGACAGTTTACACGGGGATCTTCCTGGTTCAAAGTCAGCCATTTTTTACAGGATATGAACGCTATTAACCCGCTGCTTTTAACGGCGTGGCTTAGCATAAGCATAAGCAGACAGTCACTTTATGGAGTGCTGTTATCAGGCAGAGTACATGCGCTGATTAATTGTGAGGGTCTCACTTTGATATGGGACCTCTGGTGAATCCATAATGTCCCACACTAAATCAGCTCTGACCTCTTCATAGCCAGCGCGCTCGGTCTTTTGACACCGGTGCTCCAATGCAGATGAACTGTCAAATAATAGATCACATTGCTGCAATGATGAGACCCCCCCTGTTCGAATGTAATTACAGGCATGAATCATCGCGAGGAGACTGTGGAGAGTCCTGGCATAGCATTTTATAGCTCTGGAATATTGTTTTTATGTATATATCTATGCTTCTTTTTTATTTTTATTTTTTTTAGCTTTATTTGTATACTCATATTCACATGCATGGACTGAATTTCAGACTTTGTACATTCTGTTGGCTTCACAAAGTGATAGGAGGTATTGTTGTATGATGTGTGCGCCGCATGTCACCTGGAGTGCTTGTTTTGCCTCGTGTCAGTGCCGCGGAGGTCAGTTTATTCTCAGGTGCAGCTGCGGATCTGATTTCCCATGATGTCTGCTGTGATTGATTTTATTCAGCGTGCTGTCAAAGCACAAACACGGCTCACTAGATATTTTGTGACAGGCCTGCGACATGAGGCACAATTGACACCATTGATCAGTGTGCAGCGCTGATGGCTTGTACGAGACCGATATGTTGGGCGCTACATGCAGTGAGTTCTTGGCAAATAACTCGCTCTACTATCCGGCCATCACAGTTTCATCATTATAAATAGCCACTTACTGAGTCCCGTGTTGATATTCTGGTTTCACGTCTGGGCGCCATGTCAATTTTGTCTCGAGATCGGCTAATTGCCTTTAGCTGGGACTCTTTAAGCACTTCCCTTAGTTTATTAATCTATAAATAAAAAGTACACAAAGAAAGGTCCAACAAATGATGTGCAAATTGGTTGAAGAAATAAACTTTGGTGCTTAAGACTCTGGTATCAGCAGTCACTGAAGTGTTAGTATTTCATTCAAGTCAGGATGGTTTAGCCATGAATCTGGAGTACCATGGTGATTTTTGTAATATAATTAAAATTAAAAAAGAAAATAATTGGTTAAGTTTAGGATTAAGAACAGGGACACAGTTGAAGTTATTACATGCATCGAGTTTCAGGTTGGTGAGTTTGTTTTAACAGAACATTCCTTTGATTCAGAATCAGAACAAAAGATTCACTGTATTTGTACACATTTCTTTTATGGGGCAGTAGTGTTTTAATATTTATGGATCCCTGGCAGGTATATCGACTTCGACTCGAATGCAATGCAGAGAGCATAAAATTCGATTTGTATGTGGGTATCTTCTTTCTGGTTATGTACACAGCTTCATTACAAATATTGATAAAAATGTTTTTCTTCAAAATCTGATTTCACAATATTGTATTACATTTTTTTAAACATCTCAACTACTGGTGTTCTAAGCAGTTTCCCAAATGAATTTAAACAATTGACTGCTTGATCTCTTTTTGCAGTAGATTTGCATCGTGTCTTCTACACAATTCCCTTTGCAGACTGACCCCCGGGGTCCTAATCAATACCCCATTTACTTAGACCTCTGGGTGTGGGCTGCTGACTTCTCAATCTGACTACAGGCTCGACAACACCAGCGCCATAAAACACGTGCTTCAGTGAGAGTGTGATTTACGCTGTCACACTTCCGCCATTTTGTACCTCATAACTCCAGCGAAGCATTCTGCTGGGTCTCCATAATGATCCATGGAGCAGACTTTTACACAAAGCTATTGTTGCACATTGAGCAGGCAATAAGTAATGGTTTATGTTCATGTTTGTCTTTGTCGCAGTTTCGTAGAGGAGCCAGTAAATAAAAGTCTGTCCTCCTTAATCCACCACTTTGGTCTTCCTCTCTAAATGTCATGCAGCTCTATTATAAGCATGATTTAGCAGCGGCTCAATGGTTCGATCGCAGCTTTCAATCAATGCATACTGACTTTGTGTTCTTGGGCAAAACACCTCAACCACTTATTGTATGCATGAATGGGCAGCACGGTAGCACAGCGGTTAGCGCCCCTGCTTCACAGCTAGAAGGTCCCAGGTTCGATTCTCACTTGGACGGGGCCTTTCTGTGTGGAGTTTGCATGTTCTCCACGTGTCCGCGTAGGTTTACTCCGGTTTCCCCTACCACTAATAACATGTACAATAGGTTCACTTCTGGGGCCAGGACTCCCCTGAAAAAGAGATTCTTAATCTCAGTGGGACTATCCTGGTTAAATTAAGGTCAATCAAAATAATATTAAATGAATACTGTGTGATTGGTGATAGTCAGGAAACACTGAAACTCATTGATTCATTCCTAATTCTTTCTATGCTCATGACTAAATTGGACTCATTTCTGCTTTTTTTTCTCTCTGTGGCACTATCTCCAAAAACCACACAGATCTCACCTTTCATTCTTGCAGAATCTCTTTTATCGCTTGACAAGTTTCTCATTCTGCTGCACACATCTCCTCTTCATTGCCCTGCACCACTGAACCTGTACTTCAAATAATTCTTCACTTTTTCTCCCTGTAACCTCAGCACTACTACTCCTGATCCCTTTTGTTCACAAGCCGTTGCCTTTATTCTTAGATCAATGTCTTTTTTTCTTGATAGATAAGAGGGTATGGTTTGCTTTTATTTTAAGGACATTGACATCACTCAGTCACACACCACATTCCAACATATAGGCAAACAGAGGAAGTGTCCTGGCCAAGGGCACCAAGACGGTCTATAGACCAGTGGTTCTCAAGTGGTATGGGTTTGGGACCCACCATTAGCTATAGGATGATAAACTGCAACCAAAATAAAAATGTAATTTGTCATATATCATAGAAAATATTGTATTTCCCACACCAGTTTTTATGGAACAAGCGGTAGATATGCAGTAATAACATTCATTTTAACAGACTCTTGTAGTGTTTCCATGTAGTTTTCAGGTGGAAAATATTAAAAACACACAAAAAAGTTCCCTGAAAAAGGCTTGCGACCCACTGAAAATAGTCACACATCCCGACTTACCAGTTAAGAATCACTGGTGTCTTAGTGCCCTTGATCTACTGAACCATTTATTATAGATTATTAATTATGTACTGTCCAGTTGAATTGATTTAACTTGTGTGTTTTTACCACCCTGGATGATATCAATCATAGATAATATAGATAATAAGGTTAAACAAATAGGGAGTAACTATAGGGCTATTGTGTTTCTGAAAGGCACACTGAGTTCCCTTGTGTACAAAATGTGCGGTATAAATAAAGTTGCCTTGCCTTGAAAACAGCTCGCATTCTTCCCTCAACAAATAACTCACTCTTTGTAAAACCTTTGATCAGAAAATAGTTTCTTGTGAGAATACAATTTTGCTTGGGAAATAGTGCTGAAGTTGTTAGGGAATTTTTGACACAGCTTTAGAAACGCCCCGTTAATTTCCCAGAAATTAAACAGATTTAAACACAAGGTCAAACATTAAGTTTATTCTTATCGGATCCGGGGAGTGAGTGGATGCCCGTCTGGCTCATCGCCACGCTTCCAGCTCACTCTCAGCAAAATACAAAGATCATACAGACTTTATACAAAAATATAGGCACAACCCCTTTTCCCCAGTAACTTTCCATTGGAGTCATAAAACGCCTCCTCCTCCTCCTAGACCCCTGAGTCAGGATGGGGGGAGCTGTTGGTCAGTGCTTTTCCACTCGGTCAGCTCTTGCTGTAGCAAGTCATAAACCCCCTTTCCTGCGCCCACAGAGACAAAGAGCAAACTGAGATAATCGAGCAGGTAATCGCTCACTCTGGAGGCCATCTGGTTGTCACGCTTCAGTGGTCAAAATCTTCCCTTTCGGCTTTTATAACTCTACAACAGGCAGGAGACCTTTGGCATGTGGCCTCCAAACACAGAGTCAAGCTTCAGTGGGATCATGGGATAAAGAGTTAACATTTCAACCAACACAGATTTAACAGTCAACTCAATGTAATATTCTCATCTTAACATCAAATACAAAATTCCTTAAAGAGGGGGTATTATGTAAAATCGACTTTTTCAAGCTTTATATCATGTTATTATGTCATTCCCTCATTAAACACATGCCTGGAGTGTTGCCTTGGCTCATTCACATATTTTTGAGTAATCAGTAAAAACTTAGACGGCAGCCATTTTAGGTGTAGCTATGCCTCAGTCCTCCTAGGAACGCCCCCACCTCCTGGAGACGCCTCTGGTCCTTTCGTCACCAGCCAAGCCACCAACCACTGCTCCTCAGCTCAGCAGAGCCCCTCCCCACACAGTAGTGTTGTTTAGATGCCACAGCAGTGTGCTGAAGGGGGCGTGTCGGAAAGCTTCTTAAAGAGACAGAGGCCTATTTCAAGACGTTCAGTACAGCCATTTTGAGAGAGCAATTTTATTCAAGGCAGTTATTTTAATTTACTGCATATACAGACCAACAGAAGGTTACGTCATCATTGTAGTATGCTATAGACTGGTGCTATGTGATTGAAAAAAGCATAATACCCCTCTTTAACAGAAGTGAAGAAGAAGAAGAAGAAGTGAAGAAGTACATTAGATTTTGTTGAATATTTTATGGGAAAAAAGTTTTGGGAAACAGACTTACTGCTCTATAAAGAAGCCAAAACACTGCCTATAATAAAGATGATCCTATATGAACACCCAATGGCAACTCTTTACATGTACTCTGTGCCTAGCTTATGGTCCACATGCAGTCTTGATGGCCTGTACCAGATCTTAACAAGGGCATGCAGTCTGTAACAGGCACTTAAAAGGGTTGAGGCAGAGGCTAATCAAAACCAGAAATGTCCACGTCCTAAACGCAGACCCAGACGGAAGGTTGTACCACCTGAGGGCGAAGTCATCGCGCCTCCAGATGCTCATCTTAATGCTATTTTAAGACCGTGTTTGTCTGTTGTCCTTTCATGCAATACGATAGCCGTGCTAATAATGTTTTTGCCACATGCTGTTTTTATCTCACTCTGAGCTGCACAATTAGCACATCAGCAACAAATTAAAATTGCAATTTTAACGGCCGTAAAGACTGCAACTAGTTCGGTCATATAACATAATCTTCTGCAAACAACAAAATAGCCTGTTCCAGTGGGGTCTTTGCTCAAATGCTCTTTGACGTGTAAAATGAGCACTATGAACTACAGTAAATATAGCTTTCTAAAACATAACACACTCATATATCTCACTTATGTTGTCCTCTCTTTTCTCAGAGCTAAAGAAGACTCTTGTGCGCGCTGCTTTTCAAGATTCAGAGCGCCACAGTGCTGACACGGCATCCCAGAGGTTTAAGATACTGTGAAAAGTCGCAGAGATGACATAATAACTGACAGTAGCATGGCCTGACATTTTAGATTCACCTTTACTACACATGCGCCTGGAGGTGATGAATGTAAAGTCATGTTACGTTACAGTAAGTTTTGGTTTTATTCGACGGGACAGACTTTTTTAGGCATACAAAGGGGCAAAGTCAAACAATAAGACACTTAAAAAGGGAGCACCATGCTGGTTTTGTGGCTTTGAAACGAAGCTGTAAAGAGGGCAAAGAAGAAAAGAGAGGAAGAAAATTAACAGCTGCCGGAGCTTTAAGATCCTATTACGCACATGCAGCCTCAACTTCTCTGATAAACTGATAATGAAAGTGTTACAGCTCATCATCAGCTACAGAGTGTGCAAGCTGAAGTGTGTGAGGGGAAAATGGCTTCTCCACACCATGTTTTCCTGGGCTCTTATTATAAGCATGCTCGTGTAACATTTAAAAAAAGGGCCATTGCTAAGATCAGAGGAATAGTGTCAAAACCAGACTTAGAGAGACCTATCCATGCATTTGTCTCCAGCAGGTTAGACTACTGTAACAGTCTGCTCACTGGCCTTTCTAACGACTGTTAGAGCTGCAGTACATCCAGAACGCTGCTGCTCGAGTCCTGACAAGAACCAGGAAATACGACCATATTAGTCCAGTGCTCCGGTCTCTGCACTGGTTTCCTGTCACTCAGAGAATAGAATTTAAAACGGCTCTGCTTGTGTACAAGTCTTTTCATGGTTTAGCACCAAAGTACATCTCTGACATGTTAGAGCCGTATGAACCATCTCGGGCCCTGAGAACTTCAGGGAGGGGTCTCCTGGTGGTTCCCAGAGTCAATAATAAACACGGTGAGGCTGCGTTTCAGTTTCATGCAGCTAAAATCTGGAACAGTCTTCATGAGGATGTGAGACAGGCCTCAACTCTGACAATGTTCAAATCCAGGCGGAAAACAGTTCTTTTACCCGTGCATATGAAAACTGAAAGTATTTTATCTGCACTCTTGCCTTTTACTGTAATTGATTCACTTTATGTTGACGTTTTATTGATTGATTTGATCTGTTTTCTTGTAATTTTATGCAACTGTGAAGCACTTTGAATTGCCTTGTGTATGAATTGTGCTCTACAAATAAACTTGCCTTGCCTTGCCTCATATTTGATTCTAAACTTTGTCGCCAAGTCAAACAATCACTAGATTTTCTTTCATCTGACAAAACCGGATGAGTGGGATTCCTCTCTGGCTAATGAATTATTAAAAATGGCTGTATTTTTAGACCAAAGAGTCCGTCCATTTATGATTCATAGACAAGTGCCGCGCCGTTTGGTTTGGGCTATGCAAATAGTAGAAGAAGGGGAAATGCTGATTTTTCACCTCTGGGAAAAGGCTATTGTTAGAAGTGTGAGCAGAAAAGACAGTTAGTCACACTTGAAAAGAATTAGTTGCTTTTGATGCACAAGAGGAAAGAAACTGATATGAAAGCAAAAGTTTCAGTGAAATGCAAAAGTGGTTATACATTCAATGTCCTCAAGCTTTGCCAGTAGGAGTGTGGTCGTTAGCAATTAGCTCCCACGACTAATCCCTAATAACTCACTAACTCACTATTCTAACGCTGAACGTTGGTTGCCATGGCGCCTCTCAGTGGGTGGGGTATTAGGCCTATGTGCTTTAAGTTGATGAGCTGGAGGGCGACATGCCATTATGGATTAGTGACTGTAAAATTATAACTGGTTGACCGTAAGTCCATAACTAATAATGCTCATGTGGTTTGTGCACACATGTGATTTATTGGTTGACTGAAGCAAGATGGTGGCACTGTGGCTGAGGGGCTTGTTTGCTCGCCTCACAGCGTCGTTCTACCTTACAACCCAGTTACGCCATGATCGCCATTGTTCTAACCCTAATCTTAACCATAACCCTGTCCCTAACCCTAACATTAATCCTAACCTAAATCCTTAACCTTAATCCTAACCCTAACTTACCTAACTTTAATCCTAACCTTAATCCTAAACCTTAATCCTAACCCTAACTTTACCTAACCTTAATCTTACTTAATCCTAAACCTTTATCCTAAACCTAACCTTAATCCTAACGTTAATCCTAACTCTAACCTTAACCTTAACCTTAATCCAAACCTTAATCCTAACCCTAACCTTATCCTAACCTTAATCCCTACTAACCTCACCCAATGAGAATTCGCGGGGTTTATGGCTTCAACTGTTTTGGAAATCGAAAAGAGGCCGGGTCTTTCTGTGTGGAGAGAGTTTCCCCTATTCTATTCCTCCATCTTGGTCCTGAACAAATGCTATAGCACGAGATCTGGATCTGTTTTGGTTAATGAGATCGAACGAACGAGCTTTGCAAGTAAATGCATTTATGGCCCATCACGTGCAACTAAGAAATGGAACAGCCAATTCAATTACTGATATTGGGAGCTGGGATTTGTGTTGAAGAGGGTCGACCAGCATACCAAAAGGTGATCCAAAATCTTATAGTATTCATGTCAGATCTCTTTTCGCCTACATACATATATATAGCCTCCTCCTCCTCCTCCAAATCCCTAGCTTTTACGGCGCTGAGACAATTCATAGTCGCTGCCTGCTTTGCACCCCATAAACCCCACACATTACTGCTTTACCAATGACGTATATAGCCTTAGCAAGAACAGGAGATAAATAGCACGCACCCTTCTATTGTGCAAGCCTTTCAGAGGGACCATAGCAGGAGATCAATACAAATCACACTTCGCATTTTCTCAAACAGCCAAAGAGTATCACAAAAGGTGACATTTTGCTGCAACGAGAAACGAGTTTATCGGGACATGAGAGGCACATAACAAAAAGCTCAGAAAAGCATCAAATAATGGGAAGGATTGAGTGAAAATGGAAATATGAGAGTGCTCGTTGCAGAAAACATTCAGATCTCACGCGCGACTGATTTTTAGCATTGGTTTGGAACATGAACAACAGTAGGCGTGCTTTGTTGTCGTTTTTGTGCAGTCATAAATGTATAAAGTGCTTTGTTGGAGCGTGCAGCGGCAGTGTCATAGTAACGGAGAGCTGGGTTTGATCAAGCAGTAAAAATAAATGCGTGTAGTTAGTCTCAATTATAGACTCACATCTGCTCAGGCGGCTAATGTTGATAAAGGGAATCAAAAGTTCAGACGACACTTGATGGTTCTATGTTGTTTACGGTTCTGGATTTTTAACTACTTTTGGATACATATCAATCTATATTTCATATTCTCATACAGTCCTTCTCAATATTGATTTAATGGTTGTATCTGGCTGCTGCTCTTCAAAGATTAGTGTAATCAGTGAATGTACTGGCTCTCGAGACATGGACGATGGAAAACTTTGGGTGAGAGTGAATTATTGTTCCGTGAACCTATTGCTCGATGTCCAGGAATGGTTCTGCTCCACAGGTTACGCAAACAACATTGAAGGATGGGTCAAATGCAGACCTTTCCCTATACAGTATACATTCAAACTCATGACCAGCATTTATGCGTTATTATTATAGGTCAGATAAATGTTGTGGTAAAAATGTCCTCTTTATATCAAGTTGATTGGTTCACAATTACTTCCAACATTCCCTTATGGGATCGTGTATAAAATCCCTCCGGGTTTGTACAGTATTTACGGGGATCTAATTTATAGCAGTGTAATAAGCGCCATGTAAACTTAGAATGTTAATTGGCTTCACAAATCATCTTCCACGGGGTCTCATTAAATTCACAGCATGTAGCACCAGCAAAAGTGGCAATGGCAGCCATGACAGTATGATGTATATGACCCCTCACCAGACTCCTGTTGCTCTGCTGTGGGGAGATATCTCACTTTTGTTCCTTTTGTTTTCGTATTATACTCTTGCCAGTGTTGCCGCTCTATGTGCATTACGATTTTTCTGGGGGATTGTTCAATGCCTGTTATTTTAAGATGTTCCCCTGGGTTTTGACAGCAGTTGATTTAATCCCATGGGAAGGAAAAGCCAAATCACAGCCACATAAATCAGATTGTCTTAGGCTAGTGTGCCAGGTGGCTTCAGTTTTGCCATTACCAGTTGCTCTGATGATGATTGAAGAACGTGTGATTTCATACATTTAGACTAGGCTATTTATTTATTTAGGCTATCGTCATTTAACTTGTAAACATGTGTATTCTTATGTAATAAAAGCGGGTATGAATTGATCTTTACGCGTCGCCTTTCCCTCCGGAGATGCCAAAAAGGAGGTGTGAGGCAGCGGCTGAGAGGAACAGACCCGTGCCTGTGACAGCGACAGTCGTTCCCCTCCCCATCTTCATCCTCCTCATCATCACCATCAGCAGGAGCAGCTTGTAGCTTCTTTGGAATTAGGCGCTGCGGCCGTGCAGACGGCGCAGAGAGCAAATAGGCTGCGCGTCACGCGTCTTCGAGAGGCGCTCCACTCGAAGAGAACATGGGGGAATGGCAGCTGCGCTGGACCAAATGCATGGATCAAGAAATTAAAACAAGGATTTATTTATGGCATGGGGCCAGATTAGCGCATTGAAAAGGACTATCAAAATCAAAAGGTAAGACGGAGTTTGTTCGGCACTACAGTCTATGGAATGGATGTTGTACCAGTGTTGTAGGATGCAGCCATGACAAAACCACAATCAACGCAATTTGGGGACAAATATGATGAGCCAGAAAACATTTTACTATGCTTCAAGTGAAATTAGTTGGCCATTTGTTTCTTTTTTTTTTTTGCAGGGTTCTTGTGATTGTGATAGTAAGATAAGCCACAGTACTGATTTACGCGACGTTTTTGGACTGCGCTTTGCCAAAAGGTTTTGGCAGATAATTTACAAACTATACAACCGCCCGGGGTCCAGCATCGAAACATATTACGGGTCCTATGGTTTATGCTTTTGTAATTTTACAGTTCGGATACTCCATTTGTCAAGTTAAATTCATATTTTAAATGGAAGAACAACCCCTCACTTGATGGCGAAACAGTGTATCTATTCGCCCCCTTGTGGCTTTAATTTAGCTCCTGGGAGAGAAAAGAGACAAAATCATTTTTTGAGGAAAAAAATCATTTGCATCAAATTAAGTTTTTCCATCAAATAAACTGGTGACATAATGGGCCTAATGCATTACAGCCTTAATTTAACTAAAATTTTACTAAAACTGACATTTCCTCTCTGTTCGAACCCACCATCTTTTTACATGATTTGCACATTTCTAGTGGACTCCCATTCATTATAAGTGGCCCACATTCAGATCGTTCCCTGTGTGACTTCCTGTTATGTAATTTCATCCCATCATACTGCATCAGCCTCACAATGTTTGCTGCTTATATGAGCTTGCATGAGATATATATAGACACCAGTGTTAGACTGTGTGGAGTTAAAAGGTAACGTAGATGGTGGGGTCAATAGAAGTAAAAAATAATCCCTTTTCTCTGTAATTAAAAAAAAATGTAATGATAGGGGTCTGTAACTGTACAGTAATAAATGATCAATATTTCAAAGTGCCGACCATACAATTGTGTTCTTTCTCCTTTAGACTTGACACGTGAGACCCAAAGAAACATGGACGGATCCTCCCCTTCTCTGCAATACGGATCTAAAAAGCGTGTAAAGATTCACCCAAACACAGTGACAGTCAAATATGCCACACACTTCCCTCAGCCTGGGGATGAGGGCTACGACGATGCACCCTCCTTTGAGGAGTTTGGTGCCTTTGCAGAGGCCAATACAGGGAAGAGACTGGTCACAGACAGTAAGGGAGGGAGGACTTTCTTTGGGACTATGGAGACACAGCCTAAACAAACCAGTGTGCAGAAGGACAAAGGGGTGGAGGGTCAACTCGCCAGCTTTGGGGAGGCCAATGTACTGGCCTCCAAAGTCACATGGATGGCCCTGTTCGGAGCAGCAGTGGCACATGGTTGTGTGTCACTGATCACACGTTTAGCAGCTGACCGCTCCAAAGTGCCCTCACTGGAGCTGCTTTTCATTCGCTCTGTCATACAAGTGCTGTCCATCCTAGTGGTTGTCTACTATCATGAGGCTCCCTTTGGCCCCAAAGGCTACAGGCTAAAGCTCTTCTTCTATGGCATTTGTAACGTGATCTCTATTACCTGCGCTTACACGTCCTTTGCCATAGTACCTCCCAGTAATGGTACGATCATGTGGCGAGCTTCCACCACAGTGTTCAGTGCCATCCTGGCCTTTCTGCTACTGGATGAGCGTCTGGGCTACACAGATGTGGTCACAGTGGTGGGTAGTGTGTTCGGTCTATGCCTGGTGATGTTTCCCAATATCGCTGATGAAGAGAAATCCAGGTTGGGCTTTTGGAAAGAGGCCTTTGGTTATACAATGACAGTGATGGCAGGTTTGACTGCAGCTCTGTCCATGATTGTCTACAGGGCCCTAAAAGAGCGGGTGAGCATGTGGACCGCGCTCTTCACCTTTGGCTGGACGGGCACTGTATGGGGCGCCTCCACTATGTTTATCATGCAGGAACCCATCATTCCTCTGGATATGGAGACCTGGGGCTATCTGACTGGGATCTGCATCTGCTCCACAGTGGCGTTCCTGGGAGTCTACTATGCGCTGAACAAATTCCACCCAGCCTTAGTCAGCACCGTGCAGCACCTGGAGATCGTGGTGGCCATGTTTCTGCAGCTCATTGTGCTGAGAATGATCCCGTCTGTGTATGATGTGGTCGGAGGCCTCGTCATTATGGTCTCTGTGTTCACTCTGACTGGTGTCAAGCTGTACAGGGTGAGCCGTGCCATCAGGCAGGAATACCAAGAGATCCTAGACTCACCCATCAAATAACAGTCACTAAGTCAGTCTATATGTTTACAGTGTTGCTTGGTTGTGCAGTTAAATGAATGTCTGGATCATTGATGATTTTGTATTGTGTCGTTTGCTGAGTGCTGGTTGTGTAACTAATGTCTTAATATTTGTCTGTGACATAAAAGACCAATGTAAAATGATGATTCCGTCAGACCAATGTCCAATTATGTCAGTGACTAGGACAAAACACAGGTTTAACTACATTCACTTTGTTTTGGAATATTTCAAATCTGGCTTAATGAAAGAGCAGTGACAGAGATATTACTGTAAGGAATCAACACATGCCATAAATGATGTTTAATGTTTCTCACTGTTGTTACACTGCCACACTTGCACTGTATAAATGTGAGCCCAGGAACCGTACAAGAAACCGTCAAATAAAAATAAATACCATACTTTTTAAAGTATATGATTTTTTTGGGGGTGATAATTCTTCATCAATAATCAAGATTGTGACAGCTGTGGCTATAATAGTGGCTTACCACCACCAAGTATAGTGTGAATGAATAATGTCGTATGCTGTTTTTCATCTACTATGTTCCTTTTCCAGTCAGCTGTTGATATTTAACACAGTAGTGACTCCAGTTCTGTGCGCAGCCTCAGTTTACTTTCATTTACATTAAACAAGCACAGGGGCTGCAGGAGTCAGGACAGTCTATGGTCAGGACAGGTAGATTCATGTGTTTAGCAGCACAAAATAAACCGCCAGTGGTGTTTCTGTTCTTGAAATTGGTAGCTCTCAGATCTCTGAAATATTTATTGTGCCAAACAATGATGTACTGGTATAAAATGATAATGGGTATTGCAGAGTGTAGCATGTTGCATTACAGATGTTACACAAAGAGCCCAGCAGGTGGCATGCACAATCCATGTTGTGAGAAGCCACTACAGGCCACGAGAGCCTCAATCAATCTGATTTGCTGAGGAAGTTATCTCTGTAATATCCTAAAAATCGTATCATTACGGACGAAAAAAAAGAGAGTAAGAGACAAAATGATGATGCCTTGTTGGCCTCATTTGTAATTATTATTGTTATAGCTATAGCCTATTTTTAAGACTTAATGCGGTATAGACCTGCATGAAAGTATTGGTCTTCAGGTTGCAACCTGTGATAAGCTCCCCCTCCAAACAAGTTTGTGTTGGTCTATGTTTAACACAGGACTAATTATTTTCCCAGAGGAATTTGGCAAAGCACATTTTTGTAGTAAGAGGTGATTAAAATGGTAAGTAATCTTTAGATAGGTAGACGTGTAAATGTATCTATCATACTTTTTTTTTTTTTTTAATAAATTAGATCATACGAATATAGCCTTAAACCCAATTTGAGTGGAATAAAACTAATATTTACAAATCCTAGTAGGCATAGCTGTAGTTTGTATATTTGCATAATCATTAGCTACTCTCCATTTCTCCTACTGGTGTGAAGAGACTGCAAATCAAGTGTGTACGACTGTAAAATGATGATGAGTGGTCCAAGCTGCAATATGAATGCAAAACACCAGCAGCTGCAGTGTAATTGATTGACAGTGCCACTATCCAATCACGGTGATGTTAATTGTTGTGGGCCAATCAGCCGCAGAGGGCGGGACTTAGAGACCTGCGGTCTGAACAGCTAGCGCCAGCTAGCATTAGCCTAGCCGCTCCGCAGAGCAGTGACATGCTCTGATGCAGAAATGCTACTCCATCGGGGCAAAGGTTTTCATCCGATATGCTAACACCCAGAAACTCAAAACATCTGGTAGCTTAATGTTATTCCGAATGCCGATGGTACATCATCCCGATCTCTGCATGACATTTCTATGCAGTATTTCCAGCGGAGATAAGAAAAACTGACTCGAATAAATCAGGTAAGACGCTGATTTAGGATATGTCTACTGTGAGATACAGGCTACACCTACACCTACATTTTCCAACAAACCTCCTATCACTGACTTTCCATCGAGCAACAAGCTAACAATACCATTTGTTCAACCCAACATGGCCAACATACTTTTCCATCAAGCTAACGGGATTTTTCCCCATGACTCCGCTATCATTGTGAAAAGAAATGGTATGTGTTCATTCTGTTTAACCAAGTTATACAGCGTGACACGCTGTCAGGATTCATGCATTGTTCCGTAATATGTTAGATTTGTACCAAAAATGGTTTAATCCCTGTAATGGACCTGTAGCATACTCCTTACCACAATGTGTGGTCACGAAGCCATCTTCCATGAGCTTCATGCCAGTGCATTTGAGTCGCAGAGCATGAAGTGCAGGAATCATCACACAACAAACACATTCTTTATAAACTTGACATAGGCCTGAACAGGAGGTAGAATTGCCCGAATCCTTGTCATTTGGGAGGTTGTGTGAGTATTTTGTATTATTTGTGGCATGTGAAAGTCTTCTCTTGTGTATGATCCCTGAATTTGAATGTGTGTCTAATTATTACTTCCCCCGCTCTTATATAATGAAAGATTTAGGGAGGTGAGACG
Source organism: Neogobius melanostomus (assembly GCA_007210695.1). Classification (NCBI taxonomy): domain Eukaryota; kingdom Metazoa; phylum Chordata; class Actinopteri; order Gobiiformes; family Gobiidae; genus Neogobius; species Neogobius melanostomus. The sequence continues at coordinate 535,420 of VHKM01000035.1, read as the reverse complement.
GGAATGACATTTGGCCTCCAGCAGGTTTTTTTTTTCTGGATGAGAGTGAGAGGGAGGACCAGAGGCCTTTTAATCAGCACAAATAAGTCTTATGTGTGTTGTTTTACTATACAGGTGTGGATAAGGTACTACTACTTCTCCCCACATCATGGTACTGTACAATTGTAAGTTAACATACCTGTTGTGGTAGTGGCTGTGTGCACTACTTCCTTCCACACAAACCAGATCTGCCCTCACAACTTTGCTACAAATTTGAAATATAATACTCTTAGCTGCACACGATAATGATGCATATTTTAGGTGCATAGCAAGGTTACAATGCATTAGAAAAATGATCACATCTAGATGCTTAAATGATAATATATAGACCTCTTTGGAAATTGCATGCCACACAAATATGAGAAAGGCAGAGTGTGGTTAAAATATTTGCTGTTTTAGTGTAAATGATGTACTTTCCTTTTACAGTTTCATTTTCAGTTGTGTATTTTTATTAGTTCATTATGTTTTCCCCCTGCGGCTGTGGTTGTAAAAATGAGGATGTGTGCATTGCAAATAGTGCTTTTAAGAAGTCCTAAATGTGCAACTTTTCAATTGTGTAACCATGTCCGGTCTCATATCCAACATATCGATGTAGCCACTGGATTTTTGTCATGAAAGCACAATCTGGAAATATCTTGTGTGCCTGAAATGCTGTGCGCAGGTCCCAACATGTGTCTCCCTCAAACCTCTGTCCCGAGTGACTTGTTTGGCCCTATTGTGACAGCACCTTAGGGCTCATATTTGTCAAGATGAAGAGAGAGGAAGTCAAAGTATCTGTTTCACCTTTCCATGATTATTATCGGCTTTACCAATCATTTGCAAAGTTAACAGCTGCTTAGCTTTTGTTTCACAAGTATCCGACACTGCTAAATAGGGCTGCGCAAAATAAGATAAAGTCTTGTATATTGCAAATTTGTGATTGACAATATAATCATGCAATATATTTTTTCACCAAATCATGTCAAAACAAGACCTGAAATTAGGGCTGGGACTTTTTAATATATATATATAATTGTGATTAATCAATGACATAATGTTTAATGTGATTTAAAATATGAATTGAAATTAATCACACTTCAGCGGCACAGGCACTTTTTCAGTTACCTTTTTCCTGCAAGAAAAGGGGACAACCTTGTTTGTTCACACAGTTAAGCCGACATAAACTTATTTAAAAAGATCATTTTCCACTGTCTTGAGGCAGGACGAAATAAATCAAACTGCTATTGTCTTTGAGGTGTTTGAAATGAGCTCCACTTAAAATAGGCCAAACTGAAGGAAAACACAAAGAAGCATGTAAAAAAAAAAACTGAATACAACCCCTAAAAATATTATGCTTAAATGTGATTAATTGAAATATTAATTAATTACAAAGGCCATAATTAAATTGACCCGCTCCTGGAACCGCCTCCTTAATGTGGTGGAGGGGTTTGAGCGCTCGAATGATCCCGGGGGCTCTGTTGTCGGGGGCTTCGTGCCCCTGGTAGGGTCTCCCATGGCAAACAGGTCCTAGGTGACGGGTCAGACAAAGAGCGGTTCAGGAGCCCCTTATGAGAGACCAACAGGTCCGGTTAGAACCATGAGGCCGTCCTTCTGTGGACCCACTACCTGCAGGAGGAGCCATAGGGGGCTGGTGCAATGTGATTTGGGCAACTCCAACGGCTGCCCCCACGACCCGGCAACAGACAAGTGGAAGAAGATGGATGGATGGATAATTAAATTGATTAAATACTTTAATCGAGTTCCACCACTACTTGAAATACTAAATCTGGACTAAAACGAGGCTCACATTTAACAAAATTAGGTAAATCACAACTAAAAATGTGTTTTTGTTTTTACTCTGTGTCTGTTTAAAAATAAATAAAATAAAAAATCAGTCAGCTGAAAGACCTCAGTGATTTTGCGATATGTTGTAGCTTCTCGCCGCATGGCTATTTCACCACCATAGATTGTTATTGTTATAGATTCATATTTTTACTGCCCCATTAAAACTTCATGTCCTTGTAATCGGATAACATAGTGCGTCAGTTGTCGTGTCATACATCCTTCTGTTTTCTCTAAACTTAGATTAGTATTTTGGAAATTCCCCGAAAGTGGTTTGACTTCATGAGGCAACCTAAAATGCTTATTTTTGCTTTTGCCTTAATTTCAGGTCTCTTGGATGTGGCTGTGATTGGACCAGTAGCTGCAAGTAAATAGACCACCCAGCACTGCTAGAAGCGGGGACTCTCTCCATTGGGCGGTGTGGATGCGGATGTGCTGCGCTAACGTAGGTGGGGTCTCACGAAATAGATCCTTCTCCCAGTGAGCCGTTATGCTCTTTGGGGTCTCGTGTAACAGATAGGATGTCAGTTTTCTCTACCAAGGTTTCTGCTTACTAAGAGCCAGTTTAAGACTCGTTCAATTAGGCTTTGCGAATATTAGTACATTAGACATGAACTGCGTTTAGCTGCCACAGTGTCCAGATGCAGTAGTGTGTATTTGGGATGCTATTCAGATAATAAAAAGTGTTGTAGTTGAAAGTTATAACCTCTTAATAGGCAGTTCAGTCAGGCTCATTGGGTCTTCTATAAGCGATGACAATATGTGCTTGTAGCCAGACGTGTGTGTACTCTTAAAAGGCAACCAGGATAGAGACGCACATTTCTTTTGACAACTCATCTATGTCACTGTTTTATGGACTGATGACACAAACTGCGAGGCAAGTTTACTTGTAGTGCCCAATTCATTTACAGTACAAAGTAATTTAAAGTGATTTATACTAGAGCACAAAGGGTTTGGGAAAGATTGCACTTAAAAGGCAAATGCATTCACTAAAATATAAATCCGGATCATTATGAAGAAAACATAATAATACAGAGTGCAGATAAGAGATACTAAATATAGAAATGTATCAGAAAAAAGGTTTACCCACATGTGTCTTTACAGGCAGTGTGGAGAAAAATGCAGAAATGAAACCTACGATTGTTTTTGAAGTAATAAATCAAGCTGACTTTCATGTGTGGAACAACATTTGTGGCTTATGGTCGTGTTATTATCATTTTCATTTGGTTTTGTCTGTTTCAAATCCTTTGTGCTTTATACATCATTTTGAAGGAAACTGCAACTACTGTTCATCTTTTCCATGAAAGTAAATCATCAATTCCCAATGGACTCAAGCTGCACAGCTATTCTGGGGCATTACCAAGAGCCGTTGGTGACCCCTAGGGGCATAGCTAACCAAATGCTCTGTTAATTTTTATAATGGTTGGAACTAACAGTCCTCCTTAGCTAAGCTGGGTACTTTGTGCTACATTAACCAGGATCCTCTACAAACTAGAAGGATAATACATTTCTTTACATTAAAATGGAATCTATTGAAACTAGGGTCATTACCAAAGCTGCAATCTCACATGCTGCTCACCTACAACTGATTAGAAGGAAGTCAAAATGATGTACAGAACAATGATTCAAACATTGAAAAGGTACAGAAAAGTACAGAAACGCAAACAAGTCAGTCAATTCCATAAATGTGATATAAAACAATTTTTTAAAATTAGCTATTTTGGTTTGAAACCACCTATCACCTCCATACTGTACTTCTTAGCAGTAAATAGAGGTTTTAAACATTTACTGGTATAATTTAACTTGTGAACTGGACTACACTGAACTCTAGGGGTCAAGCCTGCTCTCTGTCAGATTGCATCACTTTCTCATCCTCCGCTCACTCCTGTGTCCACACTTCCTGTCCCACAGCTGGCCTGCCAAGTCTCCCATGACCCCATGCTGCAGCGCTGCTGTGTTGTTGTGAGAAAATCTAGGACAGCCGTGGTGGGATGAGCTGCTCCTCTCCTGGGTGTTTGCTGGCTCCATGTTAAAGTGAAGTTCAGTCAGGGGTGGTTGGCAGGAGCAGACCTGGATGGCGACTTAAATGTACGTTTGGTGTGTGACGGAGGAGAGCAGTGCTGCCAGAGGGCCAGAGCCTACCGAGCACATTCCAGGAGGCAGCAGAGCCCTGTGATTTTAGAGGCTGTCCCGGGGATTAGGTTACTCTGTCTGCCACTGTGAGCTCATGCTGGTGCTGTCTCGGGCCGCACAAATCCTGCCCGGCAATACAACACAGTCGGCCATAGATTACAGTATCTCCTGTGTGTAAAACATTGTTCTTGAAATTGGACCCATGCACTACGAGTTCTGATAGACATTTTACAATAAATTGGTCATTTTAGATTGAGATGAGAGAGTTGAAACCACGACTTGCTTTGGTGGCACATTGCTGCCACTTATCAAGATACAATCCAGTCCAACAGTCTTCTACTGCAGTACCACACACACATCACTTTGGAGCTCTCTGTACAAGAAACATATTTTTCCTGCAGGATGTGGTGTTGTGTAGTTTCACACTAGCTTCAGAACGACTCTGTTGCACTCCGTCACACATCACTAAAGTGCAGTTGTTGCGGTTTGTGGTTTATCATAGTCTTTGCTGATGGACAGATAGGGCACTTTCTGCCAAACCTCGTCATGATTGTTTGACATGCTGCGCTGATAACAATGCCACATCTGGGTTAGTGTGACGGGTGTCGGCAGTTTGTGATACTTACTTCTATGATGATGACTTTGACTCTTTGATTTGTGTGGTTGTTGCTATTGGCCGGTAACTTGTCAAGCCAATGGTTTTTTTTTGGTGTTGCTTCATCATACCAGCTGAATTCAGGATTGTAAACTTTTTTGTCAGATATACACACTTTAGTGGCTCAATGGGCAAAACAAATTTTTTGCCAAATTTGCTATTTTAACTAGATCCTCTCTTTGAATCGTTCTTTGCCATACATGATGATATTACGTCTATTTTGCATCTATAAGCCCCAACCTGTAGCTCTCCAGACCTTTCAAAGTAGCTCCCAAGAGTGTTTCATGCAAGTTTTTCTGTGTGTGAGATGTCATCCCAGCTTCTATAGTTACTCTAGGATCCTCAAAGCATAAATAGTTCTGTGCTGGTTTTGTTTTATACCGTCATACAGGAGGGAAAACAGGCTGAAGACCCTCCTAAGAGCAAACTAAAATTTAAAGTTCTTTTAATGTTTTTTAAATGTCTTAAATGTCTTGGTCCTTCTTATCTTTCAGAACTGCTTTTACCTTATGAACCTTAACGGCCCCTTCGCTCCTCCGGCAGGGGTCTCCTAGTTATTCCTAAAGTCAAACAGAAAGACTCACGGCGAGGCGTATTTCCAATATGGGGCGACGGTGGTGCAGATGGTAGAGCGGGGTAGAGCGGGTCGTCTCATGATTGGAAGGTTGGGAGTTCGAATCCCGCCTCCTGAAGGTGCACACTGTCGTTGTGTCCTTGGGCAAGACACTTCACCCAGCTTGCCTCCAGTGTCTGCGTTAGGGGTGTCACGATTTCAATTTTTGAGTCACGATTATTGTGTGAGAAATATTGCGATTTTACGATTATTCACGATTATCGACCGAATGAAAGGAAAGAACTGATATTTTAGGTTTGTCTTTAAAAGCTTTTTAATACTTGTAAACTTGTAAACATTCACCATTTCTAAAAATGAAAAATGCTTTAAGATTGTTTTGCATTAAAATAAATAGGCCTACATTGAATAATATAAAACAATGTCGACTTTACTTCTTTATAATGACCATAATTATCATAATTATTTTACTATATATCATTAGGCCACAAGCTAGGCTAGGTTTCATGTTCTCAAACGTTATGCTGTTGCTTAATTATTTGTCAGATGTTTTGATGAACAGAGAATGAAACGTGTTTACAAAATGACTAAGGAGACTCTTTTGAACAGCTGATTTCCACATGTGCGCGGTTTCACTTTCCTTTCTGCTACGCATCGCTGAAGCAGAGCGGAGCGCGTTAGTTTTTGTTTACATCCTGAGCCAGTTGTGGCGGCTATTTCCGAACATTTGGACAACTTTTTTGGAATTATGCAGTTCGTTACCTTGACCTGGACATTTACAGCGAAGGATTATCTCCAAGATGTTGTTTATATTCGACGTAGCCGATATCAGCGCCTTTTGCCTTTCTGACGACATGGTTTGCATAACGAATGTCCATCGACAACAACAACGTCTTTGTCATCTTTTGGATCCTAAAGAGGTCCACTCTGCTGACTTCAATCGTTTTTGGGTGGATACAACACTGGAGGAGAGCGTCCTTCTGCCTTGCTAACTACCGGTGAGTTTACGCGCTGTTATGGCGTGCAGCAGCTCATACGTCAGCGTGAAAATTTCCGCGGTAAACCGTGGCTTCTGAATTCTTACGGATAACCTACCGCGTCCTTTTATAATCGTGGTATCGTAAAACCGGTTAATCTTGACATCCCTAGTCTGCGTACATTGGTGTATGAATGAGAGTGTGAATGGGTGAGTGGATCCTTGCTGTAAAGCGCTTTGAGTGCCTAACGTAGGTGGAAAAGCACTATATAAGTTGAGACCATTTACCATTTACATATACAGTGCCTTGCGAAAGTATTCGGCCCCCTTGAACTTTTCGACCTTTTGCCACATTTCAGGCTTCAAACATAAAGATATAAAACTGTAATTTTTTGTGAAGAATCAACAACAAGTGGGACACAATCATGAACTGAAACGAAATTTATTGGATATTTCAAACTTTTTTTAACAAATAAAAAACTGAAAAATTGGGCGTGCAAAATTATTCAGCCCCCTTAAGTTAATACTTTGTAGCGCCAACATTTACTGCGATTACTGCTGTAAGTCGCTTGGGGTATGTCTCTATCAGTTTTGCACATTGAGAGACAGAAATATTTGCCCATTCCTCCTTGCAAAACAGCTCGAGCTCAGTGAAGTTGGATGGACAGCGTTTGTGAACAGCAGTTTTCAGTTCTTTCCACAGATTCTCGATTGGATTCAGGTCTGGACTTTGACTTGGCCATTCTAACACCTGGATATGTTTATTGGTGAACCACTCCATTGTAGATTTTGCTTTATGTTTTGGATCATTGTCTTGTTGGAAGACAAATCCCTGTCCCAGTCTCAGGTCTTTTGCAGACTCCATCAGGTTTTCTTCCAGAATGGTCCTGTATTTGGCTCCATCCATCTTCCCATCAATTTTAACCATCTTCCCTGTCCCTGCTGAAGAAAAGCAGGCCCAAACCATGATGCTGCCACCACCATGTTTGACAGTGGGGATGGTGTGTTCAGGGTGATGAGCTGTGTTGCTTTTACGCCCAAACATAACGTTTTGCATTGTTGCCAAAAAGTTCGGTTTTGGTTTCATCTGACCAGAGCACCTTCTTCCACATGTTTGGTGTGTCTCCCAGGTGGCTTGTGGCAAACTTTAAACGACAGGTTTTATGGATATCTTTAAGAAATGGCTTTCTTCTTGCCACTCTTCCATAAAGGCCAGAGTTGTGCAGTATACGACTGATTGTTGTCCTATGGACAGAGCCTTCCACCTCAGCTGTACATTTCTGCAGTTCATCCAGAGTGATCATGGGCCTCTTGGCAGCATCTCTGATCAGTTTTCTCCTTGTATGAGCTGAAAGTTTAGAGGGACGGCCGGGTCTTTGTAGATTTGCAGTGGTCTGATACTCCTTCCATTTCAATATTATCGCTTGCACAGTGCTCCTTGGGATGTTTAAAGCTTGGGAAATCTTTTTGTATCCAAATCCGGCTTTAAACTTCTCCACAACAGTATCTCGGACCTGCCTGGTGTGTTCCTTGTTCTTCATGATGCTCTCTGCGCTTTAAACTGACCTCTGAGACTATCACAGAGCAGGTGCTTTTATACAGAGACTTGTTTACACACAGGTGGATTCTATTTATCATCATTAGTCATTTAGGTCAACATTGGATCATTCAGAGATCCTCACTGAACTTCTGGAGAGAGTTTGCTGCACTGAAAGTAAAGGGGCTGAATAATTTTGCACGCCCAATTTTTCAGTTTTTTATTTGTTAAAAAGTTTGAAATATCCAATAAATTTCATTCCACTTCATGATTGTGTCCCACTTGTTGTTGATTATTCACAAAAAAATTATAGTTTTATATCTTTATGTTTGATGCCTGAAATGTGGCAAAAGGTCGAAAAGTTCAAGGGGGCCGAATACTTTCGCAAGGCACTGTATGTGTGTTGTAATCTGCCTGTAAAGCACTTTGTGATACCTTTTCGGTATGAAAAGCGCTTTGTAAATAAAATTTGACTGAAACTGGGAAATCCCTGGTCTTAACTGCTGCTCGCTCAAGGTCTAACCACCTGTCCTTGTTGACAACCACAAAGCTTGTGCTAAGTTATGCTATTTTCGTGCATGTTTGTTACACGAGTTATCAGGATTGAACTTGTTTTTGATAAACTTATGTAGAGTGTATCAAACACAATGCAGACATAAAAAACAGGTCACCCCATTTTCCGAACTAAGTTGCTCCGGAGTATAAGTCGCATCAGCCGCCCCGGTGCACTGTTGACGAGCTTCTCCCGCCATCACATTGTTCATGCTCTCCTTTGTGAACTTGTTTCTCTGGCTGTGGCCATCGAGCTTTCAGCCCACCATTAGCTTTTTTTGTTTTCTTCATTGCAGTAAGAGTATCCTCCGCTTTTCCCCAGTCCGTCACAAGTTTCTTATTCACTCCAAACTCTTTGTACTGCTCAATTATTATTATTTTTTTCTTTCAGTCGTACAAAAGCAGCAGATAGTGGTACACAAGCCTAGAAGCCATCTAGCAGCTGTCAGTGTGAAAATAACAAACATGTGAAATTATATATTTTGATATACAAGTCGCACCACCAAGCCAAACTATGAAACAAAGTGCGACAGTGGCTCTTATTGTGTAACACTTTCTCAATGTTTAGCTCAGAAATCAGACCTTCACATGTTCTGAAAATATCATCCACCAAACTCCAGCTGTAAGTGATATCACATTAGTCTACCTGTAATGGTGTTTGTCAGTGGAACAATGGGCACGGCTGAGGCACAATGTGAGCAGTTTGACCTCGGACCTCATGTTTAGTGCCTCGTGTGGCGATTGGCCGCGGCTCACTCTGCAGCTGCCTGATCCGTCGCGCATCTGTCACTCGCGTTTGATCCTCCCTCACATCTGCACCTTGTAATTCACTGCCACCAAAACTCCGCCACTCGAGATGTGGGAGGTCAGGGTAACGGATCCTGGGGGGTGTCACGGCGAAAAATACGACGGTTAAGGAAAACGATAAGGCTTCTGTCGCTAGATGTTCGGAGGTCGAGCGGGTGGGAAAGTGTCGTAAGGGGCTGTTACTGAGCAATGCTGTAAGTGGAGACGGATTGTAGTATCGAGCCCAGCCCTTGGGAGTGGAGAGATGTGAGGAGTTGGTTGCTTTTGTTGTGATAAAAGAGGCAGCAGTTGAATGTAATTATGTTAATTGTTTTCCTGTTCCTCCCCGATATGACTTCCACACTGCATATTAATTAAATTAAACATGGAAAGAACAAACGGTGACGTGCTGTGATACATGTGGAATAACCACAACTTCCCCCTTTCTCTGCTGTGTTAGCCTGTTGAACAAAATTGCTGCTTTCCCCTTTAATCGCTAGTTCCTCCTTTAACTTAAGACATTCATTTCCTGTCCCATTATATTCCTATGGGGGATTATCTTATACAGCACTCAGTACATGTTCAGAAATTTGCAGTATGCAAGTATTTCAATAAATGTATCAATTTCATTTATAGTAAATGTGAAAATGCTGCCAAATCTGAACTAATCTGTATTAAAGTGAGTAAGTTTAAATGGTTTATAAATGTAATGGATTGTGTATACCTGACCACTTGGGTCTGCAAGTTGACGTAAAACAAGTGATTATTAAAGGTGCATTATGCAACTTTTCATGCGGGAAAAAAAAGACGTTTATTTGTCCTGGGCCACAGCAGCTGTATGAGTGAGTCAAATATGCACAACTATTTACTTTTTCTCACATATAAAGTTGCATCATGCACCTTTTAACAATTGTACATATTTTTGAAGTCTCTCCCTTTGCTGACTTCAGCAACCTATCAGAATCTCCGGTGCCATCACTTTGACCAATGAGATGAGTTTTCCTGTGAAGCCGGCCTGTCAGGTCCAATCAGGAGGGAGTTTGATTGTTTACTTATGCAATTTCACTCACTCAGTTTGCAATCTTACAGACTATCACATGAAAATAATTTGATTAAGCTATTTATTTTTCTGAGATTTTTTCAATCCAGCAAAGCGTTTTTGTGCAATAGGCAGTTTAGATGTAATTTAATGTAAAAATGTTGCAGCACTAGTTATATTTGTAATAGTTGGTCCCATAAACACTGGGCCACCTCACTGGACTTGGACTTGAACTATGAATCTTCGTGTTTTGTGGTAAAGGCTACAGGCATTTATCTTGTGAATGGTAAATATAACAGCACTTGGTGGTTCAGGATCAAAAGAAGATTTCAGTTATAACTTTTGTACATTAAAAATGTGAAATAAAATGATCTCATAATTCAGCTATTATCAAACTAAAGAGGTAAGATACTGTAGCTCTTAACGTATTAACATAACATAATGGCACACATGCTACTACTGCAGTCTCACCACCACCATCCTCCTGTGTTTGCCTAAGCTCATGTTCTTCAGGACAGCTGCTGGTGAAACTTACACGCTACCAGTGCTTCAATAAAAACCCAAGAGCTCTCAATCAATGAGGTCAGTGTCTGGTCCTTGAAGTCGGTCGGAGGGAGAAAGGTGAAAGTGCGTGATACACTCCCATGACATCAGGGCAGACTGAGATGGTGCTGTAGTGGAGCCTCAGTGCTACGTTAACCTCAGCGCTCACGGCTACACCGGTCATAAGACCACAGCCATGAATGCGCTTTTTGTCAGGGCAAGTTTTCATAGCTGATCTTGTGCTATAAATGGTGCGATCCATGTGATCAGCAGAATTTGTGAGAAAAAAATGCACGTTTTTATAAATGTATAAAAACCCAACTGTTAAAAGAGAAATATAATCCAAAACTGACTTCTGAGCTTTGCTTCAAAAGGGTCAAGTTTTTAAATATCTTCTTTGACCTCATTGATGCTGTGTGTTGCCAACATGCTGTCACTGGAACTCCAAATGAACTGTATTTTCACTTATCACATCATTGTTTACTTTTTTGTTGTGACTTTGCAATATGGCCAAAGGTTTGCAGACAGTTCACTCTGTAATTCGACTTTTCTCTGTTCACTGAAAGTGATATCACCTTCTGCTTTCTGCCGTGTTTACATTGTCTTGACAACTTGATGTGTGTTATGCGACGGTTTTATTTTTGTTACACAATAGACAATTGTTGGACAGCTGCTGAGGAAATCGACCGTCTGCGTCTGATTGATTCCTCAAAAACCTGGCCACTGATTTTTCTGGCTAATCTACAACATTGAGGAAACTCTTTCTCTTTGTTAAACTATTGGAGTGATTTGTAGAAATGTGTTTTGTGTAAGAGGATACGATTAGAAACAAGTCGGGGCTAACGGGGTGCGTCTTTGACTGATGTGTTAATAACCAAGTCCAACTTTCCCCTCCTTTATAGGTCGGTGGAGGAGTTTAAAAGCCCCTGGAGTTCTCAGCTTTGATGCAGAACAGGTACAGTTGTCTCTTCCCACACATCGTTTCAAAATGTGCTTTTAAAGTGCCTTTGAATGTGTCACAGTTTTGTAAAAGCAGTGAAATAAATGTGTGTAAAGTCTATGCTGACAGATGGGAAACACTCTCTCACTGCAAAGCGGGGCCAAGTGTGTCTGCTCCTAATCCAGACATGTTTGGCAAATTCCCTTTATTTAATTCTGTTTATCACAAACTTAAACTGATGGTACTCATTGGAGGATTTACCTGGATTTGAAGCTTTTTAAGAATACTGCCTCTCGCGCTGTGACTAATGTTATAACGCAGCACATTAAACGTTCAAGGCTGAATTTTGTGATATCTCATTTTCGGTCTGCGGATCACAACCTTGTGACCTTGACAAGCTATTACACACACTCCCTGTTTCTCCTCTCCTTTAGTGCGCCTAGTTCATGATGACAGACGAGGTGATAGTGATCGCCAAGTTCGACTATATGGCCCAGCAGGACCAGGAGCTGGACATCAAGAAGAACGAGCGTCTGTGGCTCCTGGACGACTCCAAGTCCTGGTGGATGGTCCGCAATGCTACCAACAAAACCGGCTTCGTGCCTTCCAACTACGTAGAGAGGAAAAACAGCGCCCGGAAAGCCTCTATCGTCAAGAATCTCAAAGATACACTTGGTAAGAATGAGCAGCAGATGGAGAAGAATATTTCCGCAGAAGCCAAAAAAGAAAAGGATTACCGTATTTTCCGGAATATAAGTCGCTCCAAAGTACAAGTCGCACCCGCCTTGGCAACATCCTGGGCACCCATTTGCAAACTCGTTCCTCTTGCTGTGGCCATCTAGCTTTTAGCACGCGATGAGTAACTTCCGCTTTTCCCCAGTCCCTCACAAGTTTCCCGCTCTCTCCACACTTTTTGTCTGCTGCTCGATTACCTTTTTGTAAACATTTTCAGTGGTACAGGAGTAACAGATACTGGTACACCAGCCTAGAGTGCCCTATAACGGCTGTCAGTATGAAAATAACAAACATGTGAAATTATATATTTTGATATACAAGTCGCAACCCCAGCCAAACTATGAAGAAAAAAAAGTGCGACTTACAGTCTGGAAAATACGATGTTTATAAGTAAAAGTTTGAGTGGTGGGAACAGACTTTTCATCTGTGTCTGCAACTGTAATGTGGTGCCCTGTTTGTAGCCGTCTCAGGAAGTAGCTCTGTGGTTGGAGTTTGATTGGTTAACACATATTTTTGAAGCGAACGCTCAGTATTTCAGTCGGTGTGTGTGAACATCTGTACATGTGCCTTGAAATCTTTCAGGTAAGTGACTTTTATTTGAACCCCATACAGCCGCTATGTGAGCAATCCAAGCCGAGGATTTCCCCCTGACCTTTTTAGTTAACTACTTTAATACAGCGTGCTCTGTGCAGTTGGCATAGCAGTGATATTTCTGAGCTGCGCCGTGTGCCAGGGGCGCTTTGAGCCAAACGTAGCTCTGTGTGCGCAAGCCAGAGTTGCCATTTGTCTTAGCTTAATTCTTTCTGATGACAGATATTCACCATCATTCGGGAGACACACATTCAGACCACTGGTATCGCTGGAACGCAGCCCGATCCCACCACACATTCATTTGGCTTGAGTTCACTGCGTTAAATGCACAGCTCAGCCAAAATAGTTCCCTTTCTTTTTGATATCCTTGTTTTTTGTGTTTCTTCTTTTAAGCATCACTGTAAATGTTGGCTGCACCATGCATAACAATATTGATATTTATCTTGTATGCTGATTCTTATTTCATTTAATTGTTTTTTCAACCTAGTGTGTAAACTGAAAGTGATACAGAGAAGATGTTGATTACTTTGTTAATGCGGTTTATGTAGCAAATGTATCTATAATGTCATGGTCTTTCAACTAGGGCTGGGCGATATGGACCAAAAGTCATATCCGATATATTTTTGGTTGAATATCGATATACGATATATATCCCGATATTTTTTCCGCAAAGTGAGAGCTGTGAAATATAATAAGTCAAAGCCAAATATGAGTAGTTTTATCGAAAACTCACATGAATTATATCGCGTCCACAGTGATATAAAAAAATGATGATATACGATACGATGTGGCCCACCCCTATCAATAACATTAAAACACTCAGCTTTATATACCGCTTTTCTATGCGTCCTCAGGATGTTATCGCCCTTATGCTCTACTTCTCTGCGGCTTTTCTTTTGTAAAGGGCTCCTAACTTTGGCTGTTCCAGTGAATAACAGTGTGTCATTGGTTGCAACAACTATATCAAGCCTTTGCAGAACTCGTATCTCACTTGCCTCTTCCTGTTAGCTGTGTTTTGTATGTTTGGCTCCTACTTGATGTCTTTAAAAGTACCAATAGAAGTCAAAACATGGCTATAGGGCTTAAAAGTTGCCAGACAGTTGATTTAAATTACTCTTATACTGAAATGATATAAATGCATTTTCTCTTGGTAAACATTCTACACTAATCACCTTGCACTAATAATAATAAAGGCTTAGATCTGTGGATTATGCGTTGAGATAGAGGTTCGGGTAGACGAACCTCCATCAGTGGATGATCTCATCTCTGTGACAAAGGTTCTTGTATTGTTGCAGTCTTAAGCACTTCCCCGGGTTTGTTTTGCCTCCATGTCTTATCTGCATTGTGTTATGTGTACGGATCACTGCGTGGTGTCAGTGCTAGCGTTACCGACACCTTTCCACCTGTTGCTACACATTGATCGAATAACTGCAGGTGAACAGCTGCATGGCCATACGTCCGGCCTCGAGTGTCAACCCAACGCCGTAAAAAACACGAGCTCTAATCTGATACCAGCCCCAAATAATTCCATACGTGTTGGCGAGATCTTAATTTCATTTGTGTGTGCGCGAGATGAGGCTGGATGATTTTTGGGAACAATCACAGTAGTGGGGGACCATTTCTGTTGGACAATCTTTTGCGTTTTGCGAAAAGCGACCAGTCAAATTGCGATGGATCTCATCGCACGCTGGTACAGTGAGAACACCTTTCTTTTCTCAGTCGGGAGGATTTTGTTTATGTTGCTTGGTTTGTGTCCAGGGCCTATCTGCTGGGAGACTCTTGCTTCCCGGTTGTTGTTGCAAAGCTGTGAGCGCGCTTCTCCAAACAACCACAGTCATGTGATATTGAGTTCTCACTGACTCACTCAACAAATCCTTCCCCAAATCTCCTTTCTTAAAGTGTTTGCTCTCTTTTCTCACACCCCGGCCTGCTCGGAAATGTAGACCAAACAGCCCTAGCTTCACTTTCCTCCATATCTTTTTTTTTTTTCTTCTTTCATCTGTCTTTCTTTCTCTCCCCGAGTTCAACCCCCTCCCTCCCTCGCTCCTCTGTGCCGTTCCTTCAAGAGCTCCGGTAGGGGCCTCTTTATCCTGCGCCGCCATTGGTCCGGGGGGTCACATGGCGTGGAGTGGGCCGCCCTGCTATCCGCTATCCGCCCAGCTCTTTGGGTGTTCACATGGAATAACTCCACAGCTGCAGTGGGAAGAGCGCTGGGGCCGGGACAGAGGGAGAGGCGGCGAGCCCAAAAATGGACATGGCTAACCTATTCAAACACTTCTTTCGTGAGTTTTACACATTCCTGCTTCATTGTAGCTTCTCAGTGTGAAGTTGTAGTAACCGTTTGTGTTTTTACAAGTGGTTTTTCGAGCCTCTTTGTCCAAAGTTGGAGCCAGTCTATTTTGGCTCCTTTGCAATGGAGGAGTGGGTGTCACTACTTTTTTTTTTTTTTTTTTTTCCCTGTCTTTGATTTTCTTTCCAACTGCGGTTCATATAAACTCTTAGCTCTTCTGGGCCAAGAGATTGTAGCGTTTTTTAGATCAGATAAAGTTAATTTAGTGCTAGAAAGTTTTAATGGCCGTGAGTGAAGGAGGCTTGTTAGAGATTTGTTGGTGCGAGCGGCTGCAGGGACTGGGTGGATATGCTTTGAAAGCCTTCTGCTGAGCTGAAGCCTGTAATTGCCTCAGCAATCCTTCAGTCTCTTGTCTTTTCTGCACACACAGTAATCCAACTCCACTTCCCCAGCCCTGGGTCTACTGAGTGGGTTTGCGACTCGGCGGATTGCATTATCATGCTTTAGATTACTCCCGCTCCACCCTGATGGGGAATACGTCAAGACATAGCCCCAGTCTGTTTTCCTTTATGCTAACCCTGAGGGCGAGCCGGCCCCCCTGCGTGTCATGAGCTACAGTGGACGGGCCGCGGGGCGCTCCCGAGAACACTGTAGGCATTGTGCTGCCAGGAGGAAAGGCCTGTACTGATTGATGGGACCCGGGCTCCCATCTCCTTCACCTCAACCGCTTATCAGAGGAATGTCAGTGTCCGCCGCTCTGTGGGCTGTGGACACTTTACAGGCTCTGACACACTTTGTCAAAGGGCCTGGCGCACACCCCGGCTGTAATCTCACCTTGTAACTGTTGAGTGCTATCTCCTGTCTCTGTCCGTCTGCTCCCACTGGGATCGCTTGTGCGTCTGTGTCCTCTCTGAAAAGCCCCATAGTAAGATTCCTAGTTTAATTGGGTCAGAAGATCCCAGTACAAGTGGAGTTCGGGGCCAGTAAAGCTCTTTTACTTGTGTAAACGGAGAACAGCGAGGGTCGTTCCTCCCTGTGTTTTCCTGTTTCAGAGCCACCCCAGAGAGCGGAAACTCTAATTTGAGCCACATTTCTCTGCGTTTTAGAGGAGAGCAGGCCTGGGAGGAAGTGAGAAGTTAAGAGGAAGTTGAATCATTGTGCTGCCTCCGTCTGATGGACCTAATGCTTTACCACTTATGTTTATGTCTTGTCTAAAGCCATGTGATTGGGTCGATAGTTTGGATGAGTTAAAAGCAAACATCAAAACCTTTGGCTCTTATTTGTTTTCGTACCTAGGAAATAATTTCTTTAATTACCAAATGAATGAATTGAAGTATTTTTTTGTCTTTTGTGAATTTTCTTGATCTAGGAGCCAACTTATCTCCGAGATGCTAACCGCAGCTGTGCCATGTACTATGGCAACTTGTAAAGATAACTTAACGCTCTGATAAGTCTGCGTGTTGACATGTTGTCACTGCTGCATCAGTAATAAAGTGATGCAACGGAACTGATTGAGTAACTGAGGAAGATGAGTCTTATCCTAAAGAAGACGTAATAGTGAATACTATATATCCACAATATTTGTCTGTGTCTGAGTTTTAGTTTTATTACAGTGAGTTCATGAAGTAACGGTATTCATATACTCCTCTATTGCTGTGTATTTATGTTGAAGTCTGATGCTAAAAATGTTCAAATTATGAAAAATACATTCAGGCTGCTACTAAACTATGCTTTACTGCAAATGTATCAAGTCTGACTGCTATCAATCAATAAAGAATATACTATGTATTTTATTTGCATCATTCTGGACTAATCATTGTAAAATTCTTACAAATGGCAACAAAATTTTATAAGATTTTAGTTTCAGACTGAAAATGGCTTCAAATAAAGGTCTGAAAGTGTAGACTCACTTGTACAAATGACACGTATGACCTCAAAACCTAAAAAAATCAATAACACGAAAGCCTGAATTTGTTGATAGTACATTGCCGGCCTCTGAACAGTAAACCAAAGCAGTATGACCCCCCCCCCCCCCAGCGGAGTAGCTTGCTCCTTTCTGCTCCGTTTCATCCCAGACCACTCGCTTCTGGCTGCGTTTGAAGTTCTCGACAGCTGAAGTTGAAAGAGCTCGGAGAGCTTCCTCTCAGTCGGCCATGTTTGCACCTTGATGGAAGCAGCGGGCTAAAAACACCTTTTCCACTGATGAATACGAAGGCAGCGCTACTCACACCCTTTAGTTTGACTCACTTGTGAGGCCAGGAGCTGTCATTATGTTTAATGTGCATGTCTCATACTAAAACACACAGCAGCGCGCGGCATGACGGGCCGCTGGGTGAGATAGTTGGCAGCTTTTGAGTGGTTATTAACAAGGTGCAAGCAGTCAAGGTAGAGATCAGAAAAGAGGCTAAAATATTTGATCAGTCTGCCCTGTGAATGTCTGATGGCTCTCTATTTGCGTAAGGGGGGACAGTTTGAATACATGTAGGGGTTGATTGTCTTTCCCAAGGACACGGGAGTGTATTTTCAGGCTGAGCTTGAACCGGCGACCTTTCGATACCCAGACAAGTGTGTCAACCTTTGCACGACTGCTCCATTCATGCTGATGTGTTCAATAGTACTGTAAGCTTCTTCCATCCAGACTTTTCACTGTCATACATTTAGATCTCTCACAATGAGATAGACTTGACACTGAATATGTAATACAAATAAGCAATGATTTGATATTTATCATATATTTTCAATAAATTAACAAATTATTCATCACCAAGGGATACTGTATCTTTAGGCTTTTTGTCCAGTTGAAGAGTGTTTTACCTCAGAACTACAACATTTTCCGGCTGTTACTAATGAGCTATTGGAGATGCTCCATTTTAATATTGAATCAAATGGGGAACAACATTTCTTGCGTGCGAGCAGAAAAAAAAGGTCCTTAATTTCACCACAGAAACCATCACAAAGGCACTTCTAATATTAACCACCTCCTAAATGTATTAATCGCATTCTAAAAATACTTTCCTCTGAGTGCGGGCAGTGCACTGTGATGCTGCAGTGCTCTTTGGGCCGGGCCCGTCAGACAGGCTGACGCGGGGTGTTGTTGTCCACAGAGGAAGAGCTGTGGAATGGAGGGAAGCGGAGGGTCGAGAGGGCCCCGCCGGACAATGGACAGCCGGCTAACTCGGAGACCCCAGCTAAAAAACAAAAGCACTGAACTGTCTGTCAGGCCGACTCACTTTCTTTTCCTCCCGGCGCTTCTCTCGAGCTGCACGTAATCAGTATTTTAGAAGCTGACTTGTCATACGAGTATTGTAAGCCAAATTAGGGTAAAAAATACACTTGATGGGAACACTACACTTGAACGGTACATTGATTTGTTCGTGCTCGCTGTGTCATCCAGGAAGTATTCAATATAGCTTTGGTGACGATCACATTTCCCATCTCTTGTATTAGTTGATTATTCTTATTATCGACTGGTCAAGATTAGGGATACCTGTACTTTAACAATACTTGGTTTACGATACCAATACCTGAACGATACCTTTTCCGATAACTATCCTAAAATATTGATCATCTAGAACCAGAAAACGAACAATAATGTGTGGAAGATATGCACATTTAGAATATTGGGTTCATCAATGTGTGTGAAAAATGGGGAATCATTTTGGGAGAAATTGTGGCAAAAATAAATAAAAATTGTATTATTAAAAAAAAGGGGGGGGGGTTCAAAAATAGGGGAAAAATTAATAATACAAATGGGGAAATACTGGAAAAATATTAGTCATAAAAATGAGCAAAAATTGGGAAAACTAGAAAAATTTGGGGCATAATTAAGAAAAAAATTGTTTAAAAAATGGGAAAAAATTGAGTGAAAATGGGAAAAATATTGTATTTGAGCTGATACAACCAAGTGATTTTTTTTTTTTTATGTCCCTGCACCAACAGCATCAAAACTTGGATCTGATTTTTTTTTTTTTCCCGGTGGTCACGCTGGATCCGATAAGTCATCACAAGCCAAAGTTTCGCCCTTTATCTGAAAGGCCATTTTTACCTGATGGCGCTTTTGTCCGTGTCATTGTTCGACGCGATTTACTACCAGTTGACGCCGCGCGATTTCCTTCCTCCCCGTCGTGCTCACAGGAAAAAGCATGTGACGTCTACGGACAGGAGGAGAAGAAGAAGGAAGAAAAAAAATTCCATGCTATTCTCTGGGCCCGCTCCTTTTTAATATCTAAGCGGTGCCATGGTTTGTGGGTTTCGAGGGAGTTGCCTGGAGTCCACACATCTGCGTCCGAGGCAGTCGAAAGACGGCTTTAGGTTCAGCGTCAGGTATAGATCAAGTTCAAACACAAGAGGAGGATTTATCTCCCTGCAGCTTGTTAGGGGATCGGGGAGCGGGTGGGGGCAGGGGTAAAATGTTGTTTATTTTTAGCACATGCCCCCCTCCCCGCTCTGTGTCCCTAAAGCTGCACTGTCTGTAGTCTGCGAAGGCCATATGTTGTGTGGACAAATAATCATAGTAGTTTGAGTAAGGGCTGCTCGATTTTGGAAGCTGCATAATTGTGATTTTTAATTGTGTTTTCAAATCAATACTCAGTTTATTCATCAAGAACCACAGGAATATGTTTGGAGAAGTCTAAACTACTACTACTGTAGAGACTAAATGTTTTTATGGCCCTCTATGGGGCTAAATTTAATACCTCATTATTTTAGGAGCTTTATTGATAAGTCGGTGTATGTTTTTGCAAACTACTAGAAATGTACCTTAAAATGTGCATCTTGATTGTGTTGCTCAGAAAGCGATTTGACTTTACAGTAAATAGTGCAGGGATATATCCTGTAAGTGTATCTCAGGTTTCGATAATGTTGGAGATGACATGTTGCACACCTGTAATGGCAGAGTTGAATTTTTGCTCGTCTTGCAGATCGAGATGGTGGCATTAAAGTGTCCTATAATTAAGCACTATGCTGCACTCCCGCTGCATCAGACTGAGTGATTCCTGTCTGCCACACTGAGCCCTGAGCTGCTTAGTCATTATAATGGGCTCATAGACCGAAAGCAGTGACCGGTGTTAAATCGATATCAAAACTATAGAATAAATGGCTGCTCAAATGTTTTTAACTGACGTCTGAATTTTCCCGTCAAGTCTGCGTTATTTTGAGAAACTAATCAGGTGTAAAATCTCGTTCTGTGCAGATTTAATGCAAAACGTCAGTGTCGCGGTGGCAGGAAGCAGTAATGCGCTCCCAGAGGGGACTGTGATAAAAGCCTGGTCACACAGATAAAACATGACCGGCGTGACAGTGTCAAACCTTTCCCCTCCATCTCCCTGCAGCACGGACAGGATGCACACAGATCAATTATACAGACTACTGAAAATAAAAATACACTGAAACATTGAAATCATAATTCGATCACTGGAATTTGTCTGATATTGGAATTAGATTTGTAATTTGTAATTTTTATTTTTTTTCAACTGCAAAACTAATACAAGAATCACATGCTCTTCAAAACATGTTTGAAACAGTGGTTTATGGCCTTTTTCATCTCGCGTACCACTTGACCTTCCATTTATACAGGAACCCCCATATTGTGGGTTTGGCCAATTATATTGAAAGTGATCAACTAAAACTCCAATGTTGTAAACAGACAATGTGTTGTTTAAAATCCTAGCTAAAATCTAAAAAACAATCCTTTACTGCAAAGTAAATATGATATAATTCCAAGTCCCACCTGCTAAGTGCTGGCTTACCCCCGTGGTCCCCGTGCCTGTGATTGGGAAACACATGGTTAAGTCAAAAGTATTTGACACATTAAACTGCATTAGACTTTGCGAACTAAGACCCTTCATTTTATAATTTAGACTTGACTAATCTTGCAGCTCTGTTTTGGAAAAAAAAAGAAAAGCTTAAATATTTTACATTTTAAATGCAGGTGAAACACTAGCTGCCAGGCTTATCTGTAGTTCCTGTCTTTGTGAAATATTAGTTAGTTTATAAATTTTTTTACTTCTCTGCAGGACAAACCTGCTTAGAACTACTTAAGTCATGGTTAAATATTATTTCAGGAATAGAATTGTTCTGTTAAAACCTTGTGTAGATCTGTGACACTTGGTGTGAAAGGTTTGAGAAACACTCTAACTTTAGCGATGTGCTTCTCCTTTGTCTTTTTGGGCCAATACTACTGAGGCATGACTCGACCTAACCTCCGCGCTCAGACATCAGCTCTTAACACCCCGCTCAGCCTGTAGTTATAGTTACAGCGGTGGCACTAATGACAGGCTCCGCCGAGCAGCACTGTGACTGGGGGCTGTCAGCGCTACCATCAAATTTGTCTTCTCCTCTCTCTGAGTCACAGCAGACGGGCCGGCTAACTGTTTATCTGATGAAACGCACTCTGTAACATGACACACCAGTTCCTGCTTAAGAAACAAACACGACATCACTGGCCCATATCCGGCTTCTTGTGCAATTTGAATCAACTGGAACAAAAATATTTGATCTGTTCACTATGTCGGAATAGTCTCCAACGCAAATAGGTTTGAGGTTTATCTGTTAAGAGAGCACTCAGCTGGTTATACAGTAATGTCGTCAGTCAGCCAGTCATGTACTTTGACAGATACTCATTCATTACCTAAAACAGATGGGTAAAGTAGCCATAATATTACATAATTTTACTCATATTGTAGTAAAAGGTAGTAGTGATTGAGCGGAAAAAGTTTAAAGCAGTACTAAGTAACTTGTTTACCTTAATAAATCCTTTTCGTAGTCCCTCTAGGGGTAATACTAGTGTTAATGGGATGATTGGGGTCTCCCCCTGGTGTCTCTGGCCAGAAAACCACAATTGCAACTTTCCCTGCTCCGACCCGGAGACCCAATACACACTAATGGAATAACGAAGAAGAAGCTAACAGGCTAATGGCCAAAGCTAACTGCGGGCTAGCGACACTTAAACAGTATTTACAGCCAGGTTTGAGTGAAAAAATTATTTACTTTGTGTAATTGGATGTACAATATCCCTCTCTCCCTTTTGTCTTTTCTGTCCGAGTAGTATTTATCTGACAATTAATGAGTAAAAAAACGCAACACGCTACAACACCTGCAGTGGCGCTTATGGCCTCTAGGGGCATGAGTTACTTAGTACTGCTTTAATCTAGATGGAGCGGACAAAAAAGGTAAACAAAGTTAAATATCAGATTTCCTTTTAACCCATCTGAACCAAGCACATTTTCTCTAGTTTGGCTTTACCCAAATCTAAAAACTTCTTGAAAAAGCGTCAAAATAGTGATGAAAAGGAGAATGAAAACATAACAAAAAAGTGGCAAGAATGTGGCAAAAACGCGACTAAAAAGTGATGAAAAAAGCCACAAAAGAGACACAAATGTACCGGAAAAGCTACAATAAAAAACGAGAAAAACAACAAGAACTGGGTAAAAGATGAAAACATGACTAAATAGCAACAAAGCAGCAACAAAAGAGTGATTTTAAAAATGTGCCGGAAAAACAATAACACAATTTTTACAACATAGCAAACAACAACAAAAGGGACGACAATGCAACAAAGTTAAGTAAGCTCTCCGGTCATGAAGCTTTTAAGATTAACGTAAAGCCGAACTGGAGAAAATGCGCTCGGTTAAGGCGGGGGGTAAAAGGTTAGATGAATACATTCTTGAGTAAGTCACACTCAGATTTGCTCAAGTAAGAGTAAGTAGAAGTCAAAACTACTGTGGAATAAAACTATTCTAAAGAACTACATTTTTCTGCCTAAGCATTATGTTTTGGGAGATTATTTGGGGCTTTATCCTCAATATTGTATTTCAATCCTAATTTGCTGTAATATTCTGTTTCAATAGAAGCAACTGGAACTCCTATTCCATACTTTGTAAATGTCCGACATGTGTACTGTATCTAGACCACGCAGACTGCCTTCGGGGCTTGCTGATTTCACCGCTGTGTCCTCCCCGCGCGCCTCATCCAACTGTTCGCAACTGCCCTGCCAAGTGGAAATTCTTGACCAATAAATGATGACCACACAAGTCCGCCAGTCGACCAAAGCCTGGTATTCCCCTGCTCTTAGTCAGACCTGTTAAATGATGGTTCAGGCGAATACTGGTCTGACGAGAATCGAGATGCACAGGAAATTATAGCTTTGCCTGATTAAGTGGACGTTACGTGTTTGGCATAAGTCTGGCTGGTGTTTTTTTGTTTGCAAAAATACTGGAGTCGATCCAGTTGAAAGAAGTTGTGTAAATGAGGTGTAAAAAAAAAGTGAACTGAAAGCGGTTTAATGAGGAAGAAGGAACAATAATTCATAACGGAGCACCACACGTTTGATTTTGTTTTGTTTCGTTTATCCACTTTAACTTGGACAAAGCTTTGGCAGCAGGGTTAGAGTGGACTTAGTGTTTTTCCAGTGCGATGACTTGGCAGAAGTGAGTGTCGGGCTTCCAGCCGAGGTGCACATCAGGCCACAGGTGGAATGGCAGCTCAGGTGATTAGTGCAGTGTGAAACGCAGCTCAGCCTTCCAGATGCTTCAGTCGGAAATGTTATGTGCACGCGACACATTAATGGCCCCGCTGAGCAAGGAATCCGTTTACTTTGGTGTCGGATCCTCAGATGAACCGCTCCCACTGCGTGTAGATGGTGTTATGTATAGATTTGTGGTGAACAAGTTTTCATCACACCAGTTTCTCCTCTTTACCACACAAGCTTCGGTTTTTGTTTCCTTAGCACCACCACTTAATCCCAAAGAATGTATTTTGGCTTTTAGCGGGAAGGAGTGGTGGGACTGTAACGGCTCAGAGCTGTGCCCTCTCTTCATTTAGTTTGCCCTCAAAGCTTCTGTTGTTGTTGTTGTTGTTTTTTCTGAGGGCATTAATAATTTGTAGGGAATAGTTTTGGCCTATGGTTACGATGTGGTGAGGCGTTTTACGTAAGGCCTAGTCTATGCCTAACGGGCTGGTAATTTGTATGTCATCGTGCACATTTAACTTTGCTCAAGGGCTTTTTGTTTGAAAGCTATTTTGCGAGATGGTCTTTCATTCTCGAAAGTATCCATTTCAAGCCAAACTTAAAATTAGCCAAGTAAATTTGGTTCTTGTCTCTGCACCACTGGGTTTCTTCTGAGCAGCATTAAGCCTGAGGCTGTTACAGCTCGACTGGTGCTTTTAAGTAGAAACATTTACAGACTAAAAATATCCACTCATTTTCTTTTTGTGTCACATTCTTGTGGCAAAGTACCACTTGCTTTTAGTCTATATAAAAACCGTGATGGGCAGCTAATAGTAGAAATATGATTACATGATGTGTGTAGATAGTTTCCCCGAGCAGTAGAACGAGAGGTCTTTTGACCGTCAGTTTTTGACTAAACAGATGTGTGTTCAGTTCTAAATATTTATTTTCTTTCCTTCGTAGGGATCGGGAAGGTGAAGGGAGGGAGTAAGCGAGGTGTGAGAGACACGGCATCCAATGTGGACACAGACATGTACGATAACGGCGAGCGTTTGTACGACCTGAATGTCCCTGCGCTGGTCAAGTTTAGCTACACAGCAGAGCGGGAGGATGAGCTCTCTCTGGTCAAAGGCACCCGGGTCATCGTCATGGAGAAGTGCAGCGACGGCTGGTGGCGAGGCAGCTACAATGGCCGCTCGGGCTGGTTCCCCTCAAACTACGTGACGGAGGATGTGGAGCGGACAGCAGGGGGAGCTACAGACCCCACTGTGTCACTGACAGAGAAGCTGGCAGCTGTGGTCAACAGCACGGCCAACGGGAACAGAGTGCTGCACACGGTCCAGGCCTTGTACCCCTTCAGCTCGGGCAACGATGAGGAGCTAAACTTCGAGAAGGGAGAGATTATGGAAGTCGTTGAGAAACCTGAGAATGACCCAGAGTGGTGGAAGTGTCGCAAAGCTGATGGACAGTTGGGCTTGGTGCCTAAAAACTATGTAACTGTGCTGGAATCCAGCTCCCATATACCCTTAGCAGGTCCCGCCGGACCCCCCACTCCCGACTGTGACTACATCTCTCCCTCAGGGACCGGCCGCTTCGCCGGTAAAGAGTGGTACTACGGCAAAGTGACGCGGCACCAGGCTGAGGTGGCTCTGAACCAGAGAGGCACTGAGGGAGACTTCCTCATCAGAGACAGCGAGTCATCGGTATGACTTCCCCACACTCTCTCATCATTAACAGAACAGTGTTTTCTACTGCTGCTTGGATACCACTAAGAGCATCTGTTTACATCTGTGATTCAGAGCTGATCACAGGTCATGAGTCATGAGTAACATGATATTCACTTACTAAATATTCTGTAATACATCAGGCCACCTTCCTATATTTATGTATATTTGCATCATTAAATGTACAATTTACAAAGCGCAATTGTTTACCAGCTAAATAAATCTGCATTTCACAAGGATTTGTCAAAAGGCTTTAGAGCAGACCTGGGCAAATTACGGCAAATTACGGATGACTCAATCTGGCCCATGACTTGTAGAGCATAGATTCCTGAATATATCTAAAGAAAAGTAAGTCTCTAGCCCATTCTTTTGCAGAGTTATGATTTGTTTTAAAGAAATTACTAGAATGCTCATTCCAGCCACTAGGGGGGCTGTTTAAATAAAAATAAAAGGAAAGAATTCCATACGTGTCCAGCAGAGGGCACTGACTAAAGAGATCAGGATATAAACGACACATTGGCTACAGTCCAGTCAGGCTCATTATTATTCATTTATTGAAAAAGTATAGTATTTTCCCAATCAATACATATTTTTTTATTTTGGAGCTTTTGTTGAATAACCTGAATAACGATGCACACATATGCGCGTCCTTGGCTTGATATGGCTAAATATTTACAGAAAATAATAGTCCTACTAAATACCAGTATCAGATATTCAAAATACACAATTTAGTGTAATGTACAATAGGATAAAGTTGCAGAATAAGTTTGAGTTATTGTTGGTGCGGCCCTCTGACTCAATTCATTCTTATGTGGCCCCTTATGAGAATTAATTGCCCACCCCTGCTTTAGAGGGTAACATTAAAACAGAGGAAGTGTTTTTGCTGCTGCTTAGCTCCCACAAAAGAGCATCTGTTTACATCTGTGACTCACAGCGGATCAGCTGTGGACACTAACATGACATTTTCTTACAAGCACATTGTGGGTTTGCCACGACCTTTTCTTATTTCTATTATGAAACAATTGTATAAAACGGACTCAGAAGTGAACATTAGTTGATAACAGGCTTGTTACTTTGTTTTTATTGCAGCCCAACGACTTCTCCATCTCCCTGAAGGCCCAAAGCAAGAACAAGCATTTCAAAGTGCAGATGAAGGAGAACCTTTACTGCATCGGGCAGCGCAAGTTCCATTCTATGGAGGAGCTTGTCGAACACTACAAAAAGGCCCCGATCTTCACCAGCGAGCAGGGAGACAAACTGTACCTGGTCAAGGCTCTGGCTGCCTCCTGATCCCTCTCGAGAACTTAAGGCCCGGGAAATACGTATGAGAACATTCGGAGTCGCGCAGAGACTTGGAGCCAACACACACTAACATTTGAACTGAAAGCCTGAGGACTTAGCACATCATCAGGACTTTGAACCCCATTTGAGAG
Source organism: Neogobius melanostomus (assembly GCA_007210695.1). NCBI lineage: Eukaryota > Metazoa > Chordata > Actinopteri > Gobiiformes > Gobiidae > Neogobius > Neogobius melanostomus. Next base: position 508,609 of record VHKM01000035.1, on the reverse strand, counting down.
CATTCCAAGAGGAGGAATGGAAAAAGCATGGGAGAGTAGGATGCACGGAGGAGGGAGACAAAAGACTGTGGACTCCTGAGAGATGACTACAGACCTGTGGGTCGCCTATTTAAAATTATCCAGATGTGTAGCCCATGGGCGATACCATGTACTTCCTCCTCTGTATCTATTAGACTTGCATTTAGTTTTTCCTCTTTTGTTAATATGTAATCTTTTTAACATCTTTTTTTTTTTTTTTTTTAAAGTGATGATTTTAACGTCTTTTACACCATCTTTTCGAGTCATTTTCAGACATGGTAAAGCTCTTTGTGTCGGTCTTAAATGGCCGCGGACACGCTAATCAACAATCTCTGCTAACTGCTTATCATGAATAAAAATCAAGTGACCAAAATATATTTATTGACACTATTCTCTTAGGCCTAGCTCCGCAGTATCATGCTTTTGCACATGAAGGATTTCCCTCACATTTTGTACAGCGCGCCGCTTCGCTTTTATCATTGTTGCAAAGCGCCGGCAACCGCAGATGTAGCCTGTTGCTCCGATTAGGAAAACCATCCCAGTCATGTTGCGGAGTCTGCATGCGAAAAACTGTGTTTCCACTGTGACGCTGTGATGGCCATTTTGACTCTTTGTGAAGCCCCTCCCCCGTCGGTTAGACTGACAGCTGTGTGAGTGTGTGTGTGTGTGTGTGTTTGTTGCCAAAGGGGGGACGTTTTTCTCCGGAGATAAGAAAAGGAAAGGTCTGGAGGTTTTAGCCCGTGTCCGAACACATGCTTAAGGGAAATGGCTGTCCACTCGAGAGCATGATGTCATCACTCCTGAATTAGCTATCAGTGAGGGAGTGGAGGGAGAGGTTGTCAAAAGGTTATGTCAAAGCGGTTAAGGAGGAACATGAGGCACATTTCCACATCTACAGATGCGTTCACGGATGATTCATTCTCCCAGAACAAGCGGCTTAACGCGCATAAGACAGACCAGACTACTCTTTTCACAAGAATAGTTTGCATTCATAATCAGAACTTCTGTTATCAATTCTGGGAGGGTTTTGTTTTGGAAGAATGGCAGTTTCAGATTGGGCGTCGTAATACAGAGCAGTATAGGAGCTGGGGGGGGGGGGATGATGATGATGATGATCGGGGGGATAGTGATGAGTTCTCCAGCTGCGCCATCGAAAAGTAAGGGGATTTCGGTGGGAGGAATGGAAAATGACCCTCTGCAAGAAAAGCGGTGACTTTGGATCTTGGGAGGAGACTTGGATAGCTCGCTGAATAGTGTATATCTGGAATAGCGCTCTCGATCGGGGTGGGGGAGAGCGTGAGGGGCCAATGGCGATTGTGTAAATGGCAGAAAGTTAGAGACACAATGGAGAAGGGCGTGAGGTCGCTGGTCTTTGTGGTGTGACGGTCGTGTATGTGTGTGTGTGTGTGTGTGTGTTCTGGCCATCCACTTTAGCTGAGTAATGTAAACCGTGTGACAAATAGATTTATGGTGGTGAGAAAGTTACAATGCAAGTTAAGGAAAACCATTGGGCACACCAGGCAGCCGCATACTGCGAGTTCAGAGGCCTTTCAGACCTCTTTATTATTATTTCTATTTTATTTGTAGAAGTCTGACACTAAACTTGTCCATTAAACTCAAAGCAATCGGCTGTATGTTCCCCCCTCACCTCAAGGGGTTTCATCAGCAACTAATGATCTGTTAACAGCAGGCTGTGTTCAGGTCTATTTCAATGTCAGACTTCAACTTGATAACAAGGAAATCTACAATACTTTCTGAACCCAGAAAGTAAAGCTTCTCTGTAATATAGACTCGACACATGGATGGAAATGAAGACGTTTAATTGTTTTTAATTCTGATATGCCTTTACAGCTAACAAAAAACACATTTTGTGCCACAGATTGTACTAAAACCGTAAGCGCTAACCAGATCCAATTGGAAGACTCGACTCATTTTTTTTTGTTTTATTTTTGATACGTGCCAGTAAATGTTTGATTTCACAGTAATTGGCCTTTTTCTGACGCTCAAAAAACAGTACGGCATCTGCGGTCGCGAATCGAAAGTGCGACGGCATTAAGAGTAAAGTGGGCACCGCCTACTCGCTGTGCCCCAGTTAGAGGGATTTGGGAGGTTTTTGGTCGATGTGCCTTCACACTGCTTCACGGACTACCAAAGTTTTTTTTAATGTCCCCACGCTCCTCCTGTGCTATCAGTTTGAAGCTTTGCATGTGTTGCGTTAAGTCAAGTGGAATGGAGAGAGCCAAAAAAAAAAAAAAAACGCATCCTCATTCACTCCGTTTCTGTCTTTGGTCTGTGTGTGCGTCAGTGTCCTGTTGTATCAAGTGACCTTACATTGCCGAGTGTACACCGATCAGGCTTAATGGGAGAAGTCAATGACACATTATTATTATTATTTGAGTGAGTGGGAGTATATTTCATAGTAAGCGAGTATTTCTCCATGGTTGTATAAGAGTACAAGAGCAGTGGGGCACAACTGCTGGGTTTCCCAAAAAAAAAATTAATGTTGAGAGAAATGGTTTTGAAAGCCTTATGAATATGATCAATGAATCAACGGAGCCTGGCGAGGGAATACTGTATTTTGACATTGTGTAGTAGAAGATGAAAGGCTTCGCACATCGTCCCACACACTGCGCTTGCACAAAATAACTATGACGACATTAAGAGCGAAACAATGTCGCTCTTGGTGTTCTGATAAAGTTTTTTTTTGCAAATGAGGCAGTGAATGTTAACAGGAGCTGGGTCAGAGCATACCAAAAGTAGTAAAGCTTTTGTGAGGGGATTCTGGCCTGTAGCCTCAAGACGAATGGCCATACAGTATATCGTGCCTGATCGGTGCAACTACCCGAGTTATTCATGAATGCCTACATGTACAGTATGGAAAAAACAAAATATGTGCCGGGTTTTTTTCCATTGAGAAAACACAGTAGCAGGTGTGATGTAATCATGACCTCAATCTAATGTGACACGTTAACGGTATCTTGTATACAGTTGGATAAGAAAGCAGTGAAGGAAATCTGTAAAGTCAGCATGTCTTTCATATTGTGTTAGATATAGGGCTGCACAATATTAGACAGAAACAGCAATATATAATGTTGGGTATTCTGATAATAACGATTTGCTCCCTTCAGGCACTCATCGTACAAATTCAGTTTCGTTCAAGAGATTTGCCGACATTGCAATACAAATGATATATTTTGGTTATTGTGCAACCCTTGTGCCATCGTGCTTGCAGTTTAGCCACTTTATATGTAAGATATTCCTAATATATACAGGACAGGCTGACAGTATAGGCCTGCCTCCGTGCTCTGATATTGGCATTTTTCATAGACGCGGGGCCGCATGAGCAGAGCCTTGCCGCTGTACAGAAATGCTCAAAAAGTCTGCTTACAAGATGTGGGCAGTTGTGACACAATTTTATCTAGAGATTATTATATTATCCACTTACTCGCGCAGAACCCCCGAATGCAGCTTAAGTGAATTCTTGTCTGCAAAACCCAACCTTGAGAAAATAGTTTAAACACAGACAGATTAATTTCTAGATAATATTCTGAACAAGTGGCCCGTGCTGACGTTGGTGCTTTCGTGCTGCTCACATTTCTATGGTGTTCTTTGTCTCACTGTGCGCCAGAGTGAAGCAAACACATTGACGCTGTGGGATGGACCAGGGGCGGTGCTGTGAAATGTATTGTCATGCTCTTAATACTGTTTCTATGGAGCGGAGGCGAGGCTGTCTTCAGGTGTAATGATTAGAAGAGTCTATTATAGTGTTCAAATGATGTCATAATAAAGTATGGAAAATTTGTTCTGGTTTGTTCTGTTAGTCTTCTGTTCATCAAATATGACTATTTAGCTCCGTCTGTGTGTCTGATTGGACCGCAACTAAAGGCTGTTTTAGTCTTCAATACAGTATGTTAAACTATTTATATTATGCCACACTCAGTTTAATAAAACACAAGTACGAGCACTGATTTCATTCAGAGTATTATTAGTGAACAATATAGCCCCCCAAAAGAAAGGTGAGTGGGCGTCCTCTTGAAAGAGCATTTACAAATAAAGTGTTAATTAAAATCACGAAAACGTAAATACTCTTGTGCCATCTCATATGTTATAGTACATGGTAACCATTAACGTCTTAACCCCCACTTGAACCAAGCACAATTTTCTCCAGTTTGGCTTTAAACATTAAAGAGCTTCTTGAAAAAAAGTGTCAAAATAGATGAAATGGATGAAATGCAACAAAAAAGTGACAGTGGCAAAAATGTAATGAAACCCACCCAAAAGCGATGGAGGGGAAAAAATGTCAATGTGACGACAACACAAGGGATAAGATCCATTTAGATGAGTTTTGTCGGTCTTAGCTTTGAAATGAGGTATTATGGTCTATAGACACTAACCTTATGGATTTTAGTAAAGCTGAATTGGAGAAAATGTACTCCGTTAAGGTTGGGTTAAGAGGTTAAATTCTGTAATAAATCAATAAATCTTTTATTGATTTTTCAATAATCATCCAGTCATTGCAGCCATCAAATCTGAAATATAAAAAATATATAAATGTACAGGTCACATTTACATTTATAAGTCACATTTAAAATCTGTAAGCTCATATAATTATTCACAATTTACAGTGCAACATAATCCCAATCTACCATCAGAAATGTAAGCATCAATTATGTTCCAGCATTTGATATACTTCTGACATTATTTCATATACTACTTTTCACATTCAACGTCGTTTTTTGTTGTGTTCGTCTGCCACCTTGTGGTTATTTGTATTAATGCGCGCAACAGACATGTCTAGCTCGAGCTAGTGAACTGAATTTACACTTCTAAGAATTGGTTAAACCAAATATGTGCTTCAATTTATTTTATACACTTTTCTGTATATATTTATCATCTATAGAAAACAGGCACTCACCTAAAAACAAAGACACCTGACTCAACACTGATCACAGAAGTATTAAGCCGGAAACAAGAGGGGCTGTGCTGTTGCGTAACCTCAGACGGTGCCAAGTCTTACAGGGCATGTGCAGTGGTTGACCTTAGTTCAGTCTGTACTCAGACACAACAGGGAGCTAGGGCTGACACTCAGGGCACAGAACACACTCAACATTTCAAATCACAGTAAATACAGTACTTAGTTTCAGTTCTTTTGTAACACAATATCATTAGTAAAAATCTGTCATTTAAAAATATTTGACCATCTCTGATTTATAAGTCAGTCATTGTGTCAATCATTAGCCATTGTTAATCATTTCAGTATCAGCTGATTGTTTTTGTGCCCTTAGAAATAAAGGAAATCGGATATAGCACTGGGCAGGTAGGTCATGAGCTGCACTCGTATCCACCAGTGAGGCTCCATGGGCATGTAGCGCGTGTACGGGCGCTTCGAAGTGATGGCATCTGTGATGTCACCTAAAACAGGAGCCATGTCCTTCTGCCCGCTGTTACAATAGGAGCGCATCAGAGCCATCTGCTGCTCAAAGTGAGCCATCCCATAGTCCTCCTTCACAACTGACGGAGCCCCAGCCCACAGCTTGTTGGATGTGTCTGCCACAATGTCCCGGGTCAGAATTCCTGTGGCCACGATGAAGTTGCCCGGTTCAATTACCGAAACTTTAACACCCCAGGTTTTCATCTCGTAGCGAAGACAGTCAGAGAACACCTCTACGCCGTACTTGGACACACAGTAAGGCGATCGCATAATGTTTCCCATCCTCCCATACATGCTGGCAATGTTCACCACACGGCCTGTGGAAACAAGGACAGGTCAATCATTGAACATTGGGGTCTTTGGTTATTCAGCTCGATGAATGACTTAGTGAAGGGTGTTTAAAGTTCACACCGGAATGCACGGTTAGCATTCCTCACAGGAATCATGCGCATGTTGCTCTGTTAAACCCTGCATTCATCTCTAACGGGGACTTTGTGTTGGTGAATTTGTGGCGTGGCAATTAATTCTCTTAATTAATGCTGTTTTGAGTTTCTAACCTTTTGCTCTGCGGATCAAAGGCAGCACAGCTTTGGTGACTCTGATGGTGCCGATCAGATTGACCTCATACACTTGTCTGTAAGTGTCTATGGGGGTGAACTCAACTTCTCCAAATGTGGATACACCAGCATTGTTGACCACTGCCCACAGCCCTGCTCAAAAAAACAGTGATGGAAAATAACAGGACATCCTCACATATGCCGTCATCTCCAAGTGTCACCTTTCTCTGGCTCGTCCAAGCAGCCTCGGATGTGGTCCACGGCCTGGGCCACCTGCTCGTCGCTGCACACGTCCAGCTGCAGCACTCTCATCCTGTCAGAGTGCATCTCCTCCAGCTCCTTGGCTCCCTCCCCTCCTTTGTCCTGGAAACAGTAAAGCGATTAATTCAACTAAAAAGGAGAAAGTGAAGAAAAAGGTTTAGCTCTCACTTTTAAAAGACACCCAGCAAAGACTGTGAAGCCAAGTCGGTGCAAATGTTTAGCAAGTGCAAATCCAAATCCACTGTCACAGCCGGTGATCAACACACCTTTGCCATCCACCTGAGGGGAAACACAAAGTTGGATAAGGATAATTTTTGATGGCTTGCTGTGGGTAGTTTTAATAGGGGCACGAGACTTTCATTTTGGCTTAAAATACTAATTGAAATATCAAGGCCAAGATTTCCGGGTTATTACAGCATGTCAGTAAAGTATAGCCTTATTATTCTGCTTCTGACAATGGGCCTATACATGCATTGGATTAAACCAGTGGACCACAAGCGAATACGCCAATAATAAGCTAAAAGGGGGAGATTGGGCGATGCGCGATAAACTCAGTGATCCACAAGTTCCAGTTTCCAGTAGGTTTTGCGCGCTTACCTTTACGCATCCTCTGGGAATCCGAGGCATCGCAACACACGCGACAAAGGCCAAGTACAATCCGACGATGCATTCCGTGACACTGGTCTCCGGTAGTCCGAGAAGCCGCATGGCCGCGTTGAGCAGAGCCGGGAGCCCGAAGCCCAGCACCACGGTGAGAAATACTGAAAAAGACACGAGGACGACCACTCGGAACCCCGGGAGAGAGGCCATTTTGGCGAAGTGTGTTTACTTTTCCTGGAGCTGGTTTGACTTCAGCGTGCACGGACCACCCTCATGACACGCCCCCGAAGTGAATTATTCACTGTATGAGCTCACCCCAAAGCCCGTGATACAAGTGGATACAGTTATACACATTTCCCCTTGCGACCACAACAAGCCTGTATTTACATGACAATAGCCTTGGCCCATTTAGTTATGTAATCATTTATATTTTTGAGAAGATTAAGTGACATTATTTTGTATGAGTGTGGTTGAATTGTGGAAAGTTACTAAAATATAAAATAAAAGTCCAGTAGAATAGAAACAATCAATCAATCAATCAAGCTTTATTAAGGACACTGAATCCTGGTCCATAGTATAAAACACATTGGCTGATTTTGGAGGAGCTGTATCATGCTATTTTAGCCATTCCAAAGTAAACTATAGGAATTTATATGATATATTGTACCTCTATCACTATGGAGTACTCATTTTTGAGAGAAGTATTTTTGGGGGTATTTTCCAAACCCGGAAGACAAGACGCTTTGATTCAGTTAACTCCGCCCCTCTCTCCGCTCATTCCACATTTGCAGTATTATAAATATAAATATCGCTGCAAAAAGTGAAGTTACTTCACATAATACAGTTATAAGGAGTTGACATGTGCAACACAGTTTCATAAATGGCTAACACACACGCTAACATGCGTTTTGATGGACTTACCGCTCAGCCTGGCCTCCCATCATCGGGTGTTTATGTTATGGCACTCGCGTTGGTTATAAAAGTTAATCCACCTTGATTCTGGCCAAGGTTCACCAAGCACCCATCAGGTTGGTTGATATAGTAGCTAGCTGAATCCCGGAAAGAAATTCCAACTTCTGGCGAGTGCACTCTTCTTTAGGAAGGTTGAGTAGTCCTGTTCCTCTCGTAGCCAAACCATGGATCTAATAGAGCCAAATGCGCATCCGTGACATTATCGTTGGGTAAGAAAAAAGGACAGGTGGTGTCCAGAGTAGGTTAGAAAGAGCTCCGTCTTCAAAAACATGACTTCTGATCGGATCCATCCTATTTCTCTCTTACAACAAAATAATGAAAAAGCTGTTTTATAAATTAAAACCAGGCCGTAAGGCTTTACATTACAGACCTAGAGCACTTCCGTTCCTTTCTGACGACACAACAGAACAACTCAGTCGTTTACCAGGAGAGGGCAGAGCAGCTGCTCAGAGAGCAGGATTACTTGAAGCCAAAAACTGCTCTGGGGGTGTTTTTGATAAGGATATAGCATAACAACATGGCTAAAAGCTCCAAAAAGTCGATTTTGCATGATATACAGTAGGACCTTTAAATAGCTGGCAGATCCTTCTTTTGCAGCAATAACTGCTTTTCAGTCGGTGCAGATTAGATGCTCACTATGATCAGGATGAATCTTGGACTATTCCTCTTTACAAAACTGCTGCAGTTCAGCGAGATTCAGGGGGTGTACTCACTTATTCCTCCCTGTCCTGTGAATGTTAACATGTCATGGCCAATAAAAAAATGATAACATGTAAATGTTTGGGTGGTATTAGTTTAAGCAGACACTGTTTACTCATTCTTGTGATTTTAATAAAGATCAGATCACATTTGTGACCAATTTAGGGAGAAATGTAAGAAATTCCAAACGGTGTACTCACTTTTCCTCCCACTGTAGGTAGGAGAGAGTGGGGTAAGACGAACCACCCTTAAATTTTGTAAAATAAAACATTTTTCTTGAAATGTGAGATTATAGATTTAATCTTTACATGATTTGAATTTGACAGACAAAAAATTGGAAAATTTGGTTGTGAAATAACCCCACCAAAAACGATCTTCACAAACAAACAAAAACATGCAGGTACATTTTTTTTTTTAAGTTAAGTATAAAAGCAGATTAATAATTTAGGAAGATTTCTTCTTAAACACAACTCTCTTGGTATTCTCAAAGAAAATATAATGGGGTAAATTGACCCAAAAAACATTGGGGTAAATTGAGCCGCCTCTGCTCCATAAGAAACAATGAATGACAAATTAAAGAAAATTTAATGTACAATTCTATTGTTTATTGGTGGTTCTGGGTCTAGCAAATTAAAATTAGATTTTACATTACATTATTTGGGATTTTTTTTTAGAGACAACATTTCATATGCTACTTCTGCAGATTATGACAAGAAAAACATTTGTTTTGTTTTTGGAATAAAATTGCTAATGGGAAATAGTGAATCGTAAAAAATGAGCCTTCATGATGTTTAGTATTAATTTCACCTTTAAAACTGGTGGTTCAATTTACCCCAATCTAGGGGTAAAATGAGCCACAAGAATACTGAAGAACTGTGTACCCACTGAAGACATAAGCAGTTAGCCTAAAGCCTACTGGACTTGTAACAAATCCACTCAAGACTTGTTATGTTTTTAATGTTCATTATGAGGAAAGATTGTGCAGTTATCCAGTATAATTCTCAAATGAAGCCCCGTGGCGTGTTAAAATCCTAAACAAAGCTGTAGCTACAGTGCTGCACAGCCGTGGTACAGAGCTGATGGTGTTACCAAGAACCCCTAAGGCACAGATATCTTGTAGAGCATATGGCATTCAAAAGAAATGTAAACACTTTAAGTAAATGTGAACTGACATTCAGCACATTTGAAGAAAACAAAAAGAGGTACAAATACAAAATGAGGAAGAAAAAAAGAATGATGCAGAGTGAACTGTTCTACTCCCGTTTCCTGTATCCTGTAACAGTAATATTAAAAAAAAAAAAAAAAGTTTTAAAGACTACACCGTACCAAAAATATATTTTGCATACACTGAATGTTGGGTTTATGTCGTTTCAGGCCAATACGTAGTAATCAGACAACATTCATTTGTTTCTGGTCATACTAACACAGTGAAGAAGTGCTGAGGGACTGACTCAACTTGCCACACTGAATGTAAAGCTGAGGCTGTAAGTGCTCTGGTTTTATTTGAGGAAGCTGTCAAGCTTTCGCTGAATATTGTCAAAGGAGTCCATGCCCAGATAGTCTGCCTGACCCTGCTCCCACTTCTCTTTCCGCTCTTCTGAGGACATGGCAGGTCCGAGAGCCTGTGCTTGTAGGGGGGCCTCTCCCTGAAAACAAATAAAAAACAAAAACAAACATTAAGTAAAGTACTGAAGCAACAACAGATATTTAGTCAATATAATACTGTATTAACTCCATAATTTTTGAAAGGTAAGAAAGGTTTACCTCCACGCATCCTGAGTGGAAAGGCTGGTCTCCATACTGCTCATACAGTAGTGGCACGACTGCACTGGAATACAACATCCACCAGTCCATGAGGAAGGTGGGATGTGACGTGGCCTCGTCCACACTGCCTGAAATACGCTTGGCTTTGGGATCAAAGCTGTAGCTCCATGGCTTAGTTTTACCAAGGAAATGGACAACCTTGGCCTTGTCCCCATACCTGTAGCAAGGTTACACAATGGAAAATTGTTCAAAATAAGGTAATGCTATTAATGTTTATGCATGGATTTTGGTGTAGAAGATTGGACATTTCTTATTACAGTAGCATGATAATAAATACAGAAAACAATCGCTCCTCATCTGTGGGTGTGACGTCACATTGCAGAATCTGAAAAACAGCTAATGCTTAGTTTGTTTGTTCATCCGAATGAAGTGCTCTTCATTCAGACGATTATAATCTTGGAATGACAAAAGACAATTCAGGCTCACATGAAAGAAACTTGAAAACACATGTCTATTTTTGGATGGTTGTCAGCTGTTGGGAGTTAAAGGGTGGATTTGCCCATGGGCCCCTGTGTCCTGCTGCAGGGCTTACAGGGGAGCAGTTGGCCTGTAGCTGCTCCCCACTCTGGTAACCTGATGTCACCCCACAGTGTAGGCATCAGCTCATGTGATTGTGGCTCACGTTACGTTGGCTCTTGCATTTCTAACAGGCTGTCCATTTAATGTGACCAGAATTCAGTGATGCTGATTGACTCATTGATTACTTTAAAAACAGTGAACCATTATGTGTTGTTAATGTGCAACTTAAGTCTCACAACTTACTGTTTAAATGCGGGCAGGTATGTGTAAATGGCTATGCTGCTCAGGTTATAGATGAAGGGAAGGTGCTTTGAGATGTCCGCTGTTGCCCAGTCGCCAAAGAAAGCATTTAAGACTCCTTGGTCTCCACCTAAAAATTAAGCAAAAAAAAACAAAACAAAAAAAACTAAAGAAAACAAAACAAAACACATGATCATGACGTGGAAACTATTTTTGTCATACTACCGGACCTCACTTCTATTTTTGAGTTAGATGCGTCGCAACACTGATTAGTGTTCTAGAGTCAAGATTGGCCACAGACATTTATGTAAAAATGTGCCCATTTGTACAAAAATAAGCATTAAAAAAAATAGAAAGTTATAGATTACAACACAATTCAGTCATTGATAAAAGATTAGAAATATGAAAAATCTAGAAAGTAATTGTCAAAAGTATAAACAGTGCATCACATGTTATGTAAAGCATACTGAAGAAATGGAAGGACACAATGTACACCACTGTTGACATCAGTATGTAATAGGTCTGTGATATTTAAAGAGGGGCTTTCATCTAATCCAACACACTGGTGGGAAATTATTCACATGGTATCTGACTGGACTGATCTTCTACCGTTTACTTTAAGAAAGCTAAACCGTCAGAAGTCCCGAAAACAAAGACAAATGTAGCAACCAGATCTCACACATGAAGAGTGTGATGTGAATTTTCTAATATTAGATGTAATGACAGCAGCTTTGACACTCTGAAGGTAATCCAACATTTAGTGTAGACTGTCAGAGGCTGGCACTTACTGAGCTAAGCTACAGCCAATTCATCTTGCTACACAATCCTGCCTTTCATTAAGCAGAAGGTTATTTAAAACTGAGTAATTACTGCTTTGATTTGTGTGTCCACAAAACTTTACTGGTGCTTTACAGAAGCACAGGTGCTAAATGAACAAATATTCAGGAGACACAAAACAGAGCGCATTCATAACTACTCATCTTCAAATAATTCAAACAGACACAAAATATGCCAAGTGTTCGGGGCTGCTCCAACTCCAGTGAGGCTCATAAGGGTATCGGTCTGTCTGGTCTGAGTGATAGAGACACAACAGCCGCTTTAAATACAGAAATAACAACAGCACATTGAAACAAGATCATTGTAAGCTTTAATCTTACTTTAACCCCTGATAAGTTAGCGTGGAAAACAACTTTACCATGTCCTTCAGCACACATTTTTTGTATGTAGCTGTAGTTTTGCTGTGACACACTTTAATGCAAAGCGGGTGTCTTCATTTTGAGGGGATGAGCAGAAAGAATGTCTGCAACTGTGCCAGTTTGACTTGGCCCTGGACCACTTTTCTCAATCCAATAGCTCAGATCGTACAGCCTTTCCACAGTGTACACCACACGGATACAGAAAAGACAGTGGAGTGTATGTGCACATCATGTATTCACCAGAAATGCTAAAGGTCAAAGAAACGTCAATGCATGCATCAGTGCACATGAAAAGATATGTCTATAAATAGGTCAGCCTCTATATTAACGTTCCATTAGGCATGTAGGCAGATACAGCATGTGTGCGTTGCAAATGATATCATTAGTGCAGGTGTGGGATTGACACGTGGATCTGAGAAATATTTATATCGACTCTAGTTTCACCAAAAAAATAAAAATAATTCTGCTCATAAGCCCAGTTACCCACTTATATTTTGAGGCATGAGGATAGTATAAGAACATATGATTTAAGTATTAATATCGCATTCAAATGTCTAAAAACTCAAAGAACTTGTCTAAAAACAAAAAGCTCAGCAAACAGGAGCCGAATCACTTCCCATAACCCAGTTACATTAGACACAGGCAGATGACTGGTTGAATGTCAACTGCACAGTGCATAACTGGGCCTCTCAAATGAATCTGCTCCTGCAGCCCCTGAGAATAACTCACAGGAGGGCCATGTAGCTGGGCAACCACTCACTGGAAAAACTAAATTAATTTTCAAACAATTCTACCTAAAATGCACCGTTTTAAGCTTTAAAATACATACACATTTTTAAAATAGGTATATGCGCTATAAAAATGTCAAAATCTCAACCAAAACCTCTTCCCTGGTGTGCAGACCTGTCCAATATATGTTCATACTGCAGATGTATATAATATAAACACTAGTTTATTAAATGCCATTAGTTACGGCTCTAAACGTATAGGTATTTGACTCACCGTCAAAGCTGCCATGTTCAGTGCAATACTGCAGCAGTTTGCCATAGGTCTCCATTGAAGGACAGAACACAAACACACCAGAGTTAAAGCAGTCTGGCCAGCCAGGGTCAGGAGCAGCAGACAGCTCCTGACGGTCAAACAGCTCGTCGATGTTGGAGAGAACCTGCAGCCCAAATAGAAACAGTCACAAAGGCGTTCAAAGGTGTGTGAGCATGTATATAATGTACATTGGAGTCTTACTAGTGTGTCTGCGTCCATGAAGACACATTTGGAGTAATGAGTGAGGGTCCAGCAGTGGAGTTTGGTGAAGGTTACTCCCAGGTCTGGTCTCTTCATCATGGCCAGATGAGCGGTGTCTCCACTGTCCAGCACGTCCACAACCCGCACCTCGTCAAAGATCTTCTGCAGTACGTCCCTGCACAGTGAACAGTGTTACACCAGTAGCATTGTGTCGGTTGTTCAGGTGGAGGTTTCTTACTTGCATGGTCCTGATACTTGTGGACCAATAAGAGCTACCAGCTTCTTTGCAGTGTTGTGGCTTCGTAGGGACTTGCCCAGAACCATGGCCCCCTGGCGTAGCTGTCATTGGTAGCCAATGTCACAAAAGCCTGATCTGTTAAAGTAAAAATAAGAATGTACAGATTTATAAAGTATTTTATCTTTTGGCTTCTTTATCTTTTTTCTCAGTGTTGCTATAGCTAACAGCAATCAGTCATTCTGTCAATCAAATCAATCCAAGTTTATTTCTAGAGCACTTGACAGACCGAGTGTGGTTGCTTCAGGTTCCTGATGCAACAAGCCACATGCTGTAACCATTTCTCAATGAGGGTGTCTTGCCTTCTGACACAACATCTGTCCCTGAGGCAGGGTGGTAAGCACTTCCCCCATTGTAGCTCCGCATATCCACACAGTATTACAACATAACATTTACATGTCCGGTCATTTCAATGGAACATCAAAATGATAATTGCATTGCAACTAAAATACAATTTCTCACATGGCAAACAATATGGGTGCTGTTAAATGAAGCACCACATTATTGTGAGATTTATTTGATATGACAGCATCAGCTCTGAAGTGAACAGGAAAATCTGTCATCTACCCGCCAAGTCATGTTTCTGAACAATCAGTGTCTATAAATGATGTTGGCACCAGGGTGTGTCGTGTGAATGCAGCATGTAGCCACCAAGACTCTGCTCTCCTCTAGAGTCCAGACTCAGAATACAGTTTTTCCACTGAAAGAGCCTCTCACATGGCTCCAACACTGCCACACCCCCTTTCTCACACCCCCATTCCAATTGGTAAAAGCAGTGCATAGCATACTGTGTGACACAAGCAGAAGTACCAACAAGTATAATTGCTCACACTAACAATACTTGTATACACATTTATAGTCAACGCGACGTGTAAATTAGTTCATAAGCATCACGCACACCTAGGACAGTGTGTCCAAAGTGTTACGTGACTTAAAAGACACTCCGAATATAGCAGCTGTGTGAAGTGATTTCATCATGTTGCTACATGCAAAACTTTAAACCAAGGTTTTCTTAACTAAATCGATAGATTTCCAAATCCTCTGCAAGGCAACACCGTCGGGTCACTTTGACTCTCAGTAAACAGCACAGGTTTTACGCCCACTCCAATTTATCATAAGCATAAGCCAGTAACAGCATGAAGCTGTTAGTGGGGGGAAACAGTGTAAAAGTTTTAAAAAGTCACTTACCAGCCATCACTGAAGAAGTAAAAGCTACCCGTTTGTAGCTTAGGCTTATGGACACGGCGACTCGGTGAAAAGGACTGTCTAAATATACAGAGGTGGATTTATAGCAGTATGACAGTAGCCAGGCACAGCGTCACGTGACTGCACCCTCACAGCCCTATGTCACACCCACTGGCTCCAACTATGAGCCTCCACAACCCAAGTTCAGGGAGTTCGACTATTCACTTTTACGCACGGGTGCAAAGTGTTTCCAACTCTTTCCAACTTTTTGTGTTTGTTTAAAAAAAAAAACATGGGGAGAAATACACTTTACAAAAAAATCTTGTTTTGATACAAATTTGTCAATGCATTTGTGTCACACTCTTAACCTTTGTATCTACTGCTTTGTATCTCCCCTGGATGAAGATTTAAATCTTTGACAATGCAGACATGGTGGTGATGAAGGATTAGGAACGGTATGTACTATTTAAATGGCCAACTCTTGATTTTTGTCGCCATCTGTTGGTTAAAACACAAAGCAAGCACAATCTCATGATGAAAAGTAAACTGTTGTGACTTGTGAGTCCCCTGTGTGTTCGCTCAAACTGTATTATACAACAGTAACTTATTTTAATTCTCGGATCAAGTTGAGCAGTGGGACTCCTGAGACTCGTGTGGCCATCTGTTGAAGGAGGAGGAATTAACTGCATGTTTGATATTTTTGTTCATGCCAAGAGTTTTAAAATTTACTTAAATACCAATGATCAATACAAACGTCACCACATTCTCAAATGTAAAATGAAACCTAAGTGCTTTAACTAAAAATGCAGACATGGCCACAACAAATCTTTGGCCTGTTTCAGTTTTCTGCTCACACAGATGCTTGGCAGAGCAGACACACTGCCCAGGACAACTCAGTGGTCGTCACGTACCCCCTCCCACACCCCTCCCACACTGGAAGAGAGCCAGGGATCAAGAAGGCTCAGGGATCGAGTACATTCTGTTATTTCATGCAATTCACATCCCCTTTGATTTCATTAGATTAGACTAGACCGAACATGTTTCTTACCAAACTACTTGTTGAGTAACTCTCTAAAACTACACGTGTAATTGGTATGAAGGTGTGAAGGTGTTTTCAGACTGGTTATAAATAATTTTACGGCAGACAGCAAAAGTAGAGTCCATCACACAATGTATCATACACACATAACATTTGATGCAGCATGTGGGGATGGATCATTGATTTTATTGTTTGCTCTCATCTTGACATTCTGTCAAGCACAGCAAGGCAACATGGCGGGAGGTGCCCGTATCCATGGAAACAGGCTGGAGTGGGAGGGCTGGGGGCTGGTACAGAGGAGGGGAGTTGGCAGGGGTCCTGGCAGCTCCTCTCTCTTTAGTAGAGGTTCTTCTGCACGTAGGCGGCGATGTACTTGACGGCCAGCATGGTCTCCTCACATGTGGGCTTGATCTGAGACTCGGGCAGCAGGAAGCCGTAGCGGCCGGTGTCGCGCAGCTCGAAGGTGTACGAGTATTTCACCCCCAGGTCATAGGCCCAGTCGTCAGAGCCACCAGCAGCAGGGTCTGAGAGTAAAGAGAGCAGACAGCTACAATGAATCAGGAGCCAAAGCCTGGTTTGGCAACAAAAGCCCTTTGTTTGGAAAAGATACCCTGGCTCTTTCTGCTTTGTCTCTTTCTGTACAGGCCAGGTTTGTGGACAGTACATACATTTCTTGGTGCATCGTGAGGACACTATAATGCATAATATTAGGCAGAAAATAGCCTATCAAGCCCCATGCACAGAGATGACCCCCTCAGTCCCCACCCGCGGTGAGAGGAATACAGCTGAAATATAATGTGCTTACAGATGGTGGCAGCGCCGGGTCCGCTGGTGTAGCTGGTTCCATACAGGCTACGCAGAGCAGCAGAGGCTCCCTCAGCCACCTTCAACTACAGAACACACCAGAAACAAAGCATTGGTATAATTATATTACATGTGTGAATAAATCATTGTTTTATGTGTTGTGAAAACCCTAATATGGGTGGTTTGTGCCACAGACCTTTAAAAATAAGCTCAATATATGACCACAGTTAGTCCTTCAAAATACATGATGAAAATACTTCTTAAAGCTACACTGTGGAACATTCCAGAAGTAAATAAACATGGCAGCATACCAAATGTGCTCCAAATGCTCAGCCATTAGGATTATATTATTTTTATTTGGTGAAGTCTTATGCCGAGTTTTTTTAATTTAGCTTAAACACATTTTACTTGGAAGTGAATTCTAAGTCCAGTTGAAACTGGAATTGAATTGTTTCGTGTACATGCCGATTATTACAGCTTTAGAATGCTATCAAAATAAATCAACACAATATGACAATACATCTTGCAAAAATATGGCCCTCCAGCGTTCAGCGCGCCATAAGAATTTGTTGATTTCGAAGCACATCATGAATTGCTCCAGTTTGCTCGCACAGGAAATTAAAAACCTCTGGAGAAACGCGCTGTCAGGAAATGATATTTTCAGCTAGATCGACAGCGGAGTTATCGAGGATGCTTAGAGTTCCTTTGTTCTGTAAAGTGTCAGAAAGAGCTTAAATTACACACGTGGGTAGAGAATGGGGTGTGCGACGCGCCTGTGCTAGTGCGAGGGAGCTGGTGTGAGAGTTAACTGCGCAGCCCGTGGACACCCCAGTGAGAGCTAAAAGACCCATGAGAAGGAGCGCGGAGGCAATGATTTGCAGCAGCTAAGTGTGGCTTTTAGATAACAGACTTAATGGCACTAGGCTGAGTTCATGTTTAAGCTTTTGGAAACAACTTCATAATCGCTTTTCATGAGCACCTTATTGTGAGGGAGACATTTTGGGGTGGAAGATGTAGCAGCAAAGATCATTCTTCTTCTGTTATTCATATAGTATGTCTACGATACATGCACTCATGTTTTTAAAAGAATGAATGAATGAATTGTACATAACTTTTTGGGGGGTAATTTGTGAATAAATCATAATAACAATTGCTATTAGTAAAACCATTACTTGATCGGAACATTATTGTCCCAGATTGAGAAACAACGATGGGTCACGGCACCAATATATTCCGAAATGACTTTACATCACTTGTTTGTTAGATGACAGCTAAGATTGGCATTCCCTCCTCTATGTAAACATAAAGCTTTACGGACATCATACTGACCAGTTCGCTGTGGTGCGCGGCCAGCTGGAAGGTGTAGGAGTAGGGGAAGAGCAGCAGCTGGGAGTAGGAGTGGATGGTAAGGTAGGCCTTGATGATGGATTTGTTTCTGCGGATGAAGTCGGCGACGTTCTTGACCTCGATCTCGGACTCGGGACTGTACCCACAGAAAGTGTCGCTGCAGGGGTTGCTGGAGGCTCCGATGGCTGGGATGAACAAACAGATGATTTTCAGACTTGTACTGGCACCCTTGAAGGAATACTTGGTTTACATTAGCGAAGTAAATTGAATTAAATGGATATAATATACAGATACAAGAGGTCTGACTTACTGCACCAGCCGGCATTCCAGTTTCTGTTGGGATCAGCTCCAATGCAGCTGGATCCAGATTTCCTAGAGCGGGTCTTTCTCCACATCCTGTTCTAAAGGCCACAACGCAAACTGACATAAGGTAATGGGCGCAAGATACACATGGCATTATTAGACAGAATGACAAGAAGTGAGATGGGCATACGGAGAATATTTAAAGCTGGGGTGGGAATCAATTTGATCGGCACGTAAGCTTCTTAGAAACCTCTGGGCCATCGGGCAAAATGAACTGAATACATACGCTCTTGTGGGTGTAGTCGTAGCCGTCAATGTTGAACACGGGCAGAACGTACACGTCCATCTGGTCGAGCAGGCTGGTCATCTGAGAGTCGCTGCCGTAAGTGGACAGGGCCTACATGCAGGAGAAACCATTTACAACACATGCCCTGAGTTTTAGTTTCATTACTTCCTACTCTATCAAAAGTCTTACCTCCTTCACAAACCACTGGCAGAAAGCAGGGGCGATCCACTCTCTGGCGTGAATTCCACAGTCCAGGAAGATGGCGTTCTTTGTAACGCTGGACTTCTTGCCGAGCTGTGGCGGTGAAAATTGATGTGTTGTTAATTGACAATCAACAACAAAAAACATGATGGCAACTTTATTTTAGACGATTGTTTTGGATGAAAATTGACAGTCATAGTAGTACCTTGAGGACGGTCATGGGGCGACCCTCGTAGGTGTTTCCAATGACCTGTTTGCTGATGAGGTTGGGGTTGGAGGAGGCGATGGTGTTCATCCAGCCCTGGACCTGAAAACAAAACCAAAAAGCATTTCTACGCGTTAGAAATCTGATAAAGCAATGCAAATGGGTTTGATCGGGCACAGCCATACAGTGTTCCAGTCGTTGTACTTGGTGTAGCTGTGTGCTCTGGGAGTAGGCCCACTGTCGCGCTCGCGGTTCACGGCATCCTCCAGATCTTCGATGAGGACTCTGAAAAATACAAAGTAAGTAAATGTTTTCATAGGGAGTCTTTTTTCAGTTTTGAGTGCCAATTTGCTCTCTTCTCAAATACATTTTTCACTAAAGAAAAAACTACACCATAATCAATGCTTTTCCATAAATTTATATTCTCATGCTCAATGGGCAACATCTCCACTCAAAAGTAGCACCTACAGATGCCACATTTTTCATTCGTGTATAATATGTTGAGGTTTCTCCCTGAATAATTTGTTATTTAATTTCTGGTCTAATTGATTGAGCTTGAAATCAAAGGGCAAAATTCGATATTTCACAGAATCTTTCAGAATTATTTTCACTATAATGTCTCCTCGACAAAAATAATAAACACATACATTTAAATCTGCAAATAAAGTCTTCCCCCCCCCCTCTTTACATTTTACTCATGCAACACCTTTTTTTCTGGATGAAAACTTAACATTTGCTATATACTTTTTGTTATTCAGGTTAGTAATCTACAGGACAATGTTTCAAATTCATATCTCTCAGGTCAATACTTTTTCCTAGTCTCTTTACCTGCCTCGCCTTATTCCAACCCAAAATAATGATATCTGATTTATTATCAACTAAAAATAATGATACATTTGTCTATATTTTATGACCTACTCGTGCTCCATGTCGATCTGGTCCAGCCTGGTGTAGACCATGTCCAGGTAGAAGGCAGGCACGCGGATATCCACATCAATATCAATGGTCACGAGCTCGGGACTCTCGGGCCTCCAGAAGTCCACCTGCAGAGGGCGCCAAACACAAAGACATGAGCTTCATTTCAGACCACACGTTCTGACAGAAGCGTTCAAAGCTGCATTTTGTAATATGGATGGTCATAAAGAAAAAGCAAGGAATGGTTGGTTAAGTGAGCTGAGTGCTTTATAAGGGTGATGATAAAGTCCAATTTAATGTGTTTTGCCATTAGCAGAGCGGTTTGACCCCTGCAGCGAGCGCGGATAGCACTGAAGGTGGGGAGGGGGGTGACAGTACCTCCATGCTGTCAGCCAGCTCCTTAATGAAGGTCACATGTTCATCAAGCACTGGCTTCAGACGGAAGACTTTGTCTCTGAGAAGAAATAAGATATTCAGTCCCACATCGTGTTTATTACTAACATGACCAAGAACAGAAGATCTTTTCCCCCCTCGCCTCAGAGAGTTATAATGTACTGGCACTTGTAAATTTATCACAATGTTATAGGAAAAAAACAACAAAATACATTTCTTTCAGTGATTCAATGAAAAATAGAATATGTTCTGACATTTAAAGCCAATATCCATTACAATAATACTAACAATTGATTAGAAATACATTTCTTTTTGAAAGAAACCTCGGTAATACATTAATTTTCAGCCTGCATCTTCTTTTACATAAAATGGTGCCTGTTCATTAGAAGTTTGAAGGCCATGTGAATTAAAACTTGTAAATCTAAATGAGACTGGTGACCTATACCCCAAACCACTTACATTATCTGTTTTGATCATTTGACACACAGCAAGCTGTCTTTCTCACTATGGGATTGATGCTAATCACAAAATCGTGATTGCAAGCCTTTTTCTCTCTCCATGTTTTGCTTAAAATAATAAAAAAACAAACCAAAAAAACCTTACCCCTCAAAGTGAGTGGTCTCGGCCAGGGCCACAGCCACCAGTCCCAGCAGCAAAAGGAACTTCATGTTGGCAGTGATTCTGGTCCCACCTTTGGGTGCCACTTTTAAGCACACGACTCCATACCTGTCCACCAATCCCGAAGTCTACTGCCACAACATGTCAAACGCCCTCCCCAAAATGATACCGCAACAGACACCTGTTATTTTTTGTTTTTTTTTAAAGAGCCAACGTGGTAAAGCAAGGTCGTAGGTCGAGTTAATCATTAAAAAGTCACATTCATTTCTCAAAGAAGATGCCAGACTTTTTTTTTTTGGGGGGGGGGCATTTCATTAATGTCTTTATATACATTTACCAATTTTACATTCAAGTGTAGAAAATAAAAAAGAAGCTTTCAACATGTTTAAATAGTAGAAACACCACCACATAATTTGAACATTAAAAACATCCACTTTACAGTATTTACAAGTAACAATTATATTCAATTCAAGGTAGCTCCTATGCATCACTTCTATTCATTTCTTCAGTGCTTAATTTGTAAATTTGTATTTTCAGGAACACTTGTGGTCTGATGTTATGGATTCGGGGAACAGGCCAAAACATTTGCCGGAACACTCTCATTAAACACCATTATATCAGAT
Source organism: Neogobius melanostomus (assembly GCA_007210695.1). Classification (NCBI taxonomy): domain Eukaryota; kingdom Metazoa; phylum Chordata; class Actinopteri; order Gobiiformes; family Gobiidae; genus Neogobius; species Neogobius melanostomus. The sequence continues at coordinate 486,836 of VHKM01000035.1, read as the reverse complement.
CAAATCTTTGCCGGATCCTCCTAAATATTTCCCGGATCCTTTACCCTGAAAAACTGAGAATTGGGGGAATGCGTTCCCCCAAACGGGGGATCAAATTAAGCACTGCATTTCTTCATATAGTACGTGATATTTAATAAGAGAATGTCCTTCTTGTTACTGTTGCTTTACTAAACACAATGCACTTGACATACTGCACATACAGAACTGACTGCGTGGAAAAGATTACGACTGTGCATACAATTATTATTATTTTCCCCCCTTTATCTTGTTGCAAATGTGAATATGGTTTTCCTTTGTGCAACCAATGGGTACCACTATGCAGCACAAGCATATACAGGTGGTTTACAGGTGTATGTTTGATCAAAGCACTGCACTGTACCACAAATATGTATTTATGATCAACATTTACGCATGGGTTTGCCAGCTTTAATGTGCTTGTTCAGTACATCAGCTCTATGAACTGCTTACAAACAACAACAGCTTTGTACATTGTAGTAAATATCCACATCACAGTCACTCAGCGAGGGTCAGTGCTTGGTAGAACAGTTGGGGCTTTGAAAGCAGGGTATAGTCCTCCCCAGCTCTTTACAGATATACTTCAGGGCGAGGGGAGGAAAGCATGATTGATCACTTAATGTCAGATGAAGGCTTGTTTTTAACTGTCAGGCTCAGTACCTCAGAGGCTCTGAAGGATAGAGCACTCATTTTGGAGCTGATGCTGGGGTGAGCTCCACGCACAGTGGCCGGGGCACAGTGCAGGAGGCGGACCAGGTTTTACGGAAGTTATGCCCAACAAACCCATACACAATAGGATTAACACAACTATTAAAGTAGGCAATGCAGATAGCAAAGGGCATGGCGGTATCAATGATGTTCAGAATGTGACAGTTTTTTGAGCTGACTATGTTGAGCTGAGTCAGGATCTGCATGAACTGGAATATCTGGGGGGGGACCCAGCACACAAAGAAGGCCAGCACTGCAGCAGCCAGCATACGCAGCACCTCATCATCCCGGGACTGTGAGCTCTTCTGAATGTGCCGCGCCCTGAGCAGAGCTCTGCTGATCAGGCAATAGCAGGTGATGATGATGATAAAGGGCACCAGGAAGCCCAGCAGACTCTTCATCAGGCCGATGGCCAGCCGCACTTGCTCCAGGATTTCCTCATTGTCCTTGGTGGGATGCAGGATGCCACACACTGTCAGGTCCTCGTTGTTGTTGTTGATGTTGTGGATGTCTCTGATGAGAGCAGTGGGCACACTGAGCAGCAGAGAGAACAGCCAGATGAGCACACAGGTGATACGTGCATACAGCACTGTGCGGAAGCGCCGTGACCTCATTGGGTGGACGATGGCCAGGTAGCGGTCGATGCTGAGTGCTGTGAGGAAGAAGATGCTCGTGTAGAGGTTGCAACAAGCCAGACCTGCTGTGGCTTTGCACAAGAATCCTCCAAACGGCCAATGGTAGCCAGTAGCAGTCACAATGGCCCACATGGGCAGAGTGATCAGGAAGGTCAGGTCAGAAATGGCCAGGTTCAGGACAAAGATATGGGCGACAGTCTTGAGTTTCATGTAACGGTAAATAACAGCCACGACCATGCTGTTCCCCACAATTCCTATGACAAAGATACAGCCGTAGACGATGGGCACCAGGGTGAAGATGAAGCGATGATGTCCAGACATACCACAAGTCAGGTTTATCCCTTCAGCCTCTGCTACAGTCGTTACATTCTCCATCGCGTTTTAGAGTCAGATTCAGGAGTAAGAAGTAGAGGCCCTCTCGGCAGGGTGCGTCTGCGCTGACTGATACAGGCCTTGGGCAAGGGCTTCAGCGACTCCTATAAAAGAAATAGAACAAAAATGTCACAGGCAATCCCAGGGAAGAACCTTCATTAGACTGGCACGGCCCATAAACGCTAATTCACACGAGCGCCATCAAAGTGCTCACCCTACACCAGCTCATTAGGGACGCCGACATTAAAGCCATCCTGACGCTTTATGTTATTTCTGTAAAATAAGACGCCATTAGAAACAGATGTTGTATGTTATTCAATATTCCAAAAATGCCCCGTGAAACATTACTCTGAGTAGTCTGCATTCTGCCGCCTCTTTTAAATGCGCTCTGGGCTAATGAACGGCAACAGTAAAAGCCTACAGTGTTTATGTCAAATGGCCCGTCCATCTGGGTGGACCGTGAGCACCCGGAAGGAGAAGTACTATGCCTTGTGTTATGACCTGTGTTAATGAAGAGCGACTGGCAAAGTGCAAGGAGGGGTAACAACGCCATTAACTGCGCAAGGTGCTGGAGAGAGAGGGTTTAGGCTCCAGTCACTGTAAAAGACATGTCATGTTGGAACCCTGGGTGAGCAGAGATACATTGTACCCAGCATGAGAACTTCTAATCAGCACACACCTAAACAAACACGACAGCGGGGATTCTGCTCCATGGAAACTTTGCTCTGTGAGAAAATCAAACCTGCGTGCTGCTGCAGAAAATGTGCCTCAGGGCAGTTTGTGCTTCATTTGTAACAGATGAGGAGGAATAAAATAGAATTCTGTCTCTTTTTGGGGAAGTCTAACAGTGAACCTCATTAGCTGTGGTAATGTAATAATATTAGCATAAGCCTTTATTGTCATTATTACAGAAGCTAAGCAGGATTTACACAAAGACAGTCTTTATTATTGAAGTTCCCCTCCTGGAACCGCCACCTTAACGTGGTGGAGGGGTTTGAGCGCCCGAATGATCCTGGGAGCTCTGTTGTCAGTGGCTTCGTGCCCCTGGTAGGGTCTCCCATGGCAAACAGGTCCTAGGTGACGGGTCAGACAAAGAGCGGTTCAGAAGCCCCTCATGAGAGACCAACAGGCCCGTTTAGAATTGTGGGGCCGTCCTTCTGTGGACCCACCACCTGCAGGAGGAGCCATAGGGGCTGGTGCAATGTGATTTGGGCAGCTCCAACAGCTGCCCCCACGACCCGGCAACGGACAAGTAAAAAAAATAGATGGATGGATAGATATTGAAGTGGAAAGTTTAAAAAAAAAAATCCCTTTACGGGGCTGTTCCTTTCTTTGCAGTAAATCCAGTGCATTTCGATTTAACATTTCTTCCCCACACAAGCCTGAAGCCACTTTTATTTTGCATCACAAATGGAATCTCCATTGAATTAAATATGTGATAGCAAAAAGTGCAATGCTTTCAACCATTTTCTCATTTTAAAAACAGTAAAATGAATACAATTTCAGTAATATCAACAAAAGCAGGTTTCACCTGAATGTCGTACACACATACATGCAGACTCATTTCAAACTTAACAGGAACATTGTCATAGGAGCATCATACAACAAAGATCTACCAGACTAACATCAGGTGGGCCAGAATCAGGTACCTTCTTGTTGCCACAAGGGGGCAGACTTTCGTCACTTTCCCCCCAAGGCATCTGACCCGTCCAGAGCCGAGAAGTACTTAGTTACATGTACATAAGTAACTATTTGAAGTAAAGGTACCTTTTATCACACAGTACTTTTTTACTTCTACTTGGGTCGTATCATTATCAAGTAACAGTACTCTTTCCACAGTGAGTAAATCTGTACGTGAAATAAGCTATAATAATAATATATATATATATGTTTTTACATTATTTTATGTTTAGTTTGTCCTATCTACTGTAGTACTGTTTTACTTTTGGAAACATTACTCTTACTTGACTAAATATTTTGGCTACTCTACCCACCTCTGGAACGGGCCACAGAACATGGAGTATCTTATGTCACTCCTTTACAAATCACATGTCAACGGCCCCCCAGTTGTTGTGAAATGTTCAAATAATATTCCAAACCCTTCAACGGCCCCAGTTGTTGTGAAATGTTCAAATAATATTCCAAACCCTTCAGAAACTGCTTATTTTCGCTGACACGCAACAGCCTTCAGAAATAACTGTTCATTCGATACATTCCTACCAAGCTCTGTGAGGCATTACACCGTCTGAGCCGTTCTGCTACAGCTACTTTATCAGTGAGTGAACGATAACGCCGTTTTCCACCAGGTTTGGGTATGAATTCTTTGAGAAACCCGGCGAGCGCTAAAGCAACAAGCGTATCGGTTGCAGATGTGCGCAACCGGTGCGTTGTGGAAGGTGCGTCGCTGCCAAGGGCAACACAATCATGAAATATCTGTGTTGTGCAGCCCTGGCATGAGTACAGTAAAGCACCAATACAGATGTCCTAGCGGAGATTTTCTTTCCTATACGCTAATGACTTTAACAGTAGTCGTCTGTAAATTTGATCTGTCATTAAGCGGCAAGACATGTCATTTATAAGGAGTTAGAGTCGATAAGTGCAATAGCATTTGCAAAAACTACGAGGGCAAATTGGAACGGCTCGCCTTTTTGCTATAATTGGGCAGGCTGGCATTTGAAGCACCAGTGTTTTTCCATGAGGGATTCACCGAAAGGCAAAGGGGACGTACAGTAAGCAGGGGGAGACAATATCAACAGAGTGGCTGCTTATTGCTCCATATATAAGGAAGCACGCGCCATCATAAAAGGTTAGGTGGCACAAACAGAAGTCTCGGAAGTGGGTCTATTACTTAGCGCGTGGGGCGAGCGGCGAGATTGATATGGGCCGCATAGCTGAATGACTGCCATAAACCCGGGTGACCACCGCGGCAGGAAAGTAAATATTTACTTCACAGGGTCCACGAGAAAAAGCTGCATCCTCTTGGACAATGCACCCGGGTCGGGCCGTGCTATCTCGCAAACACTCCTTTACCATCCTGACGTAGAAAGACAAAAATAAGCAAAAGGGGGAAGTTCTGCACGCAAGGACGACGGACATCTAATAAGGGTTTTCTTAAAATACTCAAAAGGCCACAAGGGTGTTTTTCCTTGCACAACTCACCTCACAAATTCAGACTTTGGAACTATTGCTTAATGTTCCCGTTTTACAAATCACATATGCAATCCAGTCAAAGTCTTGTCCGCTAAAATGGAAAACTCACCCCTCCTAATTGACACTGAATATATATATATAGCATTCCAATCCTAATCCCACTTGAGTGTCTTTCAGTGCACCCTGTTCGTGGGATCATGGGAAATTCTTCTAAAAAACAAGCAAAATGGGAAAAGTTCAAATCTAAGAGGGGACGAAGACTTTGGAGGTTGTGTGTGGACCGAAAGGATTCTCATGCCTCCTCAACAGAAAAATCCGAGTTTACTCTTATGTTATGTGTGGCCTGGCAGGAGCCCCGCCATCTGGCTGCCCTCAGAGCGAGCCGCTGAATCTCTGCTTGATGGGGTTAATCATTTAACCGTGCCCATTATCAAGCGAGGGGCTCATCGGCAGAGGCTTCCTCACGTCTCGCCTCCTTCAGATCTTCTAAGTCAACAACTGCCTCCTCTGCTGTGTATAGTCTTCCCCTTTTCCTGCATTCTGTTAGAACACGGTGTTACGGACAGAATCAATCCCCAACGCTAAGGAGCGCAGGTGGATTGAGCATGCAGCGTTCTCCGCTGTCTTGCCCTGTTTAGTTGGTTTGGAGACATTGTGACAGTCGACAGAGCCAAGCTTCATTTCGAGGCAGAGGACAGAATTTGGCAAAAAAATGCATTATGTTTAATCTCTCTGTAATTACCAGGCCTTACTCGGATGAAACAAAAGCTGGCACAAAGGTCAATGTCTCCTTTGTCAGCACACATGAGAAGTGAATATTTTGCCTCACTTTGTGCTTTAAAAAGTGGCAGAATTAGACATTTCTTTGTAAGTTGAAAGGACATTCTGCCAACAAAATGAAGAAGCTGTCTTTGTAGACCCAATCACTAACAATGAATGATCAACTTGAGAACTGTCCCAATGCATGTCTTTCAAATGTATGCTGAAACCATCCCGTGACCAAAATGTACACAGCAATGTCACAGGATCCATTAACACCAAACGCTTGGGGACTTGACTTCTGTTCGGGGGCTAATGGAAATGCTGGCCCCCAAAAAAGCATGCCGGCATTTTTTTGCTTACAAATCTGTACATGTTTTCGTGTCACTTGAAAAGTAAACAGAACAGGCTTCTGCTGCTGAAGGCACATCGTATTTCCTGTAATGTCATTAAGGTTATATTCTGGTACAACAAAACCAATAATGAAGTCTGTAAAAAGACAGCCGCATGATGTAAAGATTATTAGGATTTCTTTATTATATATGTAGTTAGTGTTCTTCCTCTCAACTGTCATGGGCCCCATACTCCTACAGCACAATGCAGTTTGTCCTAGGGATTACACATCTCATAAGTGAAGATTTGCAGGGTTAATGTGTATTGGGGAAATGGATTCAGCTCTGTAATATGTTTCTGGGCCTCTCTCATTCATATACTCTTCTACACTTGTGTCTTCCTCACACTGGTAGCTATTGTAGAAACTTAGCTTAAAACAATAGCAACAAGTATCATTTGTTACAATCTCCCTTTGACACCGAGGACTCAAGCGTGTATGAGGCAAACCTTTACAGAATCCAGATTTGCTGTAAGTTTAAAAGTTTCAGAAGGACTCCTAAATAAACAGGTATGGTAAAAGTTGTGCGCCAGTAATGTCAGCCCTTACCTGAGTTGCTGAAGCGGTAGACAGTTGCTCCTCTGGTAAGTCAGGACGAGATAGCGACCACCGCCGTGTGCCACTGACCGCTTCGAATCCAACTTAAGTGGTGGAGTGAGACGAGCAGGAATATGGTCTGCCACACCGACAGAGCCTCAGTCCCCTCCTTCACTCGGCTGAAGCGCACACACACACGCACACACACACACATAAATGAAAGCTGCATCACACCAGTCACACACGCATTGTCCTACTCCACTTCTGTCTGGCACCGGCCCAGCGCCTCTACAGGGCACGCAAACATAAACAGCACGTTACACAATAGCTCCCCTCTCCGCACTCTTGTTCTCGGGTCTTCCCTCCTGATTGTCCACAAACACACTGTTCCTGCAGTTCCAGAGTGTTTTTCGAACCATCTGAGCATATTCATCCTAATCATGAGCAGAGCAGCTGTGGGGGGCCCACACTTTGTGTTACTACAAGAGCCTCACACACACAAGTGTTATGAGTTTGTATGACGTTTACATTTCTGATTACAATTGGCACGTCTATTTCTACAACAAAGACTGCCCCACGTTGCTGCATAAAAGGAATAGTCCTCTCTCTGATTGTGACCGGCCCTGTCAACACTTTATTAATAGCAGCTGCTAACTTACCCTTCGGTTGCATTAGGCTGTATCTAGGGCTTAGGCAACGGGACTTCTATGCTTAGCTTTTTTCCTCTAGTGCATTTATAGTTATTATGTACTTTTATGCTTTTTATCGAGTTCACTACCCAATAGTACAGGCCAAAAGTTTGGACACACTTTTTATGTATTGGCTTTTCTTTATTTTCAACATTATTAACACACTATGATTCTCATTGAAGGCGTTAAACTCTGAATGAACACATGGGATTATGAAGGAAACAAAAACAGGTGAAATAACTCCAAATATGTTTTATATTCTACATACTTAAAACAGGAAAGAACTCTCGCACACTGTATACTTGCAACACCCGGGTGTTGCAAGTATACAGTGTGCGGGAGTTCTTTCCTGTTTTACGTTTGGCTTTTATGCCCTCTCTTACGCACCTGTTTCAAACAAGAGATGTGCGAAGTTTACCGTTTTTAATATTCTACATACTTAAAAATTTATTCTTGGCATTTTCTCCATGAGCTTCATAAGGTCGTCTTTTGAAATAAGTTTTCAGGGACGACATCGTGAAACTCACTGAGAAAATGTCAAAAGTGTAAAGCAGTAATCAAAGCCAGAGGCGGCCATTTGGAAGAATTTATGTCAACGTTTTTTGTTTGTTTAAAACACAATTCCGTATGTGTTCACTCATAAATGAACAACTTCGGTGAGAATCTACCATGGAAACAGTTTTGAAATGAAAGGAAAAAACATTAAAAAAGTGTGTCCAAACTTTTGGCCTGTACTGTAATGGAATGGTATGTCATTGTGTTAAGCGGTAACTAAGCTGAAGACTCCTGTAAAAGTGATGCCATACATCCATAAATGTTCTTCCGCTTTATCCAGATGTAGAGATGCCCATTTGCGTAATTCTATGTCATTTGAAGAATTCTTAAATTATTGTATTTTAAGCCATTGTGTACAAGCAGCAGAGACAGCTCAGTGCAAAAGGGTTTGCTCCCCCCTCTCCAGGTCGTGACAGGTGCTGAGAGTCCGCTCACCTCTCCCCCAAAGAGCGGTCGAAGGCTGCGATTTTAACTGTCACAGAGATGGATAGTGACGGATGGTGTGGTCCCACTGTCACCCAGCCAGTTTCAGTGTGAGCAAGTGTAGAAAGCTCTCCCCAGGGCTCAGGACAAACAAGAGAAGAAAGGAAAAACAAACACTTTGGGCTAAGTGGGGGCCTTGTTTGGTGGCTTTTGCTCACTCAGGTGTGACCTGCTCATTGAAAGACGATCACCTTCACTCAGCTTTGAATAGAGCTCAGCCTTTAAAGGTCTCTGGGTCAGCAGGTACAAACCGTATTTGTATTTACTAAAAATACCAAGCATGCAGCCGTGGCCTCATTGCTCTTACTACTCGTCATTTTCATGCAGGCCTGTTTTTAAAGGAATATTATATTTAATACAAAGAAAGCCCAGCCATTTACACCTCCAGGCCTTGTTATCCGGTTCTATTATATCTTCAATTGACTGATAAGAATCGTCCATTACGCGCTATCGGGTATCCTGCACAGCACTCAGTACCCACACAAATCATCTGAGGCATCTCTGTCGCTGTCCCCAGATTCAAAACAATCTATGTGACCCCAGAGACCTGTCAGGAAGTGAAGAGAGTGTTATGTATCAGGCTTAGCATCTCGCCTGCACTATTTTTCACATAACTAATAATGGAGGGACAGGATGTTGTTGCAATACCACACAGTACTTCCACCAGTAATGTATAAGCAGAAACACATGTTGATTTAAATATGGACATCTGCAGCAACAATGGGAAAATGACATCTCCTCTGGGACTGTACCTTTTTAAACGAGTTCTGTGGTCTTCATTTGGGGTGGCTTGCTGCCAAACTAACTTCATGTGTTAGGAATGAACTTTTATTTTGTGCTGTAAAAACTTCCAGATTGTTTCAAAATGCATATTGCGCAACATTCATGAATCTGTTGAAACAGAAAGCTAAGAAGAAGGGCAATTCATCAAGTTTGCTGTAATCCATCAGCGGAGGGATGTTGAGGCCAGAAAGAGGACAAGGCTGCAGCTCAAACGCTTATTGCACCCTGGAGGTGTGACAGTGGCCAATGTTCTTGCTAATCAAATCACGCTAACCGGATTAGCTGTGTTAACACTTAAGCTGCATTTGAATGAATTGATGACGAGCACAATTACCGCTAGCACAGATCACTGAGAGGAATGATAAAGCAAAACAACACAGGCGGTCAAATGCCAAACACCTGCCACCTGCAGCAGAAAGACAATCCTCTGTGAGCTGGATGACACACCTCTTATCGTAATATATATGGGACATGGATTATCATGTACGGGACGGGGTCTGTGGTTTATCTCATCCAGAGTTCTTAATATAATACAACAACTACAACAATATATAGCCTACTACTACTGTGCAAGAAGACTGTAGACCTAAAGGCTGGAGAGGGGGTCAATTGATCATCTTAAACTTTAATAGTTGCTTGTAAGAGATCCACATTTACAATATTGAGAGTGTGAGAATGTCGTAAGGATATTAGTTTACTGTTTTGTCATTGTCTACCCCAACTACAGGCTACTCAGTCACAATAACATGAGCTTCTATATCTGAGTTAAACATTCAGAGTCTTGTTTGGTACGACTATTACAGCCTCTTTTCTATCTGTCTCTTTGTTCGCCCTTTACATTTAAAGTCCTAACAAAGCAATGCACATTTAGATGAATGTCTTTTCGAATCCTTTGCATAACTTCGTCCAGATGAAATACATGAATTGTGTAACATATGAACGTCCTGCAGGTGGACATCGTTACCTCAGCAGTCCCAGGCCGTTCTGCACATTGGTGTAAGTTACACCTGTATTTGACAGAGCAGAACAAATCCATTGATAGGACGTTGTGTAACTTTACCTTATAAGGTCGAGCCAGGAATCTCGGTCCATCTTGATGCAACCCTAGGGATGGTCTTTCATTCTGCAACCGCCGCTAAAATATTCCAATAATGTCAAATAAATCAAGGTTTGCTTTGACTACACTTTAAGATATTTTGACAGGTTTTAAAAATAAAATCGTACGTTCTGTGGGTATACATTTTCTATTTGCATAACATACATTGCGCAAGTGGGAGACGCTACAAGATTGAGGTAAAATGGATCTAGTTCAGAGGTCACTAAACGGCGGACCTCATGCGCCAGCCCTATCGGACCGAACCGGGCGGCTGCGTGTCTCTCCCTCCCTCTCTCCGACTACACCAGAGCGGTAAACTACAGCTAAAGAGAAAGTCCTTCATCTTAGCTCCATGAAACTTTTTAATTTTTTAGAAACAGTTACGGAATGACTGAAATATGGCTCGTTAAAAACAAAGCGGAGGAAGCCCTGTTAAATATGCACGCGCGGCTGTTTACCGATCGGCAGCGAGCAGGTAAGAACCAGGAATAAACCTAGACTAAGCCAGGACTAAACCAGGACTAAACCTGGACAAAGCAGGGCTCAGTGTGTTGAACAAGCAAAGAAGCAAAGAAACACATCACTGTCATATATTATGTGCACATTGTGTATAACAGGCTACAGTAGCCTATGCACTCTGCTATTTAGGAGCCAAAACGTATTTTTGGAGCAAAAATAAAAAATAAAAAAATAAACCAATAACAGGATTCAATTGACTGCATTATTTTCAAATCACAAAAATAGATTAAAATCCTGCTATAACCGTGAATTAACCCGTATGTTCCGGACCTTTGCTTGACTTTTTTCTTTTTTTTTCATTTCGGACCTTGGTGAAATTTAATTTGTGACCCCTGATCTAGTTGTTCTGTTCAGTCATGAAGGCTAACTTTGCATTTACGTTATCAGCCGCTTTGTTTTAAATGTGAGATCGCGATCTTGCAAGGAGAGGCTATACTTTGTTACTTTAGTTTCTTTCCCCTCGTGTAGCCCCATTTGCTTACCTGAACCGCGCCATGGCCCCAGGGAACCGCCGTCGGTGTTTGAAGCCACACAAGTCGGCGTTGGCGAAATCCACGTGGATGAGGAAAATGACTTCCCCACCATGGTAAGAGGTGTTTTTGTTTGGTGTGCTAAAATGTGGTTCAAGCTGATGTTAATAAGCTAGCATACTGTTTGTGAATAACACCAGATACAGAGCTAAAAACGTGCATTGATCATCTGCAACTGCAGGCCAATGAGTGTAGGCTACTCTGGACATGTCACAACAGTTACTGACGTTGGTGAAAGTTTGTATTTATCTTATCAATATTGTACAAAGTCTAAACATATTGAATGCCTTGTACAAAGAAAGATTTTATAATCTGTTTATTTTTTATTGTTTATACTTTTTGCCCCTAAAGTTTTTGTAGTCATTGTATATAAGATACCTCTATTCACTATTTAATTGTTTGCACATTTCCTGTCCATTTTGCACACCCGTCGGGAGTCATTTATCAATGCAGGTGCTAAATAGTGGGTGCAAACTGAAAAATTAAATCTGCTATTTTGTAAAAATGTTGCACTCAATTTACCATTTAATGTTGTCTGTATTACAGTGTCAGGCCCCCAAATCTGATATGTAAATAAGACAATGCTGCGTGAGTAAAACAATGCTTAAATGAGCCTGCTGCAGATCCACTTTTACACGTGCTACTCACTTTGCAGTTTGCACATGAGCAAACGCTTGATAAATGACCCCCTTAGTGTTTTCTTGAGAGCTGAATGTAACAAGTGAATTTCTCTATTGTGAGATCAATAAAGGCTTATCTTATCTTACATACAGTGGGGCTGTAATCAGTCAAAAACAAGAAAAATCTCTGGAAGCCTCTTAGGGACCAGTACAGTGTGACTAAACAAGGCTTTTATTTTCTCTGTGTACTATGGAGGTGTCAAGGGCAACTCACGCTGCACCCTTCTGTGCAGTCAAGGATCTGAAAATATTTACAGCTCTTACACTGCACAGGCCTTGTTATTGCCATAGACAAAGTTGTGTTTTTGTGGAGGAAGATACAAGGACATGGATAGTTGCAGTTGCCACTGTGTAGAACCAGTGTAGTGTTACCAACAGCATAATATTGGATTTGGATCAAGGCAAGGACTCAGTGCGCCTTACAAAAGACCCTTCTCTCATGGTTTACATCCAACTGAGCATCATGGAAACCACTGACCTATGGTTCAGTCTGACCATGTAAAATCATGTGGGCAGCAGCACACTCCTCTTGATTGAAACCACATACAGATATGACAAAGAAAACAAGTGTACTAGAGAAAGACAAACAGGAAGGGTCCACAGATTTGGGGGAAATGGTGGGAAGGCCTCCCAGGGCAACGTTGTTTAGGCCTGGCTCCCTAAGGTTGCATTTAGGACTTCGCGAGAATATGGAGTGATGGGAAAACCCTGAGTGGGGCTACATTTTGTCAGGCTGCTGTGTTTGTAGCTTCCTGAGTGACTATCTCTCAGCTAAAGCAGCATCATAACATGAGCAAATGGAGGGAGGAGGTAATGTTGCCTCCGAGCAAGGAAGTGACTGTTACTCTTCAGGATGAATTTTCTTTATTAAAACATTTGTTGTGTCATTATAAATATCTCAGACTCACATAAAGGTAAGCACATTATGTTATGCCTGGGTTTCTTTGTCACTGTAATCCTATCGTTTTTATAGTATTGTGGGATAGATTTATCTTGTTTATCGAGCTCCTCGCTTGTGTCTGAGGTACTGAATGTGCGTGCTCACTATGGCTCCAGAACCAGTTCCTATCCCAGCCAGCCTTTCCTTTGATAAACAGCTTGTGAACAGCTTTGTTTTGGCTTTCTCACCCCTGACCTCTCTGTTGTATAAGTCACGTGTTTATCAGGCACCATGATCACAGAGAAAATCACATCTTCTTTATAACAGTGAATATGACCATTTTACAAGTTGCACATGTGGGAATCCATACAGTACTTCAGTCTTGGCCCCTAGGTCGGGACTCAGCTAAGTCAATAGGTCCAGGCCGTATAAACACTGTGTCCTCCGGGAACAGGGCCACTCGCGCCATGCTGGCAATATTTGCTCATATTCTCATCTCAGGCCTAAACACTGCTAAAGTCTATTACAGATGTGTTTAGAGAAAACTCACTCACAAACTGCCATATGACGAATACATACTTCTATTTAGAGATGTATGTAAACTATTTAAATACTAATCTTTCTTCAGTCTCTACTGAGATGCTGATTTATGGGATGTCATGATCTGTGTCAACTTTTTGATACAACATAATTATATTTTGCCCCCCCCCCGCACGACATCACCACCCCACCCCCTCCTCCTGCACGACCCCTGACAAACCGTTCCCGCTACTCTTAACCTCTTAACCCCACCAGAATCGAGCTGCCTGGCTTTACCCAAATCTAAAAGCTTCTTTAAAAAAAAAGTGTCAACAAAAAGTGTCAAAATTGCAACAAAAATGAAATGATAAACGATGATGAAAATGCAACAAAAGAGCGACAAAAACGTGATGATAAAAAAGTGATGCCAAAAATGTGACACGAAACACAACTAAAGCGCTATGGAAAAGTGACAAAAATGTGACACAAAAATGACATAAAGTGATGAAAATGTGACAAAGGTGTGTGACGTAAACGCAACAAAATCGCGATGAAAAAAAAAACCCTCAAAAAGTGACGACAACACGGCAACAACGCAAGGAAAAATATTCATTTAGATGAGTTTTGTAGGTATTAGCTTTCAGATTGGGCGTTACACTGGCCTATTGGTTTTTAACCTTTTAGATTTGGGTAAAGATGAACTGGAGAAAATGTGGTCGGTTCAGGTGGGAGTTAAGAGATTACATTTTAATCACAATCACATTTATTTCGAATCCTTTTTGTTATTTATTTTATACAAAAGTAAAAGGAGCTGTATAGGAGATAAACATAGTTTTGGGAAAGCCAACTGCCATTATTATTTCAGTGTATTAATACTATTGTTTGTTAGTATCTTTTGCTAGTGGGGTACTTTTCAGGGGGCATCTGCCCCAGGCCACAAGTGTCTTAGCAGCGCCCCTACAGAAACACAGACTTTCACAACTGTCTCCCTCATGTCACTCTCTTCACTGGGCTGTGGCTGAAAACAGGGGCTTGAGAAAAGGACATAAACTATTGAGAATGTCTGGGCGTGAGTTTCACGTTGTTTTAAGAGAACATAGAGCTGAAATATTGTGACAAAAATACGTGGCGAGGATGCGGCACTGAGTCGCGCTAAACAGCGCTTGCGTCTGACACAAGGTTTATTTTAAGATCACATACAAACTGTCAACTTGTTGACCTCATTGGTCCACGATTATGAGGCCGACTGATAAAAAATAAAGAGCGATCTTAAAGGAATAGGCCACTGTTTTTCCATACTGAGATAAGTTCTTACCTTAGCTTTGACGAGTTCATTTGTACCTGTCTGGTCTTCACGTGTGCCTTCCGTAACGTAAACACAGCACAGACGGCGTTAGCATTTAGCCTCTCTCTTCTCCTCTATAGCTCCAAACGAGGTGAAGATAGAAGCTACCAAGCTCTTCCACGTTTTCCCTATTTAAATATGGTTACGTGAAGTGTTACACTACAAAGTTTAATTACACAATATTAAACAAATGTGGATTTTCTAAGTGGATAAAAAGGGGAACTATATTGTAAGGCGTAATAATACCAGGAGTAATTCAGCATCGCGCAGTGATATCTTCACTTTACTGTGCGGATGCCGAATGACTCCTGGTATTATTACGCCTTACAATATAGTTCCCCTTTTTATCCACTTAGAAAATCCACATTGTTTAATTTTGTGTAATTATACTTTATAGTGTAACACTTCACGTAACCATATTTAAATAGGGAAAACGTGGAAGAGTTTGGTAGCTTCTATCTCACCTCGTTTGGAGCTATAGAGGAGAAGAGAGAGGCTAAATGCTAACGCGTCTGTGCTGTGTTTACGTTACGGAAGGCACACGTGAAGACCAGACAGGTACAAATGAACTCGTCAAAGCTAAGGTAAGAACTTATCTCAGTATGTAAAAACGGTGGCCTATTCCTTTAAGCACAAGGTGTGGAGATCGCTGTTCTGTGCAGGAGAGGCCTCTGCTCTCACTTCCTCCTCTCTCTGAGGCTCCTCTCTGCTGCGCTGCAGGGCCGGTGGGAGGGCGTTGAAAACACACGATGAACTAATGAGGGGCATGTTTATTTCTGATTTGATGTATTAATATGAGCAGTGGCGGGCCGTGGGGTTTCAGTCAGGGCCTTCAATAGCAACATGGGTTCACGCAGTCAAATGCATATAAACTTATCGACAATAGGCGTATGGATAAAACTGCCTTTTTGCGTGGCATTTGTTCGCTAAAGGATTTGTCAACAACGCAAACCAAAGCAGCCTCCGACTCCAAACAAAGCAAACACCTTCGGGAACACTCGTGCTAACGGAAATACGCGACACATGACAGGCGGAGACGAGCGCGTTATAATCTGGAAACAGGCGGCTGTTTTTAGGAGATGTTTTGTTGACAGAGCGAGAAAAATAAAAAAAAGATACTAAACTTTGTTAAGTTTGGTGCTATTTGAGATCCCTTTTTTATAGCGCTCGTAGTCTCGTACCTGTTGCCTGCCCGAGTCCTAGCACAGCTGACGCGGGGTAACCCTTCTCCTGTCCGGGGAGCCGAGTGTCTACGTCCCGCCCTTTGCTCTCGAAGCTCTTCATAATGAAGGGGCGCAAAATATCCGTGATCAGTAAATCCACTTCATTTTGCCTCGTTCGGACGTTTGCAAGAGGAATATCTGTTTATCCGGTTCTCTCCGGAGTGGCTGGAACGTCTTGCCCATGCGCGGCTACAGTAGCGGTTTTCCCAGGCGAACGAAACGTAGGGAAGCTGCTGAGCTACTGCAGGCCCTGGGGGTAGTATTGTCAATGTACATCGAATTCTGATTGGCTGATAATTCTGTCAGTCACGCTGGCTGTCAATCATGTGTGCGGCCTGACAACACAGGGCCAGCAGAATCTGTTCTGAAGGCCCTGAGGAGGAGCAGCTCGCCAGAGGTGTTTAAGGCACTTTTTGAGTAGGAAATTACAGTTCAACAAAACCAATATAAGCGAAAATTAAATATACTATTAAGACATTTTACACTTTTTTTTCTTCATTTGGCCAGGGCCAGCAGAGAAGGCCCTGCTGGCCCTGACGGCACACCACTGAATATAAGTGTCAGAAAATTAGGGTTAATACCTTTGTTTTCCAATTCTGGAGAACGCTTCAACTAGAAGAAACGACACAGAGATCAATACTTTGGTTGGCTTGCAAGGGAGAATCGCAGTACATCACAGCCACGCGGAGTGGTGCACCCATTCTCAACGAGTTGTTTTTTGGTACAGCCTTTATTTGGTTTTTCCACAGCATATCACACATAGGGAGGTGGAGTTTACAGATATTTGCTCGTCACCTCTCAAACACATGTATCACATCATATCTTAAAACATGAATCACACTATACTTAATCAAGGAAGGCCCGGCCTGTACAGGACACCTGATGTCAATAATACCCAGTCTGACCTAGACAGTCCGGGGCCAACCTCGATTTACGTTCGTCCAGTTCACTCCGTTGTCTTCTTAAACATATTCAACCTGATACCAGGCTGCTTTCTCACGTACTTTTGATACCAAACAGTATCTTCTTAGATACTACTGGAACATTGTGAGACATATGCTAACCTTGAAGATAAATTCAAATACTTGGCTGTTGCATCATTCACATAATTATGATTTTATTATAACTTTATTCACATATTTACAAATATTATTACAATTCTCTCCTGTTTATCGAAACATTAGCAAATTTTCTCACATCCAGATATACCATTCCTCACAGATTTCAGCATACCCGTCATATTTTTAAACTAATGCTTTTTACACCCAGAGTGGTAATATTTAGGCGCTATAGTAATTGCCAGTTTCAGTGTCCTCATTTTCTGCTGGTACTAGGGCGTATGTGGTGGTAAACTTACTCGAGACTGCTCTCTCAACCGTACGTTCAATGGTAGTTCTACACAGTGGTATACAACAACAACCACAGAATACAAAACAGGCTATCACTACTATCAGAGTGGTTAGAAAAGGTACTACCAAGCTACTCCATCTTCCAAAGAGACGGTTGAACCAGTCTTGTATCATGCTGTGTACCCCTGAGTGCTCCTTCAGTGTGTTTGCCATTGTCTTCAGTTGTGTCAATGTGTGCGTTATGGCCCCATCTGCTGCTGTGTTGTTGGGGATGAACGTGCAACACTGGTCCCCAAACATTGAACAGACACCCCTCTTTCTGCCAACAACATGTCCACTGCCATTCTAGTTTGCCACGCCATTAAGGACGTGTGGTGTAGTTGACTCCCTAAACTTTGTCCTAAGTTATGGGTAAGATTGGTCAGACGCTGCATCTGGAAATGCAGATAATTTATTCTATCAACATTTTGTTCGGAGTTACAGGGAATACTGCTGATATCAGTGGGAGGTTTTCGAACCCTGTGGCTATTTGATCTACCAATTTATACTCATCAGGGACCCCCTTGGGACGCCAATAGCATCCAGGTATGTGGTGTCAGGCGCCACCGGCAACAGGACCACAGGTGGAGACGCTATTTCACGCCTCCCCTGGCGCCCGCCTCGGCGGGGTCGTAACAACCGTGGCAGGCCATATTAGGGAAACATAGGCACAGCTCCCCGTACCGCTGGCTTCCATGTGACCTCGTAATATGTTACCTCCACACCACCACCATACATCTTGTCGTTGTGTAGTCAGCATGCCATTCCCTTTTAATTCTATAGTTTTGTTACACAGGGTACTAGGCACCCTTCCGACGTCTGTGCATTTAGTATTAGGTTGGCACGTGGTGATGTGGTAGCAGGTAAAGATGGTGTCCGTTGGCACTGTGAAGACAGGTGGCTGTGTTTTGGTGGGCAATTTTGGAAAAGCGGCTTGGTACGCAGTGCACAATCTCCTGTTACCTGTTTTATTCGCTAAGATGTGTGCACAAGACTCATTTACAGGTAATGCATTTACCAATAATAGTTGTGGCCTTGCTGTCATACATACCACACAGTCACGCTTTAATGTTGCAGCTACTCCCACTGCCTGTCGTACCCATGCATTGGTAGTTGCATTCACTCCTGTTGCTATATGCATAAAGTCAGATGGGTCCATTTTGTCCGTGTCTATTACAGTCAGGCCTTGTTGTTTAGCTCTTGCTCCTAATGCGCTGACAACTGTTTGTCCGTGTGTTACTGCCACAGAGCAGAGGATTATGTCACAATATGGTCTTTACCGGTGGTGTACCAATAGAGTCTAAATAGGCTGCACTCTGTAAGGTTCGGCTGGTTTTTCATGTTTACTGTCACTGATAAGTGTGTTGGTGTCTGTATGAGGATTAACCTGCCCGCCCACTTCTTGGCCTGCTCTGTCGTAGCCTTGGGTACCCACTGCTCTCCTGAGTTTACCACCTCATTCCCCCATGAGTTATCTATTTGCCCCGGCATAACATACACTATATCGTTTTTAACATCTGCTTGATCTGATATCTTGACTCCCTTACGCACTAACTGGTTGTAGGGCACCTGGAAGGTGTAAGTCTTGTTCACTGGTATGCAAAACTTAAGCAGTGATATACATTTACATTGTCTAGAACATGGATCTGACCATACGACCTGTTCCTTCTCGCTCGTGCCGTCTGCTCCTTGGGTCCATGCCACGATGATCACCAGGTAGATGGCAATCATGTTGGTAGTCATGATGATCGGTCTGGAGTTGCCACTCAGTGTCGCAGAGTAATGGTACTTTGCGCACCGTTGTACTCTGTTGTCGCAGAGTACTGGTACTTTGCGCACCGTTGTACTCTGTTGTTGTCTCTGCTTACAAGAGAAGTCCTGCGTCTGGGAGGTCTGGAAGTCCTGAGTCTCTGCGGGTCTACTCACTCGGTGTAGAGGGTTCGGTGAGGTTCAGGTCTGGCAGTTCCCGCAGCTTGCAGTGAGATAGGTGCACCCACGTGGTTCGTCCCTCCACTTTTACAGCTGTTGGTGTGGCCAGCAGTACTCGATATGGCCTCTCCCACCTCGGACTGTTCCACTTGGGCCTCTTCACAGCTTTGATGAACACCAGGTCTCCCACATGCACTGGCTGTGTGGATACAGTAGAATCTTTCGGCAGTTCATGTGTTTTGTACAGTTCTCTTGTTAACATTGTCTGTTTCATATGCCATGATAAGTCCTTTGGTATTTTGTCGTCTTTTACTTGTATGTCAGCTAGTCCAGGGAGTCTGATTGGTCTGCCATGGATGATCTCAAGTGGTGAAAGTGTCTGTCCTTCTGCAGGCATCATGTGCATATTTAACTTCACTAAGTCTATGCATTCTGGCCATGGTCTTCCTGTTTCTTTTACAGCTTTGGCTAGCTTGTTCTTTATCGTCCCTGCTGAGTTGTATACGTATTGAAGCCATAGGTGTGGTAATGTTGTTCTACTAGTGCCACCATCCCTCCTGTTGAGACATGGCATGCCCCATGGCTCAATTCAGCAGCCCATTTGAAAAGTGATTTTGGTAACCAGGGTTTACCATCGGGGGCTCTATATACTGTACATTGTTTTCTAAAAGTGCGCCTTTTGTGATCCACACTGTTTTTTCTGATCGTGGTGCGTCATTTTGGTGTTGTTTCAAAAATGTCTAATGGGTCAGTGTCTTCTTGTTTTTCTATGTACATGACAATTATTCCAGTTGCTGCTTTTTTAGCTATGTCGTCAGCTAAATTGTTTCCCGTTGTTATGGGATCTATTCCTTTCTTGTGTGCTTCACATTTACAAATGGCTAATTTTGACGGTAAATGTACATTCTCTAATAGTTTCTTAAGTAATCCCCTATGGGTTACTGGCTTCCTATAGTAGTTTTGAAACCTCTTAAACTCCATTGTTAACTTATCGGTCATGGCTAACTTTTGTTTGAACATCATATCCTGGAGGGGTTTTACGATCTCTGCATATCCCAGAATCCACATGCGACAATAATTGCCCAAGCCCAGAAAGGACATCATTTGCTTTTTAGTTGTGGGCTTTGGAGCCGCTTTGATTGCTTTTTTTCGAGCATCATCAACCGTCTGGCCATCTGCACTAAGGGTGTGGCCCTAGATATTTCACTTGGGGTTTCCAAAGTTGGAGTTTGTCTTTGCTTACTTTGTTCCCTGTTTTGTGCAGATGATTCAGTAGAGCCAATGTGTCCGCAATACATGCTTCTTTCGTATCACTGGCCACTAATAAATCATCGACACAGGACAAGATCTGTGAATGTACAGACGGTTGGTGTTGCGCAAGACAATTTGACATTTGTTGTGCGAATATCGTTGGTGATTCGCAAAAACCTTGCGTTAGGCGCGGAAAAGAGAGTTTTTCTCCTTCAAATGTGAATCCGAACCATGTTTGTGCCTCTTTTGACAATGGGATTGAATAGAAGGCATTGGCCAAATCTATCACAGTGAAGTATTTCGCTGTTGGTCTGATACTGTTGAGCAACGCATGTGGATTTGGGACATTTGGTGACCTCTGTTGGACAGCCTCGTTTACTGCACGCAAATCTTGAATCATTCTGATAAGATTTGAGCTTTTTTGATGTCACTGTGACATCTTGTAAAACTATTCTTCCTGCTCCTGAGTGTGGCCTTTGTTTGTTATTAACTAACTCTAAATTCAAAAACATTTCTGTCCCTGTGTCTGCTTCTTCTGTTTCATCTGTGATAACATGTACTGCTGATGCACACTGTCCATTGTTCTTACAGCAATTTCCTTCACATTTTCCCTCTAGTCATGCCTGTCCCTCACTGTCTTCTTCATCTTTGCTGTCTACTTTAGCCTTGCGCTTATAGCAGTTCCTGGCTAGATGTCCCTTCTTGTGGCAAACAAAACACTTTCCCTCTTTCCAGTCCTCAACTTTCTGTGGATCTTCCTCGTCACTTCCTTTCCTTCCTCTTCCTTTTTTGGCATTTCTACCTTTCCCTTTGTGCTTTCCTTTTTCCCTGCGCTGTCTCTCCTCTTCTGCTGCTCGCCTATCTGCCTCTTCTCCTCTCCCTGCTCCTTCTACATTGTGTTGCCGACTACCTGTCCAATTTTCTCCACTGTTATCACCTGGTTTTACTGATTTAGGGGCCACCTCACGGTTAGCCATTATGTGGTCTGGTCGTCTGGGAAAATGCTAAGTGCTCTGCCAACGGACCCAATGTCAAGCTTCTAGTGGTTCCCCTGTTGGTTACCACCGGACATTGGCTCGGTGTTCAAGGTTCACACCCGTTGACAGATTTTAGATTCCTCAGATTAACGCCTTTTGACCCTAATAGAATTAACGGTGCTCACACACTTTAAAAACAGCACGTCGTTAATTCACATTCATTTCAATCATACCTTTCATTCTATTTGTCTGTCTTGACAAACAGTCTGTCTTGCTCTGTCCTGAGCCTGGTCGTACGTTTCGTTCAGTTCGTCTGTCTTGACTACTCTGTCTTGAGCCTGAACGCTCGTACTAAACCAAAAAATGCATATAAGCGCTATATGTCTCACTCTGTCACACAAAGTTATCTGACCTCTGTTTGTTGTCGCTCGTTCCCCTCTGGCTCGGATGACGAACCGTCTCCGCGGAGAATGAGGTGAGATGGACGGCCACGGGAAAGTGGGCTTTCTCTCGTTGCTGTACAGACTTCGCCAATCGCAGTTCACCCTCCACGAAGATCAGCTGTCAAGCGGCTCGAAGGACCATCTGTATGTCAGAAAATTAGGGTTAATACCTTTGTTTTCCAATTCTGGAGAACGCTTCAACTAGAAGAAAACGACACAGAGATCAATACTTTGGTTGGCTTGCAAGGGAGAATCGCAGTACATCACAGCCACGCGGAGTGGTGCACCCATTCTCAACGAGTTGTTTTTTGGTACAGCCTTTTATTTGGTTTTTCCACAGCATATCACACATAGGGAGGTGGAGTTTACAGATATTTGCTCGTCACCTCTCAAACACATGTATCACATCATATCTTAAAACATGAATCACACTATACTTAATCAAGGAAGGCCCGGCCTGTACAAGGACACCTGATGTCAATAATACCCAGTCTGACCTAGACAGTCCGGGGCCAACCTCGATTTACGTTCGTCCAGTTCACTCCGTTGTCTTCTTAAAACATATTCAACCTGATACCAGGCTGCTTTCTCACGTACTTTTGATACCGAACAGTATCTTCTTAGATACTACTGGAACATTGTGAGACATATGCTAACCTTGAAGATAAATTCAAATACTTGGCTGTTGCATCATTCACATAATTATGATTTTATTATAACTTTATTCACATATTTACAAATATTATTACAATAAGCTAATAAGGCTTATTGGGGCAAAACCAATGATAAGGGCATTCTCGATACTAAATTCTTGGTTTAAAACCTCAACAAAAATAATGGCGTGGTTTAAGTCTTAAAAGGAAATATTCAATGGGTTTGATGCTAAATACATCTTAGAACTGTGAGATCGCTGTTTGTATACCCTAAGCTATTCATCCCTTGTGGACAATAACCACACTGACGAGAATTGGAGCAAGTTTGCAGAAACTTTCCCATGGCAATCATGTTAAATCATTGCACGTCAATTGTTTGTTCCATAATATTCCGTTTCTCAAAAATGAAATAAAATAAATAAAGCAAATAACAATAACTTAGCACAATCATTAATATAGATATAGATGACAATAATAAAGAAAAATGTTGAATTCATCTGTCATGAAACTGCAAATCTTCTAATTTACGTTATCCGACCCCAGAACCTTCATATGCCGCTCCTGTTCCTTTGGACTGCTCTGGCTACTGCACACTTTGGACCGGGACAGACTCAACAGGTATGTACAGATGAGTCACTCACAAGCCACAAGTTGCTTAAACACTGAGTAAAACATTTAAAAATAAATATCCTTTAAACTAATAAGAGAGATTATTTATCATTTCAGTTGCCGTTTTATTAGAGCCCCTTGACCAGACTTTCTAATTGTGTCCGGTCTAGCTGCTGTATCTGTTTATCTGTTGCGCACGGAGCGCCTTTGAGGTGATAAACTAATAGTATCAATCAATTAGAGCTGAAGTTAGAGCTTTTCTTTCTTCTTTTGTCGACTCATTCTGATAAGTCATTGTTGGTATGGCCTCGGTTGGAGAGTTTGCCAAGGCTCTTTTTTCAAATAGTCTAGTGGCACCAAGGTCCTGCTCCGTCCAAGCAGAGAAAGTCATGATCAAAGTGGGTGAAGTTTCAGGAAAACATTCCAAGGAATCCCGAAACTGTCCACACCAGCTAATGCGACTTTACCCCTTAACAGGAATGTAAATGAACTTAAATGAGGTTATAAAGTTCCAGAAAAAGAATAGAAATAGTCAACTTAAACGAGTCAATATAGAAATGCAAAAAGGGGGTAGACACTGTAGAATTAGATCATTTTCCTTTAAACTGCACTTTATCATAACTTAAGTTGTATTTATACTGTATATACTTAGTCTGAGCGGTATATGACACTTTTCTAGATATACAGTATAGTATCAACTTTTGTCACCAATTTTGGCTTCCGTAGCTTGAGCACGAGAGTATGTCGCTTATAGCAGCTGTATTTCTTTATAACACGAGGTCTCCTGATATAATTTGATAACCCTATTGCTTCACTCTTGTTCATTTTACAGCAGAGGAATACTTGCGTTCATTTCGATAGTGTTATTATGGATGGGAGGCTCCTAAATTGGTTATGAGCTGCCTGTTGTTTCTTATTTCCCCCCTGATAATCACAGAGGCATTCGGTGCCCCATGGGTGCTCGTTGTGTGCGTTTCGAGGGTCAGCTCGCTCCTGCTGGGAGAGCTGGAGTGGATGGGAGGAGGAGCACAGCCTAGAGGAAATAACACAGCAGCGGGGAGGCCCATGCCAATCAACGTACAGCAAAATGCGAAACATTAGCAAAGAAAAAAAGAAAAGAAAAAAGAGTGACGCTCACCATTTCCCAAGATTGTGTGCTCTGACGAGGTTCCCCCCGAGAGGAAGGAGCTGGCTCACGTCTATAGTGTGAATGTCTCAACAGGGTTTTGCATTGTTTGTTTTGGAAGTGGTGGGCGACCTTTTTTGATACACGCGTACACTTATCTCTAGCCTTCAATTTCCTTCTAATTCCTCTGCTGTTTTATGGCTTTAAACGTGGTTCACGGGTGCCCAAACTTTAGCCTGTAGAGCGGTGCTACTCCCTGTCGACATAAAGACAGGAGGCAGCCAGGCACAAGTGAAGTCCTAATGAAAAGTCTTCCTGGGCGCTCTGTAATATTTTCATCCTCTCCCCGAGCCTGCTGATAGACTAATTCCACTCACTTTCCTAATTAATCACAGAGGAGAGGCCGATATGGGAGGAATGGGCTCAGTGGCCGCAGTGCTGTTGTTGGAAAGCGTCCGCATCAACACCCTCAACTTTATCGTGCACTTGTTTAAAGACAGGCTTTGTTTACGCCTGCTTAGCGTCAGTGTAATCATATTCTGTCCTCTGACAACAACTCAAAAACCACAGTGTGAAGAAAAAGTCTGTGAACCCTTTGGAATTTCTTACATTTCTGCCTAAATTGGTGATAAAATGTGGTCTGATCTTTATTAAAATCACAAGAATTAGTAAACAGTGTCTGCTTAAACTAATATCTCCCAAGCAATTACATGCTGTCATATTTTTATTAGCCATAACGTGTAAACATTCACAGGACAGGGAGGATTAAGTCAGTACACCCTTGGATTTAATACGTGGTTGAGCCTCATTTGGCAGCAATAACTTCATCCAGACGTTTCCTGTAGTTGCAGATTAGACGAGCTCATCGATCAGGATGAATCTTGGACCATTGCTCTTGCAGTTCAGCAGATTCCTGGGATGTCTCATGTGAATCGCTTTCTTGAGGTCATTCCACAGCATCTTAATCGGGTTTAGGTCAGGACTTTGACTGGGCCTTTGTAGAACGCGCATTTTATTCTTCTGAAACCTGTCTGAAGTTGATTTGCTTTTGTGCTTTGGGTCATTGTCTTGTTGCAGCTCCCATCCTCTGTTGAGCTTCAGTTGTTGGACACATGGCCTCAAGTTTTTTCTGCAACACATGAGTGAGACCAAACCACATTTCCATCACGAGTGCAACTGAATACGCAGGTACATGCTTGAACTCCTCGGCACGCGGCGCATAAATAGTGGTTCTGCGCGATGTAGTCCACGTTGACAGGTGGGATGTACCGTTCACGTCCCAGAAAATGATGAGCGTGTCATTTTTATAAACCTTTAAGGAGGTGTAAGTCTCTCGCTGATCTCACAAACTCTATAACCATAACTTTAGTGACTTGAGATTGATGAGGATGGGTCTACTGCGTAAGTCTGCTGGCTGACCACAGATGGAAACCATGTGAACACTTACTGTGCAATGCTTTCCCCCTATACAAACAAATGCAACGCTTTCTTTAGGTGCTTCAATTAGGTCATGCAAAAGAAATGGTTTGTTGTTAATGCGATGCAACCGTTGCTATTTGTCTCAGCTTGGGACGGGTTCAAAAGATAAAAGCGGCTTGGGACTCCCTCATAGTTTTGACTTTTCGGTTGGCAAGAACAACAGCAGCTGAATCCACTATTGTAATCCAGTTTGAGTTGTTGCATCTAGGCTCTAATGATTTTTTAACATAATATTCACAAGTTAAAGCTTTAGCTCACAATTAATCCAAAAATAATGTGCGTGCTCCTGTATCTGAGCACACACAGTACCAGACAAAGCACAAATAACTTGTATTAACTACATATTGTAAGCCAGGGGTTTTACATAATGAGGTACTTTTATGGAACAAAAGCAACAGAGAGCTTAAGCATCAAAGAGACTCTAATTGTGCTATTTCAATGAAAATATAGAGCTGGGCGATTTGTTCCAGCATATTTAAAGTTCTTTTAATGGTTTTTAAATGTCTTAATGGTCTTGGTCCTTCTTATCTTTCAGAACTGCTTTTACCTTATGAACCTTCACGGCCCCTTCGCTCCTCTGGCAAGCGTCTCCTAGTTATTCCTAAAGTTAACAGAAAGACTCACGGCGAGGCGTCTTTCCAATATTATGGCCCTCGCCTCTGGAACGACCTGCCGGAGGAGCTCAGGACCACAGAGAACGTTCATGTCTTTAAGAGCAGGCTCAAGACCCACCTTTTTAGCTTAGCTTTTAACTGACATCTATTTATTTAGTCCTAATTATATACATAATATATTATGTGTATGTATGTGTGTGTGTATGTACGTGTATGTATGTGTGTACAGTATGTATATATATATATATATATATATATATACACACACACACACACACATATACATACATACATATATATACATCCATATGTATGTATATTTTAAATGTTGTAATCGATAAAGCACTTTGTGATACCTTTCGGTATGAAAAGCGCTTTATAAATATTGATTGATTGTTTTTAGATAACCTCTTACCCCCCGAACTGAACTGAGCGCATGTTCTCCAGTTCGGCTTTACCCAAACCTAACAGCTTCTCGACTGGAGAGCAACAGTGTAATGCCTCAGTTGAAAGCTAAGACCATAAAAAGTGATAGTAACTTTTTTTTTTCACGTTGTTGCTGCATTTTTGTCACATTTTTAAAGAATCTTTGTAATTTTTCTTTTCTCTTTTTTTTGTATCTTCTTTTGTTGTGTTTTTGTCGCTATTTTGACGCTTTGTTCAAGACTTTTTTAGATTTGAGTAATGCCAAAGTGGAGAAAATGTTCGGTTCAGATGAGGGTGAAGAGGTTAAAGTGCATCAACAAACCCAGAAATAGCAAAGGCAATCACTGTAAAAAGTTGAAAAGTTACTGTGCAGTGTGGATATTTGGTTATTGAAATGAGAGCAAATGCTTTAAATTTCAGTGTTTTATGGCGGCCAAGTATTATTAATGATTTGAATTATTGGAGAAAACATAATCGATTGTCAGCACTAGTTTCTACACACCTATAATTTCCTGTCACAAATGTAATACTCCTTTCTTGTGTTTATAATGCGATTTCATTGTTTGTCTGAAATGCAAGATATAATTTCCCTAATTTGTTCTTCCCCAATCACAGTGTTATTTATCCTACTTCATCCTCCTTTAATCTCTGCGCTTTATTGCATTTATGATTATGCCCTCCGTCTTTCATATCTACGGCATTAAACATAGATGAGCTCGATGTGCTGTAAACGCGTTTGTAATCTTTTGATTGCCGCGTGTCAGGCCGACGTCACCGCTAATATGCTTTCACAAACCTGTCCGTCATGTTTATTTAATCTCCCCTGATGGGCTTTTGCAGGCAGATATTGGTCTGAGTGTAAAATCAGGTTAGCTCTTACACCCAACGTGGAGGAGGCCTGCGAATCTGCCCCTGCTTTATTTCCCCCGGCTGCATTAGTCACTTCTAACAGAGTTACGCCGCACTTCTCCTTTTTCATTGGATTAAAAGGCTTGTATAGATTTGGACATGGCAGAGTGTGATATCAATTCCCCAGTGCATCTGTCCTACTGTTCTGGTGGCCATTGTACCTTGTTTCTATGGGC
This sequence comes from Neogobius melanostomus, assembly GCA_007210695.1. NCBI lineage: Eukaryota > Metazoa > Chordata > Actinopteri > Gobiiformes > Gobiidae > Neogobius > Neogobius melanostomus. The sequence goes on along the minus strand of VHKM01000035.1, from coordinate 458,987 downwards.
TCAAAAATGAATGCTGCATGACTATCGTAATATAGTCCATATTGCATGTGGAATGGTCACAGTTAGCCAAAGACTATCACAAAGGTTTGGGTTTTACTAAGGCCGATTCCGATTTTTGGTTATTTTAATTGGCCGATGCTGATATTTTAAAAATGTCTTGCCTATAATCTTGTGTGTGATGCTTCTAAACTGTGTCAGTGTTGAACTGTGACAGCAGAGGGCACTTTATTAACCTCGTAACCCCCACATTTTCTACAGCGTTTTTGTTGTGTTTTGGGCGATTTCTTCATAGCTTTTTTCAACGTATTTTTGTCCTTTTATTATTGATGCTTTCGCGCTTTTTTGTCGTTCTTTTGTCGCCTATTGTTGTTGCCTTGTCGTCACTTTTTTCAAGAAGCCTTTAGATTTGGGTAAAGCCAAACTGGGGAAAATGTGCTCGGGTGGGGATTGATTTATTCAGGACATTCCTGTTTAGTAGGTTCTTCAGAGGGAGCTTGTTTAAAGGGGGGTATTATGTAAAATCGACTTTTTCAAGCTTTATATCATGTTATTATGTCATTCCCTCATTAAACACATGCCTGGAGTGTTGCCTTGGCTCATTCACATATTTTTGAGTAATCAGTAAAACTTAGACGGCAGCCATTTTAGGTGTAGCTATGCCTCAGTCCTCCTAGGAACGCCCCCACCTCCTGGAGACGCCTCTGGACCTTTCGTCACCAGCCAAGCCACCAACCACTGCTCCTCAGCTCAGCAGAGCCCCTCCCCGCACAGTAGTGTTGTTTAGATGCCACAGCAGTGTGCTGAAGGGGGCGTGTCGGAAAGCTTCTTAAAGAGACAGAGGCCTATTTCAAGACGTTCAGTACAGCCATTTTGAGAGAGCAATTTTATTCAAGGCAGTTATTTTAATTTACTGCATATACAGACCAACAGAAGGTTACATCATCATTGTAGTATGCTATAGACTGGTGCTATGTGATTGAAAAAAAGCATAATACCCCCTCTTTAAAAGATAGAAAATCAGATTCCAAAACTAAAAACGGTAAATCGCATAGTTCTGAAATTATAGAATACAATCTGAGGTGTACAAACACAAACTTGTGAATGATTTTCACCGCGATGTTTCTCTTCTCCCTTGAGGCCTAGGAAGTTGTGGGAGCACTCATTATAAGGCCGTGACTGAGCTCTTTCCAATACAAAAAAACAACAGGAAATCGCTATCAAATTCTATTCCGGAGATCTCATCCTTCAATCGGACATGATACAGTAAAATAGCCAGATATCAGCCAGATAGCGGCCCGATATATTGGTCGACCTTCAGCAAAGACTGCAATTATTAACGTATGGGCTGCACAACATTAGAAAACTATCTAACATTAACCTTTAATATAAGAGATGACTGGAAAAACTGCTTAACTCATTCATGTTTGGATTAGCACCTTTTAAAACCCCTTGGAGATTGTTGGGAGAGGAAATTGTAATTAATGCCAGTCTTTGCTTTTTGCCAATGACTGTGATTCTTGCAGCAGGTCTCTTTCTGTCTTCTCTTAAATGTTAAAGCAGGAAATGTCACTGTAAACTAAATCTTGGTTCTAAAATCTAAATTGTCATTGCAAGTAGATAGTTTCCCAAAGATCATGCAGCCCTATCACAAATGGCTTCACTTTTATCGCCGTCTTGGGGCCAAACTGCTCATTAGCTTTGTGTTGTTTTTGGTTTTGGCTAAAGGACAATGGCCACTTTATAAAGAGGCACGCCCATTAGTAAACGCTCTAATATGGGTGATAAAAGCTAATTTTCTTGGGGGAAAGTAAACACTGAACTAGAGCGGCGGCTGTGCGTGTTTCCAGCTAGATTCACAAGACCCTTTGCAGGAGTTCACTTTTGTGTTTCTCGGCCTATCTTCTAATGTTGCAAATCCAAACTTTGTTTTTGTGATTGTGTATGTATTAGTTCAGCTCCCATTAGCATTGTTGCATTTATGTATGTAATATAAAATGGCAGCTCATCGCAAACGTAGCACTGTAGTATCCGTTCTGAAATGGCTCGAGTAAAGTTATGTTTGAGCCAACAGTCTGGGGGTTTTCCAGAAAAAGAGTCTCATTCCTTACTGTAAATGGCTAAATGTATATTGGATGTTTGGCTTGAGGTCATTTCCTTTACCATACATAGTTTTTATGGAGAAAAATGTAACCTAAACCTCCCGGGGCACATAAGTGTTGACGTTTGAGGGACACTTTCCTATGTTCTTAAAACAATGTCTCTCAGAGGAATACGCTAACCCTTTGCGGGAACTGTGGTGTCTGCGCTTCGGTTTGTGCCCTTCTGCACGTTCCCCAGGATGTTTCCCATCTTCGTTTGTTGTTGTTCAACACAGTTCGTACAACAGGAACCTAGGGTGGTTTGGAGATGCTCTGATATTGTATGACACACACTTGAGTACTTCAGTTTGTACTTTGGTCCGTCATGGAGTCAGAAGTGAGTCATACTTGCTTGGAACAAGGACAAAACGCGAAAGTACATGAAGAACTAACTTTATGAAGGGATTACGGAGCAGGACTTAAGCGGAGGAGGCAGGGATTATGAGTTTCTATAGAAAGTGACTAAGTCTCCCTGTCCTGCTCTGACGTCCTCTAACGTGCATTGTTCATCAAAGTATCTCAAAGGTTGGGTGTGTATCATTATTATCTTTTAATATACAAAGGCTAGGCAAATTTATGGGTAGAGCACAAGTTGTTTTAAATATAAATAAAAGGACTCTAAAAGCCCATTTTCTCATCAAGTCTATAGCCTCCAGTAGTTTTTCGACTGAATTCTGGAGGTTCTGGCCTTCCAAATGCTAAATGGCGTGGTCATGTTGTGTCTGTAGTTATAGAGAACTAAGTAACTCATGGCCGTAGAGACCTTAAGCACCACTGCAGGTGTCGTAGCATGTTGCGTTTTTTTTTTACTCATTAATTGTCCGTGAGAGTAAATACTACGCTGACAGAAAAGACAAAGGGAGAGGGATATTGTACATTGTGCCACAACTCAATGGCACAAAGGAGATACATTTTTTTTCACTCAAACTTTGCTGTAAATACTGCTAAAGTGGCGCTAGCACACACTTTGCCTATTAGCCTGTTAGCTTCTTCTTCGTGATTCATTAGTGTGTAGTGCACCTCCGACCCGGAGCAGGGAAAATTGCAAGGGTGGTTTTCTGGCTAGAAACACCAGGGGGAGATGAAAGACCGCCCAATCCTCCCATCAACACTTGTTACAGATATTATGAGACATTTCCATAACATTAAAACAAATCTTGTTTTACTTTCATCTTTTACATTTTCAAATTAACCTAAAAGTAAAAACAGCAAAATAACAGCAAAAGTTTGGGCATCCTGCAGAGTTATACCTTGTAGGCCCCCGTATTATGGCAATCACAGCTTTTAACAGATCTTCAATAATATTTAGGTCAGGAGACTGTGAAGGCCACAGCAAAACCTTCAGACTGCAGCTTCTAATGTAACCTATTGTGGATTTTGAGCTGCGTTTATGATCATTATCCATTTGTAGAAGCCATTTGCTTTGAAACTTTAGCTTTACTACAGATGTGTTATGTTTTCTTTCAGAATTGGTTGGAAATTACTTCACATTTACCTAAGAAATGTTCCCTGTGTCACTGGCTGCAAGGATAAACCTTCACACCGCACTGACCTTCTTTTGACTCTTTTGTATCTCAGTAAAACTTTTTGCACAGTGCTAATTTGTCTATTAACTTTACAGCACATCTAAACACCGGCAAGCATAGCACCTTTCTCTTTGCTATATGATCCATACACCATTATACCCCACACAGGCTGTTCTAGAACTGCGTTGACGTCAACACACAAGCCTTTTAAAGTCCGCAGAGAGAGAGCCATACGCTAGTTGTGTTTATGGCGTCTTCCATCCATTAGCCAGCTCCTCTGCTCTCACGAACATCACAGGTCAGTAAAGGGGGGAGGGTACAGCGGAACGGTCGTCGTTTCCCAGACAGAACTGCCAGTCTCTCGGTGTCATTTCCCTCAGGAAAATCATGAGTAATGTTCCACAGTGGCACAATACGGATTTTAAATAGCAGACTTCTAGAGAAAATGACTGAGTTCATTTCAAGACAGCCGGAGCCAACATATAAAAATGTATGGGTGTAGCCTTATATAAGGCAATTGTCCGACAGGATGTGTTGCTACTCTGCAACTCATTTATGGTCATAAACAGATTCCTGCTTTGGACAAAAAAGCTCTTCCAGCTGAAATGGGATCAATCATTTTGCTGGGAAACGCTTTTCTAACAAGATGATGCATAAGGTCACGTTTTTGCATTCGGATACACCAGTGGAACATACTGTACATCAGGGTAGGCAACATCAAGCCCGGGGACAAATCCGGCCCTCCAGCGCAGAACTGATGGCCCTAGAGATGATTTTCAGAAATATTATTTATTTGGTTGGGACAGTGCATGTTAATGAACATACATGGGACTCATGCATGTAAACGCGCCGCACTGTAGCCTTGGGCTAATTTGCATCCACTGTCCCACACTTGCACTAATCCTGGCCTATTGTACATGTTTTTAGTGGTAGGGGAAACAGGAGTACCCAGGGTAAACCTACACGGGGAGAACATGTAAACTCCACACAGAAAGGTCCCATCCAGGTGGGAATCGAACCCGGGACTTTCTAGCTGTGAAGCACGAGCACTAACCACTGTGCTACCGTGCCGCCCTGATTTATTACACAAATCAGAGAGTACTTTAACGTTTTTAGAATTAAAGTACTCTGAAAATGTGAGAAATACTGTCAGTTAACTGAGCCCACTGCCACCAACGCTGGCATTTATAAAAAATGGTGCTTTACCTTGGGATAAAATTGGCAGGTTCGGCCTTTGGTCTTTTTTACCAAGCAAACTTGCCTACCCCCTGCTGCACATAAAACCTCTTTTTAAAGCGGCTCTGTGGAGTTTGGCAGTTTTGTGCTCGCAATTGCCCCTCAGGCCAAACGCGTAATTGCAGCCTCATGCATGAGGCGCTCAGGCTTTACGAGCACCAGAAATAACAGTCCCGTCCTGGTCAATTTACAGATTTGCAGGCATGACTTCAACTGAGGTATAAACGTTACTGTTTTGTAAGATATTTAGACCAAATCAGTTTGATTGAATATTTTCCAAGATGCGATGCTTGAGCAAATGCAGCAAAGTGAATCGAGTGAAGAAGCTCGAATAATTGACGTTTGAAGGAGAAAAAAAATAAATACTTGTATACTTAGGCCTAATTGAAATAATAAATTATTTCCACTGGTAGAAATGCTACTAGGAAAAGCCAAAATTGTCTCTTCAATTCCCTGGGCCCAAAGTTAGCGTAGCTAACTCATAAACTATATTGTAAACGGCACATGTCCACTTTTTGTAGTCGTTTCACTACTTATAAATCCGTGAACAGTCATGCTTATTTTGCGGCCAAGAAAAGCTAACATTAGCAGCATTATTTTTACCATTGTAAATACAGCACCATTACCACTGTTACTACTCAAATGTTTTGTAGGTACAGCACAATTACTGTTATTACTGACACTACTAGTCTGCTACTAATACTACAACTTCTCTGTAGGTATAAAACTATTAGATCAACTATTTTGGTAACTTCCAAATATGATTACTTCAGTGAAGTTTGTACAACATGCACGGACAGTCGGACACCGTTGTTTTGAAAGCATCAACACTTTTCCCCCACGTATTTAGTAATAATTTCTTACCTTTCAAGCAAAAATAAGCTGCGGGTCTTTTGAGAGATTCTCTCAACATTTTCCGATGTTTACTCTGGTTCTTTGCCTACGCTGATCAGACTCGACTTTTGCCTTTTTTGTCACACTCGAATAAACTCTTCGTTTCTTTTTGTTATTTGGGGTCTGGGCTGGAGTTTCGATGGTGCTCGAAGCCGGTCTCCTCTTATTCTCCGCTAAATCCATCCCTCCGAAGTTACCACTCGCGCTGCAGCGTCAGTATAGAGGAGATACAGCTAACGCTACAGCTGAGCGTGAACGCTCATGACGTCATTACGCATTATGCTGTTTGCTTGTTCGACCCGAGCATATACTATTTAAGTGACTTTACAGGCATATAGAGGCAATCGCGGTGAAAAGGCCAGGGCTCATTCTTCCTCATACATGCTCCAGCAATGCCCTGGGCATTGCTGGAAGAAATTTTAAATCTGTATACATTTATTTGTGGTTAACTTATATATAGTCCCTTTAAGCCCACAATTTTAAACAGCAGATTTCAAAATGTACCAGTGCAGACAGGAAATTGAAAGTTTATACCTTGAAGTCAAATTAAACTGTTTAAAAAAAAATATATATATTTTTAGGATAGGCTTGCATTTGTATTACACTTTACAAGCCTGTATTACCAAGTTTCTCAAAGGGCACACTGTAGTCATTCTTCATTCACCCAATACTCAGTGGTGGTTTATACTACAGTATTGTAGCCACATACATTACCTTCACCACAACCCCCACCTGAACCGAGGACATTTTCTCCAGTTTGGCAAATCTAAAAGCTTCTGGAAAAAAAGGATGAAAACGCAACAAAAACGTGCTGGAAAATCAATAGCAAAATTAATAAAAAGTGACAAAAACGCAACATACAAGTGACGAAAACACGACTGAAAAGCAACAAAGAAGTGATGAAAAACCCACAAAAGAGCGACAAAAACAGACACAAACACAACAAAAACAGACCCAAAAAAAGCAACAAGAAGCAACAAAAAAGTGACAAAAGCGTGCCAGAAAAGCAACAATAACACAACAAAAAAGTGAGAACAAACTTTACAAGAGCAACAAAAACACGACATAAACACTTCAAATATATGACAAAAACCCAGCGACAACGCACCATAGGCGAGCTATGGATCTGTTGAGAGGGATCCTCCCAACGGGCTCGTTAACCTCGTCTTTCAACGCACCACACAGCATAGGAACATCATCTACAAAATCAGCTAGTTAGGGCAGCTGGGTAGGGGTTTGTTGATGAGGAGCTACTGCCCTCTACAACTGGCCCGCTCTACACCTGGCTTTTTAACACACTACACTGTGTAGGGCTTACATAATAAATGTACATAATAATAATCACGGAGTATAATATGTATATTAATGTGTCTTTAACATAAAACTAGTGACTTTTGGTAATGTTACTTGCTTTGTACTAGACTTCATACATGAAACTAGACCGTTGTTGTAATTGTGCTTCTTTTCTGTTGATGTAACACTTCAAACAGTGTTTGTAAGTTATAGTTCTTTGTAAATGATTTGTAAGTATGTAGCATTATCATAGTTGTTTTGTAATTAGTTGTTACGTAATCAGTATTGCTCCGTTTTGGGGTATGGTCGGATGCTGCGAGTGTGTAGGGTCTATTTTGTTTAATTTTGTTTTGCTGTTGTCTCCTTGTTGCTATTTTGTTCCTTTGTTGTCCCACCATGTTCTTGTGAAATTATGATTTTAATTGTATTGATTTTGGGCGCTTATAAGCTCTTGCTTCGGCCCACTCCTTTTGAGGAGAGTGTTTGCTGCTCAAATAAACAAATAAACTAAACTAAACTAAACAACGCAACAAAAAAGTTAAGATCAGTTGTGTGGGCCTTAGCTTTCAAATGAGACATTACACTGTTGCTCTCCAGTCGAGGAAATGTGCTCGCTTAAGCTGCTTAAGGTAAGAGTTGTTGGACATATGTTATCCTATCATTATTTTTGTATATAAAAATATAAACAAAAACAAATGATAGTATTTCCTCATCATCATTAAAATGTGAGGCCACCACAGAAGATTGTCAGAGTGAACCGAATAATTCCGAGTGGGCCAAAAGTGGACACCATGTACTCAGAGTTCAAATGTGAATTGGGTGACTGCCCTCTTGTGGTCTTTCAATTAAATTACACACAGCAGCACAACAACATGGAAGGTCAGTCATTTCCTCGTGAAACCACTGACTGTAAAAGCCACTGTTTGATTTAGGCCCCAGTTTGTCGTTTTTTGTTTGTTTGTTTGTTTGTTTGGTGTAGGTATTTTCTCCCCTCTTTACTTTTCCACCTCATCAAACCCAGCATCTGTCGTGCTTAGTTTTGCACTGCCTCCTTTCTTTAAGAGTTCATTTAAGGTGCTCAGCCGTAAATAGCCGCGAAAGCACTTAAGTATACGCGGTGATAACTATTAAGTTTGACCACGCCACTGGAGTTCAATGTGCTGGCGCGTGCATTTAGCAGCTGAACGTCTGCTGGTCCCGTGGTGAGAAGTTTGTGAGGGGGGGGGGAGTAGGGGGGGTATGGGGACGCGCACATCAGCCGGCTAGCCCTGGGCGAAGAGGCGAACATGTTGCAGCGCTGGAGTCAGTCTGCATCCCTAATGTCACAACAAAACGCTCGCCCGCCGGATACACTCAACGCTTTACTTGTTTATTTATTTCACAATATTTCTCTGCCCCCCCCCTCCACCCCCCACCCCTTTCTAATCTCCTGTTCCCGAATTAATTACTCAATTAGCATAGTAAATTAGCAAAACAATTATGATGCATGGAGAACTTCCAGCGCACACCGGCCTGGATGCAAAAAAAAAAAAAAAAAAAAAAAAAAGGAGTAGCGGGGAGGCTTGGAAACGCTAAGGCGCATTACAAAGCTCTCACTCAAATTAAATATTGTTACAAATGGCGCCCCTGCACAGAGAAACGAGATACCCTTTCCGCAGTGTGAGGCGCTATAAACATAGCCGCGCAAATTTATTAGTAATGTGCAAAAAAAGGATCTCAGAATTAATTTCTCGCGCTTCATAGACGGTTACACGCGGCGCCCGGAGAATTAACGGCGCTCCCCTTTCTTCGCCTATACGCGCACAAACACAAGGGTTTCTTATTAGCCAAAGCCTTTCCCACCGAAAAAAAACAAATCAGTCATAAGGAGTTCATGCTAGTGCCACTTCATTCTTTACGGTTCAACCTTTGGCATTTGTACATACCGCGGATGAACCAGCCACCCACTTTGTTTGAGGGGCTATTTGTGTTTGCCAGCTAATTGGAGGGCAGGAGGTCCGCTTTTTGTTACGGTGAGGGGGGGGGCAATAAAAGCGAGAATTGGCTCCACCGTAAAAGTTAACATTCTTGTTTGTAATTTGCACAACAATAACGGATGCCAAAAGAGTGGTTCTATCTAATGTGATACGGCCAAGATGGAGGTGGGTGCCAAAGAGCCGTGCTGAGGTTATCGGGGGGCGGTGCATGAGTGCGTGAACTGGAGGAGAGCTGATCGGTCAGGCCTGAGTTTACACACAGAAGGGTAATGTGTAAATGCTCCGTTTGGGAACTATGATGTGAGATCGTGAGATTTATCCTGTACATCTGTTGTCTTCTAACACGCCCTGTGGTGTTCGACAGGAATGTTGTGTTTCTGTATTTTATCATGTCCCGGTATTCTCTATATATCAACTTCTTGTGAATCAATAGTGGGGTCCGACCCGCACGCCAATAATGATTGTATGGGGTTGGAAAGGGTGATAATGGATACATCGTGCAATATAGCTTTTGAACTTCTAAAGATGCTATAATTCAAGCGTCTTACATCGCAAATTACTGTTAGCATGCATATTCAATACATACAAAACCAGTGTGTAAAGTGCTATCACTGCTGAATGATGAGGACGAGTCTTAAGTAATCCGCCTAATGTGCTCATTTTGTCGGTAAAAACACTCAAACCACTCAAAGCACTGAATTGTGAAGAATCTAAGTGTTCAATGAGGTGTTCCATACCAGTGTGATATCAGATATCTGCAAACTTCTGGGTGACAGCGGATATTCTTTCTGTCAATATCAGGCCCTGATCCTAATAGTTATAAATCTATAAACCTTTTAAATATGCAGGTCAGATGGTTGTGTATACAGTAGCTCATGTTGAACGATGCCTTTCCTGTTGCATTAATGCCTGGTTGAGATAAGGGGGAGCGTTGACATTGACATCCTCCTGTGGCACACGTTCCCTGTCAATATCACAGAGCTCATTATGAGCCCCTCACTTTAGGTTTAGTGTGTAATTAGTTTAATGAGGGCTGTCCACAGAGTGCACTGTGAGGAGACCGCTGTCCAAAGCTCCGGTATTTGCATGACAGTATAAGAGCAGAGCAGATTGCACATCAGAGTGGAGCGCCGGGAATGCTCATCCACCAATAATAAAGATCAGAAAATCACTCAGGGGCAGAGCCATCCGCTAACTTCACGTATGAAGCTGCTCTCTTCCTTTTGAAGGCATTCAATTGTTTGGCAAATATCTATTTGTGTTTGTCCAAGGCCAGTGCAATCTGTTCAGTCTTGTCATGTAAATAAAAGCAGCAAATGAATAGAGGAAATTGAATTGAGTACGTCCCACTGACTGCCTGGCAGCGACTTCAAATGACTGAGCTGAGAACCTCAGTTACACTTTCATTGTCACTGTGTTTTGCTTAAAAGCGTAAAGCCACTCCAGGGATGAAAGAGCGTTGTGAGTCAGTCGCCAAGGTCGCTGAATAGAGCTGATTGAGAAACTGAGAGGGTACAGTTTGCGATTTTGGCACCAAGTCTGATATGGCAGTTTTCAAAGCCTAATTGTTTTTTGTGTGTGTACCTTGTTGCTTCTTGGCAAACTGCACAAGTACTCAGACTGTGCGGGTGTAAAACAAAATCAAAACGAGAATACATTTCAGCAACAAGCCGCTCCTCTCTTATTCAATCTCCATCTATCTTGCTAAACTGTGTTTTCTGCTCGAGACTACACACTGAAATGCTCTTTTTTCCTCATTTGGAGGAAAGTCAGGCGTTGTATCGTCACCAGTCTTCGCCTGTCAAGGCTGTCACAGCTGGACTCCGCTTGTGAGTTGATTAAAATAGGAGAGTCCATAGCTAATTAAAAAGCTCTTCCCTTTTAATGCCAGAGTGTTAAATAAAGCAGAGGGAACAGGGATATAAACAGGCTCCTGACAGATCGTTCATTTGCACAAACTCCAGGCTCCCTGTCAGCTCGGCCCTGTGTGAGCGGAGTGTTGATTTGGAGAGGAGATGCAGGTCAGGGGTCACCTATATAGCAGCGAATGCAGCAGGAATGTCCGATGTCTTATTGTAAAGCTTCTGCACTGCATTTGTCCCGTTCTTAAACAGCAACAGAAGGAGAAAGATGAATTAACACCGTTAGCTGCAGGCCCAAATCATTTCTGTTTTACAAACCTTCCGGCATATTCAACCATCAACGCTGAGTTTATGTTTTTCCATATTGCTCAGACTTTTAAAAAGATACAGTTTGCACGCAGTGGTATGCTTATATTCACATATTGCCACTTTTACAATGCACTCTTTAGGGACTAATAGTAAAATAGTCGACTGTAAAGGGACAGCAAAACACTTTCAGTGGGGTTTTAAGTTGAAAGAGTAAAACAAGAAGCTTTCCTGTCTTCCTGGCTCATACTAGGCCCGGTAAAGTCTTCATGCTGCTTCTGTGTTTATTTTATGAGCGCCCCTGGAGTGACAGCAGGTTAGGGCTCCCCCTGGAGGTGAAAACGACTGGGTAAGTGGGGAGGGCTATGCACAAGACGTTCACTACACTCTTTGGTTACAGTCTTTTTTTTTGTTTTTTTCTGCAGTAATAATACTCCTGCCCAGTCGGACTCATGTTTTGCCAAGTCATACGTCGTGTGGCAAATTCTTTTTGAAGGCGCCCTCTGTAAAATATTATAGACTTTCTAAAGTGTACCTCAGATGCCGGGAGCGCATTCTCCAGTGGTTACACGGATTCTTTACAACGCTCCACTTTTCCAGGAATCCTTGAACGTGATCCATCCGTGCTATGTTGGCTGTGGACTTTGTCATTTTCAACACGAGAGACCCGGAGTGCTCTCTGCGGCGCAAGGGGTCACAGGTCATGGGTGTTTGATGATTCAGCATTGTAGACGCTTTCACGCTTTTACCCCGATGCCTGCTGTACAACTTGCACCTATAGCTTTGGAAAACAAACAAAAAACAACAACGTGTCCATTCTCTGCAACGCCACCATCAACATTTCTGTTATAGCTCAAAACAGATTTAAAGGCCATACCACATGTGTAAAAATAAACCTATTATTGGTTCTCCAGGAGACATTACTGGTCAGCGGTGCACAAGATAAGCAGTGTACTGTCGGAAAAAATAGGTAAAGCGAAACACGAGGACTTCTTCATGACGCAAGCAACACTAAAAGAAATATTTTTGAAGTCGTAAATCTTTCCCAACGTTTACAGCCACAAGAAAGGGAATATTGTTTTGAGTGTCCGAGTAAAAAGGGGACACTTGCCTTCAAACAAAATGGGCCCTCGCAAAAACCAGCGCTCCTTAAAGCTTTGTGTGGTCATCCAGTTTTATGATCCCAATTCTTCGGCCGATATTGCCAACATAAATACGGGGCTTCTCGGCGGGACACGCTGCGGAGGGTTGTTAAGAGCCGACCACAGCGGCAACAGGTTTGGATGCACAAGTTTTCCTTTGACCGCTCTTGCTCTCCCATGTTTCCCTCCAGTGCCTTTTCGGTATGCTCACATGAGAGAGGGAGACCCAGGGCTGGGCTTTTCATACTGTATATGGATGGGCAAAAGCAGAAGGAAATAATCGGCTGAATTGAAACGGCAACATCTCCTTCTGATTGTGAAGCGTTTTTTGAAATAGCCATTGATTATAATTTTAACCTAAACTTCCTTTAAAACGAGAACAAAAAAAAAACTATGCTTGATTTCACCCAATAAGATATTGATTTTACTGATAAAGGAAGTGAAGGGGCTCACCTCTGCTCAGATCCCGACTCGTAACATTGTTGAGAGCGGGACATCACCAGCTCATCCCTACGGAGATGCTGCAGCTTTGCTTTGGCGATAGGTGGAAAATTATAAGGTTTAAAAGCATTTGGTCTTCTTCCAAATGCTTTAACCTTTAAATCTCCGCCTTAACGGAGTGCATTTTCTCCAGTTCAACTTTACCCAAATCTAAAAGGTTACAGTCTATAGGCCAGTGTAAAGCCTCATTTGAAAGCTAAGACCTACAAAACTCACCTAAACGGATCTTTTTCCTGGCGTTGTTTGCCGCGTTGTCGTCACTTTTTAAAAACTTTTTTTCTCTTTTTTTTCTCTTTTTGGTTTTTTGTTCGTTTTCGTCACATCTTCGCCACATTTTTGCCACATTTTCATAACTTTATATCACTTCTTTGTTGCTCTTTTGTGGCTCTTTTGTTGCGTTTTCGTCACACATTTTCATCACATTATTTCTCACTTTTCTGTTATTCTTTTGTTGCATTTTCATCACTTTTTTGTCACATTTTTGTTGCTCTTTAGTTGGGATTTAGACACTTTTTTTCAAGAAGCTTTTTGATTTGGGTAAAGCCAGATGGAGAGTAAGAGGTTATTTCTATTTTTATTGGTTTATTTGGTCGGGACAGTGCATGTTAATGAACATACATGGGTCTCATGCATGTAAACATGCCACAATAGCGGGCGGCACGGTAGCACAGCGGTTAGCCCAAGGCTACAATCCGGTGTGGCTTGTTTACATGCATGAGACCCATGTATGTTCATTAACATGCACTGTCCTGACCAAATAAACCAATAAATAAATAGCCTTAGGCTAATTTGCATCCGTTGTCCCCCATTTGCACTCTCAAACACACTCTCATTCATCCTAGCCTATTGTACATGTTTTTAGTGGTAGGGGAAACCGGAGTACCCGGAGGAAACCTACGCAGACATGGGGAGAACATGCAAACTCCACACAGAAAGGCCCCGTCCAGGTGGGAATCGAACCCGGGACGTTTCCCTAAGAAACCACGGATCACAGGACTTAATGACTACAGGCCGGTGGCACTGACATCTGTGGTCATGAAGTCTTTTGAGCGCTTGGTTCTGCCCCACCTCAAGGACATCACCGCCCCCTTCCTGGACCCGCTGCAGTTTGCCTACAGAGCCAACAGGTCTGTGGACGATGCAGTCAATCTGGCCCTCCACTTCATTCTGGAGCATCTGGACTCCTCAGGAACCTACGCCAGGATCCTGTTTGTGGACTTCAGCTCTGCCTTCAACACCATCCTCCCTGGACTGCTACGAGACAAGCTCTACTAGCTCAGCGTGCCCGACGCCCTCTGCAGGTGGATCACTGACTTCCTGACGGACCGGAGTCAGCATGTGTGGCTGGGGAAGATCGTCTCGGACACTCGGACTACAAACACTGGAACTCCTCAGGGCTGTGTACTTTCCCCTGGCTCTTCTCCCTGTACACAAACTGCTGCACCTCCAGTCACCAGTCCGTTAAACTGATCAAGTTTGCGGACGACACCACCCTCATCGGGCTCCTCTCAGACGGTGATGAGTCCGCCTACAGGAGAGAGGTGGACCGGCTGGCATCCTGGTGCAGCTACAACAACCTGGAGCTGAACGCCCAGAAGACAGTGGAGATGATTGTGGATTTCAGGAAAGACACACCCCCACTGTCCCTACTCACCCTGACAGACTCTCCCACTCCCGTTTCCATCGTGGACTCCTTCCGTTTCCTGGGGACCACCATCACCTAGGACCTCAGATGGGAGTCAACCATCAGCTCCCTCATTAAGAAGGCCCAGCAGAGGATGTTCTTCCTGCGGCAGCTGAGGAAACTTAAGCTGCCAACCAAGATGCTGGGGCAGTTCTACACGGCCATCATCGAGTCCATCCTCACCTCCTCCATCACCGTGCGGTACCCCGGCGCAACAGAACGGGACAAGCATCGACTGGAGCGCATTGTGCGTGCTGCTGAGAAGGTGATCTCTCCAGGACCTGTTCACCTCCAGGACTCGGAGGCGTGTGGGTCGGATCACAGCTGACCCTTCTCACCCTGGACACGGACTATTCACCCTTCTCCCCTCAGGCAGGAGGCTACGGTTTATCCAGACCCATAAATCCCGCCACTTGAACAGTTTTTTCCCCTCCACCATCAGATTCATGAACAAAAAACAAGTCTCTGTAGCTTAGTTACAGACTCATGGATGTAATCTGCACTTGCACTGTGTGGTGTGTCCACACTTAAACCCGCTGCTATCACTTAATCACTTTATATCACTTAATATCACTTTATATGCCTACACATCTGTAAATACAATCCCGCTGTTATTCAATGTCAAATTGTTGTTGTCTTACCATATGTCACTTTTATTTTATTTTATTTATTTAATATTTTTCATACATGCCCCTATAGCCTTATAAAGTTGTTAGCTTATTTTTGTCTTAACTCTGTGTTATATGTTTTATGTCGGACGTTTGCGCTGAGAAAAATTCCTAGTTTGTGAACCTGTTCTCAAACCATGGCAATAAAACCTATTCTGATTCTGATTCTGATTCTATTGTGCATGTTTCGATTGGAAAACGGAGCACCCGGAGAAAATGCATCCAGACACGAGGAGAGAAACATGCAAACTTCACAAGAAACGAATCAAACCCGGGACTCTAGAAGCTTAATCTCATTTGAAAGCTAAGACCTACAAAACTGATCTGAATGGATCTTTTTCCTTGCGTCGTCACAGCCATTTTTCTCATTTCTTTTCATCGCTTTTCTGTTGCTCTTTTGTCAGTTTTCTGTTATTCTTTGGTCACTCTTTTGTGGCGTTTTTTGTCTCTCTTTTCTTGCGTTTTAATCCTCTTTTTCGACTCATTTTTGTTTGACACTTTTTCCCAAGAAGCTTTTAGATTTGGGTACAACCAAACTGGAGAAAATGTGTTCGGTCCAGGAGAGGCTTAAGAGGTTGAAAAGATAAAGGACGTGTCCCTGCGAGAGAAACGGCAGAGAAAAAAATGACTTTTGCAGATCATGGCACAAGACAGTCAGCTCAAAGGCGATGACGAACAACAGCAAAACTCAGCTGACTATATCATCGCCTCCCTTTGGCTACAGCGCCGCGGTGGGGTGCATCAGAAACATGTGCAGCCATTTTCTGGTGCCCAGGGCCACGTTCCGGAGCCTTTTTAAACACACCCCGCCAAGCCTTGATAAATCTGGCAGGGAAAAATCTCATTTGCCGAGAGTTAGGCATCTACAACAATATTTATCTTCTTCCCTGTCTGACCGTAATGACTCGGGCTGAATAGATGGGGGGGGGGGGGGGCGCCGTTGCCCGTTGCCTTCAGGTGCCACCGCCGCCACCACCAGCTTCGCACACGGGACCGTAGGCGACCGCTCACGACTAAAAGCACGGGGGGAAACGCATCAAGTCCGCTCAGTAAACATATCACCGCGCTTCAACAATCGGGCTATTAGCATAATTAGCCCGCCTCAATCCCGGAGACTTTATGTATGAGCGCGGTGTTGGCGGGTGGCTGTTGTGCCATTGTTCCGCAGCAATTAAACCCATGTAATTTCAGCAAGAACAAACATACTTGCGGTGGCTGGGGGAAGCTTCGGGGCGCACAAAGTTGAGGAAAAATAGAAAAGTCCTCCGTGTGGCACCAAGTCTCGTCTGATGATGTTTGGCTAATTATGCAGGCAGCCACTTCCTGGGTACAAAAAAAGAAGGAAAGAAAAGAAAAACACAGAGAAAGTAATAGGCAAAGGTCTGCGCCTGAAGCTTATCGCGGAACAAATGCTCACAAGTCTATCTGGATGTATGGTCTTGCGCTCTGTAGTGTGAGAAAAGAGGCAGAAGAAAGCAGAGGACAAGAAAACAACAAATTGTAAAGGTCAACTCCCAGTGAAGGACTCTTGTCTCAGATGTAATTAACCTTTTGATTTAGAGCGCGCTGTCTCGTGAATAAGATGACCGGCTCTATATTTGGACATCATATGGCACGATGGCCAATTAGCATAAGTGACCTTGTCTTATCTGTTGCCTGTCACACTGGACTTTTTCTTCTCTGGCCAAAGGCGCTTCACATAGAGCGACACGAAAACAAAACGTGTGTGAAGAGAGTCATCGGAGTTTCTGACTGTTTGTCCCCTCCTTTGGGGAAATGGCAACAAATGCATTCGTTTTTTGCCCAGATTGAGACACTGCAGAAAAGGCTCAACACATTTCCCCTCTCTTGTTTCTTTTCGGCTGTTCCCTTATAAGATAAAACAGCAAACCATCTGCCCCCTAATGTGTGTGTGTGTGTGTGACTTACAAATTGGTTTGTCGTTGCTTTAAGCAGACGGGATTTTCTGATGAAAACCCTTTTTGTTCCAGGCTTGGCACTGGCATAAAGGCTGAACATGTTTGTGGCTGAAATCTGAATGTAAGGCTGTCTATTTCTTTGCGTTTGTGCCTTGCATTCTACAGATGGGTTTCACAGTGGTTTAAAATCTGAACCGCTGCCGCAGCAGTTAGAGTAGTTTGTTTTAAAGGCGGGTTGTTCCCTCACCAAAAACATACCTGGAGTTGTGTTTCAAGCCACTCATGCGTCTTTGAGTAATCTTTGAATCTTTCTTGGTGCCTATGCTTAGCACTGCCCTGCCTGAGGCCGTCCCCTTAGAATTGTAAGGTTCTATCTGCGTTCTGAGTAGTTCTGAGATATTGAGGTTTAAAGTGTTGAACAATCATAGAACAGAATGGAAATGGGCAATATGTTTTGGCTCATAAAAACCTAAAAAATGCCCCAAACTCTACACAGATTCTATATAGGGTACAGAAGGGGTCCAGGAATTGTTTTTCTTTTGAAAAAAATGTCAGATAGAATGTTATAATTCTAAGGGGATGCTATGTATTCAGAAAATGCTTTCCTTACCTCTTGATCTCTTGCAAAACTTATCCTTTCATTGCTGAGTACCAGCAGGCAAAGACATTGCCGAGGCTTCATTGCAGCAACACAGGTCATTTTTTACTTCTCTAACCAACAAAGTGTGAGATAAAAGCATAATATCCCCTTGTTTAAAGGAATAGGCCACCGTTTTCACATACTGAGATATATTCTTACCTGAGCTTAGACGAGTTGATTCGTATCTGTCTAGTCTTTGTGCGTGCGCTCAGTCACGCAAATGTTGTTAGCATGTAGCCTCTCCCAGCAAAGGTATAGCGCCAAACTGGGGTGAAGTTAGAAGCTACCAAGCTGTTTCATGTTTTCCCTATTTAAATACAGTTACGTGAAACGTTACACGATCCAAGTCTAGTTAAATAAAATTAAACATTTTCTAAGCGGATAAAAAGGAGCACTATACTGTGAGGCGTAATATCACCTGGAGTACTTCGAAGATATTACTGCGTGTACGCCGTATTTTTACGACTCATTATTATTGTTATTATTATTACGACAGAGTGCACGCACAAAGACCAGACAGGTACAAATCAACTCGTCTAAGCTAAGGTAAGAACATAATCTCAGTATTCAATAACGGTGGCCTATTCCTTTAAAGAAGAACTAAGTAACTTCTTTAGCCTGGGCTAGCTTTAGCAGTATTTACAGCCAAGTTTGAGTGAAAAAAACTATCTCCATCGTGTTATTGGGTTGTGGCACTATGTACAATATCCCTCCCTTTGTCTTTTCTGTCAGCGTAGTATTTACTCTTATGGACAATTAACGAGTAAAAAAAAACGCAAGATGCTACGACACCTGCAGTAGCGCTTTTGGCCTCTAGGGGCATGAGTTACTTAGTTCGTGATTAGCAAAATAAACAAACCAACAACCAGTAATGATTTAATAGCTTTTGAAGTTTAAATTTCAGCAGCACCTCCCACACCTTCCCCATATTGAACCTGTGCAGTCCTCCTACAGACTCCGGGTTGACCAGATAACAATGGAGTCTTTTCACACGCTCAGCCCTGGCGATGGGTTAACGAGGCAGATCTCCGGGAGAGAGTGAAGAGGGCTGCACCGTCAACCCATGTGTAGAGCGATGTGTAAAACGCTCGAATCCCGCACAGCAAGACCCGCACATGTAAAAATACAGCCTGTTTTCGCAGTGCCACTCCCTTTATTGGTGAATTTTGATGTAAATGATGCTCGCAATTGCCACACACGGAATCGGCGCTTTGATTTTGTGCAAGACTCTCGCCCTTGGGCTGGATTCCGTGTCTCTCATGTTAAATGGTGTTTGCAAGCTATTAAACTCCCAATGATTGATATGACTCCAGATATTTATATTGCAGAGGAGGCGATGGTGACACTGTGTATACATCTGAAGACAACTGTGCATAGCGTGGATGTGAAACTCAAGCGACTTTAAAAATATTTTGTGTGCAATATATCAAGGAATGCTTTAGGCTGACAAGGCGCAATTAACTGTGGAGCGAGGAGACATTTATAAGCATTTTATATCTCATTAAATAAGGTTATTTATTTTACAAGGCAAGGTAGTTTTCCATAAAGCCAGAATGTTTCCTTCCAACTAAAAGACAACAAAGGCAAATCCCTGAGAACAAAAATAATGTACTGTCTGTGTTGTTGTGGTCGCCCAGTGCGTTGAAGAATGGCTCAGATGCGGAGGACAAATGTTAAGTCACTTTGAGGACGTTAAAGTGCACCCTAACCACAAATGCATCTGCAAAATATCCCACTGACTGTGTTCTCCCCCACAAACATTACAATATTTATGTCTTCCTTAATGAAAATCCATAACTTGCAATGAACCTAAGAACTAGTGATCCATGCATTTTAGTATGCAGATTTTATCTTACTATAAAATGTATTTCTAATTGTTAGTTGGTGGGAAAATAATGGATGGTTTTGACATGACGACCACAACTATCTTTCAAAGAGATTTACAGGTGTGTTTTGAGGCTACACAAACACTGCCTGGCTATATAAGAAACCATTGAACCCACTCAGAAGTCCTGTTAAAAAAAAAGTCCCCCTCTTAGCCCTTGGTGAAATAGTTCTAAAAGACGGCCAGTGGCGCTGATTGGAAGCAGTCGATCCACAGAATAAAGGTGTCTCTCTCTCGGAGTAACGATAAATCTCCTGCCTGCGTTTGTTTGCGTTGGCCGCAGCCTTGTGTTCAGATCGTCCTTCAACATCAAAGTCCACTAGCTCCAGCTGCGATCCTGTTTCGTCCTTCCAAGTCTCGCAGCCACCCGGCCAAGAGGAACAATGGTGTTTTCGAACTCCACCGTCGCCTCACGCGCAGCAGCTTCACCAATTAGTCCGTTTACGAGCGCAGCGTAGCTTTTGAAAAAAAAAACCCACCTAATTACGATTGCTATCAGATTCATATTTTAAAAATCAATCCTCAGGTCGCAGTGGACATTAAAGAGGGGGTATTATGCTTTTTTCAATCACATAGCACCAGTCTATAGCATACTACAATGATGACGTAACCTTCTGTTGGTCTGTATATGCAGTAAATTAAAATAACTGCCTTGAATAAAATTGCTCTCTCAAAATGGCTGTACTGAACGTCTTGAAATAGGCCTCTGTCTCTTTAAGAAGCTTTCCGACACGCCCCCTTCAGCACACTGCTGTGGCATCTAAACAACACTACTGTGCGGGGAGGGGGCTCTGCTGAGCTGAGGAGCAGTGGTTGGTGGCTTGGCTGGTGACAAAAGGTCCAGAGGCGTCTCCAGGAGGTGAGGGCGTTCCTAGGAGGACTGAGGCATAGCTACACCTAAAATGGCTGCCGTCTAAGTTTTTACTGATTACTCAAAATATGTGAATGAGCCAAGGCAACACTCCAGGCATGTGTTTAATGAGGGAATGACATAATAACATGATACAAAGCTGGAAAAAGTCGATTTTACATAATACCCCCCCTTTAACATTTGAGGGCGTTGCACGATGAGGCCACTCTCCTGAAGGTCCCAAACACGCCATGTAGATACTGTTAAGTTTACTTACACGTATTAGTTATTAGAAATAGTTATTTCATTATAGAATGTAATGCCTTATTTAATGTCATATGTTTAGACTTTGTTAAATGCCTAGGGAAAAGTTTTATGATGTAAAATAGTTGTTGAACATGACATTTTTCTCATTGTCCAGCCCTCGGTTCAAGTCGCCATTAGCCACTCTCAATTAGCGCAACACAAAGTCTTCTTGCAAAAATAAATAAATATCAACATCTCCTCTTCAACTTCCCCAACTATGTTCCAGATGTGGTCCGGAGGTGAAAGGGCAAAGATAAAAGTACCAGGATGTGGTGTACCCCGACACGGAGCCCTGGGCTTGCAGTGTGAGCATTCCGCGCTGGAGGGGGGCGATCAGGCGCGGTGCCCCCGGTGAGAGGCCTCATTTCAAGAGCGGGGTTGAGTTATGACACCGACCAACTTGAGCGCTCGCTACAGTACTTTGCCGATGTTTACCGATGGCAACGCGAGGCAAAATGTCAGCCGAGTTAAATGGCTGGCGGTTAAAAAAAAAACAGAAAGTAGTCGTCACGTTGTTTCGCGTTCTCGGCCTCATGCTAGCAAGACATGCGCTCGGTGGGACGTCGTTTATCGCTTTCAAATCATCCGCTATCTTTCACGGAGATGATTTAGGAGGATACTTTTGATTTTGTAGATGAGGAAAGTTGCACTCATTTAGTCATCGCATATAGATTGTTTGTATATGTCGAGTAGCCCCTAGTGGAGGTTATTTGAAATTGCACCAAAAAAAAGGGAAGAGACAGGAAAGCAAAAGTGACCATTTAGAATTTGTTTTTTAGTTCTGAGCTCGGCCCAAGTTTCCCCACATCTGACCCACTTCTGTCGACAAAAGTTACTTCAATTACTGCTTTTATTGCATGTAGTGCAGTAGAAACCAAAGGCAAACGTGAGTAAATCAAGTTTGTTCATGAGTGAAATCGTGTGGTTACTTCTTCTCTGTAGGACGTCCATCATCGCTTCAAATGGTTAGTATTGTTCTTTGGGATAATTACATGATAGTGGGTTTCTGTTACCAAGTCGATCAGATTTTCATTACAGTTTCAAAGAAAACACGATCTGGGACATGGATGTATTTGTATTGGGATGCTCTGGTTTACAGTAGCTGGATTTTCTTATTTTATTTTTTCAATTTATTGCAACATTGTAACACAGGCTTTTACTTCCAACCAAACTTAGTACATAACCCATCATAACATTATATAACTGTGTAAAGTTACAGGTGACGTAAAGCTACAAAGCTACCAAACTCTCTCCAGATTTGTATGTTTAGAACTTTGGATAAAATAGTTGATCGTAATATTCCTTACCTTGTGACTCTGACTGATAGCTCTGCCTCAGCTACCGCCTTTCTGCCCCCCCCCCCCGCCGCATAGCGCTCATCCCAAATAGAGACATCACAACTTAGTTACAAGAAACATCAATTGAGGAATATGCCCCTGAAATTGGACTAATTTCACCCAAAAAAATGCTAATACGATTATTATTTGGGGTGTGTCGGCGGCTTAATAAGTGTGGAAATTGGCCTGTCATCGCAGACCTGAGAGCGCTGGTAAATTGCGTGATTACAGTCGCAAAGCCTTGGCCCGCTGCATTGTTTCTTTACATCTCGTAATCTGCCAAATTAAAATGGGCCCGGACAACTCTATTAGAATTCTCAAAAGTGGCTAACAGTAATATGACAGCGACAACTTTATCGAGGCGTTATGGTAATAATGAGATTTAGAGGGTCGACAAAGATTTACATGTCCCTTGAGATGGCTTTTTCTAAGACGAGGCCTCCAAATTGCTGGTTCCCATGTTGCAGGCGAGGACAGGGGAACAGGTACAGAATGCAATATTTGAGGAAAAAAAAGAATAAAAGTGTATTACATCGGGTTAAGACTCATCGCAGTTACTAATGTTTGTAGAAAATCTTTGATCTTTGAATACTTTTGAGCAAACCTTTCTGCCTTTTATCAGAAATTGCTTGGTTATACTGTTGTGCTACAAGGTGAAGGTCCCCCACAGGGCCACTAGATGGAGATAGATCCCATAAAAGAGCAACGGGACCTCAGCGGACACAAGGCAGTGTAATTGCACCGTTGGAAGGAGCTTAGAGCTTGGCCAAGAATGCATGCTTCCCCAAACAGAGACAAAAAACTGCCCTCACTGTCCGCTGGGCGCATAAATAGTGTACACAATGCATACCATTGGGGCAGTTTCCTTTATTAAAGTCAAAATGATAATCACCTTGTGCCCACCTTCATGGCGTCTCACACAGCGAGATAATTAACCAGTCTGTGGTTTATCTACAACGCTGAACAAGAAAAAAGGCCACACTTTGTGTTTTCTTTAGAAGTACTTTTGCCTCTTTTAATAGAGAGAATACCCTAAACTAATAAGGGTAAATTTAATTTTTGGGAAGAGGGAATTAAAATGCCGAATAAGAGACAAAAAACTTGCTCCTCAAGTTTTACTCTTGTGTTATTTGACCAAAACCACACAATGACTTATGGGAAGTTATAAAACTAAAATGAACCACATGTAATTTGATATTAGCTTTGTTGTTATAGCTCAGCAGTGGCATTTTTAGCCCCATCTCAAATTCTTTTAGCTTTAACTCTGTAGTTGTACATAACATCATTTCACCATTTGAATATGATGTGTATTGTCAAAAATGCTAAAAAAACAACAACACTAGATTGATGAAGTCTGGAGTCTCCGTTCCTCGTCCCTTCTGACTGGGGAGGCTCCATATGTCAGTGTTGTGCCACAGACGAGAGCCCCGCGACTCGACACGGCGCCGGCTTAAAGGAACGGGGAGCAAAACAAATTCAAATGTTGGTCCCACAGGAGTCAAGGTGAACTCAACAGATGTTTAACGCCGCGAAGGGTATCGCCATTTCCGCCGCGCTCTCAGGTGGGTTGCGCCATTTAGCATGTAGCAGTTGTGACAGGTAATTGACTGGGGGGGGGGGGATCCGGGGAGGACGACCGGTGTCACGGTAAATAATGCACGTCTCAAAGCCTCGCAATTATGAATATGGATAGTTGGAGTTCGCCACATTAAACAAGTTGCTTTGGGATGATTTTGAGTTTGACTGAGTGAGCGTCGTGCTGCAGAGGATGTTTGAAGAAGAGCAGCGAGCAAATAAACGTTAACGTGTACAAATAAAGCAAGATTTGTAACTCGAAAAGCAATAGTGAGCGTCTGCCAAGGCACTAATCCTGTCTCGCAATGCTTCTATATTGACCAAACTTGGATTCAAATACAGGGCCGGCCTTGGGCATAGGTGACCCAGGCGGCCGTCGAGGGCACCATCTTGCACTTTAATTTTGAACCCCCATAAACTCCATGCTCCCGACATCTACAACATTGCCGATTTTTGACGCAACCGAAAGGTATAGAGACGTGTGGTCTTTTGTGTTGGAAACAAGACATTTCAAGCTTTCAAACGACCCCTGCCAGGTCCTTGTATGCATCCAGGGAGCCGGTAACGTCGCGGTGACAATTCGTAAATTCACTTCAGAAGTAGAGGTTCCTCCTTCAATTTAACGTGTTGTGTGCACGTTTCTAATATAACAATGATAATCATGATATCAAATAAAATAAAACCAGCCTTTTCCATATCCAAAGTGTGTTCAAAACAAAGCAAAAAAACACAAAAAATATAAATGGAAATTGTTGGAAATTATTTTATTTTTTTAAGGGGGGGGCAAAGTTCAGTCTTGCCTAGGGCGCCATATTGGCTAGGGGCGGCCCTGCTCAATTATATTTTTCCACAAGGGCCGAAACAAAACGAACCTTGAATGATTTTGGCCCATATTTCAAAATTGTACGCCACATGTTTACAGCCAAATAGATAAATAATCGAGAAAAGCATTCTTAACCCATTCCCCTATCCTCTTTACAACTTTTGCGCCGTACAGTCTTGCCCCAGAAGCTTGCACACAAAAAAAAAGCCCTCCATGTTGCCCCCTCTCGGCTGTCACGTATGGGCAGCTGATGCATCTCGCCCCCCCCAAATGAATTAAACCATTGTTGTTGGATGATCTCATTTTGCGCCCGGCATTGAGCTCAAAAACTTCTTAATTCTCTTTATACACTGAAATATTAAAAGCCTTATATGTCATGTGTCACCGGCGTCATTTATCATCGTAGCCGCGCCGTGTCCTTCGGGCACGTATAGATCCCCCCTCCTTCAAATTACTTTTGATTAAATTGCCCGCCGTTTGTTCCCAGCTTATATGCCTGTCCGTCTACTTCATTTCAGCCCTGGCACCGTTTTTGCGCCTTCATTTACCACGACGACCCCGACATCCACCGCGTTTACTTGATTAAGAAGTTTCCCCTTTGTTAATTTATTCCGCCATTTTTGTTGCACGTTACATGGTCATTGTTTGGCTTTGGACGTTTTTCACCCCCTAAATGGAAGTCACGCTAATTTTCGATTCCGCCACCCCTTCTTCTTCTGTTTTTTTTTTTTTCGAAGAAACTATTTAGAGCTTCTATGTAAGATGGATCTGATTAGTCATTCGGGCCGGCCCCTCGCTTTTATGCTTACATTACCTAACACAAAGAGCCCCCCCACAGGTTAAAGTTTAAACGTGGATTAGCAGATAAAGCAACTCCTGATTAGGTTACAGCGAGGGCTTATAGGGGCAAAGACAGAATGAATTTTTTGGTTCGCACATTATTTCACAAACATCCTCCCTTTCTAAGTCGTCCTCGATCCCCCCAGCGTGGATATCTATTTTGGCGCAAAAAAAGGAAAAAAAAAATTCTGTGGAACAATTATGCAAATGCGTGTACGGCGATGCACAATACAGTATGGAAATGGCTGGCAGAGAAAATGGACTCATTACGGACAGATGGCATGAGTGCTAAAAGCCATTTGTTCTGGATGCAAAGGGAGAGGCATCGCCGGCAAACGTCAAAAAACCTGGGAGACGCGCGGATATGTTTTTCACACCAAGCTGTATTTGCTGTCGTGCCGTAGTTCTTGATTATTTGTCCGTGCTGATGGTTATGAATGAGCCCCCTTTTCCCCCCGACAAAGCAGATGAGGCAGACTTATAGATGTGCATTGTGGCGACATGTGCATTTTGTTTAAGTGGGGACTTTTCTTCCCTTTTTCTGGCGGAGCACAGTTACTCACGCTGTCGTCGTTGATGTCATAGATCAGGGCTTTTTAGGAGCAAACTGTGTGTGCGATTGGCTCGTGTTGACAGAGGTGTTGGCCAAATGTTAAGTCAAGGAAGGCATCGCTGCTGTAAAGCTAGATTTCTGGTGCGCCATTGAAACTCAGTAATTACAAAAGCGAAACAGTAAAGAAAGGGACTACTTAATGATAATACAGATACTAACAATTTCACATTATCTTTGGGTTACCCTTAAAGCACAAAAACGTGCCTTGCTTTAGGGCAGCACAGTCAGATTGCTATGTTGTGACAAGTAGGCTATTGCAATTGAATCAAGATTATGTCTAAGCTGCAGGATTTTTGACATAATAAGACCCCATAGAGTCAGTTTTGTTGTTTAACCTCTTAACTCCCACCTTAACCAAACACATATTCTCCAGTTCGGGTTTACCCAAATCTAAAAGCTTCTCGACTGGAACTTAAAGCTTAAAGGCCAGAATAACGCCTCATTTGAAAGACCTACAAAACTGATTATAACTTTTTGTCGCCGCATAATTCAGATTTTTAAAGTGTTTTGTCGTGTTTTCATTTTTTTTTTTTTTTCGTGTTTTTGACGTTTTTCTGTTGTTTTTTCATCGCTTTTCCCACTGTTTTTTAATGCTTTTTTTTGGGGTCAAGTTTTGCCACTTTTTTGTTGTGTTTTTCCTTTTGTTGCTCTTTTTAGGCTTCTTTTCAAGAAGCTTTAAGATCCGGGTAAAGCCAAACTGGACATAATAAGCTCGGTCCAGGTGGGGGTTAAGAGGTTAAGTAAAGAATGATGCCCGGCCAAAATAAATGCAGTCTTTGCGATATGCAGATTGCAGCCATTCAAAGTGCGATTTTGACAGAAGTTAACACACTATTTTCCCACAGCTTACGTTATTGCACAAAAACTACTGCATTCAGAGGTGACAAAAGATGACTCAAATGTGACTGCATTACAAGCATGACTCAAGCAAGTGTAATGGAGTAAGTCTGTGTTTAAAGAAGACGAGGCGTATGCATGACTGCAGCTCGCTGATTCCCATACGTTTAGGCTTCACGTATGGGGGGAATTGAACTGCATATAAAGAGAAGCTAAACGTTCACCAGAGATAAGCCCCATATATTAAAACGTGCTTTTGAAGGGCAACGCGAGGTTGCAGAGGCAGGAGTGAACAGTGGGAGTTTTTTTCACAATTAAAAAAAAATCACCTCTTTGGTTTTTCTGCCTCTTATGTTTGCAGTGGATAAGATGGTATTATCTGCCCAAGCTTAGCCGGTGGGTGGGGCGGGGGGACGGGGAGAGAAATTATTTGCGGCGGAGATAAAGATGGAGGATGCGGTGCAGATGGCGTTGGGGAGCAGGTACGGGGCTGGAGAACGTGTAGTGTGTTTGTTTAGTCAGTGGTCCTCCGCAGGCTTCCAGTGGTCCCTCTGTCTGGGCCTTTGATGCCACTGGAGGTTATTGTTGACGAGCCGCCGCTGTCTGCCGCAACATTCATCCCAGCTCTGCACGGGACAGGCAGGGGAGAGGCACACACAGAGAAAGAAGAAGGGAAAAAAAACAAAAAAGGGCTGCCATTTATTCCAACGCTAATTTTCCTTTGTGATGGATGGCTTTCTTATTGTGTCATTTGCGCCTTTGAAAAATGCTCCTTGGAGCAGAAGAAATTATAGCAGCCTCCGAATCATACAATCAAGCACAGTATGGAGGACACATATGATTGACTAAAACAGACAGAATTATACGAGGAAGGATCCCGGCTTTTCAGATACAAGTTCTTTGGAGTTGGGGAAGTAAAAGTTGTTGCTTGTATTGATGTTGGCAAATAAAAGTGTTGTAATGCTCTAACCAAAAGGAGCACACTGCAAAACCTGGAAATGGGTAAAATTTGTGAAAAAATGATCTAATCGCACTCAAAAATAGACAAAAACACTCTTAATTTAATCCCGTCTGAACTGAGCACATTTTTCTCCAGTTTGGCTTTACCCAAATCCAAAAGCTCTTGAGAAAGTGTCAAAACAGTGACGAAAATGAGACTAAACAAGGATGAAAATGCAACAAAAGAGCGACAAAAACGTGACCAATAAGAAGTGACAAAAATGCGATGGACAAATGACGAAAAGCCACAAAAAAGCAAAGAAAAGTGACGAGAAAGGACAAAAATGGACAAAAGTGCTACAAACAGAGCAACAAAAAGTGACAAAAAAGCAATGAAAATCTGAAGGAAAAAAAGGGACAAAACAAGCAATGGGAAAATGTCCAAAAAAGTGACAACCAGAATGCAAAACCTCCTATCTGAAAAAAAATCACTTTTTTCAGGAAACAAAATAAACGTTTATTTCTATTATAGTATGGTCTTTGTTAAAGATATTAAGCATATTCTACTGTTCTTAGACCCTATTTCTGAAATATGTGTAACAATACAAGGTATTTTTGCCTCCCAAAGTGCAGATAAGTGTTTTCCCCCCCCCCTATGTTTCTTGCAGCATTGTGCACATAGGAGGTTTGCATTCTGGCCATTAATATCTGTTTAGTTTTGTAAGTCTTAGCTTTCAAATGAGGTGTTACACTGGCCTATAGGCTGGAACTTTTAGATTTGAGTAAAGCTTAACTGGAGAGGTAAGATTGTTGTTGATAATTCTTCTATAGACAGTTGGCAGGAAAACTTAATCAGATACTAGATTACTTTTTGCAATACACTGTAGAACATAATGCAAGTGTTCAGAACTTTTTCTACAACCATAGTTGAACTTTTTTGAGAAAGGTTGGGGAGATCAGACACTATTTGATAAATGATGATCCAAAACCTCTCAAACACATATACAGCATCTGCATCCCATGGTTTTAGAACCTCAAGTGTCTCTTTAGCTCTCTTTAGTTTTGCAGTGTGTGTCCTCAATGTGGTGTTGAAATGATAAAAAAAAACATGATGCTCTTGATGTTGGATCCCTAAACAAAACTGGATTGTAAATTTACGTTTTTGTAAATGGCCAAAACAAATTAATATGATCTTATATAAAGAAGCTTGAAGAAATATGTGCATAGACTTTTTTTTTTTTTTTTTACTGCAGCGCTAACCACTCTGCTAATCCAAACGCATCAAAGTCCGCCCGGGGAATCGAGCCCTTAAAAGAAAGTTTCTGAAGGAGTAAATGGAGAAAATCAAAGGCTCTCCCATTCACTCTGCCCCTTTGTTGTATTCAGGTCGGCTTTTGTCCGTCCCTCCCACTATTGTGACAGGACACACAGACTTCTAAAGGGCAAAGTTTCTTATTAAATTATTTCTGGGTGAGATGAACGGCGGCTCAATGGAATCATTAAACTTCACCGAGTCCCGGGGGATCCGCGCACCCCTGCAATGTCGTCCGCGGCCGCGTGAAAAGCCGCGCGTTTTCATGGTCCCGTCTAAAACCTTTAAGTTGCATTGAAGATATGACATGAATACTGGCAAAAACACAAGGAGGCGTGAATGATGCCTTTGTGGGAGTGTAAACATCAATCATGCTCAATACTCGGGGGGAAAACAATGCATTTTTGTTTGCATTTCAGCGTGCGACAAACACTTGTGACTTGGCTTAACGTTGTCAATTCCCATTACTCAAAATCAGAGGGGAATCAGAATTAAACTGTTGCCCTGTTGCTAGGCAGCGGAGTTCTCTTGACACGGTGGCTAGTTTTTCTTTCAGGGCCTGACAAGAGCCAAGTGAAAGGAGTTTAGAAAAAAAGTTGCTTAAAGCGCTCAGGGGAAGGGGATAATTGGAGTCTGTGGATTGTGTAGTGGCCCTTGTGTGTGGAAACTTGCAGTCACACGCAAACCAAATTTCAACTCTTGTACACAAACTTGACCTTGGGACTACTGCGGGCTTTCCTCACTTCCTTTCAGTGTGGCTCTGCTCAGGCTTGGCGCCCAACGACCGTCGCACAAGTATCTCGGCATCTGCAAGTTGAAGGCTTTATGTTTTTCTCCGTTTTGACCATTTTTGTGCTGTTTCTTTTACTTTGAAAATGTGCACAGGTTGTGACATATAAAAGAGGTGAGCGATCCATAACCATGCAACCATACTGTACATAAGGGGCCATGAGCGATCCCCAGTTCTGACCTTATAGGTGGAAATCTCCCTCTTCTTCTTCTCCCTATGTTACGTTTTAGTTCATAAGATAATTGACATTTTTCCCCAATCTTTTCTTTCATAAAACTGGCAGTTCACTGGTGTAAACCCATGATTTATCCTTAGCACTGCATTACTCATCAGACTACTCAATAGTTGCCTAAAACCTGCCGTTGAAAAGGATTTTTCTAATATATATTTCAGCATGTTTGACCATTCATTTTGCAAACACCTAAATTTAAAGTTCACTGTCAGAGATGCGACAGCTGTAGTTTACAGTTTTTTTATGTAATACTAACAGACATTGGTATATCAAGTATCAAGTGTGGTTCCAGATGATGTAGTGAGCTGTTAATTTACAATAATAGTGCTACTCCACAAGTTATCTTGATTACATTATTCTTGCTCTGGTGACTGACTTAGTTTACACTTGTCAAACCATAAACCTACTGTGTGGAGGGAAGTCTGTGTCTGTTTGGGAATAATGATCTCATCACGCATTGTAAAGTTGAAGATGTGTTACTACTGCTATGTTCAAATATCATGATTCATATTTTACAAAAATATCTAGCTGACCTGAAGCAGAGGAAGAAACCGTGATCTGGGTCCATGTCTGAACTGACCCACACTGATGCGGCCTGTGGAAGTGCACAGCCAGTTTAAGAGGGGACCAATTAATGCTGGATTAACATTCATGGTTATTTACAGTTGCCTTTGTGCTTGTTTCTGCTCCTGGATTTGTTTGACGTGGAAGGGAGCGCGACAGGGAGGGGGCAGAAGAGCGCGCTCTGGCCCTGGAGAATGAGGGGTTGTTTGGACGCGAGAGGTGCAGCGAGGTGGCTGGGTCCATTGTGAAGACACCACCCCTCTCATTATGCCCTCTCAATCAACACTCCTGCTCACAGGAAGCCCCTGTAAAGCCCATCTGCCATAGCTAATCTACAGCAGGGCCTGCGTCTGGGCCTGCTCCCTCCGCCACTGCATTATACTCAGATCCAAGGCTTCGCCAGGGATCAGCCAAAGCCCATTAAAGTCAATAATAGGCCGAAATGACAGGCTTAGTGCGGATTGGGAGGAAGTTGAAGACCAGTTTGAGCGGTGAGCTCTGATTAATACTGAAAAGCATTTTGGGGAGAAAGGGGTGAGGTGGAGAGAAAGTGAAGAAGGAAGGCGAGAGAGAATAAAAATGACCTTAACCCGTTGTAAAGAATTCCTCAACCTTTAGGTTGTTAGGACTAGAGCTACCGTCTGAAGCATTAGCAATCCTTGAACTACTTTTGCTTTGATGAAGCTCAAACAGGATGGGGCGATGGCGAGAGGGGAGGGCTGGGGAGACGGCGGTCAGGCAGGGGGTAGAATTCAAACCATGGTCCACAGAGGGCCCAGAACCAAGAAGTGTCAAGAGTCAGTCTGAGAGATAAAAACAAGTGGGCAATCACAGCAAGACTGTGCACACCACCCAAGTCACAAACACCCACTCCCACCAGTATCTCTGAGGTACCGGCGACAGAAACCAAAATGAAAGGACCGTATTGTAATAGACTGAAATATGAAACCATGTACAGTTTATCTGTGTTGTAGGAACTGTCTCCTATCTATGCAATTCAGTGTGTTTAGATATATTCATACATATTATGTGTGTGAGTCTGTACGTCTGCAGGTTACTATTGGTTCAGTCACAGTTACTCTTCACTGTTGTTCACTGGACTCAGCTGACCATATTAAATGGCCCTCTTTATCATGGTCACCTTAAGGTTAAATAACTAAAGCTCACTCCCTTGGGTGAGTTAGTGTGCCATTGCTCAACTGAGACTACTGTACTGGTTAGGCTGTTGGTAAAGATAGAGGTTCTGTAACTGTTATTCGGTAATTAGATGATCTCTATCTGGATGTAAGAATGCAAAACTGCAAGATCGCACTTGCTATGAGCTGAATGCAAAATAAGTTGTGGAATAAAATGCCGCCACTACCACAAGCTGGGACCTGGTGGGAAGAAAATGTTTTGGAGCGTTGCGAGGATGGATAACACTGATCGCTGGAGTGCTTGCGACGTCCGCAATGGGGATGTTTATTGCTACCAAAAGCTTATTCCACTTGTGCTTCAGCTCAGCCGCGGGATTTAACGCGATTTGTCACTGGGCCGACAGTGGAGCGAGATTATGTGAAACAGTCCCACCTCTTGCTTAACTACTGTAAAAATTGCTTATACGCCTGTGAAGGAATTGGAATGCACTCAGGAAGCCCAATGATCAGAGATGCTTCTCACGGGCCGCCCCGATTGGTTGAACACTCCAGACAGCCAGGGAGGCAGGAAGAAACAAGTTAGCGCTGCATGAAAGGTAAGCTAGCCCCTCTCTTTTTTCCCCCTCCAAAAACCCCTGATTGATCTATGACTTTACCTGTGTCTTCAAAAGCAGAACAAAAACACATTTGGACACTCCGGTCTCAGACATGTAATGAAGAATTTAACATCTCCGAAATGTTTTATTGACACGAGCGCGCACAAAGATATGATACATTGGAACTGACAAGGCCTCTGGGGAAACACTTAAAGACTTGTTTAATGGTATCGATTTTTATTGTTGGGCGAACAGTGTGAAGCCTTTGACTATTTTATCGAACGGATTTAGACACATGCTCTTAAACACGGAGAGGAAGAAGACTTTTCACTTCTTAGATTTAATCCATCAGACAATACGTGCGCTGAATTTTGATCAGCTTTCTGCAGCGTGTCCGCGGCTAAGCTGGACTTTTTGGATTTTACAGTAGCTGCTTTCTCAAAATGTCTCTTATGTCATAGACTGAATGACGAATGTTTATAATGTACTTTGTTAGGAGCTGAGCTGTAGAGAAGCCAACCTCGAAGCGTTTACAAAGATTGCTTCAAGTGGACATTATCTCACTTAATTTAAGGCTTTAACCTCTTAACCTGCTGGCTTTACCCAAATCTAAAAGCTTATTGAAAAAAGTGTCCAAATGGGGACAAAACGAGGATGAAACGTACAGTAACAAAAGAGCAACAAAACGTGCCGGAAACGCAACAATAACACAATAAACAAGCGTCAAAAACAAGGCTAAAAAGTGAATAAAAGCCACAAAAAAGTCACAAAAACTCTCAAGAAAAAGTGACAAATACGTGACAAAACGTTACAAAAGATTGACAAAAACGTGAGAAAAACGTGTCAAAAGAGTGAAAAATCTGTGACAAAAACACGACAAAAGAGTGAAAAATATGTGACAAAAGATTGATAAATACGTGACAAAAACTTGAGAAATACGTGACAAAAACATGACAAAAGAGTGAAAAACGTGACAAAAACATGACAAGAATCAAAAATATGTGACAAAGATTGACAAAAACGTGACAAAAGAATGAAAATATGACAAAATGTGACAAAAACATGACAAAAGATTGACAAATATGTGACAAAGGAGAGACAAAACGTGCTGGAAAAACAATAACACAATTTAAAAAAAGGCAGAAACATGACAAAACACAAGACATTTTTTTACGAAAACACAACAAAAACACAACAAAAACGCTTAACATGTGACATGAACGCGGCAACAACATGACAAAGGCCTAGTTTTCAAATGAAGCGTTACACTGTAATGTGCTTGGAAAATGCGCTTAACCTGCTGGGCTTTACCCAAATCTAAAAGCTTATTGAAAAAAGTGTCCAAATGGGGACAAAAACGAGGATGAAAACGTACAGTAACAAAAGAGCAACAAAAACGTGCCGGAAACGCAACAATAACACAATAAACAAGCGTCAAAACAAGGCTAAAAAGATGAAAAAGCCACAAAAAGTCACAAAAACTCTCAAGAAAAAGTGACAAATACGTGACAAAAACGTTACAAAAGATTGACAAAACGTGAGAAAACGTGTCAAAAGAGTGAAAATCTGTGACAAAAACACGACAAAAGAGTGAAAATCTATGACAAAAACATGACAAAAGAGTGAAAAACATGACAAAACGTGAGAAATACGTGACAAAAACGTTACAAAAGAGTGAAAATTTGTGACAAAACACGACAAGAATCAAGAATATGTGACAAAAGATTGACAAAACGTGACAAAGAGTGAAAAATATGACAAAAAGTGACAAAAGAGTGAAAAAACGTGACAAAACGTGAGAAATACGTGACAAAAATGTTACAAAAGAGTGAAAATCTATGACAAAACATGACAAAAGAGTGAAAAACGTGACAAAACATGAGAAATACGTGACAAAAACGTGACAGAGTGAAAAATCTATGACAAAAACATGACAAAAGAGTGAAAAAACGTGACAAAAACATGAGAAATACGTGACAAAAACGTTACAAAGAGTGAAAAATCTGTGACAAAAACACGACAAGAATCAAGAATATGTGACAAAAGATTGACAAAAACGTGACAAAAGAGTGAAAAATATGACAAAAATGTGACAAAAGATTGATAAATACGTGACAAAAACGTGAGAAATACGTGACAAAAACGTTACAAAAGAGTGAAAAATACGTGACAAAAACACGACAAAAGAGTGAAAAATCTATGACAAAAACATGACAAAAGAGTGAAATATATATGTGACAAAAACGCGACAAAAGAGTGAAAAATATGTGACAAAAGATTGATAAATACGTGACAAAAACGTGTCAAAAGAGTGAAAAAACGTGACAAAAACGTGAGAAATACGTGACAAAAACGTTACAAAAAGTGAAAAATCTGTGACAAAAACACGACAAGAATCAAGAATATGTGACAAAAGATTGACAAAAACGTGACAAAAGAGTGAAAAATATGACAAAAATGTGACAAAAACATGACAAAAGATTGACAAATACGTGACAAAGGAGAGACAAAAACGTGCTGGAAAAACAATAACACAATTTAAAAAAGCAGAAACATGACAAAACACAAGACATTTTTTTTTACGAAAACACAACAAAACACAACAAAAACGCTTAACATGTGACATGAACGCGGCAACAACATGACAAAAAGGCCCTAGTTTTCAAATGAAGCGTTACACTGTAATGTGCTTGGAAAATGCGCTCGGTTAAGGTAAGAGGTTAAAGCAATCCTTTGCATTACTCAGCGTTGATAGTTTACATTTATGATTTTCAATTGCTGAGACACAAGCTAGAGTAGTGGGAATGACACATCGAAAATGAGCCCTCAGTTTCTGCTAACCACATGCCAGCATATCCACGGCATTGTGATGAACACGCTCTGAGCACAAAGCCGTTCAGAATGGGTCTGGTGTTGGATTATGGGCTTTGAAAATGCAGAGGACATTTTTTAGCTCCATCTATGTCGCATTATAATCTAGGAAGTACGAGATCAGGATGATAAACAGGATTAACAGGATAAACAGGATTACTCAGAACAGTGTGAATGAAGTGAACCCCCTCCAGGTAAGGTTTTGACCAGGGAATGTTATAACAAGGTGAGTTTACACAGTTTTTGTTGTTGCATGTTTAGTAAAAGCCCATAATAAGCTATGGACAAAAATGAAATGAACAGAATGTGAATTTGGGCTAAACACTTTTGTTTAAAATGGGTAATTGTGATTGCATTCCGATGTTTTGAAATCGGGATTCAGTTCTCAGTCAACATTTAAAAATTTAGAAGCATTGTCACTTGAGATCTCGAACATCAACAACACTAAACTAACATACGCCTCCCATGCATTTCAGCGCATGTTTGAACAGGTGTTTGATACATAACAAGACCTCAGAACAAAAGGACATTTACTATTTGTAAACAATTACAACCTGTGAGATGTAATAGATGCAACCATTCAACTTGATTGCGTTGGTCTTTCTTGTCTAATGTGGATTAAAATGACTATAGTGTTTTCAGGCATTATTTTGAGAAAGGGACAGAAGATACTGACTCAGTGAAAGAAATAATGCATTTTCCTACATTCTAAAGATGAGGTTTTGATGGCTTAATATAATATGTATGTACTGTACCCTGAACTTGTTTGAGGCAGGTCGATCTTTAACATTTGCCGTGGTAAATGCTCCTGCTCCTTTTGCCTAGTGCGCTACTACTATGCATTTCCACTAAAGCTTCATTTTTGTCCTTGTTGCCCCATCGCGATCTCCTCAGCCCTCATCCTCAGCTCGACAAATGAACCCTTGCTTTCAGCGCGCATCACAAAAGTGCCACTGTGTTGTGTCACCGGGGCTTTTCTTCTTTTTTTTCCGCAGCGAGTCAGTGTGATTTCTATATCCGTTGTCATGGCAATGCGCCGAGGAGGGAGGAAAAATGGAGCTCTAACCTCTGGCTTTAGCCCGACTCCCAGGCCAGACGCTCCATTTGGGAGAGTGAGGCAGGGAGCAGGAAGCAGGGCCTGTTTGTTTGGAAGCAGACAATGTCAGCTCTTGAAAAGGTGAAAGTGAGACATTGGCGATGTGTCAAATGTTATGTACTGAGCAGTGGGCTAAAAGAACAACAACTGTAGCTTTGTCTTCTGATTTTCTTTCGTCATCTGATCTGATATCGCTGTTGTGTTGTTTGGCAAGTTACTGAACCTATAACTTGCTTGAAAGTGTTAGTGTGAAGAGTGGTGTTTGAAGTTAAAATACCCAATTCAATTTTATATCACGAAAACACTGCATTTCGACATCACATTGACCACTATACTTAACCTCTTAAAGTGCATATGACAGATTTTAATGTTCTTGAAAATATGACTTATTTAGATGGATTACATCAGTTGCAACTTCATCAGTTGCATAGTTATCATTTTTTCAGTGAAGCAGCAATTTTAATTAAGAAATGTTGGGCAGAAAAGTAATTTGTATTTGAATTTTTAAGCTGCTGACAGGAAGTGACATAAAAGAAGGTAACATTCCATAGCAGTTTGACTCATTCATTTCCCATTGACTTAACATGGTTGCACGACAACAGTTTAAAATTGTTTACCTTCTTCGATGTCACTTCCTGTCGGTGTCTAATAAAGAAGTGAAAACATACACATCACAAAAATTGTCAAACTAAAGAAAACTGGGTATAATCTTTAGCAAAATCTTAAATATAAGTGCATTTTCTCCAGTTCAGCTTTACCAAATTGTAAAAGGTTACAACTTATAGGCCAGTGTAATGCCTCATTTGAAAGCTAAGACCCACAAAAACTCATTTAAACAGATCTTTTTTCCCCTTGTTGCCGTGTCGTAGTCACTTTTTTGACATCTCTTTTCATTGTATTTTTTTGCATTTTGTTACTTTTCTGTTGCTCTTTTGTGGCGTTTTGTTACTTTTTGTCACATATTTTGTCACTTTTCATAGCTTTTTTTGTCACATTTCTCTTATTTGGTTGTTTTTGTTTGTTTTTGTTGCTATTTTGAGGCTCTTGTCAAGAAGCTTTTAGATTTAGATCGGTTCAGGTAGGGGTTTTAATCAAACTGCGTTTTTTTTTTTAACTAAATATTTTTAGGTTGATGGCGGATCTCACATTGCCAACAC
Source organism: Neogobius melanostomus (assembly GCA_007210695.1). Classification (NCBI taxonomy): domain Eukaryota; kingdom Metazoa; phylum Chordata; class Actinopteri; order Gobiiformes; family Gobiidae; genus Neogobius; species Neogobius melanostomus. Next base: position 421,443 of record VHKM01000035.1, on the reverse strand, counting down.
GAGAGATTTTTTTTATCCTATTTTTGTTGCCATACACTAACAAAGACGTCTTCCTGATTTTATAACGAATGTATAACAGCTCAAATGCCTCCTAATGACGGGGAGTGCCATGGCCAGTGGAGGGGAAGAGGGGAACGCCATTTTCTGTTCATTTGGCAGCGTGCCCAGATCTCATTCAAGCAAAAGTCTTCTCAATCCAAAACTTAATCCCAGCCAATTAAATGATGCCGTTCCTTGTCCTCCTGAGTCGTTATGCTGATGAGCCCGCAATTCATCACACGGAAGGAAGCGAGGAGGGAGGAAATTGGCAAGGTAGGGGCTTCTCAGGACAAACTTTTATTAGTTTGCATTAGCACAATTAGCTTAAATAGATCGGGGCTCTGCGATAGGGGATGCACAATTTTAAATGATTCCTAATTGCAATTGTTATGCCAAATATTGCAGCTAGATTTGCAATAAATGCAAAGAGGCTCAGTCTAGATTTCGAACGCCTCCAGAAAGCTTTAACAAATCAGAGAAGAGTACAATATGACCCGCTAAACTCATTCAAGAATAACGTGTTTCTATAGATGTCTCAGCTATACTGTACTTGTGCAGCACGTTTAATGCACAATAGCAGCAAATGGAAACAGGATATTATGTTTTATACAAGGAATATTATAGGCCTACTTCCAAAATAATTGAAAGCTTTAGCGATTTATCGACTGTGACCATTAAAACAGTGCTTTCAACTTCATTAAAATTAATTGCTGATGAACCACACTATCAAACAAACTTGAAATATGAATGCTGAAAACCTCCGATTGGAATTATAAGACAGCTTCAGGTTAAAGGGATACTTCGGGATTTTTGACATAGGGCCTCATTTCCTAGTTATCCAGAGTGTTGTTGATGTCTGGAGATATTTTTTTCTTAAATTCATACAGGTCTTATATTTGAAGAGCTTAGTGGCGCTAGGCTAATGCTAGGCTAATGCATTTCTATGGTATCAGTTAGCCTGCATTAAAAACAGACTGACCCACTCCACAGTGCACCTGAGGCAAATCACTTATAACGCAGACTAACAATATAAATGTCTGTCGATAGAATAATTTTTGAAATATAACTGACCTTGTATCACATGAATTACCTCCATTTGAGGGACTATTTTCTCACAGATCACTCCGCCGCTGCGTTAGCTTACAGCCACGAAGCTGATGCTGCTCAAATATAAGTTATTTTAAATGCAAAATGGTTAAAATTATTCTATCGACACAGACATTTATATCGTTAGTCTGGCGTTATAAGTGATTTACCTCAGGTGCACTGTGGAGTGGGTCAGACTGTTTTTAATGCAGGCTAACTGATACCATAGAAATGCATTAGCCTAGCATTAGCCTAGCGCCACTAAGCTCTTCAAATATAAGAACTGCATGAATTTAAGAAAAAAGTATCTCCAGACATCAACAACACTCTGGATAACTAGGAAATGAGGCCCTATGTCAAAAATCCCGAAGTATCCCTTTAAAGGGGCATTATGCAACTTTTATGTGAAAAAAATGTATAATAATTTGTGCGTATTTGACTTTTCAGTGACCCAGCAGCCTTTATTTTGTGTTTATTTTCCCTCACAGTGGCCGTTATGATGCTCCAGGATCAATTGTGTTTGGAGTTTCTGGAAGATTTTCACTGCCGATGGACCCTCTCACCAGAAAACATACAAAAATTTGATTCTGGAGAGTTGTGGAGGCCACTATGATGGAAAGTAAAGGCGCCATGATAACCACTCATACAAACACAAAAAGGTAAATCATGCACAAATATCAATTTTTGTTTTCCACATAAAAAGTTGCATAACGCACCTTTAACCTCTTACCCCGCCTGAACCGAGCGCATTGTCTCCAGTTCGGCTTTACCCAAATCTAAAAGCTTCTCGACTGGAGAGCAACAGTGTAATGCTTACAAAAGTGATCATAACTTTTTGTGCCACGTTGCCGCCACATTTTGTCACATTTTTGAAGCGTTTTTGTCGCGTTTGTGTTTGTGTGACTTTGTTGATGCTTTCCAGCACATTTTTTTGTTGGTCTTTTGTTGGTTTTTTGTTGCTTTTTCATGGCTTTTTTTGTTTATTGTTGTTTTATTTGTATGTGTTTCTGTAATCCTGCATAATTTAGTCTCCCACTTCCTCAGTCAAAAAGCCAGCCCGCGCTTCGATATACGGCGAAATCCGTGAAGCTTCCTTGTGTTTTAAAGGTCTTTTTAAACCAGTATGGTATAGGAAAAAAAGTCAACGGAATCCTGGTCTAAAAGCAAAACTCAAGGACGTTTTGAACAAACTCTCTTTCTTGCTCAGATTCCCAAGTTTCCTGGTGCCTTTAAAACTTCAACTTTTGCGTTGCTGCTCTGGCCACAGAAACACAAGGGTAAAAATGCTCTCTGTGGTGTTTTGTATGACTACATCTAGACCCAAACACTATTTTACGTTATACTACAGAGAAATACAAAGGCAGAGGTGTAATTGTAAAAGGGGTGCTATCCGTTGAGAGTAAAAGCTACCTATTATTGTTATTAACTATTATCTGTGGCAGTAATAGTGACGTACTTGAAAGAGGTTTGATCTGAGAGGGGGAAATGAATATTTATTGATGTAGAAAAATATGGTTTGTGTTTTCCCGAGCTCCTGGAGTGAAGGTGTGAAATCTAATAAAGCCATTCTCAGGGGGGCGGCTTTGATCAGAGATTCTCCAAACAAGCAGCGGGTCCCAAGTGGGCGCAAGATCCATACACACCGACACGTGCTATCTTTACATCTCAACTTGTGTTTTTCCTTAAGAGACTACAGTATTGGAAACAGCTGAAGCATTCCCCCTCGCAGCCCCAGGCAACAGCTCTCCTCGCAGAAGTGTCAAGAGTGCTCCGTATGTCAGCGATTGCCATCAAACTCTTCAGTGTGCGTCTGCAAGGTGCAAATCTGATATGAGCATGTTGTTATGGTAATGTGGCTTACTGTAGTTTTTTGTCGTGCGGTGTATTTGAGCCAAGCTGTCGGTGTATAAACACAATTATTTGCTTTGTTAACAGTGTGAAACAGAGTGTCTCTCGGTGTAAATCTGTGCATAAGAATGTACTCTATAGCCTTAGGTTGTTCTGTCTTTAGAGCACTGTTAATATTAAAAGTCTCAAACAAAGAATAATAAGAATACAAAAGCCAGCTCACTTACTTCAACTAAGCTTGTTTATTGGGACACTTCCCAGTAGATCTTCCACAGTCCAGGTTACCATGTTTGTTGCAGTTGCGCTTTACTTGTAGGTGATGTGCAAATATGTACACCGACATATTTGCAAAAATCTTTGCAATTCTCAATCTCAATTCATCCATGTTCACGTACTACTCCCTTCTCAGTTCCAATGAACTTATACTTAAATTTCAGTAAAATACTGTAGGTCAGGAATGAAAAGCAGAATCCATTTTTTTTTTTTTTTTTTTTTTACCATTTTAACATACAGTGAGAACCAGATGTTTACATACACATCATAAAAAGACACATTTGCATTTTTTTCTCACTGTTTGACATGAAACCAGAATTAACTTTTACTTTTTTAGGTCAAGTAGAATTTAAAAATATATTTGTATTTGATAAATACCAGAAGAATGAGTGAGAGAATTTTTAGACATTTTTTGTTACTTTTTACAAAACGAAAAGTTTACATACATTTCATTAATATTTGGTAGCATTGCCTTTAAACTGTATAACTTGGGTCAAATGTTTTGGATTTCCGTCCACAAGCTTCTCACAATAGGAATAGTTGGCAGGAATTTTGGTCCATTCCTCCAAACTGAACTGGTGTAACTGAGACACATGTGTAGGCCACCTTGTGTGCACATGCCTTTTCAGCTCTGCCCATACATTTACAACTGGATTGACTTTGTGATGACCAATTCAAAACATTGACTTTGTTATCCTTAAGCCACTTTGTAACCAGTTTGGCAGTTTGCTTTGGGTCATTGTACATTTGGAAGACCCATCTGTGCCCAAGCTTTAACTTCCTGGCTGATGTCTTGAGATGTTGCTCCAATATTTCCACATAGTGTTCTTTCTTCATGATGTCATCTATTTTGTGAAGTGCACCAGTCCCTCCCTGAGCAAAACCACCCCACAGCATGATGCTGCCACCCCCGTATTTCAAAGTTGGGATGGTGTTCTCAAGCTTGCAAGATTCCCCCTTTTTTCTCCAAACGTGACGATGGTCATTATGCCCAAAAATAATTTTGAACCAGACTTGTGCTTCCAAGGACATGACATCGTCATCCGGGCTTTCCCAATTATTTAAAGGTATAGTAATTTTAGTGTAAACCTCTGACTTTGTAAAAAGTAAAAAGAAAAAAAAATAGAAATAATTCACAAAATTCTAATTGACCTAAAAAGTAATTCTGGTTTCATGCCAGACAGTGAGAAAATATGTTATATAAACATCTGGTTCTCACTGTACAGTAAGTATTTGGGTAAATCAATATTATCATTCATGCCCATTTGAGCAATCCCAATTACTATACACACTTTTTATAGTCTACTGTGGGGATATTGAGTGATCATGTCCCCAATTCAAAACAGGTACATTTCAAATAGTGTGTAATGTCAGAGTTGGTGGTTAAAAATCTGCAGTGAGCTGGAGGTGTTATGGGGCTGTAGTGGAGTGTTATGCTGATCTGATGATGCAGAGGGTTCCTGCAGAGTCAGTGTGTGCCTCTCTGTGGCTGCTCTCACTCTCCAGAAGGTCACACAGGAAGTGGCTCGGCCCGCTCCACTCGCTCTGTGGCCAGACCCGAAAATAGACAGGCTACCAGTCAAACCAGTACAAACAAAAACAACAACTATCTGCTGTTATAATCTCAATGCTGTTCTTGTTTTTAAGGCTAAGTTATTAAAAAGCTGCACAATAATTGGCAAAATCAATCTCTGTTGCCTCCGCCTTGTCTCACAAAACCATGGAGATTTTCATGATAAATTCCCACTTAGTTTTGTTCATCGTTTTAGCTATACAGCCCCTACATTTGACTATTTATTTCATGATTGTGGTGTAATTTAAACTAAATGATAATCTGCTTCTTGTGCCAGTTCCAGGCATCATCAAGTGTTGAGTTCATTGACAGGACAAATTGAAAGGTTCATGCCATGTGTTTCTCCCTCTTGCTATATTTAATCGAATATTAAATTAGGCAAAGTAAAATTTTGGTGAAATCTGTCTTAATGAATTGCTAAGATTCAAATTGTCACTTGGGCTTAACCTCTCGAATGGGAACTATTCTTATCCAATCAACGCATGACTCTGACTAACTTTAATTAACACGTCTTCTTCTTTTGAGCTTGCCATCTCTTTACCCATGTAGCCACAACCTAAATTAAAATCGACTGGGACTGCAGCATTAACCCATCAAAAGGCAGAGGAGTTCAGGAAAAAACGGCTAAAGCCCGCTAAGAACCTGCTCCGGCGGGACGAGCCATGCAGCGTGTGACATGGCAAACACACTTAACTAACAACTTCCTTCACACTCGGTGCACTTTGACAAACAGCCCCGCTCCGCAGCGCCTCTGCTCCTGTACGGCGTGTGCTTCAGCATTAAGGCTAAGGCCCGCTGGTGTGGTCGGCTGGACAGGCACTTGACGGATGGCTCTATTAGAACCCCCCACCACGACACCTAGTCCTATCCAGGGCCCTTTCTCTCAGACGGGACGCACTGCTGACAACGCACTGATGGGGCTGCAAGGGAAGACTAAATGCAGGGCCTAAACACAGCAACAGCCGCTTTCAGGGATGCTCCAATAGAGAAACTAATAACTATATATCTTCTCATTTTGTACTGCACCAAGAAAAAAGTAGATGTTTTAATGTAATCCAATAATACGTTTGATTATTATTATGTGTTAATTGCAAAAGCTTTGGGTATCTTGACATCGAGGAGACATACGGAACTTGCTGTTAATGATGTACTAAAACTGTCGGTCCTGTTGGCCTTATTATATAAGGGTAAAGGCGGTTTACCAAACAACATAGGCCTTAGACAAATGGACAAACTCTCAAGTCAAGTTTACTCTCGCAGCATTCATAGACAGGGGTCTCAAGGTGCTTTCCAGAAACATCCAAATACTTTACAGTAAAGTCGATAATGACAACTCCAATCTGTTGGCGTGAAGCCGGTTTAAAAGGAAGTCTTATGCTGATTTTTTCTCTAGAATGCAGGGACGAGGAGAAAGACTGTTGCAGAGACGGGATGCTGCTGCTTCGAAAGTTTGTCCGAGGAACTTCAGCAGCTTTTAAAAAAATGACATTTGACATTGAAGATGAGCAATTTGCAGTCACTGGAACAGAGACACGCGAAGGAAGACTGAGAGGAAGGAAAGGATTTATCCATGCTTCACCTTCTTGTATTGGAGAACAGAACAATGGCCTACACACAGCTGATCCCCTCTGATTCCACCCTCCTGCTCCCGGCTTGTTCCTGGGACCACCGTGGAAGGCCAAGTGAAAGACCGGCTCCTGATAATCAGCTCTGAAGGGGGTGAAGAAAATACAATTCATATCTGCTCTCTTCACGGGGGAAAGCAACCACTGGAGCAGGAAATCACGGTGGATGTTTTAATCTTCAAACGGTGGGCAACAACGCTCCCTCAGGCGACGCGCAAGAGTCTGCTCAGATGTGACCGAGCCGCCTGCCCTGCAATTCAAAACGCGCCCGGTACTATAGTGCGCCTATGTGTGCAGCAGGGACGGGTTGTTTTTGTCAAGTCTGGGTGACATTTATGAGCTTGTCCAAGAGGTGTCTGCAAGGCGGAGAAGTGAAGTCTCTGGGTAGGACTAAGCAGAAGGCTCGGTCTCTCGTGGCCCGGGTCGGCGCCTCTCTCTTGAGCTGCACTATAAACAGCAGGCACCCCCTGGCACCTGTCAACCCTGGCTGTCTGATGCGCTCAAACGGGGCTCTGTGGGGAGTTTGCAAAGTGGAGAAATGACATGGCAAAGGATTCCATATTACTACATTCACATCTCCTCTCCTGGGATCATTCTAATACAGTGCCTTGCGAAAGTACTAATACACCTTGAACTTTTGCACATTTTGTCATGTTTACAACCCTAAACATAAAGATTTTATTATGATTTTTTTACTGAAAGTTCACACACAAGTAAGAGACAACTGTGAGGTGAAAGCAAAATGATTCTGTTTTTTGAATAAAAAAATAGAAAAGTGAAAAGTGGGGTATTCAAAGTATTCATACAGCATTTTCTGAGTGCATTAAATTGTCTTTATAACATTCCTAATGACAGAATGTTCACACCTTGCCCTAACCATTAAATAGAGGCCACCTGTGTGTAATCTACTCTCAGTATAATTCCAGCTGTTCTGTGAGGGCCTCAGAGCTATGGTCGGAGTGTATTGGTCACTAAACAACATCATGAAGGCCAAGGAGCACACCAGAGAGGTCAGGGATAAAGCTGTAGAGAAGTTTAAAGCGGCGTTAAGTTATACAAAGATTTGAACATCTCACGGAGCACTGTTCAATCCATCATTCGGAAATGGAAAGAGTATAGCACCACTGCGAACTTACCAAGACACGGCCGTCCACCTAAACTAACAGACCGAACAAAGAGATAACTCTGGAGGAGCTGCGACGTACTGCCGCTGAGCTGGGGGAATCTGTACATGGGACAACTATAAGTCGTACACACAAATCTGGCCTTCATGGACGAGTGGCAAGAAGAAAGCCATTATTGAAAGGAGGCCATAAGAAATCCGTTTGAAGTTTGCTAGAAGTCATATGGAGGACACAGCTACCGTGTGGAAGAAGGTGCTTTGGTCAGATGAGACAAAAATTGAACTTTTTGGCCCAAATGCAAAACGTTATGTATGGCACAAACCTAACACTGCTCATCGTCCTGAGTGCACCATCCCCAGTGTCAAATATGGTGGGGGGAGCATCATGCTATGGGGCTGCTTTTCCTCAGCGGGGACTGGGAAGATTGTAAGAATAGTTGGGAAGATGGATGGAGCCAAATACAGAGACATTTTGGAGGAAAACCTGCTGGAGTCAGCAAGAGAATTGAGGCTGGGGCAGAGATTCACCTTCCAGCAGGACAATGACCCTAAACACAAAGCTAAATCTACAACGGAATGGTTTAAAAACAAACATATTAATGTGTTAGAATGGCCCAGTCAAAGTCCTGACCTAAATCCTATTGAAAATCTGTGGAAAGACCTGAAAACTGCTGTTCACAAACGCTCTCCTTCTAATTTGACAGAGCTTGAGTTGTTTTGTAAAGAGGAATGGGCTAAAATGTCAGTCTCTAGATGTGCAAACCTTGTAGTCATACCCCAGAAGACTTGCTGCTGTTATTGCAGCAAAAGGGGGTTCCACAAAGTATTAAGTCATGCTGTATGAATACTTATGCACACCCCACTTTTCACGTTTCTATTTTTTGTAAAATAACAGAATCATGTATCATTTTGCTTTCACTTCACAGTTGTCTGTTACTTGTGAGTGAACTTTCAGTAAAAAAATCAAAATAAAATCTCTACTTTTAGTGTTGTAAACATGACAAAATGTGCAAAAGTTCAAGGTGTATTAGTATTTTCGCAAGGCACTGTATATACATAGACTGAGCAAAGATTGGACAAGAAGGGATTCACAGAGGAGGGAGCGAGTGGGGGAAAAAAAGTGGCATTTGACCAGAGACAGTCTGGCCCAAATTTGTATCGAAATGAGCTCAATTCATCTCTGTCAATAAGCCCAGCTCTCCCGTGATAGATACACATGCATATTAATTGAAAATAATCAGATTAAGCCTCGAGAATGTGACATTTTTAGATGGGCACTTTATCTTCAGAGCTGGAGAGATGCAAGATTGCCTACATACAAATCAGAGAACACTGCTTAATTGCATGTTATCACCCTATGATTGCCGTGGCATTATATAAACAGTATGGTAATTACTCCACAGATAGTGATGTAAATAGCCCGAGGCGGCTGCTCTATAAGAGGAAGTGTGGAGAGGCCATAGGACTGAACATCTGGGCCAAGAGCGTGCACAATTAGAAGTGTATAGTCAGGTGATTAGCTACAGCACGTTAGCACAAACATATATTTGGCACTTCACTGGGAACACTTGAGTCCTCGTCTTAAACAGAGTCAGATGAAGAGCCCCTTAAATGTCCTTAAAGATGGGTCTCAAAACGGATGCTATAGGAGGATGTACATATAAGGGCTCTCAGGGTGTGAGTACGGCCCGGTGCACAGATGCATTGTGGGCCAGCTGGAGGTCCCTCCCTCAGCCCTGGAGGAAGGCACCTCTCAGGGCGGCCGTCATATGTTTCAGCGTTTGTACAACGCCTGATAAATGTCATGTAAAGGGGGCTTTGTGTGTGGGGCAGTGGGGGTTGACTGTGATTGCTGGTATAACTGACTAATAGAATAAAGCAATAACGCACAGCCTGAGGGCAAGAGCTCTGTACCGACAATTTCATACAGCAGATTTATCAATGTGTGGAAATTAGCATTTCAGTCTGTTCACTTTCCCATCTGAAGGTGCTCCGTCATGAGACAGGCCCTCAAACATACCAAATTTATGTCTCAATATGTCTCAAAGCGCCCCACAGAGAGACAGGAGCTTCCCCTGTCGTACACAAGAAAACAATGAAAGATCTGCGGCGAGACAGTTTACTGATCTTTAAAGAAATACACTTTTATGATGATATAAAATATGATATAAAATGGTGCTTTCTTGAGGCTCTGGTGGTGGTGTGAGTATGAGTGAGACACCTTTTTTAATAATTGACTGCATTGTGAGTCTTATGGTTAGAATATTAATTAGACCCATTTATGAAGTCCAGATAATAACAATGTCACTGACTGAATGGACTCTGTGACCTGTAAAAGCCCTATTCACAATCTCCGCTCTGCCATGGGACATTCTTTGGCCCCGACAGCAGACTTATTCACTCTTTTCAAACCTGCAGGAAGTGTGTTAACAAAAACAAATAAACTTCAAATGAAGACCTGATTAGGGAGGACATTTTATTATTATTTTTTTACAGGACAGAAGAGACGTGAACGTGCGCGTATTGTTTACATCCATCACGTCCGGAGCTATGGGTTGGTACATTAATAGCGGCAATGTGGAGAGTATCCCTTGTTTGGCCTGTTAATGTGAGAACATTAGTCACGTCGAGTCTCGTGGGACGTCCGTGGGCTGCCTCTGCTCCGTTGACAGCATGCATCAGTGCGCGGGTGGGAGCGCAGACAGCGGCGGTAACATTCGAGAAACACGGCCAATAAAAACGTGACATCCTCAGACGCACTAAAGAGAGGGCTTTCGAGGGTCACCAGTTTCTTTGTCTGCTGTTGCTAGGTGTCTTGGGAATAGACAGGGAAGGTGCTGTGCTCGGCCACTGATAAGCGTCCATCAAATAACACAAACTTGTATTTATTACGACAATAGTGATGTCATAAAGTGGACATGGGACTACGCATTGAATATTAAAAAAACAACATTTCAGTTTCTCTTTACGATGTGGTTTACAGCTTCAGTGTGGCGTGATAAGCACACTTTGAGCAGAGCGGCTCAGAACCAATGTAGATTTGGATTATGGGCTTTAATCGCTTAACCGCCACCTGAACTGAGCACATTTTCTCCAGTTCTCCGCATTACTAGCCTGGCTAACGCCAGACTGCTGTGTGCGCTCGAATCTTTTCGAACTTCACAACAGCCTGGGGACCATGGTCGACATTTTTCCATGGATTTGGCACCAATCACAGAACCAGGAGGACGGTAAGACGATGACGCGCTATTGACATAAAGCTTGTAGTTTGTTTAGGGATAAAAAAATAAAAAAATATTTACGGATCCAACATGACAGCAGCAGACGCGATGCCATCTTTCGATCAAGCTTTAGAACGTGTTCTAAATAGTTTAGCTCAAAGTTACATCAGGTACGTCATACGTCATCTGATACCATGATACGATTGGCTATGGCTACGTGCAGACGCATGAGAGACATTCGTAGCGCCCAATAAAAGGCTATGGACAATCGTAAAACACACCTCTCCTACGAGAAAATGAATTGGTGGTCCCCAGACTAAATATCACTTGTGATTTTAGTCTGGCGTTAGCCAGGCTACGGCATTACCCAAATCTAAAAGGTTCTTGGAAAAAAGTCTCAAATAGCAAAGAAAACGAGGATGGAAACGCAACAAAAAAAGTGACAAAATCGGGCCAGAAAGGCAACAATAACACATTGGAAAAGCGACAAAAAATACAATTAAAGAGTGATGTAAAAGCAACAAAAATACCACAAAAAAGTGACAAACACTACAAAAAAGTCACAAAACACTACAAAAAAGTCACAAAAACACTACAAAAAGTCACAAAAACACTACAAAAACACTACAAAAAAGTCACAAAAACACTACAAAAATACTACAAAAACACTACAAAAAAGTGACAAAAACACTACAAAAAAGTCACAAAAACACTACAAAAAAGTCACAAAAACACTACAAAAACACTACAAAAAAGTCACAAAAATACTACAAAAAGTCACAAAACACTACAAAAAAGTCACAAAAACACTACAAAAACACTACAAAAAAGTGACAAAAATACTACAAAAACACTACAAAAAAGTGACAAAACACTACAAAAAGTCACAAAAACACTACAAAAAAGTCACAAAAACACTACAAAAACACTACAAAAAAGTCACAAAAACACTACAAAAATCACAAAAACACTACAAAAAAGTCACAAAAACACTACAAAAACACTACAAAAAAGTCACAAAAACACTACAAAAATACTACAAAACACTACAAAAAGTGACAAAAACACTACAAAAAAGTCACAAAAACACTACAAAAAGTCACAAAAACACTACAAAAACACTACAAAAAAGTCACAAAAACACTACAAAAAACTACAAAACACTACAAAAAGTGACAAAAACACTACAAAAAAGTCACAAAAACACTACAAAAAAGTCACAAAAACACTACAAAAACACTACAAAAAAGTCACAAAAACACTACAAAAAAGTCACAAAAACACTACAAAAAGTCACAAAAACACTACAAAAACACTACAAAAAAGTCACAAAAACACTACAAAAATACTACAAAAACACTACAAAAAAGTGACAAAAACACTACAAAAAGTCACAAAAACACTACAAAAAAGTCACAAAAACACTACAAAAACACTACAAAAAAGTCACAAAAACACTACAAAATACTACAAAAACACTACAAAAAAGTACAAAAACACTACAAAAAGTACAAAAACACTACAAAAACACTACAAAAAGTCACAAAAACACTACAAAAACACTACAAAAAAGTGACAAAAACACTACAAAAAAGTACAAAAACACTACAAAAAGTCACAAAAACACTACAAAAACACTACAAAAAAGTCACAAAAACACTACAAAAAAGTACAAAAACACTACAAAAACACTACAAAAACATACAAAAAGTGACAAAAATACTACAAAAACACTACAAAAAACACTACAAAAAGTGACAAAACACTACAAAAAGTCACAAAAACACTACAAAAAGTCACAAAAACACTACAAAAAAGTCACAAAAACACTACAAAAATACTACAAAAACACTACAAAAAAGTGACAAAAACACTACAAAAAGTCACAAAAACACTACAAAAAGTACAAAAACACTACAAAACACTACAAAAAAGTCACAAAAACACTACAAAAAGTACAAAAACACTACAAAAACACTAAAAAAACACTACAAAAGTGACAAAACACTACAAAAAAGTGACAAAACAGGCCATAAAGGCAACAATAACACAATGAAAAAGTGACAAAAATACGACTAAAGAGTGATGAAAAAGCAACAAAAATACCACAAAAAAGCGACATAAACACTACAAAAAAATGACAAAAACACTACAAAAAGTGACAAAAACACTATAAAAAAATGACAAAAACAATACAAAGAGGTTAATAATGTGGAGGACTGTTTTGGGTTTTAACAATGAATGTATGCAGTGTAATACTATTCCAGGTATGTCTTTGACAAGGGAACACCATTTTTATCTAAGCTCTAAAACGTCAATTTTGCATATGTCTTTATCTTTATTGGTTATCAAATAGGGCTTGGACACAAACTGGAGATTTGTAATTCTGGGACCTTATGTGAAGTCTGTGGGCTTCTGTAGTCTGCTTTTTGTGGCTGAAAATGGAAATAAATATTGTGTTGGTACAAACATTTCTCACATCTTTATCAATATGACACCAGAAAGGTTTTTGGCTCCATTGGGGGAGACTGAGAAGTGCAAACCGTAAAGAAAGTTGAGTGTCAAGGAAACTTCTACTGAGACTAAGTTGATGAAGTTCCAAACTGTATGCTCGGGATTAGCAGAATAGTCACGAAAACATAAAAAAAAAACACTTCTGCTTCTGTGCATGAACTGAGTCAAAGTGGCACTATGTCTTCCCGTCTTAGCGGCGTTTAGCGTGCAGTCGGGGTCTGCGGGCTGGCAGGCATGTGGCTAGTGGCAGTAGACTGCGGTGAACGAGTTAAATCAGCCGCCTCGCAAACTCGCCGCGGTAACGTCACTGGAGGAAAGGGGCCAGAGCATCACGCAACCAGGCTAATCCAACAGAGGCTCCCCACTGCTCCCAGAACGGCTCAAATAACTCCCCGTGTGCAGCCAAGGAGAGCAGAGGACAGGCATACATCACAGGGGGGGTGGGGGAGGAGCTGTGGATTCATCCTGGAGTTGTACATAGACCATTGTTAGCCTCCACTGACTTGTGTGTGACTGTCATCAATTTGGCCAATAGTGACCTGACTGTTGGCTGAAGGCTCTTGGGTCCGGCCATGATTAGTCGGTGTCATAAAGGTGGATCGAAGAACGTCAAACCAGAGTTTATATTGAGTAACTTCAATCTCTGAACATGAAAAGCACCATCTAGATTTTATGTTGTAGAATACTATCTTTTATTTTTTATTTCATTATTTAGCCTTTATTTAACCTCTTAACCCCCCCGCCTTAAGCGAGCACAGTTTCTCCAATTCGACTTTACCCAAATCTAAAAGCTTCTTGAAAAAAAGCATCAAAATAACGACAAAAACGAGATGTATGCACCCAAAAAAAAAGAATAGAAAGAGCGACAACAACGCAACAAAACAGGCGACAAAATAGTGATGAAAAAGGAAAAATCTCAGATCTGTTTTGTAGGTCTTAGCTTTCAAATGTGGCGTTACACTATAGGCTATAAGCTCCGGTCAAGAAGCCTTTGGATTTGGGTAGAATTGAACTGGAGAAAATGTGCTCGGTTAAGGTGGGGGTTAAGAGGTTAAGCATGTTAATCCCATTGAGATCTGATTTATGTTGAGTTATACATGTTTGTGCATCTAAAATGTTTTTTTTTGGTTGCTTAGGCAGTTGATCAACTGATTAAGTTGTGTTGACTAAAATTGTCGAGTTTCATGTTTCCCAGGCACCAGCCAAGCTAATTGGTCACAAATTTCTGCACTTTTCCTGCATAGACATTTTCTAATGGTTTACTTCATTTCCTATTTAACATGTTACCCCAAATGCCCTTTTAATAATGCAATAATAATGAGTTGTGCTATTTCCAGACGCTCAGTGTAGCTTTACAATTTTGTGATCATTCATTCATTCCATACTTCTTGGTAGTATACGCTATTCAGCCACCAACCGCCGACCTCTCACTCACATTCAACCCGTTCCCCCATTTTAGTTTAGTTTAGTTGATTTATTTAGAGAAACAGGGACAGTGTACAATAAACATTAACCTCAAAGGGAGAGATGCATCGTACCAGGTTTTAGCTCAAGTGCTAATTTCCACCGTAGTCCCTAGGCAGGCTGATGTTATAGTTAAATACATAAAAACATCATGCATACATGGATAATGGTATTTACATTGACCAAGTTCATAATAGTAAAAGCAAATCTTCAGCATAGTCAATTCCTTTGGGCCATGCTGGACATGACTTTGGTCGACTAATTTCGTTGGTTGAGTCAAGCTCCAATCCTGTCATCTGCAGCTTTGGGTTTTTTTTTGGAGCTCTTTGGCTTTCCAGTCAATGTAAACATACAGTAATGCTGACTCTTTCACCCATGTGTCTAATTGGTTAAACCTACCAAATATTATGATTATTTTCCTTAATTTGATAAAACCAGACTGCTCCCATGCTTAGATATGACTGTTTTGTTTGTGTTCTGTAGCTGACGAATGACGGTGAAGACTGATTCCCTAAGCCGCTTTTGCTGTAATGAAAGGCAAGTGCCAGTCAGAGCAGGAGCCGTACTGCTGGCAGACATTAAAATAGCCGTGTGTGTGTTTGTGTGTGTGTGTGTGTGTGTGAGTGTGAGTGAGTGAGCGCGTCTGGGCCGTAACAGGGGTCCGAGGGGGTTGCGGAGGGGTCCGGGGGTGACGGCCCTGGCCAGCGGACACCACCTGCTTTGCTTGTTCACGCTGTCATCGATGCCCTTTTTAGGCGCTCGCACAGTCTTTAAGAGTTTAGCTATGCCTTTGATGCGGGCTTTGATTTTTAGAATATGCACAGGATCAATATGGAGGAGAGGGCTTCAAAAGCTCAGCCACTTCTCACCTGCTGTTGGCCACCACTTCTGAAGAGCTTCTGACCTGGGCCTAAACAAACACCGCGGAGCCGGCTGGGGAGGGGAGTCTTGGATCGATAATAAATATGGAGGCATGCTTAAAAAAAAAAAAAGAAGGAAAATACAACAGTGAGTCAGGAAGTGCATCTGGCTCATATGCAAAGGTAAAACCAATATTAAACAAGCTTTGTTTATGGGAGGTGGGCAATATATCGTCTACGTTTATAAATTTTGTTTGGAGGAGGTGCACAATCATAAGAACAACTATACTGCCACAAGAAACCATTATTCAATTATGCACACTTTTCTTTACACATTTCTGAGGATCCACAAAAACATTGTTATCGATAAGTCCCAAACAAACATACTGTACCACCTCTTTGCTTTACCCTCATAAGATTTTGCTTTTTAACCTTTTTAACAGGATCAAGAATGTGTTTGATTCTATTCCTGGACTGGTCTTTTCTGTGTGGAGTTTGCGTGTTCTCCCTGATTCCCATCATCAATCCAAAACATGCATAATAGCCTAATCCATCCGGAAGCTCAATGTCCGAAGATGATTTGGACTTCTGTTGCCCGCTCACGCTGACAGGCTGACAGGCTTTCCTACGGGGACAACACATTACCTAAACCTTAACCTATAACATCTTGTGATCCCAGTGGCTGTAGAAAAGAGTGACATTATTTCACGAGCGCAAAAAAAAAAAAACCTTCTCTCATTATTCCACTGTAAACTTGCACTGACTTCAAAGTGCTCAGATTAACATAATAATCTCCTATAACAGTTCCCTCAGATGTTTCCAAGATGTCAGTCAACACTAAACAATCTCCTCCGCGCTGCGACAAAGCTACGAACCTAAGTGGCAGGAAGTTCAAAGAAGCAGATCCTAATGCATGTTATGGAAATAAACCCGGGCCTGATTATCCTTTAAATCTCTAACTGCCCCAACCCCCTCCTCCAAGAAAAAAAAAAAAAAAAAAAAAAGGGACAAAAATGGCTGTCACGATGAAATGACTATCCTTTATTACATTCTTCTCCCCTAATCCTCCTCAATTTATTAGAAGGGGGAGTGCCTGGGTACAACAATGCCAAAACTCATTTCTATGGGGGCTCACCCGGCATGGTGTCCTTCCACGGGACAGACAACTGATTTCCTATGCAGGGAAGGGGAGGGGAAAGGAGACGACCGCTTCCTTTTATTTTGCGAACGACTCGTGTGTGTGTTTTGTTTAGGTGGAACGGGATCGCCACATGGCAGGTGCGTGGCTAACTACAGGTGTGGACACTGCCCCCACCCCCACACCCCCCCTCGCTGACCACGGCTGTGTGTACCGGCGGTGGGGCCACGCCGGGGTCGCTGTCCAGACGATAGCCAGGTACAAAGAGAATACATCAGCCAGAGGCTCATTTGCATAGGGTCATTCAAGCTGCGCTGTAAACTGGAGGGGCCCTATTCAGGAAATCTTAATAGTTTGATGGATATTGCAGTGTGGGAAAGCTAAATTTTGAGCCCGGGATCGACAAAGGACTAACTGTCGCCCGAGTGCTGGCGTATTGTTCCCGAGAATAAATAATAGGAAATAGGGAGAAAAGGCGTTAAATGGCCAAATGTTGAATCTTATAATTGGAAGCTTAAACAAAATCTGAGCCGTGCTTTGCTTCTTTTTTTTTTTTTTAAATACATTTTCTTCAGCCAAGCCAAATCCCCCTTGTCCTACTTAATTATGCACTTAGGAAAAATGTGCGAAATACCGTAAAAATTTGAGCACGGGGCGCAAGGAAAGGTCTCTCTTGAAATCCCAAATGAGAGGAAATTACTCATCAAGTGATTATGAAACTGTTGGCATTATAGAAATCAGGCTGAAAGAATAGCGTCTGGGGGCGAGGCGGGGTGGGGGGGGGGGGGGTGCCGGCAATTAGTTCTCAATGGACGGCGGATGAAGAGGTGGCAAGTTAAAGTCTCCAATCTGAAGGGTCTCCTTGTAAAGCTAATTCCAGTTAATGGCCAAAAGGGGGACAGGGCGCACACCAAAGTCGCCCGAACTGACATCCGGACTTGCAGGTAATCAGACTGACATCAGTGCAGCCTCGGAAAGAGGCAGCCTCGTCATCAGGAATTTTCCTCATTGGCACCGAAAATGCCAGGCTGCACACCTCTGACTGCGTAGCCCCCACATCTATTACCCTTATTGATTTGGCGCCCCGCTGAGCCCCTCCGGAGCCCCCGCCCCCCCGCTGCCGGACTGAAGTGGATCAATCCTACGCCGGGGGCCACAACTCGATAACAACTCCCGGGCTTACAGACTACTGTTTACATCCTGGAATGAATATACACGTAAGGGATGCTTTCTATGTGCAGTGTTTAATCTGCCACCATTTAACTGTGTGTGGGACCGGATGTGGGAGTCCGCCTGTGCGCAACACAGCAGTAATCTTCTCATGATGTGGTAGAAGAATGCTATTTTTACTTTTATATAACCAAGCCGCTTTGAAGACACACCGCTTAACATTTCACCCAGTAAATAGAATCAGATACAAGCATTTATTTTATATTATTTTTGCTCACATTTTCTAAGACTTGACTGTAACTTCACTGGGAGCGGGACGTCTCCAGCTCGTTTGCAGGGAGACGTTGACTAAAGGCGTGTTTGTATTGCAACAGTATAATCCAAAATGTTATGCGGTTTGCCCCAGAGGACACCTTTTGTACATGTTTTCTTTTTGTGGTTGGAGAAACCAGACCAACTGACAGAAACCTAAGCAGACATGAAACAACTCCTCACAATCCGGGCCTTCTTGCTAACCACTTGCGAACCACTTTGCCATTAGAGAGCTGTATGAATAAAGATGCAATGAAAATCTGAATGTATTTAACTGTATTATAAGGATTCAATGGAGGAAACATGAATTATTATAGCTATTTCAATACCGTTTCTGTCGTGGCTTAAGTGCAGTCTATGAAGTGAGATTTTTTGAGTTGGCGGTGTTATGTTATGCTGAAGTGTTCCACCAGCTCAAATGTTCAAACTCTGCATTGATTTTCAGTGCAGTTAATTTGCACTAACAAAGTGCCCCCTAGAGTAAACATTCTGCATCAAACACTTGAGGCAATCAGCACAACCCTGCCCCACCATTGTACACTTAAAGTTTAATCAATGCAAATTACATGTCACAAAAATGCCTCATATTTGGTATTATATTGTTACCCAAAAGAACACAGCACCACATAACAGTCGAACTGAATGAAACATGAAAATCAGCTTTAATTTGGTAATTGGAAGGCTAAAAGAAAAATAATTGTATTTCGTTTATTTGTGGCCATATTTCAGTCTTCTTTTTGAAGTTAAGTTCCAACAAAATAGGCATCTGTATAAACAACCGACTGCGTCTTTAAACTTTGAGCACATTCTTAGTGACCAGCTGTAAAAACTCCCCACAGCCCACAAACACATGAAAGACACTGATAGGCTTTGTAACAGTGAAGATACTAGACTTGGACCTTTACTGAAGGTTTCCTTTACAGATCTATTTTTACTAAGTTAAGCTTTCCAATTTAAAGTGTTAAATCTGTTTGGATTCCACGTTTTCAGAAAAGCCCATCAGCCGCCAACAATTTGATATGACCAACATTTTATTTCCATAGCATTTTTTCTTACCTTTTTATGCTAATAGAATCTTTGAGGTTTGAAAACTCTACATCTATCTCATCATTGCAGTGTGAAGAAAGCAGCTTTCTGATCTTGGGACCTTCTGTTATAACTTTTGGTGTGCGTTGCCTCTCTTTCTTACTTAAATACATTCTCACCAAAAGCAATAGTTCATAGTGGGAACATGAATATCATCATTGGGGGTATGACACTGTATAGGTATAATAAGGCATTGGCTCCCAACCTGGGGGCGGCTGGGATAGCAAAGGGACCCAGAGCGTTGTCTGGTCAGAGGATCAGAGGATGAAATTATTTGAGCAAATCAAATGGTTAAAAAGTATCATATTTGACTCAAAACAAAGTATAGGTGCATACAACACTCAAGTTCCATTTTATTTGTTTGATGGCGTCTGCAAGGGTCACACAGCGCAGAACCTCACCTTCGTCGCAGCCAATCATCGCCCATGTTCCTGCGTTTAAGCTCCACTGTTCATGGCTGTGCTGTGACCCACCTCCACCCCTTCACCGCCTCTTCTGTCCGTGGCTTCACCCTTCTACATCCTTCTCCGGTCTCCCATACCACCACCAGTGTCCAGGCTCCGGGGGGAGACATCCCTAACTCTAACCTGCCCATCCATACTGACTATAATCCGTATACCGATGTCTACTGCCGGGTCTGATCACCAAATATTTATGTCAATGTCAATAAATCTTTCTAATTGCTGCTTTTGTCTCTGAGTCTTTCCAGGTTGAATTCATGTTTCCATGTTCACAATCTTGGACTGCGAGGGTGCGGCCAGACTACAGCATGCACAGGGAGAATAAAGGTTGGGAACCACTGTCCTAAGGAACCCTCTTGCACTGTAAATGGTGCCCATATTAAACGGGCTTTCTAAAAGGATAATTTGGTGCTTGTATGAATGACTGTGCTACTCTATAGCTTTAGGTAGATACACGTTACAATGGGCAATAAAGTCAGCTTAAAACTTGACCCTCCTATGATCTCTATTCCAAGTTGTGTTCCTCAAAAAATGATAGTCTTGAAAGACACCACCTATGATCACATGCATTCCTCAGTTTCTGTGGTCACCCCGATATCCCGAATCCCGCTTGAAGACAGTTTGCTCCAACACAAGTGCTTTGTATTCTCTGCCAGGACAAATAGCTGCCGATACTTGAGCGTTCAGTGAGCCGGAGTGGGAGGAAAGTCGTGTCGCCTGTATCCAGTTGTACTCTAGCTTTGGTGGTGGTGGTGGTGAAGGAAGCACAAGCACGGGTGTCGGGAACGCTCGCTCTCATCCGCGACTCATCATCAGCCAGCGGGGGGGAAGAATGTACACCCAGGGCAAGTCTGTAAACACCAATTTAATCTGCATGGAGGAAGTTACTGTGATCAGCGGTGACAGCCAAAGCCTCCGGGCCACGCCAACTCACTCTCCACCCCCCCTGCCCCCCTCCCTCATATCTGTGTCAAACGCAGACATTAAGCCATTATGGACGTCAAAAATCTGCCACTGAGAAGTTCTTTTCGCTTCTGCCAGTCAGCGCTGCTCCATGGATTTTTACTGTCCCAGGGAAAAGCGTGCGTGCGCGGGTGTGTGCGTGCGCGGGTGTGTGCGTGTGCGTGTGCGTGGATGCCCTGCAGTGGGGCCTTATCATTAATTGCCGACAAATTGCCATCGACCTTTGGAATTAGAGACGCCATTTTAATACCGTTTAATTTTGTAATCTTTTGCCAGTTTTTTTTTCCACGTTGACAATTATGAGGAAAAGGCGGCGGTGAGGAAAATTTGTACCCCTTGTTGGTCAGATGTTGTAATTAATTTCGGGTCATACGTCGCCTTAAGAAGATTTGCCTGACTTTCGGCGTTCGTTTGAATCGGGCGCACACGGGTGCTGTTTTTCTTGGCAGCGAAGCCAGACTGAGGCGAAGTCAACACCAGAGACGACAAACGTTTAACAATAATAAGAATTACTGGCGGTCCCGCCCCCGTTTTTCATACCCTAACATCCCGATTTCATGGGTGACACTTAAGGACCCCCCAGGCTCGCTAATGTGCGCTCTGGGACCCATGGGGAAGTCATAGCGCAGGCTTTCTATCAGATATAAGGATAAGTGTAACAGTAGAGTCGAAGGGGGCGCATTGGATATCAGTAGATTTTACATAAAAATGAATCCTTTGGACAATGATTGAAAAACTTAAATGTAAACTTCAAATAAAATAAAAAAGATATTCTGGACATCAACTGAAGTCATGATGTCGACAATTTGTTTTACTTGGCCAATTAGGGAACAAAGTCTGTGATTTTACACTTGAGTAGTCGTCTATGGAGGGGAGCATCACAGACATGTTCTTTACATCTGTGTGGTGAAGACAGAAGGTAACGCTTCATGAGAAAGCCTGCATCCCAACTAAACAAACAGACCTCACAAGATTATAATATAATAAATAAAAATGGAGAATATTGTAACAAAATAAATGTTTTTGCCACATTAGGTGATGCAACACCCATGTTGAAGGAAGACAAGAGCGTCTTCACCTTTGAGCAAAAAGTTCCTGAACACTTATACTGAAAAATCTACGTGATCCATTTATGTAAGACAGGGGTGTCCAAACTTTATTCATGGGGGAGCCACATATTGAATCGTACACGGGGTGAAAGGTCACAGTTGGTGGTCAGTGCTGCGAAACCTTTGACTGGGTGTATTTAGCAAAGGTTTAAAACATGCCCCACAACTTTATTTATGCTTAAAAACCTTAATGCAGCTCAGTCTCACAATAAGATAAGTTAGTTAGAATTATTATTAAACTTGAAATGAAAAGGACCATCTCTGATTGACCCAATTCAGCAAGAAGACCGAGGGCCACCAAATATTGGTCTGAGGGTCACACTTTGGACATGCCTGAAGACGTGGGTGGCGTGCTTGGAGGTTCTCCTGGGATTGCTCCTCTATAGCTCAAAACTCAAACATGGGACAAACTGGGTCAACCGCTCCCGCCAGCAGACTTCGCGAACACCAGTCGGAGATGATGTCACTGGACTGGTGGCGAGCGTCCACGGCCTGCGATCTGTCAATCCCGTTTGGGGTCACCATGTTAGCCGTGGCAGGGACTTACACGGTTCAGCTGGCTTGGGCCCAGAGAGGGGGCTGGCTGTACGGGCTATCGCGTGCCCCCTGGGGCGCCCCCCCCCCCCCCCGACAGAGCCGGAGCATCAGGACAGATCTGGGAAGGCACTGGTGATGGGGCGCATGGGATGGTCCGGCAGCGAGGGAGCACCCCTGCAGCAGGACCACTTCACGGAGTCCATTACTCACAGCTAATTTACAAACAAGGAGGAAACGCGCTTTAGGGATTGAAGACTCACCTCCACATCCACATCGGGTTTTAGATTGGGAGGCATCTGACCTTCCAGAGATGTAGACAGGCGTAAAGCTGCATATAAAGCAGGTGATTCGATTTACCTAACTCTGTCTATATTTTCTATTTAATCACACTGCAGTCCTGCCGATCCGTGATTCCATTTAAAGGTGGCGGAGGCTGGGGAACATCTCCGGGAGCGTCACATATTGCATCACCCCTGCTGCTATAACCGATTTACTTCATATCAGCCAGCCTGGGCCGGGGATTCCTGCACGGGAAACCTTTGGCATAGTGCTGGGCTAAAATAATTAGACGACACCTTCAATTGTCTTGTCACCCCTTTAACCGGGACACTCGCAGTGGCTAATTGAATGAGCTGAAAGGGAGGAAAGCCCAGACAATTCAGCTAACTCGTCAATCTTACAAAAAACGTTATTTGTTGGTGGAAAAAAAGAAAAGGACGGTGAATCCCACGCTGTTAAATTCCTCGGGCCTGCTGATGTCGATTAAAAGGACAGTCGGCTGGACACCCCCCTCCCCACTGGGTAAATGGTCAGTGGTCAGCCCGCGGACCCCTGCTGCTGTGAGTAAATTAACACGGCCCGGGACATTCTCTGTTGTTTTAAATCACTATACAAATACGTGGGCCGTAACCTCAGGAGGCCACATGTCACGGGCACAAAAGAAGGTAACGTAGTGCCGCGCGTAAAGCTCTCGTACGTAAACAGGCCTTATCTAGTCTACATGTTTTTATTAGACTCAACAGTATGGCGTCCAGTGGTGTGTTTAAAAGTGCTCACACGCAGGGCACAAATATAATTACTATTTCCAAGCCCAAACTCATGCTGAGTGTGTAAAATTAAGAAATATGTGGTATTTAAATGTGTTTTTTTTTCAATTAGATTTTGCTGGCTGGACTTTATTTATTCACATAGTAGAGTTTGTATGTATTTTTTGGCTTGAAGCAGTATAGTAGACCAGTTGTACGCCTGGATTGACCAACTTTATCCAGATAACAACCTTAGGGTCATTTCCGACTGATGCCTGGCTTGTTTTTGACTAATAATTTAGTAGCAAATACCAAAACATCATTAGGAATTAAATACATCTTTTAAAGCTAAGGATTATAGATTGAATAGAGATCTGCTGATGGCTGTTTACAGTGTGCACTTTGTTTGGAATTGTTGCTGCCTGATGACATAGACATAATGAAGAATTT
The DNA here is from genome assembly GCA_007210695.1 of Neogobius melanostomus. Lineage (NCBI taxonomy): Eukaryota > Metazoa > Chordata > Actinopteri > Gobiiformes > Gobiidae > Neogobius > Neogobius melanostomus. The sequence goes on along the minus strand of VHKM01000035.1, from coordinate 397,566 downwards.
ATTTTAACTTTTTGCAATGCAGTTTTTGCCTGATACATGTTGGCACCTTACACTTGATCTGGTGATTTCGGAACCCCTACAGATCCTGCAGATCAGTGATATGGACGTACAGTAAGTGCAGAAATGAAGGTGACCTTTAAGAGACCGTTTTTTTCCCCCCTGGTTTTGTAACTTGCGGAGGAATTGAATTACTCCGGGATAAGGCATAATTATACCATTTAAAAATGGAGATAGTCTAATTATTGGTGAAGCAGCTTAAGTTGCTTTGCTCCTTAATTGAAGTACATCATGAATTCACGGCGAATCTGTCCTGGCATGTTCAAACCGAATCTAAATCTTAATTAAATCTGGCGCAAAAGAAAGTGCAGGAGAGGAGCTCTAATCCATTTAGGGGAAAGATGGTGAAGGGCTATTACAGGGCGTTAATTCGTTAATCAGAACTCTTTGTGGCTATCCTTTACTATACTCCTGGTCTGCCGTATATTTGAACCACGCAGCGGGTGGCGTACACAAACAGCCCCTGGCCATTGTGGATGTAGGTGCCGGCCCAGGAAATTAGAAACTGCATCGAGCGACTTGAGAAAAATGCCTTGTGATGTGACGACGTAATATGCTGCTTTTTCATGCCTTTCCCCCCCCCATTATGTCGCCCCTATTATGCCGGTGTTGATATTTCCTATTGAAATGGGATCATCTTCAAACAAGTACCTAAGACAGGTAAGCTGAGAGTATAGGGGCTGTCACAAAGGCACAGCGGGGGCCCCGAGTTCCCTGCGCAAAAAACCTTGTTAATAACGACATAATGGACACGGGACCTCGGCCTAACTACGGACGACGACTTCAAAGTCTGCGGAATAGGGATGGAGAGGAGGGGAAAAGAAGCTTAAAAGATGAGGAGGACCTTTGTATGGGCCGGCGCTCTGTAATGGAGACACCATCCATCCTGGTGACACAGCGTGGCCCCCTTGCTTCACAACACAAATATATGCACACAAATGGACAACAAAGCCAATTGCCTTTAAGCCGCAATTGAGTTACCCCTAGTCCCTAATACAGCTGCGAGAGCCATTCATGATGTTTTACTTGCGAAACAAGAAAAGTTGAGGGCACATCCTTGACAAAATCCTCTTTTCAGCTCGTAATCCACCTCGGAGCATTTTACTTTAGGAGTGAAGTGCGCAACATCTGATCTCATCCCAAAACCCATTCACGACTGCGCTTGGCTTGATTATGTTCCCGGCCCCTTTTCACTGCCTCCCATCACACCTGGGATAATAAAGAGGATTTAAACAGGCCTGAATGGGTTAACCAGGTGTTGAAACAAATAATGGTTTAAAATTTGTAATTAACATGGGCTTTGAATGGGAGCGTTGCCTCTGCTAAAGGTCTCCTCTGTTGAGCGACTCTGGTATGCATGGTCTGAAAGGGCTCCGGTCTTTGTCGCCGGGGAGAATAAAGAACTAATGGGGAATTAAGATCTTTAGAGCGTCTGTTATATGGCTTTTCCCCTTTTCTTTGCGGATGTAATGCCACAGCTCACGGTCCTGCCCAGTGAATTAGTTGCACTCGCCCTAAATGTTCAGAACGCCGTGGTTAAAAAGTCACCTAATTAAAATGAGCCCGCTACAACTTAAATGCAATGCAACATAGCAACAAAAATCTTTATGCAATACGTCCTATTATAGTTTGTCGTTTTTTTTTTTTAATTAAAGGGCGAGATTTGCTGAGAGAATTGCTTCGGTATCCCCCCCCCCCCCTGACACAGACGTGATGTACTGTACATCCGCGGCCCTCACCTAACGCTTAGACATGGAAAGCATTAGCATTTAAATGGCCTCCTTTTCTTAATGTGGGCATTTCATTAAGAGGTTCTGTGGTCAGAAACACATGCCGCCTCTGTAGCTGATAGATGTAGCCGAACAGGAGCTTAAGAGAATGGAGAATTTATTGCAAGTGTTTGCTTTAGTCGGGATTGAACTACAGAAAGTCTTGTTTTTCTTTTTTCTTTCTTCCTTTTTGTCTGTCTCCTCCACGGCATGAAGTCACACTCAAAGGGTCACATTCTGCAAAGTTTCCAAACATCAGCCCGAGAACTTCCACACGCTTCTTCATTTCCGCTGAGTGTTTTCAAGCCCCCCGCCGGGAAGGTCCTAATCTTGACGCATCAAGCAATGAACAGAGAAAAAAGACTGATTGCGAGTGATTGACAGGCCATGCCGTTACCACAGTAACTCCTTTTTGGCTTTCTATGGAAGTCCAATTCATCATCAGAATTAGATGAGTCTAAAAGGGCCCATTATCATAAGGGGTGCACACATGTGAGTGCCGCAATCGACTACCTGCGAATCGATCGAGCCGTCTGAGTCGGCACTCAACACGCGTAGAAATAACGGCCCGTTCCTGATATAGTCTTTTCCCTTTTAGCTTTTTGTCCCGCTGCCTTTTACATCTGCCGTGCGCTCTGAGGTCACTCACGTCATCGCATTGGTTTATGGATGACCCGCTTAAAACAGATTTTCAGCCTTAATAAATAGCTCCGGGGGCTAGGTGTGACACAACCATGAAGAAAAATCTGTGCACAGGCATGTTTACTATATTCAGATTGGTCCTAAAGTTGAGCCAGTTTAGATGACATAAGAGGGAGAAAGCCTTTCGCCCCATGCAGAGGAATGAGTAATGAGCAAACCAACTTCCGCAACCTTCCTCTCTCTCTCTCTCTCTCGCTCTCTCCCTCTCTCTCACTTTGTGCCTCAAATACAGTACGAGCACAACATGCCAAATACTGTTCTGCTGCCAGAGTGTATTATTTATATTCAACTGTAAATTATACAAAAATGACTCATCTGTTTGAATGGATCTTTCTTCTTTTAAACTTTACCTTCCAACGTGACGAGAACCAACATTTTCACCTCTCTCTCGAGTCTATGTGTGTATTTTTTTACTTTGTTGCCCTATGTCTGCGAAATCAGGGCTCTCTTTGTTTCCAGCTACGTTTACAAAATGGAAACGGCAGAGCTTCCTGTGATTTGAGGACACTTTAGTCACTGTTGGGCTTAGAGTGACCACTCCCTGGACAGTTAGTAAGTGTCGGCAATATGGTATTTCAACACAAAGACTGCTGTGGCTATATTTACCTGAATGTTTGCTGATAGTCGTGTCCGTAACTCCATCATTTTGTGCACACAGAATGCCTGAGAAAATGCAGAAAACCTTAATAATTATTCTTATGTAAAAGTGTTGAAAGCCCTTTGGGATCTACTTGAAAAGGCTCGGAGGGCAACCAGTGACTCCTGATGTACTTGTTACAGATGCTAAGTCATTCATTTGTATGATATCATAAGGCCAACACATTTTGTCAAGCCCTTTTTTGAGGAACAAGGTTTTTGCTGAATGTCTATTGTTGGACAGTGGTAGGAAAAGTAAGTACACCCTTTGGAATTTCTTACTTTTCTGCCTAAATTGGTCTTAAAATGTGGTCTGATCTTTATTAAAATCACAAGAATGAGTAAACAGTGTCTGCTTAAATTAATACCACCCACACATATTTATCAGATTTTTATTGTAAACATTCACAGGAGAAATTCCAAAGGGTGTACTCACTTTTTAAGCTATAATGACAAGAGACACATTCCTAAAAGTATGATATATTCATACAAATCGATTCCAATCCTCTTCACGCCACTGGAATATTGTAGCAAGTGGCCTCAGACAGGCTTAATCACTGCGTATTTATCTTCGCTGTCGAAATGAGTGCTCCATCCACGTCATTTTATACATTTGTAAATAGCCAGAATGTGCAGACTGTTTGCCCACGCGCCAGTGTTTACGACGTGTTTATGCGCGCGTGTTTGTGTGGTCAGGCAGCGGGCCAAAGCCATCGCGAGCGCGGGGCGTCAGAGCTGTGTACTGTCACTGTGTCAGCATCAGCGGGGGCCCGGGCGCCCACGCAGGTTTCCCATCACCGCACCCACGGCCCTGAGTCATCCAGACAGCACCGCGGCACACTCCAAACTTACTTAGTGTAATTAAAGTTGAGAAAGGTTAAGGTTTGACATTGAGACGAGCCGATGGGTCCTTTCTCCCAGGCAAGGGACAATGGAGGGGAATCTCGTCGACATCAGCGGAAATGTGCAGCTAGTATCACGTTTAGGTGTGGGTTTTTAAGAGGACTGGACAATACTTTAGTAATGTTCTGTGGCGTTAATCCGATTCAGTGTAACATAGGAGAAGCAGCCAACCGGAGTAAATAGTGTGCGATTTACGTCTGGAAGTGCGATACTGAGGAAATGGGCCAAACACAACAAGATGTAACGTCAACTCAAGGGACGCTCACCTTTACCGCTCTGAGACTTGTGTTTCAGCACTAGAGCACAGACAAAGGAAAATTAGTACATTTTAGTTGACTAACAAGTAATCCCTCTTTTGTGTAGGAAAACCAACCAAATGAACAATTAAACAAAAGGAAACATAGTTTATATTGTAACATGCACATACACAGCAACATTACAGTTAGTTTTACTCCTTCAATCTTAAGACTGTATCATTTGAGACGAACTAAACAATATGACAGGATTCAGATTAAACATATTGTACAAACCGAGTTGTTTGTTAATTCTTGGCTCCAGTTAAAAAGAAAACGGTTTATTCTTGAAGTCTATTGGAGCCAGTCCTCTTGTGTTAGCCGTGTCCGTGGCGCTGTATTCACGTCAGCACAAGCACACAGCAGTGTTGCACTCTCAGATGCTAATGTAAAAGGTGGTCCAGTCAGCCTCACTAATGTGTGTGTCAGCAGCCCTTACACCGAGCCCCAGTGTTTTGTTGATGTGTCACTTGCACTCCGCTCCTCTTGTGAGCGCAAACCCACTTTCTGTAAATGATAGCCCTTTTGTCTGATATCAAATGCACCCTTTTATTCCTTGGCATTCTTCACTGGGCCCTGGCAGCTGTCATGCAAAACCACTGAATATCAGTCCAAATTAATTCACCCAATCTATAAGTAATTACATTTTTTCCCCCTAAATTCCCGCTCAGTTGACCCCCTCCTTGTACCCGTCATAATTATTGCTCCTAGCAACAATCTATAGCCCCCCGAAAAACAAATAAACAGCCTCAGCCCGGATCATTTGTAAAGTGCGCAGTGATGCCTAATGGAAACATCATTAAAATCATACATTTATTATGCAAACGCTGATAGAGTTAGTTATGTCTGTCCAAGTGTCTGCATTACAAATGCCTCACTTGATTAACTGTCAAATTTGATTACAGATGCATTATATATTTAACAGCTGTAGGTAGACCACATCCTGGGCTTCTCTTTTTATGTTTCCTGGTCACTCATTAGCATACAATTTGCAAGCGTATGTGACTGTGTAAATGAGTGTTTGCAGCTATAAACAGTTTATTGATCATTTGATCCGTGCTAGTTATATTTATAAAAATGACCTGAGGTAACCCTTGTCAAAGATATTTGTTGCTCATGCTGTTGTGAGAACAGACTCCTGATCAGTGATGATTTTGTGCATATTCAGCAAGGTTGTTTCAAAACAATCATCTACACAACAGTTTGTCTATCAAAAAATACTAACAGTTGACCACACAAGAGAATCAAGGATTGATTGAGACAGTGAAGCTCTGATATCCTCTGGAACATTCTGCGTCGTGTAAAATGCTTGCTCATACCTTTTTCAGGTTGGTTCTTGTTCACTCCTTGCCCCTTAACTTTCTCATGGCATTTTGAATCCAGTTCACATTAAGATACTCAGGGTCAGCAATGTAAAGCTTCTAATCTCGGCAATGTAAAGCTTCTAATCTCTAGTTCCCAACCGCAGAAAATCCTATTAAGATCACCTTCAGTTTAGCCGCCACATTGTTACAAAATGCAAAATATGCAGCTTCACAGTACATTTTTAATTGAGGGCATAGTGCCTCCAGTCGTGAGATAGTGCACTGTATGCAAAACCATTAGAGTCGTTTTGAGCGTGTCTGTCAAGCAGCCCCTCCGCAGCCTTCCTCTCTGGGGGCTCGGGGCTCAGTGGCTGGGCGGGGGGTACGGGGCTTCAGGGGTGTCACCGTGTCTCGAGAGGTGTCGGCTTGGGAGGATTTGACTGATTAGGTAATATTCCTGCATGTTCTCATGTAAGCAACATCCTGAGAACTCATTTCAGGGCGCCTATCCCCCTGTAATTCGCGTCCTCGCCGTCACTCCGGCGTGGCAACCCTCGCCTCTTAACATGGCGACGGTGCGCTTAAAGAGCCGCCCGTGACAACAGCCTTGATGGCCGTGGCAGGCATCAGCTTTCCATCGCAAAGCCACTTACCCGAGAGGGCGCCCCCCCACCCGGTGGAGACGGTGACGCCTAAATTGCCCTCACGTCCACCATGGCAACCGCGCTGGCGACAGTGTGTCTCGGCGGAGCTCGGCTACCATTCATCATCATAACCTCCTGTCCCCCCAGAAGTGACCTCATAAATGCATCCAGCTCATCGACTAATGAGAGGCTGCTAACCTGTTGTTTCTGACTGCAGTGTCAATCACCCGGGAGTTAAACAGAATGGAGAGGTTGTTTCCAAGGTGACCGCGGCCACTTCTAATGATGGCGAGCGCGTCGAGGGGAAAGGCAACAGGATTCCAAAAAAAAATGCATCTACGGAATGTGAAGAAGAAGAATATGCATCCTTCTTCAAATGGATGACCTGTGGTGCCCAGTACATCACACACCACATAACCCTTTTACTGGCACACAAAGAAATACGTTTGTTTTAATGTTCAAATGGACTGGAAGTGTCAGCGAATGATTCCTTTACCGCTCTTCATCTCGAGTGAATTGCCGTCTTTAATTCAAGTGGCACACCATCAGAAACGGCATCGCTTTGTGGCGTTACAATGCTTTCTTTGATACGAACAACCACGGTTACAGCCAGGTTAATAAAAATGTGTTCCAATATCAGTGCAGTTGGCTTTGAAACCGTAAGTGAACATAAAAGACTGTGTCACTCGACTGGGGAGGATTTCATGACATTTGGCACGGCTTTGATGTTCCCTCCCTGACTCTCGAAATAGGTAAATACGAATTGAAAAGCTCAAACCGTATTTGAAATTCGCCACTCGCCACTCGGCTTTGGTGCTGTATCAAAGCGCTATGAATATTACCCATCTGATATTCAACCTTTTTTTTTTTTTTTTTTACACGTAGCGGCACCTGCAAACCCGCATGACTACTGTATGATATCTTTGGTGATCCTTCTGGGGCAGACTTAACGGTAATTGGACAGTAATCATGTTATTAGATAATCTTTTGTATAAAGAATGAGGGCTGTCTCGCTGGAAAAAGCAAAGCAGAGCACTTGGCTGGAGTCATGGATATTATGGGGAATGGGGGGGGCAGTTAAGCTCCCCCCTTTTTTTTTTTTTTAAAGCATAACAGCTTTGGTGAGAATAGATGAGCCTTTTATTTCTTCGGATTTGGGATTCATGGGTTTCAAGAAGATGCTAAACCCAATTTCTGCGGCCCTTTTTTCAAAGCGAGCATGTGTTGACGCGAGCGGCGGTTTTAGGATGCCGGACAACCATCTGTTTTAAAGATAAACGCGTGATCAAAGGGCATAACAAAACGTGTAAGGGCCTTTTTTCTTCTTCTCTCCTCCTCTTGAAGGAGAGTTTAAAGAATGTGGAGCGGTTTCCAGGGGATACCAATGAAAAGCTTTCGGAAATGTGGGGAGGAATCGAGCTGAAGGGGAAGCTTCTGAGAGAAATTCCCCCCGTAGGTTTTTTTTTTCCTTTTTTTTTTTTTTCCTTTCTGAGCAAGTCGAGGAATCACCGGGGTTCTTCTTATCACACAAAGGAGGGAACACAGTGTAATAGTTGTCTACACCGCCTTTAATGGGTGTTGTTTATTAATAAAAGAGGCGACTACATACCGGCGTCCTTTGACCACCTTTGACCACTGCTGGGTTCACCTAAAATATCTCTTCCCATTTTGCGGTCTTCAGCTTCAAACTTTCTTCCCTCTCTTTCCTTCTCTCATAGTAGGTAAATACTTCATGGCGCAAAGTTTAATGCAGCTCATTCTTCCCCAAGAGACATCTGCTGCATTTATTCTTCTTCAACTATTGCCTTGGGGGGAAAAGTGTGGGACGAGCAGGGGACAAAGACGTTCCTGGGTTCAATTTCAGGATGTTCTCCCTGTGCCCGGATGGTTATGAATGAATGTTATAAATCAAGCCACAAAGGGTTTCAATCCAACGGTAGTCCTTAACCCAAGTAAATGGAGAGGGCTGTAAAGGGCATTTGGCATGAAAGTGAAATCAACATGCAAATCGGTGCACAGTGGTGATCAAAAGGAGTAATTATTCGAGCAGGAGCTCTTCACTCATATGTTTAGATGCAAGGAACTGGTCTATCGCACATCCCCTCATTATCATAGTTACCTATTATGTTATGCATGACTTATTAATTTCATATATTTATCATTAAAGTGGGCACATTGCAAACAAAGCTGCTGCTCTGGTGGATGGATTGGATGGACAATTTCGTGTTGTGATGCAACAAAATCCAAGAAATGCAGATTGTGGGAGCAGGATAACTCAAAACTGCGTGGATGGAGCAGAATGTGGGTGTGTTTATGATGAGGGCAACACCTTTATTCAACTTGAAATAACAAAATACAACGTGAAACATCGTCCTCTTTTGTGTCCCGGGAGCCGACAAGTTGCTCACTTGCATCTGGAGGAAGTGGCCTTTAAAAAAGCAGTGCCCCTGTGCTACAGATGAGCACTGCAGCTCGAGCTGCCTCTCCAGCCTCTTGACCCTCTTCCACAGAAAGGATTAAAGAGGCCACAGACATCTGACAGAACACATGCCAGACACACTCCTCGCGCTCTCACTGCCCTGCTTTACATATACGCACATACACACATACACACACACAGGCAGCAGGCCGGGCTGTTGTACTCCTGCAGATGTATGCAAGGTGGTTGAAGATAATGTCTCACTTAAAGGGCTGGCTGCAAGATTGTAAATCAAACCGGAGGCAAAGGGTCTTTATTATGCAATTTTCTTTTAGCTTATAACTTATATTCATGACAAAAGCGTACCTGCTTTGTGTCATTGTTTTGTTTCTGTGTGTGTAATGTCAAAGCATAGGTAGGGAGCATTAACAAGTAACATCTAGCTGATTGTTCACATCACAAACTATGCAATATATATATCCCAAATGGAAATATATGGACAGTTATCCACCAGGAAGGGTATCCGATGTTAAGCCTAGTCATTATGCAGATTTCTGCTCACTAGGGGGTGGATGATTTGCTGTGGTGACCCCTGAGAGAAAAGCCAGAGGGAAATTAACATAGCATGTGCCGATGTTTAAGCCAAAGGCTATGTGTTTTGTAATTTTGTTTTGTATGCTCAGAAAAAGTCGAATAGTTTGTGTAGATTATGATAAATAAAATAATGCTTTTGATGGCAGTCTTGCACTATTAATCGCAATTAAAACAAAGTCATAATTTGAATGGTTTTCAATTAGGGCTGGAACTAATCTGCCGTTTATTTTTCACGATTACTCGATTAAACGCTTGGCTGCAAAAGGCGCATGAAAATGTTATTTTTTCTAACCTTTTCCCACATAAAGCTAAAGTGGCCGCTTGAGGACATGTTGATGGGGTAAACTTAAAGTGAATGTTTGTAGGGGGCTCTTAGTGCTTTAAAAATGTCAGCTGAACTTGGTTTGCTCAAAGCTGCACATTAACACAAGCACATGTTTGTGTGAACATTTGAAAACTGAGAACTTCCAGAGCTCAGCCACCGAGCTGCTACGACTGGAGGCTGGGCTGGCACTGGGGACAGGAGCTGGGACTGAGGACGTTTATTTCCAAACTGGTTTAAACTGTAGGATCTGCAGCCCATTCTGCTCTCTGATTTCCTGAGACACAGGCATAATATTTATATTTACACTACATTTTCATGCCATTTTGGCTCTTTTTGAGACGGTCTAAAACAGAAATCGATTAAGAGATTACTACAATTGCTGTCAACAATTTCAGTGATCGATTAGTTGTTGATTCACCTATAAGTTTCAGTTGCAATTAGCAAATTACAAAGACTGCAATAACAACAAACAACATAAAAACAACATAATATCCTGTCTGTATGGGGTCTTATTTTGTGTAAAACCTGCTAACCTTGTAGTTTAGACCTCAATGAACATGTTTCAAAATGCCTGTGATGCTTAGAATTAATATTTCAGTCTTCCTCATGTGATCTCACCCCTGTATATGTTAAAAATGTGCTCAGTTATATACATTATGACTCAAAGACATAAATACTTTTCATAGAAACCTGAATTAGGAATTCCACAATCTTAGCATCCAGTCACTTAATGCTAACTGTTGTTTCCCGTTCTCCACATGGTCATTTTGTAGGTGTTTCGCCAAAATCTTCTGCATCTTAATCCCGAGCCGGAGATGTTCTCATTATTGGTTTGTTGATCATTCTTAGCCGATGCCCTCATTAAATCTGACAAGTCACGCAGTGCTTAAAAATTGGAATGCTGCAACAACAGTGTAAGCATTAGGATCAGTGACTGCCTTAACTCCCAGTGACAAGGAAAGCCTGGCCAACGACTCCTCTCCAGTCAGTGGGAAATCTTCAGCCTGGATGCCTTCTGCCAATTCAAAGTGACAAGCTCCTCAAAGTGTAAGGAAGGCGGCGGGTTCGGACTATAAGGCTTCTGAGGTGGGGGGTTGCTTTTTCTGCCGCTTGGCTCTATTATTAACTGGCTTTAATCAGCTTCAGCACAAAGGTGAAAAGGCTCTGCAATTAGCAACCATTGCCGCTACCGCTACCTCCAATGAAAAATACCGTTCAAACGTCCGTGCCATGTGCGTCACATTCACGGTCACACGAGTGAGAACACATATGGCATTGAGATAACTGGAAAATCTGTTTGCGTGATCAGGGCCCAAATTCAAGGACTCTAATTAATCATTTCTGAGGACGACTTCACAACTCAGACAATGTGCTGAAATTTCCATCCAAAACAACCGCTCAGTGCAACATCATGAAAGCCAAAGGAGTCATAAAGTTTACTCACAGTTTTTTTTTTTTTTTGCCTTCCAGGGTCGCCAAAGCAAATCCTCTGCTTCCTAATAACGGTCTGGTTAGTTGTTAGTGCTCTAGTTTGGCTCACAGCTGAAGGTTTCAGGTCATAGGCAAATAGGCAAAACCTGATCAAACCAGCTTAATATGTAAAGATCGGTCGCCCTTTGCTCATAGACACATCAGGTACTAACACATTATTTCTGACTGCTTGCTGGGTTGTCTGTATAACATGGCGCCAAGTGGGCACCAGTGTTTCTGATCCATGTGGCCATTACAATGAACCAGTCTGAATTTAAAGTGAATTTGCCCATTATGTAACTCCCTCTGCTTGGCTATATCCAGATAAAAGGTGGATTTCATATGATAATATAAATGCTACTAATGGTAAAATGAAGCCTAGGCGTAAATTCAAACCTGGAAGACTAATTTCAACGTCACCTACCTCCAGCCAATGATCGCGTCTGCAAAGTCACACCTCCACCTGAGCCTATCAGCGCAGAGCCACACCTTTGTTGCAGCCAATCATCAGCCTGTTTTAAGCCTCCAGTGTTCATAACTCGTCCACTTCCCAGCTGTGCTGCGCCCCACCTCCCCCCTTCACCACCTCTTCTATCCACGGCTTCGCCCTGCTACATCCTCCACCGTTAACATACCACCACCAGTGTCCAGCTCCGGGAAGACACCTTAACTCTAACCTACTCATCCATACTAACTTTAATCCATGTATCGAGGTCTACTGTCGGATCTGATCCCCAAAAATATATATGTCAATAAATCTTTCCTAAGGCTGCTTTTGTCTGTTGAGTCTATAAGGTTGAAGACGAAGAAGAAGATCTTTATTTATATAGTGCCTTTCACAGACATGGTCACAAAGCGCTTTACATGAGAGCAAATAAGCCTGTTATTCCCAGCCAAATTTTTACTTAAATGAAGTGCTGCCATAGAAAATACTTCATAGTATTCAAAGTAGAAAGTACAAATCTGCTTAAATAAGTGCTTCAAAAACAAAAATTGCCCCCAAATTTCCCTCCTGGTACGGCAACACGACGGGAACAAACTTTCTTCCTTGTTGTGAGCCAATGGCACTGACAGTACATCTGCATGTCGCCACCTACTGTTCTGGAGTGTGCATTATAAGGCCTTTAAAATAAACAAAACATGGTGAATTTAACTTTTTACTCTGTAGCCCTTTTAGAAATGTAGTTTAGTAGAAAGTTATTATACAGTATGTATTTTCAAATATAATGGATTAAAAGTAATAAGTTTAAAAAACGCTATTTGAGCTCTACTTAAGTACAGTACTTGAGTGAATTGATTTTGTTACTGATCTTAATGAAATTAAAGTGTATCTGTAGCCTTAGTCATGAACTTGTTGTAGTGGCTCCTGTTTGTGTCCAGTTTGTGTTTTGTGTTAGAAGTGACGTCTCCTCCCATCTGCTCCTGATGGCAGGAAGCGAGTTGGTGAAGGGACAGCACATGGCGGCCGGACTCTGGCCTGGTCCCAGCCGCTGTCACGGCCTTACCTGCTGGGAGCCCACAGAGCACATGGGCTCAGTGCGAAAACACAGGCTGGACACACGCATACTGAAGGCTGCAGAGGAATGGACTTTTGTTTGTTAAGAGAAAGGACATTAGTCAAGTTACATCAGTTTTCTCATTATGATGCTGTGGTTTGAACGCTCTTTATTGCACACTAGTCCTATTGTTATAATGAAGAAGAAAAAAGATGTCAGCAAAAGCGGTTTATTTATGATATCTAATTGAGAACAGAAAAGACATTTGTTGATTTCATTAACACTTCCTCAAGGCATTGTAAACTGTGGACTTTCTTTTTTTCCCAGGGCTTTGTTAAAGACAAAAAGCATGCTTCATTTGAGCCAAAGCCTAATAGACCTTTTCACTCTTTGTAACAATAAGGCAGCTTTCAAAAGAAATGGGAGAAAAACTACAATGACGGTACAACACTCTGGGGAAACAAACTTGGTTGAATAAGTTTTAGCAACTGATATCCATTACTATATATTTCACATCTTTAAAATGTAGTGTTAGCCATTGTATAGCAATTGGAAATCATTTATATTGAGCATCAAAGCATCAAAGGGTTTATTTATGTAGAAATAGTCCCAATGGGATTTCAATATTTTTTCTTTCTTTTTTTTAATTCTGAAAACACTTGCTATTGATGCATCAACTGCAGACTTTTGGCAGTGGAACAAAGCTGACATTTGTAGTAATGAAGACATCTCTGAACTGTGCTAAAACTGTGGTGAATCCAAACTCGTGGTGCTCTCGAGTACTTGCTGAGCAGAGCGACTCCCAAGTTCACCACAGATTCTTGTGAGACAGTTTTGCATTCTGATTCCTCTGTGTCAACGTTTTTAATTATATGTTGGCAGTGCTTAAGATCCCATTAAACGTGAGAGTATCATTTGGATGCTTGAAAGACAGCTTAGTGTCAGTCTTGCCTCTTGTGACGGATCAAATAAATCCTAGGCTTTCTAATCCGGCCATGTTAAATTCATTTTCCCCAACCTGCAAATAAAACCCCAAAGACAAGCCTCAGAAATGCGTAATAGTAGATGTCACTGCGTTCAGAGACAAGTTGGAATACCCTTATTTCACAAATGTCGGATAAAGACGGAGAGGCGTCGAGTGGAAGCAGATTGTCAGCCTGGAAAGAAAAAAAATACTCCTTGTAACATTTGTCAAAAAAAATGTCACTGGTATAACACAACGTAACTGGGATTGCGATGCCTTTGGTTTGGTGGGATTCAGTTCCAGTGTGGCAGATTGTCATTATTCCGTCGTGAAAATATGACAGAACCAAAATGGTGCTACGTTATTTCGTAATCAATTGCGACAGTGAAAAGTGAACATTTGGAAGGAAATGGTAATATAGCAACAAACTGCTGAATTGGATTTGGAAAGACACCTAAATCTTCATCATTGTGTTGTGTGAAAAACAACACAAACATGCGTAGGAAAACACAAACACTCTTAGACAATGCTTTGACCCTCTTCACTTTTAAAGGAATAGGCCACCGTGTTTACATACTGAGATATGTTCTTACCTTAGCTTAGACAAGTTCATTTGTACCTGTCTGGTCTCCACGTGTGCCTTCAGTAACGTAAACACAGCACAGACGGCGTTAGCATTTAGCCTCTCTCTTCTCCTCTATAGCTCCAAACGAGGTGAAGATAGAAGCTACCAAACTCTTCCACGTTTTCCCTATTTAAATATGGTTACGTGAAGTGTTACACTATAAAGTGTGATTACACAGAATTAAACAATGTGGATTTTCTAAGCAGATCAAAAGGGGAACTACTGTATATTGTAAGGCGTAATAATACCAGGAATACTTCGGCGTCCGCATAGTAAAGTGAAGATATCACTGTGCGGATGCCGAATTACTCCTGGTATTATTACGCCTTACAATATAGTTCCCCTTTTTATCCGCTTAGAAAATCCACATTGTTTAATTTTGTGTAATTATACTTTATGGTGTAACACTTCACATAACCATATTTAAATAGGGAAAACGTGGAAGAGTTTGGTAGCTTCTATCTTCACCTCGTTTGGAGCTATAGAGGAGAAGAGAGAGGCTAAATGCTAACGCCGTCTGTGCTGTGTTTACGTTACAGAAGGCACACGTGGAGACCAGACAGGTACAAATGAACTCGTCTAAGCTAAGGTAAGAACATATCTCAGTATGTAAAAATGGTGGCCTATTCCTTTAAGCTTGGAGCTGACTTGTATTTGGGATACAGCAATTGCTAAGAGATGTTTATAGACACTTCACTCAGTTTACCATATATCTGGGTTATCATGTTGCTGCCACTATCACTGTAGCAGCTGTGGCTACAAAGGCCACTGTACCATCTGTGTGTCAGTTCTTTCCTCGTCCAGGTTGATAACCTTTCATCCTCTCTTTGCGATGTAAAAATAAGCCAAAGGGCCTGCAGTGTTCTTTTTGTTCTTCTGTCTGCCTTTACCTCTGCACATATACATTGTAAATGCAAAGTGCCCCCTTTAAAAATAAAAACACTTAGCCACTAAGTAGCATGTGGGGAGTGTTGCGCCTGATTGCAGCTTGGTGAACCTTACCAAACACACTGCTTTTGAACGCAATGAAATGCTTCACTTTGGCCCCTGAGCTCTTGGTGTTTCTTTGCATAACGCTGTTAAAAATATGTTGCAATTAAAGGAATCAGTGCTGATCCTCCAAACATCTGTCCACTCAAATTAGCAGACTTCCGGGTTTCTCAATCAGTGCGCGCAACAAGATTAAGGGATTGTGGCCATTGAGCCAGTAGAAAATGAATGAAGACTTAGCACGTAATTACCGCACCTGATATTGACAGTGCCTATTGATTCTTCTACTTCACAGGCTACAGTATAAGTAATAGACTCCTGGCTGTTTGTGGCGCGCCGTGTTTTAATGCAAAGCGGGCCTCTTTAATTCGCAGCTAACGTGGCAAGTCAAATTATTCATCTGTACGTATGTGTTTCTCCCAGACTTCCCCCTTTTATTAGCAAGCTGCGCATAATTTTGATTTCTTCCTGTTGCAAGTCCAGGATGAACAA
The DNA here is from genome assembly GCA_007210695.1 of Neogobius melanostomus. Classification (NCBI taxonomy): domain Eukaryota; kingdom Metazoa; phylum Chordata; class Actinopteri; order Gobiiformes; family Gobiidae; genus Neogobius; species Neogobius melanostomus. Next base: position 381,883 of record VHKM01000035.1, on the reverse strand, counting down.
TAGGGGGTCGAGTGACTGCATAATAAGCCTGACATGCTAATCAAAATGCTGTTATTACTGCACGCCTTTACCTCTTAATGACTTTACGTTGTGCAACCTATAGCTCCGCACAAAGACCAGTGAACGTGGGCGAGAATGCAGATGACGTAGGTCTTCCACACTCAGCACTTGTCTCTGTTTGTGGCTGTAGTATCAGGACAATATGCTCATAATGCAAAGTACTAGGGCTGTCAAAAATGACTGTGATTATTCCTAATAGGAATAGCAGAAGTCTAATGTTTTAAGTGTTATGCTCAGATTATTGTCAGTTGTGGCGGAAAAAAGATGTGTTCCAGGTTATTTATTTCTTTTATTTTTATTTTATTTATTTATTTGAGCAGTTTATCTGCTCAAAAGGAGTGGGCCGAAGCCAAAGGCTTATAAGCGCCCACCCCAAAAGTAAAAACAATAACATTTCATTTAACAAATCATAAACAAATCATAAACAAGGGAACATATGGCAAGGTAACGGCAAATAATAAGGTTAAATCCTTTAAGAAAAAAAAGACTTGGCAATAGATGCACAGGTTTCTCCATCTCTCCATCGCCCAAAATATGAGTCGGCTAATTCGGCCCAATATTCTGACTTAAGTCTGTATGTAGTGATCAGGCTTGTCACGATTACAAAATCTAAAGTTTGATACAAGTAGACACAACTTACGTTGCGTAATAAAATTGATTTTTCAAATAAAATGGGGGAGGGGGGGTTGCAACTAAATGTACTGATGATAAACATTGAGGTAAAACATTTATTGTTTATCTGTTATTTATTGAATGATAAGTCGATATAGTAATCATCCTGAAAGCCCTAGTTGTAATGTATTATTATACAATATGATATATTGTAGTTCTTGCTTCAGAAATGGTATTTGAAAAGTTCACTGACCTGTCTGGACATGTCAGTGAGGAGATGTCCAATACGAGTTCATGGTAATGGTCTCAATTTATACAGCACATTTCCACCTACATTTGGCCTTTAAAGCCTTTTTCTTTTTTCTTATAAAGTTTTCTGCTTTTTGTTATCTCTTCAGAGTTTCAATGCACTTGCAATGTGCTTGACTACTAAATGAACAACCACATTATCTTACTTTTATTTTGCCAATAAAACACAGTATTTTGTCTGAAAGATGAAGAAATCATTTAAGCGCTTGTTGTTGACTCAGAGACATCGCTGCCAGACTCTTGTTATACCCAAGAGATGCGAGCGCGACGCTAAATACACTCTAACAGATCTATTAGCGTGTATAAAATGTTGGTTTAGTAACAGTTGTAATGCACACTGTCCCTCTTTTCCCCAATGAGACTCGTGCAGTTTGCCTCCATTTCAAAACAGCTAACGATCCCCCGCTGTTTGTTTGTATTCGGGAGCGCTCCTATACCTCGCAGAGCGTTCTCCCCAAACTCCAAAATTAGATCAAAACAATATAAAACACACACCATCCCAGAGCCAGCGGTCCAGAAAGGCAATAACAGTTTTTTTTTTCTTCTTCCCCTCATAACTGCATTAATGAAGTTCATTCATAACAGTTTAGACTAATTCTAACAAATTGAAAGATGGGGTCGGCATTAGCAGCAGTGAACAAGTACAATGACAACTTCATTACCATAAGTACAAGTGTGCATCATGGAAATCGTATTAAAAATTGCTCCCCAAATTGCCATATTAGTTTCTTTATGGGGTAATTTCAACTCTACACGCAGTAATAGAATATTTCCTTTACCCTCCAGTGCATATTAAACCCACTTATCTTCCCGTATCAACTCGGGCTTTATGCATTTTACGGGGAAATGGGGAAAGTTGACTCTTTTGTTTTTAAGTATGCCTATGAACAAAAAATAACAATACTAAAATGAATATACTCGCAGATTATTTGTGTTTTTATTAAGTGTGCCATGATTTCAGTGTGTGCCTGTAAACTATGAGCCTTAGGTGAACTATACAGGTCATGTGCATTCCCTAGGTAACAACAGAATGTCTGCTTCCCAGTTCAACAACAGGGAGATTTGGATGGATGAGGCTCTAAGTTCTCGAATAGTGATAAATGATCCAACTTTGATTGGAATTATTGTGATTTTTCAGTGTTGTCAGTGGAATAAAGGCATCAGCACAATGGACTAGTTACCGACTTTTCATAATTGAGACTGGCCCTCGTAGCGGTGCCCTACAGCCCGTCATTAATCAGGCTGAATGAAGCCGAGGCACGGTGACAGCTCCGGACAGCACTGAAGGGAAGTGCTTTTTCAGGTGGCCCCCGCAAAGTCATTTATCCACAACCCAAACTGTAATTTTATCTCCTATAGACGCCATTCACTCACATATTATTCATAGTCATTTTTTTTCTATTTCAGACTTCACAAGAACAGTTCCTATGGGTCTGGAAGTAAAATTCCCCTTTATGTTTTAACTTCTGAAAGAAAAAAACAACAACTTGTAATTACAAAATAGCTGTGATGTTTAAGACTAAAGTTTTAAATGATTTTAAGTAAGTAAGCAAGTGCTTTATTTGTCGAGTTTTCACAATCTTCTTGGAGGAGCGTAGCAGTTAATCTGTTTTATTCTCCAGTAAACATCCATTTGCAAGAACAGTAGAAGGTGGCTTAGCTGTGAGTCTTGCCCGGATACCTCCTCGTTTGTCCCTTCCTTGTTTCCTGTAGCGCCTCTTGTGACGCCTCCACTGCGCTGCAGGTGTGGGGGGCTCTTGGTACCTCTTCAGTGTTTCAGAAGATCTCAAATGTATTTTAGCTCATGAGCTAGCTGTTTGTTTACTTTTAAAAAGCTGTTTCTTTCAGAACCATTATACGTTTGTTAAGTGTGACGTCACGACTTCCGCTTCCGGGTCCTAGCAGACGGGCAAATATGCGAGAAAAAAACATAAAAATCTTTTCTCAGACTCATTAGCCAAAAATGCTGTACCTACTGCTCAAAAAGTATTATTTACTTAAGTCGGTACTTCCGGGTTAGTGTAGCGTTAGCATTTCCCGCTAACCCGGAAGTACCGATTTTGGTAAATATTACTTTTATAGCAGTAGGTACAGCATTTTTGGCTAATGGGCCTAATAAATAAGTATGTTCAGTAACTCTCTGTTGAGTTTCAGAAATATTAATTGTGGTATTAAAGAGTTTTTTGTAGTTTCTCGCACATCTGCCGGACCCGGAAGTAGAGCTGTGACGTCACCACTTAACAAACAAAATGGACTTTTTGCTATTAAAAAAAATCAGCCGAACCCCACAAAAACACGGCAAAGATGTACAAAAGTATCCAGTGAAACAATGTGGAACATGGAAATCACAAATGCAGTTCGCAGAAGAAGGCAAACAAAAATGCAGCTGTACCGAAACAGAGGGAGGTTTCTACTTGTTTACACGTCGTCATGTGTCACATTTAAGTTTTTCAAAAAGTCTGTGAGAAAAAAGAATGCATTACGTAACTAGGTCAAACTGCAGTTGAGAACCACTGGGTTAGACTTCACTGCTGTTGCCTGTTGCCTGAGTTCAGTGCAGCATCACCAGCTCTTGAGCTATACTACTGTATTTTACTGCTGTCAGGAAACTTTACTGTGCCAACTTAAACCCACAAGTTGATTTTCCAGAACTGGATGCTCATTACTATTAAAGATGTTCATTAATTAAGTAATCTAATTGGATTACGGCGGGCGCACCTGGGTGGTCAGCGGCGGGATCGTCCTGAGTGCCACGCCTCCAGATTCTATTAGAAACCAGCATGTCCCCTGTCTCCCGGAATTGCGCTGCTCTTTATTGATTAATGACCCTAATTTATTACCCGAGAAGAAGGCTGCAAGTTGCGCTAAACGTACAATTAATCAACTTTTCCGGCGTTAACGTTATGAGGATCCGCGCTCGGGGAAAATGCCAGCAGACGCAGCGCGGGGGACCGAGTGGCAGCTTTCCCTGGGCATTTGAGTCCGAGGTGCTGATTTGAACCGGAGTTAAGAGTCTTTCATTGCTCTAATACCTCCTGTCCGCCGCTGACAAATGCCTCCGACGCTAACTGCACATAATTCGTCGTGATGGAGTGACCGCCACGCACACGCGCGCCGCGCAAATTCGCAGTCAAGCTCGGCGAGAGTAATGAAACGCCCTCCAAGACCGTCTATTAATTTTCGGGGGAATGGCGCGGCGTGGAAATGCCCGCAGCTCTGAATACATCACGGATAAATCAACAATATTATTAAAACTTAGATGAGAGGTTACAGAACTGCGGGGTGAGACTACAATGAATTTCAACTCGCTCAAGTCTGCACGAGGCTATTATTCCCCCGGTGAGGGCAGACATTTGTGACATTTTAAACCCGGCTTTGTAAAAACTGCAATTGATCATAATTTCTTTTTTCTTTTTTTTATTTGAATGCATTCGCCGCGATCCAGCAGCCGGCATTTACTCTGAAGGCATTTCAAGCCGTCAAAACGCTGACTGCCGCGGGGCACAATGCACTAACGCGAGTCAAAAAAGTAGGATTTTACAATTAACTTTTATGAAAGCTTCGAAAGGGTGCCACTTAAGCTGTTCTTGGACACACCTTGTAAAATGTTAACTCATGGGAGGACTTAACGCGTTCAATGGCGGTGAAGTAATATAGGCAATAACAATGCTGTCCTCTTTAGTGGAAGCATAACATAGGCAGATGTGAGGATTTTTACAGGATTAAATGTTTTAAATTGAGCGTAATTGTAGAAATCCGCAATAGCAAACACTGGACATAAACTAATATGAGAAAGAGCTCCTGGTTCTCTTCTGGTAAATATATGTGAACCTATTTTTACATTTGGAAAGCTTTATTTGGTTGTTATTATGAAATTCAATAGGAATCCCAGATATCGTGCACAATCTCTAATAGCTGTGCAAATACTTGCTTCGAATCGATATATTACTTGTTTGATCTCAATCTTCACATTTGGAACGGCACATCCTAATTCAAGTTTAAAAACCTTACTGCGATCCAAAACCTCGGTTCTTTTTGTAGGTTTTCTCGGCTCACAGTGGTCTGTAGGATGCTCCAGGACTAGTTGTTTGGAAGATTTTCACTGCTGACGGAGCCTCTCACCAGCAGTGTTAATTTCGTCGACTAAAATATTTTGTCTTAATTTTAGTCAAAGTGATAATTTTGACGACTAAAATTGGACTAAAACTAAATTAAAAGTTTAACTAAAGAGACAAACTATGACTAAAATGTCCAGATATTTTAGTCGACTAAAATAAGACTAAATGAAAATGAAAAGGAGAGACTAAAATCATTCAAACTTCTATTGACAGTCTGAAAGAGCCTCATATCATGTAAATTCTCTGCCAAAGGATCAGCTCTGAGCTTTGTTCATGTGGGAGCAGCTCCATGAAGCAGAAGACCTTGATTAAATATGATTATAATGAATATTATAAATGCAAAGTCGACTAAATTTGTCTTAAATTTAGTCGACTAAATTTACATTCAATTTTAGTCGACTAAAACTAGACTAAAATTGAAGATTTGTTTTGACTAAATCGCAACTGAAATTGAATTACATTTTCGTCAAAAGACTAAGATTAAAACTAAATTAAAATATGTTGTCAAAATTAACACTGCTCACCAGAAAACCTACAAAAGAAGCGATCCTGAAGCGTTGTAGAGGCCACCACGTGATCGAGACTAAAGGCGTCATGCTGACCACACGTACAGCCGGCGGGTCACTACAAGGTCGAATACGGGCAAATATCAACTTTTTTTTCAGCATAAAAAGTTCCATAATGCAGCTTTAAAGAATAAAGGATTTATGTCCTCTGCATCTTGACTCCTACATGCAACACAAATTCATACTTGGCCACCCGAGCTGCACAACCTGAGACTTTGCAATATTTCGGCTTATTGCATAATTTGGACATATGTTTTGCCTCATTTTTTAATTTTTATTATTCAAATAAGCTTAAAAGCTGTTTATTGCATCCTTGTTTGGTATTCATGCAGGAACACAACACAAACACCAGAGTTTTTGAACAAGCTTTAGTATCAAAATGTTTATGGGCAATAAAAATGTATTTTCATCTTCAAAACTTTTTCCCTTATTTTGATTTGCTATAATGGCATGAGCTGGACCAAAGCACAAAAAAAAGGCCATTTGATTCAAAATCCAGGGAAGTGTGAAATCAGTTACCAGTCATTGCAAATGTTACAGTGGCTCTGAGAGTTGTTCAAAGACATAAATATTCATTGGAGCTTTGCTAGGCGGCATGAATACTTTATAGCTCCTATTACAAGCCGTTAATAGTTGTCGCGTTAGTCGTGATGAGGTCCTCACGTGCGTTTTACTGGGGAACGACTTTAAAGAGAAAATTGGAAAGCCTTTGGATGGGATTCATTTGACTGTGAATGTTGCATTGTGGGATTTATTGTAATGCCGTTGGGCCAGTAGTGGTCCTTGTCTTTTTGCATTTGTTTTGAAGATTGAGAGGACAAGTTCATGCAGTTTTCAACTCAAAAATGGTGTTGCTGAAAAAATGTTTAAAGCTGTTTGAAATTTATGGCATTTGTAATTAGGCCAAATAATCTTCTTGCTCTGTCGAGAAAGTAGCATGACACACAGGAAAGGAAAGTTAAATGGATGTAGTTTTAGTAAATTATTTGTTTTTATTGTAATGTATATTTTAACTGAGCCATCATTATGTTATCTATTGAGTTCTCCAGTCCCACAGGAGCAGTATTTAAAGGCTAAGTGTTAGCACGTATGGTAGGAACTGCTACTGCCTGCCACATAATCAATTAAGTCTCGGAGGTAAAGCTAAAGGTTAAAGGTAATTGTAAACACGCTGCTATCTGGTTACAATGGGGATGTATATTCCCCCAGGGCCAGCCCCGGTGTCACACGCAGAACAAGGTCAGAGGAAGCAGTTTGCAGCTGAAATCACAGGGGAAATGTAACATCTACTTCCCAAAATGGCTCCACGCTCCGACATGACAGGAAACAAGCGCTCGTCTCCTTGACATCATGTGGAATTATCTGATCTCTGTAATGGACAGTAACCTTGAAGCTATTTTTAATTTCCTGTGCATCACTCATGTCTGGTAGTGGCAGGTGTTCATGACTGGAGCTGCTGCAGCATGCTTGGCTGAGCTGCGAAAAAGCAATGCCCCATGATGATCGGGGACAATCCGCTGGTTTGTCAGAACCTGGCAGAATCTCTGCTCCTGCAATAGCACCTTGTTAGATTGAGGTGCTCAATCAGGGGAGCGCTGGAGTGCCCGGCCAGGTTGAGAGTGGTGATTACCGGGGCACGGCTGTCCAAAGCCAGTGAAATGCTCCACCTCTCCACAGGAGGCCCTCTGACATTCAAGCCTGCATTTTCTGAATCAGTCTTGAGTGATTAGGGCAGCGACAGGCAAAAGGACAGATCAAACAATTATTCCTCCTTCTATCCTTTTTGACATGTGGAAGAGCAGAAGGCTGCAGCTCCCATTTCACCCACATTAAAAGGTTCAGGGAGAGAATGCGTTTATTATAATCATTTGACTTTCCTTTATGAGAGAACACAAATGCTTTTCATTACAGAAAGCAACAGATACATTGAATCTAAACTCTTTTTTCTTCAAAGTGTGCAGCTTCGTAATGCTGGTGCACTGTTCTATGCAAGGGTCATACAACAACTATACATTGAAGCTGGTCATATTTGACCTTGGTATTGGGTTTGAAGGAGAATGCAGGTGTCTGTTGTGTAAAGGAACTGAAAGGGCTTTTACATTTCTATTATTGCCTCAAATCTGAATACGAAATGATTAGATGTATACAGGCATACACAGTTCTTTCTACTGTACATAAGCACATGGATGAATCATGCACATATTCTACTTTCAAACTCATGTGCAAAGAAAGAAAATCACATGCTTTCCTCTCTTTCAGAATTAGGATTGACATAAAGGCTGAAACTTCCTACTTCCGGTGGTTGCTGCATCTAGTTGAACCTCTTTCTTACTGATTATTTGGTGCTGTTTCAAACTGAGATGCAAAAACTATTATCCACGTTTAGTATTGGTGTCCATAGTGCCTAGATTAGAATGTTTCCCATATAACACACAGCCATGCATACTAATCCTATTGTAAGGGCTTATATGTAAGGGCTAATACACAAGCTCATTGTGAGGCTAACCCCGTAAATACAGAGTGTATTTACATTTCATGCAGCTCTCTCAGGGTGAAACATGAAAAAGGCTACACTAAGCTGCATGCTCAATCCAGACACAGCTACGAGTAGCTTTATAACCGCTGTGCTGCTGTGGTGCTGTTTGCATCAGTAAAAGTTAGTCAGCATGAGTACACTGTGTGTCAGCGCACAAGAGGGCAGAGTCAATACTTACCCAGCGTCCCATCTGACACAACTTCTTCATGACAAGAATGCTTTTTCAAAAGGCATACACCATTTAAATCGAATTATCAGGTAACGTGTTAATTATTAATACAATTTATATAGTTCTGTTTCTTTTAATCTTCCTTTTAGTATTATGGCATTAGAATTTACACCAAACGCTCCTCATAACCCTTTCTGGATTCTTCCAATTGACCAGCACAACACTATTTTGTCAACCCATGACATCACACTTTATGCAAGTTTACCCCTTCCTTTAGGTTAAATTGTCACTTATACCAAACATATTAATACAGTCAGAACACTTGTGGACACTGTTCCCATACAACTCGACATCTCACCTGAAACAATAGCTGTAAAAGTGTGGTTAAGCTTCACTTGCTGTTCTCACAGTGACTAGCCAGACTGAAGTCAGTATATCATCGCTGTGGAGCAGGGGTGACACTTTGGGGTGATATAAGTATTTTTACAATCACAATGTACATGTTAAGATAAAGGCCTGTTGAGTAACTGCCCAAACTCAGTATCAATTATTTCTCACGTTATAAGATATAAAATTTCAGCCATCATAATTAACAGTATTAACTCAATAAAAAAGAAAAGACGGAGACAGTTGAAAGGATTTCCTCCCGGCAGCTCTTACGCTGTTCAGAGAAGATTAGCCGGAGATTATGGGTAATGAGTTGAGAAGTATAAATGAGAAAATGTCCGCTCTCTGTGCGCGCTTGTGGTTCTCGGCGGAGCAGTCACCTGTTATGAAGATGGAACGTGGGTACAGGGCGATATGAAAATAACTTAAACATCATCTTCCTCCCGAGAAGCTTGGCGAGACTCCAATTTCTTCCAGCAAATAATTTGAGCGAGCTAATCCGAGGATGAAATGATACAGTCTATAGGTTTAATGACGCTGATGAGGCAAAGACTGTAACCGAGATTAGCATCAACAAAAACACTTGGAATCAGTCTTCAGCAGAATTTATCATCATAAATATTCCTTTTAGGTTTGAAAGTTTTCCTCCTTTAGATGAAATGCTTTTCCTGCTGTCTTTTGCTTATTATTTTTTAGAGATTGGCCAAATAATTATGGCCTGAGGCAGCTCAATCACAATCTGTCAAAATCGCAATTCCGCGTCCGGGTCCTAGCAGACGGCAAATATAAGAGAGAAAAAACATAAAAACTCTTAAAAACAACCATCAATATTTCTGAAACTCAACAGAGAGTTACTGAAGCTACTTATTTCTCAGACTCATTAGCCAAACATGCTGCACCTACTGCTAAAAAAGTAATATTTACTAAAGTCGCTACTTCCGGGTTTAGCGGAGCTGCTGCGCTGTTAGCATTTTTCCCCGCTAACCCGGATGTAGCGATTTTGGTAAATATGACTTTTATAGCAGTAGGTACAGCATTTTTACAGCACAAGTATGTTCAGTAACTCTCTGTTGAATTTCAGAAATATTGATTGTGGTAGTAAAGAGTTTTTCGTAGTTTCTTGCACATATGCGGACCCGGAATGTCACAAAAATAATATTTATGCCAAAGTAATGCATTTAAAGAGCAACTAAACACCAAATCAAGTTTTTTTTTTTACTGATAAACTGTCTCCATGGGTGTCTCATAGTGTGGTCTACTGGTCCCTGACATTATTCTGACATTATAGCGCAAACATGTGTCAAATCCTAACTTTGGCCTGAAAACGAATGGGTTGCGCCCCCTTCAGGGTAAACTCTGCTACTAAATTAGAATTTCCTGATTGGCTGGAGACGTGTCCACGGCCTCCACAGAACGTCATAAGCCGCACCAGCTCCACACATCGTCACTCACCCCCGCATGTCACCCCCAAACCTCAGAGGCCGCCTCTTTTGCGGCAATTTTGACTTTTGTTTGTGGGTGGGGAAAGGCTTTGGCACGCCCGTTTAGGTACTCTTTAAAGTGTACATGACTCATTTGATGGATAATATCTGTGGTAAGTTTGAATCATGGTTTTATTTCCGTATGGTGGTGATTCAATGAAGAAAAGTTGGTGAAAAAAAGTTATATTTTGAATTTTATATTATGGTTGGCACGGCAACAATGACAATACGTACATGTCACTTCCTGCTCATGTCCATTAAGGAAGTGAAACAATAAACTTCACAAAAGATGTCGAATAAGGGAAAACTAGGAACAAACTGAGCAAAACCTTAACTGTAATTGTGATAACAATGTTTTAGTTCGGGGGTGTCCAAACATTTTCATCGAGGGCCACACTTATACAGCGTTGAGGGCCACAAACCCGTGGTATATGCAGTGAAACATTCAACTAGGTGCATTTAAGAAAGGTTTTAACTGTGTCCCACACTTTTTGCTAGACTTGGAAGCTTGATGTAGAAAAAAAAAAGAAAAGTTAAAGGTGCACTGTGCAATTTTTCATGAGGAAAAAAAAGTTAACATTTATGTGTAATTGACCTTTCAGTAACTCGGGGCTGTATGGGTGGTTAACCAAGACTAATTGTTTTTAGAGTTTTCACCAGTGACGGACCCGCCCATCAGAAAACCTACAAAACAATTGATCCTGGAGCGTCCTAGAAGCCGTCGTGATCGAAAGCAAAAGCGCCAAGCTGCCCATTACAGCCACTGGGTCACTGAAATACAAATACGTACACATTAATATCAACTATTTCTTCACATAAAAAGTTGCTTAATGCACCTTTAAACAATCGTGAAGAATAACATTTTCGGTAAATAGTGCCATCTCTGGCAATGTGTGCCAATCCAACAAGAAGCTTGAGGGCCACCAATAATGTGGCTACAGGCAGCAATTTGGGCACCACTGTTTTAGTTAAATACTGTTTTCCTGGTATAGACATGGTTTATACCCAGTTTGGACATAATTTAATCCATTTTAGGTCTGATCTGATCAAACACTCAGTTTTGATTAAAAAAAGAAAAAGTCTAGTTTTTATTTTATTTTATTTTTTTAAGTACGTTCGATACCAGTGAATAAAATCACCCCATTTAATCTCCTTATTTGCCAGTCGCATATTCATGGCCTTGCGTGGAGCCAGTGGGCGAGGGGAATTGTGGTTTTGAAAAGTGGCCTGGTGCTTCAAAGGGACAGGGATTATGTGTTTTTTTTTCCTTTTTTTTTTTTTTTTTCATCCCATAATTAATATGAGTGAAGAGAGAGCACCTCCAAACTGGACAGAGCACCAGTGTCCTGCTGTGGTGAGAAAGAGCCTCCTGTTATAACCCACAATGCACCGGGGCAGGCTTCATCAAAGGCACAATAACCATGTTCACCCCACGTCTTCATTCAATAGTGCTGGGGGACATCTCGCATCTGCCGCATCTGAGTCTCTGGGCTGTATTTCGATATCCCTCCCCATCAGGAGTATTTGGTGAATATTCTTCCTCCCAAAGCCAGAAATAGGCTTTTTGCCGTAGCGTATTTTCGACCCACTTTCTCCATCGTGAATGTCGAATTCCGCTTTTCCCATGTCCCTTACAGTACATGTTTTTGTTGACATTTTATTCTCCGAGTGATCTCATGGTAGAATGCAGGTGAAAGGTTACGCCGCTTTCAGGGGGAATGCTGATTTGAAATTGCCAGCAGTTGTTTTCGGAGAATTCCCCCGGTCCCTTTGAAGTCTCGCACCCCACTGGGTGTCCTAACTTTGACACACAGAGCCACGGCTATTTATACATCTTGTGGGAGAATAGGTTTCCCCCATGTAACAGTTTTTTTCCCCTTCTTCTTTTCTTTTTTTCCCCCCTCTCTCTCCGTACAAGCGAGGGCTATCCCTTGAATCCGGCCATTGTGATGCGTTGCAGTGTTAGCGGAGATAATCCGTGAAAGTGAAAACCTTTATGAATCATACATGGCCGTTGTTATTTTCTTGTCTTTTTCAACTTCCCCCGCAGCGGACACGTCTTGAACTAAAAAGCGCCTCCTTACAATCCTCTCCCCTTCTATTGATTCTCTTGGTTGAAATTTATGTTGCTTTTCAGCGCCCGGACCCCCTACCGCGACCCTCGCTGCCTCGCCCCCAGGAGGGCAAGAGCGACCCAAGTGAGTGCAGTTGGGCCAGATGCCGAGGCGCGCCACATCCACTCGCGCTTTCGGTGGCACAATCAACTGTCGAAATACCCCAACCTGAATCCCCCCGGCTACTTCTTTTTTTCTTTTTCCTCCACTTCAAAGATAACTGTTGAACGATGAAGACTGAAAGAGAAAGCAACACAAACGCGAGACAAAACAAACGCAGCCGGCGCACCTTTTTTTTTTTTTTTTTTGCCACTTTCTGTAAAGGAGTGCGTGTGAACAAAACGCCCCCTTTGAAGTCAACACTGTACTATGGCATCGCCACGGCCAACTCCTAAGCCCCTGCAAAAATGCGCCCGGCCCGATTATAGAAAATGCTATAGAATCCAGTCATAAATCAACGGTATTTTCATGCGAATGGGGCGGCACCATGGGGCGTTTATATAGCGTGTGTGTACAGCGGGCATTAAAAGAAGCGTTTTGGCACCTAAAAAGGGGGCTCATTGAGACATCACAGCCACAGACACTTCAAGGTCAAAGACTAGCAAATAAAAAAACAACAACAACAACCGTGCACACAGAGAGACACACATGAGGTGCAACAGGAGCAAAAAGTCGTTAGGGCTTTTATCTTGAAGGAGAAAAATCCACCCGGCGTCCCATAGAGTCCAGATCAATCACGGCCTGACTGGTTCAAACTGTTTGCGCTGGCTTCCACATCTATCACCGTCCCGCGCAATTCGGTGTCCGACTACAGCATCTTGGGGGGAAAAAAAGACTTTCAATTAGGGCACGGCGAAATAGATTCACACCATTTGATTTATAGCGCACGACTAATTGCACAAGTCTTTTTTTTTTTTTTTTTTTGGGTGGAGGCTGAAACTTAACCCCCCGTCCCAAGGCCTTCCTCCTGCTTGTTCTTAAGGAGGGCATGGTCTTGTTTAAATGGGGCTGAGTGACACACATGAGGATGGCAACAAGAGCATTGTAATAACGTATTGGGCTTCATTGGAATTAGCTTCTTTGATATGCAAACATTCCTCATAAAAGTGAGCCAAGCTTCATAGACCTGTTTAAGATCTCATACATATCACATGTAATTGTATTGCCTGCCCTTCATTGATTGATTATTGTACTCAGACTTGTATCCATATCTCTTATATCATTTTGATAGCAAAGGTTGATCATATCTGCAATGACATTCAAATACCATGCATGTTCTAAGAATGAAATAATGAGTTTTTATATATTTGTACCGTGTTCATTTGTTACTGGTTTTACAAAGTAAGCCTCGCCTCATATGACCTGTATGACATGAGATGTACATATCAATTGCGAAGACCTTTAATTCAAAATATATTAGGAATATAGCCACAATGTGATTGCCAATAATGCAAATGCATAGAGGAGTAAAAACATAGAAATAAAACAGCTTTAGGGATTACCTCTTCTGAAACAGGAAGATATTCTCCTCCATACATTAGCAATCCAGTAGAGATGCATTCACTTTCATTGGCAGCTGTTCTATAGTGTGCAAGATGGTAGATTATGTCATTTCCTTAAACGCTGCCCTGCAGCCTATAGCTCTGGGGAAGATAGGCGGCTTAACAATAGGTACAAGGCAAAGGAAGAGCACTGGGGCACAGTGCACCTCATGAATATCATTAACTCCGCGCTGGAGCTGTATTACTTTGGGATTACAACTAACCCTGTAATGCTACCTGATTGTGATTGCAAACTGGAAATGTATAATAATATAATCATATGTAAAGCAAATGTAGAAATACAAATCATGTTGTGACATTAAAGCTGCACTGTGGTTGGTTCCTACAGAGAAGACAGGCAGGCTGGAGGTTTGATCTCATGAGGCCCTTTATGGACTTTAATTCTGAGCTGCACTCAATGTAAACCTCCATGTAAATAATGATAAATACATATAGATCATATGTGTGTGCCTTATCGCCTCTGCTTCACTGGTGCACGCACACAAACACAGTGCAGACAACTCGTCCTTCCTTTACTAAGATGCCGTAGCTACTAAGCACATCATTATCCAGCCTATTGCATTTAACACCACTAATCAATGTAATCAAGGGACGTTTGAGAATGTTCTTTAGCCGACAATGCTGTTCCTGTGTTTTTGCGCAGCCCTTGGCTTGGGAAGTCATGCAAACCTGCGACATTCCGCGCACACTGGGCCTGCAGCCGAGGTGCTATAAACTGGTGTAAGGTTGAGGATTTAAACACATCTGTCATCACTAGTTACACTTTAGCAGAAGATGCTCCCACCTTCCATGTAGTGCAATATCCAAGAGCAACCATGCATCTGTGGGGAAAACTCATTAGGATTAACGTATCAAAATGACACTGCTCATAAATAATATTGTAAAGCTTTATCATAACTTTAAAAATGATAATTGATTTATTACCTGAAGACCTATATCCAATTTTATATACAGTATATATACAATAGGTCTATTTGGAAAGCTCAAAAATGATAATAAGGCGCTTCACTGCGCGCATAGACTCCTAACTCCTCCTTAAGTGAGATGAAAGAAGGTTGCGCCTGATTTGTGTACCATACCTAACCACCTCCTCCTCGCTTTGACGGCTGCCCCCGAAGACGTGTTGTGACAACAGATGATCTGCTCAGGTGGCGCATCATCGGGCGTTCCAGTGCTTTACATCCGCGCTCGCTCTAAAGAGGTTCATTTCAAAGTCACCGCTAGTCCGCCTTGATCGTTCTGCTTGTCCCTCTCGATGTCACAGATGCGGATGAGCGCGGTAAATATCAGCACTCGGTTCTGCAATTACGCCTCTTTATCTGTTTGTGTCAGGCCGGGGTCTCGGTCACGTGAGGCAGGTGAAAGATGAAAGGTGTAAGGGATGTTGGTGCGATGTCGGTGTATAATCAGCAGGTTAATGCTGTTTGGATGGCGAAGTTTGAAAGTCTCGGATTAGGAGCAAAGCGGTATTGCATATTTTTTGCAAGGTGTTTAATCTTTCTAAACGATACACGTCTCTTATAGAAAGCTAATCAGCGTTTGCAACAGAACGGAAGAATCTAACAGACAGGTGTGGCGAGCCAGTGGTAATGGGGACCTGTTTACAGTATTTACAGTGTGCTTCATAAAGATGCACAGAACTGGTTCACGGCCGCTTTTGGAAACACTTTTTCTCAATACATACAGTACGTATACTGTAATATATTTATTTGAATTTTGTATTTACTCAAGTTCATTTCATAATAATGCCCCACACTTAGCTGTTCAAGAGATTTCTGACCAGTACCAACCAGTTTTGCTGGTGTTGTGACATAGCAAACTATGAATGGGACCCTATCAATCTTATCCACCTTATTTCTACACCCCTCTTTCACATAAAAATACTTTTGTTTTGTGTTGATTGGTCAAATATCCACAGAGATCTTCACATTTCACTTTGTCAATATTGGGCCTCACCTGGCATCAAAAATAGCTAAAACAACAGTGACGTCTCTCAACATAAAAATATGAATGTTGAAAATGAATGTGAAAATTAAATAATTAAAATGGTTCAAGCTTTCAAGAATAAAAATCTTCTGATTGGGACGACTTTGACATGAACATGATCAAAACCAATAATACATAACATATCTATGCCTTTAACACATATATGCAACCTATCCTTTCAATTGGTGAATTCCCAGACCTCATGAAGATTGCCAGGTCGTACCAATTTATAAAAGTAGGGATAATCATCAATTTACAAATTATAGACCGATCTCTATACTTCCTCAACTATCCAAGATTCTGGAACAAACTTTTTGCTGCCCGTCTAGACAGCTTTGTGAATAAACATAACTTACTCAGTGACTGTCAGTATGGGTTCAGAAACAACAGGTCAACTGCACAAGCATTAATTAATCTAAGGGAACCAACACTATGACAATAAGCTGTATTCATTGGGTATATTCATAGACCTCCAGAAAGCCTTTGACACTATAGATCATGAAACACTTTAAATAAACTAATTAACAATGGGATCAGAGAGATTGCTAACAATTGGTTGAAGTCATACTTGTCTGAAAGAAAGCAGTACGTACAAATTGATGAACATGTATCAGGACGAAGGAACATAGTATGTGGAGTCCCCAGGGGTCAATATTAGGACCTAATTGTTTTTGTTGTACATAAATTATCTGTGTGAAGTCTCAACAAAGTTAAAATGTATATCATTTGCGGACGACACAACAATTCTGGGTTCCGGCAAAGATCTACAATTGCTTGTCTTAGAGGTCACAACAGAATTATACAATTCGAAGAATGGTTTATAGAAATAAACTATCGCTGAACATATTGAAAACAAAAATGATTCTATTTGGTAAACGGAATAGTGACGTTCAGATTCAAATCGATATTGACAATGCTCGAATTGAACAAGTAAAGGAATATAAATTTCTGGGTGTGATCTTCAGTCATAAGGTTAGCTGGAGACCACAAATAGATAACATTGTGGGAAATTGGCGAAAAATGTGGCCATAATGGGCAAGTCTAGATTTTTTCTGGACCACAATGCTCTCTTTACCCTGTACTATTCCTTAATCCTACCGTACATAAATTATTGCTCAGAGGTCTGGGGACATACCTTCATAGTCATTTACAGGTTTTATATAGACTACAAAAGAAGGCTATTAGAATTGTTCACAATGTCGGATATAGTGACCATACAAATATATTGTTCTTAAAATCTAACACCATGAAACTTGATGACCTTATAAAATATAATACTTTGTTACAGATATATAAAGCTGTAAACAACCAGCTCCCTAGTAATATACAACAAATGTTTGTAAAAGAGAGGGAAGATACGATCTAAGGGGCACTCATAATCTGAAAGTACAATGTATTCACTCTACCCTAAAAAGTCACTGTATCACCCGGAGAGGTGTAAATCTGTGGAATAATCTAGAGGAACCCTTAAAAGGCGCTGTTAGTCTACAAGAATTCAAAAAACAGTATAAGAGAAGTGTGTTTGAGAAATATGCTAAAGACATGTGACCTTGTTCTTATTATTTACAAGGAATTTTGTATTACTGTAACCTGTTTAACCACATCATTGCTGATAGAACCAACGTCACCAACCCCTAAGTTTAAGTCGTTATGAATTATAGGAACTGAGAGAAATGAATAAGCAAACATTAACCACAATGCTGTAATAGCCTGTTTCCACTGGTCATTATTAAACGTAATAGAGCGAGGGCAGGGGAGTGATGGACCTGTTGGACGGGCCCCCCCTTTCAACGGGTTCATAAATCTTGTCTTTTTATGCACCACCCAGTATAGGGCTCAGAACTGCCTCACAACAACAACTAGTTAGGGCAGCAGGGTGAGGGCTTGCTGGTGGGGGTTACTGCCCTCTACCAACTGGCCATATTACACCCTGGCTTTTTAAGGCACCTCACTAAACAAGGCAAACAACAAAAATAATAAAACAATCACAACCATATTTTACAGTGGAAATGGGAATGACAATAATAATGGGTCGTGTGACTATGTTCTATTTATTATAACTAAATTACTAGTCAATTAATAGAATGGTGACTGGTGCTCATAAGTAATGATTGGTAATGGTTATTATGTGAACGGGAATGAGGAATAAGAAAAGAAAAAGTACAAATTGTAAATAAAAATAAGTAATTCAGGAATTTGTATGTAAAGTGTAACATGAGATGTTGTATTACTGTATCCGGAATGTAATTTAATCTTGAATATGGGGGTAGGCACGTATAAGCTTTCTTGCTTCAGCCTACTCCTTTTGAGTTTTTTTTTTCTTTCTTCTGCTTTGTTTGTTTTCTGCACTGTAATAATTGTTGTTGTAAAATCACGCAAATAAATCCAATCAATCAATCAATCAATCAATCAATCAATCAATCAATCAATCAATCAATCAATCAATCACAAACCACCCTAACTACAACACAGGCACACACTGTCCCATTTATGACATTACGCACACACACAACCTGCTAACCAAGAGGATGCGTCTGCCCTTTACTTTGTTTTGTTCTCACTTTTTCCGCACAAATAGATTAGATTTTTAGAAAACCTGCTCTTTATTGTGAGAACAAAATGCAGAGCAACATTGAAAACAAATAATCCGAATCAACATTTTTATCTCATTTTGACAAATTAGCTAAACTGTAATAAGGAGCGACGTCGCGAGATGGACACAAAACTACTTTATTTTAGTAATCGTATGATTATTCATAACACCAGCAAACCCAGTAAAAAGACTATAATTTAGAAGAGTCCTGTAAAGTCTTTCTGGCAAATATCTTTGTCGTCACTAGGAGAATCTACATAACAAACATAACAAAACTGTTACAAAGTTCACTCTATCAGCACACATAACTAGGTCCAATTATTTTCTATGAAGGTGTCCGAAGTAATGACAAAATGTCAAAAACAAAAAGTGGACTGGCTGGACTTTCCGTGATAAAATAGTATGTTGTGTTTGCGAATCCAATCACTTTCTTTTTCTCTTTCTACCATAGAGTTGTATTGGCCCCTGCTCAATCTGAGATATGACATCACATTCTAGAACGTGATTGCGACCCATGGTTACACTTCCGAAATCGGTAACAGTTGCATCTGACATTCCATTGATGACATCATAGATTGCTTAGATCAGAGTTTGTCAGTGTTGGTTCTGCCACTCACTTTGTCATTCGGTAGCTACACGTCGAGCTGATCGCACGCACAATGAGACAGAGCAAATCTTTCAGTATGAAACCCTGGGATGAGTATTCGGAGGAGGACGATGTCCGCACTTATGACCCGTCCTTTGACCTGGAGGCAATACTCTACCCCCAACACCAACAGGGGGCGTAGAGGAGGAGGAGGAGACCGGCTGGTGTCTCCAAATCTTGCCCCGGTCCAGACTATACCATCGTCTGAGGCCCACACTACACCAGAGGGCACTGGGAGGAGGAGGAGACCCGGCTGGTGTCTCCAATCCTGCCCCGGTCCAGACTACACCACGTCTGAGGCCACACTACACCAGAGGGCACTGGGAGGAGGAGGAGACCCGGCTGGTGTCTCCAAATCCTTCCCCGGTCCAGACTATACCATCGTCTGAGGCCCACACTACACCAGAGGGCGCTGGGAGGAGGAGGAGACCGGCTGGTGTCTCCAAATCCTGCCCCGGTCCAGACTTACCATCGTCTGAGGCCCACACTACACCAGGGCCTGGGAGGAGGAGACCCGGCTGGTGTCTCCAAATCCTCCCCGGTCCAGACTACACCACGTCTGAGGCCCACACTACACCAGAGGGCACTGGGAGGAGGAGGAGACCCGGCTGGTGTCTCAAATCCTGCCCGGTCCAGACTATACCATCGTCTGAGGCCCACTACACCAGGGGGCTGGGAGGAGGAGACCCGGCTGGTGTCTCCAATCCTGCCTCGTCCAGACTATACCATCGTCTGAGGCCCACACTACACCAGAGGGCGCCGGGGAGGAGGAGGAGACCCGGCTGGTGTCTCCAAATCCTGCCCCGGTCCAGACTATACCATCGTCTGAGGCCCACACTACACCAGGGACTGAGAGAGAACTTACGGTTTGTCACCCTATCCAGACTGCAACGCCGTTTGTAGACATCACACCTACAGGTGGGTGTAATGAACCTGTTTTAGCAGAGGAAGGGCGACAGGTACAAGAGATTCAGGAGGAGCTTCGGCGGGTGAGGGCAGAACTGAACAAAGAAGTTCTGAAAAATAAAACGCTGGAAAAACTCTCAACAACCAGAAAAGACTGACAGAGAACAGTCCATCCAGCTAGAACAGGCTACTGCCCTGCTCCACAGAAAGAGAACTATATTTACAAGCAGGTAATGTCCACAAAGGAGCTAACAGACCACCTGCAAATCGAGATTCAAAGAACAAGACTCTGGAGAAAAGTCTGAAAGCTCAGGAAAAACATATCAAGGACATGTCCGATCAGCTAGAGCAGACGAACGTATTGCTCCACACAAAAGAAAAGTACATAGAGAAGAAAGTTTGGGAAAATGAGGACCTTAGAGCTGAGGTTAAAAACCAAGAGCAGAAACAACAGGCCGCCCAGAAGGAGCTCGACCAAGCCAACACTCTCATCGTTAAATTGAGAGCATGGATAAAGAGCCAGATTTCAGGCGACAAAAGAACGCCAGGACTCAACGGACAGGACTCAAAGACTGTTAAAGAAACATGTCTCTCTAAAGTTAAACCACCAGCAAACATCGCCACCACCAGAAAGAACATGGGGAGAGTTCAGGCAGAAGAAACCAGCTATAAATCAATAAACCAGACGCAGCGCAAGTATCAACGGCTGCCCTGGACACAACTATGAACTTGAACAAAACTCAACAGAAAAGTTGAGGTGACGAGATCCAAGCCATTCAACAGATGGCACCGACGCTAAAACCACATCCAGCCAACACATTTTCAGAAACAAAACTGTAGCATTTTATGAAAAAGGAAAAATCTAACTGTCACATGTTTAAATGTTGTTATATTTGTTGCTATGTAAGTTACCAAAACATTCAGAGGGGATTTTTGATCGTGTTTTACAGCAAGAAAGTCCAGGGTTTGATCTCAGGTGGGACCTTTCTCTGTGGAGTTTGCACGTTCTCCCTGTGTCTGAATAGCTTTAGCTGAGAGTGCAAATGTTTAACAATGGATGGAAATTATGCCACGCCCATGGCGTGGCATGTTTACATGAATGAGTCCCATATATGCTCATTAACATGCACTGTCCAGGCCAAAATAAACAGATCAATAAATTAGGGATAAAATAAAAACTTTGACTTGTTTTTGGGGATTAAAATTCAGTAAATCCGGCGAGGAATTAGATATTAACATATCCCTAATCCCTCAGAAGTTAATGACTGGAGAGTTTGGAGTCTGTAGGTGTTACTAAAGTAGCAATGTTGCAAGAGTGTAGGGCTGGGCGATATGGCAAAAAGTAATCACAATTCTTTTCTTCCATGATCAATTTAGATTTTGACTACATTTTATTTACTCATAATACAATACAGCTGATTCATGAACTTAGACAGACATTTTTACAAACATCAGCGCAAACAAAAACAAATTTGCTTGTATCATTTAATGTAAAAAAAAAGTAGGTGCTGTTTCTGCCAAAGAAATGGCTGTAAACCTGATAGTTATAAAGTCCCATGACGATTATTCAGGTTGACTAAAACCTCATTTCGAGAAAACTAAAGTTTTGCAACATCTCCCAGCAAGGAAATGACATGACTGGATTCACAGTGTCATATCGGTCGCCTTACATAAGACACGATATAAACATGTCAATATTTGTGAATGGATAGGTGAGGGAAAGACCAACAGGCTGGTGTAGCCGCTAGCCGACAAATTGCCATAAAAGAATCATCGTAAAGGGAGAGTTTGGTCTATTTTGTTAACCTGTTACGTGTCAGCTTAGGGTTAGGGTTAGGGTTAGTAATTATGCATATCCAAATCTCAAAGCGTATTGACAGGAGAGCGTACAACCTATTATGCCAGTGTGATACTAAAACTATGTGTAAGATCTGCATGAGTAAAACACAACTTACATGACATTTGCTGTTCCTTTCCCTAATCATAACCCTAACCCATGACCCTAAACCTAACCCTAACCCCCTGATCAGGAGGGAACGGAAAGTAACAGGTAACAGGAAGAAAGAAGGAAACATGTCAACGAAGAATAACGGGTCTTACCGTTACACATGGTCTAATCTGTAAAGCACTTTGCACAACAACCTTGTATGAAAAGCGCTCTATAAAAAAGGTTTGAACACATGGTCATAGAATCGAGGGTGACACTCGTCTTAATCAAATAACGTTAATGCATTTAATGCTATTTTAGAACGGCGGCATTCAAAGGTTTTAACAGTAATACATTGGTACTTTACTTGCAATTAATAAAAGTAGGCCACCAATGATATTACCACCTTATTTCTGAATAAAGACATCTGCAATTTATAATTATTATATTTACATTTTGAATTTAATTAATACATGATTTAATATGTACAAATATATGACTGTGAAATGAGTGCCTGCAACTTTTAGGTAGCTAGTGCTATGTTACTGAAACTACACACACACGTATAAAGAACAATGATATATGAAAAAAAAAGTAGAATAATAAAAGATCCAATAGTAAAGGCTTATTTCTGTCCAGTGACTTTCTCCTTTTGCACCGGCTCTAATCTCCCATTACAAACTTTTGTCTGGACTTTTGCAAACACGTACCGCAGGGTTGCCAGATTTGCAAAACCATTATATTGTACAAAGCTTCCAAAACGATCGTGTTTCATCACAAACTATCGTACACTATAAATATGTCAATAGCGCTCTAGCACCTGTGCACAAAATTGATCATATCATCACCATATCATCGCAATGGGATCAGAGGGATTGCAAACAATTGGTTGAAGTCATACTTGTCCGAAAGAAAGCAGTACGTACAAATTGATGAACATGTATCAGGATGAAGGAACATAGTATGCGGAGTCCCCCAGGGGTCTATATTAGGACCTAAATTGTTTTTGTTTTACATAAATTATCTGTGTGAAGTCTCAACAAAGTTAAAATGTATATTATTTGAGGACGACACAACAATTCTGGGTTCCGGTAAAGATCTACAATTGCTTGTCTCAGAGGTCACAACAGAATTATATAAATTCAAAGAATGGTTTAATAGAAATAAATTATCGCTGAACATATCGAAAACTAAAATTATTCTATTTGGTAAACGGAATAGTGACGTTCAGATTCAAATCGATATTGACAATGCTCGAATTGAACAAGTAAGGAATATAAATTTCTGGGTGTGATCTTCAGTCATAAGGTTAGCTGGAGACCACAAATAGATAACATTTGTGGGAAATTGGCGAAAAATGTGGCCATAATGGGCAAGTTTAGATTTTTTCTGGACCACAAGGCTCTCTTCCCCCTGTACTGTTCCTTAATCCTACCGTACATAAATTATTGCTCTGAGGTCTGGGGAAATACCTTCAATAGTCATTTACAGGTTTTATATAGACTACAAAGAAGGCTATTAGAATTGTTCACAATGTCGGATATAGTGACCATACAAATATATTGTTCTTAAAATCTAACACCATGAAACTTGATGACCTCATAAATATAATACTTTGTTACAGATATATAAAGCTGTAAACAACCAGCTCCCTAGCAATATACAACAAATGTTTGGTAAAAGAGTGGGAAGATACGATCTAAGGGGTAATCATAATCTGAAAGTACAATGTATTCACTCTACCCTAAAAAGTCATTGTATCACCCGGAGAGGTGTAAATCTGTGGAATAATTAGAGGAACCCTTAAAAGGCGCTGTTAGTCTACAATAATTTAAAAAACAGTATAAGAGAAGTGTGTTTGAGAAATATGCTAAAGACATGTGACCTTGTTCTTATTATCTTCAAGTAATTTTGTATTACGGTGAATCTGTTTAACCACACCATTGCTGATAGAACCAATGTCACCAACCCCTAAGTTTAAGTCGTTATGAATTATATATAATAATAAAACAATCACTTTACAGTTGAAATGGGAATGATGGCAAGGGGACATATAATAATAATGTGTAGTGTTGATTATAAAAAATATGACAAATATAATACTTAAATAATAACTAAATCAATGGTCAATTAATAGAATGGTGACTGGTGTTTATAAGTAATGATTGGATATGGTTATTATGTGACCGGGAAAGAGGAAAAAGAAAAAGTAAAAAATAGAATGTAAAAATAAAATTAAAATAAATATTTATACTGGTAAACTGTATACATTTCTATTTTCGTGCTATGTCTTCTTACTTTGGGAGTCTTGTAAACCTCATATGATTTTCATCTTGTAAAACATGAATGCTTTTCTTTATCAATGCTGCTATACTTAAGGTTAATGCGGACAATTGTTATTGTTGAAAGGATATAATTGTGATTCATGGTTGGGCACACCCACAGGACTGTGTGTGTGCTTATGTATGGGAAATGAAACTTATCATTCATTAATTGCTTGTACGTAAACAGGTACATGCACGCTTCTGTTGCACATGTGCCTGGGTAACTCTGGAATTTGTAATGTTAAGCGTTATATTGTATGTAAATACGAGATGCTGCTTGTATTACCGTTATCATTACCCCTATTGGAGATAACCTGCAGCTGGACACATGCGTTTCAGTTATGTATATTCTCAGTGTTATGATGGGCCTTTTCTTTTGAAAGGACTTACATTTATGTTTTGTATTTCTTGAGTTAATCTGAAATGCAGGATAGTAATTAATTTGAATGGGGGCTAGGCATTTATAAGCTTTCTTGCTTCGGTCTACTCCTTTTAAGTTTTTATTACTGTGCAATGATGCAACCGTGCAATCTATGTTTGTAAATTGCTCAAATAAACAAACAAACAATGTGAGCTACAGTCTGTTTAGGAAGCCTCATTACATGTGCCACATTCACGCAGAAACATGCGATGTCTGTAGTTTAATTAGGTCAAAGGTTTTACTCAAAAACCTTTACTCAAAATGAAATATTCATGGGCTGGGTTCATGTCACTCGTACAGTGTGAGCAGGTCAGTCGTGTGTGTTACGCTCTGTACAGTGTAAAACACCTCCGTTGGCTAAGGTTCCCTCGTATGAGAGTCAGTCGCCATTGGCATGTTCGCCCCTAACATGTTACAGTTTAAGGCCAGCGTTTGTCCAAGGAGCTTGTTCCAAACACTGCATGTTCCAGAGCCACAAATGTCACTTTCTCTGGTTTTTAATTCAACCGCGAACAGCGAATGATGTTCCTGAGCTGCGCGAGGACATCTTTTCAAATGTTACGGAGGCTGATTGTTGAAATGTTGAAATAAACGGCTATGTGAAATGAAAACTCGCCCTGAAAACCAATGGCTCAGCGTGACTCACTGGAAATGACTCCTATCCTCGTTTCTACATTGTTTGTGTAGTAGAATAAACATTTTCGGCTCCGACACTTTGCTGAATGTCTCTCCTCGCTCTTCACACTTTTTTTTTTTTTTAATTTATTTATTTGATAGGGACAGAACAAGAAGCATTGTTACAAAATAACCGATGCCATGTTCATAGGCCTTATAGCTAACAGCTAATTCGCAGACCTGGTCCCCTTTCACCCTGAGCTGTCTGTCTAACACGACAACAACTACAACAACAAAAGTTTCCAGGCCAAAACAATCTTTAAATACATAAAATAAACATTTTAGATTGGCTTTGTATTATAACTCGACGTCTGGAGGATGACATTAAAATTTGGAATGGCAATTCTTCTGCAATTTGAATTGGCAAAAACCTCTTTCTTTTTCTTCCTTTTAAACTATTAACAACACACACCACCCAAAAAATAAAAATAAAATAAAACATCATTGCAAATCTGCCTCTACAGACAGGTCCAGGCAGGCGACCCAGTCAGAGGGGGGTCCTCATTTTTTAAGATAATGTTATATCCTTTCACAACGCTTTGGGAATAGAAAAATATTATTAGGGTAATTTTCCTTCAATGCACATTCTGAATTCAATTTCACCACACGGAGGCTTGAAAGGTCCTGGCAGATGTCTCCATAGCTCCTTTAACCTCGGCTGGCTCTCCCTCTCGCAGCCGCTGCCTTACCAGGATCCCCCGCTGTTCAATACCGTCTCATTTGTCATATGTATCAGACTTGAACGTATTGGGTCTCGCATATGGAAAGATCTGGCTGCGGTCCAGTCCAGCCGCTGAATAAACACCCAGGCCATTTGCAGGTTGGCAGAAGAGGAGATATTTGTCTCTTAAAGCAACGGACCCTGTTCTCTTTAGAAGAAAAGGTGAAGTGCTTACAACAGCACTAATGCGTTTCCTCAAGCGAGTTAGAGGACACAAGTTTCAGTGGTGTGGTTTTAAGCAAACATTACTCTTAACTTTCACATCAGTTTTTTTAAACTTCTGAGACATTATGCAGTGAGTTAATGATTCATGCGCTTCACAATTCATTGCAGTCAAATTGAAATCGCTATTTGACTGGTCTTGATTGACGAATTGCAATAGAATCGCAAATAGATGTTTTGCCTGATATCTTCCTGACAACACATGAAAACCATTTTCTGTGGATGGATGGAGATGGGTTTATTTCTAGTCTTTGGCTGCTTTTGGGACAATATTTTCATTCATTCTGATGTGGTCGCCCAGATGTTGTACACCTATGTGGGTAAAAACACAGGAAGAACTGCTTTATGGTACTTTAATATTTCTGTAGCTACCCTCAGTTCTATCTGCGGTGTTAAACACACAGAGCAATGCAAAAAAGCGTTTCAAAAAAATCCCCCAAAACAGCCACGGATAACGATTTACAGTTGACAAGACACTCTTAAAAACATTGCTCCCAAAAGCTAAACCCATCTCAGAAAGGACAAACAGAGGGAAACACTGCACTATAGACTTAACTTTATTGTGTATTCATGCCTGCCCTTGTTTTGGAGATG
This sequence comes from Neogobius melanostomus, assembly GCA_007210695.1. Taxonomy (NCBI): domain Eukaryota; kingdom Metazoa; phylum Chordata; class Actinopteri; order Gobiiformes; family Gobiidae; genus Neogobius; species Neogobius melanostomus. The sequence goes on along the minus strand of VHKM01000035.1, from coordinate 354,954 downwards.
CTTCTTTCACTCGCACAAAGGCAAAGCGGCTCTGCTGTTTCTGCCACTTTAAACAAATAACAATGGGGAGAACTGGCCTCGCTTCCAGTGAATGCCAAATGCCTCAACAATGGATCCCCCTCGCATCACAACAGGCCCAGATATTAACATTTTCCCTTTGCAGGCAGGTATAGAAGGTTTCTTAAGCCCGCTAAGGATGAATGGGAATTAGCAGATAATCAGAAATTAAAAAGGTAAAAGAGGACACAGGGGGAAAGAGCAAAGAGAAAAGGCAAAATCCTCGCCCCAGGCCTTAATGTGGCCACACAATGGCCGCTGAGGGCAGTGAGGGAGTGCGCGATTCCTGCCTCCTCCCCTCTCCTATAAGAGCCACCTGCATTACAATTAACCTCATGGCAACCTTGGCCCTCTGATTAGTGATGGCCTATTGTCCGGGGCGCGGTAATGCTTGGCCCCCGCGCTGCCCTCCGCGTCACTCACACCAACAAATCAAAGCCAGTTTCAGAGGGACCTGGACTGTTAACTACTGTAGCAGGGCCAGGCTTCAGCAGGGGCGGCCGGGGGAGAGCAGTAGAGCATGTACAGTACAGTATGGAACATAGAGGGCCTACAGGGTTTGTTACAGATACAGATACACCGAACTTTGTGCTTATTTGAAACTTAAAACCACAGCAGAAATACATTTACAGAGTATTCTTATTATGATACAAACATTACATCAAGAGGGTAATTCTGGTTATTTTAAAAAGCACTGGATCTTTTTCTGCTCTATGCAGTTTTTGCACAAATGTACACCGGGAAACGGCACATGAGCAGAGCACAAGCCACAAGTGAAAGGTTTTGTGTGAAACATTTTAAGGCAGTTGTAACCTCTTTTCATTCATTGTGGCACAGAGTTTTGTTTACATGACACACATTTCAAAGGATAAAGTGAATCCCATTGTAAGCATTAGTCATTTTAATCAAATCAATGCAAGTTTTCTTGCTGGCTTCTTAAAAAAATCTTTTACATGTACTGTCCCAAAGATTTTGCTCCCATTGAAGACCCATGAATCCGATTGCTACTGGAGAGATCGATGCTATTAGCTTGGGTGAGATTGCTTCATATCATCTCCACAAATGTACAGTGGGAGGAAAATTTGGAATTTCTCACATTTCTCCCTAATTTGGTCATAAAATTTGGTCCGATCTTCATTATAATCATAAGAATGAATAAACAGTGTCTGCTTGAACTAATACCACCCAAACAATTACACGTTATCATATGTTTAAAGGCCATAACATGTGAACATTCACAGGACAGGGAGGAAAAAGTAAGTACACCTACTGAATCTCACTGAACTGCAAAAGTTTTGTAAAGAGGAATTGTCCAAGATTCATCCTGGTCGTTGTGAGCATCTAATCTGCAACTACAGAAAAGCAGTTATTGCTGCAAAACAAGGGTCAGCCAGCTATTTAATAAAAGGGATCACTTACTTATTCCAGGCTGTTTGAATGTCTCGTGAATTACAAAACTGTTACAGTTCAGCAAGATTCCTGGGTTCACTTACTTTTTCCTCCCTGCCCTGTGAATGTTTACATGTTATGGGCATTAAAAACATGATAAAATGTAATGTTTGGGTGGTATTAGTTTAAGCAGACACTGTTTACTCATTCTTATGATTTTGATGAAGATCAGACCACATTTTATGACTAATTTAGGCAGAAATATGAAAATTCCAAAGCGTTCACATACATTTCCCTCCCACTGTATATCAAAAACTAATAATAGTGAGTGCAAGACGAGTGCTGCTGTGGAACAGAGTAGTTAGGGCTCTTGCCTCTCAACAAGAAGATAACAGGCCTTTCTATATGGAGACTGCATATTTCCACTTTGACTAATTCCCAGTGTTTCACCTATTGATCTAAAACATGTACAATAGGTTAACATCCTCCAGCTAGGTGCTACTGACCACGAGCGTATAGCAGCTGCCGACCGCTCGTGACAATTCAACACTCAAGCGTTTACCCAGGGCGTAATCGACTGAAATCAGGGGTACCAGTCTGCAGATTTTAACCGTCACAACCAGCGCCCGCTCGCCTCGCTTGTAAATGTCGCCTCCTCACCTGGGCCGCGCATCAACAAATCGAGGGAAAATTGGTCCTTCGTCTGCCTTAATTGACAAACGCGCCGAGAACCCAAACATTTGAGAGCCCATGCCGCTGCCGCTAAACTCCCCGAGTATAAAAAAAAAAAGCAGAGTATTTGAAAAATTAAAAGCGCACCAGATGTTGGGAGCCCCCGGAGGAATAAACCGACACATTAAACATAACATCACCTCTCGCGCTGGAGTGCAATCACCGCGGCTCTCTGGGGAGCTGTTCCACTGTGTGTGTCGCTGCCATACTCCAAATCTGAACAACTCCGAACTAATATGCCGCAGACAGGGCTGGCCCACGCAAACGGGGCACTGGGGAGATCTGCCTGGCTCGGTTATCTCAGACACGGATGCGATCGGATAGTATCGCATTTGCGACAAAATTCACTGGTCGCAAATATGTTGCCAAATCAGCAATACCCCTAAAACTGTGCATCCCGATACTTCACTCTTGCAATTTTGTGGACATGTACACATAAGAATTACAAATAACTCGAAAAGGATGTGGTTGTGGTAATACTAGCCGTTGCTTTCAGTGGCAGCGCTATTTACTTTCAACTTCGACTACATTAAACACTTTTATTGCAATTTTGCCCTAAGTGGCCGAGTGTGAAGTTAAGGCTGTGGTTTTAAAAGTGGTAGTTGCAGTCAAAGCAGTCATACTTACTTGAATGAAAGGATTTTGTAGTAGAAAGCGGTGGTAGTATTTGCTGTTCTGATAGAGATGCACCGGTCCAGCTTTTTTTTGCTTCGGATACTGATACTGGGGGTTTGAGTATCTGTCCATATCCGATATTAACCACAAGAGACTTTCTTAAAAGTAGTTGCTGTGCAGAAGCGTGCTGGGTAAACGGGAGAGTCGGAACATTTCCGGTGGGCCGCTCGGTTGCGGTGCTTTTGGGCCGGGCCGTCAGAATAAGATAATGAATTAATAACAGACTCACAGTTGTGCTATTCCAGGCCTAAAGGCTTTAACTGGGCTGCATCGGGAGCCTGGGCTGCTGTTCCAGATAGAAATTAAGTAACACAAGTGTATTTGTTAAGTAAATCTATCAAAATATGACTGATGTATGAAATCAGAAAAAAATACACCTGCAGCACAGTTGAGGCGTCACAAGAGTCGCTAACAGGAAAGGCAAGGAAGGGACAAATGAGGAGATGGTGAAAGACTGTTGTGGAGCGGAGGGAGCTGCGCAGGAGGAAGAGAAAGGAGGAGGTGCTAACCATTGCAGGACACCACGCTCTGAAACAGGGACAAACCCAGGAGGCGGTGCACCGTTTCAGAGAAGCACTGAAGGCAACCAGCCAGGTTTCCTCCGGGTGCTACGTGATGGGGAATTATAGAGTTAATTCGGCCCTCACACATTGCCCTTATCACGTAGTACTGCTAATCAGTACAATTGGCCTTCTACATGACTTGTGGCCTAAATACACGTGGCACACTCAGTGCATAGATTCACGTGGCACACTGCCAGTGGTAGATGCTTAGTGCCTACGTGTCACCAAGATTACTTAACTCTCTTGATGTGGAAGTATAGACAGGCTTGAATGTTAGGACTGCAATGTCTTGAGTTCATGTCTCCGGGTCCCGCAACGATGGCAAAATAAACTTCTCCTGCATAAGACATCCTGACTGCTGCCTATTCTTCATCAATCTCTCGATCATCGTTTATTAGATTTCTCCAACACTACGGTTTCCCCCACCGCCGGGTCCGGTCAGCCCACAGTGGCTCAGTCGCAGCAGCTCAGGACTAACACCTGAACACTATTTTGTTGAACAATGACAAATAAAGCACTTGCTTACTTACTGTAAGCATTAGCATACTCGGCCCACTCCTTTTGAGCAGACTAACTGCTCAAATAAACAAATAACCTAAACTGTTTCTAGCTGAGACATTTTGCTCGGTGATCAAAGATACATATGAGAAGGTTAAAACTAACTCAGCGATTACATTTTCCAGGTTCTAAGCTTCAAAATGACACATGTCCATATTCACTGTGTGTTTTTAAAGCGGTGAGAGCCAAAATTAATACCCAATATCGTAGTTTTCGGAAATCGGCTCCGATACCTAGTTGCTGATGTATATATTTTTTTACTATTATTTCCGCTCCTCAGTGACACTGAAACAAACCGCTTCATCTAAATCACTGGAATCAAGGAAGAAAGTAGAATCTTAGCGCTTTCACGAAACACTTTTGTGTGATTAGATGATACATACACTGGCGTAAGTGTTGTTATAAAATAAATTGCACAAACACAACGCGTAATGTGTCACTAATGATTGTAAATCAGACAGACTGAAGTCACTAGTCTTGTATGATGCTACATGTTTAGTGGACTGATTGGCAATTTTCCATAAATGATCACGAGTAATCACTGTAATTATAGCAAATACAGAATGCTTGGTATTCATGTGCGGACGTGGGATAACTTGTTTCTTCTCTTTGGTTTTTGATATAGCTATTCAAATTAAAAGCCCAATTTGAGTTGTTTATGCCCTTCAAAGTAAAACATGTCAAGATAAAAGGGAAAGCGCAGCGGCTATTATGAATTCGACAACACAAATGCACTGGCAAAACAGTGATATATCTATTATGAATTTATCTCTCAAAGGAACACAGAAATCAAAGACGAGCCGAAGTGACAAGTGTGAGCTCTCTGGATAAAATGTTCTGACCAGAGACGCGAGAAACGAATGAGAGCTTTTCTGTTGTAATTGCCACTTTGTAGACATTTCTTATTTTTTTCCTTTGGAAATTAGAATCGTCTTTAGTCAACGCTGTGGAAATGATTTCTTGCATTGTGGCACTAATGGCCGTCCGAGCATCTCCGAGCGAGACGAGGAGGTCAATTTATTCGGAGATAAAAGAAGATTCTCAAACACACAAGCACATTCAAAAACATATGGTATCAGTTTGGGAATGATACACAGTAAACCAGGATTACTTATGCGCTAGACAAGGCATTGCGTGTCCAACTGTAGAGAGTAGAGAGTTTATATACATGACAGTCCTATTCATTTTTTTATCCATTGCTTTTCTGGCAATATAGTATCATTTAAATGCTGTCTTTTCTGGAACATAAACATTAGAAAATCTGGAAACCTGGAAACCCAAACAGAAGTGGGGAAAATCAATGTGATTTTTTTCTTGTGCCTTTCCTTTTGCTACAGTCAACACACTGTCAAATTTGTTCAACTCAAAAAACTCATTCCAAGGGCTGCCAAGAAATTTTATGTGTAACCAATAACCATTTTACAATCTAGTCGATTTGAAATTTGAGATTCACCTCTTTCGTTCAATTGTATTCTTAGGTTGACATAACTGTTTCCAGTTGTCTGAAGTGAAAAACGTCAGTTACAAATGAAATCAGTTGTGTCAACCTACGTTTTTCACTTCAGACAACTGGAAACAGTTATGTCAACCTAAGAATACAATTGAACGAAAGAGGTGAATCTCAAATTTCAAATCGACTAGATTGTAAAATGGTTATTGGTTACACATAAAATTTCTTGGCAGCCCTTGGAATGAGTTTTTGAGTTGAAACAAATTTTACATTTTACAGTGCAGTGGCCAGCTCCTTCCAAATCCAAATAAAGTAGGGACCAGGTTTAGGCTTGTCACCGGCACTGCCTTATTTTCTATCAATACTGTTAACCAGTTTAAAAAGGAGTATTATACTTTTTGCAGGTATTTGGTAATAACCTCAGACACATAGTTTACATGTTGTTGGAAAATGCAATAATAATCCAACAAAATAAGCAGTAGTTTTACTTCTAGTTTTCACGCGATCTACCGTCCCACCCCGCTGTTTCAATAGAGAGAAAGAAAGCAAAAGGAAAAAAAAGTTTGTGCAGCTCGTGTGGCTGTAGTGAAGTTCTGGCGAGAGTTTTACCCAACGATGAAATGATTAAGCTTAGCAAGAGATCATGAGGTGAGGAAAGCGTTTCCTGGACACGGATGACGTCAGGAGGAGCCTCATGTCGCTGCTGAGAATAGCCACTGGAGAAGATGCAAAGATTACTCAAGGCTGCGTGAGTGGGTCAAACATGAGAGAACAACATTGGATGCCTAAATGGCAACATGTAAACAAGGGGCAACCTCCTTCTCTCTTGGTACAGCTGAGTTTTTTGCCCTTTTTCTACGGACTGCATTTGTGGTTCCTGTGTTTACATTGTTTTACTGGATGCTTTTGTACGTCTTTGCCGTGATTCTGAAGGGTTCCGTGGATTTTTTTTTTTTACTAGAGAGTCCATAATGGTCCTGAAGAAAGCAGCTTTTTAAAGGGGGGTATTATGTAAAATCGACTTTTTCAAGCTTTATATCATGTTATTATGCCATTCCCTCATTAAACACATGCCTGGAGTGTTGCCTTGGCTCATTCACATATTTTTGAGTAATCAGTAAAACTTAGACGGCAGCCATTTAGGTGTAGCTATGCCTCAGTCCTCCTAGGAACGCCCCCACCTCCTGGAGACGCCTCTGGACCTTTGTCACCAGCCAAGCCACCAACCACTGCTCCTCAGCTCAGCAGAGCCCCCTCCCCACACAGTAGTGTTGTTTAGATGCCACAGCAGTGTGCTGAAGGGGGCGTGTCGGAAAGCTTCTTAAAGAGACAGAGGCCTATTTCAAGACATTCAGTACAGCCATTTTGAGAGAGCAATTTTATTCAAGGCAGTTATTTAAGTTACTGCATATACAGACCAACAGAAGGTTACGTCATCATTGTAGTATGCTATAGACTGGTGCTATGTGATTGAAAAAAGCATAATACCCCCTCTTTAAAAGTAAACAAACAGCTAGCTTATGAGCTTGAGACATTTGAGACTTACACATTTCTTCTTCTGAAACACTGGACAGGCACCAAGAGCCCCACACCTGCAGCACAGTGGAACAGTGGAGCGACAAACGAGAAGAAGAAGATGGTGAAAGACTGTTGTGGAGCGGAGGGAGCTGCGCAGGAGGAAGGAGAAGGTGGAGCCGACCAGTGCAGGACACCACGCTGTAAAACAGGGACAAACCCAGAGGTGGTGCAACGTTTCAGACAATCAGAGACGGTTTCCTCGCGTGCTACGGTTTCCCCGACCTCCAAAACACGCTGGTCAGGTTGGCCCACAGCGGCTGCGCGGCTCAGTCACAGCGGCTCAGGACTAACACTATTTCGTTGTGGGTTGTACAATGACGAATAAAGCACTTACTTATTGAAACTTGGTAAAAAAGCTCTAAAAGTGGATTTTGTATAATACTTCCCATTTAAAGGCCTAAAGTCAGTGTTTACATGGTTGTAGCATAACAATAGAGGCCTTTGTGGTGAAACGTCCAGCACGCTAAACAACCCGGTACAGATGACAAAAAAAATAAAAAACACCCTCTCTAATTCCTAACTTTGCTATTTGTGAACTTTGAATACATGACTGAATAATACACACTGTTATTTACTCACCAACAAATGGAGGAATTGCCTGTGCTGAATCCGGCGACACGTTCATTTAGCATGGATTCTCGCTCGTCCAGGTGCGCCCGAGCGCCGCCGCAGCACAACCAGCAGTTAGGGCGTTTATGCCGTGGTCCAGTGTGCAGGTGGGATAGGAGCTTCTGGGGCACACCTGCCACCTGATTCAGCCATTAGCCCGCTGGCCCACGCTGTCTACGGGACGCTCCCCCGGGACGCCCCCTCAGCAGGCAGGTGCACAACGGGGCTCGGGCCTGATCGATGGGCTCCACCGAAAAACACACTCTTTATCGTCCCTGAATGAGGAAAACTAGACTTTTACCTTTGGTTTTCCGTGCATTACCGAAAATACGACGGGAAACTGGAGGGGGAAAATCACCAAGTCAAACGAGGAGACTATAATGTTTTACACGTTTGCAATGTTGTAAAAATGAGTTTGGAAAGTTGGAGCTCTAAAGTCTGTAACTACCACGCGGTCATATGAGTTTAAGAGCAGGTTGTAACTGCGTGGATACAGGTTGGTTGTCACTGGGGTTGTGATATTTTAATGAAAAACAATCGCTTTGCCAAACTCTCTTCATTTCACTTCTTGTGAAAATATTGAAGGAATCTACTCTGCCACAGTGTTTGCATAGCTTTGCCCAGTGACCATTATACACCTAGACTTACTCAGTTTAACCACAGCGGACCACCCCAAAATGGAACACGTTGTTGGCTACATAGTGATACTGACAATAGAACATGTGTCTTTCTACCTTGAAAAAGTCTAGGTGTGATTACAACATTATTTATTGCTATGGATTTAACCCAAGCACATTTTCTCCAGTTTGGCATTACCCAAATCTAAAAGCTTGATGAAAAAAGCATCAAAATAGCGACGAAAATGAGGATGAAAACGGCCAACAAAAAAGTGACAAAAGAGCGACAAAACATGCCAGAAAAGCAACAATAACAAAATTAGAAAATGAAATAAACATAACAAAGAAGCTACGGAAAAAAGTGAAAATGAAAGTGAATGGCTTGTTCAGTTTATAAGATTCTGCATGGACTCTCTCCACCAGTGTTGTTTTCGTCAACGAAGACGATAACGATATCATTTCGTTGACGCCCCTTTTTTTAATGACGATAACGTAACGATGACGAGCTAAAAATAGCTCTTTGGGGACTAAAACCTGACGAGACGTTTATGAGTTACGTCAACGAGACGAGACGAGACTAAAATGGGAGAAAGTGGTTCGTCAGATCGTTCACAAACAGAGTTTATACGCGGAGCGGGGAGAACACACCGGTAAACGTGACACAGAGCGGCGCCGTCAGCTCTCATGATGCGGCCGGGCAGCGGCGCCTCTTTCTCTCTCTCTCTCTCTCTCTCTAGTCCTCTCTTCCCGTGGCGTGCAGTGCACTGCTAGCGTACATTCTCCACGGAGCGCGTCTGACATCGATGTACTGTAGCACAGTTTTAAATACCGTAGCGTATGAACGGAGAAAGCATGTTGAGGTAAGCTACGTATGTGCAGACAGCGCTGTTGATACAAAAAATCTGGAAGCGGTGATCAGAGGACGAGGAGAGCGGGCGCTTTTGGGAAAGTCCTGTTCACAATGACACTTCTACTACTGCCTATTGTGGTGTAATCTGTTTGTCAAAAGCTATAAAGCCAATAGATAACCATTATTTATTCCAATTTCGGTCCACTTTGGTTGTTGTAAGCGCTTTAGAAATAAAACTTGATTGATTTCCAATACTTATGAAATTAATTATAACTTTTTATAATGAAACTGACGAAACTTGACTAAAACCTTTTAAATTTTCGTCTGACTAAAACGTGACTAAAACTATCACATTTAGAAATGACTAAAATGTGACTAAACTATAGCATTTTCGTCAAAGACTAAGACTAAACTAAAACTAAAGGGCTGCCAAAACAACACTGCTCTCCACCATCCTTGAATGAATTCATTAAGTTCATATCCAGTACAAGTGTTGACCAGAGCCGCCACCAGAGGCGACTGTGTGGTTCCTTATAGACGCACAGCGTTTAGTCAACAGGTGCTATCAGTGAAAGGGACCACGGTATGGAACAGCATCCCAGCAGATATTCGAGACTGTACCACATTCATAGTATTTAAAACTAAACTTAAAGGTTGGCTGAAGGGGAATCAGACATGTGACCACTGACCATTATCTTTATGTTTTATGTCTCAAGTTTAATTGTGTGGATGATCTGTGTGATGATCTTTTGTCTTTAATGTTGTATATTGGTCTTTGTATTTTCTTGATCTGCCAGGGACTACAGATGGAAAGTAGCCATTGGCTAATTCTGGCATATTTACATTTATATGTTCATTAATATGCATTGTCCCTTTAAAAAAAAAAAAAAAAAAAAAAGCCACAAAAGAATGCCAAAAAGTGACAAAACACAACAAAAATGTGATGAAAAAAGCAACAAAGAAGCAACAAAAGAGTGTCAAAAACGTGCCAGAAAAGCAACAAAAAAGTGACAAAAGAGCGACAAAAACGCATCAACAAAACCAACGAAAACACATCAAAAAAGCGACATAAAAAAAAGAAAATGTGACAAAAAAACGCGCCAACAGGCCTTAGCTTTCAAATGAGGCATTACACTGTTGCTCTGCAGTCGAGAACACGGCCCGAAAAAATGCTACTTCAAAGATGTGCAAAAAAAAAGAAAGAAAAATCAGTCTTAGTCTCAGTCTTTACGAAAATACGACTTTTGTTTGGAATGGTAATTTAAAAAATCACTGATATTGTCAACGCAATGTTCAATACAGTTACTATTTTTTAATATTGTCCAGTTCTAATTGAGTTGTTGCGATGTAGTATTGCTGCATGAATAATGGTAGAAGTAGCTGCTGTAGATTTAGAGTTCTGAGTATTTCCGCTTCATCTCTGACGTATAAGTTAATAACTTGCACAACGAATGATATGTTGGTACTGCTAAGATTACACACCAAGACCATCCTTTTTCACAGCGCAACGTATTCATTTGTCACCACGGAAAATGAATACCGTAAAGTTACTATAATACAGTTGGGGATTTATGGAGGAATATAAATAGAGGGCATTTTATTAATTTTCTTAAAGGGATGCTACGGCCCAGTGCTATCTTCCACTCGATTCATCAATGTTATTAGTTATTGTCCGGACCCCCCACCGCTGTAATTCTTTATCTCTGCCATCTCTGTAAACTGCATTATTTAGTCAGGAATGTGATTGTGTCTGCTCCGCAGAATTAGCCAGGGCAAATCCCCTTTAAGTGACTTTGTAACATTGTGGAGATGAAACGACCGGCTTTATCTCACACAAGAGGCAATTAAAATGAAGCTATGATTACAGCGGGTATTAGTATGCAGACATGTTCATATCTTTTGTCTGCTGTAAAACTATATGGTAATACGGTGCAAAGATCTTATAGATATGTTTTTAAAAAGCTACGAACAAAGGGAATAAGAAACAACACAAGGCGCATGTGACGAACTACTTTGAGTGCCTAATGTGGGTGGAAAGCGCCATATAAGGTGAGACCATTTACCATTTACAGAGACACTGGCCCTCACAAGAAAACTTTGGCTATTGTACATTGTTTTGTTGGTTGTCCAGAACCCATCTTGTCAAAGGAAACACCAATATATTTATCATCTTGGAGTTAGCAATAGCAAGCCATCCCCTGCATTTTGCATTGGTCAATCATGCTCATAATGTCACCTACCCGTCTGCTTGAGTTACCTAATGATAGCAAAGAAATGAGAATTATTCAAGGGCCAGTTCATCTCGGTGCGTTAAAACACCTAGTGAATCTTTTTAAGCAGTGGCTCTCAGCTGGTTTAGCATATACACTAGCATATATGTATATGCATTAGCATATATGTATTAGTCTGAGGAATTTCAACATTTTATCTTTTGAAAACTTCATTACATTTTCCCAGCTGAAGCTGATGCATAAGTGTTTGAACCAGCAAGCCCCACAGGTCTTGAGTGAGTGCATAGTTCCTCTCAGGGCTGTGGGCTCAAGGACTAGAGGAACTCAGAACGGGAACTGTCAGATCCCGAAACAAAATACTTCATTTGGACAATTAGCTTTCTCCGTACAACGCACTAAAGCCTGGAACTGATTTGCTACCTGTTAAATGTATATGCTATTGTTTTTATTTTGGGGTGGGCGCTTATACGCCTTTGGCTTCGGCCCACTCCCTTTGAGCAGGTTAACTGCTCAAACAAATAAATAAACTAAACTGTTTAGCCACTGACTTGAAGGGAGAGGCAAACTGGGTCCTTTTCAAACACGAACTTAAAGACTCTTTAATCAGAGGTCAGAAATGTGACCACTTGTTTAATTTTTCTGTAAAGGCCCAACTAGGGACGGACATTGAGAATTAGCTTTGGCTAAAATGTTTTAGTATGTAACATGAGCTGATGTTACATACTTGTCCCTATTCAAATAAACTTAAAAGAAATTTAAAAAAAGACACAATCAACCTTTTTAGAGCTTTCTACCATGTTACAATGTTGTTCTCTCATCAAAACATACCTGGACCTGTGTTTCGAGCCACTCGCGCATCTTTGAGTAATCATTGGATCTTTACCAGTGGCTTTTCTTAGCAACAGCTCCCAAAAAAGCTCCTCCCGAGGCCTCACATACTCAGGAGATGCTCTCCTCACCTCACGTTCTGTAAGATGAATCCTTTCATTGCGTAGTGAAAACACTCGATAAGGTTTGACTAGAGCCACAGGCGCTGCATGGTATGTTTTTTAAATATCATTTTTCTCTTTATTGCAGCTGCGCAGCAAAGGGGAGCAAGAGGGGGAGTGGGCGGGGCTTATGGTTGCTTATTTCAGCTGTTTTAGATCAATTTTGCATTTTCTAACCAACAATGAGATTATTATCAAATGCCTGCAAAAAGCATATAAGGAGATGTGCTACCGTGTACTGAGTTTATCGACATCTACACTCATTTGTCCTGTTATTCATATTCCCCAAAATGTAGTTTCTCGAATAAAAGTAAAAGCCTGTGCTCATAGAAGAAGTCTTGATGCCAGCATTTTTCAGACCTCACTATGTCCTTACGCGGTTTAATGTATGTCAAAATACGTGACTACAAACTATAAAATGTAAAACAGGCATTTGCATACCATTTACTCACGGCGATTCATTTCACTCTCAAACAAACGTCTGCATTGTTTCCCCCCTTTCATCCGCGCCACAAATCCGACGCAGTGTTATTTACCCGGAGCTTGTAAACAAAATCATCATTAACCAACCGGCGATGGGGGATAGGCGTTTTTGTCTGGGCAGAAAAGGATGATGCCAGGTGAGGCGGCGTGTCTTGACAGGTCGGCCATTTTGGAGCCCGCTAATTTGGTCTCTCCGTGGCAGCGGTGAGTCCCAGCACAGCGGCAGGACAATTACATCCAGGTGCACGGGTTTGATTCAACAAATTCTTGGTGGATTATTGCGGCTCGCTTCACCAAAACCTCGCCCGCCCGCCCCCTCCTCCCCCGTAAGGTTGGTCGGGGGTTCTCGCTTTGGGCCAGCTCAGGAGCAGATGCCCTTGAAAAGAATGCACGAGCCCGACGGAGGACCTTTGGCAAAGAAGCTGAAGCACTTCCAGGAACGTGAAAGTCGTGAGCCGGCGTTGTCTGTAAGGGAATAATTGGAATGGCAGCTTCTGGAAACATTGCCCGGAATATTCCAAAAGATAATGGGACATGCTAATGAGTGTGGAGCAGGGCCAATCAAATAAAATGAGGGAGGAAGAGGAGCGCCGGGAAGATGCCCAAACAGATCACAGTAATCTGAGGTGGTAAATATGGACATTAAGTTTAAATTTGAGCGAGTTATTCACAGGACCGATGGGCAGATATTCATCCTCTTACTTCACTTACAATGTTGGATCATAGAAACACCGTTCAAGATCACTTCACACACATATTGATGTAGTACCTTACAGCACAGTAATAGCATTGCAGTACTTTAATGTGTAACATGTTAAAAACCTCACCCCCCCCCACCTTAACCAAGCGCATTTTCTCCAGTTCAGCGGTACCCAAATCTAAAAGAGTAACACCTCATTTGAAAGCTAAGACCTGCAAAACTGATATAAACAGATGCTTTTTCGTCACGTCGTTGCCGTGTTGTCACTTTCTTTTTTTTGACCTCTTCTTTCATTGCTCTTTTGTTGTGTTTTTGTCACTTTTCTGTCACATTTTTGTCACTCTGTTGTTGCTTTTTTGTCACGTTTTTGTCGCTCTTTTGTTGCATTTTCATCCTCATTTTAGATTTGGGTAAAGCCAAACTGGAGATAATGTGCTTGGTTCAGGTGGGGGTTAAGTGGTTAATTATGGTAAGCACAGAGTAATTCCATCCATCCATCCATTTTCTTCCACTTGTCCATTGCCGGGTCGTGGGGGCAGCTGTTGGAGCTTCCCAAATCACATTGCACCAGCCCCTATGGCTCCTCCTGCAGGTGGTGGGTCCACAGAAGGACGGCCTCATGGTTCTAACCGGGCCTGTTGGTCTCTCATAAGGGGCTTCTGAACCGCTCTTTGTCTGACCCGTCTCCTAGGACCTGTTTGCCATGGGAGACCCTACCAGGGGCCCGAAGCCCCCCGACAAAAGAACTCCCAGGATCATTCAGGTGCTCAAACCAATGGCCGCTGGCTGCTCTGCTTTGCGACGACGACACTGGAGGCCGCCATTGCTGTAGTACCGCCATATACCCGCTAGTCCCCATTGGAATCCATTGCACTTTAGACACGTTAAAAACAACTTTAATGCCTAATTGTTTGGAACGGTCTACAGCTAGATATTCCTCCTGTGATTACGCTGGGTTAGACACAGGCAGAGGCACCGGGGTTGTTATGGTAGGATAAATGTTAGAAATCTCCTACTTAATGAGGGTCGGACTGTTAGCATTGGAGCTGCACGAGCTACACGTCACGCAAGGGCCGAGTCTACAGTGAAGATCCCACCCTTATGCCCTTATTAGGAACATACTTCGTCAGAGCTGGGAGGAGGAGTCTGTAAATCCGCCATGATTTCCCCTCGAACGTGGTCATTATGGTAAACGGGGAGGAGTGAGTATTGACGGTCTATTAATAATATGTCTATGGCTCAAACCCATCCACCACGTTAAGGTGGCGGTTCAGGAGGGAGTACAGAGTAATTATTCTTGGAAATGACCGGGAGTTCAACCGTTTGAATCGTGGAATCCTGGCAGACTGTTGTTGTGTCCTAAGGCAAGACACTTCACCCACCGAGACATTGTGAATGTAGTGTGTGAGTGGATGAAAGGTGATGGTGGGTGGGGGGGTGGAACCGAATGACAGCCTCACTTTCCATCACCCTGTCTAACCCAGGGCAATCGTAGCTTGTCGACTTTGTATAGTACAATACAAGTATAAGCCATTATTATTATTAATGGAATGAATTATCGTAACCCCAACCTTGTGTCAGGACTGTAAAGATCAGGAAACAGAGTTAGGTTGTCTTGGTAATAATAAGGAAATGGGGTTGCAAAAGTAATGCCTGTATATTTCCCCTCTAACACCATGCTCAAAATGGTAAGGCAAGTTGGTTGAAAAGGTGAATTTATGAAATATTAACAATAGCTAAAGCATATTTAATGATTAAGCAAGAAGTGATAATTGATGGAATTACCTGAATGACAATAACAAAGAAGCAACATTTTTCACCGCTTTAGTAGGTGTAATGCAAAAGATGAAGTTGTAAAGAAGAACAAATGTAACTCACTGATGGGTTCCGTGTCCAGGTGCGTGTGAGCAGCCCTTCCTGGAGCAGAATGTTGTCCTGTCAAGTGTTGAAGCGCATTTGGAGGAAGCCTGATTTGGAAAGCTCGCACCTGGCAGACTGAGGGATTTCATGCCACGCTGCAATGCCAGCGCGCTCGAGCGGTGCCACGCTAAAGCCGTGAGTATGGTCACCACACGGACAAAACACCGACTATTAATACATCAAACTATTAATACATGAATGGACTATACCGTGGTAAGATTCACAGCTGAAAATTGTACGCTTATGCCATATATGACTGGGTACTGTGTCATAGATGATCGTTTGTTCAGCTAGCAGCATCCTGAGAATAAAAACATTATCCAGCCCTAATGTCATACTTAACTGCAGAGAGATGCTGTTATCTGTGTCATTATGGAGTAAGTGATCTTTGTAATACTACACTTGATCTAAAGCTGGGCTTACACTGTGCCATTCTAGAGATGACTTTAAACGTGTCCAATTAATCATCGACTCACACTGTGTGACAGAATCGCATGCAAAGAGTGCACGAGCCCACGATGGAGGCGCTCACACTAAACGGAGCGATAACGCACACGACTATGGTTAAAAGTTTGGTCTGTCCCACCGTCTTCTCAAACAGCAAGTTTTTTTTTGTCATCCAAAATTTTGGGCTACTACAGTTCGCAAGGTTAACATCAGCGACAGATGATAACCAGGCTAGCTTTAATTAGGACCAATAGCCACTGATCCTTTGCAGACTTTCGTGTCTGGGGTGATATGTTCAGTTGAGCAGTGTGTTGCCCTCATTCACCACTGTGCTCTCTGACCATCCTGTGTCTCCCTCCGCCTAGCGCCTACAGCTGTGTGTCAGCGCTGCTCTCGACCGGTTTCAGCAACGCTAGTATCGCGCAAGGACCTCACGACCCATGACAAATATCAAACATGTCAGAAAACCATGCGCCTGCCATTTTCAGAGGTATGTTCATTGTGAGCAGCTAATCGCACAGTATATGCCCAGTTTAAAAGAGGGCCCATAGAACTGAGCCACAGGTGTTTGCTGTATCGTTGCTAATGCTACAACACCGTAAACACACCTGTACTGCTACCACTGCTACCAACGCTAATAATCACAAAGAAAACATCTTTGCTATCTCGTAGATGCAAGGCAAGGCAAGGCACGTTTATTTGTAGAGCACAGTTCATACACAAGGCAATTCAAAGTGCTTCACAGTTGCATAAAATTACAAGAAAACAGATAAAAATCAATAAAACATCAACATAAAGTTAATCAATTACAGTAAAAGGCAAGAGTGCAGATAAAATACTTTCAGTTTTCATATGCACGGGTAAAAAGAGCTGTTTTCAGCCTGGATTTGAACATTGTCAGAGTTGAGGCCTGTCTCACATCCTCATGAAGACTGTTCCAGATTTTAGCTGCATGAAACTGAAACGCAGCCTCACCGTGTTTATTATTGACTCTGGGAACCACCAGGAGACCCTCCCTGAAGTTCTCAGGACCCGAGATGGTTCATACGACTCTAACATGTCAAAGATGTACTTTGGTGCTAACCATGAAAAGACTTGTACACAAGCAGAGCTGTTTTAAATTCTATTCTCTGAGTGACAGGAAGCCAGTGCAGAGACCGGAGCACTGGACTAATGTGGTCGTATTTCCTGGTTCTTGTCAGGACTCGAGCAGCAGCGTTCTGGATGTACTTCATTTAGTTTTTAGAGTAAAAGCAGAACTTTGCCATAATTGTGGGGATGTATAGCAGAATAAACGTGCTAACTTACAAACTTCATTCGTGCAGAGTAGCCATGTACCCTGGAACCCCGCCATACCACCCATATTCTGGTACATGGTTTCTGCTGTAGTGCAGTATTGGTGTCAGATTGAATTGAAAAAAAAAAAAAAAAAAAAAAAAACGTGTCGAGATAACCCTAGAAGTAACTAAAGGAATATAAAAATAATAAATGATACAAAAAAATGTATGAAAAGAATCAATTGAAGTAAATGAAAGTTCCCTGAAAAGTTTATGCTCATATAGACACGCCCTACTGCCGTCTGTGTCTTATTAAAAATTCCAGCGTGCATCTCAGCTGTATCGCACACTGTGTCATCGGCGACACACTACATCTCAATCCTGCGGACAGCTGATTGGATTTACTCGAGAAAAAAAAAAACTTGGGCCGGAGAAAGCCTCACGCTGGGAGTAAAATTGACTTAGGCCCGCATTCAGGGGAGAGAGAGAGATGAAGGGCATCGAGTCTTATCAACCTCCATCCCATGTCTCCCAAACCGCACCAATACGTTCCATGTGTTTTCTCCCAGCAGCGAGTTGTGCCGCACATGTGAAGGCAACATAGGCCCGGGCCGGCGAGCCAAGGGGAGCCGCTATCCAGGTCCAATCGGGGCCGGCGTTTTTCTTCTTCTTTTTCTTTTCTTTTTTTTTTTTTTTTTTTTACAGGCTTTGGAATCTGTTGTTGTGTTGTTCTGCTGGATGAAAGACCCAGAGCGGGGAGCGAGACAGATAGCTTCCAGAACAGAGAATGCAAATAGAGATGTAAGCGTATGTCAAAAGCGTAATCGTGTTGCAACGCGCCGATTTCCATAATAAGCACAAACGCGGTTAAAAAAAAAGAAAAAAGCATAAATATTTGATCACGTTATATGAAATTTATTTGATAAGGCCGGAGAACATTTATGGGAGGTGTTGCGGCGTGGAGAGACCAGGGGGTGAGTATAATTTCATTCCCACTGCATCCTCACCGGGGAGCTGCTCCTCAGACCAACGGTACAACACAGGCTTTATTGGATTTGG
The DNA here is from genome assembly GCA_007210695.1 of Neogobius melanostomus. Classification (NCBI taxonomy): domain Eukaryota; kingdom Metazoa; phylum Chordata; class Actinopteri; order Gobiiformes; family Gobiidae; genus Neogobius; species Neogobius melanostomus. The sequence goes on along the minus strand of VHKM01000035.1, from coordinate 336,770 downwards.
GAAGTCCCCCCCCTCCCTTTGCTCCTCCCTCCTCTCTCGCGCCCCTCTCCCTCCCCTTTTCGTGAAGTGTCCCAGTATGGAATGTCTGCATTATTACACTGCTGACAGAGATTGATTCGCCCCCAAACCATCTGCACATGCAACAGTCCTCAACTTGAATGAACTTAATTGCCAAAAAAAAAAAAAAAAAAAAAAAAAAAAAAAACTTTTGTTGTCAAGGGTGGAATAGACAGAAACGATGAAGCTGTGACTTTGTATGTTTCGGAGCAAACATATGTTTTGTTAAAGAGAAGTTCGTATAATGACTGATTTGGTTTCCGTCAGCGAATGTGTCGGGAGTGAGTGATTTATCGGAGCGCTGCACGTGGCCAACGGCGCTGGGGTGACTTTTAGGAGGAGCTGCGTTTGGGTTCGGAATCACATATGGGGAATATCTGCACTTTTGATCAACAGGCCGCTTGTCATCACAGGGGGAGTAGAGTAGACATAAAAAAAAAACATCCCCGAATACGGTTTTCAGCACCTAATGTGGGACTTAAAATAATGTTTTGTTAGATTGTAAAACCATAATGTTACTGGCCAAAGATACATTTGAAGTTTTGGATACAAGTCCCTAAGAAAACATACACAAGTGGAGAGAAGAGTCAAAATGAAATCGCAATTGAAATGATGATTATTTAGGCAGTACAACATCCTTTGCAAATAACAAAATTCCATGTCTCCAAGAAGTGTTGATTTGTATAAAAGATTTTAACTCATGTTCACTGCAAAAAGTAAATATCTAGATTAGTTTAAATGTCTCAATTCGAGCATAGTATTTTACATTTGAGTTGTTTGGACTAGTTAAGATGTAGTTTGGCATTCTTATTATATTATTTCACTTGTTCTGAGATGTTTCTGACTTATTCTTTTTTTTTTTCTTTTTTTACTTTATTTGTTCAGGGCAATGCACAAACAACATTAGTCTAAAAAAGAAGAGATGTCATGTGCCAGGTTATAGCAAAAATGCTCATTTCCACCCGCAGTCCCCGGACAGGTTAATGTTATACTTACAAAAGTTCATAAAATTATACAGAATAATACATAGAAGCTCACATCATAAAAGCACTTTCTATCATTCACTCACTCACTCACTCACAGTTTACAGCGTTCATATCACAGTCATTCATTTAATCTTTATTTGAGATTCATGTCTTTGCCAATGGGGTAAGAATATTACACTAAGGCGAGATTAGTTTAGAACCTGTCTGAAGTATCCTCAAACAAGCAAAGTAAACTTGGGGAAAAAACATCTAAATGAGGCAAACTGCTTAAAACAAGATACATATTATCAATTCATGTCATTCAAACCCATGCTTGATATGTACTTTTTGCAGTGTTCTGAAATGCATTTAGCAGTTCATATTCCATTCTTCTCTCTAGAGTGAATGCTAAACTCAATCTTATCTTAAAACGTCGCAATACTAGACGGAAAAGTCACATGTCGGTATGTTTTCCAATATCATATAGCCCTATTAAGAGATGCAGATGCAGTGGACACTAAAATGACTTGAGTACAAGTGAATAAAAGTAACCTCTGGCCACCAACGGTCGCCTTGACTCGTACAATGCTGTTATTTCAGGCCTCCTCTCCGGCGCGTTGTAATCCTGCACTTGTAATGCACATAAGCAGGTGTGTGATGTGTCTGCTGTTCCGTGGGCTCACAGAACAAAGGCCGCTGGTACTTCCACGGTAATCCTCCCGGGATAACGTGTTCAAACCTTTTACAGTACCGCACCGTTTTGTTAAACAAGGCGCCGGATCAAAACACTAATCCCGCCATTCTCCCCATTGGTTATAATTAACTCGCGGTGCTTGATGCCTCACTATTTTTAAAAGATGTGTCTCTATGGCCTTCTAATCCTGATTCAATCTTTGCCTTTTGTACGAGATCACATGTCAAACAAGAGGCGGGATTCGTGGTTTTTAAATCACATTTATTATGGGCACTCATACGATAACAGCGGGTTAGGATACATAGCACGTAATACGCATACAGATATTATAAAATGAATTCACAAAAATATAAAAAGCATCCTATTTATCAATGTTTTTTTCGTTTTTTAATTTTTAATTTTTTTTACTTGTCCCCATTTGTAAAAATCAAAACATAAACAGTTTCTGAAACAGTAGGAGCGGATGCAAATTGCTATTTTAACCAATTATTACTGAAAAGAAGCTCGGATATGGTAATCTAAAAACATGTAGATAAAAGCGTGCTGGACAATAAGTGTTATGGCCATTAGGTTGCACCACGCTGCTGCTGATGCGTATGTGATGAGGCGATGACAGACACCACAAGTTTAGGGAACCTTTAAGAGGAGTTCGGCTGGGTTTTTTGTAACCAACTCTTGTCCATTAGAGACTGACCACTGCTGTGCGCGGAGCAGAGCGGGGGCCGTTGCTAAGGCACAAAAACGGGCATTGAATCGTGCGTGACAGACAAAATATCAGGCCAAATTCAATAAATGTTTTGTTAAAATGTGAAAAAAACTAAACAAACAGAATGCAGTGATTTGCAAATCTCGCGTATGCTCACGGATCATCGGACAACACTAGCCAACAGCAGACAGAGAGGGAGGATTGGAAGACACAAAAAAGCTGTAAATGGGTTAAGACCGTACTTGTATTTTGAAATCAGGAGAAAAGCTCGGAAGAATCAGGTATTTTGTTGTCCTTGAGCCCAAAAGAAAAGTTCTTCAAGCTAGAAAATGTGCATGGTTTTCAGTGGTTACAAATAGACAAGGTATCTCTTATTGAAATTGAATGTTTTTTGTGTGTAAATTAACTGTTGATAACGGTAACATTGACATTCTGGGACAAAGCCTCTGAAGTGTTATTGTATTATGATTTAGTATCATCTGCTCAACATCTATAGCATTGAAGAAATAAAATTAACAGTTGGAGTTTTTATTGAACTTAAAAAAGATCACACTTGATCATGGCATATTGATATCTAAATTACAGATATACTGAATTAGAGGTGTAGTATAAACTGGATTATTAGTTACTTAGAAAATAGACAACAATATGTAGAGTATTAGGCCTGAATCTAAGTTGGAGACAATACAGTGTGGAGTCCCTCAAGGATCTGTGCGGGGCCCAAACTTTTTACTTTATATATTAATGACCTCTGATATGAATCAAAGATTTTATGTTTTGTTCTTTTTGCGGACAATACACATTTATTTGTATCGTGAAAGAACTTAAAAACATTAATGAAAACTATGGAAGAAGAAATGGTCCTACTTCAGAAATGGTTTCATAAAAAAAAAAAGTCTATAGAAATCATATTTAGTTATATTGGGCGTCGGGTGAGCCATCTAACTTGTATGTTTCTTACAGATAAGAATGGGGAGGAGTTTTATTTATCTACACCTACTCCTGTTCTTCTTGTCATGGAATGTATTATTGCTACTGTTGTGTTTGCTGGATTGTTGTTCTGGATTTTCATGTTGCATTACCATGAAAAGAGAATAAACAAATGAAATGAAAAACTTCAGATTTCATGTCTTACTTCTATTAAACTTTCATAAATATGTGTTGTGTTTGTTTTTTCAACCACATGGCAGAGTTGGTTCGGTGTAGCTCGTCCCCTCAGTGTCTTTCAGCCGCTCATTCCAAAACACAGTATTCCCTTCATATTTCCCGTTTATTAAATCTGCAAAAGCCGCTGCGTTTTATCGTCTCAAGTGGCTTGACCTTTTACAAGAGCGAACATTTCATTTGCCCTTTCAGTCGCCGACTTCTTTAGAGAGCGGTGGCGGAGAAGTACATGTAAGTAGCACAAGTCTGCCTTTTCTAATTAAAATTACATGCGAGGTGCATGATTGAAAAACCTGTTAAGTTAGCAAAATTTCAACCTCTGTCAGGATATTTCGAGAGTAGTGTTCTATGCTTTTATAATGCATATTTTTTATACTGTAATTGTGAATGTGGTTATTTTATCTACGTACAGCATTTTGTGATCAAGTCTTTTCACCCTTAAGCACTCGACATCATCCGCTCCTAACACCCCAATTGTGCGTATATTTTGTCTTCCCTTTCTTGAAGTATTGGACTCTGCGTTGTTGTGTCAGAGTGGCAGCGGTCTGAGCTTGTGGTCAGTTTTGCTGCAGTGCAGTTTGCAGTGCAGGTGTAAACGGCTGCTAATGAGTGATTAATTGAAGTGGGTGGGAAAATAATCGGCGCACGCACCTGGACTAAGTGAATTTAGGCCGATCATTATCCGTCAGAACGTGACTGACATGGGCTGCTTGAATGAATAGGATACGCTCAATACAGTTGACACCAATGGCATTTTATTGTGAAAACTCCAGTTTAAGGCTTTAATGTTCCTGCGTAGCCAGTGCTCCTCCTGTTTACTCCAAGCTCCTCCCATGGCCATACGTAACCAGGAAGCACTTCTCTTTACTCTACATTCTCTGGCAGCTTCACTAGTACAGAGCATTCTACGAAGGTTTGTTGTGAAGGGGAGCGATGGGAGGGCCCAATGTTTGAGCATTGATTTGCTCAAACATTTGACATATTTCCTCCTGGTTTTGTGATGCTTATGATTTTACCTGTAAAGTGGGCGCTCATGCAACATAAGAAGAAACAATCCACAAATGTTATCGCTGGAATGTGGAAGTCTCCCTTTTACAAAATACATCGCTACAAAATGCCACTTTTTCCTCCAAACCAGAAGCAGAAAAGTAATAAACAGACATTCAAACCTGTTACATGCACTTTAACATACAGACTAAATAGAATTTTGCTTAGACACTGTCGTGACCCTGTGACATATCACGCTTTTAGCCTTTCTCACCGGAAGAATTGGAAATAGCTGCGAGTATGGCAAAATCAATAGCGATACTTAACACTGTGAGCCCGGGTCGGACCAGGAGAATTTGTTGCTGATATATTATTAGAGGAGCCGAAATGGATCAAAATGTCTCTTAACTATTGGCTCGATGGCAGGTTCCAAGCTTGTATCAATCGGATTACTTAAGACTCTGATACAGGGTACAATATTGCATTTCGTCTGTAATAGTGATACAAATACAGACTCTCATTAGCATGTATGACAAAACATGATAAGAATGACTAAATTTTAAATGTTAAAATGATTTCAGTCCAGTTTTGACGCCTTAACCAAGCACATTTTCTGCAGTTTGAATCTAAAAGCTTCTTGGACAATGCGACGAAAAGGTGACGTCAATGCGGACCAACGCAAGGGAAAATCTTCGCTCAGTTTTGTAGGTCTTAGCTTTCAAAATAAGGCGTACACTGGCCTATAGGCTGTGAACTCCAGTCGAAAAGCTTTTAGATTTGGGTGAAACCGAAATGGAGAAAATGCGCTCGGTAAATCCATTCTTATCCTTAATAAGAATTGATTAACGGATAAGGACTTAGAGTGGTGCCAGTGCATAACAGTGAGCCTAGTGTATATGTGTTAAAAAACAATGTACAATGTTGTAACGCGTGTTTGTTTTGTCCATATTTGTAAATTGCCGCTCTTGAGCGCACACAGGTTTCGGGGGGTTGCCAGGTCTGCCTTGGCTCAATCTCTGGTAAAAGTTGCATTTCCATCCGCATCCCGCTGGTGCAGCTGCTGAAGGGGGTTCTGGTGCCAGGCGAGCAGCTCTGATGGTATCCCACCCAGCACATTTTGTTTGCCAGCTTTTTTTTTCTTTTTTTTTACTTTTAATCACTCTTCCTTCTGCACTGCCAGGGAAATTCTAAATGACTATCATGTAGAGGGAGCTCAGGTAAGAAAGACATTGCGTCAGGCCGGATGGAAAGTTTGTCTGAAGGTGAACGCAAAGGTTTCAAAAAATTACAGTTACTAATACAGTTTTGATTCATACTTTGTTCAATTGCATAGTATTTGAACAACAAAAAAACAATCTGTTGACTTGTTTTTCGCATCGCTCGCACAGATTTTTCTCCTATCCCTGCCTATAACTCACTGCGAGATATAGGATCATGCCCTTATGCCGTTTTAGGTAAGTGCTTTTAGTTTTAATTTCTGCTCCTTGCTTCTTTTTTCCCCTCCACAGCCTTTCTTAAAACCGTGACATCTGCGCGGCACTGTACTTCTATCATAGTAGCAAATGGAAAAAAAAACCCACATCTACATTTACAGCCATACTGCGCAGTGGACTCCGATGATGGATGCTCTATCATTATCTGAATCAAGCCGAACAACAGTGAGCCAAAACAATTACAACGCGCCAAATGTTTGCAGGAAAAAAAAGGAAAAACAAGAAGCGGTGTGTGTGTGTGGTGTGTGTATATTAACATTGGAGAATAGCTATAGCAATTGCGTGCACAAGCCAATTCTAAGCGGGGGAATTATGAATCTGCTTTGTTTCATTGCACATATTTTGTTCTTTTTTTTTTTTTGCCAGAGTGATTTACACATGGGAAAGAAAAGGAAAGAGAAAAAAAATGAAGGGATTTCTCTTTGAAATATATGCTCTTGGAACTCCGGGCAAGCAAAACAACCTGTATTTATTGCCGCTTGTCACCGAGAGAGGTCTGAAAGTACAAGGCACGAGGCCAACAGGAAAACAATAAGTTTCCAAGTAAAGTCAGAGATCAGGTGTGCGGGGAAGAGCCGGCGTGTTTTGTCCTCGTCGTTTCTAATGTATATTGTTATTTGATTCGTTTGTTTATTTTGTTCGTGACCGTGACAATGGTGTTCTGTAAGGGATTTGTCATATACAACCGGCTAACCTTGTAGTTTATACCTGTACAGAATGTATTATGGGATTCTAGCAGTGCGTGTTTAAAGTTTCCTCTGATTTTTTAGTAGAAATATAAATCGCAAACCTACTCAAGAACACAACACTTTGTGATGTAGTTTGTGTGGGTTTTCCCCCCACAAATCGTGCAGCCCAAGCCAGGTACTGTTTAGAAACTATTATGACAATATAATTTAGGCCTATATCTATATCTGTGAGGCACTTATTCCTAAACCAAACATGTCCATAAAATCTACAGTTTCTAATGTTTTGTTTATTCAAATGCATACTTTTTACTGATGATTTGGATATGCGTCTTGTGTAAGCCCATGATACCATTTTCACAATAGGCCTGCGTTTTTATTGTTTTGTTACAACGTCCACCTGCTGCAAGAGCCTGGGAACATTTAAGAATCCGTTTTAAATGTGAGAAAACATGTATTCAGTTAAGATATTTTCATGTGCGTGTTGCACAAGTAAAAGGTGGGCTTAGTGGGTAGAATTTAATACTAATCTAATCTTAATTAAAATACCACTTACTACTGCCACATGCCAGTAAACACAATTACGAGTTCATATGCTCGTGTTTTGGAGCTTATCAAGAAGGTGGCACGCGCGGGAATGTTCCGAGTGGAGGTCTGTCCGTGATTACGTTTGGCTGGACATCCTCATTGCGAAAAAAATAAATAAAAAAATAATGAGTCATTATGGAAGTCATCAGATCCGCAGATGTCGCCTAGCTGCTCTGTAAGCGACAGGACCCTCGATCTGCGCAACACTACATTAACGCCCCATATGCAGCAGCGCCCAGAGAGGTTTGTGTGTGTGTGTGTGTGTGTGTGTGTGTGTGTGTGTGTTTGTGTGTGTGTGTGTGAGTTAAAGAAAACAATAAGGCCCGTGTAGAAAGTTGACAAGCACTTTAAAAAAATAAAAAATAAAAACCTTCCAAATCAGCAGTAGCCTATGCGTAATTGGCAATGTGTTCAATTAACGAATTATGCAAATATGATGCCAATATGTAAATGAAATCGTGATGTTTGTCTTTTTTTTTGTAACCGTTTTTGTTGGTTCGTTTTGTTTTGGTGTTGCCCCAAAATGAACGAAAGCAAACCTATATATGACAATGTTATGTCCCCCACACTCCCTCTCTCTCTCTTCGTGGTTGATAGTTCCATTCCTTTCGTCTTGCCTTAACCAAAAAAAAAAAAAAAAAGAAGCTCGTAATTAAATTCACACGTGAATTTGTTAGTTTTTGTTGTGGTCTCTCTGGGAGGCCGTAAAGGTGTGCAGCAGTCTCACCCTGTCGCAAAGAGCTAATTGGAGTGGCCTCATTTAGCGACGCGTCAAAAGGGGACGCGACAACACGATGTCAGCGCCTCCACAAATCTCTCCCCCTCTCTCTCTCTCTCTCTGTCTCTCTTTCTCTGCTCTCTACTCAACTCTCTCTCTCCCTATCGTTCTAACCTACCCCCTTCCCCACTCGTGCTCTCTCCACTTAATAGCGTGTCACACACTATAGGACTGATGCGACGCGGGTCACCGTGAGCCTATGTTTCACTATAACGAAGGCGCATCCGAGGGCCGGCGAGGGGACAAACACGGAGACGGATGGCCCAATCAGCCATGTGCTTAAAGCGAGTCAGTCAAAAGCAAAAGGAAGACCACCACAAAGGGGGAAACATTCCTTTTACATTGGAGGGGAGGGAAATACAAACATTTCTCAAAATCTATCCAATTGGAATAGGGATTAATTTTACGCATAAGATCACCAAATTAAAACCAGCGTGCCACTGTACTGTAATGTAAATAATTGAAGGAGCTATAACTAACTTTTTTTTTCTTTGTTTACGGTAAAAATATGTTTGCTCCATGTTGTAAAAGTAGTCCATTTGTGGAGGGAAAAATCAGCCTGATGCGTAAAGTTGGCTCTGTATTATGACTCGTTGATATTGTGTATGGTCAACCCAAATAGTCAATATGTGACGACAAAACGTTTACCTTCTTCGTCACATATTGACTCCAAAGGGCAGTCGTGACGGTAAAAAAAACAACAACAAAACAACATTTCGTCACATTTTGACTAAAAAGGTTCAAAATTAGGTATGGCCCCCTTAAGGTTGTTCAACTTATGTTCGTGCGTAAAAGGCGCAATATAAAAACTCTCGCTCTGTATCTGGACATGGTCATAGCCTTTTTTTTTTTTTTTTTTTTTTTTTGGAGAGGTGAATAAATGTGCGTAAAAGTCAATACGTGATAGGTGGGTATGCAAATCCTCAATGTTAAGATGGATGGCTCCCATTACAGACACAATCTGCCAATAGAAAAGCTGTCATGGATATCAAGCCCAAATGGCTTTCTATCGTTATTTCTCTCCCAAGAAATGTCTACACGGCAATAAACTTGACTTGAATTTGACCTTTTTTTTGCTGTACGGCTCTTTACGCGCAGCAGATGGACACCGTAGGATGCCATTGTGCAACTGATTTTTTTTTATAACTTGCAAGTTTAGGGTGTAGTCTTTACGTTTTACACAACTCCCCCTCCTCGAACAACTTCACCACTAAGGAAATATACTTAAATTGTGTGCTTTGGAAAATGTAACCGCTAAAAAGAAACTGAGGAGTTGACGATGGTTCTCGCAGCAGCAGCTGGGCATCACATCAGAGTCTTTGGCACTGCGCGTCTGATCCATCACGACGACGAGTGCGCTCTCTATATAACGCCATGCTATTTTTTCCCCACGTGTGCTCTGTGTGCTCACTAAACAAAACAAAAAAATGTCGTCGCGTTTATTTGCAGACTTTTGCATCAAAAATAGACCAAATATATCAGTGGGAATAAGACGCTGCCTCAAAGTCATTAAAGATGCCATGGAAAGCACAGCCAAAACCGCATAGCATCTGTTTTTTGTGTGTTTTTTTAAAAACATTTCATCATACGAGCATATAGAGCCAAAGCTGCCATCTCTGCTGCTCGGCCGTGATGTGTGATGCACGCCGCTGTCTACCTTGGTAACACAGGCGTCAGGCTCGCTTTACTGGCCACAAGTGCTGCTGATAAATATTCATGACTTGCGAGCGCCTGCGCCTCACACGTCTCTCTCAGTGTTTGTCATTTCCAGACTTGAGCGTAAATACATGCTAAAGTGGATGTTTTCACTGCACGCTGCCGCCGCTTTTGCTGTTGCTGCTATTTGATGTGGAATCACCGTGGCCCGAGAGCCACGAGACGAAAAAACCTGTCTCCGACTCTTGTCTGTTGTTGCTGTTTTTACGAGCGCCTTATATATATATATATTTTATACATATATATATATTTGACAAACTAAAGCAATGCGATACAAGCGTGAAGCGCGAATTAAACGCGAAGCTATTTGAATGCGCGTGTGTTGCCTGGCACAGCTGCGTTTGGCCATGGACACAAGTTAAAAGACCGTGGGAATTATATGTGTTCAAAAAAAAAAAGGTTTTATTTTTCAAGTTTTTAGTTGGAAGCATATTTTATACTGTTAAGTGTTGCTCTTTTTATTTTTTCCTACTTCGAATGTTTACAAGTGAAACATTTTACGCTCAAAACAAATTATGCAAGTCGCACCAAGCATGGCAACTGTCCAGCCTCCAAAGCAATTTTACTCCCCCACAGTTCCGTGGCCACTTTCTATAAATCTTCGGTTTTCACGCGCTTACCGTGCACGTGTTCCTATAGCAGTAAAAGCATCAGCAGTGGAAGCTTATGCAGACAGTGTTAAATAGAGTCGAAAAAGTCGTTTTATTACCATCTTTCATTTATCTCCAAAAGTAATAGTCCGTGAAAAAGAAAATACGAACACATTTCAGTGCGATTGGATAAATCATCTATGATGTGGTTGTTGTTGTTTTTTTATTTTTTAAAGAAAAGGGGAATATGCGCACGCACACGGCCAGGCGCGCGCACGTATAGATCCCATGCTGGCGTGTGTACATTTCATATTAAAACACAGAAAATACTGTTTGGTCCTGGCCTCGTGCGTGTGTGCGTCCAGACTGACAGATCGTGCGCGGCGCTAAGCGTGATCAGGGGCGGCTGCTGATGTGATCTCTGCCTAATGGGGCGGTCAAGCGCGCGGCAGCAGGAACAATGAGGGGCCAACACTGACTCCCTTCCACACAGGGGAAAAATCCACACCAAAACGAACGAAGAAAAAAAAAAAAAAACAAGATTTGAAAATTAGATTTCCTTTTCATCAATTAACTAACGCCACTTTTTAGGGTTTACATCGAGGAACAAGCGCCGTGATGAATCGATTCCATTTGCGCGCCACTGCAGGGCAAAGTGTGGGCTGTTCATTTGGGATAAGCACGAGGGGTGGATTTACTTATTATTACTGTCACTAAAGTTGGGACGTGGTGCAAACCTTTTTAGCGCTGGGCTCGCCCCTCCCTCCGCCACACGAACAACAAAATAGACACTTTTACGCACGACATTCGTTTGGCTCTCACAAATAAATCTCCAACGCATTGCATTCTGACATTTTTTTTTTTAATCCTTTAATATAGTACGAAATGTATCCAAACATTTGATGTAAACTAAATTTTACATACGAGCGCATTTCTCCCATAAATACCGATCATTTTCTAACACGGTCCTTTACATGCGGATAAATATGGAAAAATTGAGCTACTTACATGGAATAATACTTCCTTTCAGACAATTGACAGAGAGTTTTGTATTTATATTTATCACGTACATAAACAGGTTGACACGGAAATTTTCAGGCTTTCACTACACGACTTTTTTTATCGACATGACATAAATAACAACAAATACTGTGCTACTCAAACTGGACCTTGGACGAAATGTTGCACTGAATAGGCTACAAAAGCACATTAATACTAATAAAGAGTCGGTTAGGTCGACGTGTAGACTGTAGTAATACTGAATAATTCACATTTGGTACACAACTAGAACATTCTTTTCAAAATCATCGCAATATTATCTTCATTTCCATATATCTAGGGACCACATTTTTCACAAATTCCCTTAAACTGTGATATTTACAAAATAAAATATTACATTTTAAACTTGGTGAAATCCGTATGTACAAAAGAATTCAGGCCTGGAGGCGCACAGAGCATGCGTTTAGACAAGTCTTTGAGTAAAAATAAAGGGATATGGAGGAAAGGGGAGGGGGGCTCCTTTTGTCCATGCATTTCTCTGACTTTAAAGATCGCGTGGGCCTCCGTGTGTTTTTTTCCCAGTCCATTAAAAAAAAACAAAAAAAAACAGTCTTTTTTTTGTTTCCAAGTGTCTCTTTCTAAAATATTTACACGTACCATTCATTGAAATTGGACGAGAGCGCGCTGTGACTCGTGTGGTGCACTGCTGACGCTGCTGGCGATATGGAGCTGCTGCTCTGGTTCTCTGTGGACGGGGAGACGATGGTGGGCGGCGTGGACGACTCGTAACCCGAACTGGCTGCTGGAGAGGGCTGTGGAGCCGCGGTGTTCGACTCGTGGACCTGTGCGTAAAAATACAAACAAAAACAAAAAAAAACACCGAGGCACATGTTAAACCTCGGGGATATTTGTAATTCAGGACGTGCCACGTAATAATAATAATAATACAAAAAAAAAAGACAATGGGTTTAGATAATACTGATCTTAATCTGATTTGTCGGATCAAAGCAAAAACAGAAAGTGGGTGTCAAAGCAAATTAACTGGTCTGGCTTTGAAAGGAATACATTAGTGGAATCTAACAACATGAATTTATGAACACACACTTCATTATCTACAGGCTATGTATATATATTTAAAAAAAAGTCAAACGTTCAAAACTAAAGCTTTACCTTCATGTGTTTCCGCAGGGAGCTGGGGTGTGTGTAGGATTTGTCACACATTTTGCACAAATACGGTTTGTCCGACGTGTGCACGTGCATGTGTTTCTTGCGGTCACTGCTGTTTGCAAACCGTCTGTCGCAGCCTTCAAATTCACACTTGAAAGGTTTTTCACCTAAAGCAAAAAAAAAAAAAAGATCATACAAATTTAGATATTAGGCACATCATTTTGCTCCACTATTTACCACTATTTTTTTTTTTTTTTTTTTTACTATTACTAAGTCTTGCCATTTTAAATAAACACTGTCTTATAAAATAGGCAAATACATTTACACATAGGCTAAAAAATAACTAATACAATTAAGGATATTTATCAAAACAATTTTTTTTTATATCGACAATAACGGTTGGCAAAAAATAATGATAGTCTTACCGGTGTGTGTCCTCTTGTGGATTTTCAGATTTTCCGAGCGCGCGAACACTTTGCCACAGCCGGGGAACGGGCACGGGAACGGCTTCTCCCCCGTGTGCACTCGGATGTGATTGACCAGTTTGTATTTGGCTTTGAAAGGCTTGCCCTCCCTGGCGCAGTCCTCCCAGAAGCAGATGTGGTTGGTCTGCTCCGGGCCCCCCACGTGCTCCACCGTTAGATGGGTGACGAGCTCGTGCATCGTGCTGAAAGTTTTGTTGCAGGCCTTCTTGGGGTTGCTCAGCTGCTCGGGTTCTATCCACTTGCAGATGAGCTCCTGCTTGATGGGCTGCCGCATGTACCTGAAGAAGGCCCCCGCTCCGTGGTGCGCCGCGGCCATATTCATATTCATGGGGCCGTAGCCGTGCAGCTGCGTGGACGCGTAGTGGTCGGACCGCGGGCTGGTGACGTGCCCGTACTGCTCGGCCCGCCCGTACACATCCCCGAGAACCCCAAGCGCATCTGGCTGTTGACCACATTGGACGAGGACGCTTGCTCGTGTAGCCCGGGAAGAGCAGGTGCCCCGCCGCCTCGGAGTGTCCGTGTGGCCCGGGGAAACTTCCCGACGCGAATAAACTGTGCTGCGCCCCGGCCGCGTCTCCGAACCCCCGGTTCCTGAACAGAAAGTCCCGCGTGGAGTTGAACGTGGAGTAAGAGCCAACGTGGGTCGCGTGGTGGTGGTGTCCTAACGCGGCGTAGCTGGGCGCCTGGGACGAGAAGGCGGTCTGTCCCGAGCCCAGGTCGTGCGAGCTGTGGTTGATTTTGAAGGCGCCCATCCCGTCCGCGAACGGGTTGATCCCCAACGCCACTTCGCGCTCCGTGACTTCGCCTGTTGAGTGATGCCGCGAGGAGCCGAAAGTAGTGACTCCTATCGCGGGATACTGCGGTCCTGCGTCCAAGAGCATCTTCAGTGTCGACTCGCCCCAAAACGACTGAGAGCAGAAATCAACAACTCGCGCACAGATGTATTCTTCCTCCCCGCCCCTCTCTCTATCTCTTCAAAAATCCACCGCTTTCCTTTTCGGACTTGTTTCTCTTCGCGGAATCCCCCTCTTCTTCTTCTTCTTCTTCTTCTTCTTCTGCTTCTTCTTCTTTTTCACGCGGGCGCGTCTTCAACACACGCGTGCAAACATGTATACGCGCAATATTGTCTTTTGCGGTTGATCTCCCCGTGGCGCAACTTTCACCTCCTCAGTAAGGCGGTGAGCTCTAGACTGATAGTCGCAATCATTCCTGCAGATAAATGAATTGAAAAGACAACACAGTCCAGCCCTGATGAATGGGAGAGGAGGGGGGCGGTCACGTGGGGCGGCGGCGGAGACGTTCATTGGCCGCGGCCCGTTTCCCCCCCAATAACATCCACTCACCAAATAACAATCCACGGAGCCGGGGCCCACGCTTCCATTGGCCTCTTTGCATCATCAATCCCAGAGATAGGGGAAGAGTGCTGACTGTGGATTTGGTTTAAAAGCTGAATTACAGCATGGTTAAGAGACAAGGAAGACGCTTTACGCACGCTTTTACGCACAGCACCACAGAATGCGCCACATGCTGTAGTCAATACTCGTGAGCCTGTTCACAACACATCCATGCAATTTTATCTTTTTTAAAGAGCCCATTTAAACATTAATTGATTTTTTTTTCTTTTCTTTTTTTTGGTCAAAGTAAGTTTAGATGTAAGAAAGCAGATGATGTTTCCGGCTGTTGTCAGGTGCAGGGCATATAGGAGTCACAATGACAGTCAAAACTTGTTTACAATGGAACAGTTATTCAAATACACAAGTGCTGTCATCACTTTGGTAATAACTTTTTTTTTTAACTAGTTGTGCCTGATTCGCCTCTATCAAATATGTTCACTTCGATTCATGTGAAGGGGCCATCAAAGGTCAACATGTGCAACAACAATACAATAGTCTATTACGCACACATCGCCATTGCTGCTGCCCTCGCGAAAAGGTGAATGCCAAAAAATGCACTACGTGTCTTTTAAAGTGGCACGATATACGGTTGGCCACGCTCTCACCCTAAAAAACGCTTTTGGACTACATTTCACGAGTATCACGCTGAAAGTTGAATGTGTCCACCCCAGTTGTTCAACGTGGTCACTTTCGCGAGGGGCCAGTGATGCATAGCCCGTGTGTAAAACGTTGTGGGTTGTCGAAGTTATCAAGTGGGATTTGCGGCGCTCTCTGCAGGAACCTCCGGCTGCTAGAGTTCAAAGCCACATGAACAGACGTGCCCTGCGAACCATTAAAATATCTGCTTGGCTACTAGGCCACTCTTCGCACCGCTTTCTCCGAGGCTAGCCTCCAGACGCCAGAGTGGGAAGTTTTGTTCTCAAGTTAACAAGTAGACATAGGATTTTGACCCATTCAGGCTTTCTTCGAATGAGGGAGTTTTCCAACAAGTGGACGACGGTAAGAATAACGCCACATAAATAACAGCAACACTTCCTCACATTTTTTGGGTGTTGCGTGAAGTATTTTACTCCACGGTTGCAATATCCCATTGGAATGTTTTTGATTTGAACTGGAGTCGGGACATAGAATTTCGAACGTGTTCTCCAAGATACGTGTAACTCACAGCCTCACAATCTGTCGACCATGTCACCCACAGATAATTTGTTGTTGGCGTTTCTCTCTTGTTGTCATCCAACTCCCTTTGCTTTTAGCCCGTCTGGAGAAATGCTCGCACAAGTTGTATACCCAAAATAGCACTTGAACGTTTTGCGTTTCGCTTTGAGGTTGTGGAGAAGTGAACCCATGTGCGTAAAGGCCATTTAATAAACATCTATCGCATCAGACGTTTCCAAATATTGACTCTGCTTCTAACGTGCTCGATGTGAAACTGTCACTTTAGATTTTGACGAGTATATTATAGGAAGGGTTTTTTTACACTGATGTTCTTACCAGGGTCGCACCTACAAAAGAGATCTTTATTCATAGCATAGTGGTGTTGTGAGCTTTGGGTGTAGCAGTAAATTAGCCCTAGGCATTGCGACCTTCAGTAATAATTTATGATCACCAAATAAATTGATATAAAACGTTTATAATGTGATGACAATTAATTAACTGCCTTGCGAAGTGGTTTACATATTGCATGCAGTGGCAAGCGTGGACGGAGAATCAACCAAAAAAATAATATTTGCAAATTATTAACAAAAAGACTATACAATAATTGGTGGCATTAATAATACACGCATAATTTATTCAGTGGAATTCCCTTATACTTTTAACGTTGACCAAATAACTAGAGTCCCACTGTGCGTTCTTGGTTTAAAAAGCCCCGGTGGAAAAATATTCACACACAGTACATTATTGTTTTACAGCACCGTATGAGAGATTAAAGCATGACCCCTGTTTGTATATGCGTTTAAAGTAATACAATACACAAATAAGTAAAGCATAGCTACAGTCTTTGGAGCTTTAAGATGAAGTTTGCTACTTACAGTACACACCCGATATATTTTGAACTTTGTGTGCCGCGGCACCGCCTCCTCTGACCCTCATCTGCTGCCGTCTCGGCTTCAGAGCGAGCTGCTCCGGATCACAACAGGTCCCGTCCATTACGCTCCGCTTCGGCACGTTCCAATCCGCTGTAACCGCGAGACCAACGCTGACGGAATAACGGCTGGATATGTAAATATGGCTACTTATCAAAAGGCACATTAATGCGGACAAAATCCCACGTGGAGCTTTTCTTTTTACTCCGCTCCTTTTTCTGCCTACAGCGTCGTGCGTAACCCCGTGCGTAAAGTTCTTCTTCACGCTTTGGACAACGGAACATAAGTTATACCTTTATTATTTATGATTCTTACAGCTTTAACAGTGACAGTGCGCGCCGTTTTGTGGCAGTATGTGTTGCAATGGCACAACCAAGAGGGAATCGCTATTCATCGCCGCTCAAGCCTTTTGTTCGCGACCACAAAGATACAATTGTAAATCTGCGGTAACTTTTTAACACTTTTATCGTACAATAATCTTTACATAACAACTATTTTTTTCAAGCGTTGCCCGAGGCAATGCGCATGCGTGCTGGCTGGTTGCTGTCACTAAGCCATTTTTCTTCACGTTGGAAACTGTCACTGGTGACGTCAATCATAGCGCGCTGACCAATTAGAGCGCGGGATGATTGTTTAGCTCCACGGGCTGCAGCGCCTACCATGAATCTCTATTCAGTATCAAAGCGTCCTGCTGCTGCCTCTCAAGCGAATGGGATTCCATGTAGTCTGCAGATAGACTAACTTCACAAACTTTTTTCCTTTATTTTTTTCACTGCGATTAAAATATATTTGTCATCATCATTATTATTTTGCCTGCTGTCAAGTTATTCTAAAATTAGGGAGTAATGAGCGTGGATGCATTGGGAAGCCCCGTGATGGACCCTACGTTTTCCAAACGGAACACGGCGCTGAGATTAGTTGACTTGGCAGGGGCTCACCACCATCACCATCATCACCACCATACCCCTCAGAGCGTGACAGGCTTCCCGGGGTTCAGCAGCCATCCACACTCAATGGCTCACGCGCACCCTGGGGAGATTACTGCGGAACCCCGCCTGGGGCCGAGTCCATTCGGGCCAGAACACATGGGGCACTCCGCGGCCCTCAAAATCAGCCCAGCCCATCATTATCCCCACCACCATCACCACCACCACAACCATCATATGGCAGGCCACAGCGACGTGGTCTCCAGTCAAACGGGAGCAGCTTTTGGCCCGGTTCACGCGACGTCGGTGCATTATTCTATGTCCCACCCAGCCGCAGGTAGGGATTTCCTCATCCGGAGAGATCTGACAGCTCAAGCCATGCCCGTGCTCACTGACCAGCCTGCTGGTTCCGCCTCTCACCACGGAATGTTTGTCTCAACAACAGGTAGCTACCCCGGACACTACGGCCACCATCCTGACGCGGGGAACCATGCTCTCTTCTCTGGACTGCACCACGAACAGTCTGCAAGCGGATCCCCGGGGGACAGGCTTTGAACGGACAAATAAGACTTGGACTGCCCGGAGAAATGTATGTCAGGTCTGAGCACTTAAGTCAAGTGGCGAGCACCAGGGGAGCTTGATCCGTTCTCCGTCGTCGCGCCCTGCACGCTTACGGCGAGCTCCAATTCTGTAACAGAGCTAGTGCCCACCATTCATCTCACACGGACGGGTGCCTTCTTCAATATCATCACAGCCCAGTCAAGCAGGAGCTATCTGCAGGTGGGTAGAGCCCGTGAACTTTCACCCCAAAAAAGATCTGTGCTCCAAAACTTACAGCACCATGCACGAGCTGGTTAAACGCAGTGACGTGAACACGTCGGTGGACGAGCAGCGAACCATATCGTTTTGGAAGAGTGTCCGCGGAAGGCGAATACTTTCAATAGCCAAGTATACGTACTCGTGAATTCACATTCGTGTGCATTACCCGAGAGAAGACGTTCCCCTGCCCTTTCCCAGGCTGTGGATAAGAGTTTTTGGCCAGATCCGAAATCTTAAAAACCACAGGAGGACGCAACACAGGTTAGTCTACTTGTTTTATCACATCTTTTAAACTGTGAATATTAATGCAGACCCTATAGCAGTAACTTGTAACAGACATTTTACATATTAAATTCTTTTCCGCATGTGGTACCACTTATTGGTCGTCATCAACAAAAGCATGCCAGGATATGACAGGCGTTTGGAGCTCTTGTTTACACCGCAGCTATTAGACTGGAGCCCAGTGTGAGTGGATCAGGCTGAGTGACAGCTCAGATGGAGAGGTGCATCTTTACATTTACATTAAGTCAGTGACCTCATGGCGGGGGCGTTCTTTACTGGGACAGGGAGTTAAGGCTTCGCCACTTGTTGCTCAATGCATCAAAGCATAACACGTCCCCGGCATATTTATTTATATGTAGTCAGAATGAAACGTTTATTGTGCAAGACTGACAAAAATACACATAACATTACATTTTCAATTTGAGAGTTGTTTCTGCTGCGTAGACTATAGTTTAAACTAATCCGCACGTTACGCACGCACGCCCTGGACAACAGATAGGCTTGTAAAAGCTAATCATAGTCAATATAGCCTTAGTATGTGCTGTGCAGCAGTGATTTGATCATAACTCGTAGGCTATACGTAGACAACATGGCTACTCAAGTGTAACCCAGTGACGTGTGGAAGAGGAAGGGCCCGAAATGTCGAGTCAGGCTCTTAAATGAACCCATTTTACTGCAGTTGTGGAACGAACGGCACTCCCCCTCATTCTACTGCAGCTCTGAGCCATATGTATTATTCATATCATTTGCTCACATTACCTAAGTACAAATCTGTTCAATTATTTCTGTGTGTTGACTCCCAAGGGGCCTGCTCTTTGGTATCATGTTTAAACCTAGCCCAAAGTGTGCTTATGACTGGGGCTGCCCCTGGGGTCTGTTCCTTGACGCTTTCTTGTACTACACTAATATCCTTGATTGGCTCTCTCAACCCAACAGCTGAAGGTCAAATTGATATTCAACCCGCAAGTGTAATTAGACAGAGGCAATTACATATTCTCAAAAGCTTTAATCGTGAGGCGAAATCAGCAGTGGATGATTTCCGTGTAATTTATTCAGAATGTCTCATTTTTTGTGCCTCGTCATAATCAGACAGAACTCGTTATTAAGTCGCGTGTATTTGATGTAACTGTTAGACACACAAGTATTGCGGGCACTGTGTCCATTTCCCATTGTTTTCAGCAGGTTTTGGCCCGCTGTTTCAGGAGTCTATAGCTTTGTCTGTTTTTACGTATAGCCTAGGCAGTTCTCCATGAAATCTGTGCACTCACAGAATGCATAAGAGAGAGTGTATTGTGTGTGCGTGTGTGTGTGTGTGTGTGTGTGTGTGTGTGTGTGTGTGTGTGTGTGTGTGTGTGTAATATATATATATATATATATTACACACACCTTGTTAGTAGGCTAAATTGTTTCTAATTTGCTTTGTGTAATTATGTAATTATTCTGCCCAATTTCATAATGATTTATCATCCTTTATTTGGCAACTTTTCCAATAAATGAATATAGCTATAGTTATTTGAACATTTTCTCTTTGTTCCAGGGGAAAAGCCATTCAAATGTGAGTTTGATGGCTGCGATCGACGGTTCGCCAATAGCAGCGACAGGAAAAAGCACTCGCACGTGCACACGAGCGACAAGCCTTATAACTGCAAAGTACGTGGTTGTGACAAGTCCTACACACACCCCAGCTCTTTAAGGAAACACATGAAGGTGCACTGCAAATCCCCACCACCCAGCTCGGGCTATGAATCGTCCACTCCGTCCCTTGTGTCACCTTCCTCAGACGTGGGACGCGAAACTGGGGGCGGCTCCACCGTCATGTCCGAGCCCATGGGAGCCAATCAGGGCGCGAACCTGAGCGAATGGTATGTGTGTCACAGCTCAGGTGCCAGCGGTGCTCACACACCGCCCAGTGGGCCATCCACGCCCGATCCTACAGATGAACCCACATACAGACACGTGGAAAGCAGGGACCACTACTGACCATAGCCATGTGCCTGTGCCTGTGCGCACTGTGGATACGCTATTGACGAGCCAAACTGACGCCAAGAGCGTCGCAAAGACATGTTCATTCCATGTACATGGGGTGTTCTAAACAGTTTGGCCAAGTGCCTAAACGCCCCATAGCAAACAGTGTACATCTGAACTATGTGGTATTTGCAGCTTGTAGGCATGTTTGTGTCACTCAGTTTTGAAAATAGTTTTATTTATTTTTCAGCCTGAATAATTATAACGTGTTTTGTATTATTGAACAAAAGTGCATGTTTGAATTTGGACAGTTGTACATTTGTACATTTTGTAAGTTTTAATGTGTTAATGTAATACTTTGGAAGTGAATGGCCTCTGCTACAGCAGTTATTTGTATAACAACTATTATTATTAAAATTTCCACTTGCAGGGTCCGTATGAGGTGACCTGCTTTATGTTTGATATAACTGTGAAATAATCAATGTCTAAAGTGGGCATTTTGTCAGTACATGGTTGTCAGTATTTTTGGATTCTTTTTTAAAAACAAAATGAAGGCGTATTGAAAATGCGCATCAAATGCCTTGTACTTGTATTTTGAATAAACCTTGTATAAGTGCAGTTTGGTGAATTACAGCTGTATACACCAGCCTCACGCGTGGAAATATTATATATATATATTTATATATATATTTTTTATTCACTAAACGTTATTGCAAACTCCTCAGAAATTGTTCTGTGGTATTGGGAGGCCAGAAAATGCTCTTTGTTTTGTAAAGTCTTACTTTCTCAGCCGGGCTGTGAGTGGACGTGGGCAGTCTGGTCAAAGCCACAAAATTCTGATCCAGACTTCAAAGAACACTTTACACAAAGAGGCATTTTTTTCCACGACGATGAATCCTCATGGTGAATTAAGATTCCTATAGCAATAGCCAAGTCAAACTCAAATGATATGGGGGCCAAGTCCGCGAGCTGAAAGGGGCGCTCTAAAGAATGTAATATTTGCTGCCCATGGGGTCGGAAACGGTAATCTCTGTCCTTTATCTTGCAGACTGGGCTTGTATAAAGAAAAAAAATATATTCTTTAGCCTCGACACTACTTTACGACAATCAAAGGAGACGCTGCTGAAACGCTGTTGTTTCGATCTGATAGACCTGCTCTATAAGAAATAGGCGCACGGATGTAGTATCCACTCTCTCATTTGAGCGCTGCGTTGGAGTCAAGATAAGTGGACGTTTTCATAATAGACCAGCATCAGGCATAGTTTCGAACTTAAGGCGGCATTTGGTTAAGTTTAGTGGGCGCTGTGTTTGTTAATATGAAGAGAAGGAGGGTATGTAAAACTTTAAAACTTTGGGTTAAAATATAAAATGATCTCAGTCTCTTTGAAGTTGAAGTTCATATCCGAGAGACTCTGAGTGATGGAGTCGAGATGACACGGGACAGCCTTTTGTGTCACTGAATTGTGGAGCTGTTTTCAAATGGGCCGTCCAAATCTTTTAGTTCCACCCGTCAAAACGGGGACAAGAGCGAAAGGATATGCAGCGTGTTAAAGAAAGACGCGCACAATGTCTCGCTCGAAGAACCAGAAACAAAATGCCAACTTAAAACAAATATACGTTTAAAAAGATGTTTGTTCTGAAACTATTTACGACTTTGACCAAATCCGAACCATTTAGTCTGACCTGGTTAAGACTGCACAGACCTTTGATCTAATCTTCAACCACAAGGTAAACTGATCGAGAACAGGTGTGCGCGCAGTGGAATAAGGAGAGCTTTAAAGCGAGACACATTTTGGGCACAGTGAAATTAACGCACGCACACACACTTAAAAAAAAAAAAAGTGAGTGTGGGGGTTTATTTTCTTTATTTAAAAAAGAAAAGAAAAGAACAAAAAAATCTTGCAACAGCACATCCGCATTTTGGAGCTAATTTGAGTGTGAAAATATCATTGCTTTGTGAAATAATGGAGGCGTTAATCCTACTTCCGGAAACTGTCGTAGCGTTATTGAACAAAGCCCTTTAATAGGGGGATTAGCAGTGCTGGGAGTACAAAAAAAAAGGCTCGCTCTCAGTGCTGCTCGGACCCCTCCCCTCCCTCCCTCCCTCTGACCCCCCCCTCCTCTTCTTCTTCCTCCTCTTCTTCCTTACGCCCTCCCCACGCTCCTTGCGCCACCATCAGCACCACCTCCAGCTTCTTCAGGTCGTAATTATCGGACGTGAAGTGGCTGAGATTGGACTGGCCAAAAAAAAAAAAAAAAACAGACAAGAGAAGGGCAGGTGCAAAAGGCCTGATGTCCTCAGTAAAAAAAAAAATAATAAAAAAAAAAAAAAACTTTATATATAATTCCTTATATGATGACGAAAACAAAACGGGGTGGTACTGAATACACGGAATACATTCATTTTACATTTCCAACATCAACTAACTTTTAATGTGGTTAGCTTTCTTAATAATACGCCCAGGCCATATTAAAATACATAAATTCTACTTTTGGTTTACTGTTTTGATAAATATAAGCTATTTCTAGTGTTTATATGTTGGACATGGACAAGGTGAATTCATGTTACTGCAATCACTCCCCTAAACTAAAGAACTCACTTTGTGTCCTTAGACCTTGAAAGCACCCAAACCAGCACGTTAAGTAGCACCATAAAGCCTTAAATACGTTCTCATTTTTATACCGGCATCACCCAAGGTTACTTTCCAGGGGATTTACAGGATCACGTGCTGTAATGTATAGTCAGCCACAAGCTTCCGTCATAAAGATTTATGATATGCCTTTAAAGCTAAATGAACTGTATTCGGCGTATGTAAAAGGTGTGCCAGCAGAGTTAAGGCAGGTTTAAGGCTATACACCCTGCGGTCGCTTTTGTATATAGCAGCAAAAGTCGCATATAAGTCCAGCGTCCGGAGGGAGAAAAGTGCCAATAGGACGTTACGCACGCCAGCCCCCTCCGAACGCGGGAGGATTACCGTCATGCGCACATCTCAGGAAATGAACTTATTTGGCTTTCATACATGAGCGAATCAGCCTCCAATGCCGCGCAGGCTCACATTCTATGGCGGAGCACGTCCCAGAGTTCACACACCTGCAGCTGAAAGGAGCCGCTTGTGTTTATATGCACGGGTTGGCCCATGCGCTCACAGCCGAGCGCGGCCTCTTCTCTTTTATCCAGCGTTAAAAAAAAAAAGAAAAGAAAAAGGCGCAGTAGTTAGTAGTTGCAATTTAATTACAAGTCATAGACGTGCGCGAGCGTGTTGCTGCAAACACTGAATCAAACAGCGATTGTGGCGGCCTATTTGTCACGCGTCATGTGCGCGTAAAAGGGAAAACGTTGCTGTGGCGATATTTGTCAATTGCGGAATTTAAAGCGTAATCGCTGCGCAGTTTGCAGAAAGAATAGGCTCGTCTAAGAAAAAAAAAAGCTATAGGCAACAAACTAAATGATATAATTAGTAAACATCCTGCTATTACGCTCAACGTTGCCAAACACACCGAGTGCCATAGCCTATGTGCTCAACAAATGTCTTCTGCACTTTTGTCAGATTTGAATAAATACGCAATTAGTCCACGTGTTCCTAATCACGTATTTAAAGTGTCTATTCATGTTGATGATCAGTTTGATAATTGTGAAAATCCCGTTCGTTTCCTTTGTTAAATCGTTGTTTTTTCTCTTCAAACTATACTCATATTTTCAGGCAGACGGAATTCTATAGTAAACTACGCTTTTGTTACTTTGTTAAAAATCTGCTAACACGAGCTAATACCATAATATCAAAATGTATGGGCTAAATATGAAAACAAATGTAATATTTAAGCCTTAATGATAAAAACAAATAATAATAATTCGATCGTGTTTGACTCCCGCTATAGCGCAAATCTGTTGTTTTGAGGCCTGCGCAGTTTCAGAGTTGAGTTTTGAGTTCCTATTGCAGCTGAATCTACTCACTTCATCTGGTTCACAAACAAGGAAATGAACCGTTTGAGACAAAAAAAAAAAAAGAAAAAAGAAAAAAAAAACTAAAAACCTCCCACTGGTTTAGCCACAGCCGTAATGGCAAAAGTGCGCCTCTCTTCTCTATGAACGCGCTGTATATCATCATATATCAAAGTAACACATAGTATTAGTGAATGCAAATGCCGGCAACATTATGAATCATTGGTTTATCTGCACTATTTCACACGTCAGATGGAGGGAATACGTCGGGCAGAGACAGGCGAATGCACAGTTTGAGAGGCGACATAATGCATGTGATCAGTGTAGCAGTTATCGAAGACTTTGGGTCATTTCTCTGTCTCCCGCAGGAAGCACATTACGCCTCTCATATTTACATACTCTTTCATATTTGTCAAACATCCATCAATTACAAACTAATGAAATGTTTGGCGGTCCTTGGAGATCGAGCTAATGAAGACAGAGACTTTTTTTCCCCCCTCCTCTCAAATTGACACATTTTGTTAGGTTTAATTCCATTCTTTGTACCACGCTCTATTAAGTATTATTATACTGATGTCAGACCACCGCTGACACGTTACCACATCGGGATCACCTGCTGGAGGTGGCCGCACTGTGGGATATAAATGACCCCATCTATAATGCCACTAGCCCGGATACAGGACTACTAAACGCTGAGGACATTTGTACAAAGAGGGTTTATATCAGCATCCCAATCGTCATGTTATTTTATTGTTGTATAGTTCTTCACATTCACATCAGAGACAACCCGATTTGTAGACTCTCTCATTCAATTAAAACCTCTTACCCCCCGCCTAAACCTGTTTGGCTTTACCCAATCTAAAAGTAATGCCTCATTTGAAAGCTAAGTCCTACAAAAGTCATCATAACTTTTTTTTGTCGATTTGTATTGCTTTTGCATTGCTTTTATTTATGTTGCTTTTTTTTGTCCCATTTTGCCACTTTCCGGCACATTTCCGTCACTTTTTTGTCACTTTTTTCATCGCATTGTTGTTGCTTTTTCGTCACGTTTCGTTATGTTTTTGTCACGTTTTCGTCACGTTTTCGTCATGTTTTCGTTATGTTTTCGTCACTTTTTTGTCGCATTTTTGTTGCTTTTCGTCACGTTTTTGTCACTATTTTGTCGTGTTTCGTCATGTTTTCGTTAGTTTTCGTCACGTTTTCGTTATGTTTTGTCACGTTTTCGTCACGTTTTGTCACGTTATCGTTATGTCTTGTTTCGTTTTTTGTCGCATTTTGTCGTTTCGCACGTTTTTGTCACTATTTTGTCACTATTTGTCGTTTTCGTCATGTTTTCGTTACGTTTTCGTCACGTTTCGTTATGTTTTGTACGTTTTCGTCACGTTTTTGTCACGTTATGTTATGTTTTTGTTATGTTTTCGTTACGTTTTCGTCACGTTTTCGTTACGTTTTCGTCACGTTTTCGATACGTTTTCGTCACTTTGTTGTCGCTTTTTTGTCGCATTTTTGTCGCTTTTCGGCACGTTTTTGTCACTATTTTGTCGTGTTTTCGTCACGTTTTTGTTACGTTTTCGTCGCTATTTTTCTTCTTCTTTATTATTATTATTATTATTTTTTAAGTTTTTAGATTTAGGTAAAGCCAAACTGGATAAATGTGCTCTCTTCAAGTGGGGGTTAAGAGATTAATACGTATAGCTTACTCAAAAGAATGTGCAAAATCATCGTGTTGCTTATTCTAACGCGTCATTACGTTATTACGCAAAACACTACGTAAAGAGCCCAGGGACTGGACAGCGAGAGGGAGGTGAGGAGCGGGCGGCTGTGTTAATCATGGACGAGTGTCACCATGTGTGTGGAGGCATAGTTTTTCTTACTCTGACCGCGCATTTACGCATCCATCTGTTTGTATTACAAGTGTGATTTCTCCATCTTCGATATACACCGTCCCGTACAGACCGCGAGGAAAACGTTGATCACAAACTCCATCGGCGTCGGCGCGCGTGTGTCAACCGTCACAATACAGATCCTTGGAGACGTGTTTATTTGACAGGCTAAAATTCCCCAGTGTGTCAAGGTTGTCATATTCCCTTTCCCCCTTCAGTGTCCGATGCAAATGGCGCGCGGTATAATCACATGCACATCACACACGCGGTGGCGGCGGGAGCATAGGCACAGCAGCAGCAGCATGACGCGTTTATTACTTTGTCAATCATTTTTAGGGGACAGTACTGAAACAAAGAGAGCTACACGCTAATAGAATTAAGGGGGGAAAAAAGCCTTTGAGCGACGGACGCGTAAAACATATGGACACATTAGTACTCGCCTGAGGTATAATAATGATAATAATAATAAAAATAATAATAATAATAATAATAATAATAATTCTATTCACTAAATATAGTTTAAGCCTCACCCATGACCTAATTTAGGCAAAGAAAAACATTTCCGGCTTCTATTTGTTTTTTCTCCGCGTTTAGACGATCTTCATAATGCAAATGTTTAAGCTTATTCCTGGGACTGAAAACCAAGAGCAAACAACCAGAGAGGATTTTTATTTTATTTTATTGTTTTTTTATTTTCAGGGGGATAGGCCCGAACCCAGAAGATAAGGGAAAGTATATAATTAAGCTTGACATGTCCAAAAGCGAGATTGTTAAGGGATGTCAGGAAAAAAAAAAAATCTACCTCCGTCCTCCTGCAACCCAGACATCAAGGCTGTCTAATTTCTTGGCATAATTAACTTTATGCTCAAAATCAATTGTTTCCTGTACACAGCCAGGGTCCAAGGCTGCAAGCAGCGAGAGGCCTATTTGAGCATGTGAGAAAGCAGGAAGCAGCCCTACCTGCCACTCATTAAGGCCACAAAAACTCAATACAAAGAGGGGGGGAGAAGGATTAGACCTGCTCGTTATACCTGCCGCGCAATTAACACTACTTATTCTTCTAATCCATCTGTCCTAGAAATAATTGGACTGGCAATAAGAGGGTATAAAAAAACGCTCCACAAAAATGGCCATAAGAGAGTATCAACAATATAACCCCTACAAATTAAAATGTATCGAAAATGCATATTATAATGGCACACTAATAATGAGAACGGTTGTTTGATTATGGCCGGGGTCTCAAGAGAGGAACCTTAAAAAAACACACACACAAAAACACTGAGAATCTGCTGCACATTTTGAGCAAAATAGCCCAATCTCGCTGTTAATTTTAAGTGGAGTCTCCATGGGCAGGCGTGTAATCACACGGGCTTTTGTAGCAGCCTGAGGTATAGCGTCAACTCTTTGTGCGCCTTGTGTTGTAGGTGAATCAGAGCACACTTGAACTGAAAGAGGACTTGACCTTTGCCTTTATGTTTCCTCCAATGTTTGTCTAAATCACAATTGTCTTTTGTGAGAGGACATGCGCTGCCTTGACAGTCCCATTCATGGGGATAGATGCTCGGGCTCGCTCTGCGCGTCAGGGCTTATAGGTGTTTGGAAACTTTGGGCTTACAAAGGGTAGTTTATGCAGCACAACGCGTTAACTTAAACAGTCAAACAAATAATTAAAAAACAAACAAACAAACAAACAGCATTTTATTTCATGTGAAATAACCTATTGGAACAGTCAGTATTTGCATTTTCACCCAAAACCAACGTGTGTGCGCTTCTTTTAGAGGAACACATACTTCTGTTGAGTCTGTTCCAAAGACATCCTGTTGTTTAAAATAACACATTTCAAACCTAATATTTTCCCTTATTACGATTCATATTATATATACGAAATAATCATTCATCATTGCGCCTTTACGCAGAGACGAGAGTTCGCCAATTAAAGTCAAATATCAAATCGTTCCATGTTTTGACAGTTGAATAGCACCTGTACAGTTTTTGCTATTCACATATGGGCCATAGCAGCTCCGCTCTATCTTATGTGCTATAAGGAGGGGTGTTACTGTGACGCGTAGCGCCTACAGCTTCTAACTGCACACCCTGCTAACAGCATGGTGGGACTTGACCGTCCTTCCAACAGGCTTTTGACACGCTGTAATACTCTAGTTGTTAGTTCTCACAGTATTTTTATTTCTTCGTGGTGACTGAGCACTCTGTAAACTGCGGGAAAGTTGCTTGGGAGCGATAGAAACACTACCGGAGCCACTAAACGGCTGCTGTTTATGACAGGAGGGACATGTTGGCGTGGCCTGCAGCCTAAAGGGGAGCGTCAGTGTGCTCGTTCATCATAACTGGCAGTATGTGGGGCCATACAAGAAGAACTGATTTCAGAACAAACAAGAGCTGTTTCATAGTTATAATATACATGTTGAGTACTTTGCGCAAAGCCGGGCTTATAACTAACTTACTGCGCACAGCAGTTTAAAGTCGAATATCCCACACACGTCGGCAGAGCGAGCGTTATATTCGCTCAGTTAACTGTACTCAGTCGTGTTTTCTCAGGAGAGGTGAGGATCACGCATCCATCCCGTAGTGCCAAATGTTAAAGCTCTTGCGAGACTTGTGGAATATCATAATTAATGTTTTCGGGCAGTTTGAAGACTGTTGCGGCTTGAGGGCAAAGAGGAATGCATGGCATTACATGTATTCTTGGTTACAGCCCGAATAAGCAGCATTGAGTCCCAGATTTATGCTTGGTCTGTTTATAATTTAAATCCTTGGTTATTGATGTTTTAGAAACAATTATGATCCACAAAACCTGTGCCATTTTGGTGACTACTCATGCAATTATGAGCCTTTGGAAAAGTGCAAAACAGCTCGAGTCCCACTGCATTACTTTGTTCCCTGCAAACTGCAGATCAAAGGCGTCTAAAATTGGTGTCCCTCCGATGAACATTGTTGGGATGACAGATTGACAAAGCGCGGAGAAAGCGTGGTCTATCAGACATGTCAGGCCACAGAAAGCAGAGGGCTGAGAAAGGCCCGGGTGTCGATTTAATTCGCCTACTGGAGGAATGTAGAGCTTCAGACTGCGGCCAAGACTCTCCTGCGCATCTGGGATCCAAACGCGCATCAACGGGGTGCTAATAACCCGAGAATTTCATTAAGTGCAAAGAAAGCTGATGGAGTATCTTGTCACAAATCTTGTCAACGCTTTATGAAACACAATGGAGTATTAAGTCGCAACATCGCACACCTCTGCAAACGTTTATGAGAAGGATAAATTAAAAGCCACGCAGCTTTATCAAGTTTACGCATGTTTGCGTCAGTGGAGAAGTGCTCACTCTTGACTCTTGTTGGCGACTCAACCTGCTGCCTCGACAAAGATATAAATAGCGAAAAAGCACCATCAACGAGAGACCAGAGACAGTCTCAGAATAAATATTTGTATTCATTTGAGAAATGAGGATTTGAACAACTCGGACAAAAAAGGAGCCGCGACAAAGGCGCAGAAAGCGCCCGTGAATGCGCGCATTGTCCGGCCCTTTTTCAATTCTGATTCACCATATCATAACCCCCGCGAGGAAAAAAACATCAATATCCACAGCGCAAAAAGACACGTTTCTATGGAACACCAAAGAATTCTTAAGCATTACAAATCCGGACGACACAAAGACGCACTGAAAAGGGATCAAAGGCACAGCTCTGCGAAGGTTTTGGAGAAGTCAGACAACGGTGACTTTTGAGTTTGTTATTTTGTCTTTTGCAGACACTGAGGTTTCAGCTTTGGTTAAGCTACAGATGGTCCAATTTATATGTATTTAAGTATTGTAGGCTAATGAGATCTGTTCTAACTTTGTATATGCATAAGACTTACATTATTTTGTAAACAATCCTTTACTTTTTCTTTCTCTTTTGCCCTGTTCATAGTTTCTGGGCGGGGAAATAAACCACAGATGTCTCAATTGAGAGAAAGGCCCGTGCACTTTTTTTCCCCTTTCTTTTTTCTTTTTTACGCCTTCTCAGGTATTCGGTCACGCCGCCGCATCGCAACAACACTTAAGTAAACATGGGGACTAACGGGAGAGGAGTCTCTTTTGTGAGACCGTAGGCAGCTGGCCAGACCCCTATTATCCCGCGGCAGACTGACCGTATCCTCTCCCCTTGTGCCCCCTTCGCCGAGCCGCTGCACAAAAAGACAGGGGATGTTCTGCTTGCGTGGGTAACACTGTCGTTCCAGCCCTTAGACGCGCTCTTGTGGTCGCTATTGAAAAGAGTGGGAGTAGTGGACACAGGCTGATCTGGCGCGGGACAATGGCGCACCGTAGAGCCCCATTGGAGTGAAAGGAATGAAGGGGCTACGCGGTTCCAAAAGAGGGTCGGCGCGCTG
Source organism: Neogobius melanostomus (assembly GCA_007210695.1). Lineage (NCBI taxonomy): Eukaryota > Metazoa > Chordata > Actinopteri > Gobiiformes > Gobiidae > Neogobius > Neogobius melanostomus. The sequence goes on along the minus strand of VHKM01000035.1, from coordinate 306,018 downwards.
AGAGAGGGAACGGAAGTTTTGTTGTTTTGCTTGATTTCCTTTCCTATAAGGCTGGACAAAACAACTTCAGCTGGTGCACTCGACTTGAAAGGGCCTTTTTATATCTGCATACAGAAGCAGCGAAATTTGATTATGGGGCTCATTTTATTTGTATTTAGCTTTTGTGCTGTTCTTTATTCCAGATAAGTCAAGACGCGAACCCGTGACGCTCACACACCTGTGCCATATGCAAAAAAAAAAAGCACAAAACAAACAACACATGAAATGAAAAGTTGTGGCTCCATTATCAGACTTAATCTGTTAGAACGTTGGGTAGAATGAGAGGAATGGGATGTGCCGTGTTGCTTGGCAGTGTGGAGGGAATGGCAGGCCAGCGCCCTCAGGGGAGTCCCATGCTGGCAGGGTTTATGGGGACGCACACACTTTGAACACGGATTGAATATGACCCTGTTGTTTCAAAATGGCCTCCTGATTTATATCCATCACGCTTTGGAGGGCTTGTCATGTTTGCTGAAATAGAGGTGTTGACAGGCACTCTTGACAGCTCCTGCTTCAGACTGTTTTAATGTTTGCTGTTTTGGCACCGCTGCCTCGTGAGCTGTGCCGTCGACACGTCCAGGTATTTTGGCATGTGGAACAATGCACTTGGTGTGCTGCTCATTTGGCTCCGCTTCTATCACTGTGACTGTTTACAACTTTCTCCCTACATGACAGCCTTCCCCTGAAGAGTGACAGATTTGTTAAAACAGGGACTGGCCTCAAAGCAATTGTTGTTGATTTTTAGGTCTACGAATATAAAAACGTATTCCTTTTCATTGACGTCAAATACACAGAGTACACATATTTAATACCACGACAAGATCTATATTTAATGGAGCAATTATAACGGTGCTCACAGCTCTGGATATCAGGCTTAAAACATCCCCAATCCATGTCACTATGTCAGTCGGGTGGACTTTAACGAAACCATGGGGACATGGGAGTTCTGTCCCACGAGAACTGGTCCCAGCCTGAGAATGCTGTTTGAGGGCACATTCCGTAAGGTCACAGAGCAGACTGCGCTCAGTCAGGCTGTTTCATCCTCATCAACATTTGTGTGGGCCACACAGCCGCCCTCAGGCCACAAAAAACACACTCAGGATTTCTCAGTCTATAGTTAGAAAGGCCAGCTCCTCTGGCTCCACCGAGCAGGGAAACCTGTGACATCAGTCCACACTGATACCACCCTGCACTCTGATTGGTGCAGCCTGCAAAAAGGAAGTCAGTGTAAACTCTGCCGTACATTCTCATTTCAAAGGATCCTGAGAGCATTTGAACTGTAATTTAGATGCATTGATAGTGTACTAAGCTGGCACAGTGGGCATTGAGCACTTAGTGTAGATAAAAGGGAGCCTGTGTTTTGCTCCTAAGTTTGTCCAGCCTCACGCATGCGCTATTTTTACCTTGTGTGCACTATGTTGGCGCTTGCACTTATATAAAGCCTTCTATAATTACATCATCTTGAGCCTTGTCATTCAGACGGCAGTATTTGAAGCATGTAAACCCCATGACCAGCTGTATATCAGCCTGCTTTGTTTGACATTTACACACGGCCCTGGCCTCATGTAATTATGAGCTTACTGTTCTGTCAAATATTATATGCCCTGTAAAACAGCCAGCTATTTACACTGTAGAGTGAGCAGTGCACAGCTCTATGTGCTGAAGCTTATATGGAAATGCAGGTGTGTGAGCCATAAACAAGATCACAGCTGAAGTGTTGACCAGTATACGAGATGCCAACATGACTCCAGTAGCACCTCGTTTATCATCTTCTTACAGTATGAAACGCATATTTAAAAACCGTATGTGAAACAGGAGGGGTTCTGTACTGGCTTTCTGCAAGCCTGCAGCTGACCAAGCCTTCAGACATTTGATGGACTTTAACTTTTCAATTATCTCATAAGTATTCCAATTCATTCAGGGGAAAATACTGAATTACAACACTACATTTTAAATGTATTATCCTATCAATTAGGGCTGAACAATATGGACAAAATTTCATATCTCGATATTCATGCCAGATATCTCGATATCAATACGATACGATATAACTATGGGTTCGGTGAAAACAGCATTTTTCAGAAAAATAAAAACATCATAATACAAAAGAGTGCAGAATCATTATCGTTTATATCTTGCTTTTTTAAATTTAATATCTTGAATGTTCATATCGATACAATAACAATATATCTTTCAGCCCTACAATGATTGGCTACTCACAGTTACAATTCTAAAATTCAAAGATTCATCTACAATTCAATGCCACACTTCACTCTTATATCTTATATAAAACTTGTTTATATTGAATACATTGTCACATATTTTCTTCAGTGACGCATCTGATTTGCAACAAATAAAATAAAAATAAATCCCCTCCCTGTAAGATTTTTTCAAGCAAGCCTATGAAATAGAATAACATAGTATTCCCACTGACCAACTTGTATTTGAGTGAAAGTAGCCTGTGTAATGTTGAACACATGGTGGTGACCATGGAAGCTCAAAGCAGTGTCCGGTACGACTTATGAGTGCTCCCCACTGCAGGGAGCCCGGTGTGTGGGAAGAGACTCCATGCATGGCCGCTATGCATTGGCCCTTACACTTTGCACATGTAGGTAAACAATCCCATCTTGTCTTGAGAGAGGCCTGCATTTATACAACATGGGTCCAAAACATGTGTTGCAGCCCAAGTCCCATCAAAGGTCACTAGGCTATGCTTTGAACACTTCAAAGTCGGGGATGAGACTGTAGCTTTTAAGTTTTATGGCAGGTGTAAGCAGGGGTTGCTGACCAGCCCAGGGTGGTCTCTGCTCCCTGGTCCGAGGGAGCTTGCACTATAGTCTCAGTAGGTCTGCAATTGAATCGAAATTGCGACATGAAGCAACTACAGCCTGCTCACTCCGAGATTTCATTGTAATTTTGATTTAAAAAATAAAATAAAAATCTATCAGATAACATTACAATTCTATTTTCCTGTGATGAAGCTGAGACGCTGCGCTGCGGACAAGCCAACAGACTCACTGGGGGCAAAGGGGCGCGCACAGTCGCCATGCCGCCTGCCACATTTGGAGCCCTGGGATGGCGGAGTGTCCCCCCTCCCCATGCCACAGACTGGACACTGCAGGCAGACGTCCACTTCAAGGCTCTCTGGTTTCAGAAGACCCCAGCAGGACACGTCTCGGGCCTGTGTCCGGCCCATTGGGGAACAGATACATTGGAGGCAGAGCAAAGAGTTGCCCTGATGACCATACCGGCGAGTGACCACAGTCCCTCCGCACCGCCCCGCCCCTGACAGACCAGAAACAGACCCCGTAAGCAAGTTCAAAGGATCCAAACGGGGTCTCGCCAAAGTTCATTCATCTCGGCAGCTGATGTGGTTCACCGGCCCCTTGTTTTTTCAGGCATTTCAGTTTAGAGTGTGGGACTTCAAAGGCGGCGCTGTTATGAAGGTGTCCTGATTAAAATTAGTCACTCTGGTCTGGGGCACACATGCGGGCCGTCACGTTTACAGCTATAGGTTACGCTTCACCAGAACATAGTCACCACAGTTATATTCATGATTTTGTGACTCCTTTTGTGGTTATATTTGTCATTTCACTTCCTTATTGTAGGAGGTGGTATCAGAAGAGAAACCCTTTCATAACTACCATATTGTATGCATCATTCTTCTTTTTAATCTGTAAAGTCCCACTGAGATTTCATAATATCGTTTTCTAAGGAGTGCTGGCTGCAGAGACACTGTTACAAAAACATAAGAACCATCCTATCATAATATTATGCACTTGAGGATGCCTCGGCCAAAGTTAAAAGTCACTGTGCAAAGTTGCCATATGTACTATCATTCCCGAGAGTTCAATATTTCGACTAATTCGATTTTTTGGCTTAATACACAATGAACTGAATCCCTCCTGCCCCAAGCGTGCACAAGTTTTGCAAACCTCGTGCTGGAAATCCACGCTGTCGGGCGCACAATAATCCGGGGCATTATGAACATTGAAATCAACACAAAGTGGCTTAATAACTCCTCCGGTGACAGATTGGGCTAAATTGATCACTTTTGAACGCTTTACAATATCCGTAATTATAGCAGCGCAACGCAAGGTGCTGCGCGTCTTGCTTGATGATCTCCAAAATGACAGGTCTATAACAGCTTCGCACATGGAGGAAACGCCATTACGTGCCCAGGGTGAGGCAGGTGTGTGCGTGCCACTTCACAGATGGCAGCCGGCTTTGTTAATGAACGATAAACAACAACAACAGCAACAACAACGGGGAGAAAAAAAAAGAAAAAGTTTCCATCTTAGGTGTTGTTCGAGGCGCTCTTGCAACTCCGTCATAACAGATACAAGGTCACGTACGATTCCGTTGACCTCTTCGCTAATAAGGTCTCGCGCGAAAAGCGTTGGCGCGCGCGCACTTTATGACGCGCGCGACGCATTGCTCTGGAAGCGCTCATGGTCTTTAGCCGAACGGCGGCCATTGCTTGCTTGCTCGTGTCCAATGACAACACGTCTCTTAATTGACTGCGTATTAATGGCGTCCCATTACGTCGACGCCGAGGAAAGCATTATCCCCGCAAAGTGCAAAGAGTTCTCTCGATTACTGTTACGCGGAGATGCTGAGGTGAGATGATTAAAAGTACATTATACCTGGGCCCAGTGATTCCCCAGAATGAGCCGTGCTAAACGACTTGTTTTCTATGCCCTGATTAATGGAAGACGCGCAGCCACATTTCAACACGCTTTGTTTTCCCGTCCCCAGTCATCACCTATTATCAAAGACAAATTTTCAATATCTCTCTAGGAGTCCAATTAAGGATTTACATTGCGACATGATTTTTCACTTTAATTACTATACGTAGCGCAAACCTCGCTGTATTTCCATATTTATCAAGCAAACATTGTGGATTAGAATTCATCAAGTAAACGGATAGTGACGCCGGGTGTAATTGCGGTGTCTTTTTCGGCTGAGGGAGGAAATGTTGATGAAGAGTTTGAGCGGGAGCACAGATGGAAGTGGCTACGAGGCGTTCCGTCGCGAGGATGCATTGTTTTTATGCGATCAGGAAGCGGTTGATTGTATATGTAGATGAATCGCGGAACGGCTTAAAATATGAGCGTGGCGGAGGGCCGTAACTCACCAAACGCCGCATTACGACGCCACGGGTTTCTGAATAACAATGGCTTGCGGGACAAATTGCATGGTCAGTCATATTAATTTTATGTGGCCACATATTGTGAGAGCTGTTGGAATCCCTTTGTAACAGATTGTTGCGGAACGACGGCGATGGCCCTGAAGCCTTGTGGCCAGTGTGTTGACAGGTATGGGACAGTGGCATTCTGGGATAGACTCTCGATGCTGTAACCCCGTTGTTAGAGTGTCAACGTAGATATTCCTATGGGTTCCGTGTTGCATATGGAGTCAGTATGTGCCTTTGAGGGATGTATTTTCAATGATTCTTCAACACAAGCATTTTACACAGAGCCTTGGTATAGACGCTCAGTCAAAATATGAAGTTTGAACCATATCCAAAGGCGATGTCTTTCTCCTCATTCTTCTCCTGACTCTTTCAGCAGTCAGATTGCCTTCACTACAAGCACAAGTGAGCGCTGTGGTGCAGAATTGAGTGTTAAGCGTTCTCGACACACAAAGCAAGAAGGTCCCAGATTCAAGTCCGGGATCTGTTAGGGCCTTTCTTGGTGTAGGTTGCTTGTTCTCCTTGTTTCTGTGAGGGTTTCCTCCAAGCCCTTCGGTTTCTCTTACGACCCAACATATGTACATTCGAATCCCTCTTGGGGCTAGGGCTTGGTTGACTCTCAGTGGGACATATCCTGTGTTAAAAAAAACATAAATGAGTATAGCTCACAATGATTGTTTTTAGCTCCATTTGATCTGCTTCCCTGCACTGTGCAATAGTGGAAATCATAGCTGACTTTTGCCTGTTTTTTATACGTGTCTTGTTTGTACTAAAAGATAAAAAGCCAGTACAGCGTCCACTCATTTTGCTAAGAATTGGAAATATGAGTAATCCAGTCTGTGCTGATGGATGGCTTAAATCATAGCTTAAAGCCCAATTTACATTTTGCGTGTGCTGCAACCTCCTCTGTGTGACCCTGCAAATATCCTCTGGGCCTCTTCATTATTATACCAGTCTTATGTGCTTTGCTTCTACAGTTAATTTACCAAAGCAAGACTCCTGTTCCCTACTGGAGATCTGCTTCAAATTACTCCTTTTGCCAGCACACAGAGCCTGCCTTTCTACCTCTTCATCTGTTCTAAGGGCTTCAGCAAATCTCTAATACCACGAATCCTGCTTGTTTATAGCCGGCTTTCTGCTCTGATCTTGTCATGCGCCAGTGATGCGAGCACGCCAGTGGATCATGGCTATAACGTTTTTTTTTCTCTTTTCCCTGCATTGTTTGGCCGACCACTTGCTGCTACAATTGACCTGAGAGTGGAGCTGATGACCAAAGATGACTAACCCCCGGGGAGCGCAAGTCAGGGAAATCATGCGAGAGATGGAGAGAGACAGACTGTGAGAGCAGCAGTGTGTACACGCACATACACACGCCACAGCCATGTCTTTGAGCTCTTGGAGTGTGTTTTGGTTGGAAATGTCTGCGGTGTACGCGGAACCACATTTATGCTGGCCCATGTGGTTCAGGAGTTCCTAGGGTGAAGCTGGCATGATGTGTGTGTGTGTGTGTGTGGGGGGACGGGGGGGACCGTGACAGGTGCTGCTTGCCCTGACAGGAGTGGTCGGCTCAAACTGCTCCGGAACCCAGGGCCGTGCTGTGAGCGTGATCCCGACTTGGCAACGGGCCGTGGCACCGCTCGCTGGAGCTGAGTTAATTGTGTCACTCTTGGGGAAACAGGAAGTTTGTGATGAGGAATAAAGAAAGCCAAGCAAAAGATTTTTTGTTTTGATATATCATAGCTGCATTGTATTCTTGGTGTAATGTCAAACCAAAGGAGTTTTAACAGTGTGAAATACTACAATGAGGTATTCTGATGTGTGTTAGATCGGGGGTCCTCAAACTTTGACATCAAACACCAGCCTCATCAAATATTTCACCTTCCATGTACCACCAGGCCTAAATCAAGATGAAATCAGGAGTTAACTGGTTCTAAAGTAGATCTAAAATGGACTAATTTATGTTGAAACTGGGTGTAAACTAAACAGATAAACACCACCAGGGGTACACATAGCAAAGTTAGTAGTGGTTCTGCAGTGAATTGAATAATGTTTTGGCTCATATTACTGTACGGATGTTGTTGACCAGAATGTTCCTTTCCTGTTTTCCATTTGATACCATTTGCTCACACGTTTGGAGATATTTCTGTGAGGATTGCCAAGATTAAAATGTTGACGTTGTTAATGCCGTTAGCTCAGATGATTGAGACACGCACTTACTAAAAGGTAGAATAGGCTGCTTTTGTTTTTATTGTGGCATCGGATACGGCCCGGGACCAATCGTCACCGCAGCCACAGCAGACCCGAGAATGTTGTCAATACAAGCTCTCGTCTGATCAATCGTTCGGTGTTAATCGAGGTAAACTAAATGCTTACAACCGATTAGATGTGAGGTCTTGTCTCCCAGAACCCTCTAACAGATGTGTTTGCATTTATTGCTTTGTTGTAGTTGTTGAGAGAATGTCAAGCTTAGTACATCATTAAGTGCTATTTGAAGGAGGCATGGAAAAAGAAGACAAACTCGCCATGAAACATTTGGAAACATGTCTCTCTGCGCCACGGGGTTTTGAGCCGGCACATGGTAAACATTAAGCACTTAACACATTGAATAAAGATGGGCCAAAAATGTCTCAAAAAAAAAAACACACAAACAATAATAGAAATGGAACTGGATCAGACAGGGTGGGACTTCTACACTCCACTTCTTAATTTGCTGTTGAGTTCATTATGGCAGAACGAGTGTGCATCGCCGCATCCCACCTTGCTTGCAGTTTGCTCCGCCGGCTCTGTAATTAGCTTCGGCAAGCCATTGTTTCCATGACAGCCATGGCAAATAAGGAGCAGACAAATAAAAAAAAGGAGAGAAGAAGAAGAAGAACAGTTGAGGCACGGGACACACATACAGTATTAAAAATATGTTTGACGGTTCAAAAGCATGGCAAGATCATGTATATCATGTTGATACCATTGCTAAAAAGTTACTAGCTTGGATTGTGATCAACTTTTTATTCATGATACCATCGTTGCATTTACATTTTCACAATTGTTTTACAGTATATCTTTGCTTATGGATTGCTATGCTTAGTCTGTCCTCTATATTTCCATTGTCTCAAACATTAAAAGACTGTTCCTTTGCGAATTGAGCAATGATCACACTTCTTTTTGGACCCATATTTCATTATATCAATGTCCATTGATTGCAAAACATTTACAAGAGAACATACGATCCTAAATATTTGACAATACTTACACACTATGCATTCGAGACGCATTCGTAAATACTATACTCACGGTTTGTTTGTGCCTCAGACATGGTCACGGAGCGATTTACTTGAGACAATTTGAGGTAAAAAAGCAACAAAAGAGCTGGAGTTATGCGTTATCTTTTTCCAAGTCAGTGAAAAAGAGAAACCTGAATTTCGCATAGAGCCGCGCCAATGATTACTCGAACTTACCTTTGCTCAACTTGATGATAAATGATACACTCTGAATAACTGGTACTGGTAATCTGTAGAATTATATGAATAGGATATGTGATATTGTGGTGTATATCTTAAAGGGGGGTATTATGTAAAATCGACTTTTTCAAGCTTTATATCATGTTATTATGTCATTCCCTCATTAAACACATGCCTGGAGTGTTGCCTTGGCTCATTCACATATTTTGAGTAATCAGTAAAAACTTAGACGGCAGCCATTTTAGGTGTAGCTATGCCTCAGTCATCCTAGGAACGCCCCCACCTAATGGAGACGCCTCTGGACCTTTTGTCACCAGCCAAGCCACCAACCACTGCTCCTCAGCTCAGCAGAGCCCCCTCCCCACACAGTGTTGTTGTTTAAATGCCACAGCAGTGTGCTGAAGGGGGCGTGTCGGAAAGCTTCTTAAAGAGACAGAGGCCTATTTCAAGACGTTCAGTACAGCCATTTTGAGAGAGCAATTTTATTCAAGGCAGTTATTTTAATTTACTGCATATACAGACCAACAGAAGGTTACGTCATCATTGTAGTATGCTATAGACTGGTGCTATGTGATTGAAAAAAGCATAATACCCCTCTTTAAATAAGAAAATAATAATGGGAAATGTTGTGGGGGGGGAAATGGTGGAAAATGAGCCGTGGGCCGGATTAAACAGCTTTGCGGGCCGGGTCTGGCTCGCGGGCCGTAGTTTGCCCACCTCTGCTCTACACAAGAGCTCAAGAGCTATTGTTCCTGACTTGTGCCTAACCTTAACCCGTCACTTGGTTAGTGCGGTGATGCTTTTAAATGACAAAAAAAAGCGTTGGAAATGTTTTATAAGATAACAGAGTATCTTGAAGAGAGAGACTTGTTAAATCACTGCAACAGCCATTCATTTCCCCTAAACTTTATGATTTTCCTTCCGTCTTATTTACTCCCCCAGTTTGAACAGCTTATACATCACAAAGTTATGCTGCCTATCTGTCCTTTTTTTTCCTTCTTTTTTTTCTTTTTTGTCTGCATGTCCCTGCGCTCCCCGGATTTACAGGGGTGCCACGAAATGAGTGAAATCAGGTCTACAGATGTTTCCGAGATGTTTTTTTTTTCCCTGTCAGTTGCAGATTATCCCTGTAGCAAAATCTCATTAAAGTGCAATTTACACCGCCGCACTCATGTTGCCATCAACCAAAATTAAAGGCATTAATTTTTCAAAGAAGTTCACCCCAAGTCTTCGGCAATAAGTGATGGAGCACTTTGCTAGGGATGATTTGCAGAAGAACATTTTTTTTTTCTTTAAGGGAGAAAAAAAAAAATATTAACTCGTATTAGAAGAGCGAGGGGGGGAATAGGCTGAAGAAGGGTGCGCGAATGTGTCCATTTAGTCAGGGAGCGTCCGTATGGAGACATGCATATTATGGCTATACCATGCTGGGACAGATGAGAGGACCGGGGGGAAATGGGAAACGGGGAATGGAGGCTCTGACACATTCGACAGAGACATTTACTCCGAGGGCTTCTTCCACAAGTACACGCAACTTTTTAGCGTTTTTGGACCAGTAAAAAAAACGTGGGATACAGTTAATTGACACATGTGCCCGACAGATGCAAAGAGCAAAGAGTTCAAGTATATTCGGCGAGGTGAAATGCAAATCCCACCGCCCCATATTTAAGTCATGATATTTCTATGACGTATTAATAAGTAATAGCCCCGAAATTAGGCCACACAGAAAAAAGATGGCTCCAATAAAGGCTGGATTAGATGAGGTAATATTTGAATGGAGGCGCTTTCAGGCTCAAAACAGAAGGCTGAGCGTGCCATGTATATCTCAACATCACATGTGTTGTAGCTGTAACACTTTCAAAAAATACAGATTAGCACTTGGGCTGTTTGTCATATGGCTCTGACAGACAGAACTAAAGACACAATAGGAGGGAATGTCGCCTTTATGTAAATAAACACACGCTTAAATATGATGTGCTCGTCTATTTTTCCTGCAGGTATGTTCAATGAATTTGTTACAACTTTAGAATTGATTTATAGCCTATATCATTGTGGAATATTATCGGCCTGATTTGTTGCAATTACTTTAGTGTGTGTGATTTATGGATATTATTGTTATTATTATTATTATTATTATTATTATTATTATTATTATTATTATTATTATTATTATTATTACTACACGTAAAGCGTTCAGAGGGCGCTTCGTGCACTGGTTGCGCCCTGTCTGGCGGAGACAAAGCGCGGTGGATACAGGTTTAATGAAGTTAACTGGTGAAAGGATGCCTCAGCATGGCGCACGCCGCTGCCCGCTGCACATAATGTAGGCTAAAGAGCACACGCACGCCTTTCTTTCTTTTCTCCCTTTTCTCCCTGTCGTCCCTCCGTCCCGACTGACGCCGAGGCACTCTTTTTTTCTTTTTTTTTCTTTTTTGTGTGTTGTGTGTTGTATCCTCAGCTCACACCGACGGCTGCCCACATGAGCCACATATATGAAAGATGCCCGGGCTGCGTCCTGACCTTATTTCCTCCCGTGCCACCTGCTGTCGCGAGGTTAACGCATTTAAATAGACTCCCCCCCACACACACACACACAAAAAAAGAAGACAAAAATGTCATTGTCGTCTTTTCTCGTTTCATCCTCAAATGCGGAAAAAAAAATATTTGTGAGGAAATTATAGGCCTCGCGAGGGACAGGTCTTTTGCATACTAATTTTGTTAGCGCTATACCTCCCGCGGTCAGTGTTCGATGTGACCATTAGCGCGCGCACCAGACTTGACTTTATTCGATTGGAAAAGGCGGTGTTTAGAGTAATGTGGCCGAGCCGAGGCGCCTCGTGACAGAGAGAAATGGATGACGCGTTATGGTGATGGCTCGGACTGGGGCCCTTTTTCCTGGAGCGGCGGAGATGTCAGGCAAAACTGACAGCGGGGCTTTGTTGGACACTGTGGCGTTCTTATATTACGCACTATCGATAACTTGGTCCGAATTAATTCAAGTAATGAAATGCGTTCAAGGTGTCCGCTCCTTTACGCGCAAGAGGTCTTATTTACCAAAACAAAATACTCTTAAGATCAGGCCTGCTTCAGAGTGTAGGCTGTTTATGAATAGGCCTCGAGGTTAGTTATTGATATAAACAGCTTTATTGACAACACAAAGATGATCCAATACCTTTGGGTCAATAGGCTACTCTTAAAAAAAAAAAAAAAAAAAAAAAAAAAAAAAACTATTATTTTTTTTTTTTAGAACAAAACATATGTAGAGCTATTTTTCCCATTGCATAAAATAATAATACTGAAAAAAAAAACATTTTGCATTTTGAACGTGTCCCTGATCAAGTACAGCCCTCTATAAATCTGATAGCCTGCCTAATATTAATATTAACAGGAACACACATTTACACCCTATATATCAAGTAGCCTGCAAAAGATTGAAAAAAAAAAAGAACTGACATTTAGAGCACGTCTTCAATGGACACTTTAATGTCCTCACATCTGTCCAAATATCTGAAAGCGGCTCGTTAACGCTCCGTGTCTGGCCTTTTTTGCGCACAGCTCACCTTCATATTATCTGCGTGATAGAGTTACACAGCCACGGCCCGTCTCCTGCTCCAATAATAAGGCCCACGCTGCAGACAGTCTTTTTTTTTTTTTTTTTAAAGGTGAAAGGAAATATTTTTTACTGGCTCAAAAATCAACATTGTCCGGCTCTGGGTTTGTAAAAGCGGCTGTGAAGTGGATTCCCCCCCCCCCCCTCTCTCTCTCTCTCTCCTTTTTTCACTGGTGGTTACTTGGGCAGTGGGAGGCGGTCCAGATGAGTTTGAATAGAGCAAGAGGAAGAGGAGGAGGAGGAGGAGGGGGGGGAGAGGACTTCAAAAGCAGTTACCAGCAGGGGCGGCAGTAGTACGCTCGAGCAGCCCCACCCCTTCAGCTCGTGCCCGTGGACTCTCTCTCTCGCTGTATACTATTGACAGGTGTACTGTGCAATAATTAACTGTGTCAACGCGTCAGCAGATATGGCGTGTCTTGGCGAGTGCGCAGACAACAATTCGTGCGCATTGTTTGGTTAGGAAAAAAGGGTTACGGGGGTCACTTGTTAACACAGAACAATAAATAATAAATACGCAGAATGTATGTACTAATGTAAAATTTGCTGATTTATGTGCATTGTCTTTGATGCTGCCATTAGTGCAGCAGCCATTCCATTTAACCTCCTAACACCCGCCTTAAAGGGACTATGGAGTTTAAAAATGTTAAAATGATTTATTTTCCACCACTTGCTCCAACAATGTCCTAATGTGTAGAATGAGCCCAGACCTATTCACCACAACTGCCTCTAAAATCCTGCACTGTCAGTCAAAAAGCTGTTAATTCGGGTCCGAAGTGCCGTCATGCACGAGCTTAAAGGGATATTTCGGGATTTTTGACATTGGGCCTCATTTCCTAGTTATCCAGAGCGTTGTTGATGTTGTTGATATTTTTTTCTTAAATTCATGCAGTTCTTATATTTGAAGAGCTTAGTGGCGCTAGGCAAGGCTAAAGCATTTCTACGGTAACAGTTAGCCTGCATTAAAAACAGTCTGACCCACTCCACAGTGCACCTGAGGTAAATCACTTATAACGCCAGACTACCCATATAAATGTCTGTGTCGGTAGAATAATTTTTGAAATATAACTGACCTTGTATCACATGAATTACCTCATTTTGAGGACTATTTTCTCGCAGATCACTCCGCCGCTGCGTTAGCTTACAGCCACGAAGCTGATGCTGCTCAAACATAAGTTATTTTAAATGCAAAATGGTTAAAATTATTCTATTAACACAGACATTTATATTAGTTAGTCTGTCGTTATAAATGATTTACCTCAGGTGCACTGTGGAGTGGGTCAGACTGTTTTTAATGCAGGCTAACTGATACCATAGAAATGCTTTAGCCTTGCCCTAGCCTAGCGCAACTAGACTTCAAATATAAGAACTGCATGAATTTCAGAAAAAAAATATCTCCAGACATCAACAACACTCTGGATAACTAGGAAATGAGGTCCAATGTCAAAAATCCCGAAATATCCCTTTAATATAGAGACTGCAGTTACGCGTAAGACCTGAGGTGGCAGTAGTGAGTAAAAAAATGTCAACTTCCGTCTTGTTCCTTTAAGGCAAGGCAAGGCAACTTTATTTATACCACGCATTTCGTACACAAGGCAACTCAATGCGCCTTACAAAAGAAGATATGTGAAATTACAATCAGGTTAAGTTAAGCTTAAGTTAAACATCAAGACATGGGAAATACACGATGACTGGCCATTGACCAGGGGCGGGGCTGAAGAAACGTGTTGAGGCAGACGCAGAACGACGGGGGCGTGGTTAGGGAGGAGGTCTGTGTGTGCGGTTATTTACAGTCTGAAAGTCAGTGTTATGCAAAATATGACCCAGAGAGCTCAGTCCTTATCAGGTTTAGCTCCGTGGCTTGGCCTTGAAGGGAAGTGTTGACGGCGTAGGAGAGATAAGCGGTCCAGCTGCTTCAAACCTCCTCTCAGGAGGAAGAGAATTACTCCAGCAATAGTAACAGAGTGCATTTGCTCCAGTTCAGCTTTACCCAAACCATAAGGTCACAGTCTATTAATAGGCCAGTGTAACGCCTCATTTGAAAGCTAAGACCTACAAAACTGATTGCGACTCCCCCCCGCATTTTTGACCACATTTTGGTCTGGTTTTTGTAGTTTTTTTTTCTTGTTTTTGTGATTTATTTTGTGATGTTTTCGTCATGTTTCGTCACTTTTGAATTGTGATATTGGTGCTATTCCGTCACATTTTTGTTGCATTTTCATCCTCGTTTTCGTCTCTGTTTTGGCGCTTTGTTCAAGAGATTTGGGTGAAGCCGAACAGGAGAACATGTGCTCAGTTCAGGCGGGGGTTCAGAGGTTTTAACTGGGCTTGTGATTGGCACACAAAGACTAGCCGGACCCTGTGGCATCATTATCATCTAAGGCCAGTATGGTTTCAGTGTCAAAGTGTGTGTAAATAGTGAAATTCATGATACGCCCTCAACAATCTGTGCTGCAGTGTCAGACATTGTGTTACAAAGACGCACATGATGGAGCCCGCATTGACGAAGCTCCGGGGACAGGTCTGATGGACAGATGAAGCCAGTGGACAGACGTGATGTGCTATCCAAGGTCCTTTGTGATGCCTTCTCCCCCGGTGGTCATCTCCCTCATGCGCTCATTCCGAAGATGAATCGCGCGATGCATTTTTAATTTCCCTGTCATGGCCTGGCTCCAGCGCTCTCTGTGGGTCAGATGGAAATGAGCGGCGGACAGGCCAGTGCGGCACTATACGCGCGAGCCGGAGCCGGGGCCACGGCACTTAAGACATGATGTACGACGGTCATTAGCCCGGGCCGGTCAGGAGGGAGCGCGGGTCACTCCGGCCGCACAGCAGACAGGCAGCAGAGGAGGCCCGGCTGTGTCTGGCCTGGCCACTGCGGCGCACTGCTCTTCTCCCAGCGCCCCCGATGGTTGAGTGGTCCCCCCAGATCAGCCGGGGATTATTACCCGTCCTCACCTCTGCTCTTTGTTCCCGTACAGTGCGCCTGCCCCGGCACTACATCTCACTGTGTTGCATCACAAATAATGGCTCGACATATGTGCCACTTATCAACACGTCTGCAGACAAGTCGGCAAGTCACACGTCTATTTTCGTCGGAGGTTCGCTTGATTAGGGCTCAGAGCGCATGTGACACTTGCACTACTTTTCTTTTTTTTTGTGTGTGTCGGCGAGGTGGAACTCCCGCGCAGTCGTATAGCTCGCGGGCTAATTACCAAAATGTCTGACGGCCTTTTCCCCTTCCCTACCTTTTTTTTTGATTGAAGGCACGGCTCCTGCCTCCTGAGATGTTGCTGTGAAACGGCTCTTCTTTGTGCTGCCGGGCGGGAGCACGCGGCACACTTGGCACGCAATATTTTGGGGGCTATGCCTACACTGTTGTGTCTTCTGTCACAATATTTGGGGGGTAAATAGATGAGGGTGTGAAGTTGCTGAATATCACCGCTGATACATCTGTTCTGTCAAAAAATCTACTCATGGGTTAGTGGGAATTGGGAACACAAGTCCTCCTAATGCTCAGTTAAACAATGACAATGGTATTTATTTATTATTATTATTATTATTATTTGCAATGGGTTATTAAAACGCATAATGTAAAGTTAATCCTTGGAGTTTTTTGTCAAAGAAAAGCAACATTTCCAGGGAGAGGAGCTGGGGATGTATATGTATTAGGAGTGTGACAATATATCGATTTCCCGATATATCGCGATACAATACGATACCGATACTTTTTTATTCCGATATCGATACTTTTGATGACGTCATGCATATTAATGAGCAACGTCCTGTATATTAATGAGGCAGCAGTGCTCCACTGTTTTCACAGTCAATAGAGGCAAATAATGATCAAGAATTCAGTCAGGACAGCAGGGGGCAGCACTACCGTTTTAAGCACTTGGACCAAACACTGTCACACAAATAAATTACTTTTAATGATAGTTTTTATAATTATAAAGATGATTAATCTGGTGTTGATTTATTCCTTTTTTAAATAGGACTGTGGTTTCTTGTTTATTTAAATGTAAATGAAGTCACTGACAGATCTATGACCCATTTTCAGTGAGTAAGTCAGGGATCATTTATAAAAGTGGTACAAAGCACATGAAAATAAATGTAAATGATGACTAATATGTAGTATGTTAAAATAAAGGTTAAAAGTAGCATGTTTTTTTTATCGTGATGTATCGTAGCTTATTTTTGTGCAATATATCGATTATCGCAGTATCGGTGTATCGTGAGATAATCGTTATCGTAATCCATGTATCGCGTATCGTATCGAATCATGAGCTACCCAGAGGTTCCCGCCCCTAATATGTATATGTCTTAAGAGGTAAGAGACATGTTTTTGGACTTGTTTTTCACCTGTAAAAAGAAATGATCACATGTTTTATATTATATACCTTTGATGAAACGTTTTTGCAGTGTATGGCTTTAAACAGTATACCGTCCAAGTCGATAGCTAATTGCATTCATATATCCTGCATCCCTGGCCCATGAGAGAGGACAGTGTGTCAAGGAGATTAAGGAGTGAGCGGGGCTGAGAAAAGGGAGAAGGCCCAAATGAAAGGGAATAAGCAAAACGAAATAATGCGGCGGACCACCTCTCGAGTGAGTACAAGTGTGGCATCTGTGTCAGATGTTGTTAATTAACGTCAGTATGTTCCTCGCTGGCACTTGGCTTCCTGTCGTCGCGCGGGGCAGGTTTTTTGGAGGAGCTAGTGGGCAGAGGGGCCGAGGGGGGGGGGGGGCAGCCGGGGCTCGGAGCAGCGGAGGCAGGGGGTGTTAATCCCACTCATTATAATTCCAGTCCATAGCCTGTCGAGGGAAAGAGACTACGGGGAACTACCAGCACATTCTATCAATATGCAGTTCCCCCTTTTCACCTCTCCCAGTGGCTTCTGACTACACACTGGCTAACTAGCCCACTGTCCCACTGACTTCTCGTTACCGGACACAGCTGATTATGAAAACTATTACTCGGAAGATAATAAAAGTGTATTTCTGCTATATAGGCGCTTGCATTCTCTCATGGTATAGGGTTTACAGGTAATGAAGTGAAATATCCAACTTGCATGATACAAATAAAATGAACATTTACATCTGGCACCACCACCTCCATTGCTCCACTGATAATGGTTTGAAGATGAGGATAAAGACAAAGAGAAGCTTCATCTGGACATACTGTTCCATATAGTCACTAGTCAGGCTACTTTTTCCTTCAGGAGTTGCTCTGTGGTTTCTTTCTGGTTATGTTATTACTAAGTGTCATATGTCCTAGTTAGCATAGTGTACACGCTTTGTAGATTGAAACTTCTCAAGCTACATCTTCCACCTTTAACAAACCTGACATCTCACGCGCGCGTCACACAATCGTTTCCCCTTCCAAGCCGATGTCAGGTGCTTGTATATTTAGTCGCGTCTTTGGGGAAATCAAAGAGTTTAAAGACAGTAAATTATTTTTAATGCTCGCGCAAAATAATAGGCCATTTTCTAAATGACGTGCCATGCTGGTGCTGGGGATCATCAGGATGCCAGTTTCGCCTCCCTGTTGATCAGATAATTTGAGACGGAGCGCACCTGGTGTGTCTTATTGCGAGCACAAATGCTGAGAAATGGCACTCCATCGACAGGCCTCGGTTCTTCCCATGCAGAGCCCAGGTACTGACGATGTTAGCATTAACGGCCGATTAAAATAAAGACGGATGGAGATGCCGGCACAAAAACTTGCTAAATATGGAGAAAGAGGCAGTGAGGCTTTCAATATGGCCGCCATGTATAGCCTAGAGATGAAAACATGCAGAGTGAAATAGGCTACTGTATAATAATTGCCTTCATTACGGTTAATTGTAAGTGTTATGATGTTTACATAGTTTTTTTTAAACATATTTTTATGTGGCAGAGTTTTGCTAATGATGAAGATCTCTATTTGCATCCCACTGAAGTTGAGTCAGACTGTTCTGGAGCTTCACTGTCAATAGTGTCATATAACAACATTTGTAAAGTCATTGACCGGTTGTGCAATATCCCTGGTCTTGGGAACCAAAACCCTCTTTTTGTCTTTACGTTGTCTAAAAAAAGTTATCCATTATCCTTTGCATTAGCTAATACTGGCTAACTTCCTGTTGGCCAGTGTAGTGTAAATGGTAGGGGAGACCGGGTGTGGTTGTAACATGGGGAGAGTTGTAACACTACCAATTCCAACATTCAGGGGTAAGATAAGAGTCAAATGGACATATCAGTGTTTACCCACTTCCTCCCTGATCCCACATGGTGATTGTCAAGTTTGTAAACAGGTTCATGCAGATTCTATAGAGAAAAAAAGGATTTTGAGGTAAGAAAGTAATTTTTTTTAACCATATTTTGTTTAGTGCTTATACTATTGCACATAAAACCATATGACTTACATTAGATTACATTGTAGTTTCTCAGGCAAAATGTGATGCACATTTCCCCTGCTAATTTCAAACCATTATGCTGATACAGCTCGCTGAAGAATGGCTGACAGGGGTGGGGATGGTTGTAACACAATCATCTCCTATATACAGTTAATAACACTTACTTGATTTTAATACTTTTACAGAATACCTAAATAGTGTAAAAGAAAGACTGACAGATTTGTGCCAGCTAATGTTAAAAAAGCATCTGATGAGGTCAGAAAGAAGGGCAAGTCAGATTAGTTGCAAAGGCACATGGGATCTGCCATGTAAAACTGAGCAGATACTGCAAAACACCGCAGAAGCTGAGAGACCAGGGTCCAGTGATCATCCCAGTGTAGGTTACTGAAGCATCAACAGAGTTTTTTTCTCTGAGGTGCAGGAAGAAGTGTTGGCTGATTATTTGACTCAGACAGCAGACCTGTATTATGGACTGACTCCACCTGAGGTTAAGCATATGACAGGTCAGAGAGAGAGAGAGAGAGAGAGAGAGAGAGAGAGAGAGAGAGAGAGAGAGAGAGAGAGAGAGAGAGAGAGAGAGAGAGAGAGAGAGAGACATTGTTCTGGATTGTTCTTTTATTTAAATAAACCTCTATTTGATGCATATCACATTACGTGGCCTCTGTTTTTGCTTCTTTTGTCTAACTGTCCCATCATGTGTTAACCTACCCCGGCGTTACTGGGGTAAGTTGTAACACAGGAACACCATGTAGTTGATATCCACTCATGCGGTCTGTGATGTTCTTCCAAAGGTTTGAATTGGTGCCATTTGTAGTTAACAAATGTGGGTACTTTGTATAAAAGTTTGAGAACTCTAGCTAAAAAATTCAGTGAGTTACAGATGCTGAAGCAAAAAGTGTTACAACCATACCCGGTCTCCCCTACTTCCTGTTAACATTTTAATGTAAATTATAGATAAAGTAAGATTTATAAAACAGAAGAAAACTTAACTAAACATCAAGCTGTGGGGTTCATAAAACGTAGCTCAGATGGTCCCACTATTTTACCTTTTATAGCATCAAATTAACATTAGCCTTTAGCCTTTAGCTTCAAAGCTAAAACACTTACGATTATAAACACAGAAGTCTGTTCCGGTGAAGTATTTACATCCTGAGTAAAGTTTTGAATGAGTTGTTAATGATTATTAAACAGCTGCTTGTTTTCTGCCTCTGTTTAAATGTTTATTTCAGCGAGACACGGTTAACTCTCCGTAGGAATAAAACACAGACAGGAAACAGTCGTGATCTAACATTCCGCGCACTAGCTATTGCTGTTAAAATGAACTTGCAGTCTCATAAAAAAAGAGAGGCCGTTTTGTGAAGGCAACATCTCCATTATGGAATGAGAGGAAGTGAGGGTTCCAACATGGCCGCTGTGTCTCGTAATGTGCAGCGATGGGCTTTTATATGGCGTCCGGCGAGCCGGGCCTCACATGTAGCCTACAGTAGTACGCAGACAGCGGTGGTTTGAATGGACTCTAGTGGGAGTCCAGAGGGGCTTGCTCCAGACGATGCCCAATGGTAAAAGTCAAAATACTGTGTCGACCACATGTTGGACGCCAGTTTAAAAAGCACTTCAGTGGGAGATGGCGATCGCTATAGCGGCGTATATATCTCCTTTTTTTTTATCACTTTCACCTGTTCCACAATGAGACTCTTGCTATGTGGGGGGATGGCCTGCAACGGTGTCTAGGGGAGTTTATCTTTTCAACAGGTCTTAGTGTTGATACAGGCACACACACACACACACACACACACACACACACACACACACACACACACACACACACACACACACACACACAAATGGAGACAGAGGAGGCGCAGTTTGGGGTGGCGCCACACCTCTGCACTAATTTCAGGGTTAGCAGAACAGCCCAACAGGAGGACAGCATCGCCATGGCAACAGTTACCAGCTAAAAAAGCACTGTCTCCAAATCTGATAGGGGCCCCAGATAATCCGTCACAACACACTGCCGATTATAGCCCCCTTTTTTGTGTGGGGGGGGGGGGGGGGAGTGCGGAGGAAAACAGTTAGATCTACCATTTCTGACCCGGTAAACATTTGTCTTTGACTGCAACAACAAAAATCTATTATTCATGCGTTTGCCTCACATCCAAATCATTGTCATTCCTCTTGAGTTAAGCTTGTTTTCATCCGCAAAGGCGTTCCTATTAGTTAGCATTCTCGCCCCTATCTTCAAAGTAATAGCACATGGATGATAGCTTTATCCATTTCTCATTTATTTTTAGCAGGCGCACTCTGTAATAAAATACCCATTACACCAACAAAGCAAATTTACTCTTCCCCACATCCGTACTTGACACCGAAATGATTTTTTTTTTTCTCCCCCCCTCTCTCCGTAAAGTGCGACACATATAAAAAGCAAATGAAGAAGAGGCGATGGCAAATCAGAGAGAGAGAAAGAGAGAGAGAGAGAATAGGGAGCGATAGTCAGTCAGGGGCGACCACAATGCACTTTTCCATCAGGATCTAGTCAATTTATCAGCAGAAATGTTATTAGCTTTCCTGATAGCGGCAGCCAGCAGCACAGGCATGTAGGTATTTTCCTCCCCATCAGTCTCCTTTATATTTTTAGATGTTCTTTATGTGAGTACAATGGCCTCAATATCAAACATTTTAAATGATGCTTGAAATACCAGTCACTTGACTTTGATGTCACAGGCAATTAAATCCAACCTTACCCCCTTTTTTTTTTTTTTTCTTCCACCGTTAATAACAGCAATCTCGCCCGGGCTAGTGCCTAATTAATATGTGCTATTTGTCACCGCGCCTTGACACATGTATATCAAAGTGAGGGGGGGCGGGGGAGAGGCAGCGGCTGGAGGTGGTGAGGGAGGGGCAGTGCCGGGAGCTGATGTTGGGCAGTTGTAGTAGTAGTAGTAGTAGTAGTAGTAGTAATGGTAGTAGCATGAACTCAATTATCTCTAGCTAAAACATTAAAGTCATTATATTTTTGCTTTACCTCTTAACCCCCACCTTACCTGAGTGCTTTTTTCTCCAGTTCGGCTTTACCCAAGTGTAAACGCTTACAGCCTATAGGCCAGTGTAACGCCTCATTTGAAAGCTAAGACCAACGATGATCCAAATGGATGTTTTTTCCGCATTGTCATCAGATTTTTGCCACTTTTTTGTTGCCTTTTTATTGCATTTGTGTCACATTTGTGGCATTTTTTCATGTTTTTTTTTTTTTTTTTTGGTGCCACTTCTCCACTACTTCCACTGTCACTTTTATGTTGTGTTTTTGTCACTATTTTGTGGCTTTTATATAGCATATGTGTCACATTTTTGTCGCTTTTCATCGCATTTTTGTCACTATTTTGTGGCTTTAGAAAAAAAAAAATTAGTTGCTCTTTTGTTGCGTTTTCATCCTCATTTTCCTTTTGTTATTGTTGCGATTTTGGTTGGTTTTTTTGTTTTTTTAAAGGCACACTGCGTAACATTTTGGACTATACTGTTGTCATTCTCCCAATGACCAGCTTGACACAGAAAAGTCTGTTTTTTGCAGTGTTGTAATCAAAGAAAGTTTAGGTTTTCATCCAAATCCAATTTTAGTAGTAGTCAGTTAAAAAGTAATACGTGAGTACTGTGTTTATGGCCTCCGCTTAGTTGTATTAGTAGTTGTTCTTTTAGTAGAAATAGTATCAGTAGTAGTAGTAGTAGTAGTATAGAAGTGGCTGCTCTCCAGTGTTGAGGAGAATGTCAGGTGATGTGTGATTGGATTGCGAGAGAGGCATTGGCTGAGTGGTATATAGGGCGGCTGCAGTAAAGGTGCTATGCTATAATCAGGTGAGGGAGGCCAAGGCGCACATGGTGATCAGGTACAGGCTGGATGGCAATCTTTGCGCCAGATTTTGTCAGGAGCACAGGCGCGTGTCACCCCCAGTTTGCAGGAGAGAATTTGTTACAGAAGTGAAATGCGCTATACTGTATATATTCCTCTATTCTTCTTTTTCCCTGCTTGTTGTGTACAATAACACTGTGAGGGGGAGTGACAATAGTTTCAATAGATAAAATCATGCAACACTAGAGCCTCTGTCGCGTTTAGTTACGGCAACAACAGTCATAAACTTTAAGTGGAATTCCTAATTTCACTGCTAAAATAATTATCATATTTTAATGTCAATTTATCCATAATTTTCCGCGGTTTAGGAACTCATCATCCTCCAGTGGAGTTTGGCTGGGGAAAAGTGGTGCTTATAATTAGGCCCCGCGCCTCGCCTCGCCTGCGTGTGTGTGTGTGTGTGTGTGTGTGTGTGTGTGTTTGTGTGTTTGTGCACGTGCGTTTGCTGTACACATGCGTCGTCATTGCCAGTTTCCACTATGGCTCAGCGGGGGCCGCGGCAATGCTGCGACGTCGCAATGAAATCAATGATCCGTGCTTCTTTAGATGTGACCAACAAACTAAGTTGTCATCTCAATCTCAGACAAAAGAGGTGACGAGAGGGGAATGAAAGCACAGTGGAGTGGATATTAGAAAACGGCTCGAGTGCGGGGCTGCCAAAGTGTCCTCGGTGTGGTCATTGATACATATAGTGCCCTGTTGTATAATTATGAAAACAGCCCTAAACCTTTCGACGCCAAATGCTGCCGCCTCTCACATCTGTGCCCGAAATGAATTGTGTCCTAGAGCTCTTTGAGTCAAGGATTCACTTGTAAAGAATGCAGTTTTATTGGATGAACCGACTAATGTACCATGCAGCGTAGTTGCACTAGCATTTTATGCCACATTGAAAGAGTCAATTAATTTGCATAATTCAAGCGAGCCAGTACTGCCACTTTCAAGGCACGGCGAGGCATCTTGGCGAGTCACGTCAGCCCCTCCGTTTCTGACAAATTAATCATTCTCGCCATACAATTAATTACATTTATGACAATTTCAACCCTTTGTCCCACCCACCCACCGGCCCCGCAGTTTTTTAACCGCCCAGCCTTCGAGATCAGAACGTCCCGATGAAGCCCTGATGATTTAGTGAACACCTTCGCGGAGGCTTTGATGCCTAGGGCTGAATAAAATTAATATTTTGTTTCCCATCTGGTAGAATCAGCAGAATTAATGAGGGAAGGAGGCCCGTAGCTACGTCGAATCCAAGGATCAATCTGCCGCTCTCCGCTGGTTGCTACTCCTTTAGCTGGAGGTGTGTTCGAGAGTGGGGAGACAGTCTACCCACAATGCTACTCTCCTGATCACTACTGTACATGAGCGATTACTGCAGTGCCAGTTACTCCGCTCGGCTCTCTGACAGACAGCCCTCCTCCCCCGGTGTTGTCTTCGCCTTGTCGTTGACTTGTAGGCTCTAATTGAATTGAATTGGCGATAGTGCGCCGTGGACGGGCGAGTTTAAGGCTGAACAGCTCAGCCTTAAGGCCGCATGTGGTTCCCGTCGCCATGGGGACAGCTCAGGGTCAAAGGGAGCTCTGATGCTGTCAAAACAGGAAGAGCAGAATAGGAAAAGACCCTCATTGTTGGCCGTGTAAAAGAGGCAGGTCTAAGTCATTGTCGCTTAATCTCAGAAAATATCATTATTTTATTTCTGAGTAATATTTGTTCATGTTATTTTGCCTTCCTATTGAAAATAAACTCAACTTGCGTTATTTGAAATGCCATATTTACTGAATTGACATAATATTATAAAGCAAATATTCTATTATGCAAACTAATGAATGGCTTCACACACGTTGACAGTGTATTTGATCATATCATTTTTCCATGTGGCGTTATGGTGATGTGTGTGCCGACCCAGAGAGACACCAGTGCATCAGACTCTTCCCCCAGTGGTGTCTGTCTGGGCACCCCATCACCTCCCTCTCTGCCCGGCTGCACCCCCCCGTCTGTCTGCATGCTCCACGCAGCGTCGTCCCGCACAGAGAAGGTGCTAGTCATCTCTTTGAAGTATCACTTCAATTACAGGGTTTAACCCCACAGGTCAGCCCTTGATTATTTGCACAAAGCTAGTGTAATTCTGCTGGAAAGCGACGGCTTTGCCATGAATACAAAGGCCGGCTTCACTTTAAATGGAGTGATTTTCACAGCAACACTAGCCCCGCTTTGGTCCGCCTGTGATAGGGTTACATAATGTTTTGAAAGTTACACTTGACACATGTAAAGTGGATGTGATACAGCGTGCGAACGCGTGGTTACCGTGGTTGTGTGCTGTAAAGACGTAAAGAGAAACACCCAACTATAGAATCTGAAATGCTTTAACCTCTTAAAGCAGTACTAAGTAACGTGTTTACCTTAATAAATCTTTTCTGTAGTCCCTCTGGGGGTAATACAAGTGTTAATGGGATGATTGGAGGGTCTTTCATCCCACCCTGGTGTCTCTGGCCAGAAAACCATGCTTGCAACCAATACACACTAATAGAATCACGGAGAAGAAGCTAACAGGCTAACGGGCAAAGCTAACTGCTGGCTAGCGCCACTTTAAACAGTATTTACAGCCAAGTTTGAGTGAAAAAAATTCCCATTGTATAACTGGATGTACAACACCCCTCTCTCCCTTCACCTTTTCTGTCAGCGTAGTATTTACTCTCCAAGACATTTAATAAGTTAAAAAATCGTAACTTGCTACGAAACCTGCAGTTGCGCTTATGGCCTCTAGGGGCAAGAGTTACTTAGTACTGCTTTAACTCCCGCCTAAACCAAGCATATTTTCTCCAGTTTGGCATTACCCAAATAAAAGCGTATTGAAAAAGCGTCAAACTAGAGATGAAAACGCAACAAAAAAGCCATAAAAGAGCAACAAAACACAGACAACAAAAGCGAGGATAAAAAGGCAAGAAAAAAGCCACAAAAGGGCAGCAAAATAGCGACGAAAACGGGGCTGAAAACGCAACAAAAAAAGCCACAAAAATGACAACACATCAACAACGCGAGGAGAACGATCTGTTTAGATCAGTTTTGCGGGTCTTAGCTTTCAAATGAGGAGACTGGAGAAAATGTGCTCGGTAAAGGCGGGGTTCAAGAGGTTAAGTGCCGCTGGTTAGCTCACCAGTGTTTTTGAATGTTGTTATTAGCATTACTATCAGCAAAGTTAACAACGTTTCTTTTACCCTCGCTCCGCTTGGATTGTCTGAAAAATTGGGGGGGGGGGGGGGGGCATGTAAAAAGTGCACCTGCCAAATAATGCCATTGAATAATAGATTGTTTTGTTGATCAGGTTGCTGTTTACTTACCCTTTGAAATCCCCATTCTGCCTCTACTCAGCTGGTGGCCTTCTATTGACTTGTTATTTTTCATGAGGTAAAGTGGGGCCAAAGCACCGAGCGCCGGCGTCTCTCCTTCTTAAATAATATAAACAACGGAACAAGAAAAAGGTAAAGTCTAAGTCATCTTCCCTGTTCGTTCATTTCAGAGGAGATGGCCTCGTTCGCTGGAGCATGATGCGTGCAATGAAGAGACGAGGGTCCTCTCCCATCCGCCGCCCCGCACGCACCAACCCCCCCCATGAAAGTTGCAACTGCCAGCTCAGGTGGAAAAATGTTGCCGAGTAAAAGATGTATTCAATAAATAGAGAGGGACAGCATGGGGCCTGGGGAAAGTGTGCATGAGACGCAGGTTTGGAGAGTGGAATAATGGAGGAGAAGGTAGATGGGGCATGAGTGTACATTAAACAGCGGTGCTTGACGCCTAAGAGAGGTAGCACACCGCTGGGAATATAACTCTTAACTAGTATTGTCTCCTTTCAATTTAAAGCCGAAACCAGAGCTGTCATCTATATAACTCTTCCAGCAAAGGCACAAATCACCAAATCTTCAGTATTCAAATGGAGTTTTGGGGGGGCCAGAGGAGAGAGCTGTCAGCACTGTGGGTAGAGTTGCCAATCTCCGAAAATAGAAAAGGAGTGGGAAAAAGTGTGAGAATAGCCTATTTATTAGAAGGCAACCTTGATTTAGAAAAACAAAACAAAAAAACATATGTAACATAAAGATTTGGGCTGTGCTCAATATCGGAAATATATCATTACAAGTACGTGACAATATCGAGGCACCTGCAAATGTATTGGTCTAACCTTAGTCTTAATTCAGAATGTATCACAACATGTACTCTATACTATACTCCTATAAACGGCTTAAATGGCACGCTGAGCTTCTTCAGCTAAATAAAAGCCTCTTTGTGCGCCTATGAGATCCTTTTTTCTTAAAATTTGAAATATATCTTGTATTATGAACACTCTATCGCGATACACTTGAATCGCGATACGCATCGTGAACTTTGTATCAGGATATGCATTGTATTGTGATACTGTTGGTGGCAATACACAGCCCTAATAAAGATAAACTATATCGAAGGACCCGCTCCTGGAACCGCCACCTTAACGTGGTAGAGGGGTTTGAGCGCCCGAATGATCCTGGGGGCTCTGTTGTCGAGGGCTTCGTGCTCCTGGTAGGGTCTCCCATGGCAAACAGGTCCTAAGTGACGGGTCAGACACAGAGCGGTTCAGAAGTCCCTTATGAGAGACCAACAGGCCCGGTTAGAACCATGAGGCCGTCCTTCTGTGGACCCACCACCTGCAGGAGGAGCCATAGGGGCTGGTGCAATGTGATTTCACGACCCGGCAACGGACAAGTGGAAGAAAATGGATGGATTTAAGTTTTGGAGACAAAGAGAGTCATTTACTAACGTTTGCTCATGTGCAAAAGGAGTAGCACGTGCAAAAGTGGACAAACAGCAGTCATTTATGCATTTTTTATTTACAATATTTACATATCACACATGGGCCCTAATGCAGTAACACACGCCATACATTTTGGTGCAACATGCCCACAAACTTTATGCAATTTTCCAGCTTGCACTCGCTATTTAGCACTGGTCTTGATAGATGACATTGTTGGTTAATTCGATGACAGTGGCGGTGCTTTTGAGGGCAAGGAGATAGACACTAGTCGGTCTTTCCTGAGATGCTTGGTTTAACCTTTTTAACACTCTAAATAGCTGTAGCAAGCTATTTTGTTGACCAGATATTGTCTCTTTGGGTTTGGCAGCGATATAGTAGTTATTTGCAAACTTTTCTGGTACAAAAGTTTGATGAGAACACACCTATTATCTAGTGTTTGAAACCAGGGCCTTTCTTACAGCATTTGCTCTGGCTGAATCTGCTACCAACTGCTTTACACAATAACTTTTGCCTCATATCGGGGGCACTGTCCCGATGTTTGATATTTCTGCGTTGCTGTACCTCGAACGACCACTAGGAGAGCCAATTACGGCGAGTTGACGGCACCGCTTTTTTTGCAGTATCCAGGCAGTTTTGTACCCAGTGGGCGTACTCCTATACTGACGGCTTCAAGTTGTGACTAACCCAACAATACAACTGTGCCACTCTAATGCTGGCAATTTTCCATTGAAGACAACCATTGTAGAGAGACTTCACGGCAATAATTAGGAACAAAATATTGACAGTGACTAATCAAACTCCAACAGGACTAATACGGCGGCGCTTAAGTGGCAAGAGGAGCGATTAAAATGCAGTGTGGGCTCTTCGCCAGGCACAATGCTGGTGATTACTGTAGAGTTCCGAGCTTTGATGAAAGATCTCGCCTTGACACGGATCCATCACGCTGATACGTACCTGTCAGGGCGCGAGGAGCGGAGGGGATACGCCATTGTAGTCGCGCCGTTGTCGCCGAATTTGAGCGTGCACGGCTGGTGATGGGCTCTGAATGGCAGCCGGTTGTCTTTATTGTTAGCTATAGCAACTCCCATGACCTCCCCGGAGTCTGTGTTTGTAGGCTCCGCATAAAAGTAACGCTGCCCTCCTACCCGCCGCCGCCTCCGCATAAAAGACACATTATCCAGTTGATATGGGCGTATGACAGAGTGAATAGTGACGAAGATGACAATCATTTGGAAACCTTTTGTTCAAATTTCGGCAGTATATATAAAGTTGAAGCAGTCAGGGAAAATACTTTGTTGGGTTTGATTGAGTAAAATTGCATAATGGCGGCGGCGGAAATGGAAGCCGTCGGCCAGGCTATTATCTCGCGCCACTCCACGTGATATTCCCAAATTTGAATAACGTAAACTGTTTTTTTTTCTTCTTTTTTTTTTAAAGGCAAAATGGGTACAACGGGGCAAAACGGACGCCCCGGCGAAGACCTGATGGCACTGGCTTTGTGGCGCGCGAGGCTACCGTCATTACACCTCCTTCTGTCTATTTCGGAGAAGGCGTCAATTTGGAGAGGTATCATGGCGAACAAAATGTCACTATTACGTCTGGGGCTGGTTGTCTCTGGTGCCACGGGGCCTTGGATGAAAAGAGCGGGCCTCACTGTGGGTCTTTGCCATCTCTCCCTTCCCCACAGAGACATTTGAGTGAGAGATGACTTCTGCTTGTCACGCTGCGTATAAGCACAGGACAGAGAATTGGGGCTCGTACAAAGAAAAGCACTTTTTTTTGTGTGTGTGTGTTGCCTAACCGCGATTTGCAACATCTGCTTCACTTCAATAATTCAGAGCATTTCTATGATTCGTAAGCAAACTGTTGTGTTTTTTATGTAGATTTGTGAGCGTTTGTGTGCATTCTGTAGCAAATCGATATACAAGCAGATTGCGTGGAATTTTTACATTACAAGTACTCCGATAAACAAACAACTTTTTGTTTCACTCATTTCAAGATAACAATATGTTCCTTCTTTAA
This sequence comes from Neogobius melanostomus, assembly GCA_007210695.1. NCBI lineage: Eukaryota > Metazoa > Chordata > Actinopteri > Gobiiformes > Gobiidae > Neogobius > Neogobius melanostomus. Next base: position 276,628 of record VHKM01000035.1, on the reverse strand, counting down.
CTTATAATTCAACCTGGACTCAAACAGACGAAAGCAGCGATTAGAAAGATTTATTGACATTGATTAATTGACATTTGATTTAGGGCGATCAGACCCCGACAGTAGACATTGATATCATTAAATTTAGTATGAACGGGCAGGTTAGAGTTAGAGACGTCTTCCCCTGGAGCCTGGACACTGGTGGTGGTACGGGAGACCTGTGAAGGATGGATCAGGGAGAGCCGTAGACGGAAGAGGTGGAGATGGAGATGGGGTGGAGGCAGGTCGCAGCACAGCTGGGAAGCAAATGAACCATGAATGCTGGGGGCTTAAAAGCAGAACCGAAGGCGATGATTGGCTGCTACGAAGGCATGGCTCTGCGCTGATAGGCCGAGGTGAAGGTGTGACCCTCACAGACACCATCATTGGCTTGAGGCAGGTGATGCTGAGATTAGTCTCTCAGGTTGAATTTACGCCTATAGCAGCTGACTACGTGAACACCCTGAATGATCAGGTTATTCCATCAGTAAATTCTTCTTCCCTTATGACACAGGCTTATTCCAAGATGAAAATGTCAGGGTTCATCGAGCTCACATTGTGGAAGAATGGTTCGCGGAGCATTAGACATCATTTTCACACATGGATCGTCCACCACAGAGTCTCGATCTTAACCCCATCAAATCAAAGCTAAAGGCGGTCCAACCAAATATTACTTTACTTTAATTTATTTGATCAGGGACAATGCACAAACAACATTAGTCTAAAAAAGAAGAGATGTCATGTGCCAGGTTATAGCAAAAATGCTAATTTCCACCCGCAGTCCCTGGACAGGTTGATGTTATACTTACAAAGTTCATAAAATATATACAGAATAATACATAGAAGCTCACATCATAAAAGCACTTTCTATCATTCACTCTCACTCACATTAGAGCATGTTTGTGTGGCAGTGTATAACCATATACTGTGTATTTTACATAATAATGAATCTATTTTAGGTTATTGCTATTGCAGAAATATTATCAGAACAACCACATTAACATTGCATAACTACATATTATATACCGGCACAATCAAGGAAAGCGTGTTGACGGACCCAATATTTTTTTTAGGTAAAGTGCGATCCTTTATTTGTATCCTCACTTTATAGCAAACAAGAAGTAAACAAGGTGATTCATTTGGTGTGAAATCGTATCCAAAAGTCACGAAATGGCTTTATCCCCCTTCACTATAACTCGCTTCATCCATTTCCCTTCCTTAGCTGACTGCATTTGAACGTTATATACACAGAGTCATCTCCCGAACGAGCGCGACGCGACATTCGTCATCGCGGTTAACCCTTAGTGACCTCCGCGTTCACTGATAGCTGTAAACATAGTGCAATGTTGTGTATTGCTTTCGGGGGCTTGAATTACGGCCATTTCCCGTCTACACATTACCCGTTGTTGTCATTTACAGCCCGGAGACAATAGCCTAATAGGATCAAAGATGAGGCGATTCCAGCCACGCCGCCCTTTTTTCCCCTTGCTTTATTAACATCCCTTTTATCTCCCATATCATCAAAACGCTATCATCCGCTAAAGTTAACAGCACGGACCCTGAGATCTTCTATCTCCTGAATGCGACGCGCCATCATTGTGGATTTTTTCCCCCTCCCGCCCCCCCTCTTCCATTCCTGCCCTTCGTGACTGATTATCATTACCTTTTCTTGCAAATACCATGCTCATTACGTTAGTGTACAGCCAAAACATTAGTAGAGGGAGCCTATCTCTCTGGTGGAAGGGAAGGCAAGAGGAGAGAGGAGGAGAAGAGCTATGGAGGCAGATTTTTTTCCCCTAGCCTCAGCAGCCATGCCCGGCGCGCTTGGCTATTAACCACAATGAACATGGTCTTTGTTATTAACATCTGTTCATCAGGGATCGGGCCCAGGCCTAATCACCCCTCGCACCTTCTGTTTCGGAGCAAGACGAGAGGCAATCAAGGGCATCATTTGGCAGCTGGCTGGAACTACTAATGCTTTCTCTCCTCCAACACCCCCCCACACCCACATCCTCCTCCTGCACGCTTTCTGCCATTATTTTTTCAGCTTTAAATTCAAAATATACCTCGTGATTCCCCCCAATCTATAGGTTTCCGTTTACAGTGGAAGAATGGAAGAGCAAATGAAAAAGGTTTTGCTTCCTGAAAGTTTGACAACTTTCAGGAAGCAAAACCGTCAATGTAAACGACAACTAGCCTGCTGTTTCACAATCAATAAAAAGGCTTTATATTTAGATGCATGCAGCGCACAAATGTCTGCTTTTATAATAGACTGAAGTACAAATCAAATTTCATGTAACCACACTATAGGCCTTTAAGGTGTATAGGAAAACTTGTTAAATGTAGAGATATCAATATTAAACTTTTGCTGTAGACTACTTTAGTACTCTATTCTAGTCTTCTTTCATTTAATGTTTTTATATGTCAAATAATACCTAATATTATATACCTAAAGACTTTTAAGAGGCCATTTTGGATATTTTGTTGTGGATATTTAAAGGCACACCGCGTAACATTTCGCCCAATAAACAGAAAAAAAAATACAAGCATTAATTTGTTTGAAAAATGCGTTAAAACATGTACAATAGGTTCCTTCTGAGGCCACGACTTTTGTTCTTGGCTGGTCACGCTCATAAGACCTGACTGTAACTTCAGTCTTGGGAGGGGGGATGTCTCCAGCTCGTCTCCATGTGATGTTGACAAAAAGGCAGGCAAATATGAGATTTGAAGAGGCTAGGTCCTTATTGAAATCCATTCTTTGATTACCCACTGAAATAGCATTATCTGTGTCATTAGCTGGTCATTAGGATCATATTACAATATAATCTAAAATGTTATGCAGTGTGCCTTTAAAATAAGCTTTTTATTAATGGGAATCTGCAAATTTCGTGTTCAAAACTCGAATTCAAAACTCAATGAATCAGGAATTAAAACAACCTCTGGGAAAAAAAACTTCAAAATATAGTTAAGTGGAAAATTTGAAGTCTGTAGGTGCTGCTTACAGTATGTGATGTTGTTGCCGCAGTGTGAGAAAAAGGCATTTTCAGAAAATGGCCTTTGAAATGACAATTTCCTATAAAAATCATTGAATGAGTGCAATAATGAATCATGTTATGTGAAGATACGTATTTATTTATTTTGTATGTTAAAGCAGTACTAAGTAAATCTTGCCCCTAGAGGCCATAAGCGCAACTGCAGTGTCATAGCATGTTGTGTATTTTTACTTATTAATTATCTGTGAGAGTAAATACTACGCTGACAGAAAAGGCGAAGGGAGAGAGGGATATTGTACATCCAATTACACAATAGAAATAATTGTTTTCACTCAAACTTGGCTGTAAATACTGTTTAAGTGGCGCTAGCCCGCAGTTAGCTTTGCCCGTTAGCCTGTTAGCTTCTTCTTCCTGATTCCATTCGTGGCAGTCAACTTGCAAATGTGGTTTTCTGGCCAGAGACACCAGGTGGGATGAAAGACCCCCAATCATCCCATTAACACTTGTATTACCCCAGAGGACAAGGAAAAGGATTATTAAGGTAAACAAGTTACTTAGCACTGCTTGTGGCCCAAAACCTGAAAACGGGGAAAAACAATTGAGGTTCACCGTCAGTGAATTAGACATCTCTGCGAAACACACAACCACAAAGTCACAAATGTTTGCAAGATCCAAAAAAAAAAAAAAAAAAAAAAAAAGCAACACTGAACCAACGTATAGAAGTAATGCACACAACGGCAGAACCCCAAAGTCCAAAAAACATGGTATCCAACTCCAGGTATAGCTTTATGAAACAGAATAATAACAGATCTTCTACTTCTTTCTCCACAGCCTCTCTTCTCATTATTTTGACCATCAATTTTCCAGCTTTATCATCATAAAAAAAAAGAAAAAAAAAAGTCTCTGGCAGCCCCCCCTTTCATGGGATTATGCTATTTAGGACCTGCGCGCACATCAGCAGACTGGGAAGCCCACCTTTGATAGTGGCGGGAGATTCGGCGATGGCTGTAACAGTCCCGGCTCGGTGGGTGCAGGCTACGGCGGACTTCACCTCGGAGACACTATCTCCCGTCCTGCTCGTCCCGCCGTATATCTATATATCAGTGGGGCTGTATGTACGTTGGCGCTGACAGAGGGAGACATGGAAAGAAGAAGGATCTACAATGGCGCTGGAGATAATGGAGAGATTGACGGATAAGCAGTGGAGTCATAGGGATGTCAATAAAAAAAAAGAAGAAGAGCTGGCGTCGTAAGAATAGGCTTTGTCTGACTTCGGCGACAGTGTAGATATTGTATGTATGAAAGCTACACAGAACTGTTCTCCACTTATAAATTGTGTTTTTCTTTGCCATTTGTGCGGGCCTCATCATAATGTCATCGTCTTTCAACACCCCCATAACGCACACACTTCGTCTCCTGTTTGTGTCATTCACAAATAGCTTCACTACTAGAGGAGAGGCCGCCACGCACTTCAAGTGATCTTTACCATGTAGTCTACGCTGGGACGTTTACGGACTTCTTTTTTTTTAACCCCCTCCTGAACCGAGCACACTTTCCCCAGTTTGGCTTTACCCACATCTAAAAGCTCCTCGGGAAAAAAAGTGTCAAAATAGCAACAAAACGTGCCAGAAAAAGAAAAAAGCCAAAAAAGTGACAAAAAATATTTCAATATCTCAATATCGATATTCAGAAGATATTTTTGCAATCCTTCAAAGAAATGGTGAAAACTGGCAAAGAAGGTCCAGTTGGTCTTCTGACTTGCTGTATCTGACCTATTATTGTGTAGAATTACTAATACATAAAGATATGAGACATTATTGATTTAAACATGAGCCAAGTTACTGTACTAAATATCTATTGAGGCATTATAAATGAGCGAATGTAGTGAGTGTGAGTGGTTGGTGGTGGTCGGAGGGCCGATGGCGCAGATTGGCAGCCTCGCTTCCAGGGCAGCTGTGGCTACAATAGTAGCTTACCACCACCGAGTATGGAGTGAATGAATAATGCAATGTAAAGCATCTTTGAGTGTCCAGAAAGCGCTATATAAAACCAATACATTATTATTATTATTATTATTATTATTATTATATTATATTATTATTATGGGTAGTTCCCTGTATTAAATAAAAATGTTTTAGTTTGTACTAAAAAAAAGTTAAAAGAGCCCTGTTCTGAGGCTATTCCGGTGGATTTCTTGGGAAAATGTATTCCATCTTTTGGACTCATCATTAAACAACGCAATTTTGAATGATGCAATCACGAGCTCGAAAAAACGTTTTAACTTCCGACTTCAGTTTTCCCGCAAACAGCGCATATTTGCCTTTCTAGCAGCAATTTTTTTAACTGTACAACGGCTTTACTTTTTACGTTTTTTGGATTGTTGCTTCAACCTAAGAAACATCATAACACACAGGTAAGACGTCAGTAGTTGTATGCAAATTAATAGCAATTGTACAATTGAGGAACGATCGTGATTTTGTGAAAACAAACAAAAAATAAAATACAGTCAAACAAACCCCTACAGTATTAAATTGCTACATATAATTGTTTAGAAGGTTATAGTGTGTGTTATTTGTTTTCTCTGTTTTCTCTTTAACTTCCTTCAGCTCTTTTCATGTTGGAGGTCGGATTGTACAAATTATGAAATATTCAATATCCCAGTTTTGCATATTGTCCAGACAACAATTGGGTATTATTGTCTAAACGATATATCTCCCACCTCTAGGTAAGAGGTTAATAATTTCCATGTTATTATGTAACTATCATGACTTTTTACCTTACTGTAATGCGTTTCAAGAAGTTACTAAAGTTCAATATTTTTTAAAATAGTAAAGAAATAGAAAAGAGTTCCTCGAGGCAAAAGTATTAAGACTTTCCTTTGCTCTCGATCTGCGCTGTTTTTAAAGACACTATACGTGATTTATTATTTTTTTCTTCTAGTAATGGAACACAATTTGCTTCGTCCTCCTTTAGTATATCGTAAACCCAGACATTTGTGGGGAAAACGCTGTGCCTGTAATTATAAAGCATTTGGATCAATTGATGAAATAGCTGTGCCTATATAAACTCCTCCCTATGGAGAATTAGGATGCTACAAATATGTTGGGAAAGTTAAGAAAGAGTTTGGACCACAATTAACATTTCAATCCCTTAACCCCATTTTCTCCAGTGCGGCTTTACCCAATCTAAAAGCTTCTCGACTTTGTTGCTTTCTTCATGGCTTTTTTTGTGGCTCTTTTTGGTGCTTTTTCATCCTTTTTTAATCGTGTTTTTGTCGCTTGTTATTGTATTTCATCCTCATTTCGTCGCTGTTATGACGCTTTGTTCAAGAAGCTTTTAGATTCGGGTGAAGCCAAACTGGAGGACATTTCTCGGTTTCAGGTGGGGTTAAGAGGTTAATGTAGTGCCTTCATCTTCTTCATCAGGAATAACATTAGAACATTCTCAGTATCAGACTTCAACACCATATAAACAGAGTACACACACATTCTGAAACTACTGAATAGTTTAGAAAGTGCTGTACCATTCACAGAACAATTTTGATCTTTTATGTTTGTAGTCTTTAACTCCAAGCACAAATGTCTCTCCTTTTCTCCAAAATGGCTGCGTGTTAGTGCGCGTCGGCAGCGCACGGGCCATATGATATGTATTTTATGGCGGAGATAGCAGCGTTTGTTGTGGTGGATTAATCCCTTTGTCAGCTCGGGCCTCTTGAACACATTGCAGCTCCTTCTGTTACCCACAGGAAAGAAGGACTGGGGCATCTGTGTTTGGGTTGGCTATGTCTAAATCAGCACTCCTCGTTCCTCACTCCCAAAGCACGCACACACACACACACACAAACACACACACACGCACACGCACACTGTACTGTCTGATGGAGAACAACATGTCCTCAGTGTCTCTGCAGTGGAGATGCTCCGCACAAAGCCCTTTCATGTCTTTGGATGTGGCCATGGGAGGCCTGTCACTTTTTGGCACAGTTCTCCGGCACTGTCAGCTTGAGATGATGTCTGTTAGGATGCTACTGTCAATCCACGGACGAGCACAAATACTCGGCAAGGGTTGCATTGGATTGCGCGTCCTTCTCGACGTGCACAGGGTGATCTTGATTCAGTGTGCTTTACGGAACGCGAGGAACTATTTTAAATACTTTGCTCTGGCCTCCTGTGAAATCCATGAACTTGAGCATTTTGTTTTGTTCAGGAACAAAGGTGCATCAAAAGTACATTCAGTAGCGTATTATAACTGCGACACATAAACACGTGTTACTGTTGAAACTTTGTCCGTTAGCTGAACACCACGTGACAGGACAATCTTCTGACCACACCGTTTTCCTGAACCGAGCACATTTTTTCCCAGTTTGGCTTTACCCAAATGTAAAAGCTTAAAAAAACAACAACAACAATAGAAATAGCAAAAACAAGGATGAAAACGCAGCAAAAAAAGCGTCAAAAGTGTGACTAAAAACATGGCGAAACACGACAAAAGTGATGGAAGAAAGCGATGAAAAAGCAACAGAAAACGACAAAAAACATGGCAAAAAAATACAATAAAAAATGCTGCCCTCTTGGGTCAAAAGTGCTTTTTATGGCGTCATGTGAAAAGCACACAGCAGACATAAGACACAGCAAAACAGTGAATCAGGGAAACTGTGATGTAAACTACAAAATGTGCTTAGTTTAACTTCAGCACGGGGGTGAAGTTAGAAGCGACCAAGCTCTTCCACGGTTTCCCCTATTTAAATATGGTCACGTGAGTAGTTACACGATCCAAGTATAGTCACACAAATTCAAACGTGTTTTTTCGAAACGCTTAAAAGAGGAACTATATTGTAAAGCGTAATAACACCTTATAGGAGCACTTTGACGTCCGCGCAGTAAAGTCGAAGTGCTTTAGTACTTCGACTTTACATAGAAGAGAGGAGGAGAGGCTAAATGCTAACAACATCTTTGGTCTTTTTGCGTGACTGAGCGCACGCACAAAGACCAGACAGGTACGCGTCAACTCGTCTAAGCTCAGGTAAGAACATATCTCAGTCTGGAAAAAATGGTGGCCTGTTCCTTTAAAGGCCCTATACCTGATTTTTTTTTTTTTAAACAATGAAAGGGGAAGCCACTTAAATACAATGTTAGTTGTGGTCCAAACTCATTCGTAACTTTCCTAATATATTTGTCGCTTCCAAATTCCTTACAGGGACAAGTTTATCCGCACATTCCACAACTTGCATGGTCACTTTTCAGGGTCACTTTAACAAAATGCTAGAAAAATTTGAAATGTTCGAGTTTACAAAATACATTGCATTCAATTTCTAGAAGTAAAATCAGGTATAGCTCCTTTAAGGTGTTGCCCAAAGAGTCATGTTTGTATTTATTTGATAGTATTTGTTCACCTTTGTATCCAGTTGCCCTCCTTTGTGACATCTGCACAGCTGTGTGTTTTATTCTGTGACGGGAAGACAAACAAGCACACATATGAAAACATTTATTACTAATTTTCCTCACCTCCCATGCAAGAACACTGTTGGATGTTAGCGGGACCTGTTTAATTAGACTTTTGTTGGCTTACAGGCATCGCTTTAAATGAGCTGGTTTGTTGGTCGAGATCATTTCTTTTATTGGTGTGTTATCCCCCCCCCACTTTCCATTTGTTTGGGCTCGCTTTTTAATAGAAAAATGTGGACTCCTTATGTTTAGTGGGAAGGAGTGAGACTTCGAATAATTATGACCTTTGCATTTTCCCCCAGAATGCCATTTTGTCGTAAAGAACACCTCACTTAAAAAGAAACGAGATACAGCACCAGGCAAAAGCTGGAACTGAAACAAAGGACCTTACACAAGCCATATACAGTATGATCGTGAACTTTAATTTACAAAAGTATGACATTCTTTTATACATCACACCAGTATTTTTAGGTATACTTCATCATACTATTCCTCAATGCTTGTGCACACGTTTTGTGACGCTACACAAAGAACACTTGGATTAGATGTGTTAACTTGTTGCCATGGTTTAAAATGAAGACTGAAGCTTTTTCAAAATGATTATAAGCAGTTCTGCTAACAGATAGGAGCAACATTAAGTAAGAGCTAAAAGTCTTTGTACCATAATGATAATACAAACACTTGGAGCTGTAAGTGCTATCCTGAGTGTATTTTGGAAATTGCCTGTATACCTGTCATAAGTGTGCTTTTGCTTGAATATAATTTATATTTGCTTCTTCCATCTCCCTTTCCATTTCATCTGCAGGGGTCAGTGATAAGGGGCTGGCTGATGTCAGTCAACAATGGCTCCTCGGTCTCGGCTCACAGCGTCCACACAGTTCCTGCACAGACAAGGGTCATCAGTTTTATTGTTTAAAAGTCATTGCACCTTCCATTTCCCCGCTCCCATTTTCTTTCATTTCTTGACCTAACTACCCGTATACCTCACGACTTCGGCACATGTGTATTCACAAGCCAAGACCTGGATGTCTCCACTGCTCATTTTCCTGCCGTTCTTCATGGACCGCTATAATGGTCAGCCATTATCTGCCCATCACACGTGGGCCTGTCCAAGTCATCTGCTCATACCTACATCGAGCCTTTCACCTCAGTGTCACCCACTCACTCGCCTACGTTTCTCTAAGGGTCAGTGTTGGTTAAGTGTCATTTAGACTGTGGTGGACACAGTATACTGTAAGTGTGACTGGATTCGTGCTTAGACCATTCGAACACTAAAAGTAAGTCAGACATGCCATCATTGTAATGTCACAGCATTCGCAGCCATCAAGTTGAGTAAGTGGTCATAGACACAGCTTGTAAGATATAACTGGGCTTTTCCCCCTTACATAAATCAGAATTATTAGGCAATAACGATATGCCACATTGTAAATTGTTCTTCAGTCCTAACATAAGTTGAAGGCCAGAATTATTTTTGAAATAAAGCTATACCAATAGAGTCATACTTGTTAAAGATTATGTGTTATACAGTTTCAATACATTACAGAGATGTTGACTGCGGTTTTGCTCATTAAAAATACAATCTTTATTTAAAAAAGTGATTCATAAAGTTGTTATATATGACATATTTGTTATTTCACTTTTCACACAAGTTACAGCAGAGCTATAGGTTGAGCCAAACTAAACTACCACCCACATAATAGCAGTGATTCCTCGGAGGAAGCAAACTTCCAGTGGAAATGATAGGAGTGGAGCCTTTGCAGGCCTGTAGCCAGGGGAGTGCTTGTGTCCTCCTCTATCAAAGTAAAAACAGTCAGGTGCTAAACACCTTCCATCCCAGCAGTGGCGGGGGCTCACAATGCCATTAGAAAAGTGTGGACTAACCCTGGCAGTGTCAATTCCTCAGGCTGGTTATAGTGCAGAGAGCTGTGTCCAGGGAGTGCTGTCCTGCCGGGGACACACAGACAGGCCTGGGTGCTGCTGTGGTGCAGGGCTTATGTATGGAGCTGTAGGAGTGATCAGGGGTAGGGGGTCGAGATGGCAGCCTGTGAAGGATGTACTGCTCAACAGTATATGTGGTCTGACCCCAGGATTACTATTTAACTACTCGCCTAAATGCACAGGTCCCCCTCCCAGAAATGACAGAATGGGACGCCATGCTAATGATTGTGCATCCATTAAAACACCCATGTGTAATGACAAAAGCATCCAGATGTATGCCCCACGCGTGATAAGGGAGAGGAGCGGTCCGGGCCCTGATGGGTTAAATGGCCTGGTCCCCCCTGTGTGCAGTGGGAATGTGCTCCTGCGCTGTGAGCGATTGCTTCCTCTCTCTGGGCTCCAGCATGGGGCCAGACTGGTGGCTGTTAGCTGGAGATGGATGACTTCTCAGCCTGCCTTTTCCGTCACGAGCACACAGGCACAAACCAACACAAACCCTCATATACTGCTCTTATACTGTACAGACAGTGTGTGCAGTGGGCTGTGGGAATGTTGCAGGGTTCGGCGGATCTTCTGCAGATTCTTTTTCTTCTACAATTATTGTATTTTAATCATATCCCTGTCAACAGGTTTTACTCCGAAACTGTTTTCAGCCACAGTATACAATGTCTTGTGATTTTACTAATCAGCTAATCTGGCTGGTGTTGGAATAATGGCTACATTGATCTGAAACTTTGGAAGTCTTTTGTCACTCTCAGAGAAAGTAGATGTTGATGCTTCATCTTCTCTAAGGGTATGTTGTTGCCATCTATTGAAACTATTTTAGTCCTGCTCCAAACGTACATTGAAACAGCCGTTGCACATTCGTGTTGACCTGTTGGTTTTCTCCTACAAACTGAAATCTAACCCGAGTTGCTAATGGATCCTTGTCTCCTTAAGTTTGTTGATTGTTCGCATTTGTTTCCACTCTATACTGGGAGATGCCATCGTAAAACGCAGCATGGCGTCATATCCGGCTTTTCTCAGATTGGATAATATGTTTGTGAATCAGCCCCATCGGGAACTCGAAGAAATCACGCCCGGTCCCAGGCTACACAAAAGAATAGAATCTTATAGTCTGGCTGGCCAGGCTTTTGTTGCTCTACTGCACTCTCGACAGAGCTGGAATCGAACCGCCAACCTTTGTTTGTTAACTGCTCCGCCTCTATGCCACTGCTATCTTCTCTTACAGATTTGGAGTTTCCGCGGTACTGAGTGACCTTGAACGCCTCATGCATAGAGGTAGCCAATCCCGCCATATTGACTTTAGCCTCCCCTCTGCGGCGTCAACAGAGCCCCGAACAATGTATCTAAAGTGAGGTTGTCACAGCGGGTAGCGCTTCAGACGTGTCCCAGGCCAGAGGCACCTCAGGAGGGATCGAATGGCTGCAGCCTGTGGGCCCTGGCCAAAGTTTGACCCGTGCTCAAAAACAGGGCATGTTCCACACCATTACGGCTCTCCCCCTGCTAAAACAACAGTAGGGGAAATGTGTGTCAATACGGGCGTAGATTTTTGCTGTAAAAGTTGTATCCGTGGTGCTCTGAGTGGTGAAAGGGGGGCATATAGAGGGCTGTGCGCACCTGAGAACACTGACCCAAACCTGGGTAAACACACAAACGACTGGCCCATGTGTCTCCTTTGAACTGGTGTGACGTGGAGCTCAATGTGTCAGTGCACAAACAGATGGAGCAGAGCATTCTTCATGTGAGGTCAAAAGTGGGGCTTTGTAGAGGCACTTCAAAGGCCGGACAGTTTCGGGACAGCTACTGGACGAGTATTACAATGGACGACAGAAACTAAATGAAACTGGGATGGAATGGAAACATAGGAAATAGACAAACTGTAGCAAGTTAAGTTTACTGGAAGTTATTCCCACGACCACAACTTTTCTTCTTACCGCTGCTAACGTAACTACTACAAATTCCTCGGCTGCTACTGCCAGAGATCACAGTCTATGATGCCTGTTTCAACTCTTTCCATGCTTGGGGCTGGCGCAAAGATCCGTCTGCTTCATGGATTTATATTCTAAGTGACCTACATAGTGAAAAACATGAAGAGCAGATGATGACCACCAGCTGCTGGGCCCCGCCCCCTGGTCAGTGACTGATGGGCCAAACTTGACCTTCTCTCCGAGCAGCATGCGGTCCGGAGCTGGGGGATTGAAAACATCCAGCCGGACTGATGGCTGTTTCAGGGGCTGGAGACGTGCGAAACATGGGCTGCCAGTCAGGCTCTCCGGACGGGATCAGGAGGAGCAGCAGTGGCATGCCAGACATGTCACCCGTGCGCCAAGGCAGGCCAGGAAGGCCAAGCTGAGCCAGCAGGACGCCCCTGGCACCAGCGCCGCCTGAAACAAGCCGGCTACGTTTACAGGGAGCTAAAGGTTGTCTGCTTAGACTCTTAAAATGCATGCTATAACTTTCCAATGTTGTAAAGTGGCGTAAGGGCGACGTCACTGCTTCTCTTCATTCCTGATCTTTTTCCGGGCATTCCTTTTGATTTTGATGTGTGTTTCTTTTTAATAAGGGTCAAACGCTAGTACTGCAGTGTAGTCCATTAGCCAAACCTGCCTAAATGGTGTTTAAGTGTAGAAAATGGACACATCTTAATATAAAGATGAGCACAAATAAGACTTTTAAGCAAGTTTATCGGCGCTTAGTTGTTAGTGTGTTTGCCCACAGACCCTCAACAGGTTAGCGTTTAGATCCCAGCTCCCGTTGGGGCATACTTTTGTTTTGTTCTTGGCCAAGACTCTCCAGCCACCTTACAGTCAGTGTCTGTGTACAGTGGGGTTTGCATGGGTGAGCAGTTCCTTGATGGAAAAGCACTTTGAGTGACCGGTAGACATACTATAGAACACTATAGATTGAGTCTATTCACCATTTAAAGCCTGGTCCCATATCGGTGGTATGGATTTGGTTCTGAGTTCAAGTTTGGTATTTATTTTGTACGTTTCACCTGAGATGATCTGCAATCGAAGGTGCAGAACAATATAGTGCAAAGTTAAAAACAGCTCAGCTTACAATATTGTGCAATCAGAACCTTTGATTCCAAGTGAATATTCTGTGATTTCTGTAAAAGCTTGTGGAAAAAAAATCCTACTGGGAAAGTAACTTTGATTGTGATTGTTACATTAGAGAGAGTGGGTGGCGTATGTGGCTGACATGTACAGTACAGTATTTCTTAGTAATTTCATTCCACAATCAAATCAGTGACATAGAACTGACTTTCTCCGAGCCGGTGGGGTCAGACTCCAAACCCATTTCAAAACGCTCGGCCCTGTATTTACCCAGTACAATTTATAGCTCATCGGAGGTATGTGCAGTGCGTGGGGAAGTGATGAAATGCTGATTAAAGAGCGTCTAATTCCAGAGCGTCTCCGTGTGCCTTCTGAAAAAGCCATCTCGGCCCTTCCCCGCGGCGTTCAGGCGATAATGGCTGACTCCGCCGATCAGGTTACAGCTGTGGTTTGGAGGTGACCAGGCAGACAGAGTGACATGTCAATGTGTCACACCATCTGAGGTCACCCAGCGAGATGGAGAGGTTTCACGACTCGGAGAGGTGTGAAAAGAGACTTGAGAGATGTTGCGATGAACGTGTTGGATTGATGTATTCAAACAAAATCCGATATTAGAAAACATATGCGTTGGAATTTTCCAAAAGTTATGCCAAACTAGGGAATAAAACTGTTTTGGGACAAGGAAAAGATGGACTTTGTTGAGAATCCTGATCAGTGTTTTGACATTTCGACTTTCTGTTCAAAAGCAAGAGCATCGGCCGCCTGGACCAGAGCAAATCATTTCTCCCAGAAGTTTCGGAAGACTCTCTCAAATATCCTGTCATGTGCTGGCAATAATCATGCGGCGGAGCACTGTCATGGGGTCGAGTCATGGGGCCGCTCTTCACCCCTTGCAAACTGTTGCGTCCAATAAAGTCTCGATCCTAACCTCGACTTTGTAAAGAATAGGAAAGCATGTGATGCAGGCTACTGTTTTATCGGAGAAAGGTCTTCGCGGCGGAACTTATGGTATTCAATTTCAAAAAACAGGGCTGGACACTTGAATATTTCCCTTATCCAACGCTGTATATGATTTTTTTTCTTTCAATTTTGCATTCTTTGAAATCAATTGCGCTTTTCTTTATAACTATATTCCTGCACACAAATAAAGCCATACAGAGCGAGGCTATATGAGCCGCACTGGCCAGGTTGAGTTAGCCGCACGTAATGCTCAAAAGGGGGGGGGGGGGGCACATCTTCTGATAGTCATGCCTCAGAAGCTCCATGAGAAAATGACACGCACCCAGGTGGTCAAACGCTCTTTTTTTGTGTGTCTCCAACCAGCTCCGGCGTTTGGTGGCTGTTTATCACTTTGAAGGAGGAACCATGGTGGGTGTTTACGATTCCTTGCTTCCACTAACTCCTCCATGCTTTCGCCCCCGAAAATGTCCGAGCGCTTTTGTCGACGTGAAAACTTGTATTATATATATGGCGCTGCTTTGTGAAGTGCCAGCCATAAACCACACGACTCATTCATGTCAAGTGAAGTCAATCCTGCTTCTCCATATGGACTTTTATATATACAATGGGCACTCAATTCATTTCATGCCATATTATGTATAGATGCATACAATAGTGATCTCATTGGGCGTGCAGTTGAGAACATATTGTCGCCAGTCATTAGTCCCGGATTAATACGAGCGGGGTATATACATAAAAGCCAGCGGAAAGCCATGCCTCGCGAGTTGGCATCCATAAATTGTGGAGATATAGTGTTGCGAGATAGGAGGCATATGGCCGTGGTAGGACACTGCTCCTTCGTAATTGAGCGGCAGAGCAAGCAGTCCATAAAGATGCCAAGACATAGTTAAATATTTATGCAGACGAATTGAGTAATAAATAAATGGTTAAATGAATAATGGCTTGATTAACGCGATCGCAATAGATACGTCATGTTTTATTCAGGCCATTAAAGCGAAAGCGGCGATTACGGCTAATATTTAATTTGGTTGAAGCGCATTGGGAAGATTGCCCCACGCTTAATAAAGTTGACTTTCAATACGCTCTCTCTTTTTTTGGGGGTGTGTTTTTTTGAATTGAAGAAACACTTTGTCACTTTTGATACGGCGCCATTGTAAAATAACGGCTAATCAGAACATGTTCTACCTCTATTTGCGCTCTATTGGAATATTAGCGTCCCCGAGCTACACAACCCATTTCCTCCCCTTTTAGAGGAGATGAAAGTCGCCTTGTGCTTTTCTCCTGCCGGGATATTGTCTGCGGGCGCCCCACTGCGCGCGGGCAGATTGCTGTTTCGCTACGCCCTCTACAGGCGCACGGGCGGAACAGACGGCGGCCGGCGCGCTTGTGAAACATATCGAGGAAAAGTGCGAGTTATGTTAAAAAGAAAAGGTATGATTAAACAAAGGGAGTGTCAGACGGAGGCTCGGGGAGTTGTTTTGGGTTGACAGTGCAGGAGTCGTAACATGGCTTCCTGAATGGACTTAAACGGGGGGGGGAGTGTTACGGCTCTGACACCGAGTCCCACTGTGAAGTCAGAACCATATCAGACATGAAGCTGAAAACTGTCCACAGCAAACAGCGGGGCCCCTCCGCGCCGCTCCTACACATCCTTTACACACGGGAAAGTCTGGGCTGCACTGGCTTCAAACAAGCCCAGATAAAAGTACAACTGTTGTAATTTAGAAACTTTTATAACAATTTTGGAAGTATCTTGAAAAGCTTTGCATACGTTCCTTCCCTGAACTGCTCTGCTTAATTCTTGACACATTCTGGTAGAAATTTGTAAAAAAAAAAAAAACAATACTGTTGCTCATGACCGATCTAAACATCCGAACAAAAGTTAAAATACAATTGAGGAAAAAAAAGAAAAAAAAAACGTATTCAGACGTACAGACGACACAGTTTACGACTTCATTTATCTTAGGTTACAACTTTATGGCCTTCATTAAAGGAGCTATAGTTGACATTGTTTTCTTTCTGTAGTGTAAAATCCTTTTGCCCCATAAAAGTATGTTGTAAATGTAGTAATTTGTGGAAAAAAATCAGCCTGACGCGTGAAATTTGCGTCAGATTATGATTGGTTGATGTTGTTGTGTATGGCCAACCCAAATAGTCAATATGTGACGAAAAGGGGTTTACCTTTTACTGACTCCAAAGGACGGTAAACATACCCACACGTTCTGACTAAAAAGGTTAAAAATTAGGTATAGTCCCTTTAAACATGGCGTGTGTGAAAGTTGACTTAATACTTCACAAACAAGTCAGCATTTAAGCTAGTAGCATTCAAGCTAGTGCCCCTAACACTGTGGAGAAGCAGCAGGCCATGCTTACTCTGTTTACTCCATGTTACACTCATTTCCAATCTATCAAATTTGATTTCAAAAGAGCTTTACAATGAGCACCGTTGATAACAGGAATATGAATTGAGGAAAAAAAAGAAAAAAAAACATGTATTCGGACGTACAGACAACACAGTTTACGACTTCATTTATCTTAGGTTACAACTTTATGGCCTTCATTAAAGGAGCTATAGTTGACATTGTTTTCTTTCTGTAGTGTAAATCGTTTTGCCCCATAAAAGTATGTTGTAAATGTAGTAATTTGTGGAAAAAAAATCAGCCTGACGCGTGAAATTTGCGTCAGATTATGATTGGTTGATGTTGTTGTGTATGGCCAACCCAAATAGTCAATATGTGACGAAAAGGGGTTTACCTTTCACATATTGACTCCAAAGGACGGTAAAAATACCCACACGTTCTGACTAAAAAGGTTAAAAATTAGGTATAGTCCCTTTAAACATGGCGTGTGTGAAAGTTGACATAATACTTCACAAACAAGTCAGCATTTAAGCTAGTAGCATTTAAGCTAGTGCCCCTAACACTATGGAGAAGCAGTAGGCCATGCTTACTCTGTTTACTCCATGTTACACTCATTTCCAATCTATCAAATTTGATTTCAAAAGAGCTTTACAACGAGCACCGTTGATAACAGGAATATGAAATGAGGAAAATGAGGGGAAAAAATACTATA
Source organism: Neogobius melanostomus (assembly GCA_007210695.1). Taxonomy (NCBI): domain Eukaryota; kingdom Metazoa; phylum Chordata; class Actinopteri; order Gobiiformes; family Gobiidae; genus Neogobius; species Neogobius melanostomus. Next base: position 259,144 of record VHKM01000035.1, on the reverse strand, counting down.
ACAACAACTAGCTACATTTCAGTTCTCATTCAAATGTCAAGTGACCCAGGCCGTCCTGAGTAAATTCTACCCCCGAAATAGAACAGATCATCGTTCATTGTGTCGCAAGTGTGCGTGTGCGTGTCTCGCCTTTGAAGCCTCAGCCTTGCCCCGTGTGCGTCTTTATAGCGGGGCAGCTGAGGCCCACAGTCTTGCAGCCGTGTCCAGCCCAGACACCAGGCTCCTTCCCCCCCCACGCCCTCTCTCTCCTCTTGGCCTTTGAAGTCCGCCTCTCTGCCCCCTTGCTCCGGACCACATAGACATAGACCGCGCTCTACATCCACCAACTCTCTCTCTGGCAAAGGAAAAAAAAAGAAGAAAAAAAAAAGAAAACACACCCGGTAACAACTCGCTGCCCATTTACATGTTTTTGTTATCTAACGGGAGACGAGAAGTTGTTTGATATCCGTGGACAAAAAAACAAGCTGCTCGGCTCGAGGCACGCCGGGGTGTCTAACTGATTGACTGCATGGGCAAAGTTCCCAGGGTCCCCGTCTTTGTGTCCGACCGCTTTTCAAACACCCCCAGGCTTGAGAAAGTTTTGCCGCCGGGCAGGCAAAAAAAAGAAAAGAAAAAAAAAGAAGATAAATTAGAATTACATTTTCTCAAATCAGAGCGGCTAGTTTTATGGAAAGGTGAAAGAAGAAAAGATATCCCTTTTATCGTGCGGAATCAAAGGACAATGCCATTTTATTTTTCTTTGGGGTCGTGAATGTGTGTTTTGCCTTTCGGAAGGGTAATCATATGAATATGCAAAATAAAAAAAAAGGGTCCCGCTGGGTCCATGCGATTGATGGGACACTTTTGAATTTTTTGTGGCTAGCGTTTTCGCACGTTAGCGGTGTGTGGCGTTCTTTCAACAACAAGGGAAAAAAATAATATTAAAAATGGTGGAAAAAATGGGCTGATGACTCATAGAGCGAGACTGGCAGCTTGAAAATATTCAAATTGCGGCACCGTTTATAATTACGAGAAGTCCCTCAAAGGATCGCAGAGGGCGGCGTACCTGCCTAAGTCTTATCTCGCGAGCATGGACTGTCCTCCGAGGCGGCGTGCGGGGCGGAATGAAAGGAAGCAGGCGAGCGCCCCCGCAAGAAGGAGTATAGTCGAGAAACCGCCGTTGAAAAGCCCGCGGATAAAACACATACAAGTGTAAAAGAAAAAGATAGATGCTGTCCCCGTTACCCTTTGTGCTCCGATATAAAAGCCTTTCCGCCGGTAACGCCATTTCAATCACGCACCTGTGACAAACGCGCGGAGGCGGTGCTAAAGTACCGCGCCAGCAAATCACAAATGCCTAATGGTCTTTATCATAAATATCAGTACTGCAAAGGTTACGGCGAGATGGAATACGTCCCCCCTCGCCCCATTTAGTTTGCGAGCGGGACAGTAAGTGAGTGATGCAGCCCGAAGAAACAAGTGGTGCCCTTACGTTCAGGGCTGATCTCAACGCCGGTGAAATATCAGCTCTTGCGTAAAGGTTATCTCAATATAACTTCTGCGATGTTTCCCCCTCAGATCGAAGGCGCGCTTGAACTAATGGAAGACCTTGCCATTTTGCGCTGACTTTAAGGCAGAGCAGAGAATACGCCAGAGACTTAAGGTGAGACAATGGAGGCAAAAAGTCTGTTTTCTTTCCCAGTGTTGAAGCTTCGGGGGCACTTTGCTCTCTTAAGAGGATCAAGGAAAACAAAGGAAGTGTGTAATCTACGCGGAAATATGTTGATTCATTTCACAGATTCACCTTGTTGTAACTCCAAAATGTTGACTCATCAAGATGGGGTTTTTCTCACTCGCTGGAAACATCATCTTCACTTTGGGTGGCTCGTACAGACACCGGATTCTCTAGTCTTGGAAGGATTTGTCCATAGCTTATGAACCCAAGCAAGTTCATTCAAAGACTGACACACATATGACACACAGCTTATCATATATATATTCGATTAACCTCTTGTATACTAACATTTATTCGTTGTTAGCCCATCATAAGTTCACGATTAACTTAAAGAGGGGTATTAAGCTTTTTTCAATCACATAGCACCAGTCTATAGCATACTACAATGATGACGTAACCTTCTGTTGGTCTGTATATGCAGTAAATTAAAATAACTGCCTTGAATAAAATTGCTCTCTCAAAATGGCTGCACTGAACGTCTTGAAATAGGCCTCTGTCTCTTTAAGAAGCTTTCCGACACGCCCCCTTCAGCACACTGCTGTGGCATCTAAACAACAACACTACTGTGCGGGGAGGGGCTCTGCTGAGCTGAGGAGCAGTGGTTGGTGGCTTGGCTGGTGACGAAAGGTCCAGAGGCGTCTCCAGGAGGTGGGGGCGTTCCTAGGAGGACTGAGGCATAGCTACACCTAAAATGGCTGCCGTCTACGTTTTTACTGATTACTCAAAAATATGTGAATGAGCCAAGGCAACACTCCAGGCATGTGTTTAATGAGGGAATGACATAATAACATGATATAAAGCTATATGATATAAAACATGATTTTACATAATACCCCCCCCCCCCTTTAAGTTTTGTAGGACTGCCTTATTTCAAAAGTATTCCCACATTATGTCAACAAAATAACCAAGAATTTTCAACCGGGCTCCCCACACCTTTACACATAAGATCCCTTATGTCCGTGTGCGATAATAAGCTTGTTGTACTGTTTGTTTTCTGTTAGTGATATACTTTATCTGTGTGAAATGTTTTCCTATAAGGTTATACATAAGAAACAAACAAACTGTACAACCAAGCATCACATCTCACCTGAGCGATGGTTTCCTCATAATAACATGATAATATCTATTGATTTGCTATTACCGTCTAGTTTAACCTTGATTAATAGGAGGGCGGCTGTCAAGTCCACGGCCATAAAGGGGATCATTGACACGCTACAATAGCCCCGGTGAACCTCTGCTTATGCGCCCGATCGATGCGCGACCCCTGACTCTTATTTACCACCACATAAGCGCACCTTTTTCACAACGTGATGAACAGTGTCAGTCTGGCAGGCACTTTGACACGCGAGAGCACTGGCTTGAGCACGAGAATGTGTTTGTGAATGGGTCGCGAGAGCAGGTAGCTGAAGCGTTGCACAGATGTAACGAGCTCTATAGTGTTTGGAAATCAGGGAGGGCAACATTAGAGCAAAAACTGGAAGATTACTCATTGATATGTTTATTTGTTTGGTTGCTTTACCGATTAAAGTAAATTTGGTGTGTTGTCAAAATGTGAGTTTCAGTCACATTCGTTTCTCTTGTTAAAGGGACTTCCGGCCGTTAAAAAAAAAAAAGGTACATTTCTATAGCAACCGTTCTTTTTTTATAGTATGAGACCCAATGTGATAGAAGAAAAAATGATTCTAACTCACATATTAAAGGTGTGCATACTCTATGAACATGGTTGGCCTGGCCTGATTGGGTATTGTGACTTCCTCTTTCTGTTTGTACTATGTCCAGCTTATTACAGATATGATTGTGTCATTGTATGGTGTATAGGTCTGCTCAAGTTCTCTTCATGACTAACTATAAAAAAAAGCAGAAAAAACATTGTATATATATTTTTTTAAATACACTTAGCTTATAACCTTTGTTCTCTTGGCTGTGTAGAATAAACTGACTACATTATGACTTCAGCTCGGAAAGCGAACCCCTGGAAAAATACCAACTGTGTGAACATTTAGTACCTCACGTCGCACATACAGCAGGCGCATGAGCAGCAGGGCCATTTTAAAATTGAATGCAAAATTACAAAAAACCCAGAGCAATTAAATCTAATTCTTCCCTTTAACAATAGCGGTAATGCATGCCTTTTGCTGTATCCCAGAGGAGGGCTCACTTATAAAAGCTGCATTGGCGCCCCATTAGGCAGGACCGGAGGGGACAGAGAATATCTCACTCAGTGACCTTTATTATGAACAGGGCCCATAGGTCAGAGCGGGAGACAAATATGTATGAGGCTGATTAGGACTGCTGCCCTGAGCAGGACCTGCAGGCGTCCAGCAGCACGACACCGGCCTCTCTGTCCGAATTAAGACTAAATGACCGCGGCTCGCAACTGCCCTTTTTACAGATCCAGATAGGGGGAAAGGGTAGTGGGGGGAGGGCATGTTTTTATTTTTGTGCAAACGAGAGGAAAAAAAAAAAGTCTCCTCATAAGTCAGTCATATTAACTGAGTAAAATAACACAACAGTGATGCAAATTAAAGCCAATGGATGCGTCCTTTTTTCAACAAAAGAAACTGGACTTTAGCACTGGCATGAAAACAATCATCTTCATTATAATTCCATTGGTCAAGGATCACCTTCAACATTTTTCACCTCAGTCAAAAACAGTAACACAGCTTTAATGTTGTTTTGGTGACTCTAATCCATGACTTTCATACAAGTAGCGCAGTAACATGTAAGCTAACCCGAACAACAAGTAACTTTCAAAAGTATTACCCGACCCATTGGATTCTGTGCAAAACTGCCCATTCGTAAACTTCTTGTAGTTCCTGTGACTTCGTTTCACCTCATCGCACTAGTTAAAGGTTGCACTCGTACGGGCACGGGTCCATGCGTGTCTGTCGGTCAACCCGATCGAATCAGACAGGTGATGTAGGTGAATAATCCATTAGAAGGATATAGAATCCCTTCCTCAGCAGTGCGCCCCGTTTGAGCGCTCTCAGCAAGAACCTTGACGGGCCCCAGAGCCAGGGGCCTGTCAGGAGCCAGGAGCCGGAGTGATGGAGAGCCCCCGCCACGGCGCGCTGGACCCTGGCTCTCACCCACGCACCACCGCTGGGCCTGCCGCTCAGCCCCCTGGTCACCGCAACACGATCCAGATGTACGGAGGTATGCGCGGGGCCTGGACGGGTCTTCCCCCTGACAGTGGCTGCATACGGGAGCGCGCCGGCGTATAAGCGTCAGAGCGGATTAAGATATTTCCTGTCAGTCGACTGTCTGTCTGTCCCGGGGGGGCAGCACTTTTCCATTATTGAAGGAAAATTCACTCAGATCCCTCAACCTTGTCGGCCAATCGCAAGTGCTCCCGGAGGACGTTAATGAAAAGGCGAGGAGATCCCTGAAGAAACATCTCTATGGCTGCACACTCTGATGGCCTTGGGAGCAGCAGAACAGCACTCCGGCTCGGTTTGCCAATGTGGGTTTTTCCCCGGATCCATCTTCGCTGATATGACCAGAGACCTTGGACTTTTTTCCAGCACACAGCAAACAAATGATTTCCTCTGTCAAGTCAGAGTTTGTTGGAAATAACAGAACCGACGATTTTCCGGTCATGAATCATCGGCACGAAACAATCTCCAAACACTTTTGCAGTGCTTTGGTAAATGGATGAGAAAGTGAGTTTGTTTCGGTCACCGTAGCTCTTTACATTGGGCACGCAGTGGGTATTGCTCAATAGATTGTTGTGAGAGTATAGTCCCAACCATGTTCACACCACACACCTCCGCAGCATCGCCAACCATGCACATTTGGTGTTTTGTACATTCTTTCTGGATTCATATTTTCAGGGGAATCCTGGCTCCAGAGGGGACCTTATTGCACATGTGTTCCAGAAACCGAAGCACCCAGAAGTAACAGAGGTGAACATGCAAACTCCACACAGAGTGGCCACACCCAGCCCTGGCTTGAATCCCAAATCCGAGAGCACTGACCATCTTGACCACATTTTGCTTACTGCAGTGAAGCAGTAAAGAAAACATTTGTCCTAATCATTTATAACTGCTCATGAGGCATTTTCAGATGAGAATAGCTGATAGGAAAGAAAAATGAAAGTGGCCAATAGGACATTTTAGACATTCACAGCAGAATTTAAAGATAAATGGAATGAATGGAGTACTCACACTTTAACTACATGAATAGCCAGAGCGTATGAAATGTGTAAGCTATCTTCTAATGCATAATTGGAAAATGAGTTATAAGTATTCTGAACAACACAGTGTGTTCATAAAAATCCATTCTCTGTGGACTCTTTAAAGTAAAAAGGCAAAGCTCCAACTTCACAAATTGCAGCAATGATTTTTAAATAAGTGTGTGGGACTCCTTCTTTGCCAATTGTAGTGAATAAAGACACTCTGGGTTGTTATGAAACTGAATCAATAATGCAGAGCACTGCTGTGTCTTTATTGCATCTGGGGAGCTACTTATTCATACAAAAGGCACATTACATTAAGGGCTTGGCTTGCCCTGGGCTTGTAGTTATTGAAATTTAAAATTATGTCTAGCATCAATGTCTTTGGTAAATATGCCTGTTAATTTATTAACGCATTAGTGTAGTGTAATGATTCATTCCAAGTTTTGGATGTGAGTTTGTTGCTGACATGTTGCTAATTACCGAACAGTTGGTAAATGACAGAGTGGAAATGTTTCTCAGGAAAATGTGTCAAAATATTACAAAAAGTAACAGTGTGCTCTATGGACTCTGTAAAATGCATACGGCGTGTTAACAAATTAACATGCTTTCACCATATCTGCGAAGCCATTCTAACGTATGTGTGTCTGTAAAGGTCTGTTGGGCGCGAAGAGGGAATGGGTTTTAGGCTGTGAAATCCCTGTCAGTGTTAGGGCTTAGGGACTCTGGGAAACTCGCTACACCGAGACGTGGTATTAACACGGAACGGTCACATTGTGTCTGGAAATGTTTGAATCATTTTTCACACTTGCAAGTGCCTGACTTTAGCTTTTGACTTCACTTGTTATTCCTCATCTAAAGCCCTTTTCTCCAGAAGTTTTAAGGAGTGAGTGACTTAGGTCAAATGCGTAACAGGCGTTTTATATATATATATATATATATATATATATATATATATACACTCACCTAAAGGATTATTAGGAACACCATACTAATACTGTGTTTGACCCCCTTTCGCCTTCAGAACTGCCTTAATTCGACGTGGCATTGATTCAACAAGGTGCTGAAAGCATTCTTTAGAAATGTTGGCCCATATTGATAGGATAGCATCTTGCAGTTGATGGAGATTTGTGGGATGCACATCCAGGGCACGAAGCTCCCGTTCCACCACATCCCAAAAATGCTCTATTGGGTTGAGATCTGGTGACTGTGGGGGCCATTGTAGTACAGTGAACTCATTGTCATGTTCAAGAAACCAATTTGAAATGATTCGAGCTTTGTGACATGGTGCATTATCCATCAGAGGATGGGTACATGGTGGTAATAAAGGGATGGAGATGGTCAGAAACAATGCTCAGGTAGTCCGTGGCATTTAAACGATGCCCAATTGGCACTAAGGGGCCTAAAGTGTGCCAAGAAAACATCCCCCACACCATTACACCACCACCACCAGCCTGCACAGTGTTAACAAGGCATGATGGATCCATGTTCTCATTCTGTTTACGCCAAATTCTGACTCTACCATCTGAATGTCTCAACAGAAATTGAGACTCATCAGACCAGGCAACATTTTTCCAGTCTTCAACTGTCTAATTTTTGTGAGCTCGTGCAAATTGTAGCCTCTTTTTCCTATTTGTAGTGGAGATGAGTGGTACCCGGTGGGGTCTTCTGCTGTTGTAGCCCATCCGCCTCAAGGTTGTGCGTGTTGTGGCTTCACAAATGCTTTGCTCCATACCTCGGTTGTAACGAGTGGTTATTTCAGTCAAAGTTGCTCTTCTATCGGCTTGAATCAGTCGGCCCATTCTCCTCTGACCTCTAGCATCAACAAGGCATTTTCGCCCACAGTACTGCCGCATACTGGATGTTTTTCGCTTTTCACACGATTCTTTGTAAACCCTAGAAATGGTTGTGCGTGAAAATCCCAGTAACTGAGCAGATTGTGAAATACTCAGACTGGCCCGTCTGGCACCAACAACCATGCCACGCTCAAAATGGCTTAAATCACCTTTCTTTCCCATTCTGACATTCAGTTTGGAGTTCAGGAGATTGTCTTGACCAGGACCACACCCCTAAATGCATTGAAGCAACTGCCATGTGATTGGTTGTTTAGATAATTGCATTAATGTGAAATTGAACAGGTGTTCCTAATAATCCTTTAGGTGAGTGTATATATATATATATATATATATATATATATATATATGTATATATATATATATATATAGGTATATACAGTGAGGAAAGTAAGTATTTGAACACCCTGCTATTTTGCAAGTTCTCCCACTTAGAAATCATGGAGGGGTCTGAAATTGTCATCGTAGGTGCATGTCCACTGTGAGAGACATAATCTAAAAAAAAAAATCCAGAAATCGCAATGTATGATTTTTTAACTATTTATTTGTATGATACAGCTGCAAATAAGTATTTGAACACCTGTCTATCAGCTAGAATTCTGACCCTCAAAGACCTGTTAGTCTGCCTTTAAAATGTCCACCTCCACTCCATTTATTATCCTACATTTAGATGCACCTGTTTGAGGTCTTTAGCTGCATAAAGACACCTGTCCACCCCATACAATCAGTAAGAATCCAACTACTAACATGGCCAAGACCAAAGAGCTGTCCAAAGACACTAGAGACAAAATTGTACACCTCCACAAGGTTGGAAAGGGCTACGGGGAAATTGCCAAGCAGCTTGGTGAAAAAAGGTCCACTGTTGGAGCAATCATTAGAAAATGGAAGAAGCTAAACATGACTGTCAATCTCCCTCGGACTGGGGCTCCATGCAAGATCTCACCTCGTGGGGTCTCAATGATCCTAAGAAAGGTGAGAAATCAGCCCAGAACTACACGGGGGGAGCTGGTCAATGACCTGAAAAGAGCTGGGACCACCGTTTCCAAGGTTACTGTTGGTAATACACTAAGACGTCATGGTTTGAAATCATGCATGGCACGGAAGGTTCCCCTGCTTAAACCAGCACATGTCAAGGCCCGTCTTAAGTTTGCCAATGACCATTTGGATGATCCAGAGGAGTCATGGGAGAAAGTCATGTGGTCAGATGAGACCAAAATGGAACGTTTTGGTCATAATTCCACTAAACGTGTTTGGAGGAAGAAGAATGATGAGTACCATCCCAAGAACACCATCCCTACTGTGAAGCACGGGGGTGGTAGCATCATGCTTTGGGGGTGTTTTTCTGCACATGGGACAGGGCGACTGCACTGTATTAAGGAGAGGATGACCGGGGCCATGTATTGCGAGATTTTGGGGAACAACCTCCTTCCCTCAGTTAGAGCATTGAAGATGGGTCGAGGCTGGGTCTTCCAACATGACAATGACCCGAAGCACACAGCCAGGATAACCAAGGAGTGGCTCTGTAAGAAGCATATCAAGGTTCTGGCGTGGCCTAGCCAGTCTCCAGACCTAAACCCAATAGAGAATCTTTGGAGGGAGCTCAAACTCCGTGTTTCTCAGCAACAGCCCAGAAACCTGACTGATCTAGAGAAGATCTGTGTGGAGGAGTGGGCCAAAATCCCTCCTGCAGTGTGTGCAAACCTGGTGAAAAACTACAGGAAACGTTTGACCTCTGTAATTGCAAACAAAGGCTACTGTACCAAATATTAACATTGATTTACTCAGGTGTTCAAATACTTATTTGCAGCTGTATCATACAAATAAATAGTTAAAAAATCATACATTGTGATTTCTGGATTTTTTTTTTAGATTATGTCTCTCACAGTGGACATGCACCTACGATGACAATTTCAGACCCCTCCATGATTTCTAAGTGGGAGAACTTGCAAAATAGCAGGGTGTTCAAATACTTATTTTCCTCACTGTATATATATATATATATGACCCCAAACTGGAGGAGTGGCAGCAGATCCCAGGAAATACACCAGACATCTCGGTCCAGAAAAGATACTGCGCAGAACCCTCAAGCTCCAGGCCTCTGGCAGAGGACCCGAGCTTGGAGGAAAAAGAGACCGCCCACGGAGGGTGAGTTTTTTATTTATATATATATATATATATATATATATATATATATATATATATATATATATAGTATATATACAGTATATATATATTGTTACATTATTAAAAGAAACACTTCACTTATGTATGCATGCAAAAGATAATTCCTAAGCCAGGTTTATTGGCCTGGAGACCCCAGCTAGAACCCAGCCAGAGCCTCTGGTCTGGCAACTGACAACTTTCCCATAATGGAAAATAACAATAAAGACCTTAACGCACCTGCTAATGTTGCCATTAAGCTTCTGCTAATGCAGCAGCTTGAACACTGAGTAAGGAGGCTCTGCAGATGCTTAAAAACATAATAATCTAATAACGGAGAAAGGATTCTTGTTACCGTTGCAGTGCTTCCATTTATCCCTCAGAGTGGAGACAGAACTCTGGCAGGATCAAATCCGACAGCTGTTATCGAGAGTGCTAAAGTACTTTTGTTTGCACATAATCATTTCCCAGGTGCTCCTGGGGCTTGGTTTCTTTTAGGGGTATTCAAAATAATACAATAGAACTGAAAAGGTCTTTAGACGCCTATAGGGGCGAACAATGCGTATTTAGAGTTATAGTATCTACTAGGGGTGTGTATCGCCTAGTCTCAGGCGATACGATACGTATCCCGATACAAGGGTCACGATACGATACGATACGATATATCCCGATATTGAAGAATTAGACGATTATTGCGATTATTTTTTTACTACTTTGGAAACAACTATTCAGTAAACTAGTCCACCTTCATTAGATTTGTATCAAATACATTTGATCTATCCATCTTATGATATAAATGCTTTTCACTAATGTGCTTGTGACTGTGGTGTTTATGGTGATTATGTACCTTTGAACAGAAAACAGATTTCTTGGAAACCTAGTAATGAAACCAATTACTGGGGATGCACGTTTTCTAGTATTTCTATAGTTGGGAGTCCTTGGCGATCAGTAACTATTATGGGTTTCATCCATTAAAATATACAATAACTCAGACGGGGCATTTAAAATCGTGTCTACTCCACAACGGGTGTCACTCGTAGATCAGGGACATAATGACACGGGCATCACGCGCAGCAGTAGCACACAACTGATGCAGAGGGGAAACTACATACAGCAGGCTCTTTTTAAACTTGTGTCGTAGTACTGCAGTGGCGAGACACAGATTTAACATGAGTATGCTGTATTTACTGTAGTTTCCCCTCGGTTTCGTTTAATTCCGTAATAAAATGCTATGAAGATAAATCCATGCTACGAAGATAAATCCTCTCCAAACGCAGCGGCAACGCACTCAGCAATATGCACAAAGCTGTGGCTCTCATAATAATCCAGGTCTCTGTCTTTGCTGTAAAAGCCAAAGCCAAATGTACAGTTTTAAAAGAGCCCGTAGCGTCTCATAGCTCATTCTTTTCCATGCTAAGCTCTTCCTGTGTTTCTCTAACTCTCACTAAATTCTACTGTTACTCAAGCGGGCTGCGCGGTGCGCTGCCATCTAGCGGCCGGGAGTAAAAGTGCAGGACCAAAGAGAGACGCTGAAATGAATATTTCCCCAAAAATAGATGTTTAAATATCGATACGGGCGCTTTTGTATCGATACGAGAATCGCGCGACGTAATATCGCGATATATCGGCGAATCGATATTTTTCAACACCCCTAGTATCTACTTTGCTGTTGTTTTGTGAAGTGCCTCAAACACTGCAATATTATACAACTTTTCTATCTAATCTTTATGTAACATAACCAGCAATGTTGTTAATGCATTTTATTAATCTTCACTTAAAATAAAAGTATGTTTGGTGATTGAAAAAAGGAAAGATATGAAAATGAAATGTGAGGAGCAGGACAATGGCCTCTGAAAATCTGCCTCAACTGAAAACTGTAATTGAACACCCAGCTTGGACATACTCAAGCTTGTGCACTTGTGGGTTTGTGTGTAAATAGCCATGGTAGTTGCCCATGTAATATTAATGACCATTGTGGCGTGTTGATGACCAGACAGAAAGGTCAAGCCTTCCTGTGGCGCGGGTAAAGGTGCATGCTCCCTTGTCCTGCTTCAGTCCTGGACTTTATACATAAGTCATTCTGTTCTACATCAAGACGGGAGGAAGTTTACAGTCTTATGTTTACTTGACGAGTTAGGCGCTCCGTAGTGTTTCAAGTTTTCCAAACAAGTAGCCGTTGAAGGCCCATCCCTGCAAAGAACATTCGAAAGGCCGCTATATGTGGGGAACGCACTGCACTTCATGTCGTGCAATGCCTTAAAGCTCCTTTCCCTCCTCCACGGAAACCCATATCAAATATTTACACAGCGGTATTTTGACGGTTGCAAAAGTTAAGCAGCCTCCATCAAAACACCATTAACAGTAATTGTGAGGCGCTGCCGCTCCGTGCCCTCTAGGTGCCAGGCCGTCAGAGCGGGTTATGTAAAGGAGGACACGATGACAGCCCTGTGTATATACGGCCGGCGTGCATATCTCATAAGTGTGATCGGTGGCGTTGGACAGTTCGCGACCCAGCGGGGACGTTGGCGCTCCGGCTGGGTAGGTAATGATATCAGATGCCACGCTCCACAACAACAGGTGCCTTGGCAGTGCCACCTTCTAACGCCACGCTGCGACAATGACATCAACGCACAGACACCGGTTAATTATAGATCACCAATCCCTCACTGTTCCTGCCCGGGCAAAGTGTGAAAAGAGGGAGGGGGCGTGGTTTGGTGGGGAGAAAATGACGATTTGGGATTTTTTTTGGGGAAAACATAGGAAAACAAGGGATGAAAGTGTCACGCATGAAGGGTAGATTTGATTCCATTGTTTGAGCGCTCTCGTCCCACAGCAAAAAAGTTCCTGGGTTTGATCTGGAGATGGGTTCCCAGGGTCGGCGCTCTGAAGTCGCCCACTGCTCCTGACAGGTTGCACTCAAATGAGGAGAAAATGTCCCCAGTGAGCTCCAATATGTAATGTTGTGGACTTTATTAAACTTTAAAAGGAAAAAGCAGGCCTTGATTTAGAAATACATTCTGAATGGGCAGCACTCAACAGTTCATTGGCTCCTCTAGCACATTTGCTCATCTTCCAGCCTTGGCACCTGGAGTTTGAGTCCTGTCGCAAAGGGGTGGGAAATTCACAAAATGTAAAACTATAAAAATGCTTAAATAAACGATATATGTTGGCATTGTTGTTGTTGTTGAATAAACTATTAATTAAACTACTAGTTAGTTAGACATTATTTTTCCAGTAATGTCACACCACGACCCACAGAAGCCGTGTGAGGCTCCATATAGTCATGTCAAACAACACAAAACATGACCCTCAAGATAAATTACACTTAATTCTCTTTAAGTGCTGGTACAAACAGCAACGTTTGATATCATGGTTTTGTTTCATCACACTGTGACTAAATTCATCTGTCTCTCACTCAGACATACGTGGACCAATACTGTACGAGGAGTGGGAAGGCCTGTGTCTAACCCTCACCTGTACCGAGCACATTTTCTACAGTTTGTATTACCCAAATCTAAAATAGTGATGAAAACGAGAATGGAACAGCAACAAAAAAGTGACAAAAAAGCGACATAAACATGACAAAGTGGCTTTATTTTAAAACAATAAAGCCACTAAAAAGCAACAAAAACACGACAAAAAACCCCCCCGAAAACACAACAAAAAAAGTGATCAAAAAGAGACGAAAACACACAGCTTTCAAATGAGACATTACACTGGCCAAACTCTCCGGTCAAGAAGCTTTTAGACTTGGGTAAAACCGAACCGGAGAAAATGCGCTCGGTTAAGGCAAGAAGCTAAACAGAACAGACTTAGAACAATCTATATAAAACTATATAATACGCACATGAATGCTTGTTCCATTGGCAATCTTATTTAAAGAGAGTCCTGACCTACTCAAAATCAGCATTAATTCTCTTAATTCAAGCACATTTCAAGCCATTTTTCTAAGATAAGATGGCATTTTTTTCCCCCCAGTGAAAGCATCCTTCAGTTGTGTTAATTCCTCTTAATTCCCATTCATTTCCCATAAATTCCCATGGAAAATGTCCAACATTGAAAATTCGTGGAATTTCGCAACCCTAGTCCTGACTCTATTTGCTGAACCCACTCTTATCCCCTTTCACGCTGTCTGCCTTGCCTAATGAAGCTTATCTTTACATGGTTGAAGACAGATTTTTTGTAAACTTTCCATTGATGGGTTTATTGTCTCCAAAGCAAGGCAAAGTGTATTTCTGGAGGCATTTTGTGTAGCAGATTTGTATTTTTCACTTTGCGGTGACAGTGTACATGGTTTATGATCTTCTTGTCTGGATACTTGCACTAATTCAGTGGGAGCTCCCGGAGGAGACTGAAGGCAGATTTTAGGTGCACCAGTTGGATGACCATATGGAACTCTTTGTGGCGCCAAGAGACCATGCAGCTCGGAAACCTGATCACCATCTCCCTGGTGACAGCTGGAGTCTTTACACCATCAGAACATTTGTAGACTTCTAATTTGTCATAACCACCTCCTGTGGCAAAGAAATATGCTGCAAAAAAAATAAAAAAAATTAGGTAAGCAAAGTTTGGAATGTCTGGTATGAGCGGAGACAAGGGAATGATGGGTTGGCAGCATTGGTGGAGAGGAATTCTTTTGCATGATGAAGGAATTAGCCAGGAACTTTACAACAAATGGAAAACTTTTTATACCCCTTACAGCACAAAATCCTGATGGATTTGAGCTGATGCATTTGAGAGCTACTGTAGTTCAGCTACAATGGTGGCAGAAATGGTCTCGGGGTGTACGGCCAAGGCACAAACTCCTGAAAGGACCCGAATTCAGTGCAAGTTATTTGCCAATGAAAATGTCTAGCTGAACACAAACACAAACTGCATGTTTCTACTTAAGTTTTATTTGGATATTGTGTGTTTTACTATGAGCCACATTTGAAAATGAGTGTTTCTATTCAATCAATGGAATGATTATTTGAGATATTTCACACAAAACACTCTCATTTTCTCTAAGCCTCAACATGGCAAGTTTTTAAGATATCTGGAGACAACCACCTATACTCCAGAAAACATAAGATGCAATAACCACTCTGCAAATCAAGCACAGCAGACCTGTTTTTACAGGGCTCAAGGCTTACTCAATAATGTCACTTTGCGGATTATGAAAAAAAACAACCTTTTTCACAATATTCTAATTTTCCGAGTTTCATCAATATAAGAAACCTCATTCTATCTTGCGTATATAATGCAAATTAAGATTTTTATCATCTTAATGTAATATTTCATTTTCAGCACATTATTCATTAATTATCATCCTAATTACTGTGGTATTCTATTCTATCAATGCAATTTCATAAATATCATTAAACAAAAGGTGCTGTTACTTAGGGCCAATCTTTGAAAACTTTTCTAAACATTGTAACCATTTGTTTGTTCAGAGGCCTGTTTAGGGAAACATAGACTCAGGCAGAACCTGTTAGTGAATGTTTCTAATCACATACCCTCTCCAGTTCTTACTGTTTGTGTTTTTTTACATTCTCTAAAAATAGTCATATGTGATTCATACAACAGCCCTACAAAACACTGCCTGGCTCGTCAGTCTGTCTTCCTCCATGTAAAAGATACACGGGAAGTCAGTCTGAACCCCCTGGGTTGAGCTGCATAGTTTTGTAGGTCTTAGCTTTCAAATGAGCAGTTGCACTGGCCTATAGACTGTGAACTTATGGATTTGGGTAAAGCTGAACTGAAAATGCACTCGGTTAAGGTGGGGGTTAAGAAACAAGGATGAGAGAATTAACTATTTCGAGTCATTGTGAAATGAATTGACAAAAAATCTTTGAATCTTTGGCTGTGTCCGAATGTCCGCACTATTCCCTATATAGTGACTATATAGTGGTCACGCCATTTTGTAGGGGTGTCCGAATGTCCAGAGAGAAAAAAGTAGTGCACTCAACATTTCCCACAATTCATTTTGAAAAGTAGTGAGCATCAGTGCTCACTAGACGGGTCAATATAGACCACAATGCATTGCGAGAGTCGGAGAAGAACGGCTCACAGCAACAGGTCTTTGAACTAAACAACATGACTGAATGAAATCAGTTTCAATCGTGTGTTGCGTATTTCTCACGAATAAAACGACTTGATTATAAACGGTTACGTTGAAAACATGCTAGCGTTAGCTGCTTACCTTTAGCTCGAGCTGTTAAATGACCGATAGCTTACTCTCGAATAATCCAGGCCATTCATGTTAAGATCCATGTGAAATAAAATGTATCTGACTCGTATTTATCCATAAATATTCCACTGTCTCATGAGTTTGGTCTTTATCGCACAAATACATTATTCCCAGACAAACTTTTAGCAGATGTAGTCACTCATTCTGCTGACGCTTCGGACACCGGGCTGACCTACTTTTCTGCACGTCTTTGAGCTAACGCTGGAGTGATTTTTAAAAAATTTGATGATAGTTTGATTTAAATGTCAAATAAAACGCATGTAAAAGTGCCAAAATGTCGTTTCATAAAATAAACGTTTGTAGCAATAAATAAAATCAGAAAAAAAATATGAAAAAAGAAATCTGCACGCTGCAGCGCGCGTGACATCACGCAGCTCGGAGAAAGCAGAATCAGTGACTATATAGTCTACTACAGTGGTTCCCAAACTTTGACGCGATTGAAAACACTGGGATTATTACATGTAATATTTCCTCCATTATTACAGCGTGAGTTCGCAGGTTTTCCACATTCAACATTTGTGTACTTGTCTGGGTGATTAAGGCTATTAAGAATATGTAAATACAAAACATTTATGAAAATGCCAGTTTTTGATTATTTTGGAAACGAGGCTGTTAGTGAGAATGGGTAAAGCTGAGCGTTTTGCCAGGACTCTGCTGCTTTTGTCACTCATTCTGAACATCAGACTCTGGATTGGACTCCGCGCTCTGGCCCCGCCCCCTCTGCGTCTCAGTCAGTCGTACTGTCAAACCACCGGTACAGACTCAAATGTGCTGGTTTAAGCTTTTGTTAAAGCAAAGGTAATGTATAGGCAGGACATAACCATCTATGCACGTGCCACCACACATCATAAAGGTTCTCGAGTCTTCATCTCTGCAGTTGAAGTGTCAGACTTAACTACAGAAGCAGATAAAGGTTCTCGAGTCTTCATCTGCAGTTGAGTGTCAGACTTTAACTACAGAAGCAGATAAAGGTTCTCGAGTCTTCATCTCTGCAGTTGAAGTGTCAGACTTTAACTACAGAAGCAGATAAAGGTTCTCGAGTCTTCATCTCTGCAGTTGAAGTGTCAGACTTTAACTACAGACAAACAGACTCCAGTTCAAATCTTCTCAGTGATGCTTCGGGAGCTGACAGTCATGTCTGAAGCTACAGGACGATACATGTGAGTGTTGGGTTTTCCATGAGCTGGAAATGAGGATTATCGAAAGCACCGCAGACTTTATCAGAGTTTGCGTGGCTGTCGTCTCGTTGGAGAGAAGAACTTCACTCGCAGTTTCCTTCTGACGGATTTGATTTGATTTGTTTTTTCTGCTTTGAGTGTTTTGAATGTTTATTCTGTGCAGTGTCCTTGGGTCTTTTCATATTCCTTTGATCGGACCCTAAGACACTCTGTTTGGTGGATCTAATCTAATAAAGTTTCCTGGGCTGCAACCTCTCCGTCCATGGGAGTCGGATCTTTCCTTCACCGGGCTCTCCTCCAGGTTTCTCTCTTCTCCCTTTGGGTTTTGTAGAGTTTCCTTTGCCGTGAGGAGGGTCTGAGGTCAGGAGACGCTCAGGTCCCTCCCCGTCTGTGTCTAACTGCGGACTCTTCATTTGTTTGTGTCAGTGGTTGATCTCTGTGTCTCGACTCCTGTGTTAGTTTAGTTTAGTTTATTTATTTGTTTGAGCAGTTAACCTGCTCAAAGGGAGTGGGCTGAAGCCAAAGGCTTATAAGCTCCCACCCCAAAATAAAAATAATAACATTACATTTAACATTTACAAGGTAGCAAATCATACAGTCTCATTGTTTTAAAACAGCTCAAACGGTTTTAAACCATATTTTTCTTCAGACAGAATAATAATAATAAAGTTCCCCAGTGTAGCCATTTTCTATTTCCGTAAAACAAACGACACATATTTTTTCTCGCCAGCGTCTAAACGAGTAAAGCTTTCATCAATAAACTACTGTATATTACATGTACTTTTGTCTGAGTCTCATGTTTATCCATAAGCATTTTTCACCAGAGGAAACAAGGTCTGATTTTGTTATTTAAAAGGTCAAACTGATCTGTTTCAGTTGATCCTAGTTATAACTGTTTTACTGCTCTCTTTAGAGGTGGTTCAGCTGATCCTCAAAGTCTTGACTTGACCAAGATCAAGAGTTTATGAGTGAGTTTGGGTCAAATGCAGACAATAGAAATGAAAGTTAACGAAGTGTCTACGATGCCGTTGGACGGTTCCCGCAACTCCCTGGCTATTTGCCGTCACATATGTTTGATATGGACGTATCTAACGTGACAATCCGATACTATTTGATACCCGTGATTATAAACTCCACTATCCTTAAGGTTAGGGCTAAGGTAAGGTTAGTATTAGTTTGTAAATCCACTATCCTTAGGTTAGGGCTAAGTAGGTTAGTTTGTAAACTCCACTATCCTTAAGGTTAGGTAAGGTAAGGTTAGTTTAAACTCCACTATCCTTAAGGTTAGGGCTAAGGTAAGGTTAGGATTAGTTTATAAACTCCACTTCCTTAAGGTTAGGGCTAAGGTAAGGTTAGTTTTTATAAACTCCACTGTCCTTAAGGTTAGGGCTAAGGTAAGGTTAGCTTGTAAACTCCACTATCCTTAAGGTTAGGGCTAAGGTAAGGTTAGTTTGTAAACTCCACTATCCTTAAGGTTAGGGCTAAGGTAAGGTTAGTTTGTAAACTCCACTATCCTTAAGGTTAGGGCTAAGGTAAGGTTAGTTATAAACTCCACTATCCTTAAGGTTAGGGCTAAGGTAAGGTTAGGATTAGTTTATAAACTCCACTGTCCTTAAGGTTAGGGCTAAGGTAAGGTTAGGATTAGTTTAAACTCCACTGTCCTTAAGGTTAGGGCTAAGGTAAGGTTAGCTTGTAAACTCCACTATCCTTAAGGTTAGGGCTAAGGTAAGGTTAGCTTGTAACTCCACTATCCTTAAGGTTAGGGCTAAGGTAAGGTTAGCTTGTAAACTCCACTATCCTTAAGGTTAGGGCTAAGGTAAGGTTAGTTTGTAAACTCCACTATCCTTAAGGTTAGGGCTAAGGTAAGGTTAGTTGTAAACTCCACTATCCTTAAGGTTAGGGCTAAGGTAAAGTTAGTTTTAAACTCCACTATCCTTAAGGTTAGGGCTAAGGTAAGGTTAGCTTGTAAACTCCACTATCCTTAAGGTTAGGGCTAAGGTAAGGTTAGTTTTAAACTCCACTATCCTTAAGGTTAGGGCTAAGGTAAGGTTAGCTTGTAAACTCCACTATCCTTAAGGTTAGGCTAAGGTAAGGTTAGCTTGTAAACTCCACTATCCTTAAGGTTAGGGCTAAGGTAAGGTTAGTTTATAAACTCCACTATCCTTAAGGTTAGGCTAAGGTAAAGTTAGTTTGTAAACTCCACTATCCTTAAGTTAGGGCTAAGGTAAGGTTAGCTTGTAAACTCCACTATCCTTAAGGTTAGGGCTAAGGTAAGGTTAGTTTATAAACTCCACTATCCTTAAGGTTAGGGCTAAGGTAAGGTTAGCTTGTAAACTCCACTATCCTTAAGTTAGGGCTAAGGTAAGGTTAGCTTGTAAACTCCACTATCCTTAAGGTTAGGGCTAAGGTAAGGTTAGCTTGTAAACTCCACTATCCTTAAGGTTAGGGCTAGTAAGGTTAGCTTGTAAACTCCGCGTCGGAATGGCGGGGTGTCATAAGGAGACGGCAAAATAGCAAAAGAGTTTGTAGCCGTCGGTCGGTTCTACAGACACTGCCGAAAGTTAAAGGTTTTTTTACCTCATACAGAGAAACATGTATCAGTCTCTACAGTCCATGACCATGTCATCAAGTTATCTTCTTGTCAAAAACATAACAAGACTAGTGTTTTTTTTTAATGTTGCATATTTAATCAATCTCAGTCTGGACTCTAAAAGGGCCTAATAGTCCCATATCACATGAACCTCCTCTGTGTTTTTACTGCTCTCAAATGAGCTTCTCTGTGAAGTTTTGCATGTCTGACGGTATGGATAGCATTGCTTTTGCACATGACTGCACTCGATGCTGGTCTTGCAGGATCTTAATAATATTAAGATCCTGGCAGCGATACATTTTTTTAATCTACGTTAATTCTAAGGTGCCCATAGAATAAAAACAACAACTACATAATAGTCCTTTAAAGTCAACATTTCTGACGTATCCTCCCGGGATTGACGGGGCACAAGTGCTCTCTGCTCATGTCCAGCGACGACTTCACAAGAGTGTGTTTCTGTGTCCAGCGTTGGCCCACTGTACGCACACGGCCTCTCCTCCACCATCGCCTCTGCCAGCCCAGCCCACCTCTCTCTCCCTCAGATCCCTCTGGGGCGCTGGAGCTTGTCAGTAAATACACCCCCATTAATACTTCATACAGCTGTTTTTGTGTTGCCGCTCTCTCCGCACACTTTGTTGTCTCCTTCCCCATTTTTTTTTTTTTTTGTCTGAATGGAGCGTGTACCTTATGTTCATGAAGCAGAAAATGCCCCTATAGCCCCGCCCCGTACGCTTCTATCTGTAAAGTGTTTTCCGCCTCGAGGCACAATTCTCTTGTCATTGTTGTACGCTGAGGGCTTGTTGCCGTGTGATGTAATTGTTTTGCTCGGAGACCTTTCACGTTTGCACAAGACGGGAAAAAAAAAAAACCACTATAAACTTCATGATCTACGCGCCGCTAAATCTTTTCAACTCAAATAGCTTAACACTTAAAACCATGATTGTTTGGCTAACAAATTAATGACCCGCTAACGGAACAACTCATAGTAGTATATGGCGGTAATTGCAAAGTGGTAGCTGGATTAGCGTTATGCGACCGGGAACGTAGACGCACACAATTGTAATCGTGCAGAGCTGGGGAGGTTTTCGCAGACTGGCTTTTTAACCTAGTGGGAAATGTAAGAGTTTCTTTCCTGTGTGTGGCAGTAATGCTGATGGGTGATTCTCGGCAGGCAGTCGCACAATTCTCAGGTGGGCCTTCCCGGAGCACTAGCTGAATTAAGTGGATGTGCTTGCGAGGGTTTTAAAGTGCGCACACGCCGCTGCTCTGCCGTAACATTACTTGGTTGTTAAATGTGCTTTGGTGGGTTAAGACAGACTTTGGAGTGTGTTGTTTTTTTTTCTTCCACAAAGCAGAAAGGGAGCTATCAAAACCAGTTGGCCCGACGGTGGACCTGAGAGGCGATGGTAAGAGTCTGTTCTCTGGTAATTCGGTTTGCGCTGGCGCCCCCGGGAAAACATAAGACGCAGTGAGGTCCAAGTGGGCACCAGGGACAGTTTTAGAACAATGCATGAGAGGAGGAGTGTTATTGGGCGTAAAATGGAGGCTCTTTAGTTGTTCTGGGTTCACACTGAGCACGCCTATATCTTCATATGGCACTGGGTCAAAGGGGGCAGGCGTAGGTGACCTGTGCGTGACCTCATGGTGCTTTCAATGGTAAACACGATAAACAATACCTCACATGTGGGCCAGCAAATTTCCTTT
The DNA here is from genome assembly GCA_007210695.1 of Neogobius melanostomus. Lineage (NCBI taxonomy): Eukaryota > Metazoa > Chordata > Actinopteri > Gobiiformes > Gobiidae > Neogobius > Neogobius melanostomus. Next base: position 237,542 of record VHKM01000035.1, on the reverse strand, counting down.
TGTTTTCTCATTGCTTTCTCATTTTAAATTCACAGCTGCACAATTGAAGTAGTTCTTCAGTTTATTTATCTATTACTACAAATGACCTTATTGTTTGCTTTTAAGATTCCCTGGAACACATCAAATATATTTCAGAGGTTCACTGCAAGGGAGTAGCCTTAACGCTGTTTAGCACCTAGTTACTCCTGGTTCAATTCATTGCCTTTCTGTAGCGTTAGCATGATTTAGAGGAACATTTAATGACCACCCACTACTAAGGGTTCTATGTCCTACACAGCATCAAACAGATTTTCTTGAACTGCGTGGAATAGTTCATTCACTCTTGTAAACGGTTGAAAAAGGGCTGTTTCGCTAAAACAAGCTTTCACACTTTCTGTTCAGCAGCAAACTAAATTTATGTTCCACAAAAAGCAACAAAAGTCAGGCTGAAAGCATAAAAGAGAATGAAGGTGAAAGGACTGCCTTTATAAAGGCTGCAGTGGTGGCACAAGTAACTTAACCATGTAGTTTGGAGAGTGTGTGCGAGGGACTATGGATTTTAATCTGTCAGTCGATAAAGGTCAGTGCTCGAAAGGGCTTTATTCCGGCGCTCCACATCAAAGTGTAAATCCGCTGATTGCAGGCCTTGAATGGGGAGACAACAAGGCTCCATTTGTGGTCTGTTTCTATGGCGCAGTGTGTGTAAGAGCCCGCGTGCTCACACCCGTAATACTGGGGTTTCTATCTGGGGCCCCCGAGATCAATGGGCCCGGTGACCTTTGCATTGTGCCGTCGGCTTGGCCCGTGATGTCATGCCATCTATCCGGTGCTCCACTTAAAGGGCCCTGGAGAAAAGCACGGCAAAGTCCCACACCGTCCTCCCACTGCGCCCTTGAAAGGGTTGGCATGAAAGACATCATCTGCAAATGTATCCACCTGAAGTCCGCGTTTTCCCCCCCTCAAAACGCACCCCCCACGCACCTCCCAAGTTTGCGTGCAGGTGTCGACGTGCTCTGCAGGTTAAACGTTTGGAAATGTTGCGTCGAGCTTTTGCCGGGTCACTGTTTGCTGACTGACAAAAAAAAACAAGCCCCATCACTTCTGGAGTGTTGCCTCTGCCTTGATCTATGGCTATTGAACGTAGTGCGGCAAAGAGTCTAGGCCTTAGAGAAAAACCTGTATTGTTCCCCAGTGAAAAGGTCCTCTTTATAGTGTGCGGGGACGATGGCAGCTGGTAGGTTCTTCCCTCTATACAAGATAGAGCACTTTCATTGAGTTGTGGAGTGCGTTTGAATGGAAATCTAAAGAGGTGGGCGTGATCCATTTGTTTTGCCATGTTTGTGTTTGCTGTCAACACGTCTGTCCGTGTTGCCGGTGCCCCCTTTTTAACCAAGCGCCCAGTTTTTTTTAAAGGTTTTTCTTCAACTGACCCCACCAACTCCTCCATCGAACAGCCCCTCCCTCCCTCCCCTCAGACGTAATCGCTGGGGAGGAAGCGCAGCGGCCCACAGAAGGGCCATCTTTGTGGGCAAGCTTTGTCATGGCGGCAGATGTTGTAATTGCCAACTGATGGATCACTTGTCAGGGAGCGTCATTAGGATTCAAGGGGCTCTTTTTGGCTGGAGACGAGCAGGTTAAAAAAGAGTGGGAAAAGACGCTCGGGATCAAGCAGCAGAGGATGACAGGCAGGCGAGGGCACATATATCAGCCTTTTGACTCGAGGCGTGGAGATTAATAATGTGATTGGCCACGCTTCGCAGGCAGACAGTGGTCGCGGATAAAAGCGGGGGGGGCGTGCTGCCGCCTTGTGATGGCATGACAGGTTTAAAAGAAACGGGGCGTGCAGACAAAACGCAACTTCTATGGGATTCCGCCGGGCCTATATAAACACAGGGACATTGTGCCGCCAGTAATCTCATGAAGGGGTTGCGGCGTAATGCGTGATTTATCGAGTGAAATCGAATTTGGGGGGAAAAAGCAACTTTGGCTTAATTTCGTTGGCACACACACACACACACACACGCATACAAAAAAGGAGGAAATATCGACATACAAAGCGACAGTCTTGGATAAAAGATGGGGTGACTGAGAGGCCCCCGTCCAGTAAGTGCTGCCATTCTCTGGTGGGACATTGATGGTTATTTAGGCGAGCGATCCCCGGTCTTACAAAGTGTCACTCTCGCCCCCCAAAGTAAATTGTCAGCGTGTTTATACTGGCCATTGGATTTGGGTAATGCTCACACACTCCCGCCATACTCAAAGACACACATGCCCCAAAAGCTCCCCAGAGGTCAATTAGACAGACAAGGGGCGCACAGACAAAGGGTGCTAGTGGCCCAGAGCAGCCGAGGGAAGCACATAATTAACAGTTATAAAGTACTTTAGTCTCTTAATTTAATTAGTTAATCCTTTTTATCAGCCCGTCTTACGCTGATGCGCACAGGCTGTGGAGGGGCTGGAGCTGTGTGGGCTGTTCGGATCAGACGTGCAACAAGTTTGAACCGACCGCACGGAAGCTTTGATTAAAACTATTTCAGGATTTAAATGATGTAACTGTGGTTTAGCGGAGAGGGGCAAACTTGAGGCCTGGGTAACATATGCAGACTGTTAAGGTTTGGGATCCAGCTCGAAAAGCATTCAAGCCTGACCAACTCCTGAGGTTACGGAAACCCATCAGCCTCCATGTCGTGAGTTTGAATCTCTCTCCCCACTGTCGACATCATATTCTGTTCTCTAGCTATGATGCATAAGGGTTAAAGTCACAAGGTAATGCAGCTGCTTGACCTGGAATGGGCTCTTGATTTTATGAGTGCAAATTGACTGTTTGAAGTGTGGAAAGCTCACCCCTTATCTTTGCATGAACCAAATTATTCAAATGACCTGGTTTCACCGCTCCGAGGGAAGCATTAGCAATAACAAGCATGTAATGTTTTGTGATGTGGCCGGTACACAGTCACCTCTTCTCAGGTGACGCACCTTGGCTTTGAACACCAAATCTTTCAATAAGAGTTCTAATAAGCAGTGGTGGGCCCCCCTGAAGGCTGTTGGACCCACGATACCCCCCACTTACATCAGCATTTAACATAGGTCCCCCGGGAGAAAAACACTAGTCCTCCGACTGGAATATGCAGAGAAAAATATAATCAACAGGCTCAGTATGCGCCCAGTGCTCCATATTAAGTGGTACACAAGGTCCTGCTGATTGCTACAAGCCTTACAGTCACAGCATAAAGCCATTAGAGATAAATGGGCTGAGCTGAATACAGATGTAAGGGATAAATATTGCACACACACTCATTGCTCGCATGGGTGTAGTGTTGACAAAACCTACAGGAAGTTGGTGTTTGTGCTCAGTGTCTACCTCTCTCTCTGCTCTAGAGTAACCTCGACAGTACCACCACTTCCATGTGCTTACCAGATATCATTTCCTACATTTTGATCATCTATGTTTGTCATCTTTGCCTATTTTTAAAAGCTGTAATGGTGCTGCTCCTCCCCTGAGTGGTTTTGTCTTGTTGACTTCCAGAAAAACAGCTTGAGTCACATGCTCTTCCTGCAGACGACAATACAGTGTTTGTAGGACCACACTCACCAAATCGGCCTTCTCCTCTCCATAGAGTTTCTTGTATTCGCACGTCTGACAAAGTTGTTGATGTAAAAGTGTATGTTCTGTGTCCATGATGGAGAAGGAGAGAGACAGAGAAAGAGAGGATGAAGGAGGGAATGGGATGGTTTAAAGTGAGAGAATGAGTAAGTAAATGCTTTATTTGTCATTGTACCAGCGTAGAATGAAATAGTGTTCAGGTGTTAGTCCTGAGTCGCTGCGACTGAGCGCGCTGCCACTGTGTGTCAACCTGACCAGCATGTTTTTGGAGGTATAGAGGAAACCATAGCACCCTGGCCTTCAGTGCTCCTCCGATCCTCTGACACGGTGCACCGCCTCCTGGGTTTGTCCTTGTTTCAGAGCGTGGTGTCCTGCACTGGTCAGCTCCACCTCCTCCTATCTTCCTCCTCTGCAGCTCCCTCCGCTCCACAACAGTCTTTCACCATCTTCTGGGAAGATATTAGCAGTTCATCTGTTTTATTCTCCAGTGAACGTCCATTAGCCAGAACACTAGGAAGGCATGTGTGGCTTAGCTGTGAGTCTTGCCCGATACCTCCTCGTTTGTCCCTTTTTTAAATTTCCTGTTATAGGTGTAGGGGCTCTTGGGGCCTCCTCAGGGTTTCAGAAGAAGAAATTTTATAGGTCTAAAATGTAACCTTGTTTATGAATACTATTAATTATTAGTTCACATTTATTATTCTGAAAACCTATGTTTCTTTTCTATACATCAAACTGCCCAGGGACTTGAGTTGCCTTGTGTATGAAATGTGTGGTGTAAATAAAGTTGCCTTCCAGGTGTACATTAGCATGTTGTGCTATAACCTGGAACCAAGCATATTTCCTGACTTTCTCTTGGTCAATGTATTGTTGTGCACTGTCCCTATAAAATAAAACCATACCATACCATATAATATAATATAATATAATATACCGTATAACGACCCTAATTCAAGATACAAAACAATAAACTGCTATAACAATGTATTACAACTAACCATGCAAAAATGTCACAGCACGAAGGTCCCAGGCTTGATTCCTGGACAAGGTGGAGCATTTCGTGCGAGTTTGTTTTCCCCATCAGTGTAACTTTTCTCTGGGTGCTCAGTTTTCCCAATAGGGTCCCCTCTGGAACCAGGACTGCCCTGAAAAAGAGACTCTGAATCTCAGTGGGGCTTTCCAGCTTAAACAAAGGTCAAACGCTGTCCGTAATTATAAAAGTGCTACTGTTTGCCTTGGAATTGCAAAATTTAAATTGGTGACATTTTACCCAATTGTTAAAAAAAAAAATTTAGCACAATAAGCTGGGATCTGTCATTTGAATTGTTGCTCCAATTACTCGTGTGATTTCGTTGGCCATTGTCAAGACACCGACAATCATCCTCAGAAACCCAGATGGCTGACGTTACGAGTGTTGGGAATCAGGGTTTTGATTGCAATCAGAGCAGACCAGTATGGCTTCATTAGGTCGACCCCAAAATCACAACGCTGTACATTCACCTGTTAATGGGCGTCGAGAATCGGCAGCTCCCTCCGACATGCCGTAGTGATGTCTGTACATGCATCGCTCCGCCGCCGCCGCCGCAGCAGCAGAACGAAGCCAGGATAATTAACTGCACCTGCTGTGGACAACTACACTACCCATCAGCCCCGTGGCCTCTTCATCTTCACCTTTTGCTAGTTACCTGATTATAGCCAGATCCCACTGTGTGCCTCGATTTCTCAAATGATGGCAGATTCAAATGCATTTCAGAAACCAAAGTCCCCAATAACCAGCCATTATATACAGAATACTAGTACTATCTTTGCTCATGCTTCAGTAATCCGCATACCCAAGTCGCTAGGGCTGTCACGATAATTACTGAATCGACGTTCAATAAATAACACATAAACGGTCCATTTTTGGTGCTGTAAAACTTTGATTTGTTATTGCAGCTTGTGTGGTATTGTAGAACAAAGGTTTACTGTCATTCTCACGCCTGAGAGTTGACAGCGTCTCGTATCGTTGGAGTCGATAATATCGTTTATCGCGATACTTTCTGCTCATATATCGAACTTCAAATTGTTATCGTGACAGGCTTACGAGTCGCTCAAAACGCCAGCTCGCACTCCAATATACGTCATGCGGAGGGATCATAATGTTTCTCTGAGTTTAGATCAGAAAACAACTCTCTCATGCTGTCTGCGGTCAAACTCTCTTTGCTGGGTCGATTAAGCCCCACAAAGTTATCAAAGAAAGTTGAAACGTCTTGCAATAGAAGAGAATAGTTAAAAGAAAGGGACATTTTAGTTTAAAAAAAAGACACATTTATGCACAAGACCATCCAAAATGTAGCAGTAAATTGTCATTAATACACCGTGTATATATATATGGCTATAGGCAGAAGTTTACAAACTCCCTCATGCGTGATAAAAAGGCTCCCTATGACGTGTGCTGCTGTTTGATGGGGATTTGCGCTCCCGAATGGAAATGCATGTGAAATGAGCAGCCCTCTGCGGGCCCCCACGGCGCGCAAAGATGGCGTACAGCAATAATCTTAAAAAATGTAATTAAACACAGATAAGATTAATACAATCAGGGCGAGATGATTGAAAGATGCTGTTGTTGAGTTGGCGGGGTGGTGGGGGCCCCCGAGCCCTGGGATTAGCTCAGCCAGGTGGGGGGAGCATTTAAATTAGCGGTGAGATGACAACCCCCATTAGGAGGGATTAAGGCCCGCTGGCACACAGAAACGCACTGGCAACTGGCAAGGGGCATCCATCAGCCAAAACCCAAGGCGACGTGGCACAAGTCAGTCACTCCACACCGAGCAGTTGGGTTTTTTTTTCTTCCTATGGCAAAGGGTTAAAAGAAAAGTCTTGTTTACATGCTACCAAGTGCAACACATGTGAGGGAAGAGCTTACATGGCTATTTTAATGCTTACTTGCACACAGTTCACGTCATTTATTTTATTTGGAGTTGTCACAGTGTGGTCATTCTGGTATCCTACATTATGTTATGTTGACTCTGGACCTTTTTGTTGTCATGTTCATATATTATCACTTCTTGTCTTTGTTTTTATCTGCACACCTTTGTTTTTTTATAGTACATTTTCTTACTACTAGCACCTTCCCAAAGAACACTTGTGAATGCTATTTTTTTTGTCTGCCTTCTACACTGTAAAATGTAAAATTTGTTTCAACTCAAAAAACTAATTCCAAGGGCTGCCAAGAAATGTTATGTGTAACCAATAACCATTTTACAATCTAGTCGATTTGAAATTTGAGATTCACCTCTTTCGTTCAATTGTATTCTTAGGTTGACATAACTGTTTCCAGTTGTCTGAAGTGAAAAACTTAGGTTGACACAACTGATTTAATTTGTAACTGACGTTTTTCACTTCAGACAACTGGAAACAGTTATGTCAACCTAAGAATACAATTGAACGAAAGAGGTGAATCTCAAATTCCAAATCGACTAGATTGTAAAATGGTTATTGGTTACACATAAAATTTCTTGGCAGCCCTTGGAATGAGTTTTTTGAGTTGAAACAAATTTTACATTTTACAGTGATATAGTTTGCAGCCTTTTGCTGATTATTAAAGGTCCTGTGCATGATTTTGTTTAATTGTTTTCTTGGCAGTGTCTTGTCCTTCAGTGTCTTGTGAAAGCTGACATATGTGTGCGCTGTCCATCTAATTACAAAGCTTTTGTATTGATCAGGCTGAAAACGTATTTATAAACTCATCAACGGCGATGACGACTGCATTAAGAAAGCCGGAAATGAGTTTGGATCACGCCGTAAAATCCATCGTTTGCACACAACGTCCGTCAATACGTTGAATTACTTGTTTTTCGCCTTTCTCTGTTCTAACATGAATTTAAAAAAGCCGACCTCTTAGGTGTTTTTTTTTTTTTTTTTTTTAAACGTCCTTGCCGTGCCAGAGCTTCACACTGCAGTAACTCAGCTCCCCACTTCTGCCGCTAATTGAAAAAGGACAGCGGCCAGGTTCCTTTCTGGGTCCGACCTCCTACCGGCGCGCGACCCGCAGTTTGGAAACCCGCAGCGTGGCGTGTCTGCTAATGCTAACGTCAAAAAGCCACCAGCAGGCGGAATCACTGGCTTAGTGCCACCTGACGACGGCACTTTTCTTTTCTTTTCTTTCTCTTTTTTTTTTTTGAGTGGGGGGGGGGGGGGGGGGGGGGTTTGTTTCCTGGTGGCATTCCCCGTGACTTCTTCAAAACAAAACAATAACGCCACAATCCGATTAGGGCCACGCTGATTAACATACATTAGCATGAGAATGGCGCGGTGTGATGGGACAGTGGTAGGTGCGCGCCGTGCTGCATGCGGCGTTATGGCAGGGTTACCCCATTCGGAAAAAAGCACGCGCTCCCCACAAAAAAACCCACCAACCCAACCCCACCCCCACCACCCCCCCGGTCTGCCTCGGCCTTCGCTGCTCATAAAAGTGTCATCTCTCCCAACGGCAGCTTACAAACAAGAACTTTTTAAAGCTCAGCCTCCCGCTGGAAGGAGAACGGCGAGCATTACGGAGACGAGAGGAGCGCGCCTCTGTGCCAACTGACTGCTGACAGGTTTCACATGCATCCAAACAAGAGGCCTGTCTCGAAGATTCAATCACTCTGGCTGATAAATATGTGTCATCTTAATTCATTCATTTATTAGGGATGCATACAGTCATTTTACAGGGATTTGTGTAACGTATTATGAATCAAACTGAATTCCTAAATGGAAGCAACTAATATCAAGCTCGAATTCAGGTCGAGACTCTATTTTTTTTTAATCATTGCAAGATATGGTCAGTGCCTTCAGAGAGGTTTTGCTTGATTTTGTAAGCCTTAAGGACTTGTTTGTTTTAGTTAACCCAACTTATGCTATTACTCGTACTATCACAGCAACAACTACACGACTACTACTACTTCACCTGCCTCGTTTCTCCGATTTTTATACTGTGAATGTTATTAGGCAGTTTATCTGTAGAGAAGAATTTGTATTCAAAGTCTGTGGATGCATCTAAATGGCTCTCAGGAGGCAAATAAAACCAATACAAACATAGATAGTTGTAAAATGACGTTAACCTCTTAACCGCACCGCCTTAACCGAGCGCATTTTCTCCCGTTCGACTTTAACCAAATCTAAAAGCTGCTTGGAAAAAAAAAGTGCCCAAACGAGGATGGAAAAAAGCGTCAAAATACCAAGCAAAACAGGTGACAACGAAAAAGTGATGAAAAAGCAACAGAAACGTGACAAGATACAAGGAAAATCTTGGATGGGTTTTGTAGGTCTTCACTTTCAAATGAGGTGTTACTCCTATAGGCTGTAAGCACCCGTCCAGAGGCTTTTAGATTTGGGTAAAGCTGAACTGGAGGAAATGCGCTCGGTTAAGGCGGGGAATACGAGTTTAAAAGCAAAGAGGCAAAACGACTGAAACGTTTTGAACTGAGTCACTGTGGACAGTAACAGTCAAACAAACTACAGAGACAAATATAAGCCTATGATTGCTCCAGCCTCGGCGTGATAGAAAGGTTAGCACTTTTTTTAAACAAAGTCATCGCGGCGAGGGTTCAAACAGCTTGAGATAGAAGAGGACACAAACATGGAGGATGAAAGCGGCAGCCCAGACACCGGCTCTTCACGTGTGACTGTTTGGTATTTCTACAAAACTCAGGAGAGAGGCTTTGCCCCGAGCTATCGCAGCGCTCCCAAATAAAAATAAAGAGAGCGACAGACAGAGAGAGAGAGAGAGAGAGAGAGAGAGAGAGACAACCTGGGCCTGAAGAATCCACTCTTCCCCCTTCGGCCTAAGGACTAAAGAGGCTCTCCAGCGACAGCACAAAATCAAACAATTAGCAGGAGGCAGAGAAGAAGGTTCAGATTCAGCCTCGGGCACTGTGGACAAAGCGCTGCCGTCATCCAGCTAAGTTTCCTGCCATATTCATATCGTCTTAGTTAGGTTCAAATTAGTGGAGCATTGGAAAATGACAAAAACAAACCCCAGAAATAAAGTGCAAAGGTTTGTTTTATTTAGCATTTCAATTTCAAGTTCAATAGGTCTCGCCATAACTAAAGTCCATACACTGCAAAAAGTATTCTAGAAATAAGTGGGTTTTCTTGAAATAAGTCGACTCGTTTCAAGAAATCTGTCCACGTTTGTCCACTTAATAAAAAAAAATAAAAAAGTCATCGTACTCCAAAAAAATAAAATAAAAAAAAAGTATATAGTTGGTTGTTAAGAAAACTTAAAAAAAGAACTTGAAATTACTCAAATTATTAGCCAAGGACAAATGTACTCACTCAAGGAAAATGTTTACGTATTTCTGTATTACTTTGTTGCAGTGTGAGGTAAATTAAAAAAGGAAAGTTGTGGAAAGAACGGCGATTTTGTGAAATGTCAAAAAAAAGTTTGCATACTTTACTTATAGTTTTGCTGAAACAATACACATTAGGACTAGTACAAAGTGCAGGCCAGGGCACTCTGAACACTGTTTACTTAGTCGTGCCATTATTTAAGTTACACAATTTTGGTTGATATTTAGAATTTTTTTTAACTCAAAATCCGACAATATTTCCAAGTCCCGAGCGAAATGCAAAAAGGCCGTAACAGTCTGCTACATTTGAAAGTGAAATCCCTCCTGCGATCCACGAGGGCTTTGCTCCACATTTGTTGCTACATTCGCCGTTCCGAAGCGCATACACTACGACACAGAAAAAACATGAGCGCGGCCCTTGTGCTCGCAAGAGTGGAGAGTTCAGCCGCCTTTTTCCTCTCTAAGTGGAATTCTTAACTATGGGACCTCCTCACAGCGTGCCGTTTGGTGTTTACATAAAAGAAGCCGGGCCGCGGTCTAGCCCGGGACATTGCACCCGGGACCAGCAGCGTCGGCTTCTCCCCTCGCCCTCTTTCTCTCTCTCTCTCTCTCTTGCTCTCTCTCTCTCTCTGTGTCCCGCTCTAAATGGGATGGAGGAAAAAACATGGACGTTAAATGTACAAGCAGAAAACAAGGTCCATGTGTCTCGGTTTCCCGGGATGAAAGTTTGCAGCCTGGTTTGTTTTAACAGAATTGAGAGCTTTATAGGACGATGCGTGCTGGATGTGGGGGGAAAGCCCGGCTACATAAATCTCTATCCGCTTCACATGGGCTCGGGCATTTGTGCAATTGCTTCATCTGTGGTAGGAAGGTTTATTTCATCTAATGATATAGATTTGGGAGTTTAGCAACAAAGTATTAAATGTAAAGGACAAACGTTATTGGGCTCAGTTTCACTTATTTACATTGTAGTATAAGGTCAATGCTCCATATTTTTTTCATTTTCAGTATTCATGTTTTTGTACAACATTTGTGAGACAAGAGACAAGAGCATATTGTGCAAAAAGTGAACATTTTAATAAATTTGTTCTGTATTAGAAATGTGTGTATCGTCATATAATTTTGCTAACGGTATTATTTAGATTTTTAGAGTGAACAACTTTGAAAAAATGTTTCCTGAAGGTTGTTGTGTTCTTTTAATAAGAGAGATTTTCAAGCAAACTGCATTTGAACAAACAAAATAAATAAATAAATAGTAACATCCCTGAGCGACGGTCCAAAGAAAACCGGTCAAGTCCAGTCAGTCCATACACTGCAAAAAGTATTCTTGAAATAAGTGACATTTTCTTGAAATAAGTCATTTTTTCATTGATTTTTAGAGTCTAATTTCAAGAAATCTGTCCATGGGGCAAGATATTTACACTTACATTAAGATAAAAGAAATCACTGCACTCAAAGCTAGAAAAAAATAATAATCTTAATTTACTTAAATAAAACAGTTGTAGTTATTTTATCTTAATTTAAGTGTAAATATCTTGGCCCATGGATGGATTTCTTAAATTAGACTCTCAAATCAAAGACAAATGGACTTATTTCAAGATTATTTTTTGCAGTGTATTTTGTCTTGTAAATAATAGAAGTCTAAATGAAGCTTCATTGTGATTTTACTTGTGTATGGCACTCTGAATGCGGTCAATATTATCGGTTTTCAAATAGAACTTCATTGCCTCCTGTCTAAGAAGAGTCCGTGCTTCTCCTCGTCGCCCGTGTGTTTGTCTATAAAGCAGGCGAGGAACACGCCGGCCCCTCCGCCGATCCGCGGGTGTCCGGCGGTGGTCTGACCCGTGTCTGCATCCCTTCCAGCCCGCGCGCCTCGCTCTCCCCGCATCCCTCTAAGTACTGCTTTACTCCGCTCCCCCTGTGGGACCGGACCGCCACAGTGATGGAGATGGATGTGCCGGTGCTATACTGCCCTCTACAGAGCGCCGGGGCTCACGCACGCAACGATGAGGGTAACTAACGTGGGGCAGAGTTTGGTGTGTTGTAGTCCTACAGGTGAGGTGGTCCCACACGAGAGACCTTGTGAGAGCCGAGCCAGCACAAAATCACCAATGTTTAATAAAGTTATAGCCTTCGATCAGCCATAGGTGCATTTTACACTGCAAAAAGCAATTAACAGATTAGCTTAAATGTCTAAATTTGAGCATAATAATCCAAATTGAGTTGTTTTTACTAGTTAAGATTACTTCACTTGTTCTGAGGTGTTTCTGATCGTTTCAATACATTTTGTCTTTATTTCAGGTTTTTTTTCTTTGCTAATGGGGTAAGAAATTGGTCGTATCCCATTGGAGTTTTACTTTATTATTTCGAGCGAGATTTACCTCATAACTAGTCAGAAATGTACTCAAACAGGCAAAGTAATCTTGGTCAGATCAGGAAAAAAGTCTCTAAAGTACTGAAAACCGCTCAAAACAAGATACATTTCCTCAAGTCATTTAAGTCAATGCTTGATATTTACTTTTTATAGTGTATTTTGGTTCCAATACAGGCATGTTATTGAAATTATTGCCATTCAGATAATTGATAAAATGCATTGTCTTACACTTACACGGCTAACTCAAAACGACTAAGTTCAAATTCACACACAAATATCAAAAAACAACTTTACCAATCTTTTCTATATTCGAGCTGGATGTCTTTGGTCCTGTAACGTTGTGCTTTGAACACGTTTTGCCGAGACTCGACTGCTCCGAAAGTGCCCAGGTCCGAGCGGTGACATACTGTATAGTCTGCAGAGATACACGTCGGCTTCAGCGCTGAGGGCCCAGATGGTGCGGTCACAATGGCGGCGCGGGGCGGCCTTTGATGGCTCTGAGTGATTGATTTCAGGCTTGACTGGCTCTGATAGAGTCACCTCAGGAGGCAGCCTGGCAACCGCGGGCCCAGCCTGAGCCACAGCCCCCTGAAACAAGATGGGAGCGCGGGTGCCCCGACAGCTCTGGCCACGTCTCCACAGAGGTCCGATACTCCCGGACGGTGCTGCTCGGATCAAATTGGACACTAGATCCAGCCTTTTTTTTTTTTTTTAATGGCAAAGCGGTTTACAGTGCATGACTTGGCCGCTCAATATTTCCCACAGCGTGTTCAGCCTCACAGACGACATTGGATTGCTGCGCCACAAACATTCATTTTCCTTGATAATATGAACTATAACCATTATCTAAAGATTATCCAGCAATTACTGAAATAAACCAGAAATTCATGTTTGGAATCATTGTTTTGGGATTCCACAACAATATTGCATTTCCTCCGCTTTCTGCTCGGTTGAACGCTGTAATCTGCCCCGGCGTGCTGGTATCGAGCGATGCCTGTGAGTGAATATGGGGGTGACATTTTGAGTGCCGCCACTGGTGCCGTGCCCTGAGCCATCAGAGGCGGGGAGGCCACAGAGTCATCTCGGTTACCCAAACGCAGCAAACCCGGGCACCAGCTATTCCGCTCCCGGCTCCATGATGCACACGTTTGTTCACCAGTGCGGCACACAGGGAGAGCTCGGCAAGTGCAACAACTGCATGGTGTCACAAGTTACACTCTTATAATGAAACCTGTAGTATCACACTTCAATGAGACACGTTTTTATGTTGCCTGAACCCTCTGTAATGTAACTGACTTCAGCGTACAAAGCCTCTGAGTGGATTATAATGAATGTGGCTTAAGAGCATCGCGCCTGAAAAAACCTGCTTAAATGTGCAATTATGTTTGTATTTCTAATCACAGCGGCTAATTGCCTTAACTAAATAAATCCCACTCGGATTGGCCGTGGCAATAGCATTACCATGGTAATAATTACTGCTGTGATGACATTGACATCAGGCAGGTACCCTTTGGCTCATTTGAATAATTAACATCTCAGAGTCACTGCTCTTTCTCCTCGAGCTGCTCTCATCCTCCTCGCCTTTTTAATTGTTGAGTTTATTAGGGCCACGGACTGATGAACTCGCCGCATAATTTCACTATTAGTTCGAACACACGCAAAGAGCGACGCACTTTACAATTATTTAAGACTAAACTTGACTCGCTGCAGGAAATGACGGAATCCATTTACACTATCCTCGTGTAAGTCCCAATTCGGTCCACATTTTGGCCCGTTCGATCCAGTTTCAGACCCGGTTGGATCAAGAATTTGCTTTGGGTTGAATCGTGTCGTCTTTGGAAAGCCAAATATGCGCTGGAGTACTTTGGGGGTGAAGAGTTTTAAAACCACTGTTGTAACGTATGAACACCAGCACTGTAAATAGAGCCTGGTGTCATTGCTTCTCCCAGAGTGTTTCTGAGAAGAGGGCCAGCGCCGGTGCTCTCGCATATATCTGAGAGGAGACAGAGGGGCGGGCAGCGGGGTGAGCGCGAGGCCAGGCCAGCGCTGCCCGCCTGGGGAGTTTGGCATGTGCCCTGCCTGGGCCTCCCGCGGACTGGGGTCACAGTAAATAAAGAAGAGATGTGCTGCTGCTGCTGCTGCCACCCCTCCTCCTTCAAACACCTACCCCCTTTTTCCACCCGAACGTCAACGGGAATCAGGCTTTTCACCAGGGGACCACGCCCTCCAGAGGCATCCGTATACCTACACCCCACGTGTCAAGCAAGCCTTAGCATTAAGAATGACACTGCCTGCGGATCATTGTTTATTCGCCCAAATCTGACGTATCAGAAGTAAGAGGGGGGAAAAAACAGTGTACATGTTTTCTCATCTTACATATACAAAAACACATTGTCTATCCCAAATATGCCTGAGCACACCTGCATAATGCTAAACCAAAGCCTGCACATATGGCTGTCTGCTATGTTAGCCCTGACTACTGTTCATACACACAGTAGTAATGAAATCCAGGACCGCACGTTTCATTGGCTGGGGGCTCCGGGTACAGAGACGGCTGAGGCAAGAGAAAATCAGACGTCAGACTCGAAGGTGGAAAAATGCTTTACACGTAATAAAAAACAATAGGTAGCCGCGGACCTCGCTGCGCTCCTAGCAGGAAACGGCAGAGTTGCGGTGAGCGGGGTCTGAAAGGGCTTTAGCAGCTTTGTAGCGGCAAAGTCTTTTAACATGCACCGTTCCAAAGGTTAACTCGCACTTTGTTTTCTAACAAGTTCAAAAATCAACTAACTTCTACAGGTTGGACCGCTGCAGCTATAGAGCTAATTAGTACATCTGAAAACCCTGAGCCGCTGCTATCCTCTTTGAATGACTTAGCTTCCACTACTTCAATACTTGGATCGGGCTCTTGTGGCACTTAGATGGCAATGATTTGAAAAGTCCTGGAACAGTTATTTGTATGACTCTAACAGATAGGAATGACTTTTGAAATATACAGAGAAGAAGAAATGTGTTGCCACTAGGAGGCGCAGTAGGATCAATTATGTGTATTTCCTCTATAATTAAGGAAGAGTGTTGCTGCTTGGAACGGTTGTCACTCTATTGCTCAAATTTACAAATTGAGAATGTCTTTTAATGCACCACTCAGCATAGGAACATCATCTACAAAATCAGCTGTTAGGACAGCTGGGTGGGGGTTTGTTGAGGGGGAGTTACTGCCCTCTTCAACCGGCCCGCTCTACACCCTGGCTTTTTAATGCACCACATTATGCAGGGCTTAGATCATACTTCACATATAACTCAATTAAACAAATATAATAATAATGATAATTAAACCCAAATTAAATTATATTGAGGATGGTAATGACAACTGGGAAGTAGCAAGATCTCAGAGTATAATATGTATTAATGCACTATCTATCTATCTATCTATCTATCTATCTATGTATCTGTGTATCTGTCTGTGTGAGTGAATATAAGAAAACACTATATGAAGATCATTTGAACCCCCACTTCTATATATATGCCAACCAATAATTCATCCAACTTTATCATCCATAATTGTGGCCTATTGACCTGCTTTTGGGCATCCCAGCGTTGGTATTTTAAGTTAACAATATGCAACGATCTTTAAAAAACACTTCCTAGATAGAGTTTTATTGAAGATCTTTGTGTATACGTGTATGTGTATATGAAAACTACTTGATACTCTATTAACATCTTGTTTCTTGTGTGGAGCCCTCTCCACTGGCAGGAGGGGGAACTGCCCAAGAAAAGAACAAAATTCAAGCTTTCGTTTGTGCTAACAGCAAGCTGACAAATCAACGTGCCGTCATAAGCACACTGTGTGTCCAGAACTGGTGAGAACGGGTTTGCTGAAGGGTTTATGGGAAATGCGGAGGACAAACCTGTTCCGCATAAAGATCCATGATGACCAGTAGAAGAACAGGCCAAAACAGGACTAATGAAACCTGTTCCAGATATAGTTTTGATGAGAGAACAACTTTATAAATGGTTAAAAGCTGAAGTCGTGTTTGCATATGTCCCCTTTAAGTTAATACAGGAGCCCCCCCTCTTCCTCCTCCTCCTCTCTCTCTCTCTCTCTCTCTCTCTCTCTCTCTCCCTCTCCCTCCCTCCCTGTGCCTCCCGCTGTAGGAATTCCCAACCCTCTCTGCAGGTATCCGAGCATCCCAGACCAGCCGAACATGTGTTTTCCTCCCCTGGCCGGGTCACTGGCGGGTCGTTCATTCATTCCCAGTGATATAGAGTGGCCATGCTTATCATGCGCCCACTCCCTCACTACCCATCATGCATTTCACTCCGACCAGAGAGATGGTTGTAATGGAAAGATGGAGACAGCGACCCCCCTCTGCTTTCTCTGATGCATCTCATCCCAGTCCAGCTCAATCAGCGACCATTTTCTTTTTACTTTTTTGATGACTTGAACACTTTTTTTTTTTTTTTTAAGGTGACCATTTTGAACTTTGACCACCAAGTTATGAATTTTCTTTCAAGGCTCAGAGGAACCGAAGGATAACAATTTCAGGACAATGTACACAGGATGTTCGAGTTTCAAAGCAAGTTTAGGTTTCATAACTGGAGGCGCCCCGCTGTTTGAACAAGTTTGTTTTGTTGGCTCTGGAGAACATTCCTGGTGTTGATGCGAGGTGTTTGCACAACCCGATCGCGCTGTTGTTCGACTCTTAATCAAAGAACATGAAAACTCCCAATTTGTGCCAATTCGCCGCAGATAAAGGGATTGTACAAGTCCCCGGGTAAGCAGTTGCAGATGCCGCATAAGGAAGAATGCTTCAAGGTACATAACGGTCTGTCAGGAGAGTAAATCAGGCTAACTGTTCTATTGTGATCAAAAAGAGCCTTTCAGCACATAAGGATAATACAGACATAATTCAGAGAAGTGAATTCGAAACATTTCTTCATAAAGACGTTACGTTTCATCTGGAAGACCGAAAACTGGCACTAGTTCACAGTAACATTCACACGCAATAAAATTCAAAAAAATGTATATGTTATTGGGATATTGAGTTATATTACAAATTTGTAAAGAAAATCCACACAGGAATTAATTAGTCTGGGCATTTCAATGGATTACTTTTGTACGTTTTCTTTCAAAGTAACATTGCATTTTGTTGCATCACTGAATTTGAACATGCAATAACCCCAACTATGCAGTATGTGGTCTCACTGCTGCATTACCGCCTTCTAATCTCAGATAAAGCAATCCCAAGTAAACCCTCAAAGCACTTACGGCACATTATCTGAATAAACAACAATAATATCATCACTGTTACGAGCTGTACTCAATGTTTATCAGGTGTCGTGGCGGCCATGACACTGCACTAAGTACAGCTCCCTGCAGGGGGCATCCTCTTGGCCCCGTCGCCAGCATGTGGCCGACGATGGGAGCTGAACAGGCGCGACGGCAGATTAAGCTTTGTCTGCGCTCCTCTTCCCAAACCGACCTCCTCCGCCCCCTCGTAGTACACTCTGCCCCCATTTTTTCTTATTACCGTAAGCATAGGGAACAAAATAGTACTTACTAATGGAGTAAAAATGCCCTCCCCTCTCATAGCCTTTGCCTTCCCAAAAGACCCGGAGAAAACACTCACCAGATCTGTTCGGCGAGTCCCACCGGTGAAAGGCATTTAGTCAGTGTTACAGGCGGCGGATTTTGGGACATCTCGTGAGTGGCTGGCTGAAATGTGGCTTAATGGGGGAGAGCTAGTGGAGAGAAGGAGCCAGGCGGCAGAAATGTGCCTTAGGGGTACTCAGTGTATCTGGTCCCATACTGGGAAAAGTGTATTTATCAACTTAATAGCAGGTGTCTGATTGAACATGACTATGATTACAGTGAGTCGCTCCTTCTCTTCAAACTCTTCCTCCTCCTCTTCGTCAGCTCTCTACGGTGTTCAGAAGCTCGCAATTCTGTGCCTCGGTCTGACTATGTTCAAGGCCGTTGGATTTCACATTTACATATCAATATTACTGCTGAATTCAGCCAAAGAGTAAAAAAACAAAAAAATTGGTGTACTTTTGAAAGTGTCCCAAGCCTGGATGACTGGATAAGTAATGCATTGTGAAAAAAATTGCGAGATAATTCATGCAACTCTCTGCATTATAACACGCAGGTGACTGTGGGGAAGAAACGCAAGTAGGGGAAATCTAAGTGACCAAATTCAGGAATCACAAAACCTATTCACTATTCATTGATTGTTGGTTTCTTTTTCTTTTTCTCTCCAGATGTCAATATATGACACGCAGTGAGTCTAAAAAAAAGCAACATGAACGTGTGCGCAGATAATGAGCTGCTTCAGCGTAAATGGAGCAAAGCAAACTATAACTTAAAGCGTACTAACTTTGCAATAGATGCTCAGCCGCGGTCTGCGGCAGGACTGAGCCAGGACTAAACCAGGCGTTACACCGGTTGTAAAACCCAGAGCCAAACTAAATCAGTTATTATAAACCAGGACTGAATAAGAAACTTGAGTTTTTAGGAAAATTGAAAAACAAAACAAGAAAGACGTCTTTACCTTTAGCGGGAGACCCACGGAGGCTGAGTTTACGTGCTGTTGTTTACAACTTTACAAGCAGCTGCAACGAGGGGAATATCAAAGATTGTTTGTGGAAAAGTGAGCGCTCACTCTGTATAGGACATTTTTGGTACAGTTTTGGAAAATTATTAGTGGCAGAGTGAGCGTTCACACCATGTAAGAATCTTTGAAGCGCAAAGTGCTTTTGCTTCGTCAAAGCGCAGTGTGTTTAGAAAAGTTTAGCTGAAAGAAACCGTGTGATGATGTGGACCTGGTCTGTCTCTGCAGCTCAGGAGGTAATAATGTTCTTTCTCTCTTTTTATTACTGCTTTAGTGGAAATCCTGCTCAAATCACGAAGTTACAGGTGACGCTGCTGCGGCCTGTGCAGCGTCTTTTGTGCTGTTTTAGGACTTTTTCCTGAACGATACTTTTTATACACATTATTTTTATTGAATTAACATAACATAGGTATTGAAAAAAGTACCGTTAAGGCACTGGCACCGAAAAGCATATTGTTAAAGTAGTGGTATCGGAAAAAACAAACGTACCCATCCCTATTCCTTACTATAAAGCGCTTTGGGCCTGATGAAGGTAGAAAAGCGCTATATAAGTTGAGTCCATTTAGCATTCATCCTGGGCTATTGTACATGTTTTTAGTGGTAGGGGAAACCGGAGTACCCGGAGGAAACCTACACTGACAACATGCAAACTTTACACAGAAAGGTCCCATCCGGATGAGGATCGAACCCGGGACCTTCTAGCTTTAAAGCACGAGCCTAACCGCTCTGCCACCATGCCATGTATCGTCAATTGGGTGAACTACAACAAACTGGATTCAAACTGGATTTGCATCGCCAAACTTGGTCTTAACCTTAACCTCAAAATAATAATGAAAAAACCCGGGGAAGCGAGTGTGCCCAACTAATGCAAAAAAATCTTAAAGTTAAGTGTTTGTATTACAACGGTGAGATGGAGGAGCACCGAGCACCATCCAGCGCCGGGACCCGAGCGAACAAACAAACCAGGAGAAGGACGTCATTTGTGGAGGCTGGAGCCATTTAGCTGATAAGGCAGGGAAGGCCCTTCAGGTGTCTCCTGCTCCACTGCTGTGTAAATGAGCTCCAATTAAACAGGCGGCCCCTAGCTCCTATCGAGCCCTCCTCTCTCCACTAGTCCCCCACCCCCCTCCCTCCGCTTTCCCCCCGTTTGCCGCCAGGCCCGGCACACCCTATGGCTCCTGCAGCTGCTTGCTCGCTCCCTCTTCCCTGTGTTTCGCTCATACTGTGTGACCCGAAGGCCTCCTCCACTCGTGTGTATGCGTATGCGATTCTCTGTGAGGATTTGCGAGCCCCGCAGCACTTCAGCTTATTGTCAACCCCTGATAAGTGACAGCGTGGTGGAAATGCCTGCATCCCAGTGTCGGGCTGATTTGTGTATATAGCTGTAATTGCTCCACTGCTAGAAAGTTCTCATCAAAATTTGGAATTGTATTTTTTTTTTTTATCTATTATCTGCTAAGCCTAAAGCGTAGGGCAATGAATGCAGTCTCTGAAGTTACAATGCTGCAGTATGGGTGAGAAACGGGTATTATTCTTTTTGTCAAGGTTTCATTAGGCTTGGAAGACAATGGTTCTTAAACTATTCACACTTTTCAAGTATTAATCATGACTAAACTGAGTCAAAAGAGATTTTAACTTGACTAAACTACTGTATGTCTAAACAGGGTGTGAACAATGTCTGAACCAGGAATGAAGGCCAATATTTGGGGATTTTACAATATTGGCTATCGGCCGATCTAGCGCTGATAAAAGCCGATATATCTCCGGGACCAAAAGTGATAGAGACTTCCCGTTTTTGCATTGGCTTTTAAAAACCCCTTGACCTCAACATTGCGATGAAAATTGGTTAGCTACAAGTTTGTTAAACCGGGAGAATTCAGTCGCTGAGTTAGTTTGAACCCTCGCGGCTAGCAACGGTATGCTAATGCTACCGGCAGCAAATCAAAGCTGGGACAGAAACTATGATTGAATCACCTACAGTAATAAAATCAAATCGGCCCCTGCTGGAGTGGCC
Organism: Neogobius melanostomus; assembly: GCA_007210695.1. Taxonomy (NCBI): domain Eukaryota; kingdom Metazoa; phylum Chordata; class Actinopteri; order Gobiiformes; family Gobiidae; genus Neogobius; species Neogobius melanostomus. The sequence goes on along the minus strand of VHKM01000035.1, from coordinate 216,652 downwards.
AAGTATTTATGTTTTGACAGGATTATACCCCAGGCATTTGGAAAAATCGGCCAAAAATATTGGTCCAAAATATCAGCCGCGATATATGAATGGAGTCAATGATGGCAGAAGCTCAAGAACCACAGTAGAGCCAGAGCACTACATCTTTCATTTCAGAGGGTTTAATTCATTTGACAAAACCGAGGAGATTTTAAAATCCTACGCACTCGTATCTGCTGGATTTGTGACCACGGACCAAACACAACATTAACAGTTTGCAAACATCGTGCCGTTCCTGGGAAGGCCTTTGCCTCGCAGCTAGCGACAGGGGGGCGGAGAGCAGCGGGGGACAGGCCAATTAGATGAGGCTGTGATTTAGGCGACGAGAGCGGGGCAGCTGTATTTGGAGACAGGCCAGGAGACCGGGCCCGGACACCCATGGCACATGAGGAAGTCAAGGCATGCACGCTCCTAATGACTACTGCATCTCGGGGACAGGGTGGAAGACTGTGATGTGTCCGGTTGCGGTATGCAGAAATGAAATGGGTGAGAGGAGATGGGATGATTCTGGAGAGATTTGTCGTTTTGGTGAGAATGAGGGAGCCCAAGGCCAGACAGTGACAACAGTACTTGCAGTATCAAACCCCACCCCCTGCCTAATAAAGAATGACCTCATATTAATATTAACCAACCCTAGATGTTAGCATACGAAGAACAAATCATGGAACTCTAGAATAATGACTCCACACAATCAAGTAATAACAGCCAATGCCTCTCTGAAGATGTGCGTATGTGTGGACAGATCCTTTTATGAAATAGTGAAATAGTTACAGGTAGGTACGCAGTTTTATCACAGTCTGACAGGAAAATGGCTTTGCTTCTCCAGTTTATAGTAGCCTGTATGTAGCCTGCCTGCGTGCGTGCTATGAATAAATAAAGATTCAGCTTTGATGATTCTCTGAATGTCTCTCCCCGCTATCTCACAGCCCCTTTTATCTCATACGTTGGTTGGTGATCTCTGTCAGCCCGGAGAGAACAACTGCAGAACAAGAGAACAATATTGCATTACGTACACATATAAAGGGCTTGTCTTTCGATTTCTTATTAAGTTAACACAAGCGCCCACGTGACACGGCCTGGGGACCAAAGAGACCAAAAAGAGATTAAAATAAAAGATACCTTGAACCTTGTGAATGCATAAAGGTGGTCAGTAAAAGTAATAAGTACTGTCCTTAAAGCCACACCGCGTAGAAATTTACCCAATAAATAAAATCGAAATACAAGCATTTATTTTATGAAGATATTTTCATCATTGAAAAAAAACAAACTCATAAATGCAGAAACAAACCTGAGCTTTTGCTGTGAGCGGCTCAGCTCTCCTAAGACATGACTGTAACTTTACCGGGAGTGGGTACGACTAAAGTCAACAGTATTTGAGATTTAAATAGGTTAAGTTCTCATCCAAATCCATTCTTTGATTACCCATTGCAGTAATGTGTCGAGCTGGTCATTAGGAGCATGTTTTTTACTGATGGCAACAGTATAGTCCAAAATGTTACATGTTGTCCCTTTAAAAGTGCATCATGGAGTTTTTATGTGGAATTTCTTTTTTTTTTAATAGTTCGTATTGACACAGTGGGTGTATGAGTGTCAGCATGGCACCTTTACTTTCGATCAGTTGTTTTGTCCGTTCTTACTGCTGATGGACCCTCTTCACAAGGACCACCGGATCAAAGTAAAGGCGCTGTGTTGGCTACTCATAGGGCCACTGTGTCACTCAAAGGTCAAGTACAGACAAACATCAAGGTTTTTTTTTAATATGAAATGTACAGAATGCAATTTAAATCCTTGAACACTCCAGAACTGTTCTGTCAAAGCCGACAAGTAAGAAAGTTTGTCCCCGTCATCTCGCCGTACAGATGAAGGACGGGCGCAATCTTTATGAATTTGAAGCCACAGCATGATTCATCACAACACCTAAGTGTTTTCTACACCAGGGTTCTCCAACAGGTGATGATTTGTAGAGCACAGATTCCTGAGTATGTAAAAAAAAAAAAAAAGACGAGTCTCTAACCCATTTCTGCGAGTTATGAATTTTTTAAGGAATAACCAGAATGCTCACTCCAGCCACTAGGGGGCAGCTTAAATAAAGGAAAGAATTCCACACGTGTCCAACAGATGGCACTGACATAACAAGAGCTCAGGATATAAACAATACATTATTCACGTTATTCCGGCGGTTTGCATGGGCGCGCCATGAATTGTGCCCGCCCCTTTTCTCCTATCATTAACATGGGACTGCAGAAGTGCAGATAAAATCAGTTACTACACGAAAACAAAGCCGATTTTCAGCCGCGCAGAGAAACGGTGCAGTGTTGACTTGTTGGTGCAAATGAACATTGGACATTTTACACAAATCAATCTACTAAACATCAGATTTGAGCGGAGAACGTTTTCCCTCGTTCTCAGTTTAAATGAACGGGCTTCGCGCTCGACTGGAAGTGTCAATACAACGGAAGTGCGCGGGGCTGAATAAGGTGAATAGCCACGTGGTAAATGGACAGTCTGCTGAAGGGTGGCTGTGGCTACAATAGTAGCTTACCACCACCGCGTGTGGATGAAAATATAATGACTAGTGTACTTGCAGCGACACAGGCTTGTAAAGTGCAATACAAGTGTAAGCCGTTTTTATGAGGCTACAGTCTGGCTCATTATTCATTGAAAAAAGTTTCCTCAATGGTATTTTCCCAATCAAAACATATTTTACTAGAACTTTAGTTTATGGACTGTTGAATATTTCTATATATGTTTTTGTTATAATAGGCTTTAATGATTATATGAAACTGTGTTAATTGTAATCTGTGCTTTTGGGGTGATTTGAATTGAATTGCTGTATTGTTGTCCTTACTCTTGGAATCCACTGGGGGGCAGTGTGTTATAATGCGGAGTCAGATCGCCCAGCAGAAGAAGCATTCCAAGGACATTGATTGGTTCTTCAAGTAGCCGCCTACTTCCTGTGTCTATAAAATGCGAGGGTACCGAGACGCGCCCCCTCTTGCCTTGCTGCCTCCCTCGCTGCCCACTGAACATCATCATGTAGCCTTTAGCATAGCTTTTGTTTTAGACTGTAAATTCAGGGAATAAAATAATGATTTTGAATTTAATAATTACGATTTTTTTCATCCATTTTTGAACACAACAAATGGTCAGGACCCCGCAATACACTCCCGATATGTTGTGTCCCCCAGGGAAATTTACTTGGAGACCCCTGTTCTACACCATATCCTGTACTTTAACTTAAGTAAACATAATGACTTTTACTCATATTGTTCTTATATTTGACCAGTAGTATGTATACAATCAAGTACTGCAGGGTGATGGACAAAGATACCATAAAGGCGCCTCTGTTTACTGCGGTCAGAACGGTATAGGATCGCCTCACGGCCTCCCGCCGCACCGCTCGGCACAATTAGCTGTTCCCTTTTTGACGTGGCATACAGTCCCTGTCAGTGGCGCTTGCTTCGTGCATAATACATACCTGACATTCTGCTGCCACATGTAACCAGTCACCGCCGTAAAAAGGTGTTTGCCACGCTCCCCCGCCACTCAAAATGCTAGATATTTAAAATTAATGGCAGTGATTAAGATACTTTAAATGGTTGGAATGGTATATTTAAATATTAAGTCATGTGTAATTAAGCAGGGGAGAAGTATCCATCCCTGCCGTTAGGGCAATTATTACAATTTCCATCAAGGGATTTCTCAGCTTGACTTTTGTTCCGAGCTATGGTGATTAACATTACGGTTAATTGGAGTAATGTTTTGAAGACTTAGGATATTTCTTGTTATTGTGGACTAATAATGGTAAAACATAAAAAAAAAACTTCCCGCTTGGACAGTGAGATGGCCAGCAGGAGATTCATATTCCGACTGGTGGGGGGGTGGTCCCAAAAGGCGAAGAAGGTCAGAGCCCCCCATTGGGAATAGCTGAGCAAGAGATGAGAGGACAGTGGTGCTATGGTCGGATACTACGGTGATAATTGACCACCATTCAGTTTTGTTTTTCTCTCCATCATCTTTAACATGCAAGAGTAACTGAACTATTAACTGGACAGTAGGCATAAATAACACAATCAAGTCCTCGTAATGGCTTCCTTTAACCTTGCTCGGTCAAAAACAATAGGGAAGAACTCGTCAAACTCCGAACTTCTCCGCGCTCCATCAAAAGCCTATCCCGAAACTACATCCGTCCCAATTATGACATTATTTCCATATTACAATTATTTCAGCTAATTGCGCTCTGTTTTGCATAATGACAATGATTAACTCCACTCACCTGTTCAGCTACGGGGAGATAAGGCAGGTATTACATTTCAAACTCATTTGGATGTGTTTCCACTTTGGGATTCTCAGTGCTTCTCTGAACGGCATGTTTGTCTGCTATATTTATGTTTACCAATTACGGGGTATACGTTCAGAGCGCGATGTAATGTTGCTACACAAATGCAAATCTTGACAGGAAACAGCTATAGCGGCTGTCATCCCAAATGCACACATGGTTTTGAGAGTTGAACCATCCTTGGAAATCACAGTGACAGTAAAGCTGTAATAAATATGAACAATAGCAATAAAATAGTATCAGTAATAGTAATAGATGTTCATTGTGCCATATGAGTATACAGTAGATACAGTTCGGTGCACACACTTCTCAAACTCCCTCAAGGGTCCTGGGACGTTTGGTACCCATTTGAAAGCATTTATGTATCCAAATATCGGGGGTTGATTTTTACTTCATCCAGCTTATTTAGCAGCTGTAGAAGGCAGTTGTAGTAAAGATATCATATTATATCTAACATCCTCAATACATCTGTACACCAACTCACCCCGTGATGCATCATGTATACGCTCCACTGTTCAAATGTTTCTTCTTTTGTATATTGCACATTTTTAGTATTCTATTTTATTATAATGTTTGTATATGTCATGCATACATTTTCAACTAATCATTATGTTAATTTGTATCCCTATTATTGCCGGTGTTGCTGTTATCTTGTTTGTAAGATTACCATTATTGAGCTACAGTGACAATGCAGTTTCCTTGTGGATCACTAAAGTGTGTCTATGTGAGGCAGGGGGAGTTGTATATGATCTGGGGTGGCAGCAGTTGGTCAGGTCGAGGTTCAGCAACACTATGCGCCCAAAGAACGAGATCAGCTGATGACCTGAACATCCTGAATGACCAGGTTATTCCTTCAGAGGATTAGTTCTCTCTTAATGGCTTGGGCATAAACCAAGATAACAATGCCAATGCCTAATATTGTGATGTTGGCGAGTAGTTCGGGGAGCATAAAACATCATTTTCACACATGGATTGGTCACCAGAGTCCAGATCTGAGAATCTTTGGGAGTGATCACTCTCTCCCATCATCAGTACAAGATCTTGGTGAGAAATTAATGCAACACTACTATAAGGCGGTTAAACAAAATATTAGAGCTTACAAAAAGAGGAAAAAGTCCAAGGCACTCCGAAACCTTAAAAGTCCTTTATTTGTTTGACATACTGTAGTATGCCCTGAAGAGGGTGGAATGCAACCGAAATGTGTCAGCATGTCCAACAAATAAAGGGCTTTTAAGGTATCAGAGTGCCTCGGACTTTTTCCTCTTTTTGTGTTTTGACATTTATTTTGATCCTGCATTTTGGTCAAGCAATGTGTAAACACTTACTCTTAAATTAAATCATTAATTCCAAATAAAAATCAGTGAAATGAGATACAAAATTAGCTATGTCAACTGAAAAGTCATCGCTTTGTCTCTCTCCGACTGCCGTTTGACAACTCGTCACTATGTGTCCTTCACGTGTCGACAAGACGACACTGCCACATGTCAGGTAATAATGGCCCTTGAGTTTGAAGTGAACTTAAGATACAGGATACTCCAATCAAGACTTAATTATCCTAAGCCCTTTGTCAACCACTCTATTTACAAAAGTATATAAGTGGTACTGCTACTGTCACACTCAGTGGTGCCCCACTGAATGTTATTACAGAGGCAAGCAAGGTCAGATGATACACGGCAAGCAGTTTCCACATAAGAAGTTTCTTTTTTTCTCCCGCGTCGTTTATTGACCTTGGCGTTTTTGACAGTAGCATCCATCAAACACGTGAAACCTTTCCAAACAGCAGCTCGGCGCGGCCAACTGAATCAGATTAAGGAATAAGGCCGGAGGATGGATGCCTGACGTCAATGCGGCGGAGGGATCAACCGGACTTATCCATGTATTCCGCACCAACTCAACTGTAATGACCGACAATACGCACGTTCTGACAGTAGTGACTAATAGCAGCAAGATGACTTCTGTTCTCAACCATTTTCAAGTGTAGCCAAGCCAATGGTACAGTGGGGAAGTCATTTTTCAGAGTCAAATCGGCTATTTACTTATGCAAAATCACCCTTTTGAGCTTTTAACCAGAGATACAGACTACATCTTGAGCAAATGGTCACATTCGAGGGGGAAAACAAACCTTTTTCAATTATACTTCAGAAGTACTTTAAAATATATATATATATATGCTGAATTCTAGCTTCATGCTACATGCTAACAGCTAAATTCAAGATGCGCTTTTTGACTTGACTTTATCCGTGTGTGCTAAATATGTTTATACATCATAGACCGTTAAAAATAATAGACAACTCCTCCTCACTCCTCCCCGTTTACCACAATGACCACGTTCGAGGGGGAAATCATGGCGGATTTACAGACTCCTCCTCCCCAGCTCTGACGAAGCATGTTCCTAAAAAGGGCATAAGGGCGGGATTTTCACTGTAGACTCCGCCCTTGCGTGAGGTGTAGCTCGGGCAGCTCCAATGCTAACAGTCAGACCTCCGTTAAGTAGGAGATTTAAAAAAATGTTTTTTCGAAAACCAGCCTGGTTTCTTTTTTTGTGACTAATCCAGCGTTATCTCAGGAGGAATATGTAGCCATAGAAAGTGTTAAAAAAATTGAAACCAGGCGTTAAAGTTGTTTTTAACGTGTCTAAAGTCCAATGCTTTTCAATGGGAGACTAGCGATGATGTGGAGGTACTACAGCAATGGCGGCCTCCAGTGTTGCGGTCATAAAGCAGAGCAGCTAGCGGCCATTGGTTGATACTTTCAGTCGTATTTCACCTCATTCACGCAGCTTTGAGTAATCCTGCACTATAGATTCTTCTACGGCTGAAGTGGAGTTTGTTGAGTAATAGTGAAAATGAAACTGTCCTCCACATTTCTGAAGTCCATAAATCCTCATAAGACCCGTTCTGAGCTGATTTTTGCGCAAAGTGGATCCTGGCACCATTGATTTGTTAGCTTGCCATTAGCTAAATGTAATAGATTGCATTCACTGCAGAGAGCACTCAATTGTAAATCCTGACCAGCCGAGTCTCTCATACCTTACTGTCTTTTCCAAACTTAGAGGAGCCACTATAAGGGTAATCTGGGCTTTACTGTGTGGACTGCAGTCTATTTCTTTTGCTCATCATCATTGGAAGAAGGATCAACATTGTTATTGTGGCAGCCACAGCAGATCTATAGTGACAGTAGTCCACCTATATGTGCTGAAGATACAGATTTGACAAGTGTTGAAGGGTAGCTGTATTTGAATACTTACATGGTTATACTTTGACAATAAAAAACAAAAATTCTTTACGCTTACTTCCACTTGAGTAATCAAAAAGTATAATACACTTGAACAAAACTCACTCCACCTCTGATCCAATCTTTCGGCTGGTAATAAAGTGTCGCTCTGTAGTTTTATCGTCGTTCCATCACGTCACTGCAGGACGTCCCACTCAGGACTAATCCAACAGCCATTTACAGTAAAGAGCTTGGTTTCAGACATCACAGAGCTCTGCTTTCAATTTCCTATACACATTTGAAATATTGTTACAGGCATATTAAAAGAAACATCATAACAAAATAGTTACTTTTAAGACGTGCGTTCCAGAACAAATTAAAAACCCACCGCTACACTGTTTTTCGTGGCACATTCTGCTGTTCCTCATATTTCCGCATTTACTACAACATAAACAAAGGGAGTTTTGACAGGTTTCATATCTCTGAACTTTGATTCATGCAGGGGAAAATACTTTCAAACCGGGCCTGTCTCAGTGATGGCAGAGAAAGTTAAATTATATAAATTGAGAACATTTACCTTTTATCCTTTTCAACCACATACTTAAATTGATCATTCTCATAATTTCAGACCACTTTTATGCTGAAGTGCACGTTGTTGGGGCAAGATTGCGAGCACTTCAAATTAGCCCTTGTGATTTTATCTTGTGTTGCACCTGATTATTATTAGAGGTGCAAATATGATATAAATGACTTTTAGCGTTTATGAGACACAAATCGCAACTGTACGTACCATTTTGTACATACTGTATTTAGCACATGTACAAATGCTTAGTGAATGGTGTCATAAAAGCACTACTACAGCTACGTCTGAACTACTTCCCTATATGAGTTGCATTCGAAGTAGTACACGTTTGACTATATATGTGACCGTGGCATTTGAAAGCTAACACTGTCCAGGTTTCAGTCACGGAGCATTTACTACTGAAGGCCTGCAGTAGCACTTACAGGACTTGATTGTGGAAGTTAATTTTCAAACTGATTTTAGGAGTGTCTGTCACTCCTATTAAAAGGGGGTCATTCAAAAACATGGGTTTTATATCATATAAAATATGTTTGTAATTGTGAATAAATCAGAAATACAATTATTATCCTAAAAAATATTTACACATGCTAACCTAATATCTGGGGTTTGAAATTTGAACTGAAAATCTACCCCAATACCTTTTAAAAGATACACTTTATTTTCAGCCATATCTAAAGTTTCCAATGCCTTTGTTATGTTTCAGGGCGAGAGAAGAATCATCCACAGTCCCTCAGCTCAGTACAGGATGTCAGTGCTGTGGAAAAAGACATTACTACAGTGTTTGTCTGTGAGAGTGTAAGTGCCCAGCCGGGAGCATCTACTCAGTGACCCCTGTCTGTCCGACCGCGCGGAGACAGCCCGGCAGTGGCGCGGGCAGAGATAGCAGCCTTGCCTGAACAGAGAGGTGCATTGTGGGAGCTCGAGGCCCCCCTACGGGGCCCGGTCCAGGCTCATGTACCTCGGCCCGACCATGGGGCCCTGAACCGGCGCGACCTCTGACCGCTGAACTCCCCCCCCCCCCTCCCAACACAGGCCAAGCGAGGCGGGGGTGTGACAAGCCCAGGTTCAACACACACCGCGTGATAACAGTGGAGAAATGCAAGCTCACTGTACACCGGGCCCGCTCTCATTCATCATTCAGGACGTGTGGCGGCAGCGGGCTTCACTGTGATCGGAGGGTCATGCACAATAACATTCGAGCACATAGTCTGGGAAAGGATTATTAAGTGGTCAATAAAGGATAACTCAGAGTGATTTGTTAATATTATACAAACTTTTTCATTTAGTTTAGTAAAAAAAAAAGTCAACCTGTTTTGTTTTTGTTTTTACTTGTTGTATGCTGCACAGACACTTAATTATTTTTTTTATGTTTTATTTTTTGTTCTAGCATAGTGACAATTTCTATAACTGTACAGTCTTATACTGGTATTTGTTTTTAATGTTCAAAATATTCCAAAATAAAATACATTTGTAAAGTCATGAATTTATAACAGAAGAAAGGTTGATATTCAGATCAGATCAGAAGGCATTTTGGAATTAAGACCAAAGAGGCTCACTAAGTGACAAAAGTATACTGCGAAAAATATTATGGAATAAGTCTGGCAAAATGAAAACACGAAAAGGGTGTACAGAATTTGGGGAATTATTTGCAACATATTTTGAATCTATTGTTACGGCATTTTCCTAAATTTGAAATAAAACATATAGTTAAATAACCAAATATAAAATGTAATAAAGACACACATTTTGCATATGTTTATTTTGTCCCATAGAAATAGCAGGAAGGGTCAAATATAACTTTTTATTTTTATTTCCAACACCTGATATTTTAACATTCAACAACATTTTGCACTCCTGGATGCAATAGCCCGGCCTAATATTTCATCCTTTCAGATTAAAATATCCAGCATTTGTCCAGAATCCGGGCCGCTAATAGAAAATAAAACCATCTTTCATATTTTTGATCATTCCCAGCGTGAGGGTGTTTTGTACAATCAGGTTTTATGGTTTGCCAGCGGGACACTGTGTCCACGGGGAATCTGCAGAGAAAGAGGTGAGGACCAGGTGCAGCCAGCCCCGCTGCCGCCATTACCACTGCCCCATTTCTAACATTACACACCCCCGTCCAAAACACCGCCGCTGCAACTGCAAATATTCAACACACACTTCTACGATTTCACACCGAATTCTGCACTGACAAAACATGGAGGACTCAATCTAAAATGGGTGCTTTGATTTTTTTTTTTTGGGAGGGGGGGAAAGAAAAGAAAAGAAGTGGTGGTGGTACAATGGACTGCAACTACAGACTTCAAAATGTGGGCTTGGAGCACCCTCTACCCATCACTCTTCAAAATGCAGCAGCTCCCACTTTGACTGCTTTTGTTGATATGAAGCTATTCTATCGCAAATAATTCACATGTTTATTTAAAATGGTAATAGTAGTAATAATAGTAATTTAAAAAATGATAATATAATGCACTTTCTGATTAAAATAGGCACTTGATTGCAAAGAAAGTTAAAGTACCCAAAAAAGCAGAGGTAAAGTAGCCAATGCTGTCGTGATCAAAGTAGCGACGACAAGGTAACCCATTGTCCTCATCTTTATTTGACCAATGTTTTACAAATCACAGTTAAGGAGCCAAGCGACTCGGAGAGCAGGCGAGTGAGGGTGAGGGGGGGGGGATCAGAAGGTCCGAAAGGGGCAGAAGTTTCCCACCTCCCCTTGAACTGTGGCCACTCTCTGCAGGAGGTGGACAGCCCGCTTTGAAAGCTAACACCTTTTGTGATCCTCAGCTCCGGGGATGCGCTGGTCACAGATGGCTCGGACTGGACACTGTCTGTTTACTCGGATGATGAAGATACGCGGATATAAAAGGGGGCTATTATGACCGTAAGTGGCACAACCATTTCTCATGTCAACAAGTTTCCGTACGGTATTGTCTCGGTGAACTCAGGTGGCTGGTTTTAGCTGCAGTTGACAGGTGAGAGTAAAAGGGGAACGCGACAAAAGGGATTACGACGCTATGGTGACACTTAGCACAGCTCAGAATATAATTTCTCTGACCCACTTTCATCTTGGAATAGGATTTTGAGACCATCCAGTCATGTCAGTTCAAATGTTGGGGCATTAGTGATAGTAAAAAAGTATGTACAATATTACAAAGGGGGGTATTGCATTAAAAATAATAATAAGGAAACGTGTGTAAAACATGAACACAAACAACTTTTGAATCATGCCAAAGATGCTAGGAATCAACATTATGAAAATATGCAACATAACCTACAATAAAGAAGTACGCTTTTGGTCTCTTTGGTCGTCTGTAACCCCAAACTGATCATATGAATTGACTTTCGGCACTTGGAGCACATTCCCCGCCATAACATCAGCCCCGAATCCACTGCAACATTGCGATCGTATGGCATCTTTCAAAAAGGGGGGGGAAAGTCAGCGTGTCATGACGGGGCTTCGGTGTCAGCGTGAGTGCCAGTCTGCAGCTCGGGGCGGCAGAGAAGACAGTGCTTGTGCTGCCTCTAAACAGCTGTGTGCGGAGGCTTCTTTTGTGTTGTTTGGAGGGCCTGTTGCCCCTTTTGCTCTGTTCGTGGGCTTTCACACCAGTCTCACTCACTTCTCACTCCCTGGGTTCCTCCTCTCAGGTCATAAATTAAACAGAGGGAGGTGGAGGCCGAGATCAGACGGAGCGGGGGGGGTGGGGGGGGGGGGGAAGAGACCAGTCGAGATCTTCATTTTTGAGTTCATTTTTAACACGCGTTGCATCAGAAAACATGGGGTCAGCGGAATAAAAGTTCACTGATGCAAAAGTCTAAAGTAGATGTTGCGGTGTATTCACTTTTTTGGGGATTAAATGTTGATTTACGCTTATTTAGCAAGAGTGGCAGTTTTGTGGCGGACATGCGGTTACACTATAAAAATTTACTATACATTTAATAACATGCTATATAATATTCAATATGTTTTACCACACAATTTCAACACAGTACTTTCTATTAAAATGTGGACAAAATTCATGGGCAAAGTGTGTCAAAACAAGAATTGAAAAATACAAAATCAGGACTACAACAAGTCGGAACTGGAACAAAATTAGGGAAATGTGACTAAAACTTTACTTGTGTTTTTAAGTTACCATGCGTTTTGTTTTTGGCTGTTTAGGGGGAAAAACAAATCTCAGAAATCAGAAGTGTTGCCTCTTTTTGATAAATAGTCACGTGATACACTATTATGCAAACAGCTTGTCTCTTTAATATTCATATTTAAAGTAAGTTAGAGTAAAGCAGCCAGTATATAAATTTTAAGTTTGTTTTAATATTTCCTTTTTGAGTTAGACTAAAGCAGCTAATTGGATTAAATCAAATTATTATTTTACTGTAAGTTGACTTTAAACTATCAATCTGTGCAACATTAAAAGATAAGTTGAATATACTTAATTTAATTGTGTGTTACTAATTGAAGTAATTTTTTTAAGTTGGTTCACCCATTCACTTTTTTCAGTGTAGTACCATACAAAAACGCATTTAGAATAAGTGACAAGTTAGCAGACAGCGTTTTACTTATATAAACAGCTGAGCTTGAGCTATTTTGAGTCTTAAAGGCAGAAGCATAAATCTGTCTGGGTCATTTCTCCGCATGTTTTTGGGATAGTTTAACAGTGCAGTAGTGAGGGGCATGGACGCGACTTAGACTGAGGGGTCAGCGGGGGGCACAATATGTCCCCGAGCTGCAGGATATCTCGTCAAGCTCCTCCTGTAACAAAAATAATGGAAAAAAATGGAAAAAAAATAAAGCTGGTTTGACGTGACCGGGATCAAATCAAGAAGCCTTATACCTTAATTTGTTTGCGTGGTCATCATCGGGAGATTGGCGTATTGAATTTGGTTAGGTCGCATACTGAAGCCAACGGTGCACACTGCGACAATGACTTAATGACATGAAAGGGGCCAAATATTGCACAGCTCAGTGGCTCAGTATTGCTCGCGATTATCTCTTTGTGGCGCCCGAAAAGGATCCAAATTATGAAATATCATGCGGGAATCTATTGAGCGGAATCACAAAAAGTCCCATTGAAAGCGCGGTAAATGGCGTCGCGTGAGGCTGTGTACCGAACCATATGGAGGCCTCGGCATCTCCTCATTTCATACATGTTTCTTTTGACATCAATAATGCCGCGGCATCCAGTGGCGCTTGGAACGCGTCCAAAACAATTATAAAGTTGCCGTGGAAACTGCCGTCCTGTGCCAGGGCGAGGCATACTGTCTGCGCTCAGATAACCGCATGGAAAGTCACGGCAAACAAAGCACTTGACAGGGGCGCACAAGAGGGAGACATAAAGGGGAGGGAGGTGAGGGATGGGCACAGTTGATGGAATAACAAAAGCTCGCAATGTGGTGGATTTGGACGGCCATAAACGATAAAATGCACGAGAAGACCATTTGCAATACGGGAGTCGAGAGAGATGACACAGGAACGCCAATATCCAGTGTATGAGGATCAGGATGAACAACTTTTTTAAGGATTCAAATGATTAAGTGTTTATGCCTGCCTGATGCCTCTGGACTTGTACAAAGATTGGCATTTGAGCTATCAAACAACAAAATCTATTAAACCCAAAGCAGCTCATGGATTGTGTAGACATGTTCTATTTGCTCTTTGACTATCTTTTCTAAAACGTTACTCTCATCACTAGATGGGCAGTACATTGTCTTCAAGATAATGTTTGAATTGTTGGTAACACTTTATAATAACTACACCTTATTTAGCCTTGACCTCTTAACCAAGTGCATTTTCCCCAGTACAGCTTCACCCAGATGTAAAAGGTTACAGCCTGTAGGCCAGTGTAACGCCTCATTTGAAAGCTAAGACCTACACAACTCATCTAAGCCTATCTTTTTCCTCGTGTTGTCGCCAATGTTTTTTCATTGCGTTTTTCTCACATTTGTACCACATTTTCATCGCTTTTTGTCACCTTTTTGTTACTCTTTTTGTTGTGTTTTTGTGGCTTTTTTTATTGTGTTTTCGTCACACATTTTGGTCACTTTTTCATTGCCTTTTTTTTCCACGTTTGAGCATTTTCATGCTCGTTTTTGGCTCAGTTTTGTTGCTATTTTGACACTTTTTTCCAAGAAGCTTTAAGATTTGGGTAAAGCCAAATGAGATAATGTCCTCAGTTCAGTTCGGGGTTAAGAGGTTAAGTCGAATTGTTGTTGAAGATACGAAACATTACAACAAGAGGATATGAAATGATTTCTCTACATCTGAGTAGATTAATACATTACATTAATACGAACTATGATGTCTACATGCACACTTTTTGTATTTCAGATTGCAAAAATGAAGTTGAAAAGTAAATATTGAGATATTATTTTTGTTTTCACCCAACTCATCACCATGTCATCTATGTTGGATATGGCCTCCATTTATTAACAGCTGTTTTATCAGTTTGATGGAGGACTTGCAACATCCAGTAACATGACATTGTTGGTTGCAAAATGCTGTCACATGCTAGCCTGGCTAACGCCAGACTGCTGTGTGCGCTCGAATCTTTTCGAACTTCACAACAGCCTGGGGACCATGGCCGACATTTTCGCATGTATTTGGGGACCAATCACAGAACGAGGAGGGACGGCAAGACTATGACGCACTATTCGACATATGGAAGCTTATAGTTTGTTTACGGATAAAAAAATAAAAAAGGGTAATTTACGGATCCAACATGACAGCAGCAGACGCAACGCCATCTTTCGATCAAGCTTTAGAACGTGTTCTAAATAGTTTAGCTCAAAAGTTTACAGCAGGTACGTCATACGTCATCTGATACCATGATACGATTGGCTATGGCTACGTGCAGACGCATGAGAGACATTCGTAGCGCCCAATAAACGGCTATGAACAATCGTAAACCACACCTCTCCTACGAGAAAATGAATTTGTGGTCCCCAGACTAAATATCACTTGTGATTTTAGTCTGGCGTTAACCAGGCTAGTCACACGCTGTTTAAATTGAAATTCACAAACTTGGCGTTATAATTTTCATTTAACTCTCACAATGCCACAATTTCTCCAAAATGAGTATGTGCTTGTGTGTTAAAAGAGATATTTTCTTACTTGTGGTGAAACTTCCTAAAGGTGAGCCACGTGGCAGTTAAGGCGCTCATTAAGGTTAAAGGCTGCATGTGTGTATTGGTGAGCTTCGCCACAGCACACAGCTCGTCCGTGACACTTGCAATTTTGTGTGCAGAACATTGGGACCGGTGTAATGTATTGTAACCTTATGCTAACCTAATGAACACCGGGATGAAAGTGCTGTAATGGAGGCGTTTTTACATTCATCTTTAGGCTCCTCATTATGCGGCCGAAATGACAAGCTCGTTAGGAGTGCACGAAAGATTACCCGCGCGGGTAAAGAGCACCACCTTCAAATCCAAAAAGAGAAAACAAAAAACAGAAGCATCATCAGACAGGTAGAGAAGAGACTATGCACCTGAACCCCAGACCTGATGGGAGTATTAGGACTGTCTGAGACCATTTGACTCATTTTGAAGACCCCTGTGCTATGGATATTCAGCTGCAATGCCATTACATTTTACACCGGAGCTGGAGAAGACAGTTACATAGCTATATGACAGCTGCAATGGCAATGGGCCCCCAATTACAATGTAGTTGACCTAAATATGGATCTAGGGTAATCAAATGTTCATTCAATACAGCATAGCAATCCAGTGTCTTTCTCGGATGTGTGTTTTGCATTTTGATTTGGCACAGATAAACCTCATTTATCCAGGCATGTGGCTAACACAAACTTTATGTAGCATGTTGTCCCCATGCCTGCGTAGGTTTGCTTTGAGTGGTCAGATTTCCACATATCACTAAAACACAGAAGAGACCTCTCTGGGGACAGAACTCCCCCGGAAAAAAGAGACTCAGTGACTTCTAAATAAAGGTCAAATAAAAATTACATCAAACAACAGCGTAACTGGTTTGAGACGACAAACAGTTGTGTTAAAAAAGAAAATGAATGAAAAATTCCCTTTTCTTTTCCGCGTAGGTATAAAAGTGCAAAACTGATATGCACACCCTCTGTTCTGAGCTATATATGGTAACCATAAGCAATTGCAGTAAGATGAATCAATTAAAACAGTTGTCTGGGCCTGAAGTGTCAGCAGATCTGTGCCGGAGTCATCATTTGTTCTCATTAGGGTTTCTTAGAAGAAGAAGAAGAAGAAGAAGAAAAAAAAATCAGCGGTGCTTGGGGAAATCAGGTAATTTGTAATCGCAAATAAGGAGACTCGACCTAACAACACTCTATCGTTTGTAACAGTAGCAAGTGTCTATTTGTGCCCATTTGCTCTTAGAATAAAAAGGTATTTTGTGCATTACAGTAGTGTTTGGAAAGGCTCTAAGGCTGCGCATCATTGGCTCAACACTGCACTCCAGTGGACACAAAGCACAACTACAACTGCCCTAGGTTGTTCAGCAGTAGTAACTAAAGAGTAACTTTAAATAAGATGAATGCTTACTATTGTTAGTTCACATACATGTTTTAATAACCGAGTACAAGTGCTTATTGTTACGTAGTTAATGAATTGTGCATTATCTTGGATGAAGACTTTGGCATTTAATTTTAAGAATGTGGCTGTAAAACAAAGTTGGCCACAGGGTGGGAAACTGCTTTATATGTCAAACATTTTCATCAGAGCGCTGTACTGTGCGGCGTATAGCTACACTAATAATAATAGTATTGTGGCTACGATAATAATAATTAATCATTACTCGCTCACGGTTTGTGACTTTGATATTTCAACATTAGATTGGCAGCAGAAAAATCTGTCACTCTATCAAAACAAAGGAGCAAGAGTAAAGTCTAAGATAGTATCATTCTGACGTCATTATCCATTCACATTCAGACGCACACTCAGTAAAAAAGAATCCTAACAACCACTACAATCAAAGTATTCAGGCTCAGGGATACAACGCATGCTATAACCGTCAACCTACTGTATGTGCATGAGTGTTTTTAGAATCTGAGAGACTGCCACCCTGAAAGTAGTCTTGTTCATGACTTTGTATATTGGGACAATGCTCTTGGTGACCCATAAAACTCGGAACAAGGTCAGAGAAATGGGTTGCCTAATGTGTAATTTTTATCTTATGAAATTCCTAATAAAACCAAAAAAGTCACTGAACTCCATTTTATTGCATTCTATATTCTCTTTGAAACTGATTTGAGATGTTTCTCATTTAGTTTATAACATATGTTTTGATTGCATTGGAAGAATAACTTCAAATAATACATGAAAGTTAGGGCTATTAAAAATGAAACCATAGGCTTATTGTAACAGTACTGTTACATTATGAACATTATGATTGTGTACCACATGTCCTGTATGTTAGAGTGGGTCATCTTAAAACCATTGAATCTTGAATGTGGTGTGTGAGTAGCTTTTGGAGATCACAGATTAGCTGCCACGGTTCCATCAGTCTACCACACTGGTGATGGAAATTAACAAAGTGAAAAGTACAAGTACAAGTAAAAAGTAAAACTTATAGGTACTTTTACTTTAGTTAAGTAAGTTTTCTGATGAATACTTTTTACTTTTACTTCACTACATTTTAGAGCCTGTGTCTGTACTTTCTACTCCACTACATTTTTAAATTGAGTTAAGAGTAAAACATGCACAATAGGACAGGATGAATGAGAGTGTGTTTGAGAGTGTGCATGGGGACGACGGATGGAAATTAGCCTAAAGCTACAGTCTGGTGTGGCTTGTTTACATGCATGAGACCCATGTATGTTCATTAACATGCGCTGTCCCGACCAAATAAACCAATAAATACAGTAAATAAGAAATAAAAGTATTTCATTTTCAAAGTAACCTCTCTACGATGAACTGGTTTAGTCCCAGTTTAGACTTGGTTTAGTGGTTTACTCCTTTAAACCTTGTTTAGACCTGGAAGGTGATCGGGAGTGCTGCACTGGGTCCGAGAAACGTTCTTTAAACATTTTGAAGTGCTAAAAATCAGGTGCTCTTTCAGGATGAAAAACAAAATGAGGAGTGGGAGTAAACTTGCCTTAAATGGTGGGGTGCGTGTGACAAAAATACCCGAGGCACTCTGATAAAGATAAATGTCCTTTATTTAGAGGGACATGCCAACGCGTTTCGACCACAAACGTCTCCTTCAGAGCAATGAGAAAAATAGAAACACAAGTGTTATAAATACCTAATTGGAGCATCAAGTCCGGTGTGGCTTGTTTACATGCATGAGACCCATGTATGTCCATTAACATGCGCTGTCCCGACCAAATAAACCAATAAATAAATAAGAAATAAAAGTATTTCATTTTCAAAGTGACCTCTCTACGATGAACTGGTTTAGTCCCAGTTTAGACTGGGTTTAGTTCCTGTTTTTTGACCTGAGTTAGTGGTTTACTCATTTACACCTGGTTTGCTTTACCTGAGCTTAGACGAGTTGATGCGTACCTGTCTGGTCTTTTTGCGTGCGCTCAGTCACGCAAAAAGACCAAAGATGTTGTTAGCATTTGACCTCTCCCAGCATATTCCTATAGCTCCAAACAGGGTGAAGTTAGAAGCGACCAAGCTCTTCCACGGGCACAAAGACCAGACAGGTGCGTATCAACTCATCTAAGCTCAGGTAAGAACATATCTCAGTATGGAAAAACGGTGGCCTGTTCCTTTAAATAAAATAAAAAAATCCTGCACATTAAATACTTTTACTTTTTACTTTAAGTACATTTTACAATGCATACTTGTATACTTTTACTTAAGTAACAATTTTATCAGATACTTTTACTTAAGTACATTTTTGGTCCTGTATCTGCACTTCTACTTAAGTAAGAATATTGAGTACTTCTTCCACCACTGGTCTATCACATGGCAGCTGTGGCTACAGAAACTCACCACCACCAAGCGTGGAGTGAATAAAGCAATGCAAAGCATCTTTGATTTTCTGAAAAGCTACAGTTACAGTCAGTTGCCACTGAGAGCCTGAGTTAGTTATATGTAAAAAAGATGGGGGGGAATAGCCTAGTGTTACTGTGTGTTTGTTTGTTTTGTTTTTTAGGTTTTCAAACTCGTCTTTGGGACTGTGTTATTACTGCAATAGAGAACTCCTTGAATACATGAGAGAATACACTACTTTTACTTCTTTCAGAGAACGCTTAGCCTGCACATAGACTAGCATCAAGTTATATAATGCAACTACAAAACAGAGAAATGTATTGATAGGTATCTCTGAATGGGTTAGTACAACGTGGTGCCTCTCTAGACGCTCACATCTCTCATACCGCCTGTCTCTAATCCATAGCTAATCCCACGTTGCGATTGGCGCAGAGATATGGGAAGTACAATGACGTCGCCCAATCACATCACTCCTTTATTCCTCAGGCTTGGTACCAGAGTGGCCTGTTATTTTTGAAGTAGCAGGTGAAATCGGTGAGTATTTTAACTTGTCATCCGCGCGTAATCAACTGCGTATGCAAATCTTGTTGCTATGGCGCTGCTGGTTTTTTTTGTGATTCAGTCGCGTCTTTACTTTGCCTGGAAAGTGTCTCTCCCCGGATCTGGGGGTGCAATCTATTAAAGATGCAGTCGTTAGAGGCATACCCAGTAAACAGCGGAATCGAGGGCAGATCTTAGACGTACGGCCTACATTTTGGAGACGACCGATTTAGCGCGAGGGTCCCCGTGTCGAAATATCTACTGTGCGTACGGGGTAAGAGGATTTCTCACGGAGTATTTCCCGAAGCATCTCGTGCCGTAAAACCAGGAACGGGTACCCTGTGAGCAGCCCACCACCGAGAGATCTCTAGTCTACTCTATCTCCTATAGGGCATTTCACGACATTGGAATTAGACTATACCACCGCGCGTAAAGAAGCGCGGGTTTGGTCTTTGTCCGCAGACGAGTGGCATCCTCTTAGGGTCAAACATATGGTCCTCCGCAGATTTATCACCGCTTGTTTTTTTGAGTGTAGCCGGAATGAGCACAAGATGGCGCTGTGACCCAGTTCTGGTGTTTCATTCATCAACAGGTCTCCCGTCGGTCGGTGTGTGTGTGTGTGTGTGTGGGGCATGACCATGAACATGTACACAGTGCCCAGTCCGGGGATACCAGGATGTCCGCCGGGGCTGGAGTACCTCACCACGGCAAGTACTCTCACTTTTTCCTCTATTCATCCATCGATTCATTTCAATCATAGCAACTCACAACCGAAATTAAGCCTGGGAGTAAAAAAAATAAAAAAAAATTATTTAAAATATTAAGCCTTTTTTTTATTTTATCGTTGCCTTTGATAAACAAACTACTATTTTACAGTAAGGAACAGTAAATTGGGTAAATATGCATACACTGTGAAGTCTATGAAAGTGTCGCAAGGCTTCGATAACTTAAAATCATCCATTTAATGCAGCATTTCCCTTTTCACATCATGCATTGTTTTGTTTCTGTGTTTCTACTCAAACAGTTGCTCAGATTGTCAGTATTTGAGTTGATTTATCACCCGGTAACGTTTGGGTTTTATCCCACATTGTTCTTCTAATTCACTAAAATGATGTAACAGTGACTACTCTGATTTCAAAACAGTGGTGGAAAGGAACGAAGTAAAAGTACTTTTACTTTAGTTAAGTACATTTTATGATGAATACTTTTTACTTTTACTTCACTACATTTTAAAGCCTATATCTGTACTTTTTACTCCACTACATTTTTAAATTAGGTTAAAAGTAAAAGTATTTTATTTCCAAAGGGAGCTCTTTAGGATGAACTGGTTTAGTCCCAGTTTAGGTTTAGTGGTTTACTCCTTTAGATCTTATTTAGATCTGGTTTAGACCTGGTTTAGTTCCTGTTTTTGACCTGAGTTAGTGGTTTACTTGTTTAGACCTGATTTGATTACATTTACATTGCATACTTTTATACTTTTACTTAAAGGCACACTGCGTAACATTCTGGACTATACTGTTGTCATGATACAAAACATTCTCCCAATGACCAGCTTGACACAGAAAAGTCTGTTATTGCTGTGGGTAATCAAAGAAAGTTTAGGTTTTCATCCAAATCCAATTTTAATCTCAACATCTCCATGGAGACGGGCTGGAGACGTACCCACTCTTGGTAAAGTTGCAGTCATCTCTTAGGAGAGGCGAGTCGCTCACAGCAAAAGCACATGTGTGTGCGTACATTTATGAGGTATTTTTCAATTATGAAAATGTCATAAAATGTTTGTTTATTGGGTGAAATTTTACGCAGTGTGGCTTTAAAGTGCATATGACACATTGGACTACATTTTCACAAATACATAGTTAACACAATTGCATTCAAGATTCATGTTAAAATGTTACCTAAATCTAATCCTAAAATACCTTTTTATTTTGAAAAAAAAAAAAATCACTTCCGCATTGGCCATGGAGACCGGAAGTGACGTAGTAACTAAAACTTACAGTACTCACAAAACGCAGACATCGCTCTTCCATTGTGTGAAAGCCTTATAGTCCTCAAAGTATCCCGTAAATAATGTCCAAGTTTTGGAAAACATCGGCTCCTTAGCCATTGGGTAGGCTAGCCACTGCGCCACACGCAGCTAAAATATCCATCCTGGTATATATGGAAAAGCGTAATCGTCCCGCGGGCAAAATAAAGTCCTTGTGCGCACAGATAAACTCCTGTAATTCCGCTCTTCCTCAAAATGCCGATGCACGTGTGTCCTGTCAGCATGGTGGCTGTTTTTGTTTTGATGCAGGCCTCGCAAGTGAAGGAGGAGCTTATTTCCTGCGTGGATCAACTTCGCAAAAAGAAATATATCAAAAAGAAACTAAATAAGCTGCATTTTCAAATATGCAACTTTTTTATTGAATGCAAAGAATTGTATAAACATTATACAATAAGTGCAGAAGTGCATTTATACAAATACTGGCTGACTCCACACACACAGTAACTTACATTTATTGAAGTAAATTACCAATGCAGTTTAATGTAAATATAGCTACTCATAAAGTATGATCAAGAATAAAAGAAAAAAGAGTGTCAAATACCTACAAAACAGAGCGCCATCTGCTGCATTTGTAGTGCACCTACCTTCTCCTACGTCAGCACTGAAGAGCGTTCTACTGTTGCTAAGGTGTTGCTAAGGACATATTCCTGTCATTTTTATCAAAGTTTTGACGTTTTAATCATACTTTCTCTACAAGCTGATATTTATGGGTGTAAACCTGTGATATTTTCCTTAACACAGGTATTATCCCACCAAATCAAGAAGAATTAGAACAACTTGATAACCTGTCATATGCACTTTAAGTAAAAAAAAAAAATCAGATACTTTTCCTTTACTTAAGTACATTTCTGGTCCTGTAACTGCACTTTACTTAGTAAGAATATTGAGTACTTCTTCCACCACTGCTTGAAAATCTAATATTAGATACACTACTAATCCCTAATACAAATATGAACTGTTTTCCAGGTGGACCAGCTTCTGATCAAACAGAAAGTGGAGGTCGTTGAAGGTACACTACTTTAATAAATGACTGCGTTGTGTTTATTCAACCCAGTATATCTAATCATGTGCGTTTCACTTGCAGCCCTGGTTGGCTTTGAAAGCAACAACAAGTATGAAGTCCGTAACACGATGGGCCAGAATGTGTTCTACGCCGTGGAGGAGAACGACTGCTTAAGTCGACAGTGCTGCGGGCCCATGCGCCCCTTCACCATACACGTCCTGGACAACTTCGGACAGGAGATCATCACCGTCATGAGGCCTCTGAAGTGCATGTCCTGCTTCTTCCCCTGCTGTCTACAAGAGGTCAGTCTGCATTGACTATACCCCAGAGGCAAATAGATGCAGCATTGATTAGGTTAGAGCAAACATTCGCCGCAGACAGGAGTAAGAATTTCACCCCGCTTCGTTCATTGCAGTTTTGAATCAATTATTCTCTAGTATGGATACAGATCACTCACACAGCTCATTTTTTCCCGATCACGCGCACAGCTGGAGGTGCAGGCGCCACCCGGGAACACAGTGGGCTACATCACGCAGCAGTGGCACCCCATGTCCCCCAAATTCACAGTGGAAAATGAACTCAAAGAGCCTGTGCTGAAAATCAACGGGCCCTTCTGCGGATGGAGCTGCCTTCCAGATGTCGACTTTGAGGTGAGTTTGTCTCAGCACACACATCCATTACAGGCCGGGTGCGACTGACCGCGCTCCCTCTCGCCCTCTGGACATGTGGAGGGGAGCAGGGGAAAAATAAAATAAAAAATGTCTCCAATCAGAGCGGGGCACGGCTCGGACACAGCCGCCTCACAGGGCATGCTCTTGTGTGGGACAGTGCGGCCATTGTTTCATGGCTCAGCTGCTTTTATTAGATTGAGCTGTGAAGGGGATTCGGGTCAGTGATACAGACCTTTTACCAGACTTTACAGCGAGAGCAACCGAAGCATGAGATTACTCTGTGGGTTTGCCTCTGGGCGGCTTTGAAGCAATTTCCAGGCACGCCAAACTTTGTGAACAAACAGGGATTTATTTGAGTTTAGATCTATTTGTGCACAATATTAAAGAAGAGGTTTCATGCTAAATCAGTTGTTTTGACCTTTCAACCATGTACTGCAACATTGCTCCCTCCGCACAAACATATGGAGTAGTATTCATTCAAGCAGAATTAAGTAATCCTGATTGCTTTCTTATACTCTATATAAAGTGCTCTACATTTTCTTAAAAAAAAAAGATGATACAGAATAAGAGTAATCCAGAAGTTTCCTTTGCATTTAAAGCCCATAAACCATCACCAAAGCAAATCTGACCCATTTTGGCACTCAAACCATATGTATTATGACGCCACTGATTTGTTTGCAGGCTGTTTGCTAAAAATGACTGCTTCTGTTTTGCGTTTACCATGTGTAATTCCACCTGTTGCCAGTTTAGAGCGCTCCGAGCGACATAAGAGATGCTGTCCTTTCTCACCAAGTGTAAGAAACAAACTTAAAGGGGGGTATTATGCTTTTTTCAATCACATAGCACCAGTCTATAGCATACTACAATGATGACGTAACCTTCTGTTGGTCTGTATATGCAGTAACTTAAAATAACTGCCTTGAATAAAATTGCTCTCTCAAAATGGCTGTACTGAACGTCTTGAAATAGGCCTCTGTCTCTTTAAGAAGCTTTCCGACACGCCCCCTTCAGCACACTGCTGTGGCATCTAAACAACACTACTGTGCGGGGAGGGGGCTCTGCTGAGCTGAGGAGCAGTGGTTGGTGGCTTGGCTGGTGACGAAAGGTCCAGAGGCGTCTCCAGGAGGTGGGGGCGTTCCTAGGAGGACTGAGGCATAGCTACACCTAAAATGGCTGCCGTCTAAGTTTTTACTGATTACTCAAAAATATGTGAATGAGCCAAGGCAACACTCCAGGCATGTGTTTAATGAGGGAATGACATAATAACATGATATAAAGCTTGAAAAAGTCGATTTTACATAATACCCCCCTTTAAATAGATTGAAGTATCAAACTGAGCATTGGGGACAGTATAAACATGATACTGCAGGTTTACTTGTTCTAATGAATACAGTAAGCATTCACTTTAAGACTGAAATAGTTTTTGTTTTGTTTGTTTAGGTTTACATCTTATATACGTTCAAAAAGTAATTGTATGTAATGCCCAATCTGGGCTGGTGGCAGACACAGCCACAATTATTAAAATTACCAAATGTTTCCACATAGAACAGTTTTTGCTGCCCGGGTGAATTTGCTGTTGGTACAACTGAGAATCATTATACTTTTCTCCAGATCATTACGATGGATGACATCAGTAAGATTGGCAAAATCAGCAAACAGTGGTCAGGGCTTCTTCGGGAGGCGTTCACAGATGCGGACAACTTTGGGATTCAGTTTCCCATGGATCTGGATGTGAGAATGAAAGCTGTAATGATTGGTGCCTGTTTTCTCATTGTAAGTAGCTCATTGGTATTCCTTCTACCACACACACACACACACGCACGCACGCACGCACGCACACACGATCAGCGCCCATTGCCACACTGTAGACGGCTCTGACCCATTTCTAAGAAATTGCGCCTTAACAAGTAATGTAAAATGGAAATTTCCACCACCACCTGGGACTTCCTCCGTTAGCAAACACGCCGTTAGTCTATTGATACAGCTAACAGCCAAACTCGCTGCATATTGCCAACATTGATTTATGTGTGAATATATTTAACATCTAAAACAACTTTCCTTTTTCCTTTCAGGATTTCATGTTCTTTGAGTCGACCAACTGACGAGCCCAACGGGAGGCGCACAAACAAAACTGACTTCATGGGAGAAAGGCCACAAAGCCATTCTAATCATCTGTCCGAACATACAACAGCCGTCAAACCGATAGTATAAAGTAAATAGGTACCTCAGTGTTACAATTTTGCATGAACTGTGAAATAGGAGGTGTTTTAGTCGTGGCTGCGTGGGTTGGTTTGCTTGAACAGGATGCCGGATTGGACATGTGGTCGGGACAAAAGGAAGTACGTGTTTACAAAATGGCCTCCTACACTTGAACAGCCGTGCTAAGGTGCGGTATGGAACGGGGCAAGGAACGACTTGTGGTCAAAGCTGGTTTGTGCGCAGAGCAGTCAGCCCATTAGCACTCGTTTATGATTTGTTATAGCACAGTACACTTAGTATAAGCCACTAAATGCTCGTAGCTTTTTATTGTGTTGAAACTGAATGACACAGGCAATGTAGTAGTTTCAAGTAGTTTGTCATTTTAACAGTGAGCAATGTGTGTGTTGTGTGCTATGAATGTACAAAATACCTTGTGGTCATTCCCGATGCCATATATTGCGTAAGTACAGTTTGCCAATACCTCTGAGGTTGTCCTTGAGGAGTTGAGATTTGATATAGTTCCCGTTAATATGTCCACAAGAGGGAGCTATAGCTTCTCACTGAACATGACCTCAGCCCAAAGGAACCGACTCCTCATTTGCAAATGCCATAGGTTTTTATCCAGCGGTTGTATATTTTTGGACTAACTCAGGTTGAAATGCATGTTGCTGTAGTGCTTTTGTATGCTGCTCGTGGCTTCGGGGATTCGCAGGTACAGATTTCAGAATAATTTTGTACACGTATATATTTAGTTTTTTTTTTTTAAGATTGTTGATGGGTATTGATATTTAGATATAACTTTGCAGCCTGCTCCAAAAGTTGATTATATGTGAATGTAGCCGATACATTGTCCATCATATGACTACTAGGAGCCGGTGTGTTTTCCATGACTATAAATAACGGTTGAGATATAATTCTTTTTTTTTGTTCTTTTTTTTTTGCGTAAACACTGCCAGTTGACTTTCTAGTGTTTTCTGATTGCTTCCATGTGTTCACACACTTTTGTGAAGTTGTTTCATTTCTTTCGTACTGTTAATGAATGGCGGAGTTTTTCTGTCATGTAATTGTTTGGGTATAAAAGTGGATTTCAGCGAGGTTATACCTGTATTTAATATTTAAATGAGCTCAAGCCATCGGGGTGGGACCGCTTTACCTGAGGTATTAGTTGCAAATTGTGCCATATTAAATACTAAAGAGGGAAATTATGGTTTGTGTAACATACATAGCGGCCACATTAATAGGCACACCTGTTCTTATGCCTTTTATGTCACAGTAAGTCAAGTTTATTTACAAAAGCAGTGTGTAGAGTGGCTGTATAAGTCCACAGAGTCAGCCATGCAGATAAACAGGGGCAAGTAACAGGAAATGCTTCAAACTTTCAAATTATGCATCTAAAAATCTACACAGGTTTACAACAGATGCTGTAGCTTTCTGTGTAAGGAGCAATAGGTGGAATTTGACATAGACCTAAACTTTTGTTTCGTCAAAAAAAATGAGAAACTTTAAATTCTTAGCATTTTGTCCAAGTGTTCATAAACAAAACTTCATGATAAGAAAAAAATAACTGGTAGTTTAAATGTTTTGGTAACACTGTATAATAACTACACCTTATTTAGCCTTAATAAATAATGAATTAACACTTAATTCATCCTGAACAATTCACGAGTTAAGTGTAACTAACACTTAATAACTACTTAATAATGAATAGGTGACGTGTGTGAAGAACTATTCATTATGAGTTAGGCATTACCTGTAGTGCTTAAGTAGTTACACCTAATACATATTTGATTCAGGAAAAACACAAAGTAACTGTAGTGTCAGTAACTACATAACATGAGTATAATACAAGAAGTCTGAAAACGTGTCAACTCAATGAGAATAGTAATAATAATATATGTTAGTGGTACAAGGTAAGATCAAGTGTTCCTAATAATGTGGCCAATGAGTGTCATGCAATCTGCATATTGACATCTGTTCATATAAGATACAGGGGCTGATCCCAAAGGCACTGCTTGTGTAAAAGCCAAAAGGTTACTACAACAGTGTTTAGCTATCCCGTTTCTGTTACTTATTTTAGATAGAGATCAAAGCTACTATTCTTCTACTTTTGCACTAAAACTGTAAACTAATGGTTTTGTCATGTGATGGGATGCAAACAGAGTTTGTGAGCAAAGCTTAAGTTGTGTCAGGATATTGATAACACAATAAAAATGGTGTTCAACTGTTCTGTCGTTCTGGGTTTTTTCTTGATCAGAAATTCGAATTTTTCAATTTACTTGTCAGTTATCTTTTTGTAAGGTGTGACGAGTAAAGAGGCTTTGAGAGAAGAAGCGAGAGAATGAACAGAAATGAAAACCTTCACTACGAAAAATTTCCCACTGTACGAATGAGAACTCACACCAACATCTCAACACAATTTACATAACCAATTCCCTGTTATTCTTTCACTCTCTATTATTAGTTGGACCAATAAGTGCGTGGAAATTGCATTGTAAAAGTCTCAAGTCCTGATTATCTTCAATATTAACCACATCCACTTACCTTTTCATAAGGGGACTTGCAGTGAATATTGTTGGGCCCATTCCGTCAAACGTAGCAGTCCTTGAACATGGCAATATAAACGAACAAAAAGAACATTTTCTTTTTCAATTTTTATTTTTTATTTTTTTGAAAAGAAGCAATTAACCTAAGCAGCCACAATCACCTTGGCTATGAGCTTAAGAGCCAGTGAATTCCTGCTGATTTTGAAGCATATTTGTGTGCGCAGGAGGGTAGTGCAAAACGTAACTGCACTTGAAGGTGAGACTATTTTAATGAGAAGAGAGAGTAGTCAGCCAATAAATGAGTTTTTAGTGACTGGCCGGGAATAGTAAATTTACGTGCAATTTCAGTGCTTAAAATGAAGCCACTTTATTTTATTATGTAGCTCCTAAACCAGAAGCATATAGAGCACCATGTCCACCAACTATGTGAAGATGCAGATGGAGCCACCAAACTATTGAAAGTGTACAGTGAGGGTAAAGTTATTAATTTGTACAGAAACATATAGTATGTAACTAGAAATACTGCAATAGCTGGACAAGTAACTTCAGAATATGTTTGTGTTCATCAAAGGGGGCCGCGCCTGTATAAAACCCTTGAGCCATTGAGTTCATGAGAGGTGTAAGTACCACAGGGAGCCCTTTAAGAGGGTCTGGCTGCAGCTGATGGAGAGTCACGTGGGTACGGGTAATAATGTCACCTACATTTTTTCCACGTGTTAAATGACTTAACGCAGAGAAAAGCATAAACAATAAGACACCATTGAATTAAAACAAAAAGGTAGTGTGATAGTTGAGAAAGGTTGAGGGTTAGGAGAAGAGACAAGGTTAGTTTTTGGAGAAAAGTTATTAAGAGTTGGGAGACAGATTAGGTCAGAGAAAATGCTTATTATCATAATAAGATATGAGTATTAAAAAAAGTCTATTCAAATTCAACATGAAAAAAAAGTTTTCTCCGCCATAGAGGACAGAGAAAAAAGGGGAGGTGAAGTCATTTCCTGCGGAGCTCCTCCACCCACGAGGCTCTCCTTCAGCTGCATTCAGATCCTCTTGCCAAATCCAAATATGGAGGGTTCAATCTCCATCAATCAGTTCAATCTGGTGCTAGTGCTGCAGGTTGAACTGATTGATCATTATGGTGGTCTCTGGCTTCCTTTAGTGGATATACACTTGAACCACACCCTCCATATTTGGATTTGGAGTCAAAGAGCTCCCTGTGGCACTTCCCACTTGAAATTATGATTTACAACCTCAGAGCTGAATAAAATTGTATGTAAACAAAACGGCTAATGCTACAACAGTTACCTCATTAGACAATAACATTATGTTTCTCCACGTAATTCAAAACATGCTAGATAACGTCACCTTCAGGGTTGTGAGCAAAAATAATGTTCACATCACTGATGCAATGGTTTTTGCTAAAGTCTGATCATTACCTACACTTCTCCACTGGGGGCCGGCATTGTCTTCATCTCATATCTGAACTCGGAGCACCCTGATCGTCTCCGCGTTTTAATTAACTGTTTTAATTAACTTGGTCACTAAGAATTACACTTACTATTGTTCCAACATGCGTGATCCTATTTTTAATTTTGATATATGTCTGCAGTCATTCTTTGTATTGTGCAGTTTGTTGTTTAACCTAAAGTCATAAAGTTCTTCATAAAAAGGTGGAAACATTGTAGCGGTGGCCGACAGATGAGCACTTGTTTATCCCACATTCCCGCATGTTGTAGAGAGTATCCCAGTGAAGGATGGCCTCCACACCACGCAGGGCTGATGTCATTGTGTCATTAGGAGCTGATTTGTGACCCTGCAAAACACAGATGTTTCCGAAAGTCTGTGGTGTCCGCCTTCCATTTTATAGGCCAGGCTTATAATTAAATATACATGGAGAAGCCAGCAGGGGACAGGCTGTGTGGCCACGCAGGGATGAGAGTCGGAAGCAAACTACAAAACAAACAAGTCAGCGTGGCAGCTGCTCAGAATAGATGTGGCACTGAGTGAAATACAGTTCGTTGACAGGTCGGATCAACAGTAATGTGTAAACGGGACGACAGTTTTAGCGTTAGTGGGAATGTAGCTACATAAAAATGTCTTCAAACATTATTACATAGAATAAAAAGGTACTCAACATTGTAACTAAATGAGTTTTTTATTCAAACACTTAAATTGCCACCCGTATTTCTTGCTAACACTTATAGCTTGCTTCTGTTGTGTGTAACCTTTTTCTTTTTCTAAAACCTCTTCACCATCTGTGCTATGTTTCAACACATTTGGGTGGAACTACTTTAATCTACTTTCTATCATCTACATTTTTAAGTGATAACATGTAAAAAATACCAATACCAACATGTCCTAAAGAAAAGAAAACACGTTTTAGCCTTGTTACTGTTGCTCCTGTTCTGCATGTGTGACGGTGCGCCCACTAGGGGCGCAACGTAAAACGTATAAAAGGTCACGCCTATCTTCGCTCTGCCTCTGGTCTTTGTTCTTCCGGGTGGTCAGGCCGGCGTCCGCTCGTGTTTGGAGCAACAGGCTAACAGGTAGCCTGTTAGCCTAACAAGCACTGCTTGTTAGGCTAACAAGCACTGCTTTATAGCGCCGAGGGGCACAACTATCCGGGGGGAGCGCTTCAGCGCAATGCGGAACCACTGTGTGTCGGGT
The DNA here is from genome assembly GCA_007210695.1 of Neogobius melanostomus. Taxonomy (NCBI): domain Eukaryota; kingdom Metazoa; phylum Chordata; class Actinopteri; order Gobiiformes; family Gobiidae; genus Neogobius; species Neogobius melanostomus. Next base: position 185,882 of record VHKM01000035.1, on the reverse strand, counting down.
GCGGAGGTCCCGAAGGTCCGGTGGATTGAGCCACTGTGTGTCGGGTGCGGAGGTCCCGAAGGTCCGGTGGATTGAGCCACTGTGTATCGGGTGCGGAGGTCCCGAAGGGCCGGTGGATGTAGCATTTTATCCCAATGCCGGGTGACACTCCGCCTCGGAGAGCGGTATGTTTTGGTCGTAGCTAAAGTGCGGCGGGTTATGAATTGTTTTGTGACCAACTGTTTTATATATTGTAGGTCGAACTCCAAGCACTGGCGGGCCAGTGCAGGACTCTGCCGTCTTGTTTGTCCTCTCATCTACCCGTGTCGGTTATGTTTTTGTTTACATGTGTGCATTCATGCTGTCCTGTACGCCCACTGTTGGGGCGCCTTTGTCTCTGAAAATCATGATCTAATAACTATGGACTTCTGGTTTTAAACATGGAACTAAGGAAAAGATAAACTTGAGAAAAATAACTTGAATAAATAAAACACGGATTTATTTAAAGTATGGAACCTGCCTCTGTCAATATTACTTACCTGTGGGCCTTTGGGGTTAATAGCTAAGGTTAAAACCGCTACTTGCTAGAGCGGCTAGTTATTTCTACCCCTCTGCACCACCCCCGGTTACACATGGTTCTACTTTCCACATCTGTGTTTCATTGAATAAATAATGAGTAGTGTAAAAGGCCAAACAAGATTAAGCTTACTTTACCCAAACTGTTCTGTTATAGTGATCACAGCCAATTAGTAAAACCACACACTCTATTGAGCTGCTAACTTCGACATTTACCAAGAACGGCGTGGCTCCTTCCAACTCCCAAGTCCCTGGTGTTTAGTTGATTCCAGGATGCTGTATGTGGAATTTTTCTGGAGAATGCTCGGGATAAACAATCGGCTGAAGCGACATCTGTGCAAACGCAGGCGCGAGGAAAGTGACGCTCTCGCAAAGAAGGGCAGATGTGAGATATCAGATGGGGGGGGGAGGTTTATTTACATTGGGCGTCTTCCTGTGAGAAGAACACACCACACACACTGCATGTAAAATGGGGGTTTTGTTCCAGTGAAAGTGATAGGGGACAGAACTACAGTAAGTCACGTAAAGAGGGCATGCACTTCTTTTCATCTGAATAAGAACTCTCAAAGGTCCGTAAATCAAAAATGAACAATGCAGACCTGCCACTCGTTTGGCTTCGGTTGCCATGCTGTTGCTACGCTATGACACAACATACATATCCTACAGTATGATGTAACAGTTTGCAGAGGTGGGAGTACAGTAAGTCACTAAATGAAAGTCTCGAGTCAAGTCCAAGTCAATTGTTCATGGGGTCAAGTCAAGTCGTAGCTTTTGTCAAGTCAAGTCAAACCACTCGGTAAGTCACCTCAAGTCGCACACATTGGAGTTAGGCCTAAATTAATAAGCTGTTTATTAATACCTTTAAGCTAGTAAGCTGCTTATTAAAGGTATTAATACGCCGCTTACTAAAGGTATAAGCTGCTTATTAATACATTTAAAGCAGAACTAAGTAACTCATGCCCCTAGAGGCCACAAGCGCCACTGCAGCTTTCGTAGCATGTTGCGTTTTTTTTTACTCATTAATTGTCCGTGAGAGTAAATAGAACGCTGACAGCAAAGACAAAGGGAGTGAGGGATATTGTACTTTGTGCCACAACCCACTTATACAATGGAGATGTTTTTTTTCCCTCTCAAACTTGGCTGTAAATACTGCTATAGTGGCGCTAGCCCACAGTTAGCCTTGCCTGTTAGCTTCTTCTGATCATGATTAAACAAATAACAACGTTTGGCAAAATCAACAGACCGAAAGCTGTAGACAGAATATAGTGAGGACTTACCTGTCCGCCATGTCATAAACCTCAGAAATGCGAGCCAAACATGATTTTGTAAACAACTGAGAGCAGCGAGGGAGATGTTTTCCATTAGTGTGTATTGGGGCTGTCGGGTCGGAGGCAGGGAAAGTTAAGTGTAGTTTTCTGGCCAGAGACACCGGAGGGAGATGAAAGACCCCCCAATCAAATCATTAACACTTGTATTACCCCCAGAGGGACTACGAAAAGGATGTATTAAGGTAAAAAAGTTATAGTTCTGCTTTAATACGCAGCTTATTAAAGGTATTAATTAGAAGCTTATTGTGCTTTACAATGGTGATGGCCTATTGACATCTTTTAAATACCTTATAGTCTTATAGATTGCTTTTAAAACACATATAGGCAGATTACTAATGTCTATAAATGCCTTAGAACGAGCACACCCTACTATAAAGCCGAAATACTCTTGAACAATTTGCACTGGCAACACTTGCTTGCCCTTGTATGACCCAGTCTCTCTGCTTTATTTCTGTCCTGCGTTTTGTCATTTTACCCACATCCACCATTTCAGACGTTGAATATTATTCTAGTTTGCCGTGCTTTTATCCACTGGACCTGCACCTTTGTTAAGCATTAACTATTCATGTTTTTGAACCACCTGCAATTTCACTTCGAGCTTCAACCCCTATACTGGATTTTTGGGTTTTGTAATAGTTTGAGCCAAGATGAAAATGATCTGAATTTAAATCTGAATGTGACTCGGATATTACAGAGTCAACACTTATCCAGTACCACTACTACTGCTTTTGTGTATTTGCTCATTTGTTGCTGCTACTACAGTACTTCCAATATTATTGCTTCCAAGATTTCTGCTGTCTGATAATCTCACCTCACTTACCTCGGCATATACTAGTGGGTTTATAGTTTCTGGATCGTCAGTTTGTTTCTGTACGTTTTAAATGGTTTTATAAACAGGCAAAAAAAAAGTCCCAGAGATAAATATTGAGCCAAACATCTAAGACTGGCGCACTGTGACGACATCTTCAAAGTAGTTTTGACAATCCTAATTATGGTACAAAGAAAAGAAAATGGTACAAAGGAGGAGGAGGTATAAGAATACCAGTATTTATGTTGTGACGGGGCAATCCTCCAGCCGAAACTCCACAAAGTTTGTTTTATGGCCACAACCATCCCAGGAACCTCCTTTTTTATGGTTTGTTTCTATTTTGGCATGTACTGTAGAGAATGCATCATCTCCAGAGCTCAATGTGCCGTATCACCACTACGTGACCTATTTCAGTTCGTTCCAAATTCCAAAACGGACCAAATGAAAAGGGGAGCGGTATCCGCAGAAGCTGCCTTAAAGAATACAGTATAACTTTGTATCTGAAATTGAGAATGATGCCGGGGCAAACAACAGGAGACAGACGGTACATAACGTTCGGACCCGTTTTCTCAAAATGAGGTTTCCATTACACTCTTGTAACAACATCTCCACTTTAGTAGGTCCGACAGGCTCCAAATATATTCTCCAATGTTCCAGTCTTGCATATTTTGAAAGGTTTCAGGGGGATTTTGACTTATCTAATTCCCAGCCTCATTTATAGAGTTTTTACCATAACTGCAAAAAACAAGGTGAAATGTGAATTATCAAATCAAATTTAGTATGTAGCAAAATTAAAAACAACTGTTTCAAAAGGTTTACAGTACAAACATATAAAACAATACACAATATACAGGCACAGATTTTGGCCATTAAATGTATATGTGCTAAAAGCTTTGGAATGTGTCTTGAGCAGGGTTTGAAAATGGCCAAGCATCTGTGCAGCTTTTATGAGGCAGTTCATTCCAATAAAGGATTATTATTATTTTTCACTTATAAAATACTATGCAAGCCTATTGGTACAAAAAAAGAAGGTATATATTTATTAATATATCAACAAAATAAATCCATACATTTAAACCTGGATCCTTCTATTATTTACATTTCGTCACAAAAAAAATTTGGCCACTTTTATGCGTAACATGCTTTATTTTTTATATCAAAACACAAAACGACAAAAAAAACACAATACAAACACAGTAAAACAATTCAATCGATACAACTCATAAAAATATGTAAACAATCAGAATATGTATATATTAAAATTAGTTAAAATACAGTTAATTACCATAGGCAGCAGTAAATAAGAGTGCTTTCAGCCTGGATTTAAACATAGTCAGGGTTGCGGCATGTTTCACATTCTCACGGAGGCTGTTCCACATCTTTGCTGCATGAATCGAAATGCAGCTCATCATGTTTAGTCGTGACTCTGGGAGCCACCAGGAGACCCCTCCCTGAGGATCTCATGGCCCGAGGTGGTTCATATGGCTTTAACATATTAGAGATGTACTTCTTAGGTGCCTGGCCATGAAGAGACTTGTACACAAGCAGAACTATTTTAAAGTTTATTCTCTGAGCGACAGGAAGAGAGACCGGAGCACTGGACTAATATGGTTGTATTTCCTGGTTCTGCTCAGGACTCGAGCAGCAGCATTTTGAATATACTGCAGCTCTAACAGCTCATTTAGAAATGCCAGTGAGCAGGCCGTTACAGTAGTCTAACCTGCTGAAGACAAACGCATGAATTAGTCTCTCCAAGTCACTATGTTTTTTTGTTTTTTTAGCATGTTTTTTAGATGGTAATGTGATGTAATTGACTTAATATGACTGTTACAGTATGAGTTAGGCACTAACTGTATAGTTAAGTAGTTATTAAATGATACATACTTAACTAATTATTTGTTCATAATGAATTAAGTGTTAAATCATAATTTATTACGGCTAAATAAGGTGTAGTTATTATAGAGGGTAACACATTTTTTTCCTCATATTCATATCCGTAACTTTCAAAATGATATCTCGACACCTCCCCCTTTCACATGCGGTTTCTCACCTACGTTATGGCAAGCATGATGTGCTTAGTAAAAAAACAGCATGTCAACACTTCTCTGCTGCGTGTCTTACGGTAAACCGTTGCTTGCACTTTTAAACGCACACAGACCGGCAGGATTAAAGCGAGTTAATCCATGTCTCACCCTTTTCCCCTCAGCGGTGACACCCCGGGGTGACACTTAAGCCCAGCGCTTGTTAAACTACTTTGGTGTAGGCTAAGTGCTGTTTACTAGACGCCATCCATGGGGGACCACACCCTGAGCCGGCGGACCCCACTGCCTCCAAAATCGGGGCCACGACGTAGACAGCCAGGGGCCAAGAGCTGACGTTCTCCAGAGGACGAGGAGGGTGAGCAAAAGCACGGCCCCCTCCATTGATCTGGACTCGTAATTACAGCCACGCCATCAAAAGCCTTTCGGATAAATAGAAATGCCATTCTCTTTCAGCAATGGTGCAATTGTGGCTTTTTTTGACTGGGAGAAAGGGGACCCAGTGTCTCGGAGACGTGACTCACTACGGGCAATTGCAAAACCATCCGCTGGTACCGCCCCGTGTCCAAAATAGACACGAAAGTAGAAAGGAGCCACGGTGTGTCCCGACCGCTGTGCCATGTGAGAAACTGAAATGACCTGACAGTGATTGATGCTACGCTTTTATGGATCAACAATGACCCGATGTGGAGACGAAGAAGGTCATTCTGCTCAAATCAAGAGCACTGATTAGTAGTGAGCAGAGGCTGGAAGTCACTGAGTAACTTTTTGAAGAAACTGTACCTATTAGAGTAGTTCAATCCTTCACTACTTTTTACTTCTACTTGAGTAATATTGTAATGAAGTACTCTTACTTCAGTAAAATAAAAATAAATAGCTAACCGATCCACTGTGAGTACATTTTAAAGTTACAAACTTTTTTTCCCTCAGAAATATTGATTTCTAATACATTTTTGGGATATTTTTATTTGGAACTATTAGGATTTTCACATTATTACACGTTTCTCATCATTTTTGTCACAACTGAAACATAAATCAGACTTTCACGCTCAAACAGCTACTCAATACTCACAGTCATTTTACTTGACTATTTATTTGGGTCATTGTTTTTACTTGTACATGAGTAAAATTATTTCAAAGTAATGTTACTCTTACTTGAGAAAATATTTAGCCTACTCTACCCACCTCTGGTAGAAGAGTAGTGATTACAGAAATGGCAGAGGTGGGTTGAAATATTAACTTAATAAACAATAAGAAAGTAGAGGCCCTAATAAATACTGTAAAAAACTTTTTTTTAAAGTACGGTCTTTTTTTTAAAGTACTACTTGGGTACTGAGTAACTGGGCATTTATGTTTTTGTTGATGATAGGCCAACAAAACATAAAATAACGTAGGAATTCAATATGTATGGATACACCATGAAAGATTAAAGAAATTAATCTTGCATCCATCCATTTTCTTCCTGATCCACGCACACCTCCTCCAGCTGTTCTGGGGGGACCCCGAGGTGACACCAGGCCAGCTCGAGACATAGTCCCACCAGCGTGTCCTGGGCCTTCCACGAGGCCTCCTCCCAATAGGACATGCCTGGAGCACCTCCCGAGGGAGGCGGCCAGGAGGCATCCGGAACAGATGCCCTAGCCACCTCAGCTGGCTCCTTTCGACGTGAAGGAGCAGCAACTCTACCCCGAGCTCCTCCCGGGTAACTGAGCTCCTCACCCGATCTCGAAGGGTGCGCCCAGCCACCCTGCGAAGGAAACTCATTTCAGCCGCTTGTATCCGCGATCTTGTCCTTTCAGTCATTACCCAGATCTCATGACCATAGGTGAGGTGGGAACGTAGATCGATCGGTAAATCGAGAGCTTTGCCCCCTGACTCAGCTCCCTCTTCACCACAACAGTCCGATACAGCGACCACCTTTTTCCGGTGGAGAACCATGGCCTCGGATTTGGAGGTGCTGATCCTCATCCGGCCGCTCCACACACAGCTGCAAACCGCCCCAAGCGCGCTGAAGGTCCTGATTTGATGAAGCCAACAGAACAACATCGTCTGCAAACAGCAGAGATGAGATCCTGAGGTTCCCAAACAGGACACCCTCCTGCTACGCCTAGAAATTCTGTCCATAAAAGTAATGAACAGAAGCGAATTAATCATCAATTATTAAAATAAGCCAAACAATTATTAATTTGATTCAAATTTGATTCATTTTTGTGTGTCAACATGATGACTTTATCGCTTACAGATTTACTCAGAGGAGTGACCCAATGTTTTATTCAAGTAACAGTTGGCATAGGTCACAAGTTTATTCAATGTTCCTGTCCGAGTGTGGATAAAGGTAGAGTGCCTTGTCTGGAAGGGAATCTGACATACAGTATGCTAAATCAGAATGTGACTCAGTGTGTTCAATAGTTTGCAGATGCTTTGCTGTCATCTACATGAATAATCTTCAATGAAGGTACTTGAGTCATCTTCTGTACTCAGTAGTTGAAGCCTCGAACGTTTCGCCTCTCATCCAAAAGGCTTCGTCAGTGGCGTAGCCAGAAAAAAGACACTGGGTGTGCACCAGCAAACACTGGGTGTGCCAAATTTATTCTCAACAAATAGAACTTTTTTTTTCTTACTGGGTACATGTAATGCCCCTCTGACGGGGGAAAATGTTGCCAGTTTCATAATTTGCTTAAAGCAGAGTGGCAAGGGCTCCCCCTACAGGCCTGCAGGCAAAACTAATAAATTCCGACTTACATATTCAAAATCAATGGCTGGCATTAACTTGTATAATCAAACACATTCTCAACTTCTGAAATACATCATAATAACTTTTCAACCTTTAAACACATGTTTTTAACGCGATTTAAATGAGTTAACACTTTTCACATGTATTTCCTGTCATATTTATAAGTAAACCTGTTTCTTATCCTGTTTATTTCTTACTCACACTATCACATGTATTATTTAAGCATCTGAACTTCCCACCTTCTTATTGCAGCTTCACAAGGCAAGGCGGCGTGGCTTGGCCTTGAATAGGTTTATTATTTCGAGTCCAGTTTGTCTGCAAGTAGTAGTATGCTACTAACACTTTTATCGCTCCTGCAGTGCTCGCTGTGCGGGAGGGTCACAGTCAGGTCATTAGTCAGGTCATTAGGTTGGTTGCCAGGTGCAGGTGTCACAACCCCCTTTGCCTGATAACACTTTTGTATTGATTGATCGAGTTAACATGCCCAGTGCAGGTGTCGCAACGCATCGCCTGGTGGCAATTTTTACAAATTGATCGACTGGTTATCAAACATGTTAGGAAAAGCTACATACCGTAAATCCTCTAATATAGGCCGGGGCCTTTATTTACTCAAGCACATCGAGGACCTGGCCTTTATTGGGACCAGGCCAAAATTAGAGACAGGCCTTTATTTTTATTTGAGCAAAACGGACGACCAGTAGAATGAAGAAAAACGAGATTTGTGTCCTTTGAACCTAAAATATTAGGTTCATATATTAATTAACATTGCAAACACTCTCCCAGCGGCTGGAACATTGACGCTTTTATTTTGTAGGGACAACAGGAAGCGTTTCGTTGCTGTTAGCGAAACTTTGACATCAATGTCACTGCAGGTTTCTCTTTTTTTCTTCATTTTTTTTTTTTTTTTTTTTTACCGCGGACCGGATTGTTTGTTGTTATCTGGTGTAAAGGTGAGTTTAGACGGAGCGTTTGTGTTTGTGATCGATCATAGACCGAGAAGACGACACGCTCGCGCAGGTCGGAGGAGTTACTTTGAGGTGTGGAACTTACCTGCACACGGAGCAGCTGGATGAGCTTTGAGGACTTTATTAAAACCCTGGAGGGTCACACAACATTTTTATAGTCACAGAAGGTTTGAAAAGTGGCTAAATCTGTCTCAAAGTTACGCTTGGATCAGCTCCGCTCCGCAGCAGCGTTCCCTCTCGGCCTGGGTTCCCGTTTGTTTACATCCTGCACGTGGTTATCGTTTACACGAGTATGAGACACATTCCGAACATGGGAAATTCTACCGCTATAGTTTCTAATAATAGCCCCGGCCTGTTTGAGAGACCGGCTTTTATTTGCCTCCGTTACGTTATATGAAAAAAAAAAAAATGCATTCCGTTTTTTGGGTGTGCCAGCTGGCTCTGTGGGTGGCACTGGCACACCCGTGGCTACGCCAATGGGCTTCGTCAGCGGACTAAAGTCCCGCTCAGCCCGCAGCTTAGATAAAGACCACGAGGAGGAGTTGGGGTTGGCCCGGCTCCTCCCCTCTAATCACAGCTACTCTCAACTGTGGGTAAACACCTTTGAAGTAGAGCGTCTCTAACGACCTGCTCACCCCAGTATCGGTCAGTCCTGTCCTATTCATAGATGATCACTGCCAATTATCTGTGCTATTCATGGCTGATCACTGCTAATTACCTGCCTATTGTTCTTTTGTTGGCTGAGGGGCCGTCTCCTTGGACTGGCAGTGCCCTGTCGGCTGGCCCCAAAGGAGATTGGAGTAAGGAAGATTTAATCTGAGCCCATCATTCCGGTTCATGGAGGGATTTTCTTTCCTGACAAAAATAGCTTTTACTCCTCTTTCTTTGACCCCGTCCTCAAAGGAGTGGTTGGAGGCTTTGAGGTGGAGGTGCACAGCCGACTGGGGCCCGCTTGTGCTTTCTCTTTGGTGTTGATAAAGTCTCTTCTGTAGAACTTGTTTTGTTTCTCCAATATAATGTTCTTCTTTTCATCAAATAAACCACATTGCTTTGTTTGTGGCTCGGAGTTTTGTCTTTGGGATGAACTCATTTTTGTCTCAGTGTGTTCACCGGCTTGTGGTACACTGGAATCCTGTGCTGCCTAAAGATCCTCTGAAGTTTCTCTGAGACCCCGGCTACATACGGCACTGCAACTCCCTTTCGTCTGTCTGTCTTGTTCTTTGGATCTTCTTGCCCTTTGTGCTATAGTGAAAGACCAGTTAGGATAGCCACAGTCTGAGAGGGCTCTCTGGACATGTTGTTCCTCTTTGGTCTTTCCTTCTGCACTGGTAGGCACCTCTTTAGCTCTATGTCTGAGCGTCCTGATGACCCCTAGTTTGTGCTGGAGTGGATGGTTTGAGTCAAACATCAAATACTGGTCAGCATGTAAACCTCTGTCTGAAGTTGTTTCTCCTTAGCGTCTTCCCGACTAAATTTAATGCTGGGGTCCACAGCATTGATGTGATCTGTAAAAGGTGCCAATTCCTTCTCTTTAATTTTGATCCATGTGTCATCTACATATCTGAGCCAGTGACTGGGTTTGTTTCCTCTCCATTTCCTCAATGTAGAGGTTAGCCACTATGGGTGAAACTGGAGAACCCATTGCACAGCTGTGGATCTCTCTGTAGAAGATCCCAGTGGGCTCAGATTTAATCTTCCGTCACTTTACTCCAATCTCCTTCGGGGACAGCCGACAGGGCACGGCCAGTCCAATGAGACGGCACCTGAGCCAACAAAAGAACAATAGGCAGGTAATTAGCAGTGATCAGCCATGAATAGGACAGATAATGGGCAGTGATCATCTATGAATAGGACAGGACTGACCGATACTGGGGTGAGCAGGCCGTTAGAGACGCTCTACTTCAAAGGTGTTTACCCACAGGTGAGAGTAGCTGTGATAGAGGGGAGGAGCCGGGCCAACCCCAACTCCTCCTCCTGGTCTTTAACTAAGCTGCGGGCTGAGCGGGACTTTAGTCCGCTGACGAAGCCTTTTGGATGAGAGGCGAAACGTTCGAGACTTCAACTACTGAGTACAGAAGATGACTCAAGTACCTTCATTGAAGATGGACAACTCCTGTACGACTGAGAGCTTACACGGACATCCACATTAATAATGTTACTTTGACATAAAGAGATATAAACAATATTTTATGGTTTAGCTTTTAGCATCATTTCAATATTCTGTTGAATCTTTTTTTTTTTTTTCTACTGCAGAGTCCCGAATGAATCATCAATGTATTCCTTTGGCCAAAATACACTCAAAGAGATGTTATTTAAAAAAATGGTTCCGTCCTCTGCACGCCAGGAATAGACGAGGAGACAGTGTGTAGTCAGGAAGTCTGTTTAGTCTTCACTAATACACCGGCACCAGGGAGGGAAGTGTGGTATTCTTTTAACATGGCACACAGGCGAGGGTGGACAATAAGCACACTAAGCGCAGATTCTACCAATAAATACAATTAGGATAAAATGATCACAAAAAAATCGCTTTATTGCAGTATAGTGGTGATGGCTGTTACAATATGAAGAGGCTGGGGGCAATAATTGATTGAAGAGTTAAAACTGCAAAACCCATTTCTTCCTGTTTTCATGCTTTTAGTTAGTTTGTCACTTTCAAAATACCTCCCGCACATCCCAATTGTTTACGTTGTTTAATTAATTCTATATTTTGGGCGTATGGACAGTGTATGATAAAAATGTGCTATATTTAGATACACCATAGTGGTCTGTTTTTATATATGTTTTCACTTTTCCTCCATATTTGAGTGTATTTATCTATCTACGGTGGCAACATTAACTACAAGAGAATGTGTTGATCACCTGCTAGCTGTAATGGCTGTTGAGTATTAGCAGCAAAAGTGTCGTTAGCACAACAACAGTATAGGACTAGTCATACGCAACAGAGCTAAATAATAACAATGTCTTTCAATTGGATTTTGAGCCTATCAAGATCCCTTAAGCACCACATGCTCCATACAGGGTTAAAGGGGGGTATTATGTAAAATCGACGTTTTCAAGCTTTACATCATGTTATTATGTCATTCCCTCATTAAACACATGCCTGGAGTGTTGCCTTGGCTCATTCACATATTTTTGAGTAATCAGTCCTCCTAGGAACGCCCCCACCTCCTGGAGACGCCTCTGGACCTTTCGTCACCAGCCAAGCCACCAACCACTGCTCCTCAGCTCAGCAGAGGCCCCTCCCCGCACAGTAGTGTTGTTTAAATGCCACAGCAGTGTGCTGAAGGGGGCGTGTCGGAAAGCTTCTTAAAGAGACAGAGGCCTATTTCAAGACGTTCAGTACAGCCATTTTGAGAGAGCAATTTTATTCAAGGCAGTTATTTTAATTTACTGCATATACAGACCAACAGAAGGTTACGTCATCATTGTAGTATGCTATAGACGGGTGCTATGTGATTGAAAAAAGCATAATACCTTTAAAACTGCCTGAACCAAGCACATTTTCTCCAGTTTGGCATTACCCAAATCTGTGACGAAAACTACAAAAGCCACAAAAGAGCAACAGAAAAGTGACAAAAAAGTGACAAAAAGTGATTAAAAAGTTATTTAAAAAAGCGATGAAAAAGACAAAAAAAATGTCAAAAAAGCTATGAAAAAGTGAAAAAAAGCGATAAAAATGACAAAAAGGTTTATTTGTTTATTTGGTAGGGACAGTGCAAGTTAATGAACAAGCCACACCGGATTGTAGCCTTGGGCTAATTTCCATCCGTCGTCCCCCATGCGCACTCTCAAACACACTCTCATTCATCCTGGCCTATTGTACATGTTTTTAGTGGTAGGGGAAACCGGAGTACCCGGAGGAAACCTACGCAGACACGGGGAGAACATGCAAACTCCACACAGAAAGGCCCCAGCCTTGGTGGGAATCGAACCCGGACCTTCTAGCTGTGAAGCATGAGCGCTAACCGCTGTACTACCGTGCGGCCCGTGATGTAAAAGTTTTTAAAAAAGCGTTGAAAAAGTGACAAAAATGTGTGACGTAAACGCAACAAAAAGGCAATGGAAAGAAATGTCCAAAAAGTGACGACAATGCGGCAACAACGCGAGGAAAAACATTTGTTCCGATGAGTTTTGTAGGCCTTAGCTTTCAACTGAGGCTTTACACTGCCCTATCGGCTGTAAACCTCTGGATTTGGGTAAAGCCGAGCTGGAGAAAATACACTCGGTTAAGCCGGGCCAATCCAATCCAAAGCAAGATGGAGGAGGTGGAAGTAGCCTCTGCCACCCCTAAAGTATGACTTGTTGACGTTATGATGAGCGGCTACAGCAAAGTGCAGTAGTAGGCGTAATGATGTACAGGTCTGCCATGTTGTCGCGGCGACCTGCTGGGTCAACACGTTACTCGCTTCCGGACACCGCTGTTTTTTTTTTTCTGCATGGGCCATTTTCTGCCATTAAACACAATGAGGAACCTGTCATCAACACCCTCCGCCTCCTTCACTTCTCCAGACACGAGGAGGGCTACATGCTGTAATACTACTGCAGTCTTACACAGTATACGGGTCTCTGGTGAAATATTAAAGAGCTCATAAAGGTCTGGACGAGCTGTAATCCAATCCAGATTTCCGAATGTCCAAATGTGGATGTTCAGCTAGGAGGACTATTGAAGCCAGCCCAAAGCCATTCGCTGTCATAGGCTGCCAAGGAGAACCACTGAGATTTTCCGTTTGGAGAGAGATTCCCAGTAACAAGCCTAAATCCCGGTCAGAAGTCTGCAACTTTGCCATTATCTGACACATCGGATCGCGCTTTAACTGAGTCAGAGAAAAATCAGAATAACGCGGTGTCAGAACAAATGTAAAGAGAGGTGCAGGATAAACCTAAGATGTAAAGATCATGTACAAGGAAACGTACCTTAGCCTAAACCTTAAACTTTATTAACTGAGAAAGTGAAAACTGATCATCCAAAATGTCCTCACTTTTATATTATATAACAGAAGAACATATTCAGAGGTACAAATGATGATGCGCTGTATGTATCAAGTCACAATTGGCCAATGCAGATCGCTGTTGATTATTATGGACCGGTTCCCTGAAGGTCCCTCCCTGGTTTTCTCTAGAAAGGCCTGGCTCATTTATCATCCAACTCCCCAAATGCTGAAAAACCATAATGCAGTGATGTCATTAAGTACAACAATATGGCCCAGGGCGCCAAGCTAAAACCCACTGACGGTATATTTTGAATGGTAAAACCACCAAACCGGAATGCTTCGAGGCACGAATGTTCACCTTAATGCAGTATTGGAGACGCGGATGAGGAAAAGCACTGGTCCAAGGCAATGCCAAATGGCTGTAACTTTACAACTCCATAAATGTCTTCCTATGTGTGTCTGGGAGTTGAGAACAGTATCAGTTTACAGTGCATGTCTTCTGTCAGAGCTGAGAGAGGTCAAAAGGGCCACAGTGGTGTTAGTGAGTATGGAATGAAGCCCTCACTGATGCACATAACGATGCAGGGGTACTGTACGGGTCAATGGAGTTGTAACATTCCAGATGTTGGCTTCAGGTAACTCCCATTGACAAATCTCAGGTCTTCTGATAAATGCAGATGTTTTTCATATGTGCCACTTGTTCATAGTATCCAGTATTACAGTAATATCCATCCATCCATCCATCCATCCATCCATCCATCCATCCATCCATCCATTTTCCTCCACTTGTCCGTTGCAGCCGTTGGAGCTGCCCAAATCACATTGCACCAGCCCCTATGGTTCCTCCTGCAGGTGGTGGGTCCACAGAAGGACGGCCTCATGGTTCTAACCGGGCCTGTTGGTCTCTCATAAGGGGCTCCTGAACCGCTCTTTGTCTGACCCGTCACCTAGGACCTGTTTGCCATAGGAGACCCTACCAGGGGCACGAAGCCCCCGACAACATAGCCCCCAGGATCATTCGGCGCTCAAACCCCTCCACCACGTTAAGGTGGAGGTTCCAGGAGGGGTACAGTAATATTAATTGCAATATTACTTCCATTTCCAACTTTCAAAATGTTACCATTTGTGTAGTAGGTTGAGATGATTTCACCAGAAAGGATGCCTACATTTCATAGTCCATATTATTGAGCTGTGCACATTATTTATGTCAATGTGAAATTGATGTTTGTTTTTTCACCCTTCTGATTATTGGTTCTCAGAGTTGTTTTTGCAAATTCAGACTTGATGCAAAACATGTTCGAAATAAAGAATCAGATGTCAATACCATAACTTGTATATAAATCATGAATAAAGAATAAAACGTTATAAACACATGACAAAGTCGCCATAAAATATGTATTAGACCACAGACCTTTAACTCGTCACAAGGGGTAGGCTGTAAATTGCAGTATATGCTCTGTCTGAGTTGAATTAGTGGAGAAAGTGAGATAAAGTCTCCCGCAGGCTACACTGAGTGATTTTGAGCACGGCTCCAGAGCGCCTGCCTCCTGCGGGCAGTTTGCGGAGGGTATGGGGGCGGGAGGGGGCAGTGCTGGTGGCAGCTGGGGCGCCGGTCTGCGCACACACGCGCTCACGGGAGGAGGAGGGGACCGGGGGCCTGGGGAGGGAGAGTCTGGTGGGGGGTTCAAATACAGCTGTGCTCAGTAACACTTTCGCTCAGGACTGCCCAGTGTCCGCGCGGGTCCTCCTCCTCTCTCCTTACGGGACTGTAACTCAAGGTGCTGCTGATGCTGCCGTGGGACCGCGCTTGTTCTTGTCTATGTTCGACACTTAACCGGAGTTCGTCCCGAGCCTCTGTTCACACATCTCGCACCCGTTTGTAACTTCATTATAACGAGGGGCTTGTTCAGCGCTGTCCATCCGAGAACACGCTGGAAACTGCAGCCATGGAGTACCTCAACTTTTGTTTTGTCCTCACGTTCTGGGTCAGGTTTGGCTCTTGTGTCCACTCTGCTGACCCTTCTCCTGCCCATGCCCCTGCACCCATCCCCAAAGGTAAGATCGTATTATCAAAAGTTCAACTCTGCATTTGCGACGTGATGTCAAACTGCCGTGTTCACCGGGGCCAGGTTGGGTGCTCGCCCGAGGCTCTGTCTATAGGTTACGAGCATATGTTTGGGGCGTAAAATTGCACGATGAGTGTTCGCACTAAATTAGTCTGCGGCTTGTTGCCATGTATCGTGTGTGTGTTTGATGCCTGCCGCTTGAGCTTAAAGTGTCGGGGGAAAGAAGTTCATTTTGGCGCAGCTTTGATGAGAGAATTGCTTCAATTAGCGCGCGTTCAAAGAGGGAGAAATGTCAGGATTTGTGGTATAGTTCTTTGTGGCTGGGAATCAGTGACGACCTGCACACTGTCGAGAAGATGCATGCAAATGTTTTTTTTTCCTGAAGTTGGCCTTTTCATTTACACTTTTCGATGTCAATACTTTTTGCGTAACTCATAATGGCGTCAAGCTTGTGACCAATTTCATTTTAAGTGTGCTTTTTACTTGCAGTTTTCTTTAATCACTCTACTCTTTTTTGGATCTACAAATATAGCTAGCTGAAGACCTTAAGCAAAATGTGTACAGGCCTAAGAGTGGGCCTACTAGAAGTTATTTCAGTAATAAACAGGACTTTGTTAGTCATGATGAGTAGTAAATATTGTATCACAAGAGTTCTGTGCTTCTTCTAAGTCTGGTTACAGTAGGCTACACATGCCACAGTAACCTCACTATGCCACAGCTTTATAGACTTGTGTGAGACGCTCAGCCCTATTAACGTGTAGCCAGGCCCAAATTGCCCTAAATTACCCTAAAATCATCACCATTCAGTTAAATGCGACTCTGTGCGCAGTCACGCAGCTCTTTAGAAAAACCTGCACACGACAGTTTAAGTGGACTCATAATTATGCCGCTAAGTGTCTATTGGTGAAGCCCAAGAACTGGAGTTGAATTGTCCATGAGCTGCACTGCTATCTAGTAGACTTCAGTTCACTCTGCCACGCCGACAAGAACAGAAACAGGACAGACAATACACTACTACTGTAACTTCAGACACCGTATAAATGGTGTGCTTCGATTTGCATTAGATTCGATCAAGCACGTGGACTGCGGTCACCTACACCAGGGGTTCCCAAACCTTTAAGGCCGCGACCCCCAAAATCACTCAACAAACAACTCGGGACCCCCTTCTGTAAAATGTGATTTGCATTTATAATTATTTCAGGTGCAAAACAATAAAATCTGGTTGAATGATGTTAGTTTGGATGCTGCGTTTCGATATGTGGCTTAATTTCACTAAAAATATGCTGATTCCAATCAAAAATACATCAGATTCAATGTCAACCACTGAGCTACACCAGTGACCAGTTGTCATTTTTAGTAGGTTTCAGTAAGGATTGTTTACACATGTAGAACATTTCCATCCTGCAACAGTTGGGTTGTCCACAGACTGTGTGGGCAATTGAATCAAATGTCTCTGATGATGTGTTAATGGACTGAAACGCACTGTAATGGGCTCAGTGAGTAATGTTCTCCCTTAACTGTGATTCACATTGTTCCAGTGTTCCCAGAAAAAGCAGAAGAAGAAAGTTTCATAAGGAAGTAAACACACACTTCTGACAGTAGTATGAAATATTCAGACGCAGCTCTGTAACTCAAAGTGTGATAGCAGGTGGGCAGTAGTGGACATGCTCACACCTGCAGTCTCCATGGACAGCAGGCTGGCTGTTCCCTAATGGTTTTTGGAAAGACTTGGGTGGGGTAGACCCCCAAGTCCCTGAAAGGAGTCATTCAGTGTCCTACAGAATGCACACACCAAAGTCTTGAATCAGAATTTCTCTGAAAGTCGAGCGGTGACATCCTCTGGAGGAAAAATTAGAGGCAAAAACAAATTAAGGCAGTTCAATAATGCATTTGCCCAACATTGCTTTTTCCGACACTGATGATAACAAGTCGCTTCACAATATCATACATCCTCTAACCATCAGCCCTCACAAACTCTCTCAAATGCATCATACGCTGGCGAGATTGTTGAAGTGTCTTTGCCAAGGACATAACTGACGTTGACGATGGGATTAAGTGCTCTACCACTAAGCCACGTACTGCCTCCATGAGATGATGATTGCACCTCTCTTAAGTCAGTGGGCAAAGTTTATAGAGAAAGGAAACTCCACCTACTGCTGTCCACCACTTCTGCCCTGGATAATAGCATATGTTGTCCGTAATTCTAGTCCAACAAACTAACACACCACCCCACTGGCATCTGCAACTTACAATCTCTGAACATTGTCACCACATCGTCACCTCCCTTTAGCCAAAACCTTAATGCTGCACGATCTCTTATCTGCTTTCTTCTTTGGACTTTTCCGGGTTGCCAAATGTCATCAAGGAGCGCATGAGTAAACACATCGTATTGTAGCACATTTTGATATTCTAGATACTGTTATTTGCATGCCACTTGGGCACATTATTGAGATCGGGATCTTTATGTTTGTGTACCAACATTTGTTATCGCCAAATGGAAAATACTTGGGAATACAGCCAATAATGACAGTGCAAGTGTCAAGAATGACATATCGGAAAGTCAAGATTATTACAGGTTATCCCCATCGTTTTAATGATGACAATTTAAATGAGTTACGTTCCACATTTGTTGGCTGGCCATCCTATTCTAAATCACAATGAGGCGTCTTTCTTCTTTAATGACATGTTATTAACGTGGAATTCCGCATCTGTGGACTTGACTGACATCTAAATTAAGGCTATGAAGATCACTACATTGACATCATTGTTTTGCTTTTAAAACTTTATTCCCTTTCCCCCCTTAACTTTTATAGCAAACTAAATAAGGTTTTAAAGAATGATGCGGAACGGAGAATCCTGACTTATTTCCGTGCCTGGAGCTGGTGACATCATGCCACTTCCTTGGGCTTACGCTCCTGTGGTTTGACACATGTAATTGAAAGTGCAGACCTTTCCTTGCGTCGCTACATGGGATTATGGACTTGGAATGTTTTATCAATTTAATGCGGCTATGAGCGTAATACGGAACATATGGGACACCGCTCACCTTCAACAATAGCATTAGCCGGGTGAAAAAGACCGTCTGCGTGTCTGCCTGTCTGTCTTTCTTTCTTTCTGAGCTCGGACTTATTCTTGAGTCCTTTTTGCGCCTTTTTGTAACTTTTCGCATCGGTGCCAAAACAGCCTGTGGTCATATTAAAATTCTGATGCATTCTACGGCTGGAAAACCCTCACCAAGTGCATCTATGTTTAGCTTTAGGCTGGGAATAAAGCCTTTTAGGTGCATGTGAAAATGGCATTGTCTATAATTGCTGTGTTCCCTTCTGGCCCTTTTGCGCCTTAGTAAAAAATGGACTATGTAGTGAAGCGGGGTCAAAAGTACACACACACAGTCTTTAATGTGTCAACAATTACATACTTGCGTTGGCGAAGGTGGTTATGCTCATACTGGGTTTGACTGTTAGCAATTAGCAGCTCGCAAACTATCGCTCGGATGTGGACGACATTTTTAGCAAAGGTCAGTGATGGGAAAAATCATTCACACAGTATGGACGCAGAAGAAAACATGTTGAAAGCCCCTGATTCACCACTCCTTCACTTTTGAATGATATGTCCCCGTTTCTTGGTGGAGGAACGTGCTTTTTCAGAGCATTTGTCCATCCTTCCAGTCTTCCCCAGGTCCTCCTTCCAGTGGGACATGCCTGAAACCCCTCCCTAGGGTGGTGTCTGAAACGGAAATGGAGTATAGCAGCATCTCAACTTTGAGCCCTATATTCAAGAGACTGATGACCCTGTCTCTAAGGCAACTCAGCTCCGTCTGTAGCACAACAGTCCAACGCAACTGTCTGTCAATCTCATGCTCCACCCGTCCCTCACCTCCACTGGTCTGAAAAGGGTAAGCCACCTTTTCCCAGTCAAATATCAAGGCCTCGGATTTGAAGGTCCTGCTTTTCCTCCTAGTCGCTTCAGGCAAGGCGCCCCCATTGCATGCTGAACCGCTTCCACAAACAACAAAGTTGAGATTCAGTGGTTTGCAAAATGAACCCCTTGCATTCCCTGGCTGCTCCTAGAAATTCTGTCCAGAAAGATAACAGAACCTTTGACGAAAGGCCAGTTCTTAATTGTATGTATTAAAAGCACCAGAAAGGGCGAAAAAGGCTCTAGCATCTCTGTATCAAGGCACAAATTAGGGACTATTACCAGAAGCACTTTCCGTGGCCTGACTGATCCCAGGTTTTGGATGAAACAGAGTGACATGAGGCTTGAACACCTTACATGAAAGCGAAAAGCTGTTCAGTATCTCTCAGTATTCCCAAGACACCTCTTTCTGTTCTGCTAATGCTTACTTTAGCAAGGCCCCACCGATCTATGAACTCATGTGAGTGTGAAAGTTTACCTAGACGACTGTGGCAGAGGGAGTGAGGGAGCACCTCTGGGGCGTCATTGCCTTTCCTGGACACAGACCGAAGCCAAACTGCATGAGCCGCATTCCTGTCTTCCTGTGGGCTGTTCGTACTGAGCTGAGAAGAGAACATGTCATGTTTACTCTTAACACCACACTCTCGCTCCAAATCACAGCTGTGTCTATGCATCCTCCAGCCAGTCTCATTCTTCAAGGCCAGGGGCTTATTTCATTGTTTATTTCTTTAAGAGCAAAGGAGAAGGATCCAATGAGCAAGTTTGTCCTGCTTTTTCTGCCAGCACAATCAAAAGGGGTTCAGAACGGAGGTCTAATAAGTGTAATCCGACAGAAGCTATTGCAGACAGTGGCTCCGTAAAGTTGCTAACCCCATACAGCTGTGGTGTCACTTCTCCCTGCACACACAGATGTAATTGTGTGTCAGAACAATACAAGGGCTGGGATAGACAGTGTGTTCCTCGATAGCTTTTTTTTTCTTCTAATGACACCATATTGACAACGCCTTGTATAAGTCAGCCGTCTGCCGCCTGAACCGGCTGAACTCTGCTAAGTTAACTTTAAAAGTAGACGCATTCATTCGGTTAGCCTGGTTTTGGCGCGATCGTAACTCTCCCTAGACACATCCAAGCGCAAACGTTCAGCCTGAGGTCATACGAGGCCACGGAGCAGCCTCTCATGACAGAGAGAGGTGCCGACATGTGTGAGAGGGGCCTGTCTCGTGCCGGCGCGGGCACTTTGTGAATGCGACCGGGATGCTGCTGTTGTTGTTTTTCTTACGGCGCAAGTTAAAGTGTGTGGTTCGTTGAGGTCAAAGCGCAGTCACGGAGGGAGATGCTGCGGATAACCCTTCAGTATAATACAGCAACCCTGGGCCGGAAATGCCTTACCGATTTCGCAGACAACACAGGGCTTTTTCTGGGGAGTGTGCAAGATGAAAACAAAGTCTGGAGCAGTAGCTGAAGGAATCATCACAGACAACAACAAAGCTTCTGCCTCCGAGTGACAATTTTATAGAGGCAGACTTCTTGTAAAACCATCAAACGTGTAGACCCGCAGTTTCTCACACAAAGCAGACTGCAGTAACAAGCACAGTTTAGTAAATGTGCACAATTGAGTTAAAGACCTTTGCTAAACTTTATATAGTGTTTTACAATTGAGGTCAGCCTATTGAACAGGGTAAAAAAAGTATTAAAAGTCAGTAAGTGCCAAAATTAAGACCTAGCTCAAACGTCATTAAAAAAGCAGCAAATTTGATTCAAACTTCTCGGAAAATATCAACATTAGTCTTACTGTTTGTCATTGTATCGTGTTTTGCTTTTGATGATCAAAATGTCTTCTCATTCCTCGGACGTATGTGCATCATTTTTTTGTTTGCATTTGCACCCTCAGCACATGGAATCACCGACCCACACCGACACAGCCGCCGTCAGTTGCCCTCGACCTCGGAAACATGTAAATTTCTCCCCTCGCTATAAAATCACTTGTTGTACACGGCGAATGTGCTTTCCAGATGCCTTGTCCGCGCGCCGCCAAGAAACAGCGGCGTGAGAACAGGGACACACCTGTGCTCAGAATAGGCTTCCCCCCTCTCTCCCGCTGCAGCACTTTAACTTTGTAGGTTTGGAGACACACATGGCCACTGTTTCCAAGAGGCAAAACTATGTGTAAGAGTTTGTGTCACTGGCTGAATAAGCGACTGAAAAGGCCGCAGACTAGACCGGGATTAGAAAACAGCCGCGTCACTCAGGAAATAGAAGGAGCGGGACTTGTTTTCCGGGCGTAATTGGATGTAAATTGCTTTCATTTCTTTGGTCCAGTAAATATGGACACGGACTTAGTACTGTTTAAGGAGTATAATGTACAAAATCTACTTTTTAGAGCATTACAATGTTGTTCGCTCATCAAAAACATACCCGGAGTTGTGTATCGAGGCACTCGCGCATCTTTGAGTAATCTTCCACTCTTCCCCGATGACTATTTTCAGCAACATGGCTGCAGCTCCTAAATGCTCCTCCTGAGGTTTCCAGGAAATGCTTTTCTCACCTCTCAATCTCTTGCTTGTGGTCTATTTCTTTCCTGTTCCATGTATTGAAACATCTACACAGCAAAGGGGATGGGGGGGGGCTTATGGTGAGATGCCGTGAAAATCACAAAGTGAAACTACTGCATATTTTGTTTTAGATCAACATTGCATTTTCCAACCAACAAAATGCAAGATAGTGATACATGACTGTTTGGCTGTAGGAAGGAATTTTAATGTCAGGTTTTCATATGCATCCTATTCCATAAATGGATTGGTATATCCAACAGGTCAGTAGTAATTTCAGTAGTTTTATTCGCAGTATCACTTTGCGTTGGGGCATGCGTTCAACAGCTAACAAAAGCCTCGCTACAGTTACTTTTGGAATATTTCTTTCACCTGGACAAATTCTTTTGGAACATTGTCATCCTTTGGGGGGGGAAAAATGCACATCTGCAGCTCTACTGATAAGCTTCCACAGGGAGGTTTTACAGATTGTAACATTTTATCATGACTGTCCCTTGACTGATGTTACTTGGGCTGCAGTGTAGTGTGACTCAACAGTTAAAGCCAGGAGATATTCATCCTTAAAAGAGTATCTTCATGTTAGTGCCTTTTCTTCAGCCCTAAAAGAGGTTTATAGCATTAGCACAAAAAAGCTAAATGTGTATTGTAGTTTTCCAGACACTTTACGTTGCATTTTATTTATATCCACAGTAAAAGGTTTATGTGCCTGTGCTTTGTGATATTCTATAGGGATTGGAGTTGAAGTAGTGTAAAAGATAATGACACTGCTTCCTTGTACTGTAAAAAATGACATATCCAGTCGTCAAAATTCTAAAGCAAGACATCCCAAGTTATAAGCAGAGCCTTCAATTTATATGCAGTAGTTTTTTATATTTCCAAATGTCCAATAAATATTTTACTAGGTTTCAGTGGATCAGAGGGCGCATAACTAAATAGAAAACAGATCGCTGCTCAAAAGGAGCATCACAATTTAAGTAGTCCTATAAAACCATATTAAAGTGCTGTGACCCTGGCTGTGAGTTTAGCAGAAAAATGCTACAAAATGGAGCTATTTGACTCTATACTGCAGTATACACAGTGGTCATGGTATGGTGGTTTGTCAGAAATAATAGAAAAAAATGGAAAGCAGCCCAAAGCAGTAGTCGGCCAGTCTTAAACTCCTCGGGAGGTTACAGTGTTAATTTGTATTTGGTCTAACCCTTTTCCTAACCTCAGACTTCAGCACTCAGGGCCACTGGCAAAGTC
Source organism: Neogobius melanostomus (assembly GCA_007210695.1). NCBI lineage: Eukaryota > Metazoa > Chordata > Actinopteri > Gobiiformes > Gobiidae > Neogobius > Neogobius melanostomus. The sequence goes on along the minus strand of VHKM01000035.1, from coordinate 162,744 downwards.
CTGAAATTATATGGGGGATCACTCGCCCCACAAGGAAAGAGAATACGCCTCATCCTTGGATAAAAATATGTTTCTGTTTTTGAATCAAATGAAAACTTCCGTGGGTCTCCTGGACTGCTGACACATGTCTGGTGTTGTCGAGGAATTTTCGAACCTCCAGCTGTCTAAATCCAGAGATGATGCACTGTATTTATGAGGATGTCTCAGGGAAACGATTGCGATTTGTTTGACGTCTTGCCAAGCCTATCCACACATCCCTTTAATTTGGTGAGCAAAAAGATGTGTTAACTTTAGTACTTTACAAGAGCTGTTCTTTATTTTTCAGAAAGCTGCTTGTCCTGACTGTTGCCACAGAAGAGACAGATGGCTTCCGCCGCTTCATGCAGTCGGCCAACTACTTTAACTACAACGTCAAGGTACGATGGTCGTTGATTAAAACACTACAAACAGCCCTGAGTCTTGATCACTGGACGGGCCGGTGTGTCCAAGAAAACTACCCACATCTTTAGATTTAGAGATATCCGACATCTGTGCAGTGCAGCAGTGCCTCCACATGTGAATCACTATCAAAATGTCCATGCTTTATCTTGATTCATTGCTTCTTTTTCGACTCTTTACACATGCTCATTGTGAACTCAGTCCCCAAGTATGCCAAACATTTGATAAGGCTATTGTCCCTCTGAGCCTAGGAAATTTAAGCCCCCAGTTTGATCCCATTATTTGGCAGTCCACCAACAAAGTGGAATCAAAACTGAGTTCTAGTCAAAGCAACATTACTGTTCACAAAAAGACTCTTCTTTATGCTATTTCTGAGTGTGTTTTGACTAGCTGAACTGTTCCTCAGGTGCTGGGAATGGAGAGTCGTGGAAAGGAGGAGATGTCGGCCGCTCCATCGGCGGAGGGCAGAAGGTCAGACTACTGAAGGAAGCCATGGAGGAGCTGGCAGACCAGGAGGATCTGGTGATTCTTACTGTAGACAGGTAAAAAGCAGCCAGACACTACAACACTCATAAATCATCATCACTCATATGTGTGTTAAAGTCGAAAGGGCTTTGTCATCACTTTCATGTGGTTGTTTTGTATTATTTCATTTCGTTGGAGCTTGTAAAAACAATCAGATTGGCTTTGACGACGCCGTTGCACGATAAAAAACAGAACTACACCAAAGTGATGCAAACCGCTGCATGGATGAAAGAATTAGCAGTGAAACTAATTGCCATAATAAGGGCTTTGAACGCCGTCTTGGACTTTCATGACGGCCGCGCTGCCGTGCACACATTCATAAAGAGCAGGTAGCACAATTACAAGGCAAAGTGAGCGGTTTGGGAATAATGACAGCGCTGCGGGCCAGATTTCCTCAAATAGAGCAGAGGATGAGACTGATCCACTTTGTGAACTCTGTGACTTCAATGATTGGCGCTAAAATTGCTCTATAAAAGTGACACGCCCTTCAAACAGGTGATATTCTGTTGTTGCGAAGGAAGTTATTTACTCTTACCAACTTTGATATCAAATTTTATGCAATTATTGTAATTTCAGTGAAGTGAAAAATACAACTTCCTCCTGCGAGTGAAATGGTGCATTATTGGCAATTGCGCTAAATTACAGCTCGCAAGTTTGTTCCGAGAATGGAGACAGCAACATTGTCATTTCAATTGAAGTGTCTCTTTTCCTCTGCTTTTATCCGCAGCTTCAGTGGTTATCTGAGCTTTTGATTTTCTCCCAAATAGTCACATATGTTTACACTGGGCGTGGATCCATCTTCTTGTATTGCTGCTGTGGCAGTGATTGATGAGATCAGCAACGACAAAGGCTGCCTCTATGAACATGTGTGGACCACATGTGGATACAGTACAGTGGACAGTACAAGGCTGCGCTGGATTTCTCTTTACTTTCCAAAGGCCTGACTTTCTTCTTTTAGATTGAGATTTTTATACTTTTAAATTTCAGACATTTATAGATACTGACCCGGAAGGGAACCACAGGACATTGATTGACCCTTGTCAACAGTCTATTGAAAGGGGAGATATTATGTAAACATGTTAAGCTCTTATCCCCCGCCTTAACGGTAGCTTATAAGTGCCTACCCCCATATTCAAAATTAATTTACATCCCGGTTACAGTGATACAAGCAGCATCTCGTGTTTTCATCCAATATAACACTTTACATTACAAATTCCTGAATTACACAATTAAGATTGTCCGCATTAACCTTACGAAACAGCAGCATTGCTAAAGAAAAGCATTCATATCTACAAGAAGAAAATCACATGAGGTCCACAAGACTTCCAAAGTAAGAAGACACAACAGTTCACCAATATATATATATATATATATATATATATATATATATATATATAAATTTTATTCTATTTTTATTTTCAATTCGTACTTTCCCATTCACATAATAACCAACCTATAGGCCAACGTAATGCCTCATTTGAAAGCTAAGGCCTACAAAACTGATCTTAACGTATCTTTTTCCTTGCGTTGTTGCCATGTTGTTGTTTTAGCTTTTAGATTTGGGTAAAGCCAAACTGGAGAGAATGTGCTCAATTCAGGTGGTGTTTAAGAGGTTAAAATCTCCCTTAATATCTGTCCTCTCTCTCCTTTCCCTCTCTCTCTCTCTCCTCTCTGTCTTTCTCTCTCTGTTCCTCTCTCTACTCCCTCTCATCTCCTCTTCTCTCTCCTTCTCTTCTCCTTCTCTTCTCTCTCTTCTCTCTCTCTCCTCTCTCTCCTTCTCTCTCTCCTCCTCTCTCTCTCTCCTCTCTCTCCTCTCCTTCTCTCTCTCTCCTCTCTCTCTCTCTCTCCTCTCTCTCTCTCCCTCTCTCTCCTCTCCTCTCTCTCTCCTCTCCTCTCTCTCTCTCCTCTCTCTCTCCCTCCTCTCTCTCTCCTCTCTCTCTCCTCCTCTCTCTCTCTCTCCCTCTCTCTCCTCTCTTCTCTCTCTCTCCTCTCTCTCTCCTCTCTCCTCTCTCTCTCTCTCCTCTCCTCTCTCTCTCTCCTCTCTCTCTCTCTCCTCCTCTCTCTCTCCTCTCCTTCTCTCTCTCCTCTCTCTCTCTCCCCTCTCCTCTCTCTCTCCTCTCCTTCTCTCTCTCCCTTCTCTCTCTCTCTCCTCTCTCTCTCTCCCCTCTCTCTCCTCTCCTCTCTCTCTCTCCTCTCTTCTCTCTCTCCTCTCTCTCTCCTCTCCTCTCTCTCTCCTCTCTCTCTCTCTCTCCCTCTCTCTCCTCTCCTCTCTCTCTCTCTCCTCTCTCTCTCCTCTCTCTCTCTCTCCCCTCTCTCTCCTCTCTCTCCTCTCCTCTCTCTCCTCTCTCTCTCTCCCTCTCTCTCCTCTCCTTCTCTCTCTCTCCCTCCTCTCCTCTCTCTCTCCTTCTCTCTCTTCTCTCTCTCCTCTCTCTCTCTCCTCCCTCTCAACTCGCACATCTTTGAGTAATCTTCGAATCTTCCCCAGAGGCGGCAGCTCTTCTTGATGTCCTACAGATCCAGGAAATTCTCTCCTCTCCTCACCTCTCGAAACAACAACACGGGCTATGTCTTCACTGCACACTCTGGCTTTTTGTTGCAGTAATGGTAAACGCTGTAAAATGTGCATAGATTCATTCAGATTGTAAGTGTGTGAGAGAGAGAAACGCACTGGGATCACTTCACAGTCCTCCCCCTGTTGCTGTTAATCATCATAATCTGGTCTGGTTAGCTCTTTTAAAATGTATTTTGCATACTACCTTTAAAATAAACCAAAAAAAACAAGGCTTGCCGGTTCGTGGAATTATAAATATAAATATAAAAAATATCCTGTGGAAAAATCAACATGCTCTAACAACATTAATAACTGCAATACCTATGTCAGGCGGGGACTTAGCTTTTCTATATGTTTGTGCACTGAGGCGTGGTGCAGCACAGAGCCCCATACGCTCACTTCTCAAGAATTCCACTGCTTACTCTGGAGTACGCGCATCCATCTTCAGCATGTTAAGGCAGTGTCTGCATTTGTCAGGTTGACCCTGAATAAAAAAGGTTAACATCCTTTTCTATGTCTTCTCTTTTTCCCCCTTCAGCTATGACCTTATCTTTGCTGGAGGGCCAGAAGAAATCCTCAAGAAGTTCCAGCAGGCTAACCACAAAGTCATTTTCGCGGCCGAGGGGCTGATATGGCCCGACAAAAGACTGGCAGAAAAGTATCCGTCGGTACGCAGTGGAAAGCGCTATCTGAACTCTGGGGGTAAGACTTGCAAGTTTTGTTGGTTATTTTCCCCCAAAGAATCTGTCAGCCGTCAACTATTAATGATTTTAAACTTGTGTATAGTTTCAGCTTAGGGCAGTTCTGTTAGATTTATTGTCAGTTGTTCATTGTTCTACCACATGTAAAGGACAGTGGATTGAAATTACACTGATCTCAAACTCTTTGAGCAAAAAGACACAAGAAAACCCGTCAAATTGGCCCTGTCCAGATGGTTGTTGTTGAGTTTTCCGCAGTCTACCAAGTAAAGCAGAGTCCAGCTTGGGATGATGATGATTGTATTTCTTTTAGGCTGCGAGTTAACCCCAGCTATTAAGGTGTCATTCTGAGTTGAGGGTCGTTTATATTAATCAGGCGTTTTCTTCTGTTGTTTTACTTTACGAGGCAGTGTTTGTGTAGCCCTGGTTAACAGCCAAGACTTGGTGCATTCCTCTGTGAGCTGTCAGCCTGAGGGAGTGCAGGCCTTCTCCAGTAGGCAGGAGGCTGACCACACTGCTAAAGAGCGATGGAGCAATCCTAATGTCCAGCTGCAGACTGTGGGCCCAGATTAAAATGAGGAAACCACCAAGTCAGAGCAAATTTCCTTACAAAGACTAGTCAAATCTGAATTTATGAAAAAAAATTATGAACGTGTCTTTTTTATTATAATTCTGTTTTACCATTTTAGGAAAATAACTGGTACACTTTGAATGAAAAGACAGCTTCAGAAAGTTTGAGCAGAATTTTGCTGTTTGTTTGTGGTACATATTATATCCGTGTATAAACTGGCTGTTGCAGGCATTTCCTGTCCAGAGGAAGAGTGGAGCTGTTTTTGGACACAATCCAAAAAGAGCATGCCCCACGCAGCAACCTCACATTCCTCACATTTGCTGAGACTGTATTAGGGGTACAGTAATCTGACTGGATTGTTGAGCTCAGATTGAAAATGTCCAGCTGCAACATGCTAAGAGCCAGCTCTAAATGGCACCGGCCGTTTAGACTTGCTGTTCAGAACACTGAATTACTGCTTTCCTTGTGGTCATCACTTGGTTTGACCTCCCATATAGGACTGGAGCTTTCTAGGCCTGATTATAGACCGTTTTAGCAATCATTGTCATCAACATGACACGTGAATTTGTCTTGGCCTCCGTGTGCCACATTGTATCAAATTATAGGTTTTGTTTGTGTTTATACTGCTACCGCCCAAGTGACCATGTGGATTTAGTTCATTGGAACCAGAGGTCGACCAATATGGATTTTTCTAAGGTCGATGCCAATTTTTGGGGGTTTTATTGGTCGATGCCAATATGCTCGGCCGATATTTTTGACCAATGTTTTTGGCCGATTTGTCCAAAATATCCTATTATCCTGTAAAAACATAAACACTTGGCCACTCCAGCAGAGGCCAATATTACTTTATTACTTTAGGTGATTCAATCATAGTTTCTGTCCCAGATTGATTAGTTTCCATTAGCATTAGCATGCTGCCGTTAGCATTAGCATACTATTGCTAGTCGCGGCATGTTCCGCGGCGATCAAAACTAGGCAAGGCAAGTTTATTTGTAGAGCACAATTCATACACAAGGCAATTCAAAGTGCTTCACAGTTGCATAAAATTACAAGAAAACAGATCAAATCAATCAATAAAACATCAACATAATGTTATTCAATTACAGTAAAAGGCAAGAGTGCAGATAAAATACTTTCAGTCTCATATGCACGGGTAAAAAGAGCTGTTTTCAGCCTGGATTTGAACATTGTCAGAGTTGAGGCCTGTCTCACATCCTCATGAAGACTGTTCCAGATTTTAGCTGCATGAAACTGACTACAATTGTGGAGGTTAAAACTCTCCGGTTTCAAATTTTCATTACAATGTTTCTCTGTTCCCCTGAGGCCTAGGAAGTTGTGGGAGGACAAAAGGACAAAAAACGGGAAGTCTCGGAGGTCCCAGAGATATCTGCTTTATCGGCGCTAGATCGGCCGATAGCCGATATTGTAAATCCCCAAATATCTTTCGACCTCTAATTGGAAATACACTGTTGCGCTGGGTGAGACCTTGGTCAATGGCTGTACAGACCAGGCATCTGGCTGTTACCAGAGTGGGAAGATATACTTTTGACTGATTGTTGCAAAACTATTCTTACTAAGTTATGAAGTCAAAGTAATACACGACTTGAACAGTTAATGCTGCAATGTTGCAAACTGGAATAACATCATGAATCAGATGATGCCAAGTTTCTTGGGTTTTCCTCAAATCCTTGGATCGTGCTCTCTGACATGTGTTGATTTAAAAGCCCTCATTTTGTGGGAGGCTACTGTCGATAAAACTCGATGTCACGATGCTCTTTAAGCATTCGGCTGCCGCTGCCAACTGCATTATGTTATGTCTATCGTTAGCTTGTTTACTGCGTCTGGGGCCCTTTTGAAAACGATGGGATCCAAAGCTATATGCTCACCAACAACATAGCCGAACCCTGCAATCAGCTCCTGTGGTCGGGAGGAAAAGGGAAAGACGGGAAAGACTGGGAAAGCAGCGCAGACAGGGCCATGAGAATCTGCAGTGGACTATCATGGCAGAGTAACAAAAGCTCCGTGGCATTGAAAACCTTTAGATTGCAGTGGTTTATAGGCCAATATTCCTCGCCTGACTATTTCTACGCAGTGGAAACAGTCAGGCTAAGCCCACCATTTGTGCGCACGGGAACAATGCCAAGAATCACACTTCTTCTTTTTTTCGACAGGAGCCAGCTAACGTAATCGGCGCTAGCGGTCTGCCAGAGCAGTAGAACCTTGTAAAAGTTTACTATACACTTTACTGCTGGAAATGCATTTGACACTCCTATTACCCACAGGTATAATTGGATATGCCCCGTCCATGAACAGAATGTGGCACAGTGGGACCTCCATGACAACGATGACGACCAGCTCTTCTACACCAAGATGTATCTGGACCCACTACAGAGGGTGAGGGGGTTTTTTTGGTCTCATTCTCAAAGCATTTCTATCATCCACTTTTTGCTCAATGCAACTCAGTAAAAATGCTTTATAATCCGATGCACTGTACTCAAAGGCAGTTTTTAAATCACAAATATCTGCTTTTACTATATATGGAAGGACAAAACAGATTGCATACGACCACGACAAGAAAAATGTGTGTCTTTTAACTAGGCTGTTATTATGTCTTAATCCCCACATGAACCGAGTACATTTTCTCCAGTTTGGCATGACCCAAATCTAAAAGCAAAAAAAGTGGCAAAAGAGCGACATAAATGTGCCAGAAAAGTAACAGTAACACAATAAAAAAAGTGACAGAAACACACGACTTAAGAGTGATGAAAAAGCAAAAAAACCCAACAAAAAAAATCAACAAGAAAACATGAAAGAGTGACACAAATGTGATGAAAACGCAACAAAAAATGTGACTAAAACATGACAAAAGAGTGGGGGAAAAAACAACAACAATCAACAAGAAAGCCACGAAAGAAACGACATTAAGCTGCGACAATGCTGCAAAAAAAAAAGTTCCAGTTTCAGTTTTGTAGGTCTTAGCTTTGAACTGAGGCGTCACACTGGCCTATAGGCTGTAAGCTCCAGTCGAGTCGAGAAGCGCTGAGATTTGGGTAAAGCTAACCTGGAGAAAATGTGCTCGGTCGAAGGAGAGAGGTAAGAGGTTAATGACAATGTACATGGTTAACTTGTAATAGTCCCATCCCTCAGATAGAAACAAACTACTAAAATGTAAAATGATACAAAATCCATATAATTTCTGACATCCCAGATAAGAATAGTGATCCACTACTAGACATTTAGTTAAAAAAATGAGAAAAAAATAGAATAAAGGAACATTATTATGTGACAGAATTTCCTATATGGTCAGATGGGAGCCCTGCCTGTAGCTTTTCTTGAGCGCTAGTGAAAACGTTACGTCCCCTGAGAATTATAAGGTTTTATCTGTGTTCTGAGTAGTTCGGAGATATTTAGATTTCAAATTTTAACCAGTCATTGAATGTAATGGAAATGGGTAACATGTTTGTGCTCATAAAAACCTATGTGAATAACTCAAATGTCGGATTGCGATCAAGTGTTTGTATGTTTCCACAGCTCAATCTCAACATGACGCTGGATCACAAGTGCCAGATTTTCCAGAACTTGAACGGAGCCGTTGGTGAGTAATGGCAGATGCACTTTGGTAATGTAATGAAATCACCCACTAAGCCGTAATTTTGTCAAACTGTTTAGAATAAACATTAACCATAAAAAAAAATAATAAAAAAAAGATTCTCTGGCCTTTTTCATGAAGACTAATGCGCTCTGAAATGTATTTGAAAAGAAAAAGAAAAAAGAAACTTCCTTTAATTCTCTGGAAGTCTGGAACTCACAAAGTCTTTTCTCATTTACCAAAACCTTTCCCCTAAAAGTTAATTTCCCTCCTTTGGCAGACGAGGTGCTTCTGAAGTTTGGCACGGACCGCGTTCGCGTCAGGAACACAGCCTATGACTGTCTACCAGTGGTCGTCCATGGCAACGGGAACACCAAAGTGAGTGCGAAACGGCCCTCCGAGTCTCCATGCGGCACCGTCCAGCCGGCCACATTCTTTACACTTATCACCCGAGTGACTTGTGGAGATTCCGTTACATTTTAGTCACATTTACAACTTCTTACTCAGTTGGATCACTCAGACTGCAAATCAGTATTCATATCTAGACAACATGGAATGATGGATTAAGTGGAGGCGGAAAAGTCTAGTTCAGGCCAAAATTATGTTTTTCCTACGCAAGCTTTTTCTAAGTTCTGTTGCCAAAAACTATGTCCGAGTCATTATCAAACTTGAGCGTAAATAAACTCTTGAGCACGCTGACAGAACATTTCAGGTCATGTATTCTCTTTAAGTTCACTCCACCACCGTTTGGCTGCTCCTGGTGTGTTGGTAATGAGGCATTACAATACCAACTCACTGTAAGTAAGCCCTTACAATGTTTGAGACATTTTCCACCATTAGTTTGCTCGTGTGAAGCTTGTGGCTGCTCCCTAAGTATGGCGTATGAGAGAAGTCTCCAAGGAGGTGGATGTATACAAAGTGCAGTAACAGTATGAGTCTACAAAGCAGATGTTGACCTAGTGCTAGTGCTTGTACACCTGGTGCTTTCTCCAGATGTGATCAGGTTACTCCCATTCCATACAAAAATAGGGCACTCCGGGGTCAGGGGACAAAGAGGGTTTCTCCTCGGTCGTGTTGTTTTAACACCTGTGTCACCACTTCCCTTTAGAAACCGCAGGAAAAAGAAAACAACAAAGTCACGTGTGAAATTTGGTGCAGGACTTCAAACATTCAATCTGTCGTGTTGTTTTTCCTCACAGATGTACTTGAACTACTTGGGCAACTATGTCCCCGACGCTTGGAACTATGAGCACGGCTGTGCGCACTGCAATGATGACAATGTGGATTTGACAGAGATGAGAGTAAGTGACAATGAAAGACATTTTTATAATTACACTTTCCACTGTTTCCACAGAGACATGGGTCCTTTTTGAGTCAGTCTTAGTCATGCACTGTGAGTGGTATTCTCATTATCCGGGTGTAGGCAGGATGAATGTCATTATGAGTAGTGCAGACCTGTTTCAACAGAGATAACCCAACTCTACCTAGCCCAGGGTGTGTACCCGCTGGTCCTGTTGGACCCTTCTTAACACACAGTGCCAGGGAGAGGACAGAAGAGGAAGCGTGGCACTGCGGTGGTGCAGCATTATGGCCAGTGAGGTTTTTTTAAAGGCTTCATTTAAAGGGGTGTCACTGTTGAGCAGCGCAGCTTCAATGGCCTTCCACAACAGTAAGTACGGGTGGTTATGCTGAGAATTTGTCACAGAGTTCATCCGAGGCAATGGAAGACCTTAGGAAATGGCTTTATTTGTGTGGTTGAAACTGTCAAGCGCTGCACGAGACATTGTTTGTCCAAGTCCAAATAAAGAAAGTCATTCCGACAGTTAATCGTCTGCTGCCTATACACCGCGCTCTAAATGCTAACTTCATTATTGGGCTGCCTCTCAGCTCTACCGCAATTACTGCATAATTCATTAAGCCTCAACAGCTGGAGTTAGTTCAATGCAAACTCGGTGGCACAAAGACCCCTCTCAAAGTGTGAAGGGCCCTTTGTCCAGCACTGACACTCGGACCTGTGTCACGCCTTAGTGCGGGTTAGCCCAGGTCACTTCCACACGAGCGTCCTACAATACCAGAGCTGCTTTCATCCCACACTTCAAGTCATTGTTAATAAAACCTCCAAACTGTACTCCTTTCCTACACTCATTCTGACAGATTCTTCGCGATGCCAGCTGTACGCCTGCAGCAGACTGGCATAACGCGCGATGGTGCCAAATGCAGTCATTGTGGAACTTGCAAATTACAGCGTTGTGTCGGGCTGTCGTTTTATTATCCCGGCCCGAAACTTTTTCACTGTGAACTGGTCATCCCAAGTCCAGACGGAGCTGTGTGGGCCGGGAGCGCTGTCATGGGAAAAAAAAGTTGCCTAGTCTGTCCACCCCAGTGTCCACCAAAGTCTTTATTTCCCCCTTCATTTAAACTAGAGTCTTAGGAGTTGTAAAATGTGCTGGTATACACATTTATTTGCACCAATCTACTGTCATTGTGGTGTGATAACGGATAATGTATTCCCTAGCTCTGTGTGAAGTGGAATGCTTTATGCTGTCAGTGGGAGCTACATAAACGCATAACATTTGGGAATGCGTATCGAATCTGGCAGGAATAGAAACGAAAGAAGCACTAACAAATCTTCTATTCTTTGCATACAAGACTGGATATTGTGATTCACTGTCTCACTGCAGCTGTAAAAACATTCAGCAGCGAGCTTAAAGTGATACAACTAAGTCCAGGGGCTTTGAGCAACACTCACTGGTCCAAAAATGTAATGCATATGTATCGTGCTACTAACATTTACGAGTAAATAAGGTTGAATGATTCTGGAAAGACGTCAAACTCTTGTTTGTGTAAGCTGTCAGTGGTCGTGGAGCCTTCGGTCACCGTGAAGATTTTCCGGGTCATTAACTGGACTGGGTTGTTTATATTGGTTTTGCTTCTGTTACTTTGGGGCTTCTGGCTGATCTGACAGTCCAATTGATGACTTTGAAATACTAACTACGAATCCAAGTCATTGTGGTTCATTTGTTTTAGTAACAATATTCAGTTCACAGTGCACGACTGAGAGAATACTGCAATAGGGACTGGTAAACATTTAAAGAGGGGGTATTATGCTTTTTTCAATCACATAGCACCAGTCTATAGCATACTACAATGATGACGTAACCTTCTGTTGCTCTGTATATGCAGTAAATTAAAATAACTGCCTTGAATAAAATTGCTCTCTCAAAATGGCTGTACTGAACGTCTTGAAATAGGCCTCTGTCTCTTTAAGAAGCTTTCCGACACGCCCCCTTCAGCACACTGCTGTGGCATCTAAACAACACTGTGCGGGGAGGGGGCTCTGCTGAGCTGAGGAGCAGTGGTTGGTGGCTTGGCTGGTGACAAAGGTCCAGAGGCGTCTCCAGGAGGTGGGGGCGTTCCTAGGAGGACTGAGGCATAGCTACACCTAAAATGGCTGCCGTCTAAGTTTTTACTGATTACTCAAAAATATGTGAATGAGCCAAGGCAACACTCCAGGCATGTGTTTAATGAGGGAATGACATAATACATGATATAAAGCTGAAAAAGTCGATTTTACATAATACCCCCCTTTAAAAGATCACGTGTTTAGTGGTTAATACTACTGTATTTTTCGGACTATAAGTCGCTCCGGACTACAAGGCCAACCAAAAAAAGCATAATGAAGAAGAAAAAACATATATATCTCTTCAGAGTATAGGTCGCACCAGCCACTGTGGTGCTCCGTTGAAAAGCCTCTCAGCCGTTGCACCTATATGCGAACTCCTTCATCGGGCTGTGGCCATTTAGCTTTTAGCCCGCGATTAGATTTTTTTGTTTTTTTCCTCTCTTTGCCAGTCCCTCACAAGTTTGTGCTCACTCCGAACTTTCTTTCTGCTCCTCGAATACCATTTTCGGCTGCATATTTCACTACTCGCAGCTTGTAATCTCCAGAATATGATTTTCTTTTTCGGGGCATTTGTGTTCAGTCGTGGCAGATACTGGTACACAAGCCTAGAGCGCCCTCTAGCAGCTGTCAGTGTGAAAATAGAGAACATGTCAAATGATATATTTTGATATATAAGTCGCACCTGAGCATAAGTTGCACCCCAGGCCAAACTATGAAAAATAAGTGCGACTTATAGTCCGGAAAATACGGTAATCACCTAAACAACCTTAACCTCTCACTCCCAGCCTAACCAAGCACATTTTCTCCAGTCCGGCTTTATCTAAAAGCTTCTCGACTGGAGCTTACAGCCAATGTGACGTCTCATTTCAAGCTAAGAAATCACAACTGAGCGGAACTTTTTTTGTCCCACTGTCGCCGTGTTTTTGTCACTTGGTATTGTTTTTTTTCGGTCTGTTTTTTTTGTCGCTCTTTGGTCACTTTCTGACCGCATTTTATCACCTTTTTTTTGTTGCTTCTTCATCACTCTTTAGTCGTTGTTTTTTTTTTGGGGGGGGTTTGTGTGTGTTTTTGTCACTTTTTCTTCTCATTTTTGTCACTTTTTGTGGCTGTTTTGTTGCTTTTCCATCACTCTTTAGTCGTGTGTTTTTGCCGCTCTTTGGCCACTTATTTGCTTTTCGATTTGGGCAAAGCCAAACATGGAGAAAACATGCTCGGTTCAGGTTAAGAGGTTTAAATACGCCAGTAGATTGGTCTGACTATGCAAACAAGCTGCGAAGTGAAGGGTTGCTCTGAACGTAATCCGAGCAGTGAAGTCACCTCTGCCTGACCTCTGTATTTATGATGCTTTTCTTTTCAAGACAACGCCATCTGTATCTGCTCCTTCATGTGTGTGTGTGTATGTGTGTGTGTATGTATGTATGTCTTCAAACTCCCAAGGCCACCAGGATTCAGTTTTAAACTCACTCTTCGGTATGTTGAACCAATGTTTGACACACTCTCCTAATTTGTTTCCGTAATCTAAACAGGAACTCCCAAATGTGCTGGTCGGGGTGTTCATCGAGCAGCCCACCCCCTTCCTCCCCGAGTTCTTCCACCGGCTGCTAACTCTGGATTATCCAAGGACAAGCTCCGTCTTTTTATTCACAATAATGTAAGCATACGTTTGGAAAAGTTAACCTCATGGTGGCATAAGTGTTCAGACTCTACACAACCACTGCAGACCCATCACATAACTCTGAAACATATTCAAGCTCGTTTTGAATTTAACATAATGACTCAAATCAATAGAGGGACACGAATGCTTCCTGGTACAGAATACACAGCTACAGCAGCAGCATTGTCTCTGCATCAGCTAATTTACCCTTTTTATCCATTGGGTTTGGCTTATTTTTCAGGAGGTTTACCACGAGAAGCACATCCAGAGGTTCTGGGAGGACAACCGGAACGCCTTCAGCAGTTTCAAGGTTGTGGGACCCGAGGAGAATCTGAGTCAGGGAGAGGCCAGGAATATGGGCATGTATGCAAGCCTGCTTTCTCTGTATTTTATCTCTCGGAATGACTAACTAACAGGAAGGGGCTGCCTTGATTTTACATATTGGGAGTGGCACTTAGAGTATAATGGCTTGAGTCCCTTGAATAGTATGGTAGTGTAATTCTCACAGGTGCTCACTTTCCCTGACACCTTCCCCTCTCTACTCGGTGTCCCCTAACTTGACTAGCTTGTCACGCAACGTTTCACTCTGCGAGCCGTCATTACGCTGATCCCATCAAGAGCACAGTGCGAGTAAAAGTCCGGACCGGCCCTATAATGACGGTTTATTAGCAGCCTCTAATCTTTTTGCCAAATCACTCGATCCACTCCAGACTTAAAGATAGTCCGCTACTCTACAATTTGCCCTGACATCTTATATTTAGGAGCTGATGCATTCAAAACAGCCATTACTCAAACTCGCTCCGTCGACGGTAATCACACCACATTGAGCGATGACTACTTTCTCTGCCCCCTTGCCTTTCCCCACCGCTTTAGGGATCTGTGCCGACAGGACTCCTCTTGTGACTACTACTTCAGCATGGATTCAGACGTCATGCTCACCAACAGACAGACGCTCAAGATGCTCATCGAACAGAACAGGTAACACACAGTAGCGACTCGAGCGTCCCACATGAGCTGTTGTGAACTGTCGAATGTTTGTTTCTCAAGTGGCGAAACCGCTAGAACATTATAGCGAGGAGGATAAAGGTTTAAAAATACTGCTATGGTTTTCCTGTTTTTTGACCCTGACGTGCCACTTTGCGTTAGACAAAAAAACAAACGCGCTAAGCCTTTTATTTTGTTCGGCAGCTGCACATGATTGGGAAAAGCCATAATATAACTAGATGTCAATGTGGCTGCGGCATTGTATTGTGAGCCCGCTGCAGGCATGTAAAAGCAGGAGCTCTTCTGGGATATTTAAAGAGTGCATGGGAAATTTCCCCTTGGCATAGACACAGTGCAAAAGACAGCGTAATGTCTGTATTTTCTCAAACCGAGACAAATCTACATCACAATGAAAGCTCATTTATCATAAGGGATACTGGCAGGTTAAGTTGATAGAAAGCATATGGGTGCTATTACTTCATTGTCTATAGATGGGAGCAACATCTACGTCACATCAGTGGCGCTAAAAGGTTAATGCCCCTTTTCAGGGGCAAACAGAAGCTCCGTACATTGGAATGAATGTGGAAAGATTGTCTGAAAACGTTTAATTTACGCATTAATAAACGTTTTCTTTGTTTTATTTAATTATCGAACGTGAAAAGGAAGCCATGGAAGTGACCTGCTGTTTCAGATAATTCACCGAGAAGACAGTTAACGTTTTAAAACTGAGCTGCTACCCACTGTGATCATGACTTGTCTGTGACATTTGCCTGTGTAACTTTTTCGCTGGATGCTTTATAATGTCACTACAACAGCTTCAGCTTTTAGTCTGTTGCTTTTATATTATCATTAAATTAAAATCATGCAGCCTACGATGTAGTTTTTTATCTTATGAGAGCAAATGGTATGGTTCATTCAACAGCTAACCTACTAGCTGCTAATGCTAACGTTAATGTGCATTTTAAAACCGACAGAATCATTAATTAGGCCTAACACTGAACATGTTTGATGAGTTTGAATAATTACCTATTAGAGACGTTACACAAAGTGCATAATATACGGCCACAATGTGGAGCTGTTTCCTCAGTAATGAGCCATAACAGATGCTAGTGATCGATAAACTCGCTCATATAAGTGTCCACAAAAAATAAAAAAATCTTCCAATCATCTTCTGACAGTGACTTGATGTGTCTGTAATCAAGAACGGACATTGTCCTATAGTTCTGATCACTGGTTTGGAATATTTTATCCTCCAAACGAGAAATAGTCCCTTTTTCACATACACACACATGCAATTTTTAACTCTTGATTCCCCCAAAAGGGGGCGCTGCCCAGTAAAAGTTCCACATGGGAATTATATATATATATATATATATATATATGTATATATATATATATGTTCCACAATGTATGTAAAAACAGCTTAAAAGATAAACATTTGGTAACTTAGAAATGTGAAAAAGCTCAGATTAGTCACGGTTTTCCTAAATTCACCCTTGTTTTGATCAGTGGCATGCCCAGGGGATGGCCTGGGCAAGAATAATTTGTGGCATTGTTTCCTCATTAGCACACCCCTCCCCCACCCACAAGATCGTCAGTAGATGGCCCTTTGTTATGCAGCACTAATGAGTGCTAATCACCGATTGTTAAGATGAGCATCTTTACAGAATACAAAATAACATGAATATTAATGCTGTAATGCAAGTTGACACAGTGAACATTACTAAGCAAATATTAATTCCGACTGGCAATATAGATCAGATTGTGATAAACGTTTTTTTGTTTCGTACCACAGTTTGGGAACCCCTGCTCCAGGGGCATAAGTTACTTAGTTCTGCTTAAAAAAAGAAAAGAAAAAAAAGTGATGTAAAGTGCTTCAAAACTTCACCCCCGTCCTGGTGCCGCCTCCAGGCCATCCCAGAAAAAAAAGTTTTGACATGCCACTGGTTTTGGTCCTGACTTACTAAATTTTTAAAGCCTTGTTTTGACAAAGTTTCCTGAAGAAAAAAAACAAATTACAAATATCGCAATAATATTGTTATTGCGATGTTCAATACGATTACCATACTGTATGTCTCATATTTTATTCGCAGCAACATATCCAAAAACTGCTGAGGCAGGGCATCAAACTGTTGAGGTAAAAACTAAATGATGAAATACTTTTACAGAATATCTGTTTGTCCCTTTTCCTTCTTACATTCCAGCTTATTCATTAAAATGTTAACTGCTTCCTGGAGTACACATTGTGATGTATGGTTTTCCGTACATGCTCATTCGTTTAACAGTCAGTGCTTGGTGTAGTTATTTGACTTTTTGTCCAGATTGATACATGGGTCAGTCGCGTGGTTGATCATCCAAACACAACACCGCTCTTTTTTTTGTGATTAGGTGGTTAGCTGTCTGTGAGATGTCGAGTTTTATCTGCTCTGACATGACTTACCATCGCTCCAACTCTTGCCTTCCTTCTCGCTACAGAAAAATAATTGGCCCCCTTGTCACTCGTCAAGGCAAGCTGTGGTCCAACTTCTGGGGAGCCCTGAGCCTGGACGGTTATTATGCGCGCTCCGAAGATTATGTCGACATCGTGCAAAGAAAACGGGTGTAAGTACAGCCGCCTCGCAAACCGCACCGCACTCACCTCAGCGCAGTGGAGCTGTGCGTTTGTCACGGTCGGCTCATCTGCATGTAGGCGTTAAATCACTGTGGGGATGTGATCACGAGGGAGGTGGAAACCTATTCTGAGGCAGATTTAAATATGCTTTCATTTGAATAGTTTTCGGAAGACAATTCAAGATCTATACATTTTTGTGCAGTAATAGCAGCAATAGAAGAAGCAGATGGGCAGGAAGTGCAAGTAACAAGTCAATTGACAATATGCTCACTGTAGGATAAAAAGTAGTTCTAGTTGTGATATTCTGAGAGGAAGTTGTGGAAAACTTAATTAAATATTACTGAAGTAGTCATAGCAATACCGGAATAGTTGTACATGATTTTTGTTATACATAAGTTATAATGTCGATTTGGACGATGACATCCTTTTTGAACAAGCTACTTACTTACTTACTTACTTACTTACTTACTTATATGATCCATAATTTCTAAAATTACATGTCAAAGCACTGAATACATCGTGTGCTTAGCTTAAACATTTTTTGGGTGTTTAAAGATAATGTGAAATGAGCCCTACACAGTTGAATAATATACACTCAGCCGCCACAGAAGAAAAGTTTAATATCCCGTGAGCCTGTGGCAAGACAAGTGTCTACTTTGCTCAAAATAGCACGGGCCTTTTGGCCGCAGCAGGAGTTGACCAAGACAGCACATCTGAAACAAAAATAGAGCAGGAAGTACCATTAGGTTTCAGTCAAGCGTTACTTTTAGAATGTAGTGCGAGATTTACAGTGTGGACAGAAAGACTGGAGCAACTAGCTCAGGTTCTTCTCCCTCCAGCGGACTGAGTCCAGCCAGGCCCCGTGGGCAACAGCCCGACCACCAGGCGCTCACGTACGTGGCCCAACCCCAGGCCTGGCTTCAGGCTGGAGCTCCAGGCTACAGGCCTGGCTGTGCCAAACTGGGCAATGTTATGGTCCTCAATATTAAACTCTCCATAGAGATATAAGAACTGCTCTTAGTCTGGCCCATCACCCATGACCATGAGAGACCCTACCAAGGCCATAATGCCCCAGGTAACACACAGTAGACAGCAACCATTAAGATGGCAACCCAGTATAACACAGGGAGGACATGCAGTCCAGTCAGTTGTGGCTGATTGACCCCATTGAAAGGGTTGTTACCAAGTTGCAATGTAAACGATAAAGAGTCACATCATCACATATCCCAAGAATGCCCATTTAAATGATCTCTCTCCACTTGTTTTTTCTAGGGGCGTGTGGAACATTCCTTTTATGGCACATGTCTACCTCGTCCAGGGCACTGCACTGAGGAATGAGCTGAAAGAGAGGAACCACTTTGTTTTAGAGAAACTGGACCCGGACATGGCTTTCTGCCGAAATGCCAGAGAGTTGGTGAGAACAGGCCCCCTTCAGTTTTGTGTCAAAGTTCAGAGTTCAGTTTTAGTTCATTTATTTCACATTAGTGCACACAGTGGGCTCAGGAAGTGTTCAGAACTCTTGTTGTAATTACTTTTGTCATGTTTTGTAACAGGTTTATACTAAAGTCATAAAAATGTACTGTCCACTGGTAAATATTCTACACTAAAAAGTAAAACGTTTTGAAAAAATATGAAAAAACTTAACTCACTGTATGCAATCAGCAGCTATGTAAATGATTGATATAATGCACTACATGCAGTATGTTAACCTTGATAAAGTCAACAGAGCAGCAAACAAGACACTGGCAAGTATATACTGAATGTGGTTGAAACTTCTCTTGTCTGTCACCAAGGCATGGTTTTCCTGTGTTTATGGAGGCCTCAGTGGTGCTTATGTGCTTAAACACGCCTTATATTTCTACATTCATCATCATCTTTCTGTCCTATTTGCCATGTGACCAGAGGCAGTTGCAATACCTGGCTGACAAGCTGCCAAAAGCCCCTCAGTGATTGATTTGTACTGGACGATTTTAGTCACTAATTTAATATCGCTTAGAGCCATACTGCGTGACATTTCACCCCAAAAATGTATTTTGTATCCTGCACTTTTTATAAACCTTTTCTCCCAGCATGCCTTGCTTTTACTAACACTCACAAAGTCATCAGCTGCAGAGGGACTCCTGCTCCTTTCAGCCATTTTCACTGTCCTCCTCCATTGTTTTGTATGTGACACATGTATCTCACAGTCACTGTGCATCTGAAAGTATTTATGTTATTGACATAATGCTTCTCCTTTATTTTAGACCAGTCACAGAGAAAAAGACTCCCCTTCTCCGGAATCATTCCATATGCTCAGGCCCCCCAAGGTTCCTGTTTGTTTTAATTATTCTGCTTCGGAAACATATGCACTGCCTTAGTTCATAGCACATATTTCATTGTGTAGTGTTTTATGTGCAAAAGCCAAGTAAAATGAAAGTGCTAGCTTTTTTAATGTCAAACATGCTATGTTGATTTACAACGTTAAGAAACGCCTGGCAGCGGCTTGGTCAGTGAAGTCCAAAAGTATTCTGTTTAAGTGATAGGGAACACCTGCTGTTTTTCAAAGTGGAGGAGATGTGAGTTGGTTCATTTGCAAGTCCCCTGTCCTGATGCTTTACTTCAAACCACCCCTAGACACACTGTAGCCACCTGCTCTCTCCCGTCAGACTGATCTCAGACTAGGCTACAGCTCCATTACAAATTGCCTTTTGCATAAAGAATGTATTGCATTTCCTGAAATCTTACTCATTCCTATAGATAAAGCCTAGTCTGATAGTGAGTCCAGATGTCTCCCTGCTTCACTCTAAGGAAATTAGAATTCCTTGATTTGCTTTGACCCAAACCATGTCCTCTCTCTGTGCCTGTTACCTCACTATCTTACCCAGCCCACGACGCCCCGCAGCACCCGTAAATAATCCTAGATTATTTATTTGGCACCTATAACCTCTGTTGGTTTTACCCACCAATCAAGAAATTTGATTGTGTCAAACACCCTTTCTGCAATTATACTTGTTTTAGTGGGTTTAATTAAAAAATGAAATGAGTTACAGTCACACAATCTGTGTGTGTTCATATGGTGTGTGTAAATGTGGATCCTTTTACTGAGAAACCGGTTTTGTAATGTCTTACAACTTTGTATGCAGCTGTCTAAATTTTCCTTTTTTTCCTCATTTGCCACAGGGAGTCTTCATGTACATAACAAACCAGCACGAATTTGGGAGACTAATTTCCACAGCCAATTATAACATTTCTCATTATAACAACGACCTGTGGCAGATATTCGAAAACCCAGTGGTAAGTCATTATGCAGCCTTATTATTCTGCTCCATTGTGAAATAAAGAAACAATTATCTTTGTATTGCAGAATTGAGCAGCAGTCACCTGTGAATGCTATTAGCTGAAATGGAAGGGCTGAGGGTTTGAAAATATTGACTTGGCAGCAGATGTGGGTAGTGATCAGTTACAGTTCCTCATGTGCAATTACTGGAGTGACTTTTTGAACAAATTGTACTTGTAACTAAGGATGTCCCAATCCACTTTTGGAGCTCCCGATTTGATATTTTGACACTGCATGCTGGCCGATACCGACCAGATACAATAGTCTTCTTTTCAGGCCTATTGTATTGTGACATAGGCACTTGTAGGAGCACATGTCTAATTATTATGCATAAAACAAAAGTGCATGCCTAAGAGAGCGCTCTCATCACCTCTGTTGGATTCCATTTCTGCTCCTCTGTAAAAAAACAATATGGCAGCACTGCAAAGGCAATGAGGATCTTTTCTCTGCCATTATTATGTTTTTTAGCTATTTATGTTTTGACCTCGGTGAGTGTTCAAGTGTGTTCAGATTCAGGACCTGAGTAGCCTTTTCACCAAATACTTTTCTACTCCACCTCCAGTACCACAGTTTGAGAACCACTCATTTAGATGACTAATTACTTCCACTTGAGTTAATATCCTTTTTTTGGCTTCTCTACTCACCTCTGCTTGGGAGTGATAAGATGTGGAATGATGAACTTTGTGGATTTAGGGCTGTATTTGGCATGCTTAGTCATGCGCGGAGGGAGAGGATTAACTACGTGAGCTATGCCGGTCAGCAAACAGTATCAGTAATATAGCCAGTAACAAACACTGTCTCTGTTCACCGCAGGACTGGAAGGAGAAGTACATCCACCAGAACTACACACAGATTTTCACTCACAACTACATGGAAGAGGTGAGCATACAAATTCAGTGGGTTCAGGAAGTATTCATGTCTCTAGGTTTATTCCTGTTTCGTTAAGTTGAAGTACAGTTGTGCTCAAAGGTTTACATACCCTGGCAGACTTTCATCATAGGCCATCATTGGCCTTGTTGACAACAAAAAGTGCACTATACCTGCTGTGAAATATGGAGGTGGTTCGCTGATACCACTGGCTCCAGCAGAATAAAGTGAAGGTCCTGTTAGTGTCCATCTCAGTCTCCAAACATGCAGATCATGAAAGACAGCCCAAGAACTTATAGGAACTGGAGGTGTTTTTGCCAAGAACAATGGGCCGCCCGCTTTACCATCAGAAAAAATAAAGAACCTCATCCACAACTACCACAAAAGGATCCAAGCTGTCCTTGATGTTAAAGCTACTCTGAGCGATCCTGTTTTGCCGGACCAGCATGGTTGCATTCCCACATTGCCTCGCTAGATGCACCTCTGTCGCAAACAGCAAGGCAACTGCCGCAGAAGGAGACCAGCGCCACGCCTCCCGGGCCCCCTCCAGGACCCACCACCACACGCCTCACCCTCACCTGCCCCTCACCATGTAAACACTAACACGTGCAGACAGAGATCGCAAATGAGTTTAGCATTATGTTAGAAGTTTACAAAAAGATCGTAAACTGACAAACATCTGACCGACCTGCTCTGATGCAGCTGAAATCCTCTTGCAGTGTTTCCTAGACTGCAAGCTCCCCCCTATATATATATATATAGAAACATATATATAGGTATATTGAGACTACCGTATACGTAGGCATTAATCCTTGGTCTATATTATTTATTTATTACTCTACATTTCATTTCCACTTTGCGCATACACTTAATATATGAGAGTTAAAATACTTCACTTATGTTGCTATTTAAAAAAAAATCATTATTATTATCTAGTAAATCAAGGCTGTTGGTTAGATTTGGCTGTAGCTATGGGGACTGAGTCCAAATGAAAACTTAGTGCAGTAAAATAATGAACGGTTTTCTGCCTCTCAGCTTGTGTCCAGTGGGGTTGACACCGGCTCACGCTGACGTGCACGTGTGAGCGCGCACGCATGTGCACGTACACGCCACTGTGTACGCCGTTTGTGGAAAAATAGACTTCACCCGAAACTCTTTAGTTTGGGTATTTGTGAAAGAAGAAAAGTGCGAGTTGCTCGTCTGTCTGTTCAATACGAAGTCGTTATGTTTCGCTTTTTTACTGCGGGTTAGCGGTAGCAGCTCGTAACACCGCGTGTCTTTCCCGCGTGCACCTGTCTCGCTGCACACGGCTGCAGAGGTGAGACAGGGCAGTGTCAGAGCGCAGGGATGGGTGGACACCCTGGACTCTCGTGTGGGGTAGCAGGGATGAACAGATCCGATGCAGCGAACGCATCCATGAGGGCGGAGTGATTATTTGAGCGCAGCAGCCCGGTTAAGAAGACCGTTAAGGCTGGAGCTTATCGGTCCGGGTGGACCCGCACACGTGTGCCCCGGGGCCGTTATGATACCGGGGTTCGGTACCCATCCCTAGTCAACTGTCATTCACGCTTTGATAGAAATATTCATATCCTGGCTGTTTATTATTGCCATTTTATTTTAGTCACATCACATTGATCGTCCCTCGCGTAGGCCTATCTCTGGGCGCCGATAGAGTTGTTTATCCTCCCTGATGTTTTGAGAGGCCTTTCAAAGTAAAGAGCGAGGTTTTTTTCCAGCGGCGAGTGGAGAAGTCAGCGTCTAATTTGGAGTTTGTAGACTGACTTTAGCGCCCGTGTCAGTGTGCTTTTGTGTTAAACTCCGCGGTGACGTTTTTGGAGGAGCTGTTAAGTTTAATAGTCGACTCAGAAGAAAGCTAACGTTTTCACAAAAAGCTACATCAACACAACAGTAGGCTATGAGGAGTTAAACTGGACAGCACCAATAACCTCTGAATAGTTCTACTTGTTAAATTGAGCGGCAGCCAACGGGGCTGCATTATGTCGGCAGGATCATTTAAAGGCAACCGCGACTAATGTGCGTCTGCCCCATTTCTTTCTTTTTTTTTCAGATTTTTTTTTCTTTTCCATTTTGATACAGCGGCGGCAGAAATTAACTCCTTAGTTAACATAGAGGAAACACTGTCTTGAAATGTCAGTTTGTTAAATAATCCATTATCTACAAGGAGTCGTCGGATCTTTTTCCTCATAGAGTTTCCTTGTGTACGAAATGTGTGGTATAAATAAAGTTGCCTTGCCTCCTCATGATTACAGCAGTACCGGAGGCTGAGGTGTTAAAGGGTTGCAGGAAAAAAGCTCTGCATTGTAAACTTAGTGCTAAATGGAAGTATTATGTTCTAAATGCAAAAAACAAAAAGAGACATAGGTGAAAGTTGCAGTTTAGCAAATAAATGTAAGTCTCAAAATGTTTACTTTGCTACATATCTTATTTATGCTGATAAATGTGTGTTTCACACAAGATTAATGAGATTTCCATATCTCATTGAATGCACTCAGAGCAGCGTGTGGCCTATGGTGTGGAGGGGAGTGAGGGGCGTGGGAGAGGGGGAAAGCCAGGTGAGGGCAGGAGGGACACCTACTCAGCTTTAAAGGGGGCAATACACTGCCAGGGTATGTAAACCTTTGAGCACAAGTGTATAATGCAAATGTTCAAATGTTTTTTTATCATAGAAATAATATGAAAAGCAGCGTGGTATAATAACGTTGGTAGGTAGCATTTAACCATCAAACTGTGAACGACTCAGATGTCTTCGGCTGTTTGTCAACTCATTTACCACATTTAAGTGATATCAAAGCCTAGCTAGATATTATTAATGAATGTGCAGACCATTTGGGTGGTCTGATTTATTCAGGACGTTCATGTTTAGTAGGTACTTCAGAGGGAGCTTGTTTGAAAAACAACGAACAAAACCAAACAAAAAACGGTTAGTCTCTATCTCTTATGGTTCTGAAATTATAAGAAAAAGTCTGCAACATAAAATATATAAAATATGGCCCAAGTCTCCGAGGTGTACTAACCTGTGACAGATTTTCTCCGCGATGTTTCTCAGTTCCCTCAGATGCCTAGAAAGTTCTGACTGTGCTCTTTCCAATACAAAAAGGGGAAGTACGTTTGGTTCCGGAAATATCTGTCTTTTATCTGCATTATGTCGGCCCATATGTCGACTTCTAGTATAAAAGTTATATTTCTGCTTTTTGTGGGGTCGGATACACATCCAATGGCCGGCCCCAAAACCTCCTCTTATGTTAATGACAGAGAAACCATAGAAATGATATAAATGCCATGAAAGGGACATACCATACCACGCCATATTGTAATATAGGGCCTGGCTTTACCATTCATTAGTATAGATATAGAACACTCAATTCAAACAAGTCTGGGAAGCCGTTGGATGTGTACACGCATTTGTAGGAACATGTATCAGATAGCTAACACTATCTGTGATTTCTATGTATTTTATTGTTAAAAATCCAAATTCAGACATGTGTAGAGACTGTGTCTAATCCAAAGGGAAATTCCCCTTTGGATTAGATTAAAAGCCATGTGAAAAGTGTCTCCACAGTACCAGTACGCAGTATTGAGGTGACATGCTAAATCACATGAGGTTCTGACTCCTGTCTTTGTGCTTGTGTGTATCGCAGCCTTGTCCGGATGTCTTCTGGTTCCCCGTGTTCACAGAGACGGCTTGTGACGAACTGGTGCAGGAGATGGAGCACTTCGGCTCCTGGTCCGGAGGCAGACATGAGGTCAGTGCTGTTTGCCGAGGGGCGCGGAACAAAGCTTTCAGTCAGCAACCACCTTCGGGTTTCCCTGAGAGTGTACGTTTGTAGGATGCGCTATTATGCAATGTTCACAGGCTGTTTAGGTTCTGTTCTGTTATTCATAGATGCAGTTTTTTTGTTTTGTTTCATACAGCACATGGCCTTTGCTGTGCACTATTCGTTTAGGTTAATAGTGTAGTGCATGCAACCTGTTTTATGAAGTCAGAAAGTGGTGATTAGCTTGTCTTAAAGTTTGCCTGGAAAGATGAATGAGTGCGTTTGGGAAAAGGCTGTGCTGTTCGGGTCATTAGGCCTGGTGCAGCAGACAACAGCACACCCTGCGGTTAATGCTCACCAGACTGCACTGCTGTTACCGAGAATACGGTCTCTCTCACTCAGAGCCTTGTGCTTCATTTGTTCCATCGTTAATAATACCGCCGTGTCTTCTCAGGACAAACGGATCTCCGGTGGCTACGAGACTGTACCCACCGACGATATCCACATGAAGCAAATCGGTTTCGAAAAAGAGTGGCTCCACTTCCTCCGCGAGTTCATCTCCCCAGTCACGCTGAAAGTGTTCTCTGGATACTACACCAAAGTGAGTGTCGAGACTGAAGGTCATACAATCATGTTGTACTGTCAGCTAACATTAAGCGTCACGTGGCAGGGCTACGCGGTGATGAACTTTGTGGTGAAGTACACTCCGGATAGACAGTCCTACCTCAGGCCTCACCACGACTCATCCACGTTCACCATCAACGTCGCCCTCAACCACAAGGACACCGACTTCCAGGTGCTGAGACACTCGCACATTCACACTTGCTGACTGCTTTTCCAGCTGCAGAGAGTGGAGTAAGTGTAAACCATGTTCCCCTCTGCTGTAGGGTGGAGGCTGCCGTTTCCATAGATACAACTGCTCCATTGAGTCTCCCAGGAAAGGCTGGAGCTTCATGCACCCAGGACGTTTGACCCACCTGCACGAAGGCCTGCCCACTACCAACGGCACCCGCTACATCGCTATCTCCTTTATTGATCCCTGAGCGTCTTTTTAATGACTTTTTAGATGTTTTTGTCCCTTTAATTTTGGCTGACATGTTTTTTTTTCCTACTATTTTAGAGCTAATGCTTTAAAAGAATTATGATTTTTTCAAATCTCTGTCAAACAGAGTGAAATGTTGAAAGGGAAGTGACAATATTTACACTAAAGATACACAAAGACAAAGGAAAATTATGAAGACAAACCAGAATTATTACAATTATTTATTGTTGGAAATGAAACACAAATAGGCTCAGATGAAGTCTGTAAACACACTGGTATTTTGTGAACTAGCTCCTGTAGTGGGGCTAACTTTAGCCTGATAGCACGCAGAAGGAGTTGTGTATCTATTGGTCTTTCAGGAAACAGTCACTGAACTTGGGTACTGTAACTTGCTACTGCAGCCGTCCCTCTGTGACTCTGCCTGTTTTTATTTTCTTTTAAGCTCGAACACAAATATGCTTTTTGTCTGTTTTTTGTCCACAGTTAAACATTACGGATTTGTCCAGTTTGATAAAGTGCACCAGTCTGTTTCACCACAGTCTTTTTCTCTTACTATCTTTTATTTCCGTCTTTTTTTTTAACTTTTTTCTTTTGACCTGTGTGAATGGATTGTGATATGATCAGATAAAGTTGTTTAATTTATTTTCAAAGTAAAATAAAAGCCTAATTAAAAAATGCATTTGATATACCGTGTAGTCCCTGAAAGCAATCCCTCAGCGCGCTCCATGTCTCGGGAGTCCAGAACATACGTACGTTAACACATGGAGAAACAATCATAGCATGGCTCTACTCAGTGTTTCTGCTGGGAGCTGGAGCAGGAGGCAGGGCGCGGTGATGATGTACATTAAGTGCGAATGTAGTTGAGTTTGCCTTGGGGGCCATGTGTAAACATGTAGAGGGTTGTACAGGTGGGGGAGGTATGGTTGATGAAATCACAAGGAGGCCCACAGAAAGCTGGCTTTGAAGGAGGGATTGGTGACTCAGGCTTTTTCCCCTCAGTAACTGAGGCCATCAGCAACAACTAAAGATTAGAAATGTATTTAAATGTATTTCACCATACTGTGTAAATGGTGAAAAATACTTAAACATGTTATATCCAGACTCATTAACTTGCTTTGACTACAGAAAACCAAACATGAGGTAGAAATACATTAGGTCTTAACACATTTTATTAAGCAACATAATTGATGGTGTCTAGCTAAACATTCAGAGCAGGTTTTGGAATTGCTGGCATGATTGTTTGTGTACATGTTTTATGATAATTTAGTCGCTCTTGTGATCTAGCAACACAATACCTAAAATGTTCTGTTTTCTTTGTGCTACATTACCACTACTCATGTCACCACAATACTTTATTCAGTTGCATTGGGTAATTTGACTTACTTAAGATGATCCTAATCAAAAAAAAGCTACGTGACCTGGAGCTAAGTTGAAAACATTTCAGCACTTTCCCGCTTATCAGATCTCTCAAAGCACTCTCGCCCACGAAAGCCCGCCTCCTGCCCCTCACACCCCCCCGGGCTGACTCCATGACTGGGTGCACGTCCACTGCAGGGCCCGGGCTGACTGTGTGAGTATTACTGCTGGATACAGGGTGAGAGAGGGATCGAGCATATTTAGGTCAGTACCTCAAAGGAGTGCTTTGTAGCCATCACTTCCCGTCGGCCTTGTGTCCAAAAGTTTGTGAAAGGTGACATTGATCCGGGGCAGGCGTGCCGGCTCAGGACATACCTCGTAAACCAGCAGCTTCGACAAAGATAGGACTTCATACAGACGAGGAGAGGAAGTGCCTAAACAGAGATGAGCAAGGGCACTGGACAAAAGGTTTCAGATTATGTTGTACTCATTAAAAAAAATTAAATAAAGATTAGTCATCACAGTGAAGTGTGGTGCTGAAAAGAAAGTTAGAGTAGCACTGGGAAAAAATGGCACTGAAAACTGATGCCAACAAACATGTTACATACTAAATTTGGACATATGGTGGGGCATAAGTTATGGACTAAAAATTGTTTTGTGGAATACTTTACATACAGTATCATTATGTATCAACTATCGATCTGTTTTAATGCAGCATATGCACTGGAGAAAAAAAGTATTTTCAGGTACTGTATTTTTTTCTTTTTTCCAGAACCACACTCTGCGTGGGCCGGTAGCCCCCGGATGAAGACAAATGTGATGAAGACAAATGTGACTCTGTGGCACATACCAAGTTGCCTTGTGGGCCACTAACTGCAGACTGCCTAGTAACAAGCAGTGTTTTAGAGCAACACATCCGCACTAAGCACGCCACTGAAATTAGGTGTTTGGAGGAGGCCACAGAGATAAAACTATGTGGGGTATTTGTGGTGGTTTAGAGTTGTATGGTACGGAGCGCACTGCCGGTGCCAGTCTGGGGTTTGGTGCACATTTAGAATGTGAAAAGACTGTAGTTAGTGAAGCGGTGTAGATCCAGGAATAGCTTTTAAACGCACAAATAAATTCATGTGTAAAAGTGTTAACACTCCAGGCTTTTGCAGTCGTTGAACTGATAAAGTAAATAAACACAAGCAATAGGTTGCATTCATGTGACGTCACAACATGCTAAATATGTTTGTTAAATAAATAATAAGCTACTTCCGGGTTCAAACTGTTGAGAGCTCCATAGATAAACACAGCAAAATCCACCAAGTTTATCTGAATCTCCTGCTGAAATAACAACAGATAAAAGGCCAAAAACAGTTTTACTCTTAAATAGAATCATATAGCTCACCATTTCCCCAGCAAAATTAAGATATTTTGTATTTACAATAAGCCT
Source organism: Neogobius melanostomus (assembly GCA_007210695.1). Lineage (NCBI taxonomy): Eukaryota > Metazoa > Chordata > Actinopteri > Gobiiformes > Gobiidae > Neogobius > Neogobius melanostomus. The sequence goes on along the minus strand of VHKM01000035.1, from coordinate 133,925 downwards.
TCATTGTATATGGAAAAAAAAAAGCAAGCAAGAAAAGCATTACTAAAAGAAAATCCAGAGCAAACGTGATATTTCTTTGTGATTAGATGTTTAAAAAGAGCCTAGTCAGCTCAAAAGCAGGTTAAAATCAGCAAAAGGGGTCAAACATCTACCTCAATGAAGATTTCTCTGTAGCAGTGCTCCAGAAAAGAAAGGAACCATGGCCAAAAGTGAAAACTGCCAGGGCGGGAGGAGAAAATGCCATTTTAAGGTACGATAAAATGGTCATCTTGCCCAAAGGTTTGCAACAAACAAATTGATGAGCACCTCATGACTAATACAATTTGTGTTTAAAAATGTTGGGAATATTCTTATAGTTAAGCCTATTTTGCAATGATGTGTAAAACCAAAACAACTAAAGGTTTGGTCTTAGCACATTTAGATATTTGCAGCATAAAGAATAAAATACAAGATGTAAAAGAACTAGTGCAAAAGCATTCAATATATGAGCTGTATCAGAGACACATCTCGACAGATCTATTCTAGACTCTGAGGTATTAATTGATGGTTTTAATCTTTTTAGAAGAGATAGAAATAAATTTGGTGGGGGTGTGGCTATCTATGTACAAAGTAACTTTCCCTGTACATTAAATTCAGGTCTTATAATTAATGACATAGAATTGATATGGGTAGATGTGCATGTCCCTCATTCAAAACCAATGCTTGTGGGATGCTGTTACAGACCTCCAGATGCACATATTATTTAACTTGTTTTAAATAATTATTTAACTTGTTTGGGTGAAATTCTTGACAAAGCTTCAGATGTCAAATTGTGAATGTGCCAACAAGGAATTTTACAAATAAAGGTGGCCTAACAACTGCCACATGTATTGACCATATTTACACAAATGTACCGTATATCTATGGACCCGAACGGGGGTGAAGTTAGAAGCGACCAAGCATTTCCACGTTTTCCCTATTTAAATACGGTTATGTGAGTGGTAAACATGTCGATTTTGTAAGCAGATAAAAACGGATACTATTGTAAGGCGTAATAAAACCTTTGACGTCCGGGCAGTACAGTGAAGATATTACTGGTCGAAGTGCTCCTAAGGTGTTATTATGCCTTACAATATAGTACCCCTTTTTATCCGCTTAGAAAATCAGTTTAATTTTGTGTAACTATATTTGGAATCTGTGACTGTCCGGCCCACTTTTTGTCACAGACCAGCACTTCTGCAAAGTCCGTTCACTAAGTGGAGAACAAGGGGAAATGTTTGCCGCTAAAATCTGATGCACAGTAGATTGATTTGTGTAAAATGCCCAATGCTCATTCGCACCAAAGAGTCAACACTGCACTGTTTCTCTGCATGGCCTCTTACATGCTGAGTGTTGGGTATGAAACAACATATTCGCTCAAAACAACTGCATATAATTTGCTTCAAAGAGAGAATGGTTTATTGTTCAAACTTCACCGGTTCAACTTCTACGAGACTATAATGATAGCATAATGAGATTTGAATGTACAGATTAAATTATTTGTATAGTTAGCTGATGCATATCTGGATTTAGAGAACCATGCCTTCATTTCACTAACACACAAACTCGGCTAATTATCGTTTATTTCTGTCGTATTGTCCAAGGCTGGAAGTATTTTTGAAACACTATAAGCCAGTTGTATTCCTGCAAAGTTTAGGACACGCCCCGGCTCATGCAGCCATTTTTCATCCATCAGAGCGCTTAGCGTATGTTCTGGCACTTGTTGATCAAAGGAACATAACAGCAGGCCTGCTAAGTGTGTGATATGCTGTATGATGGAATTTTGGATAAGCGGGCCAGTGGAGAGGGTAGGACGCAGTGCTGTGCGGGCGTGAGTCAGGACTTCAGTGGAAAACTACTGGGATGGAACGCAAATACGCTGGGGAAGTGTTGGTTTGCTAGGGAGCCCTTTTAGGATCTGTAGATGAGCTGGGGCTTGAGCGTGTTGGTTGAACTCTAAGGAGTTCTTGAAAGGAAGTTTATGTGTTATCATACTACAAAAACAACTACAGCTTTCTCTCTCCTTTTCACTTTAAACTATAGGGAGCTCAAAGTAGGAAGTGGGTGGTCTTAAGCCTCGGTCACAACCGGCCGTACAACTTTTTGGTCGTGCGATTTCTGGCGTTTCCCAAATCGCTGCGTTTATTTTTTTGTTCGTGTAGAACGTAGTTGTGGTGTTCAGATCACCGCGCACCCAACGTGCGTCACACGCAGGCTGCTCAGACGTGCGGCTGTCGCTTCATTCGTGCAGCAAACGCACGACCAACCTGCAGTAAACGTACTGATCGTGGGTTCCATGCGGGCTTCGTATGAAGTTTGCAAGAACTGTACGTTCTTGCACACGATCTGTACGTCGTGTGCACCAACGCCGTGCGTTATCTCAGAGATTACCGGGCAATTTGGAGGGGAATAGCCTATATATTTCGCCCTTGGATACAGAGGCGCATGTTTGGGCAGTATGACACACTTTTCCAGGAGCTGGAGAGCGAAAGCCACGGTGACTACATGTCTTATATTCCCCTAGATCCAAAAAAACCTTTCACACAAACTTGTTGCTGCGTGTCACACCAGCATAACGCCTTTTTCTCTCCTCCCTCTCTGACACCTGTTCTCTCCTCGCCTTCCCTCTTCCCCTCGGCATATTGCAAAAACTTTGTACTTTGTACTTGGTCAGAGGCGGCTCTGAAGCTTTATACATCGGAGTTTTCGTGCGGTAGATGCACTCTCGCCGAACGGGCAATTCACGAACGACTTACGCGACATGTATAGAGACATGTATTGGCCGCACTAATGGTGTGCGTGTGGCACACGACACATATACGAAGTCTGCAAGTGTGGCATACGGAAAAAGTTTCGTACAAAACGTACGAAAGACATACGCCTGCCGTACAGACGACACACGCAGACGTACGGCGTTCTTGCAATCTGAAAAAAGCATATGCGCCCGTAGAGTTTGTTTGACATGTCAATGAACCTCTGCGGCGGGTCTGCGGCCAGTCTGCTGCTCCAAAATAAGCACGTCACACGCACGTCACACGCGCGCTCTCCGTGCGTTTTCTTGCGTTTTGTGCACGTAGACCGGCCGTAGAAGCCTGTACGGCCGGTTGTGATCATAGCTTTAATGTTTCTGCATACTCCCTTCAATTCTATGATTTGACCGAACAAACACATTGTTGTATTTCCTCAATGCCCCAAACTCACTTATAAAAAGAAGTCTGTTCAGCTTCAGTTCAGTTCTGTTACGTGGCTCCTCCTCTCTGCATGTGTCTCCATTACGCCTTTGTCTTTGCCATAAATCAATAGGTGTCTGCTTTGTTTATGTGTGCGCGAGTGCGGGGCTGGGGCAGAATGTTTTTGCTGAGCGTTGCTGTGTAATTTGGCTAAATGGCACTTGCACCCAGTTTACTCCGAGATGGTAAACAGTCTGCCTGGCAAAAAGGGAGGGTGCTGCTGATGAACTAAAAGCATGCAATTCGACTGTTTTAAATGGCGCCGTGGACTAAGGAGCTTTAATACTACCTACATGGAAGTCTTATTTCAGGCCAACATGGAAAATCTATACATTTGTGTTGATGAAAAGCCTGTGAAGACAGATTTTGTGCCATAATGCTGAAGAACAAGGTGTAAGTAAATGAATTAAACTAGTTGGTAAGAACGTTATGAACACACTCCTCAGACAATCATGAAATAGCCTTGCATCCAGTGTCTGTGTACCCTGGTGTAGGAATAGGTGTGTGTGCTTTTTGAATGGGAATGCAGAACAGATGCAAATTGGCCGACCCGACGTGGTGTGTCTCCAGATGTGAGGTAAACATGTTCAAATCAAATATTGGTTTTACTGATTGTTACCCAGAAGCCGCTAATCAGATAGCAGAAGGAGCTCCACACATGCGCTGCAAGATTCCATGGCTAAATTCAGTTTGGAGACCATTAAGGAACTCTCCTCTACTTCCACAATCTCAGCTCCTGTCCACAATCAGGTCCTAATTAAAGCTCAGTGACTGGATTCAGGAGGTTCTTTGCATCCAAATAAGAAATGCCATCTTCCTTTGGTAACTTAAATTATCATCATTTAGCTGTAGGTTTCTGCCCATCTCCATCCCCAATGCGTGAGTAGTTGTTGCATACGCGGCCATGTGGAAGCTGGCTCGTGACTTCTTCCCACAGCGGCTCATGACCTCATGCCATAGACAAACTCTCCCAGTGTCTGTCAGTCTGCTGGTATGACCTAATTGTATGTTTCCCCAGTTGTGCTGCGTGGCCTCAGCTGGATTTGTCGCTCTTCTTCCCCGGTTCTCTTTCCTGTTTGGTCGGGTGTGGATGTTCCGAGTCCTCCCCGTGAACTCTATGGCCCTGCCAGGAGCCATAGGAGACTGGCAATCTGGCGACCGCAGCACATCAGGACAAAACCAGCCTCCCATCCGCCCCTAATCCTTCTAATTGTGACTTTTGGCAGCCGGTTCAAAGGCCTCCCACCACAAGTGAAGGAGGCTTTTTCACTCGGGTTACCTCTGTTGCGTGCACAAATGGAATCATAAACGCTGGACGCTGCGGTTTCGGAGTCCTGCTGTAGTGGTATGGGAGTTTTACGGCAAAGGAATCATGCTGGGATCCATCGTTTCGTTTCGAAGTTTGCAAACTGGTGCTATGATCTGGATGAGGTGCAGCAAGTCATGCGGATTTAAAAAAAAAAATTAATAGGGTTTTATGGGAAGGATACTTACATGTACTCGCCAAAAACAACAGCCATTTCTGTTAAGTTTATTGTTAGTTGTTAGCCACTTTTGCTTTTGCAATACTTTTATCTGCAGCCAACATCGTAAGCTGATACTAAAACTCAAAAGTAGAACGCTAAGGGGAAATTATGTGACAGCAAAAATGACTACTGATAAAGGCCCGCCCTCCCTCCCTCAGATAAAGCTAAAGGTGACCCTACAAGTTTAGCAATACTTTACATTAATGCGGATTTCAACTCAAGGTAGTAGGCCTGAAACTATTGTATTTTACTGCCCGACCCAACTGTTTTGATCGGGGTGTTGCTGCAGTTGGTCAGGTCTAGGTTCAGCAACACTATGTCCCCAAACAATGAGATCAGCCGACGACCTGAACATCCTGAGTGACCTGGTTATTCCGTCATTGGATTTCTTCTTCCCTGATGGCACAATGACTTTGGGAAGTGCTGGAAAAGGCCATTTCTTAGTGAAGAAATGAATGCAACACAGGATCTTTTGAAACTGCGGAAGCTTATTGAAACAACGCCACTGCAAATGTGTTCTGTAATCCAAGCTAAAGGCGGTCCAACCAAATTTGAGAGCGTGTGACCTTGTTCTTGTGGCGACTTATTTATTTCTGTCAGGCAGTGTATAGAGGGATCTTGCTCGAGTCTAAGAAGCTGCAGCAAACTTAACACCTTAATTTGAACCACTCAATCAAACCTCAAATAAATGATCAAAATCTACTTTGATTTTACATTTAGAAGCTCAGGCTTGTAATTGTTCAAATGCTTATCACCAACAGAGAAGCGAGATATAGATGTAGCATGTTGCTTTCTTATTATTATTTCGTTTTTGAACAGAGCTCCTTGTGTAACTGTAAATATGCATTGTGCTGTATTCCTGCCATTGTTTTCGTTCCATGTATCTGTCATGTAGCATTGTGTAACACCACAGTTGCTTCCGCTCTACCCTTTGAATCTGCTCAGTGAGTTTAGCATTTAAAAGGTCAGTGTTGGGTGGAGGGAGAGAAAAAAAAAAAAAATCAAGTTCTGCCTGTCAAGACGACCCTTTACCCCCATTCCTTATCATCCGCCTGTGAATACACAGAAGGGCAAATAGCAAAGGCGGTGGCGGATTTTGCACAATTGTACAGTATATCAAGTCATCCAAGCTCATAGGAATGCAAGGCTAGTTCGCAAGGTCAAGTTTTCCTTCGCAGAGCTGTCTTCCTCCTGAAGTATGTGTGTGGTCGCGCAACTATAAACACATCGAAAATAACCAGTGTACGTTTGATATTTCCTTCTATGTTGCTTGGGAGTGGTTGAAAGGTGGCAAATATTTCAGATTTATTGCCAGGCATATATAGCCCATTTGGCTCCATTTCTGGACCGACAGTAGTTCTATGTAAATCCCACTGTATCTGGTTTCGGAGTTGATGTGGTCAGGGATACAACTGGAAAATGACTTTTTTCCCCTGTTGAAATAGAAAACGGCTTTTAGAAAATGTGAATTAACATATGAAGGAAACATGTATTTTCAGAAAGGATGGACTATGGGCCTGTGTGAATGAAGTGTATTTGGCAATGGTACAAAATGACGAAGATTACAATCATATTTTTTCTTAAGTCTCTGTCTTTGCTGATTTCGGGGCATTAATCAGAATCCCCGGTGCCATCACTTTGACCAATGAGACGAGCTTTCCTGTGAACCGCCCTGTCAGGTCCAATCAGGAGTGAGGGGGCTTGATCGTTTACTCTAGAAATTTCGTTCCTGCTCTCCTCATTTTGCAAACTAGGAGTGGCCTTCTGGTCCAAACAGGAGAGCAGGGATAAACAAAATCAAATCAAAATAAACAAATACATACCCAAGCCCAGCCTCTGACCGGAGCTGGGATCGAACTGCCAACCTTTGTATCTGTTACGGGAACCCTCTCCTGCCGAGTCACTGTACCTTTCGTACAAAATAGTTTCAGCAGCTGATCCCTTCAATTCTTCTAAACTTTTCTTTCCAAATTGCACGTCAAATCAACTCAAACTATACACAACGTGCAAAGTTAACTATGGTTCCTCATAATTCAGCCAAAGAAACTGTAAATGTACGCATAAAATTAGCAAGCCGTTCTTATGATGATTTGTATCTCAATTAGTAACATTATACTAACTGCGCCCATTTCTGACATTAAAAATCAATTACGCTCTACAATAAATGAGCTGGAGGGGCCATCTTGTGAGATTAATAATTCACATCTTTGGACGTTCATGACCAGCTAGTGATAATGATCTTGTTTCTACTTTCATTTCATGCCGTGACCCCAAGGTTAATATCTCTATATTAGAAAATGCATATGCTTATTTGCATGTAATATGATGCTACACCCACTCTCCCACATTTTCGCTTGATGCAGTCATCATCACTGTTTGTCTGTGTAGATATTTACAAACAATTAACCACAATTTCCATAGGAAGTTGATAATGTGTTTATAAGGGCGGCAGTGTGGCATAAAACACGTTGGTTCTTTGCCACTGATGAATACTAAACTAATCTGATCTTTCCTTTTTGCCCAACAGTGATATCTTGTTCAACGTTCAGGTGCTAAAGCTCGACATTATAAATCATGCTGCAAATATCCAGAGATTCAGCCGGAGAATTATCTGTACATTAGCGATAATGATGTGAAATGGTTCTCTAGTGAGCCATGATGGAATGGGGAACATCGGGCTGCAGGACTGCCTCCTGCGCCACAGCGCCAATCTTCATCAATCCTGCTCTCAGCTGAAAAATGATATCACATTGACGGCACCGCTGCTCTGCGAGGGAGGATTTACAGCCTGCTGAAATCGTACTAAAAGTCCAGAAATTATTGGAAAGTGAATCATTATCAAAGACATATTAGTTTGTAATCAGGTGCAACAAATCAGGTTTGACTTTAGATATAATAGTCTAGCTCGTGCTTTTTCATTTTGATTCCTTATTGCGCACCATACAAGCTATATGTCTTTCACACCACAACAATATTATTAATGATTGGAAAAAATGGCACTAAACGGCACAGTGGTACAGCGGTTAGCACTCATGCGTCACAGCTAGAAGGTCCCGGGTTTATTATCCCCACCTGGGTACTCTGGTTTCCCTTAGTACTAATAACATGTACGATAAGCCAGAATGAATGAAGTGTGTGAGTGAGTGGTTGGCGGTGGTCGGAGATGCCGATGGTGCAGACTGGTAGCCTCGCTCAGTCTACCCCAAGGGCAGCTGTGGCTACAATCGTAGCTTACCAACCCCTGAGTATGGCGTGAAAGAATAATGAAAACAGTGTAGCGCTTCGAGAAACTTGGTAATGCAGGCCTGTAAAAGTAAGCCATTATTATTATTATTGAACCAACATATCAGCAGCATTAGGTGCATCACTTTCATTCTAAATGGAACCTCATTGTGCTGTATTGAGTGTCAAAATAAAATAATAAACACATTTCATCCATCCATCTATTTATACCACTTGATCCGGGGCTGGGTTGTGGAAGCAGCAGTCTGAGCAGAGATGTCCTGGGTGTACCGGGAGGCCTCCTACCAATAGCAGCGGCTCTACTTCGAGGGCCTCTCTGGTGACTGAGCTTCTTACCCTATCTCTAAGGGTACAGCCAGCCACCCTGCGAAGGAAACTAATAAGTCCTTTCGGTCATTACCCAGATCTCATGATCATAGATGAGGGTAGGGACATACAGTAGATCGAACGGTAAATCCAGAGCTTTGGCCCCTGACTCAGCTCCCTCTTCACCACAATAGTCCGATACAGCGCCGACGCCGCGCCGATGTTTCAATAAGCTTCTGCAATGACAAAAGATCCAGTATTACTTTTTTCACTTTTCAAGATCTTGTTTTGATGATGGGAGAATGTAACCACGGCACAAAGCCTTCTCCAGCACATCGCAAAGATTCTCAATGGGGTTAAGATCTGGACTCAGTGGTGGCCGATCCGTGTGTGAAAATGATCAAGCTCCCTCACCCACTCTTTCACAACGTGAGCACGATAAATCTTGGCATGGTCATCTTGGAATAAGCCCATGCCATCAGGGAAGAAGAAATCTATTGATGGAATAACCTGGTCTCATTTTCTTTAGGAAAATAGTGTCGCTGAACCAAGACCTGACCAACTGCAGAAAACCCAGATCATAATAGTTAGTTAAAACAAGGGGGCAACATTTTTTGTTACATTTTGATCAGGCAGACAACATATCTGAATGTTTTATCTCACTGCTGCCGTTGCACAAAAGTCCTCAGTACCCTGTATAATCAATTGCTAATCTTTTTTCTCGACATTTATAATTACATACGCTATAGCTTAATCAGTTGTGTGGTGGTATTGCTTGTGTAGCTCTTTGGCCATCCCTGGTCCTGCGCACTGCACTCTTTAAATAACTTCCCACAGGGAACAATGGCAGGACACTTGGCTTTCATACCCTTTTTCTCTAGAATCTAATGAGTCACAGTAGTCTGAGAGGAACTGACATCATTTCCCCGGGTCTGGAATGCGGCCTTACTGTCTGCACCGGGCCGAACTGTGAAATCCATCTCCCACAGCGAGGACTTGGTGGTCCGTGGTGAAAGTCAAATGATAGAGCGCTGTAGATAAGGAGGTGCGAGCATAATATCATTTTACTGAGGCACTTTAGGCAGCATTACGGTAATAATAGTAGCTCTGAGAGGAAAGCATGATTCTGGTATTTTCCCCAAATGCTATTTACAGGGAGAAGCCGTAATCCGGGCCTATTCAAATTGTAGGTTTGTGACACAAAAATAGGCATTAAGTGAGATTTTTACATCCATTATGCGTCGGGCTTAGATGGAACATTAACTTAAATGCCAAATTCAATGGTGTTATTACTGCTATCTGATGAAAGAGTGCTGAATTTTAAATGGTCTCGCAGATGCCGGGCTGAATATGAATAGCCTAGGCACAATGGGGGGATATTTGCAAAAAGTAAAAGAAAAAAAGAGAGAGAGATTTTTAAGGATGACGTCTTTTCCGGCATTTTCCTCCTCCAGCATTGATATTGTGAAATTGTGATAAAAGGGCAGGGAGATAGAGAGAGAGAGAGAGAGGGAGAGGCAGTGTGGGCCTGTATTAAAAGATTGTAACGGTCTATGGCGCGCTGCTGCAGGGGACAGACATCTGGTCAGTGAGGTATGGGGGAGTGGAACCGAGCCAATCATGCAAAACTGTAACACAAGAAATACAGTAAAAACCAGGCTGCCCAAGTCTGCACAACCCAAACAGACAGAAGGCGGATACTATAGAATCAGACATGTTTGGATTTCCAATCAAGAACAAAACTCCCACCATTACACGCGAAAAGGAGGAGGGTCGCGCCATGCAACCCCAAAACAGTGTTACTACAACTACAAAATAATAATAGTAATAAGGTTCTCACCTCCACCTCCATCTCCACCTTCTTGGACTGTTCTGTCAGGGTTGGTTTTGAGACTTCGGTGCCTATATGGAAGACGGATTGCCTGCTTCACCCCAGTGTCAGCATACATCCAGATTATGCCGTTTCCAGTCTGTAATTGGCTTGCAACGATAACAAAAGTCCGTACTGAATTCAAGCGGCGCCATAACCGTGCGAACCTGGGGGCGCACGAGGACATCAGGCGGCCCGCTACTATTTTAGACCTCAGTGTGTTGCTGAAAATATCTCCGCTGCTCTGGAGTAGGAGGAGGAGAAGAAGAAGTGGTCTTGAAAGATGCGTATGTCTTGTCAGTCACGAAAATAAGACGCAGACAACCACAGAGAAAACATTGGCTTCCTTATGAGGCCCGAGGGTACCGAGGAGCGGCACACAAGTTGATTTGTCAAAGTCATTCTTGTTTTTCTTCATACTAGAGGCAATTGCATGATTTAGCCCACAAAACTATATGTCGACAAATAAAATGGGAAAAGGCTGCTTAGTTGCTGCCTGACTAAACATGAAAGTACACAATTTCAAAGACAGCAGCCTGCAAAGTCATGCGCTATGTGGCTGTTTTTTTTAATCTTGTAATAGGCACAAGGTATGGGATAAAACGCATCCATTATGTGCTGTTGATGTTGTTGTTTGTAACCCTGACCTCCACCAGATGTCACTATGACAACACCCTTTTGCACAAGCAACAAGAACAGTCATATAAAATCAAAAGCATAATTATCATTTCTCTTCCTTCATTTGTGCATTAATCACACGGCTGCTGCCTCAGAAGAATCCTTAAAAAAACAAAAAACGAGTGAAGTCACTGTCAACATCATTAACAACAAAGTAGAATTCCAAATGAAAGGCGCACATTTGATCCTGAGATGAGAGAGAGGGAGAGCCTTTGCTTATGTGTGCCATCTTATTCCCCCTTGTGGCCGGAGAGGGGACACTAAAAGAAAGTAAGTAAGAAGAGCGACTTGATTAAGCAACACAACTATTTTGAGTTTGCAAGTATCTTTTAAAGGTCCCAGATTCACTTTATTTGTGCTTTTTAAAGGCTCTATGTCTGATCTACTGTATATGTGTCCATCAGTAGCCTCCTTGTAATAGCAGACATTTCTGAAAAATAGTGCATCTAATAGCCTAATAAAGTCATTTTTGTGTGCTGCTATAGCTGTTGTTGTTGTCTACATTACTGTGATGATATTGCTCCCTGAAAGACGAGAAAACTCTTTATAAATCCGTTTGAAGAACAATGTTGAAAATGTTTTAGGAAAGTTAGGAATATGTTTGGGCCACAGCCAACAGTTTAAAATGTACACACTCCCGCTTTCCTTAGTAAACAAAACAAAAGGAAATAAAGAAAATCCATAATAACGATCATTTCTAGGGCTTTAAACTTATTTTCTCCATTTTTAATCAAGTTTCAGGTTTTATCATGGCTTAAAATAAAGTACGTTACGGAAACAAGTGAAGTCAGCCAAGTGGCTACAAAAAGGCAGGAAATATAAATAAATGTATTGGAAATATAAATAAATGTATTGTAATGTAGGCAATTAGAGAGCTGAAATGGTTTCTGGTGAGTAACGTCGGTGCTTTGTGCGCTAAAGAAAGACTGCATACGGGATGAAACAAAACACAATGACTACAAATTATCAAAATATAAACTTTTTAGCCTATGCTAGGGCCGGGACGTTTTCCGATTAATTCTGATTAATTAATTACATAAAGTTCAATGCGATCATCGAAATTAATCACACTTTACTTCAACGTCACATACTTAGGTACGAACACCACGTATAGCCTGAAACAATTTTACTGTCAAACTTACACAGTGAGGCCCACATAAACTTATTTAAACAGATCATTCTCCAAATTAAATCAAATGTCATGGTATTTGAAGTGTTTGAAAGCATCCCACAGGCCTGACATCTCCACTTAAAATAAAATTGTTAAAGTTAAAATGTAGGAAAATACAAAGAAGCATCAAAAATATACCTCTAAAAATAATGATGCTGATTAAAAAATGATTAATTGCAAAGGCCATAATTAACTCGGTTGAAATTTTTAATCGAGTCCCATCACTAGCCTACACGGGGTCAGCCCTATGTTCCCCGGTACCTATGTTCCCTAGTACCTATGTTCCCCCACTTCTATTGATTAAGATTAGGCACCAGCCCACTATCCTTAAGGTTAGTGGCTAGGGCAGGGTCAGGGTTAAGGTGTTTGATATATGTATGACATTTTACTCTCATGACTTGTGATTGGTTGAAGTACCAACTCATCTACGGAAAAGAAAAATCACACCCGGGGAACATAGGACCCGGGAACATAGGTATGCACCCAGCCTACACTATGAAAACGTGTTAGCCCACACTTTGAAATATGTAGCCTACACTTTGAAACATGTAGCCTAAAGACATGAAAAGATAATGAAAAGAGGAAACTTACTGCTCTGTCGATTAATATTTGGTGCGAACAAGCTTTCACCTGTGTCGCCTGCTCCGCTGTTATGCTGATTCTTGTGTTCGTTCAGGATTATTCTGTGAAAAACCTAATGGAGGAAGAAACTAGCTTACTAATGTCAATCGAAGCAATGGCGTAACTTCGCTTCCCGCCACAGGGACGCGCCAGTGAGCTGCAAACAGAACGGAGCGACTTCCATGAACTTCTAAAAGGCTGCTAATTGACGATGTGGGTTTTGGAGCTGGTTGCACCGTATACTCCGGGAGCAAAGTGGGTCATAATTTACAAACATCATTTAATAATAATGCCAATTCATTAACGCAAGACCCCGGCAATCTCTTTCATCACTGCGAGTGTTGGAGAGAATGCCACTGGGGCTGCTGAGTAGAAAGAAAGAGGGGGGGAAAAAACAACGTCGTGGGGGGAAAAGGAGGGAAGACGCAAGGGGGTAAACAGCGCACTACATGTTCCCTGGCACAGGCACAAATGAATTATCGCGGGTCAGGAAGGAGTGAGTTCTAGATAGAAAAGTAGGTGCATCACAGGCTAAGTGTGTGTGTGTGTGTGTTTGGTAAGTCTTGGAATTTGCTCATTCAATGCATTTGTTTCCCTTTCTTATTATTTTTCAATGGATTGTGTGCCTGTGACAGAACATGACTTTTCACCGAGAGCTGCCTTGTCTTGTCAAAAAATCTTATGAGCCAAACAGTCCATACAAATTGGGCACATTATTCAATCACTTGCACTTTTGATGTCAGTTGAAAGCTTTAATATGGCAGGTTTCTCAATCCATATATTGGCTATTAGTGTATTATTGTGTGTGTGTGCGTGCATGTGCGTGTGTGTGTGTGTGTGTGTGTGTGTGTGTGAAGCCCTTAACCTTAATGTTAGAAAAAGTGCTACAAGCAGACTCATTATCCAAATTGTACAATTACACAAAGTTAGTATGCGCTATATAATTTGCCCACATTTGCATAAACAAACAATGACCTCTTTTGTTAATGAGCAGAGCCACATTTTCAATCACTAACTATGTGGGTCAATGGAGCAGCCCGACTAGTGTAAATGGGCTAATATTGTTTCTTCTGTGTTAGTCAATGGCGTGCTGGGAAATCGGGAGAGTCACAAAAGCTTTCCGGTGGGACGCCGGGATAAATGTAAGAATTCATAACAAAGTCTTACAGTTGAACTATAGGCTAAATGAATCAAATCTATCAACATATCAAACAGCACTGTGTTCTATGGGAAAATTAGCTCAGCATTTGACCCAAAGTTCAAGACCAGCCTGCAGGAGGATCTTGAGCCAGGATCAGAAGTTCTTTCATGGATAATAAACCGCCGAAACACTGCACCCCAGAACCGGGAACGGAAGTCACAAAAAACTCAACCAAACACAAGTATGATGATTTTAAAAGGAAGAAAACAAGGTGACGTGGACTGGCGCTACAGTGACTTGAGCACGACTGAACTCCATAAGAGATGTTCTTTGGTGGCACAGTGGTCGGCTCATGGTTCGGGGGTTTGATTCCTGGACAGCCTTTTTTTCTGGAGCTTGTGTGTCCTCCGAAAGCTTCCCCCCCACCAAAATGCACAGCTATGTTTAGAATTTAAATAATAATTCAAGGTGATATTCAGTTCAGTGACCTCTAATCCCAGTTTGCAAATCACATGCCTCAGTCAATTCCAACTTTACTGTCTTTACTGTCTGTGTTTCTTAGCAGTCTGGGTGGATGAAGGTGTTTTTCAGTCAATTGGACCTGGCAAGGATTGAGGCTCTACCTATGCCAGGACTGAAGACACTGATACAGATGCAGTCTTCTTTCTGACTCAAAGTACTCAGCTCTATCCCTTGGAGTCCGCATACCCTGGATTACGGATACCGTACGGCCAGCTTCTTTTGAAATAATGATGACCTGGGGGAGATTTTAGTCCGACTGCAAAATCAGCAAAACAGGAAATATCATTTGAGATATGGTTTAGAGACTAGCACCGATCACTTCAGCATCCTCCCATTTTCAAATAAATAACTTCACTATAGGATATGATATGATAGAAGATTGCAGAAGGAGTAGCAGATTGGATGGATGGTCATGGAGGTTTGGTTTATCTTCCCCATGAGAGTGTCCTGGGACGCGTGATGGATGCAGGAGTGAAGTGTACCCGTGAGCTGCTGTCTTCATGGGACTGAGATAATGCAGTGACTACAAAAGGATGAGTCCCACGCCAGCAGAGGTGTAAGGACACTTATCAAGCACGATTACTGTCCCAAGAGAGCACTCCAGGTGAGGAAGCACCCCCTCTGGGTCTAAGCAGGCTTTCGTGTGGCTAATAACTTGCGTGGAAACGGTGATGAACTGTGGAACATGCTGGCAGAGTGGTTAGCTCATGCCTTTCCCCTGACAAAAGACACAGACGCTGCATATTACTTTGTACAGTGATTTGCACACATTTTTAGTCCTGCTGCTATGTGTGTTTCACGCACTGTATGCGACGTCAGGTCCGGGAGCCAGATCTGGCACAGTCCTGAAGATGATTTTGTGAAATATGATCGCACACTGCTCTCATCCAAACATCGAGTACAGTTATCTGTGGTAGAAATAATGCCAACACCTTTAAATGTAGTGTTCCGTGAAGAGAAAGAAGCCATACGCATTTTTAGCCTCTATACTTTTTGTGAAGGTCATCTCACTTTCTGACATGTCCATTAAGCCATCTCCTGACACACTATTCCTTCCTCCATCTGTGTGCCATCTCTCAATCTCATTCTCCCACAGCCCTGCTCTGGGAGGCAGAACATACGGCAGAACAATTCACGGGGAGGATTAATTCACTTGAGAATAAAGTCCATTCAGGTCCAAAGACGCCTTTCTTTTGCTGGATGAAGTCCAGCTTGGGGAGGAGAAGGATGAATAGATAACACAGGCTCACACTGTTCACATTTACAGGAGAGAGAATGCCTGATCATCTCAAGCGGAAATAAATATATGGTGGTGTACAATGTAGTGTTGGTATACCGAACACACTCTGGTTCAATTTGATGACTAAACTATCTACTGTATCTATCTACTGTATCTATATAACTGATACAATGAGCAGGGGTAGCAGCAGCAGTTAGTTCAGGACAGCGGATATATGTGAAAATAAACATACAGCTATGCAATGCACCTTAGGCTGTCTGTATGGTCATTCAAGAAGGTCCAAGGTTTGATTCCAGAGAAGTGAATTAGCATGAAAAAAATACCTTTGAAATTTAAAAGACACGATAGCAATCATTTAAAATCTTGCTTAAAAAAATGACTAAAAACTATATGTTGGGTGCCTCTACATTGATATTCTATGTTTCATATTTTGAAATGATGTCTCATTACTATTACTCTGTAATAGTAACAATAAAGTACCGGCGCTAGACCTGGTGAAGATTTTCACTGGAGCTCCTCCTGCTGGCAGCTGTAGGAATAACTTTCAATTTACATTGTGGTTTACAGCTTCAGCACAGCGTGACAAATACACTTGTACACACAGATATAATGTTGGATTATGGGCTTTAAAAATGTGGATGATACCGTTTTAAAATCGACGCAATTGGAAGTACAGAAGGAAGCGCTGACACTGTAGAAGAAACAGCTAAATTAAACAGGATTACTTGAGGAGTACTCAAAACTGCGTGAACATAGTGAAATACTACTCGAGGTATATCTTTGACGAGGATATACCTGTAAAATAATTTTACATGATATATCCACTTTAAGCAAAACACAATAACCACAGACTTATACCAAAACCCATAAGAAAGTCCACATTTGAATCAAGAATAAAATGAAAATGATATCACTCAGATAATTACATGTACAGTACAGACAGATACAGCGAGAGGGGATGTGAAAAGTCCATTCATGTTAATTAAAAAAATAAACAAAATATAACCCGGGACATAAAAAATGACTCCTTTTATCTTTGCCTTTTCTAGTTTGATGTGCTCTCGTGTAGGGCTGAAGTGAGACGTCTCTTCCATAGCTGCGGGCCTCGGCAGCGTATTCCCATTACATGCCCAGCAGAACTGGTAAATAAGTGTAGGGAGCGTAGGGAGAGAGTATGGGAGGTAGCCAACCTGAAATCCATGCACTCCATATCCTCCCTCTATAAACGCTCTTGTCAGCCTGGGCCCGAGAAGCAATTAATCTCCGCCACGAGAGGAGGTTAAAAAACACACGCGCACAAAAGCTATCAAGATGACAAGACGGATCCGTGCGATGCATACGGATGTGTGATAAATGTGTTGTCCTCTGTGCGGTGTATGTTCCCGATGAGAGGCCAGCGCTGGTAGCCTTGTAATTAAGATTTTTCTATTAGCTCTGCGGCTAATGAAGAGCGCGGTTTGCGAGGCTGCGTGCTCAAAGAAACACACTGGAGATTACGGAGGTAGATAGACATCGCACCGATCTATGGCTTGATCATTAAGATATTTGCTACTGAAGGCCAAAAGGTCAATTCTTATACTACTGGCATACCACTTCCTTTTCCTCAAGTTATACATTTGTTTGAGTATGTAGAATGATCAAGGAATTTTCCAAAAAGTTACTGCCACTTCTGATTACGGCAATACTGTATATTACAATATCAGCTTAATGAATGTCTATACGCCTCCCCTTCGCACAACTGCCCACTTTAACGCATGCTAATGAGGATGTACTAATTCAAGTTGCCAGACGACAGACATTCTCAGGTGAAGCAGGACGGCAGCGCTCGCACCTGTTTAACGCCGACAAACTGAGATTTAGAGTCGGATCTGCAGCGCTCCCTGTATGGCTCGTAACAGGACGCGGAGGGATTTAAGGATCTGGGACTGGCAAAGCCTCTCAGCTCTTCAGTGATGGAGCATACTGTGTCCACATTCATATGGGGCGAGGTATATGGATAAAAGGAAAATATAGAACAGACGTAGACAAGGAAAATGTGTTATGATATGAAAGTTTCGCGCGCGCATGAATGGAAGCCACATCCTGCAACAATCTTTATGCCTTCTGTGGTTACATATTCGCCGGCTTCATAACTGCACTGTAAAATGTAAAATTAGTTTCAACTCAAAAAACTAATTCCAAGGGCTGCCAAGAAATTTTATGTGTAACCAATAACCATTTTACAATCTAGTCGATTTTAAAATTGAGATTCACCTCTTTCGTTCAATTGTATTCTTAGGTTGACATAACTGTTTCCAGTTGTCTGAAGTGAAAAACTTAGGTTGACACAACTGATTTAATTTGTAACTGACGTTTTTCACTTCAGACAACTGGAAACAGTTATGTCAACCTAAGAATACAATTGAACGAAAGAGGTGAATCTCAATCCTCAATTTAAAACTTTTTGCTTTCTGTACGATTGTAGAGGTGATGACGCTTTTCCTGTGCAGCGTATTCCCCCGCTAAGGTTATTCATCTGATCACCTCTGAATCATTAAAGGTTTGCCCTGCCTTATTTACCCTGCATGAAGCGTTTCTCATTAAAAAAAAACATACTCTTATTTCTCCACAGGCAGCAAAGCCTCAAAGCTCCAGACTACACTTTACAGCGAGTAAAGATTTCCATAGGTCATTCTTTGAGGTTAGGCGTCCACCAAACCTATTTTAATTAGATGTACTGATAAAGGGGTTTACTTGTAATGCTGAAGAGATGGAGAGGGAAGGGAAAAAAAAGAATAAATCTGTTTACGCACATCGCCGTAGCCCTTTTCTCCAAGGTGCGCAGCCACTTTACATTACAAAAGAGAAAAACAGTGACAGGAGACGGTAATTATTCACCTGATATTTACTATTCAGCCAGACAAGTGAACACGGCGGGCTGTTTTCGTAATTTTCGTGGAGTTTTCTGATAAGAAAGGCGACTTTTAATAAGGCTCGAACACCGGCAAACGCCTCGCCGCGTGCCCTGAGAATCAACATCTCACCAGAGAGACGGAGGAAAGCACATACCAAAAAGGAAATCATTATCGTCTGCTTTTCCACAACGCGGAAAATGAGGGGCACAGGGTTCCCCTTTAAAAGCAAGAGTAAATGGAAAACATTAGCTTTATTGAAATTAATTTTAGTCTTACTTTTGCAGCATAGATTCAGTTCTCCTATCAGCTTTCTCTGGGCATACTGTATAAATGCATCATAGGGTATAGTTAAAGGCTTTATATTTGAAGGTTTGCAGTAATTCCAAAATTAAATTGGATTTAAAGAATACAAAGGTAATTGTCGTAGAAATGTTACATCAAATCTTCAAGTAGAAGTAAGTAGCTTTGAAAAACAGAATCCTTAAAACTAATCTGTATGAAATGTTGAAACCATTACCTGCTATTTCTGACATGATGAGATTTGACTCGAGGGCATCTGATTCATTTTCTGTCACCTCTTGGTCTGTACATTGTGTAACAAGATTACATTCGTCACATGGCTGCGAGCGTTATCGAGCGGGTCCATGAAATCAAATTCCTTGGAGTTATTATAGATGATAGAATTACTTGTAAATCTCACATTAAATATATAACTACTAAAATATCAAGAAGCATTTCAGTAATTGCGAAAGTAAAGCATATTTTAAACATCAAAGCTCTACATACCTTACACTGTTCTCTGATTTTGCCATATTTACATTATTGCACTGTGGTATGGGGTAGTACTTACAAAAACACATTAAAACCAATAGTAATGCTGCAAAAACGAGCTATCCGAGTAATTCATAAAGTTGGGTTTTTGGACCACACAAACTCATAATTTTTAAAATCAAAGATCATGAAGTTTTGTGACATTGTTGAGTTCCAAACAGTACAGATGTTATACAAAGCAAGATACAAACTGTTACCAGGCCAAATACAAAGAAGGTTCCAAGAACGTACTGGTCGTTATGAATTACGTGATGAATTAAACTTTAGGATTCAGAAACATAGCACAACTTTGAAAAGTTTTAGTCCGACAGTTAATGGTGTACAATTGTGGAATAAATTGGAGATGGAGATGAATCAATGTCCAAACATCAACATTTACAAATATAAATTTAAGCAAAAGATTTTTGCAAAGTATAGAGAAGAAGAAATGAGTTGCCAGTAGGGGGCACACTAGGATCAAATTGCTTTTTATTAATTAAGGAAGAATATTGTTGCTCTCAACTGTTGTCATTCTATTGCTCAAAATTACAAATAGAGAATTAGGGAAGGCGAGCTATGGATCTGTTGTGAGGGATCCTCCCAACGGGCTCGTTAACCTCGTCGTTTAACGCACCACACATAATAGGAACATCATCTACAAAATCAGCTAGTTAGGGCAGCTGGATAGGGGTTTGTTGATGAGGAGCTACTGCCCTCTACAACTGGCCCGCTCTACACCTGGCTTTTTAACGCACTACACTGTGTAGGTCTTACATAATAAATGTACATAATAATATTCACAGAGTATGTATATGTATATGTATGTATATTAATGTGTCTTTTTAACATAAAACTAGTGACTTTTGGTAATGCTAACAATGTTAGGCATGGTAACCATCTGAAAGAAATGTAATGATCGCCTTTTGTTACTTGCTTTGCACTAGACTTCATACATAAAACTAGACCGTTGTTGTAATTGTGCTTCTTTTCTGTTGATGTAACACTTCAAACAGTGTTTTGTAAGTTATAGTTCTTTGTAAATAGTTTGTAATATGTAGCATTATCATAGTTGTCTCCTAATTATTTATTACGTAATCGGTATTGCCCTGTTTTGGTGAATGTATACAGTGCATATGTTTCAGTCACGTAAAGCCATAATGTAAGTACCATCTTGTAAATGGTCATTTCGGCCATGGTCTAATGCTGCGGGTGTGTAGGGTCTATTTTGTTTTGCTGTTGTTTCCTTGTTGCTATTTTGTTCCTTTGTTGTTCCACTATGTTCTTGTGAAATGATGATTTTAATTGTATTGATTTTGGGGGAGGGTACTTATAAGCTCTTGCTTTGGCCCACTCCTGGGCCAAAGCAGTGTTTGCTGCTCAAATAAATAAACTATGTGTGTTGGCTATGAAAGAAGGTTATAGTCTTCTGTGATGTAAGGTGTCCATGATACTGCACATCCATGCTGACGCTCCGTCTCATTCTGATGTAAATCTGGCCAGTGCACAGGACCATTATCGAGGGAAAAGTACAGTGCTGACTCTAAGCCCATAGACTGTGGGTTAAATATGGGGGCGAGCATGTTCGCTACATGTCACCAGGTTATTACTGGGAATTTGTCACTGATGATTTGTCATTGATGCTAGAGTGACCTTGCTACTGTAAGGCAAGGCAAGGAGGGTGTGTCAAAACACACAAAAATAATAAAATTGAAAGTGAATAATGTGTTCAGACAGGAATTCTCAGACGTCCAGGCAGATTCATTATAAAGTCTGATGAACAGTGGTGGTCAAAGTGCTTTGACACCAGTACCACACTTTAACTTAAGTAAAATAAAGATATTACTGGTCAAGTATTACTTCGATAAAAGTAGAAGTTGCCCATCCAAATTTTGTACCAAAGTGAAAGTATTGAAGTATTTGATTCAGAAAATACTTATAGGCACGCCACGTAAGATTTCACCCAATAAACAGAATAAAATGCAAGCATAGCAAACATGTGTTTGCAGTGAGCGGTTCACCTCTCCTCAGACCTGACAGTAACTTTACTGGGAACGGGGAAGTCTCCAGCTCGTCTCCATGGAGATATTGACAAAAGGCAGCCAAATATGAAATTTATATAGGTTAGGTCGTCATCCAAATCCATTCTTTGTTTACCCAGTGCAACAGTTGAAACCAAAATGTTACGCAGTGTGCCTTTAAGTACTCAAAAGAGAGTAAACAAAGTTGCAGCTTCAAAAACATAAAGACCGTGCCCAAAACAAAACACAATATAGGCTGATTTTTACTTTGGAGACTTTGAGACGAGAATGTGGTGGAGTACAAAAGAATATATTTATGTTTCTAATCTAGCGGAGTAAATGTAATTTCTACTCAAGTCAACTAAAGTGCGGTACCTCAAAAACTCTACTTAAGGTTAGGGTTAAGGTTAATTTCTTGACTCAAGTTGGCGCTTTACAGGAATTGGTATTTTCAAGTCAAAAATAAAGGTTCAGCTTTTTAAACAAAACATACAATTATTTTATACAAACGCGTGTCTCTGAAGCACTTGGATTTGTACTTTAGTAAGTGTAATAAGTGCTTTATTTGTCATTGTACAACTGTACAATGAATTTGTGTTCAGGTGTTGAACACAAATTCCTGAGCCACGCCGCCACTGTGGGCCAACCTCACTCGTATGTTTTTGGAGGAAGGGGAAAAACTGTAGCACCCGGAAGAAACCTGGCTGGCTGCCTTCAGTCTCCTCTGATCCTCTGAAACGGTGCAGCACCTCCTGGGTTTGTCCCGGTTTCAGACTGGTGTCCTGCACTGGTCAGCTCCACCTCCTCCTTACTCTTCCTCTTGCAGCTCCCTCCGCTCCACAACACTCTTTCACCATATTCTGGGAAGAGTGTAGCAGTTAATCTGTTTTATTCTCCCGTGAGCGTCCATTAGTCCGAACACTATAGGGATCAAAGGCGTGTGTGTCTTAGCTGTGTGAGTCTTGCCCAGATACTGTACCACCTCGTTTGTCCCGTCAGAATCACGGCAAAGACATACAAAAGTATCCAGTAAAACAATGTGGAACACAGAAACCATAAATGCAGTTTGCAAAACACGGCAAAAAACTCAGCTGTACCAAGAGAGTGGAAGATTTGCTACTTGTTTACTCTTACTTGTGCATGAAAGGTGCTCTGTGGATAAAGTTAAATTGAGTGCAGTATCTACATTCTTCAGTATGTGAACTTTTGTTACCATAGTATGACAATAACCCTTATAACAACAGTACTACAACAACAACAACAACAGTATTACAATAAACCTAGCCTGCTTTTACCATACCCTCGTACTCATTTCGTTTCTTACAAGGGTCTGGATCTTCACAATTGAGCTCCGTTATCAGGTGGGAGGGGTGAACTCCTTTGAAACGAATGGATCTGATTTTCGCTAGCGTTTGGTCGTGACGTATGTAATGCGCCCGTGTTGAGTGAACCAAGTTATCATAACTCTTGGGAGCATTCATTGCACATTCCAAGGCTTCAGTTATAATTTCTGGATATTTGGGAGCCGAGCCAGAACGGATTGAAGAGCTTCCATTACTTTCGTATCCGCCGCCATTGCCGAACTACAACCAGCAAATGCAGCGCAAATGCTTGACGTCACCTACAACACCCGCCTCCCCCGCTCACTGAATGGTAGGTTGAAATTCAACCAATGAAACGCAGCCAATGAGATCAAGCCCAAACGTACATGTAGGGAAAAGATAATTGACCGGAGTTTACGATTGGCTAAGGCCAGGCTACAATAAACCCAATGTCTTTCAGTCTTTCAAGGCTTAACAACTTAAAGGGGGGGTATTATGTAAAATCGACTTTATATCATGTTATTATGTCATTCCCTCATTAAACACATGCCTGGAGTGTTGCCTTGGCTCATTCACATATTTTTGAGTAATCAGTAAAAACTTAGACGGCAGCCATTTTAGGTGTAGCTATGCCTCAGTCCTCCTAGGAACGCCCCCACCTCCTGGAGACGCCTCTGGACCTTTCGTCACCAGCCAAGCCACCAACCACTGCTCCTCAGCTCAGCAGAGCCCCCTCCCCGCACAGTAGTGTTGTTTAGATGCCACAGCAGTGTGCTGAAGGGGGCGTGTCGGAAAGCTTCTTAAAGAGACAGAGGCCTATTTCAAGACGTTCAGTACAGCCATTTTGAGAGAGCAATTTTATTCAAGGCAGTTATTTTAATTTACTGCATATACAGACCAACAGAAGGTTACGTCATCATTGTTGTATGCTATAGACTGGTGCTATGTGATTGAAAAAAGCATAATACCCCTCTTTAAGTGTGACATTTCCTTCAACATCCTTCAACATCCTTCTTTATCTTCATCGCTCATTGACAACAGAACCATACTCAACTGTATAGTGGTGGTACGGGGATTAAAAATCAGCATCTTGAAGTAATAAGTTTGTTACTTTTTGCTTTACCGATGCACTAAACCTCCACGGTAATCCAGATTCACTCGTAAATATCATGTTTCATCAACTAAATGGATGTAGATGGTAATTAGGCACTCATTTTGTTCACATTAACTTTCTTCACTGATGGCAGAAGTACGTGGGCTGTCTCTCCACAGCTGTCAGCGCGAATGCTCCCACACAACACCGGCCAGATCTTTTATGATAATGATCTCGGAATTGTATAATGATCGTCTTCCATATGCTTTGGCCCGCGGTCCGTCTGTGGGCCCCATCCGAGCGGTTCCTTCCTGATTCCTTAATCTTCTTGCGCGAGACATTTCTCGACAGCGGGGACCGCGCCGGAGTCCTCGTTTCTGACTGAGTCGGCGCTCGGCTGCGGTCAGAAGACACGGACAATCAGCGACGCTAATGGAAGAGCTAATTAGTCTGATTGTGCTCAGATGCGCCGCCGCTCTATTCAATATTCATGCAGCTGACCTCGCTCCGGACGGACATGTTCACGCTTTTCAATTATCGCTTAGAGCTAGGCGGGGAGGAAAATAAGATGCTATTTGCTTACTAAATAATTATGTCTGAGCGAACTTTGAGAATGTTAGCAACAAGGTTAACCAGTTCCCTGCCATCCACCGCCTGTAGGTTGTGTTTTACTCACACAGATCTAACACATATTTTCCGAAACAGCAAGGTCTTAGCTTTCAAATGGGGCCTTGCACTGGCCGATAGGCTGGAAACAAAAACGTAACGAAAACTGACAAAATAGAAACAAAAAGCAACGAAAAACACAAACAAAAAATTCACCAAACACGCGAAGATAGCAACGGAAAAGTAACGAAAACAACAAAAACGATGAGGAATACGTGAAAAAATATCAACAAATATTCGACACAAACGCGAAAAAGCAACAATAACATGGTTAAAAAAAGTCCCAAAACACGACTAAAGAGCGATAAAAACACAACAAAAACAATAAACGCGGCAACAACAAAACAAAAAACTTAAGATCAGTTTTATCGGTCTTAGTTTTTAAATGAACCATTAAATTGGCCTATAGATACAGTCGGCATTGTGTCAGACAAGGGGGCGTGGCCTTGCCGAGGGGGAAGGAAGTATGTTTTTAGCCGTTTTCAGGCGTAAAATACATTTTTTTATCACACACCAATAAAGTTAAGTCTGAATCGGGTCCATTATGGATGTTTTTCAGCAGATTGTTCAGTAGAAGCGGAAAACCGGCAGTCATAGCTAGCATTAGCATGTAGCATCATGTTAGCATTCTCTGTATTTATGAGCTGTTGAACTACTTTGCTCTTCTCCATGTCTTTGTTTCTTTATTGGGTAGAAAACTACATTCATAATTCAGCATTTGTCAAAGTCGTTTTGGAGTAATTATAGAAAGTTTTGATTTTTCTCCTCTTTGTTTCCCCCCCGTCAACTGCTTCAAACATGACAATATATGGGCGATCCCAGTGATGCCGTCTGTATCTATAAGCTCTCCAGTCTTTTAGATTTGGGTAAAGCTGAACTGGAGAAAATGCGCTTGGTTGAGGTTGGGGGTTAAGAGGTTAAGGTGGCGCCGCGGTTAGCATAAAGCACTAATGCCCCAAGTTCGACTCCAGGACCAGGTAAGGTTTCTGTGTGGTGTATAGTCTCCCTGTGTCTGTGTAGGTTTCCTCCGGGTGATCTGGTCCCTTCTCTTTAAAAACTTAAATACAATAGGGTGCCTCTGTAGCTAGAACTCTCTTACAAAGACATTTAAACCTCAGGGGGGCTTTCCCGTTTCAATTAAATAAATAAATAAATAAAAAAACAACAACAAAAAAACATCTAGGGATCTTCATCATCGCTTAAAGCCTGATTCTGGACAAACCTCTTTTCAAGCCCCATGACCCACCTGAAAAGGCAGTACAAAAACCTGCACAGTCTGTATATTGTATTGCCAAACTTTACGGATTTCGGAGCACACAGTAACTTTAGCCCATTGCATCATCACTGCTGAATATTTTGTGTATGCGCCGCATCATTAATAGAGCGTGACTTGTTTATTTTTAGCAGTGGCGTTTCTGCCAGGGGTCCGGTCCACTGGCCTACGTGTGTCTGGCTAACAGATGGCCGCTCTGTCAGACCTGGACCAGGGTTAACATTATTTGCATATGAAGTCACTCTTTGAGCGAGAGTTGGTCAGCCCCACGCTTACCTGTTCCCTCAGCATTAAATATTGCGAATGTGTTGGATCACAAATGGCTACCTTATTTTTTTGTGTTTATCCAGTGTTTGGCAACCAGTGAACATTTTGTCCTTGTGATGGTAAATTTATAATACCTGTCAACGTGCTACATATTGCAACATTTAATCACAGTAGGTTGTGGTGGCACGATTTTACTGTAGCCATGTGTGCTCTGGTGCCAATTGATGGAATCATGGCAGCTGATCTGTGCCAACTACCTCTCCAGTAACCACCAACACTCCCTGTTTACAGATAATTTAAGCCTGCATGTTTCAGTTGTCTCAGAAGAGTGAAATCTAACTTGCACATTTGCCAAAGTAAGTGGTTTACTGCGCAATCATTTGTTCAGACAAAGTTCAAAGCCATATATTTTCCCCGCGAACTTGCACTGAAAATTGGGATGTCTCTGTCAGCGTTTCAGCGAAAATAATTTCCCTTCAACAAGAAAGGGCCCTGAGTTGCATGAGAGCGGATAACAATGATAAAAGACGTGCTTTCCTGGAAACACAAGAGCAATATGTTGTTCAGTCGAGACTAACTTTACTGTTCCGTCATCGTCTACAGGCAATGAGGTTGAGAAGAATACATACCAGTACACTGCCTGACCTAACACAAAGTCACCATCTGGATTTAACTAACTGTTCCAGGGTCAGCAACACTATGTGGCCCAACATTAGATCAGCTGACGACCTGAACATTTTGAATGACCAGGTTATTCCATCAGTAGATTTCTTCATCCCTGACAGCACCGGCATATTCCAAGTACTTCAGGGAGCATGAGACATCATTTTCACACATGGATTGGCCACCACAGAGTCCAGATCTTAACCCCATTGAGAATCTTTGGGATGTCCTGGAGAAGGTTTTGAGCAGTGGTCACACTCTCCCATCGTCAATACAAGATTTTGGTAAAAAATAATAAAAATGAATGCAACCTTGGATCTTTTGACATTGCAGAAATGTAGTAAAACAATGTCAAGCGAATGTGTGTAATCAAAGCTAAAGGCGGTCTAATGAAATAGTAAGGCGTGTGACCTTTTTTTTTTGTGTTGACTTTTTTTTTGGTCAGGGTGTGTATGTTCCATATTGTCGCAACTCCAATGCCCGGGGGGGGGGGGGGGGAAACAGAGGCAGGTAGTAATCTTTTACACATACACAATCAATCAATCAATCAATCAAGTTTTATTTCTAAAGCGCCTTACAACAACCAAAGTTGACCAAAGCGCTGCACACAATAAAAAAATGCAATTTAAAAAGGAGTACAATTTCATTAAAAACAGACCATTATCACATTCACTACAGTTGCCACAGAACTATGTGTCAAATGCCTTTTTAAACAGATGAGTCTTTAGTTTAGTTTTGAACAGGGGCAGGTCTGAAACGGCACGCAACTCAAGCGGCAACGAGTTCCAGAGTTTCGGACCTGCCACAGCAAAAGCCCGATCACCCCACTTTTTGTAATGTGACCTGGGCACCTCCAGCAGGTGGTGTTGGGCAGAACGTAGAGCTCTGCTGGGCTGGTGAGGGGTCAGAGTCTCACATAAATACACAGGTGCAAGGCCATGGATGGAACTGAAAACAAAAAGCAAGAGTTTGTACTGGATTCTGAAAAGGACCGGGAGCCAATGCAGGGAGTAAAGGACAGGTGTGATATGGTCATGTTTGCGAGAGTTGGTGAGGAGCCGGGCAGCAGCATTTTGCACAAGCTGTAATCTGTGAATGAGGGTTTGACTGAGTCCAATATACAGTGCATTGCAGTAATCCAATCGTGAGCTGATGAACGCGTGAATAGTTTTTTCCAGGTCGGAGCGGCTGAGGAAAGGCTTCACTTTAGCCAGAAGGCGAAGCTGGAAAAAACTTGCCTTTACTACAGAGTTAATTTGCTTGTGAAAGTCCAGGTTTGCATCCAGATTAACACCTAGGTTTTTGATGACAGTGTGGGGGACGAGAGACTGAAGACCAGGAACAGTTGAGCTGAGTGGATTTTGAGCGCCAAAAAGAATGAGTTCAGATTTGCCCTCGTTTAAACACAGAAAGTTCTGTGAGAGCCAGAGCTTAATGTCATCCAGACACCTGTGGATGGACTGAGGTGTGTCTGGGGAGTTTGGCGAAACCGGGAGGTAGATTTGTAGATCGTCTGCATACATGTGAAAGGAAACGTTATGGCGAGAGATGATTGAACCCAGGGGCAACATGTAAAGTGAAAACAAAACCGGACCTAAAATGGAACCCTGTGGTACTCCAGAGGACAGAGAGGCTGTAGAGGAGGAAAAGTCATTGATGACCACGGAAAAAGACCTGTTTGTTAGGTAGGACATGAACCACTGCAGCACGGGTCCCTGAAGGCCCACCTGCTGGGCCAGGCGGGTAAGGAGGATGGAGTGGTCCACTGTATCGAATGCTGCAGTGAGGTCTAGCATCACCAACAACACTGTTTTTTTAGAGTCCAGAGACAACAGGATGTCATTCTGCACTTTTAATAGTGCAGACTCAGTGCTGTGGCGTGTTCTGAAGCCCGACTGGAATTTCTCAAAGATGCTGTTCTGGTCTAGAAATGAATGTAACTGATTGAATACAAGTTTCTCCAGGATTTTAGAGAGAAAAGACAGATGGGACACAGGTCTAAAATTGGACAACACTGCTGGGTCAAGGTTGGGTTTTTTAAGCAGTGGCCTGACCACAGCCTGCTTAAAAACAGTTGGAACAAACCCGGACCTTAGGCTGCTGTTGAAGAATGGAAGTAGAACTGGCCCTACTGTGTCGAAAACCTGTTTAAGCATTTTGGATGGAATAATATCGAGAGGACAGGTGGTGGGACTCAACTTTTGGACAACCTCAGAAAGCTGAGAGAGTGACACTGGCTCAAACACATTAAAGACATTTACTGACAATTCAAAAAGTTCAAATGTTCCAAACAGGATTTTTCACATCAAGTAACAGTCCAGAAGTCGACTGATATGTTGCATTATGTGTCCCTGAGTGCGGTCAATTTAAACAAAACTTGGTGGCACTGAACAACCTTTTTGAATAGGAAAACCTGACTCATCAATCAATCAATCAATGGTTTTGTGTAGCCCAATATCACAACAGGAGTTGCCTCATAGGGCTGCACCGAACATTAAGGCAGTAAATAAGACAATGTAAAGTTCAGGTGAATCAAGTATCCAGGCAGACATAATGTCCAAATAAGCGTCAGCAGCAGGTGGTGACAAGCGGCGTGGGTGTCCCCTGTCCTTAGACTCTCCAGCACGGCAAGGAAAAACTCAAAAACCCAGTGGGAGAAAAGAGAAACCTTGGGGAGAACCACAGAAGGAGAGAGCCTATGGACGGACAGGCTATAGAGACCCAGGGCTGAGGAGTCCCTTAAGCAGACGGGCCAAGATCTCAGACCGTCCAGTCCTTGTTGTCAATCCAGTAGGCAGGGTTCCTCCATTCAGCCGGGTTCCTCCGCTCGATCTAGACAGACACTCCTGAGGAGGAGTGGGACAGGAGACACCATGTGAATAGTAATGAACAGACTACAGATAATATAAATATTGTATCATAATGAAACAAAGTTTGCCTCATTTTGACTCATCTTCTCCCCAGCTTCAATGTGATGTGTTGAACAAAGCATTCATCAGTGCAGATAAACAAACATGTTTTTACGGTCCCTGGGCTAGTCTGAAGCTTTATTGAAATCAATTTCATTCATTTTGAGGGTTCAAATGCAGAGTCTTGTTTAAAGTTTCTCCTTCAATGCCTCTTGCTGTTGGGTGGCATAGATTTTGCTTATACAACACCCACACACCACTATAAATTAAACCAAGGAAATGTGATTTATCTCTCCCCCGTAAGGTTGCCTTCAGCGCGACTCTCCGGAATAACAGCAAACATAAATAGGGGGAATAAAAAAGGGGACTTGAGAGAGTGGATTACGCCATGAATCAGTTTATTAACACTGGGCTGCGCTGCACTAGGGGAATTTATTCATTCATAAAGCTGTGTTTACAGCATTTATCTTCCCCTCGAGTAGCGGTCCTAAAATGTAACAAAGCACCCAAAGACAAAGCTATGGCGTGATGGATCTGAGACGCGCGTGTCAAGGCCCGCCAGCACACTCGAGGTATTCCACCGCTGCTTCCGCCACGGGCCACTAGACAATAATGTAATCTGTGGCTCAGCAGAGAAGCATACAATGTTAGGATTGTCTCCGCGCACTGATCGGATCTGCTTTACTCAACGTAAGCCTCAGCCGAGTTGGTAAAGACAATGAATGAACAGTTGCGTTTAATCTATAGGTAAGAAACGAAAAGTCATTGTGTGGCGTTCTTCGTTATTTTACGTGCATGCTCGGGTAAGCCACCATGTTTGTTTTGTTACGGATGGACTATGTGTTTTTCTGCGTTGTTTCACCTGTCAGTCATGCCCATAGGAACTCGTGCACATGACGCCGGGGACCCAGACCTCAAGTCTTTGTAAGGGATTGGAAATGCATATACTCTATCTGGCCAGGACCTGTCATCTTGTATAATACAGGTAAAGACTTATGTTGTTGGGATAGTATTATTGTCTACTACACTTTTGTTGCTGAATGTCTGCAAAAAGAATATTGATTGTCCTTTATGTTCATCTTTTTTGTTTTTCCTATTTCACATGCTAATGGGTCATTTGGGACTTGGAGTGCCTTGGATCTCCGTTTGTTTTTTACTTTTCTATGAACATAACATTCTGCATCCTTGACAACAAACAATGTTGATCCACTGAAGAGTTCATATTTCTGTCTGTTTGTCCTGTAAAACTATTTGTATTTGTCAGTCAAAGTCCATGCCACTCCCATCGATCGTTACATTTTCTGGTTGCGCCCATAATGCAACAACAAAAATAGTAATGTCCATGCTCATCTCAACACCCAAAAGGTGTGCAACAAGCATCCGGCAAAAGTGTTTTTGATGAACCAGAGAGCAGATGGCCTTCAGCAGGAGGTGCATGCCATCCCTGATAAGACTCGTCATGCTGGGTCCACCGCTGATTGGTGTCACCCTGACCCACTGGTTGGTTGATTACTCGGATCACACGCTGCAGGAGCATGGGGTTTGTATTGGGAACAAGTTCTTATTACTGCGAATTAAGGCCAGTCTTCTGATTTGCAAAGCCTTGATCACACAAAATAAAGTAGTCTGGCAGTATGCTGTATTTTTGTTGCTCAAATTTGCTAGCAAGTATGAAACGCATGGTCCCGGTTTTGGCACTTAACATCCAACCAAATAGAGCAATTTAAGGTGTTCTTGTGCAAAAGCCCCGCCCCCAATGCTAGCTTGTGTAACCGGCACAGTCGTATAGACCAGTCCGGCTCTTGCACTACCGAGTAAGTTATCTTCTTATGTTCTTATTGATAAAACATGAGTGTTATTGTTAAGTTAGCTAGCTACCCTATATTCATTTGTATATAGCCGTTGGTTAACAAGTGTGCGCATTTGTAGAAACAGGCTCAGATAGCTAAAGACATTTCTGTGATTTCTATGGTGCCTGATATTCCAACGGCAGAAACAGCTTCTTTATGGCGATATCCAGCAACGACAGCTCATGAAACTCTAGACAAAAGACAAGGCGGATAGTAAAGCAGTATAAGCTTGGTCCAAAGTGTTTCTCAGCACGTTTATCAGCTTTGAAAGGGGAGAAACAGGCGCCGCTCCAATAGTTTTTATGGGAGGATATCCAATAAATGTATATATTTTTTGATTAGCTACTTGGATCAGATCATTTCCTCTGAAAACAACAACAAAAATCTGCCCCACAAGGTATTTTCATGTATAAATGGTAAATGGTAAATGGACTCAACTTATATAGCGCTTTTCCACCTACATTAGGCACTCAAAGCGCTTTACAGCAAGGATCCACTCACCCATTCACACTTTAATTCATACACCAGTGTACGCAGACACTGGAGGCAAGTAGGGTGAAGTGTCTTGCCCAAGGACACAACGACAGTGTGCATTTGCAGGAGCTTGGATTCGAACCCATGACCTTCCGATCACGAGACGACCTGCTCTACCACCTGCGCCACCGTCGCCACAAGCTATGTATAAAAGCTGCTAACATTTAAACCATGAAAATGTGATTCTTGTACTAGTTTACCAGTTCATATTTCATTTCAAAGTGCAATATGGATCTTTATCTAAAAAATAAAATAAAATCACAAATGTAATGGCAATCACAAAAACACACACAATTATTGAAGTGATTATCAGGTTATCTGATTATTCCAGTCGTCTGAATGTTCTGACCAAGCAAGCATAGTGAGTTTGAAATAAATGTTATAGTTATAATACGTACAGTATGTATCATTTCTATCATCTCGCGTCCAAATAAATGGCGGTTGCTCAAATTGCTTTTCAGGGCATCATGTTTTTGCAGACTGCTGTAAAAGCAGCACCACTTTATGGACAGCGTCCCCTCACAGTGTTGTAAAAAGCAAATGCATTACGCCTAACAATATGTCAAGACTACAGTAAGAGTGGACAATTTACTGCAGCTAACCTGAAGCTGGTTTCCTATACTTACCAAATTACTGTCTGGAAAATTGTTGCTCCACACGGAATTGCCTTTTCGTTTGAGCTTGTGTCAGCTTGGTAGCCAACGTTCAGCAGCAGCTTCCTGTGAATAATAAGACAGCTGATCTCTCAATTAGAGAAGGGTTTATGCCGGATTCACACAATAGACATAATACACGAATCAGTTAATGTCGGTCTGGGCACTGGGCAATTTCTGTTTGTTCTGTCTATTTTCAATTTAAGAAAGTTTTGCTTGTCATAGAAAGACACATTTTACTGGTTGTATTGAAACGATTCGACCTGCTTGGGCACCTCCAAATAAATAAACATTGTTATTTTCACACTCAGACAGTTGAAATGAACTTTTTTTTTGTTCTTTTTTTTTTTTGCTTTATTCTTATTCGCTGTGTTAGTTGTGTTACCCAAACCGCATGGCAAAGAGGAATAATAGGGACTTTTTCAATTTCATCCATTATTTATGTTTCTACGCGCCACATCCAGCAATTTTCCCTGTGAATCATGAAACACCCCCGGACTTCAGAGCGAGTATTAATCTTATCCCATGTATTTTTGTACTGGGAGTTTGCTTTGTATTAAACGAATGGTGTGCGCATGAGAAGTCCTCTAACAGTGCAGGAGTAGGTAAGTTTTCAGCTCCGACTGTTCCCCCTGCTGTTTCTGTAGCTGCACACAGTGAGCGCCCTTTGCCTCCCCGCAGCTCATTTCTCCTCTTTTGAGACTGTAGTGAGGCATATTGATGACTGTCTGAATATACAGTAGAGTAGCATGCTGTCAGTGCAGACAATTAAAAGCCTTAGGTAAAATACGGGGTTAGCTGTAGGCTACTGAGTAACAATGGAAGTTTAAATACTTTTTCAATTATCTTATATAAGGAGTTCGTCTGCTATAAGTGTACAGCAAGGTCAATGAACAGATTGTATAAAGTAAGCTATCTAACAATGTACTTTAACTTTCTTTGCATATTTAATACCACTTTGCAGACTTTCGTGCAGGGAACACATGGACATATGGAAGTAAAACTTATGTTACAAAGGAATCTTTATATACAGTATGTATCACACAAGAAAACTAAAATATTCTCGACGCCTACTTTTAAC
The DNA here is from genome assembly GCA_007210695.1 of Neogobius melanostomus. Classification (NCBI taxonomy): domain Eukaryota; kingdom Metazoa; phylum Chordata; class Actinopteri; order Gobiiformes; family Gobiidae; genus Neogobius; species Neogobius melanostomus. The sequence goes on along the minus strand of VHKM01000035.1, from coordinate 100,326 downwards.
TAACTGGTAATTACTTATACTTTATCATAAATCCAGATAAAGGATGCTCCACAAAAGCCACTTTTCCACTGGCAGACACTACACAGCCCGGTGCCTGGTCAAGCTTTATGACTGCTGAGGCCAGGGCCAAACCGATCAGGTATAAGTTCTGGCACCGACCTCTGGCTGTGGCCAAAGCGCTCTGAACTGTGACTAACGTGACGTGAACAGACTGCCGGCCTCTCATTGGCAAACGAGAGAGAGGACAGCTCTCACTATTAACACGCAGGTCATACGGCACGGTAGCGCAGCGGTTAGTGCTCTCGCTTCACAGCTAGAAGGTCCGGGCTCGATTCCCACCTGGACGGGGCCTTTCTGTGTGGAGTTTGCGTGTTCTCCCCGTGTCTGCGTAGGTTTCCTCCGGGTACTCCGGTTTCCCCTACCACTAAAAACATGTACAATAGGCCAGGATGAATGTGAGTGTGTATGAGAGTGCGCATGGGGGACAACGGATGCAAATTAGCCCATGGCTACAATCCGGTGTGGCTTGTTTACATGCATGAGACCCATGTATGTTCATTAACATGCACTGTCCCGACCAAATAAACCAATAAATAAATAAATTTAATATTTCATAACATCATACCGCTGTTCTAAAAGGGGATTTTGCCGATATTAGCATTTAGCCGCTGTTAGTGCAACTTTAGCTGTTGTTAGCATAACATTTGCATGTTTCTTACCTGGATAGGTGTCTTTTGGCTGCGTCTTTCTTCTAGTATTTGCCTTGCCACTTCTGAATGAGTCCATAACCCCCACTAGAAGGCAGCATTTGTCCATATTTGTTCTCATCGTGGCTCACAAAACTTTGAATGACGTTTAGTACAGCGTGCTCATATGTGGGGGCACCGCCCACAACAATTGTGGTTGTGTCGTGAAGTGGAAACACAAGCCGATACGATACGTAGATACGTGTCAAGGTGAGTACATAGATTGTGGCGTGCACGGTAGAACCGTGTTCAGTGGAAAAGTGGCTAAAAGGCCCTACCTAAGTCTTTCCAGTTTTCAAACAATTTTTTTTTTTTTTTTTTACAAACTGTTGATTGTGGTCCAAACTCATTTCCAACTTCCCTGACACATTCCCAACATCCCAATTCATTTGGGAGGTTTTTTTTTTAGTTTAGAAGCATGTTGCATTGCTTTTAGGGAACAGAGTGACCCTGTAATGCTAACAATATTAGCTTCCTGGTTTACCAAACGATCTCCCATCCAAGTACTGACAGGATTGGGCAGAGCAAAGGCGGGATGGCAAATCACTGTACCACAAGTATAACAATAGATAATATAGTTCCTTTATCACCAAAAGCTGTAGAAAGTGAGGGTCTACTTTAGCACCGGAATATACTGTAGTTAGGTTCAAAACATATCTACTCCAATCTATAATTAATTGGATTTATACAGCAACACGATCAATCAATAACACACTACATTTGTACTTTGAAAAGGTGGATGGAGCGGTTAGATTTGGGATTGTACCACCAACCTTCCAATTATGAAACCTCTACCAGATCCAGTGTTGCCACGAAAGATGATTCAGGCTTTAGTTTATCCCTAATAAACTTTATCAAAATTATGGGAACTCAAGAAAAAAACTTTCACCAAGTTCTTTTTGAACATATGCAAATTAACATCTACTCATTTGGATATTTTGTTTATGATTTTTATGTGTCCCTGTCGGGTCGCCTTAGGTGCACATTACTTTTTTCCCCCCAAAGTAACTCGGCAGCAATTTATCTAATGGCTAATAACTCTTGACCTTTTCGCAGGCACTGGGGAAGTATGTATCAAAAAGCCAGGCAGGCACGCTCAAAGAAGCCATTAGTGTGCCCGGGCTAACAGCGTGTGGGCGCGAGTGCGGCGTGGCGTTGGTTGAGGTAGGACCCAGGTTTGTTTGTGTACTCCACTGTGCGTGTGTGTGCGGTGTATTTATAAAACGGCAGGGGCTCCAGCTGGTCATTGCTATAGCGTTGTGCGAGACGCTTGCATATGGCAGGGAAAGACACGAAGCAGCAGGAAGACAATGATCATGTGGTGTAAAAGCGACTTTGTGATGTACAGAATAGGACATTTTGCAAACAAGTAAGTATTACTAAGTGTCCGATCCAGTGAAAATATGCTAAGTGGATTTTCCATTAACAATAAACAAAAATGTGATGCACAATTCTGTTTTCCTTGGTTTGATACGTTTTACTTTAGGACATCCAGTGTGCAAGTCTTCTATAAGCCATATAAACAATGTAGGTGAAAATGCATAGACAAACACATGCTATATAATAACTAATAACATACCCGACACTGCATGTTACTGCTTTTTCACATCTGCTGGGCAAGTGAATGACCATAGCTGTCAAGTGTCCCGTTTTAGCCCGGAAACTATCATATTTTTGCCCCTCTTTCCCATTGTCTTCCCGTATTAGTTTTATCCGGTAAATTTTCCGTATAATAATAAAATCTATATTTAAAAAAAAACACTGACAACATTAACAACCCGTGAATGTGCGCATGTTTACGTATATCAGTGCAATAACCTGTTGATTATTTGCGCACTCACTTTTTCTTTCTGCGTCAAACACCATAATAACGTGATACTTACATGGAAACCGCGTACTGTCTTACTGTAGCTTACATGAGGCCTAATTGCTGCGTTTTGAGGTCTGACAGACAACTGTCAAAATAAAAAACAGCGGTTTGGTTTGTTTGAATTAGAATTCTGATGGACCCGCTGTTGTCTGCAAATGTTCTTATGCTTCCATCTGTTCACTGCCTTGAGAACGGCGAGAAAAGATGTTGACTGCTGTTTTTGTGTGTGTGTGTGTGTGTGTGCACTCGGAATATGAATCACCAATTGTTATTTCTGAGTGGTGCTGATGTCGTGAAGGCCCCCGACAGATTGAAGTCTGAATCGAGCAACTGGTCCACGACATGTTCGAATCACATCCTGGTCCGGCAGAAGAGTCTCGCCAATGCCAAAAGCCTTTGAAGAAATCACTAAATGTTCTCAGCTGGAAAAAAGGTTGACTTCAGTGTGAGTTCAGGACATACTTTCTATATCTGAGATCACTTTTATTGCTTGAATCCCTGCCTGTCACTGTATTCTCTGCCGCACACGTGGACTGCAAATCAACCGGCTTGCACTGCCTCTGCTTTTCAACTCCCATGAGCTCTCTTACTCTCAAGTGCAAAATGACCACCTTTTACATCTTTTAGTCTTCAGAACTGCCTTTCAAAAGTTGGACTATACCTGAGCGACACAATGCCGCCTCGTATTGGTATTCCGCAGATCAGGCGAGGCCAAAGAGGACAAAGGCACCCGCTAAGTAAGTTCCCCCTCCTGCCAACATGCTCTTGATTCGTCCGTGGCCTTTTGCACCGCTGCTGCATAAAACACCCAACAGAGCTCGCGAATTCAGCCATCACTATGTGGACTCACTTGACAACCTTTAATAGCACCTTAAGCCTTCTGTATTGATAAAAAAAAAAAAATCCTTGCTATTTGAAAGTTTTGCACGCTACTTCGGAGTGTACACTTTCTGAAACGAGCTGCGGCTTGTCGAGAAAATCAGTGTAGGTGGCATTCAAAGTGTTCCGTGCTTTCAAATGTTGCGTCAATTGGCTCACTTTGCTTTTACAGGAGATCATTTGCACTAGCCAAAAGCACTATGACAGAAGCTTAATGCCTTGCAGTTATGGTGATTACATTTGCTTGAGGAGGCATAAAACTCTGCAAATTCTGTGAAATAAAAAAAAAAACACAACTTCTTGAAGGAAACAAATTTCCAGCAGTTCTAGCCAACTATAGCTCGTATTCTTGCAGTTAATGTGTGGATACTGTGATATAGAAGCGCATAATGGAGCAGATGTTACCTGGGAGAAGCTGTATACTAAATAGAGTTTCATTGAGACGTATCTCTGAATACATGTGTTCCAGTTTCTCCATGTGCCTCGCTGAATAAAAGCAAAGCAGTGGATTCAGTGAATGGTCCTCCGCACTGCTTTTGTCCAGCGTGAGGCAGCCTGAATATGCACAGGCCTGATGTGACGTGGCCAGCAAGCTAATATTTTTTCTGCCACAGTCGTCGAGGCATACCTCACTTAGCATCCAAATTTCCATTGTGGAAGACGTTGAGCGGCGCATTCCCCGCAGTTACGTTGTTGACATGCTATGGTTCGTATAACCTCGGCCACGGAGCTTATTAGCTACTTGAGCAGAGGGCCTTGCGTCCTCCTGAGGGCTGATTAGGCTAATAAAGCATATCCACAGGCATGTACAGCAAGTTGATTCGACCAATTAGGGAGGTGACAAACCCTGGACGTATTTCTTAAGCAGCATCTCATGTTAGGATAATGACGCAGGGGAGGCACGTGGAAAAGGAGCTTTAAGGGAAAGGACGGTATAGTTGTTGCGAAGCCATAAGCTTCAGGGAAAGTGGTGCCGTTAGTTTAAATAGGGCCATTTCAGTATGAATTTAGAATGTGCTCGCTGTCGTCAACTATCGACACATTTCACGGCTTTCCCTTGGAGGTTGTAACTATGGTGACACAATGTAAACTTAAAGTGAAAGTCTGTAAGTTTAAGGCTGTGTCCGAATGTCCACCTGAGCATATAGTAGTATACGGCCCAGATGGCACACGATGATCTCACGATGATCTCATGACTGGAAGATTGAGGGTTCGAATCCCGCCTCCTGCAGGTGCACACTGACGTTGTGTTCTTGGGCAAGACACTTCACCCACCTTGCCTCCAGAGTCTGCGTACATTGGTGTATGACTGAGAGAGTGAATGGGTGAGTGGTTCCTTGCTGTAAAGCGCTTTGAGTGCCTAATGTAGGTGGAAAAGAGCTATATGAGTTGAGACCATTATCACTCATTCCGTTAGCGATTCGGACATGCTCACTAGTTGCACATGCCGCGTGTTGTCACGTTCAGTACGACATGCAGAAAATAGTGAGTGCCGTGTCCGGAAAGCCAACAAAGTGAGGGCACTACAGTATGTTTCCCATACTCCAGTAATGATGTATTTCTGCAATAGAAAAACGACCAAATTCAAGAGACAGTTACATTCTGATGGATAAATATCAATCAGATATATTTTATGTAACATGGATTTTAATTAAGAAAATATGAATTATTATATATTTTTGTTTGCCGTAGGGGGGAAATACTGGATGTATCAGCTGCTTTCATTCATTTATATTGTGTTTAGTTCAAAGACCTATTCTCCTCTGATTCTATGACATCATTACAAAATGGTGTGACCACTGTATAGTGCACTATACAGGAAATGGGACACAGCCAACAGCCCAATTCAAATAATTATATTTCTCTATAAAGTCCTATTGAATTGCTTAGAATCCCCAATGGAAAAACTGACCAGTGAGACGAGCCTTCCTGTGAACCGGCCTGTCAGGACCGGCCTGGCAGGTTGTTGAAACAGTGATGCATAGGCTCTGTGTCCTGTGAAACCTTGCAAACTTTAACATTTTAAATGATTTCCTGGGTTTATAAAACTTGACTGGAGCCTTCTGCCTAAGCAGTTTCTCAGTCAGTGCAGGAACTTTACCTAGCAAGCTTCCGCGTATGCTTTCAAGTGTTTGGATCTAAAGTCAAACTAAGTTATTGCCAAAGGACAATTTGGGAAACTTGTATGTCAGTGCTTTGTACATTTTGATTTGAACATTTCAACTGTAAATCGAAATACATATATGTACCAGAGCCAATAAATGGTCCTGCTGTTATCATAAATATAACTTACCAAAATGAACAAGCATGTATTTACTGTAGATAAGTAACACACACACTATGCACCACACTATGCAGGGCTTACATCACACTTCACAAATAACTCAATTAAACAAATATAATAATAATGATAATTAAACCCAAATTAAATTATATTGAGGATGGTAATGACAACTGGGAAGTAGCAAGATCTCAGAGTATAATATGTATTAATGCACCTTTATAACATAAAAGTAGCTCATTCTTTTGTTCTTTATTTTGCTGTTGTTTTTATTTTATTCTAGTTCATCATTTATTGTTACTTTGCCCTATGTTCCTTTGTTTATGATTTGCTACCTTGTAAATATTAAATGTAATGTTATTATTTTTATTTTGGGGTGGGCGCTTATAAGCCTTTGGCTTCAGCCCACTCCCTTTGAGCAGGTTAACTGCTCAAACAAATAAATAAACTAACTAAACTAAGTCATTATTTAGAATGTGATTGGATGGATTTATTTTGTCTATTTTTACATGCCACATGTCGTATTTCACATTTGAAGGTGTAAGGTTTCTGTTCTAAAATGTAATATTAATCCATTTCTATCTAAGGCCGTTTGAAAGTTAAAAAATATATATAAAAAAATTAGGGCTGAACGATTAATTGCATTGCAATTTTATCGCGATATCACACAACGCGATTTCCAAATCGCAGAGGCACACGCGATTTTGGCCCATGCAGCTATATTCACTTAGAAGTGAATGTAGTAGATCGTGGATGTACAATGAAAATATCAGCGTTTATGATGCAGCCACCGCGAAGGACTATAGCTTTTTTCTCTGTTAGCATTGCGTTAGCTGCAGCGCTAATCACTCTAGTCAGAGTACCGGGCCACATGCACTGATCACATAAACTCCCTCACCTCCGACTGTCTCTGCCTCCACAGAGATGAAGGTGAGCCGTGTGCTGCTTGTAAAGAGTTGCTTGCAGCTCAGTTGGGACCTTTTAGAACCTAAAAGCAGGCTAATGTTTGGGAATGTTTTGGATGAGAACTTATCTCATAAGCACCACTGACTAAAACACAATTAAGATGCAAATAGCAAGAAATGATTTAGGCTCTTTACTAAAATATTACAGTAGGGTATACAATTATAAAAATGTGGGCTATTTTGGATTATATTCAAAATGATTATTAAGGATTAAAAGTAAGTAATACCTAAATAAGTCAGTTGTAAATATGTCATGAACAATAACATTGTCTCAGTTTAGGCTATAATTTAAGTTATATGCAACAAAACGTTATCAATGGTAAATGGGGGCAGGAAAATCGAAATAAAATCGAAATAGCAATATTGATTGAAAAAATCGCAATATTGATTGAAAAAAAATCGCAATATTGATTTTTGGTTAAATCGTTCAGCCCTATAAAAATATAAATATAAAAAAATAGAACATTTAATAACAACAAATATTTTGTTTTTCAGTTGAAGCCTTGAAATGTTAATTAAATCTCTAAATAACGTCTTCCACAAATATCCCAAATAAAAGTAGACGTTGCGTGTGCATAATAACTATGATTTCCTGTTTGTGATGAGGTCTCAGATGAGGATTAATTGAACTTGCTGTGAGCGCTGGAGTGCTGTGAGCGCACCCCGTTTTCTAACCTCGGCTGAAGGTGACATAAATCACTTTCTTAGCGAGGACTCACATTCCACCTTGAGAGCACCTAGTCCCACTTTTATCAGTATTAATGGTTGTTCCCGTACTTAGCCAAAGCTATTTCACACTTGGTTAGGTAAGGTATGAGAACGTCTCCTTGGCTGTATACTTAGCCAGGACCTTCCTAAAATTTTTATTTATTTTTTTAAAGATTCCTAATCACTAAGCAAAAGCTGTCATGAGCACTAAACCAGAAGAAAAGCTTGTGAAAGTAATTCATTCTGAGTATTTTTTACAGGCAAACTCTAAATGGGAAATATTCACTCATCTGCTTAAGTGGTTACAGCGCTTATGTTTCCAAAGCCCGGTCGCCTTCAAAAATTGTATAGGCCTAACTTCTTTGTAAACTTTGTAACATCCTAGGGTTGTTGTTAACAGTACAGAAAGTCAAAATACAGAGATTGGAACATCCACTTAGCACAAAAACCTGACCTGATACAGAAAAACGGATGTCATTTTCAGATTCTGCGTGACAGAAATGTTCTTAATCAGTCTTTATAAAAAGTACTTTGTGTGACCCAGTGTGTCATTATTGTTACATTCTGCTTGCTGATAGCCCTAGAACTATATTCTAATAATAAAGTGTCCTTTTTGGTTATGCATTTGAAGACACATCTGTCCACTCATTTAAATACCAACTGCTGTGGTATTTGCATAATTTAGTTCTCTGGCATTTATGTGCTATTTTTAGTGCAACTCAGGTCATGTCTTTGGGGTCAAATGTAAGTAAATGCCACAGCAGCAGACAGCTCCTCTGTAGAGCTGACCTAAACAGACAACACACGATAGGGCTCTGCTTTGTCTCCAACACCGAAGGAAGCTCTTTTTGTTACTGCTGTTTATAAAGGTTGCATTAAAGATTCTCAAGAAGAAACCAGTTTTACAAAATGCACCTGCTACAGCTGGAGCTCTGGACAGAGTACTTCTTAAAACACTTAAAGAAGCGTTTTAACTGGATACTTTTATGGCAATGCCGCAGAATTATACTTTCCACATTCCAGGCTTTTGTTAAACTTCCACAAAGCTGGTCTTCATCCTTCGCCCCATGTGGCCTTAACTGAGGTACTTTCTGTGCTGTCTCCATCTGTATACACGTGTGTGTGTGTGTGTGTGTGTGTGTGTGTGTGTGTGTGTGTGTGTGTGTGTGTGTGTGTTCACATGTGTGTGCACATGTACGACGTGCACATGCTGAGAAATGTGGGTCAATATCACCATTACTTCTGTCTGCACTGCACAGTCTTATCCACTGGTGCACCTGGCTAAAGCACACGTCCATGTGCACAGACTGGCTCTGTGCCAGATAGATAGCGTTTGCTATTCAATTCCTTTCTGAAAATGGAGCGTTTAGTGTGCTGGCTGGGTCATATCCTTGGTTAAGTAAAACTAGCCCAGCACTATGTGCATATAGCGCAGTGATTATCAAAAGTAAGGTCAGGAACTCAGTCTGCTTCTTACAGCAGTATCAATCCCAAGGGTGAAATGTGAAAAGGTTTAGCTATTTAATATTGGTCCTGAGGAAAAAAAAGAAACAAAAGGTAAAAAGGAAACTTTGGGAGATATAAGGCCAAAGAGTGATAATAATGTACAGAAAAGTTTCCTAAGGTCAACGAAAACCTTTATTTAATGTGTTATTCTTTTTATTCCACACTACTTCAAAATCCAGTGTGATCCAGTTTTGTTTTTACTCTGATGAAGGTGCATCATATAATTTACTGTTTAAACATTTCGTTAACTAAAATCAACAATTTTTCAACCTGGTTTGATCAAATAAAGTCAGAATTCAACATCTCGACATGTGGCCTTCACCGATTCAAATGTTAATCAACCCTGTGAGTGCACACAGAAAGTTTGCGTTCTTCTCTTCTCCTGCAGGAGCTGCCAAAAGTCTGTGTGACTTTGACAAATTCCTGCTGCAGAGTGGTGGAGAGGGGCCCCGGGACGCTCCACCCCGAGACTGAGGAAGACGGGCAGCAGATAATTACAAACGCAAACACTCTGGCTGGTCATTTAGGGGCCTGAGTATTTCTAATTTCACAGATGTGATCAACCTTGCCGTGAGTCTGCCTGCCTGTCTTCCCCCGTCTCCGCGTGGCGCTGGGTCCCCTCGGCTCCTGTTGGACGTCAATGACAGTGATGATGAAGTGTTAAACAGGTCTGGGCTCTGCACTTTGTCACTGCGCTGTCTGCGATGATATGAGGACTCTCCCAGGCTGCACTACGGCTCTCACTGCCTTCCCCACTGGAGCGTGAAACTGCGGAATCTGCCCTTAAAGCTCCTGCTATACCCTTGAGAAAACATCCTCGCCTAGGTAATTTCAAGATATAAACCCGGCTTTATAGTGAAATAGATTTAATACAATGGCGGTGGGCGTAAATAATGGAAACAGTCAATGCTGTGGTCTTTGCGAGCCTTAAGTGCCGTGTTGACTTTGCCGAACCCCACTGTTCCGTCGCCATGAAGGTCAGTAGAAAGCACTTAACAGAACAGTTAGCTTCTTATTGTCGTTAGCCAAGGGCCCGCTAACATTACCTTTAAGTGGGACGGCAGGTGTAATCTGTCAGATGGGGCCCCTCGCAGTGAATCATTGGCGGGGCGTCCAGATCGAGTTCGGACCCAAAGAAAAAGGCGGTGATTAAATGTGGAGTGTGACATAACTCTTGGTTAATGGTGGAAAAAGCAGGAGCAGTGCGTTGGCATCAGGCCTGGATCGCTGCACATAAATTCTATTTCACTATCAGGCAGCTTGTAAAGGTCAGTGTGACTTTGACTTGTAAAAAGTAGCAAGACAATGGAGATCAATTTATTGTTATCATTAAGTTCAGCAGTGTTTCCTATAGCAGCTTTATAATAAATGCTTATACTCTTATAGATTTACTGCAGCATGCTCTCATATTGTAAATCATGGCAAGACTGATAAAGATAAAGGCTGTAAAAATAGACTTTTCAAAAATGCACTCTAATACTGATTTTCTGGACATGATTGATCAAAAACATACCCAGTGAATTGTTGTGAGTGGAATGGGAATTGCAGTTCCAACACTATATTGTTTTCTTGCCCAATGAAAAATGAACAATGAAGGTTTAGTAATTGGGAAAAGGGTATCAAAAAGTTGTCGTCTTGCTAAGTTGAATTTGAATCAATGTTTTGCGTCTAATCCAAGAAGCTTCACAGGATCAACTGTTCCTCTGTAATTGGGACTTCACAGTCTACAGTAGTGAGGAGTCACAGTGGGAGGAATTTCTTACATTTCTGCCTAAATTGGTCATAAAACGTGGTCTGCTCTTTGTTAAAATCACAAGAATGGGTGAACAGTGTCTGCTTAAACTAACACCAGCCAAACAATTGCATGTGATCATATTTTTATTGGAGAAATTCCACATAGATTTGCCATTTTATGAAGGCTTTAAAGTGGACCGATCATGCATAATTGTGGCTTAAAAAATGATTTTGCGCACTTCAGTGTCGATGTGTTACATTTTACATCAGAACTGGTTCAGTGATGAATAACGTCTCACAATCCCCGGCGGCTGCATAATCATCAGCACTTACACAGCTGTCTTAAATGTTTGTCATGACAATTATTTAACAATCGAATATTTGTCTACGTCTTTGTAATGCGGATGAGTATTGAATACAGTTGAGTTTGTCCGATAGAAATGTCTTCATAATTTATGGCCTCGGATGAGAGCTACAGCATTTTTTACAAACAGAAGAACTTTTAAGGGCGTGGTTGCATTCTCACATTGCGTCGCTAGATGTGCCGCTGTCGCAAACAGCAAGGCAACTTTGTACCACAGAAGGAGACCACACCTCCCTCACCTCGCAGCACACCCCCACCACACGCCTCACCCTCACCTGCCCCTCACCATGTAAACACAAACAGCAGAAGCCGCAACAGTTAGCAGCTAACACGGAGCATTATGATAGAAGTTTACAAAAAGATCGTAAACTGACAAACACCTGACCGACCTGCTCTGATGCAGCTGAAATCCATCCATCCATTTTCTTCCACTTGTCTGTTGCCGGGTCGTGGGGGCAGCTGTTGGAGCTGCACAAATTGTTATGGTTTGGGGTTATTAGTTAGTTTTGTCTGGGTTTTGGTCTTGTCTCCTCCTGTTTTGGTTATGTGTTCTCTGTCTTGTGTATTTATTTTGACATTCATGGTCTGTGTCTGTGTCTGCGTGCTTGCCCTTCCTCCTGTCTGATTACCTGTCCCGCCCTATGTGTTACACCTGTTCCTCATTTCCCTTGTGTGTGTATTTATTCCCTGGTGTTCTCCCGTGTCTTTGTCTGAGCATTATGTTGTTTTGCGTTTTTGATGGATTTTTGCTCCTGTAATGTCTCTGGCTCCCTGGTTAGCTTTTGTAGCCTGTTTCACATAAGGTTTGTTACCTGTTTTTGTACTTCTTTGCCTCTTGGACTTCGCTCCATTAAATTTAAGTTTTCACTGTCAAGCTGTCTTGCGTTTGGGTCATTCTTTCCCCCATCAAACGTAACACAAATCACATTGCACCAGCCCTCTATGGCTCCTCCTGCAGGTGGTGGGTCCACAGAAGGACGGCCTCATGGTTCTAACCGGGCCTGTTGGTCTCTCATAAGGGTCTTCTGAACCGCTCATTGTCTGACCCGTCACCTAGGACCTGTTTGCCATGGGAGACCCTACCAGGGGCACAAAAGCCCCAACAACAGAGCTCCCAGGATCATTCCTGGGTGCTCAAACCCCTCCACCACGTTAAGGTGGTGGTTCCAGGAGGAGATGCAGCTGAAATCCTCATGAAATTTTCTGTTTGTTAAATAATCCAAAAACTAAAATACAGTTGATTTTGGTTTCAAGGACTGGACTTTGGAGGGTACTTGACTCAATGTGAAGAAAAACATACAAAACATTTCAAATTAAAACTGCTAATGCTCGTAAAAAGGGCCAATGCCGTAACTTAGAGCAAACGGACTCAATACAGACTTTGTTCTGCAAATGCATTCTTGATTCCAATGGTTACTTTTCAAAGGGAATAATAAAAATGTAAAACAGAAACCATAAATTCTTCAACAGCAGATTGGTGTTGTCAGAGCGGGCCCGGGGTTGTCATTCAAGGCAGCAGAAATAACACGGCAGAATCAATAGAGCTGATCTTGAGGGAAGTGTCGCTCGTTCTCTTTACACGGCTTTGCGCGTGCACCGCACCCCGCACATGCAAATGGCCTCGACGACACGATCGATTGAATACATCAGGCGGGGGCTTATCTTTGCTAAACTTGATGGAGAGGCAAAATACTACATGCTTATTGCAGAAACATGAGTGCTAAAATATGACAGCCAAGGGGACAAAATGACAGACTTGCAAGAATCTATGAGACGATTGGTTATCCTCAAGTTTCTGATACAAAATAGTGCCCCAAAGTTTGCTGCATGTGGCATATCTTGGACGTGCTTAATGAATCTTAAAACACTGATAGAGGAACTTTGAGGGGCAGTAAGGGTTATGATCTGTTGGAGATCTGTTTCAATATATTTGCACAGTGTAAGGCCATGCATATCTATTAGTAACCTGACAGCAAGTAGTCTAAATCTGAGCACTTAACTGTTACACAGCGGGACACTCTGCTCTTCCAGGGCGCCTTTAACAATTGAATGTCACTTCTTTGAACAGCCAAAGTCACGTCACTGAGAGCCTGACACGCCTTTGCAAGTTGGGGAAAAAAGCCAAACAAAGCATATGACACAAAATCGACTTTGCCCAGGGTCCTACTCAGCACAGGCGCGAAGGGACAACGACTTGGCGACTTATTGGGGATGATCGACTCGTCCCTCAGAGGATGCAATGAATAATTCTCTTTACCAAGTGAACAGAAAAAAAAGTGCCCCAGGGGTATTGAACCAAATCATCTCTTCTCTCTTCATTAGAAAAAGAAAAAAAAGAAAAGAATTGTACAAAGTCTTATCAGCATTCTCCATTCGGTGCCATTGGAGCTAAGATAATTGATTATGTTTAGGAGGTTCTACCATTGGAGCAGAGAGATACAGCACTAATTTAAGTTTACCTTCCCAGGGCCCAGACACACAGTCGTGTTGACCTCAAAGGACAGTGAAATTAAAATTGCGCTTTGGGAAGAATATATAGTAATACAAAAATTGGTTCCACTACATAACCAGATTTTTCCTGGAGAATGAGGAAGCGTGGCATCTGATTATAAGCTACTACCCAGATCGACTCTGATCTTCAGTAAATTGCAAACTTGTGGCCAAAGATTAGTTTCTTTGTAAAAAAGTTAGTGCACATGAGCATAGATTGTGTTGCCACTAGGCCCTGAGGCAGTGATTCTCAACTGGTGGATCGCAGAACCATTTTCAGTGGATCACGGGTCTTTATCAGGGAACTTTCTTCTCATCCGGGTGATGGTGAGAAGCGTTCCCAAAATGGAGATTGCAAGGCACAGAGCTGGGTATAAACAGGTATTATATGAAATGTTCAATACAAGCACTAATTTACATTTTACTGTGGGGTTCCAGTTGTCCGCATCAATTCTTTTTCGGGTTATGGCCTGCAAACCATAAATCATTATGTCTTCAAAGACCAGTAAAAATATTTATAATTCTTGCAGTACCACTTTCGGTAGAACATCTAATTGTACATTTTCAGCAAGTATTGTGATAGTGATCAGATTTTGATTGTTTGAAAATATGAACTGTTAAGGGTTAGCTGTTGTCCACATCACAAGCATGCAGACAGATCTTCTGCCTGGTGAAACGACAGCGTTGCCCATTGTATTGGAAAAGGCTATGGGAGGGACATATGTTGCACATAACATCGTCATTCGCCATGGCTGTCTGTCCAGCCCATGCTCCAGTCTGAAGCTCAAGATTTCACAGAGCGCCCCCCTGTCAGCGCAAAAGTCTACAGTAGTCAACAGCCTGCATTACGAAACGCAAAATCAAGCCCTGATTATTTTGTTTTTTGCAGAGGAAATGATACTGCCTGAATAACTGCAGGTTATGCAAGTACCTAATTGCAATCATGTATTTATTTCTGTCTGGCAATTGACTCTCAACTCGATTGTGATTAATTGTCCCGTCCTATTTAATGGTTATTATTATACGGCCCTTCACAATGCAAGTAGAACGCTCCATTGATTTGAATGTGATTTCCCAACGTTCTACCGGTCATTATTTTTTGATAGAAGACCTCTGAAAAAAATAATGACCGCTGCCAATGGCAACGGAGTTCGTGCTTGTAATACAGGTCTTTCATATCACTCCGCGAGTAGTAGTAGCGGACAGGCGGACACTATCTCTGTCCCCGTCCCTGCGAGAGAAGTTGAGGGAATCACTCGTGAAGTTAACGGGAGTCCGACTTTCAACTTACCCAGAGATTCACCACCATTCCTCCTCTCTAACTGCACCTTCAACTAAGTAGCTAGGCTAGCAATAAGTAGCTAGCTGTGCTGCTACTAGCCTCGCCACACTGCCTGGAATCAACAAACGTTGCCAAGCAATGCGCAAACTTTTGGGAACTATTTGCCGCGGAAATCATTAAATAAACCTTTCTGTCTTCATAAAAGTGTATGAAGTTTATTTGTGTGTGTTGGCAAACAGCCAGGACCCCAGACGCTGCGCGTCGGGGTCCACTTCGCCCTGAAGGTACTTATTTTCCCGATAATGACCGGCGTTCTATACATTATCCCTTACATGTTCATTAGTGAACAATTCATTAATTACTGTTACTACTATACTGCTACTACTATAATATATACTATAAGATACTATGCTATGTGAGTTTTGTAATATAAAAGTTCTTTTATTCATTGCCCATTTCGTACAAACCCATTTAAATGTGTAAAAATGGAAAAATACATTTTTCACTTTGAATTGCGGCCATGTCAGATTATGCAACCATATGAATGAGCAGGTGGTGTCTTTTGAAATCCAAGCGCTTCTGCCAAATGTGCTGCTAGATTTTTATTCAGCCTTAAAAATATGACAAGTATTTTAAGTCAAAGAAACCAAACACACCCATAGTCATTTATTTATCTAATTCATATTTGACATTTCCCCCGAGGGTCTTTTGCTCACCAAAGTGTCAACTGCGCTTATAAGCCGGTGACATAAAATAAACATTTTTGACTCAAGAAACACAAAAATAAATTCTAGCTGGCAGGATGTAATTTCACTTTAGGCCAAAACAAAAATGAATGCATATAAGCTTGGGGAGAAGCTCAAATCAGATTACTTGCAAAAGAGACTTGGGGATACAGTGTGTAATTTTAAATTGTACGAATGGGGGCGTATTAGCAAGCTGGTCTATTTAGTGTTTTACTTTGTGATTGATGTTTAGGTCTGAATGTGAGTGCTATTTATAACTGCACAGGGACGATTATATTTCCCATGCAGCCTGTAAAGTGCTCAGCTAGAGGTGCTCCTCACCTGCAGATTTTGCGCAGAGATCTTGATGTTCTCAAACTGTGGTACAATCACTGATGGTACTTACATAGTTCAGGTCCACCATGCCAATGGTATCCCTGATAGTATCTATTTAAGGGGGCAGAAGCGGAGGTGTGGTTCTGCGTCTGAATTTGAGTTCAGAAGCAGGAGTTGTGGTATGGGACCCACTGGAGGTACACGATCCTTCACTCTCCCTCTGCACATTTGCTTTCGTTTTAGAGTAAATCTTATGCTTGTTAAGAACTACTGGAAGTCTAAATATATTAGACATTTTATAAAATGTGCAATATCGACCACCTGGTCTTGCATTTTTGATGTAAAGTAAGTAATAATATGTATATATATACAGTATATAGTGTTTATACTGTATATATTATTTTTTGGAAAGTATCTCAGCAACTAGAGTCTAGTATCCCCTGCATTGACCAATGAGACGAGCTTTTCCTGTGAACCGGCCTGTCAGGTCCAATCAGGTGAGGGGGAGGAGCTTGATCATTTACTTTAGAAAATTTTTTGCAAACTGGGAGTGGCTTCCTGGTTAAAGGGGGTAGGAATTTCATAGTTTACTTTCAAATTTCACTCCACCTCTCCTCACTTTGCAAACTTACAGACTTTCACTTTAAAGCAGAAATAAGTAACTCATGCCCCTTGAGGCCATAAGCGCCACTGCAGGTGTCGTAACATGTTGCATTTTTTTACTCATTAATTCTCCGTCAGAGTAAATACTACACATCCAACTACACAATGGAGATGTTTTTTTTCACTCAAACTTGGCTGTAAATGCAGCTTAAGTGGCGCTAGCCCGCAGTTACATTGCCCGTTAGCCTGTTAACTTCTTCTTCGTGATTCCATTAGTGTGTATATGGTGTCCGGGTCGGAGCAGGGAAAGTTGCAAGGGGGATTTTCTGGCCAGAGACACCCGGGGGAGATGAAAGACCCCCAAATCATCCCATCAACACTTGTATTACCCCAGTGAGCAAGTGATAGTTTATTCCTATTTTAGACCTGTTGTCTCTTCTGCTTTAAACATGGTGGTACAGAGAAAGCTAAATCATTTCTTAGGCGTTAAATCCAAATCCAAAACTGGTATGAATTTACTTGGCGTGAATAGTTTTGAGAACGTCTGCTCTGAAATGTAGGGAGATTGGAGCACAGAAACATTGAGTATCTCACCGGTCGATTTCCTGCAATTCAAGTGTTTTACAGATACAGTAGAGCATACACCACCAAAACAACACTCATTATGACATGCTCTTGGCCAATCCTCTATTTTCATAATGAAGGACGAAAAAATAATTAAATCAATGAATTACTTTTTCACAACCAAATGACAATGGGATGCTGAGATGTGTGTTTACAATATTACCTTGTGCAACCGCGCTTCAAACAGAATGGATACATTTATAATAGCCCATAAGCCCGTGTTTTACTTTTGCTCCACTTTCACTAACCCATAAAACCGAAAAACAAGCCCACAACAACATCTAAATTGCCCACTCTCTTTGATTACTCGAGAAAATGGCCGGGCGAGTCGGCAAAAGAAAAGTTTTATTTCAAATCAAATCAAGGTATTCTTGTTTAATGGCCTCTCTGGTTGGCCAAGGTTCCTGTACATTTATAAGAACACACTTTTATTTTTTCCTTCTCTGTTTGAGTCAACCTGAGTTTCTTTTATCCGCCGGGGGACCTTGAGAATGAAGGGCTTATTAGGCAGATAAAAAATAGGCCGCGGACACACTTAGCCAGATCAAGACCAAACATTAAATAATTACAGTATAATTCACTGCAGGTTCTTTTAAACGGTGTAACGATTTTGTTCGCTTTCCCTCCTGCAAAAAAAAAAAGAAAAATTGATCTGATGAAGCCGGACTAAACAAACGACCTCTAAATTAATTGAGATTCTCCCCACCCCTATCTGTACAGGAGCGGTCGAAAAGCTTTTAAAGAAGAAAAGATAGCGCTGGAGTTAATAGTAGCCCGAGTCCTAATTCTATTAGAATTACTCTGCCTGCTGATTCCAGTTTGATTTGCAAGAACAAATGAGTTGAGGACAAAATGCAATTGAATAGATCGAACAAATCAAGTGCATAACCTAAGACAATTGTTACAAGACTGATGGAATTTGAGCTACAGGTATACAAAAGTACTATGTTATATGTAATGACTGTTATGGGATGGCTTTTACTCTCCCACTTCTGACGTCGCCCTCGGTCCTCTCTCTAACTCAGTGATCATAGAGAGCGTGTTGTGCATTTTGCCTGGTGAGTAGGCCTGTTCATTTATTTGTTTTGTATCAGTCTGTTTATAGGCCATGGTCCGTACATGCGGACCGTGTGCACTGTGTGCGGCCTGCTGTCAAGGCTCCGGTCTGAATGTCCAACTGTGTGTAGAGTAAACTTTTAAAGCTGTATTTAGTATTTAGCATGTGTTTAGTGCGTTTGGTGGCACCCCTGTCAATCGAGGTCCATGTGCCACTCCTCCAAGGATCCCTCTCTTCTGTTTACGTCTAGTAATGTGGACTGAAAAAGTCTCGACACAATTCAACTGATGTCTGGTATGAACTCTTTAATATTGGGAACACAGCTTTGCTCTGAGTGGGCTTGTTAGCCTGGTTATGTTCAGATGATGGGATGTTATGGACAATACTGCGTCAGGTCAACACATTCCTGACTGTAACTTTATTTTAACAACTTCGTGAGTCAATCAATCAATCAATCAATCAATTGTTTTGTATAGCCACATATCACAACAGGAGTTGCATCACAGGGCTGAACCAAACATTAAAGCAATGACACAAAACAATAAACAAGACAATGTAAAGTTCAGGCAAATGAAATATCCAGGCAAACATAATGTGCAAATAAGCGTCGGCAGCAGGTGGTGAGGAGCCGTGTGCGTGTGTCCTTTCACTCTATGACACGGCGAGGAAAAACTAAAAAATCCAGTGAAGGGGAAAAAAACATCATGGAGAACCACAGAAAGACAGATCCAAATATTATTTTTATAGCTCAGTCTCTCACTGTGTATAAAACTAGGCTAAATAATGAAAGTTGGGTGGCAACTGCAATGCTAATAATTGGAAATGGTAAACCTTTTCCCCTTCCCTACCATATCACTGGGTTACACATGCTAAATGAAGACAGACCCATGAACTTCCATCATCCATCGTCCGTCATCCATCACAGAAAAAATCTTGCAACTGAATGGCCCTGGCACATTGCACAAACCCCAACCAAAATTGGAACATCGCCCTGTCCCCGTCTTCAAAGCGAGGAAAGCGCGCCGTGTTTCTGCGCCGTCCGTGCGTGTACGTATGTGTGTGTGTGTCCGCGCGCGAATCACTGAATCACTTCTGAGGTCAGCCAGCCGTAAAATAGACCACACGAGGGAGAAGCGGGATGAAAGGAATACAAGACAAACCTACCAAAAAACTTAAGGTGGACATCAGTGGACATGACAAGGAGTTAATCTCGACAGATAGCGGGGCCACGCCGAGTTGAAGGGACGAATCCTCGACCAATCGGATCACATTATCTTTGGGCCGCACTGCTGACGACCGCCATCCATCTCCGGGTGTCCAGGGGCAGAACAGGGAAAAGTGTGCAGTAATCACACGGGCGCCGGGCTGGCCTCTGTATCCGCGCGCATGTCTGCTGTTCCGAGTCGCGGATCAAAGCACCCGCGGTCCACTTTGAAGTGCTGGAGGGGGGGGAAGAAGGTGCGCTATGTTCCATAGGCTAATGAATCAAATTTTGCCTTATAATTATCTCGCTGCGTGAAATTTCAAAACACCGTTGGTCCTTTGGCTTTTTCTCTCTTTTCCCAGCGCCGCTGTGGGTCCGCATAAGCAGTTAATAATGCAGACAGATGAAGAAAAAGCAAGTCGACATTAACCTTAAAGTGGAACTGCGAGACCGACGCCAAGCAACTGCAAAACTAGAGTGGAATTTCAATTACAAGATAACTTCACATAATGGCAGGAGTGGCCTTTGCGAGCGCCAACGCTACACATGCTAATAGAGCAATTAGCGAGATAATTTACGGATGATTCAAGCTAATACAGAAAATATAGCATTATTAAAAAGTAATTAGGCTGTGAATGGACCAGCGCTCCGTCTCTCCTCACTGATGGATCTTATTATCATACGACTGTTTGTGATACTTTTAACAATAATGAACGCCAATCGAATACGATGAAAAATACTAGTTATCCAAGACACTTCATGACCTTGCAGAGTATCGAGCAGAATCAGTGTTGTAGTGTAGACTGTAGTGTATCAAACAGATAATCACAAGTCATTTGGTTACACTTTAGAATACGGCCCGGTAACTCCTAGGTAGTTACTGTAGTACATCCCTGGTACTTACAGAGATAATTACCAAGTACTTACAGTGGTACGTTTAGGTAAGTACCTAGGAGTTACGAGGTCGGCCCATTAGTCCGACATCTCATTATTCTGAAAATCACCCATTGAGTAGGGGTGCCATTAGGGTTAGGGTTAGGGTTATATTTTTGTAATAATGAGACGTCGGACTAATGGGTTGTCGGACCAATGGCATGGCACCGGAGTTACCAGGCCATACCACTGCAAGTACCTGGTAATTACCTCTGTAAGTACCAGGGATGTACTACAGTAACTACCTAGGAGTTACTGGGCTGTATTCTACATATTGTGGCTCAACCCATAATCTGAAATGTATTGATGTGATATTGCAATATTCCATCCAGATTTTTTTCCTCACCCTACTGCCCACTGTCCAGGATTCCAGTTGTAAATACTATTCCTGTCACTCCGACGTCGGCTCAGGACCACGTGCCAAAAATACTAATTTGACGTCATAAATTTCCCCACACTTTTTTTACGTTTTATTAGCTTGTCACTAACAGTGTTTCTCTGCCCAGTTAGCCATCCATCAGTCGGGGTGCATAAAGGATGTTCGCCCCCCATTCTTCCCACTTTCCAAGGCCTGTGTCGCCCTGCCCCTGTCACCGCGGCTGTAAATTGTCTTTCTGCTTGCGTAGATAAAGTTTGACCTCTTGTCTCGTTCGGACCGCTTGCTTGATGTACAACCCAAAGAAGACAGCAGGGTTTGAGCCACCGCTGCCAAATGAACAGTCCGGATACGAATGCAAGCCTCTTTTTTTTGTGATAAGCACTTTTTGCACTTTCAACCTTTCTGTCCCAAATTTCTGAGACTAAGTTTCAGAAAAGATGACCAGAACAGGAGGGGTCCGGACTGTCCGATTGTGGCCTGAATGTGATGGCAAACAAAGGTGAACTTGCAGGTGGAACAAGGTGTCTCCGTGGACACATTTCGAGGCGCTGAATTTGTCTGTTGTGTCTATGGAGACTGCGGCGTGACTTGGCATCTATACAAAGGCCGTGGATAGACAGGCATCCACTGTGATGTGTTTGGACAGTGCGGCAGACGTTGTGGCCTCAGATATGGCCTTATGAGGGGATATGGCAGACAGATTTTTATAAACTTTCCCCTGCCTGTTCGAAGGATGTAGCTCGCATTTATATCAACAAACAAGGTCACCGCGCACCAATGCGGGCAAGGCAAGTTCATTTTGTAGAGCACAATTCATACACAAGACAATTCAAAGTACTTCACAGTTATATCAATATACAGATAAATGAATTAGATTAAAAGTGCAGAAAAAAATACTTTCAGTTGTCTAACATGTCTGAGCTGTACTTTGTTGCTGGACCGTGAAGGGACTTGTACACAAACAGAGCTGTTTTAAAGTCTATTCGCTGAGCAGCAGGAAGCCAGTGCAGAGACCAGAGCACTGGACTAATGTGGTCGTATTTCCTGGGTCTGGTCAGGACTTGAGCATCAGCGTTCTGGATGTACTGCAGCTCTATAACAGCTAGTTTAGAACAGGCTGTTACAGTAGTCTAACCTGCTGGAGACAAAACAAGCCAAGTCCGGTTTTTAACACTATATCTCTGATCTTGGAAATGTTTTTAGATGGAAAAAGCTGCTGATTATTGCTTTGATGTGGCTGTTTAAGTTTCGGTCGATGATTTCTGTCAGATTTCTATCCTGAGTTTTGGTTTAAGAGAAAGAGACTCGAGGTGACTGATGACATTTTCTCTTTGTTTCTCACTTATAGTGCCTTTAAAGGGACGATACGGAGTTTACAGCAGATGTTAAAATTAAGTATTTTCCTCCCCCTACATGTTCCAACAATGTCCTAATGTGTAGAATGAGCCCAGACCTGTTCAGCACAACTGCCACTAAAATTCTGCACTGTCAGTCAGAAAGGTGTTAATTCGGGTCCGAAGTGCCGTCATGCACAAGCTTAATATAGAAGCTGCAGTTACGCGTTAGACCTGAGGTGGCAGTAGTGAGCATAAAAATGACTAACTTGCATCTAGTCCCTTGAAGTAGGAAAAAGTAATTGTTTGGTCACACAAATCAAAATGGGATGGTAGAGCGGGTCGTCTCATGATCGGAAGGTCGGGGGTTCGAATCCCGCCTCCTGAAGATGGGGCGGGGCAAGACACTTTACCCTCCTTGCCTCCAGTGTCTGCGTACATTGGAGTATGAATGAGCGTGTGAATGGTTCCTCGCTGTAAAAGCGCTTCGAGTGCCTAATGTAGGTGGAAAAGCGCTATATAAGTTGAGATCATTTACAAGTCGACTCTGCAGGCCACTCTGTGATTCCAGTCTTGAATTTCCAACTGATATTGTCGATCAAACTAACCTTGTACAGTTCATATGTTATATTGTATTTAGAATTTTAGAATTTAGAATGGCATGGTTTTCAGAAGGTAGTGATTTTCAACCCTTTGAGCTGCATAGTTCTGTTGAAATTATAGGTTGATGGAACTGAAAGGGTGGCATTTTATATTGTATCCATGTTCTTGATATTTTACCCATTGAAAGGAACATAAATGGTGACTGAGAGAAAGATGAGAAAGATGAGAAAACATGGGAACCATCCTATGTAAAGGTACAGTGTGCTGTGCGCTGCAGATACATGTATCCTTTTGGTTTATATGAGCTTTGTTGAGATCACTGTGAGGGGGATCTGCATGGGTTTGGCTGCGCAAGCGCTAGACATTGGATTGTGTTGTGCTTATTCCCATTTGACAGGATTAGCTCCGGCACGGCAAACTGCACGCTAAAACGTGTTACAACATCACATGCGGCCTCCAGTACATACCGGCACCCCGGCTCCACACACTGTTGATAGGTAATTAGAGGCTGTAATTGTCAGGCGAGCTAAGATAAGGGGTCAAGGTGTGAGTGTAAGAGGATTAGGAAGGGGCGGAAAATACAGCCATCGACACGGCCATTGAGTATATGCAGCCCAGGCAAGGATTACAGCGGGATACACAATGCAATCTCTAAGACAAAATTAAGAAAAAGGGGAGGAAAAAAAAAAGATATTATGCTCTCTGTATAACACGTATAAGTTTAGAATCAGTGGTAAATGAGCAAGGCAAAGGTTTTTTCAGGTTTAGGGTGAAATTTTAACTATTGAACTCTAAATTAGTTTTCTTGACATATTATGGACTCAGTTTGAATGGATGCCAAACTTGATGTAACATTATGTGAAGACTGACTGAAGACAGAAGTCAGTTTTAGAAAGTGAAGCAAGGAATGTGCTATATTTCGCACACCGTGTCGATAATATGTGACCTTGCCTTGTTATACTCCAAAACCTTAACCCAGAAGTTCAGTGGAATGCACCCTTTGAAACGCTTCAATCACGTACATTTTTTGAATCTTTTGAGGTGCGACAAAACGTCTTCAGCAAATTTCACATCCTTTTGAAAGTAATCTGCGGGAAAATTGCCATGTGTGTTCGTGCTAGCCAGCTGCTGCTGTTAGCAAAGCAATCAAAGAAATACAGCATGCAACTTTAGGAGTTTACAGAAAGAGAAAATGCCGAAAGTTGTAAATCATGTCCAAGGAGCTTTTAAGGCAGCGCAGGTTTAGTTGTGATTTGGACCACTAAAAGCACATGTACACTGCATTTATACATAGCTAGAACAGTTTGCGGAGGAGTAAGATGACCCAAGATTTATTCTATCTTATCATGAATACAGTCACATTGCATCACTGTCTTACTTATCATCGCGGAAAACAATTCCGGAATGGCGGCGTAGGCCCATTCAGATTGCTGCAGATTGAATTGCATCATGCAGATAATGTGACGTGCCGAATAGGTTTGAGGGGAAAGCCGTCTCTCGGCTGCGGTGAGTGCTAAGTAAACACAGGCTGAGTGCACGGATGGATAGGCAGTGTCATCCTAAATTAGCCCGTGGATGTCCGACTGACAGCAGGGTCTGCCACACACCTGCACCCCGCTCGGTACTCCAGTGAGAAGAGCTTAAGGAGACAGCTCCAGTCCATTCCGCCCGCAATGAATTCACAACTTTCCATAGAGATTGATCTTTTTATTTGCCATCAGCCCCTATCTTGTTTAGTCATCAAACAGTAACACAACACTCATGGGACACTGTGAGTTATAGGTACATCGAATAAAACTGCCCGTTGGAGGTTTCTTTGAAAGTATAATGTATAGGGGATTAGGTTTGTGTAAACAAAGTCATGAGGATGGGGGTTGGCTCGGACTATAATGTATTTTATTGAGTCTTAGAGCAACATTCTCTTACACTTTGGTCAAGCCTATATTATAGGCTTGGGAGTGGCTCAAAGAGTACAATAACCAGTCACTAGAACCAGGGACACAAGTCGGTTCAGGGGCATTTTGAGATTTTCACAGATTGTTAAAGGGTAGTCTCCAAGCTTTCCAACAATGCGTAACACATGGAAATCTGATCATATTTGGACCATTTTGTAGACACTTGAATTCAGGCCTTCAAAAAAGGTTGAAATGTGTAAACGGCTTTCAAAGAATGAGCAGTTCTCACCTCTCTCTGCAGCTGGGGTGACAATAGGGATCATTTACATCTCATTTAGATAAGCCATACCCCCGTAAATAAATGTCTTGCATGTCTCTTGTCTTGCACAAATGAAGTTGGTTGGATAGTGGCTATTCCTCTCTCAAACACACGCAGACAAACTCCTCTCACATTTGCCAGATGGCAGAATTTGCTGTATATCACACACACAAACACACACATACTCACTAGTGATGCGCAGGTTCACACGCGGTCTCCGCGGGCCGCCGTACGCACATTCATTGTACACAACCACGACTTATTATCTTTACAACAGGTTTTTGACATAAATATGCGTCGGATTTTCAAAAAAAGGAGCGTTTTGCAGCTTGTGATCCAATGTCTCCTATTTTCCACATATGTGTGTCTCTGTGTGAGTTTGCGTTACGTCTGCGCTCTTCCCCTCTCATGCTGTGTACACACCAGTCCCGTTAATTTTTGAACAGAATTAAAGTCTGCGGGGAAAACAAAGCACTTTACAAACGTGCACCACATCACAAGAGAAAAGAAGCAAGCAGAAAAATGACACAGAGGGCTGAAGGAGCACAGAACAGGCTGGCGCTAAGTAATCAGGCCCGGGGTTGAGAGAGAAGTGGCCGGGAGGACGGAGCATCAGCCCGGGGCTCAGTGTGAGAGGCAGGACATCAGAGATCAACTCAAACGCAAAATCCAGCGTTATAAAAAGATAATACTTACAGTTTGATGATTTTGTGGGAAGCTTTTTTTTAACGCTGAAGCTGCGTGACCAAAGTGTTCTCCTGTCTGGGGAGCAAGCAAAGCAGCGTCTCTGTCCCGCTGTCGCTGCTTTGCTAAGGCTCTTCATGAGGAAGCGGCGCCACATAATCCATGATTGATAAATCCACTTGGCAGAAGTACTTCCAAACATGTTCGCTGTAACGTCCACGGTTCAGCTCGTGTGCTACAGTCTTTGCGGCGTCCATCCAACGCTACCGGTGTTTACCCCGTATGTAAATACACACAGACAAAGTCACGCCCCTACCGCACGCTCCAGAAATCTCCCAAAACAAGCCGGTTTGAAACTAAAAGTTTACACTTTTAAATATACCATTTCTGCTAGCTTAAAAATGAGGCTTCTTCGTGACTGCAACTGAATGATTCTGCAAAAAGCAAAAATCATTAATTAAAAAAAAAAACAACAACCTTCTTTTGCATTTTTCTCGAAACTTGGGCTGCCGACTTGTGTCCCTGGAATCCACGACGGGTCATGCATATCACAGGTTTCAGTTCGACTTTTACCTGTTATGGATGAGGACTTTTAATTCTGAAGATACAAAAGCAATTGGTTGAGTAGTTGATTTTGTTATGGCAAGCTAGCAGCTAGCCAGGCTAAGAGTCCTTCATTTTAAATCATTTGAAAATCATGGATAAGGTAAGGGATACAGTGGTAGGAAAAAGTGAGTACACCCTTTGGAATTGTCTCACATTTCTGCCTAAATTGGTCATAAAATGTGGTCTGATCTTTATTAAAATCACAAGATTGAGTAAACAGTGTCTGCTTAAACTAATACCACCCAAACGATTACATATGATCATATTTTTATTGGCCACATCATGTGAACATTCACAGGACAGAGAGGGTTAAGTGAGTACACCCTTAGATTAAATAGTCAATAAATCAAATCAACAATTCTTGATCATGGGTCTTCAGACAGCTCTTTTGAGTGAGGCATGGTGCAGACAATGATTCTCAACAATCCTTAACTAGTGTGTGTTTTTCAGTGGCAAAGGCAGCTTTAAGCCACACCTCAGTGATTTGACTTCAGGTTGGCTCACACCTGACTCTAAATGTCTGCTAACATTTGTCCAATTAGCTCTGGAGGATCTTTAGCCAGGGGTTGTGTACTCACTTATTTCTCCCGGTCCTGTGCCAATAAAAAAGTATTTGTTTGGGTGGTATTAGTTGAAGCAGACACTGTTTACACATTCTTGTGATGTGTGTGATGAGTACATATTGCACTCTAGAATCTTCAAACTAAATCTTTACTATAATCTCGTTCCAAATACACAGACAAATACTTTATTGTTTTAATATTGCTTCTGACAGAAGGATTCACGCCTCACACCACACGGCGGACGGGAGTGCCAACTTGTGATTCACGTCCATTTGCGCCTGATTCCAGGGACATGTTTTACTGACGCCCAGACTGTTTAACATCTGTGTTGTTGGCTGCTCCTTTCTCAGAAATGTTGCTTTTATCCAGTCAGGGTGGAGGGGCTGATGAGGCGAGAAGAGCTGCAAGTCTGTATGTATCCCTCTGGGCCGCAATCTCCCCTCGGCGGCTGCTGTTTCTTCTGTGGAAATAGTGTCTTCTTCCACATAAACTCCTATGTGACACTGCATTACTTGTTGTTGGGCCATTTCCCCTATAGCATAAGACTGACATGTAGCACTGGGTTGAATGTCGTGGTGTATAAGGATCACAGTCGAAACAAACATTATGTAGGAAGTGCCTGTATTGAAAAAATAAATGAGTAAATCAAATCAGATTAATTGTTGGGTTCAACCGTTATGTTGCAGCACTCAGGCACGTTGGCTTCCTCACTATCAGACGTTTGAGTTCCGGCTCAGACAGTTTGCTGAAATCATTTTTCACATACTCCGTTTCACGCTTTTCCCGCTGTCCTGTCCAATAATGCCTGGGGGCAAAAGACAAAACCGAAATGTTGAAAAAAAAGAACGTTTTATAGAGTTCCTTAATCGGCACAGGGACACAGAGACTTTGGTAATGTGTTTTGACCATCAGTGTGGTCTTCCTGCAGGCATGCGAAGTAGGAAAATGCCTTCAGGTGGCCTAAAGTGACTCACTAACAATAAAAGCATTACTATTGGGGCTGTCAAAGTTAACTCTTTAACTCACAATAAAAAAAGTATGCATTAATCATGGACTCATGCCAAAAATTCATTGCATCATATGATTTGACCTAACACACAATACTGTACATAAAAAGCTTATTAATGAAATGTGAGCAAATGCTTTAAATGACAGTGTTTCGATTTAATAATGAATATAATAATGGAGGAGAATAGTGTTCCTATATGTCACGTGACCACTTTCACTATTAGGCCCTGAAGAAGAAGACCACTCTGGTAGTGTCCCTGTGTTTAGCCCCAAAAGGACTTTAAGTAAGCATAGGGTGCCTCTTTTAATATATATACAGTATATAGTATGCTGTAATGTGACCAAAACGTGACATGTTCTGTTTTATAAACGCTGTATCAAAATTTGATCTAAAGTGCACTGTCCTCATCGCCCTTTGGAGCCATTCAGACAAAAGCCTTTAATCATGTATTTTAACCAAACAGTGAAAATGTGAGACACAGACAGCACAAGGCTAACACACAGATGTCTGGGTCACACAAAAACATGTCCCCGGTTTGTGCTGAAAGTGGAAAGCAGAGGAGACGCGATTCTTTTGCTGCCAGTAACACTCCTCTGAAGTACGAGAAAAGAAAGCTTTTACATGACTGGACCGACAAGAAAGAGCCGGATGTCTAGCGTTTCCCTTTGTTTTTCTGCGACGCTTTCACAAAATATTCAACGTCGTCAAATCGGATGTTCCGTTTGCTGCTGCATGGTAAAGGCGGTTATTATAGGGAAACCTACGACTGCACTGATAATCATTTGACTTGCATTGTTTCGTTTTTTTTGTTTAAGTCAGATGCCCTTCCTGCAACCCTTTCCTCTTATCCTGGATTCCTACTGCTGCAAAGAACAAGAGCCTGAGCTTGATGTATGTTTTTTTTGTGTGTAGAAAGTGTCAAGTTAAAAGTGTCACATACTAAAATGAATAAGCAGTGTTGTATTATGTTGTCTGTTCTTATGTTCGTCATACCGTCTAAATAATTTAACTGTGTATATAATGTCTGGACGTGGAAGATAGGCATTGACAAGCTGTCACTTCTGCTTCTATTCTTGGATATCTGACAGATGTGAAGAAAAAAATAATATACTAAAGATGGAGCACTGTAACTGTATATTTCCAGGAAGCTATAAGGACATTGGAATGACAAGCTGGCTGAAGGGTGTATATCCATTGAGAACTAGTTGTGAACCCACACTGGGGTACCTGAGTTTTCCTGTTCAAACAGTGATATTTTTTGTTTTGGCTCAACTTGTTTCTAGCTCTCACAGTCTCTCCTGTGATTTCAAATTGTTCAAAGAATGTAATTACATGCACATTTCTCACCCATATACAGCATTGAGTGGTGACAAAGTGAAGCAGGGGCGGCCACCCCCAAAATAAATTCCACTAATTTAAATTAGACTTCTATCAGCCATTGCTCAATAAACAACAAGGTCTGTGTTTTGCTGTGTTACAACATACTATGAGGTGGCAAAAATAAATGTATTCTACAACACCAAAAAAATCAGGTACCCCAGCTTTAAGTTCCCATTTAGGTCCCTATGTGGATTGTGGACTGTGGAATGACCTGCCTCTCCACATAAGAGCTGCACAGACACTTGACCATTTTAAATCATTGCTTAAGGCACATTTCTATGCAAAAGCTTTTAACACTGCATATCAT
Source organism: Neogobius melanostomus (assembly GCA_007210695.1). NCBI lineage: Eukaryota > Metazoa > Chordata > Actinopteri > Gobiiformes > Gobiidae > Neogobius > Neogobius melanostomus. The sequence continues at coordinate 70,940 of VHKM01000035.1, read as the reverse complement.
GGCCAAAATCGGAGCGGTTAGTGCTTTGCTGCTTGTATATTGTGTTTTGTTTATTATTATTTTACTATAACTTTTTGTACTGTAGACCTTTTTGTGAAGCACTTTGGTCAACAACAGTTGTTTTAAATGTGCTATATAAATAAATGTGATTTGATTTGATTTTTTGCGTTTTCATAAATAAAGCCTTCTTCTCTCAAATATCTACAGTACCACGATTAAGGAACTGAATAAAGAACTTTTGATGCACCGCTCAAACAATTTGATCAATCCCATGCAGCTTAAAACGTTGTGACTTTTAAACAGTCTTTTACAAAAGTCACATTTAAAGAATACAAAGTTCATTCGCCGTATATTTTGCACAAGAAACCCATTCCCATGCTCTAAAATCCTCAGTGCCTGATAAATCTGAAATTAAAACCAAAAAAGTACACCATCGCTCAGCGCGCTAAGATGCCCCACCGGTGGCTTTGGCATTTCACACAAGATAAAACCTGCAGACAAAAGTACAGACTGCTTGTAATGGAAGACCTGAAACAGAATGGGTCTAGTTCCCCCCGTGGGACACCAGATCTCTTTTGGCATTTCACCGCTGAGTAATGACGCTTCACGCCAAGCGGCTTTATTAAGGCAGAAGTTAGGCCGGAGATTTCAGCTTTTGGGCAAATGTAGCGGCGCGGCAGATTGCGATGAATCACCCCCTCTGAGCTCAAAACTCCCCCCTCCGGTCTTGTTTTGGCGCCAAGACATCAACTCGCCTAGGCATCCACACCTTCTTTTTGTCTTTCTTTCTCACAACAGTCAAAAAATTGGCCTCAAAAAACAAGCCACTACTTCAACGCGTCCAAGAATCCGAAACATGTCATTGTGTGGTGGAATTGCGAAGAGAAGCTGAATAAGTCTGTTGTCTTAAGGGTAGAGGTAGGAGACACAAATCACCAGGGCACGGGGAGAGTCGGGGACAGGGAAGGATTGCCAATGTGCTGTGGGTGGATGAAAGCTTGTTCTGCCAGAAATTACCATGAGTTTGTCACCGCCGCTCTTGACTAACACGCTGGGGGCACCTGCAGACTCGCATGCCGGGGCCCCGCAATGCGGCCTTGGACACGCGGAGGCACTGCGAGGGGGAACTAATCATATCAGACTAAATGATTACACGCGAATGATAATTGGGACGCGCCCACGAGATGTAACCCGCGTCCATGTTAGCTTTCTGGAGTGGTGATGTCGAGCAAACGGGGGAATCGGAAGGGTGTATTTGCAATGCTGAGAGGATCCGGAGAGACCGAGGCAATATCGCACTACACCAAGCATGTTAGAGACAGTCCCTTCTGATTTGACCGGGGGGTGGGGGGGGGGAACCGGGCCAAGAGCAGCGGGGGTGTTGGCTGTCAAAATGGAAAACACAGATTGGAAGGTTGAAGAAAGGGTAGTACTTGATAACTATATTGAATGTAAAGCAAAGTGGAAAACATTTTTTGAAAGATCGTGCCACCATTTCAGTATGATAGAAGATTCAACACGACCATCAAACAGTGAGTGTCAGAGAGAGCCAAGTGTTGGTGTAAAATACGAGGGGGTATAGGGGTGTTACAACCCTTCCAATATTCAAACCAAACTAATTTAACACCCTAATATTTTTGTCCAAACATTTAATTTTAGATTTCCTACGCTGAACCCTGTAATTCGGTGCTTTATTTGTCGCAACATGAAATAAAAGGTAAGGAAATACAGTTTGCTTATTCATTATACACACTGTTGTGACCAAAGTGTAACTGAGTCCAGTAAGATTATTGCACCAGTGATTTTATAAAAGATTTTTTGTTTTTGTTTTTTTTTACTTAGAAATGCACCAGAATGCAGGAAATTGTATGCATTTGCTTAAAATTTTCCTGGGGGAGGACTCCCGGAACCCCAAAAAAGGATTTAATCTAGACCCCCCCCATTCAACCAAGCCAAGGTTAGTCATTGCATGCACCAATAATTTTCAGATATAAGAACAGCAACAACAACATGAAAAAGTAGGTGTATTTTGTTAGCCAAATAGCGAAGTTTATTAAAAAAAGATTATAAAAAGAACATACGCTGCTTCGTCAAGAAACCAGTGAATCAGTGCAACTTTTTAATTCATAATGTGGCTCGTAATTAAACAGTCTATGGCCAACGGGTAAGAATTTGGTTCTCTGTGTTTAGGTATTAGAAGCAGAAAAACAGTAGTCTGAGTTTGACAAGAAGTGCCAAATTCTGATAGCCAGACATCTGGGTCAGAGCATCACCGTTGCTGTCTGCAGTGGTCAGCGGGTGTCAAAGAGGGCCCAGGAAGGAAAGGAGTGAACCCCTGACAGGTGAAGATTGTCAGGGAGGCTCGCTTTTGCCTCACTACGAGAGTGGAAGGAAGATTATTTTCATACAGTAAATAGATAGGGGAAAAATACACCAAAACAATATTATGGATATTGGCGATTGTGGTCATCCATTCCAAATTGTCAAGTCGTCACAAGGATAAGCTCATGTGTATATTATAAAACACATCCACATTTTGGCTGCTCTTCCCACATAAGTCAATCACTGGATTAAGGTCTTAACACCCTAATCACTTAATAATCTCATGGTAATCTGATCACTGGTACATGCAATCGACTGGAACTAAAATCATTCCTGTGGCAACAAAATATAATCCTTTGTTTCTCCATTGATCCCAGTGGGGGAGTGTCTTTGAGAGTGCTGACCTACAATACTGAAAAGAGAAACAGACCCTGACTCCTTGGAGAATTCGATCCTCCAAGGCATACTAACCTGAGGCCTTTCTATTTATAGATCATATTTTTTTTTCCTTTTGCCTTTTCCAGAATGGGTTCAGACGTTAAAAAGGGGGCCAAACTTTTGATGCTTTGTACATGCCGAGTGCAGAGTGCAGTGTGGGTTTTGGGAACACAGAAAATATTACCAGAAATGCCAACAGGCTAAATTATCCTAGCGAGGTTTGGTCTGATCCGATCGATCTCCGCCGGGACGTTTAAAACCATTAAACCGTCCGCACCTCATTAATCAAGTGTGTAATCTTCTTAGCATAAACATTTTCAGCAGAAGCAGCGCCATGCCCTCGATTTGTCGACAATTGGAAAAGTATGTGTTTTTCTGCCAAACAGTTAAAGCTTATTCTACCAACACGCTGTTTGTTTTGTTTTTGTTTGTTTGTTACTGTGCTTTTTATTGACTGATAAAATACTATTTCACTAGCAAGGCCCACAAAATCAGTACTTTACTATTTTCTATCACTCGTTCATCAGCAACAACCATAACAAAAAGTGCGAGGCAGGCATTTCTTGGATGGTATTCTCCCTTTAGAAACAGAAAACACAACTGCATGTGGACTATCTTTTTTTTTCATAAGAGGCTACCACATGCACAATCAGAGACACATCTTATAAAATATATCTTATCCAGATTGTACACGTGCGACCCAAGCCTGTGCTTGCATCATTCCACGACAAAAGCTTGGATCTGCCCGCATGAGCCCAGCGACTAAGATGTGTGGCACACACAAGCTATTGATCAGCCAAAGTTGTCAGAGATATTAGAAAGTCTCAAATCTTAGGGCAGGATTTTTGATGCGTGAAAATGCAAGGTGTGGTGTGAGAGCATGTGATAGACTATGTCTGGCAGCCAATGTGCCCTCCCTGCTCAAAAAGCGAGAAACTCACCGGAAAACCAACATTCCTGACTCGAAAGCGCTTTGAACACTGCACTGCACACTGCACAGCGACAGCCACCTGGGCTACTGTCCACAAACATCGATGCGTGGGAAAGAAAAAGGTGACAGTATATCTGTCTGTCAGAGGTGTACAATATTTTCGTGGGGACTGTCCAGTCCTCAGTGCAGGTGAGGGACATGTCCACACTAGTCCAAAGTTACGCCAATAACCTCTTGAGTTTAACACTTTACATAATTTGAAAGTAAAAGCACAGGGCGTGATGGAAAACTGTTTGTGTACATTTTTGGTTGTGTTTCTTGAGCCCATGTACTGCCAGCTGTCTAGCACAGTGGTTCTTAACCTGGGTTTGATCAAACTCCAGGGGTTCGGCGAGTCAGTCTCAGGGGTTCAGCGGAGGTCAAGACACACATTCGACTCATGATTCGTGATGACATTTCAATTAAGAAGGGTTCGGTGAATGCACATATGAAACTGGTGGGGTTCAGTACCTCCAACAAGGTTAAGAACCACTGGTCTAGAAGGAGAAAATCCATATCCTATAACACCAGCTACAATCAAATTCAACCTGGATAGACTCAAACTGACAAAAGATTAGGAAGATGACATGTATATTAGTTTTGGCTGAGGTGGAGGTGTGGCCCTCACGGAAGCATCATTTGCTGGAGGTAGGTGACGCTGAAATTAGTCTACCAGGTTGAATTAATGCCTAGGCTTCATTAAGCATATTCTTCATGTCCTACTTTAATATCTGATTACGCAAACTTGCACTAAAAGTGTTCACCTTAACAAAAAAACAAACGAGTCAAAAATCACCACTCAAAAATCTATGTGATTTATTGTAAGAGTAACCTCATGCATTGAATAAATCACCAAATTCAGATCATTGAAAGACCCCTTCTGAAATATATTCCTAACAGTTGGAGGGACAACAAAGGGTTGTGGCCAATGCTGAACAGTATAAGCAATACATTGATGTCAGATGAAGACAAACATGAGAGACGCTCAAAGGCCCTTGGGAGGGGAATTTCATTTTGTTGTCAGCACCACATTTCAATTCTCTCTCGCTCAAAAGAATCTATTCCCTGTCAGTAGCAGCCTTTGCCGGTCCCTCCTGCCTCGCTGTAGCCATGCAAAACTCACACCATCTGTAGCTCCAGTAATGATGGCGGTGAACGGACCTCATGGGCTCTCAAAGTCACTATTCTGACATTGGGCCCAGAGCTCTGTCCAAGATACAGCTGTTGGTATTGGTCATTTCTACACAATTACACAACAACTACAGAAGCCCTGAAGGGACATGCTGTTGTCTATGAACAAACCCCATTATGAAGCCAAAATTATACTGTCACTTATTGTAGTAAACAAGATAAAATCCAAACCTTAGGCAAAACAAGAAAGAAAAGCTTGTACAGACCAGAATCAACCAACTTAGACTCTTTACCTCCTCATCTTCATTACTTGTCATATTGTAGGCCATAATATACATTATCTCCTATACATGCCACAAAGGTTATTTCAATATGTCTTTAATATCGCAACATCGACTAGTAGACAGTCTTTGCGATGCCTTGATCACTATGCAGCATAAACATACATAAGCATCTACTCTATTTCTCTAGTCTGATCTCAGTCCTGTCAGATCAGATCTCTTTTAAACCCGACCATTGATTGTTTTGTGTCGTCACTGTACAAATTGCAGATTCAACTACCAGCCCCAAAAGGTTGCGTTATGTGGTTACAGGATTGTACTGTATAGATTCTCTTTTTCATTGGAGCTAACTGATAGGATCTGAGGTCGTTCATCACAGTCCAGCACAAAGCGAACATTTGAAGATGCTGAGAAAAGACTTTGTGGGAATTTAATGCTGAGTCAGACGTTTTCAACCAGTCAAAGTGACAGAGCCCAGTGCTGCAAATTTCGAAAGTTGTCGCCTAATGGAATGGTGAAAATGATCATGCAAAAATATATATATAGTCCCGATCAAAGGTTAAAGACCACTTGAAAAATGTAATCTTAACAAGGATCCAAGTAGAACTTCAATATGCAACACGAATAAATAGGAGTGAGACAAAACACGTTTTGAGTAAAGATTTTATTGAAAACAACAATTAAACTGAAAAGGGCTGTTTTGCAGCTGATCAAAAGTTTAAGGCCACTTGCCTTTAAAAGGCCAAAAGGCAAAAATGTGCATTCAGTGTCATTTTCTGACAGGTATGTACAGTACACTGTCCTGACGTCCTGATGACTAAGGCAAAAACAATATAATATCTCGTTTTTGATGTGGTTGGGTTGTTGAGCTGCATAAACAGGGCCTCTCGCAGCACGCCATCGCTGCTGAGGTGGGATGCAGTAAGATGGTCATTTTGAAGTCAAGTGGAAAACCCCCAAAACTGTCCTCAGCACTGAGCCGGAGGAGCCAATTGGCTGTCCGTCAAGACACTCGATGATCCTTGATCCAAATGAAGGCCGTTACTGGTGAAAACTGCAGCCCAATAACCATCAGAGGCATCTGTGACTGAAGGGCTTCAAAACAAAAAACATCTTCAAAGGCCTCATCTCTTTGAACGCCACAGAAAGAGAGAAAGAGAGCACCAAACATGGGACATTGAAAGGTGGAAGAATGTTCTCTGATGAGAAAAATGTGATCTTTATTTTCTTGATGCTATCCAACGTTATACTGGCATCACAAGCAGATCCACCTGAGATGTGTTCTACTCCCCACAAGGGAGGGGGCACCATAATGATCTGGGGCTTTATCCTTCATGGAACAATGGAGCTTCATGTGGTGCAGGGGCGTCAAACGGCCGTGGTCTCTGTGCAGATGTTGCAGAGCGCATCCCTCATGACTGAAGCGCGCTGGGAGAGGCGAGGACCAAACATGGTCTCAACGAGACATGTTTTTTTTGTCTTAGTCATCAGGATGTCATGACAGTGTGAATATTTGAGAGCAAATATTCATCCCTTCAGAGGGATGGATTTAGCGGAGAATAAGAGGAGACCGGCTTCAAGCACCATCAAAACTCCAGCCCAGACCCCAAATAACGAAAAGAAATGAAGAGTTTATTTGAGTGTGACAAAAAAGGCGAAAGTCGAGTCTGATCGGCGTAGGCAAAGAACCAGAGTAAACATCGGAAAATGTTGAGAGAATCTCTCAAAAGACCCGCAGCTTATTTTTGCTTGAAAGGTAAGAAATTATTACTAAATACGTGGGGAAAAGTGTTGTTGATGCTTTCAAAACAACGGTGTCCGACTGTCCGTACATGTTGTACAAACTTCACTGAAACAAGCCATAAAATAATCATATTTGGAAGTTACCAAAATAGTTGATCTAATAGTTGTATACCTACAGAGAAGTTGTGTAGTATTAGTAGCAGACTAGTAGTGTCAGTAATAACAGTAATTGTGCTGTACCTACAAAACATTTGAGTAATAACAGTGGTAATAGTGCTGTATTTACAATGGCAACAATAATCCTGCTAATGTTAGCTTTTCTTGGCCGCAAAATAAGCATGACTGTTCACGGATTTATAAGTAGTGAAACGACTACAAAAAGTGGACATGTGCCGTTTACAATATAGTTTACGAGTTAGCTACGCTAACTTTGGGCCCAGGGAATTGAGACGATTTTGGCTTTTCCTAGTAGCATTTCTACCGGTGGAATTATTTTTAGGTCTGCGTTTATGCATACAAAGTATACGAGTTTTTTTTCCCTCCTTCAAATGTCAATTATTCGTTTATAAGTATTACTTGGCTTCTTCACTCGATTCACTTTGCTGCATTTGCTCAAGTATTTGATCTTGGAAAACATTCACTCAAACTGATTTGGTCTAAATATCTTACAAAACAGTAACGTTTCTTACCTCAGTTTAAGTCATGCCTGCAAATCTGTAAATTGACCAGGACGGGACTTTTATTTCTGGTGCTCGTAAAGCCTGAGCCCTCATGCACGAGCTTATCATCGAGGCTGCAGTTACGCGTTTGGCCTGAGGGGGCAATTGCGAGTACAAAACTGCTAAACTGCACAGAGCCCCTTTAAGCACTATCAATTGTTTTCTGGAACCTAGTCACCTGTGCACGGTTTGGTTGTGCTCATACTACACGAAAAAGTGCTTTTAGGGACTTTATTCTGATAACCCACCACATTAGGAGCATGTTTGTTTATGTTTCAGAATTGTGAGACATTTTAACTGCTCTTTTGATGTGGCAACATGTAACCTAGAATGTTTCGGCACACATTTAAACCCCCCCAAAACCCAACAGCTCTCTAAAGATCACCATGAGCTCCTCTTTTATACTGACAATATTATTTCCATTGATGCCTCTTACGGATCTAACCCCATTAAGGAAGCGTAGCACAATAGCAACAATAGCAGTTATAGAGCAGGATGTGTTTAAATACCTCTACTTTATGACATAAATCATAATGGCGCGTGGGAGAGAGAGCGACCGCAGCAGCTAAACACTGTACTCCAGTGAGTGCATTATTAAGCACGAAGACACTGACTGTGCAGAGCCGGGCAGAATAAGCGCTAACAGCACATAATTGCAGGGAAGGCCGTACACTGCCTGCAGGAAACCAATGCAGCATGATCTGACTACTGCCAGCAATATTATCTCAAAACGGAGAATTAAATGGAATTTGGATAAAAGTGAATTTAATTACGGCGTTACTTTAATTACCTTGTTCATTTCTATTTTTAATTAAACAGAGGCATCTGAATACATTGGGAGTCGGCAAAACACAAACTTGTCATATTCATTTAGCGTTTAAAGGGTTTTTTGCATGTGGGAGGCTATACATTTAGTTGTATTGTTATTTATTTTGCATTCTAGCCTATAGCTATTACAGAGGCAGATCACTAACCTAACATCAGAGGACTCCTGCATTGTTATATGTGGCAGGATCAAATCTCACACATACAGAGCGGTTTATTTCCACTCCAGTCCCGGGGATATGTCGGGAAGAGCATCTGGCAGGAAGCAACCGCATATCAGTCAATCAAAAGTGAAAAGATTTTACATATCAACACACAGAGAATCTGAAAGGGGTGTAGCTATAGGGCAAACATTGGGTTGGTGTGGTATAAGGACTGGCCATCGGGAGCACTAGGAGTTTTCCCGGTGGGCCAACGTACTTTTGGGCCGGTCAGACCAGCATACCTGTCAAGTTCTGGATTCGAAATTACTGGACGTTTTCTGACGCCTGGTACGACGAGCCGTCCCACCAGCCCAACCACGCTCCAAGATGGGTCAAAATACTACGCAACCTCGCGACATCTGCCACTCAGGCTTCTGCAGGTGGTTCAGGAGTGTTTTATTTTATATATTTTGTACTAACATGGGAAATTTACGGGATAAAACTACACTGTAAGAAATAACCGTAAAAATATAGTAATTTTTTACAGTAATAAACCGTTTTCTTAAGAAACAGCTGATTACCATAAATTCCCACAGGAAATTACACAAATATATGTTCAGGAAGTCCAAGTTTAAATTTTATGGTACAATACAATATTTATCCAACTCAGACACATGCTCAGGCCTCCTGTCGTCTGAAGATCTCAATTAATTTCAGGACAATCAAAAGGCATCTGGAGCTGCAGCTTACTTAACCTGACTTTTTTTTTTTTTTTTTGAAGAAGGAAGACAGAGAAGGATTTTCACATGGATCATTGCTTTCCTTTTGAGAAATAAGGTAAATGTTTTCTCTATATGTAGTACATGCTAGAACTTTTGGTGACGAGATCACTGTATCTCTCCACTCTGTGTCCACTAAAAGACAGTTTTTGAAATTATGATTTTATTCAGACAGCCAAGGCAGTTGACAATGCCTTTAGTCACAACATCAATCAAGTGGGATAGTTGACCCAGCTATTTTATTATATTGTATCTATTTATTTTGTGTTCGTTTAACCAAATGGGTGATTGACAACCTTTCTGATTTCTAACAATGACCTGACACTAAAGAACACACAATTGTACATCAGACTGAGGGCCCTCGTCTTCGGGAACCACTGGTTATTGGGCTGCAGTCGGCTTCACTAACAGCTTTAATGTGGGTCGAGGATCGTCCAGTATCTGACAGACAGCCAATTGAAACGTTAGGTCTTCCACTTGACTCTTCAAAATGACTGTCTTACAGCGTCCCACCTCAGCAGTGATGGCGCGCTGGGAGAGGCCCTGCTTATGCAGCTCAACAACCCAAACGTGATCTAAAGTGTTTTGGAGACTGTTTTTGTCTTAGTCATTAGGACGTCACGACAGTGTGAATACCTGACAGAAAATGACACTGAATCCACATTTTTGCTCACGGGGAAAACTCCTGGTGCTCCTGATGACCAGTCCAGCCCTGATGAGTGAACGGCACCACACCGGCCCACAGTAGAAACTACAAGTTCCATTGACGTTCGGATAATTCATTGGATGCAATTAGACAAGGCAAGGCAAGGCATGTATTTATACCGCGCAATATACAAGACAACTCAATGATACAACTCAAAGTAAAGAAGTGCATGTTGGTCAGGTGACTCGCCCTCCTGCCCCTTGTCGTCAGTGCGCGCAGTTTGGAAATAGCTTCTGGTTTCCATTGAAAGGGTTTACAATGTTTTGGCCTTTTCGGGATTTCTATTTTCACTCCACACCTCCCAAACTCACCGTGGTGAGTTTTACCATTTCCCCACCTAAATCTACAGTGGGATCATTTGGTTGGTTTTGTGAAGTTTATTTGTGTCGCAGTCGTGAGAGGAACCTCCTTAACGGAACATTTTAAGATTGTTTAGCGATGTTACAATTGTTCCAGCGAGTTGTAAATGACAAGATTAGAGTAGCGAGTGCTCTGAGGCGTTAGCTTGAATTCAGCAGAAACAAGATGCAGCTCTTGTCTTTAGTAGAAGGGCTTATTGTTTTGCTAATGGCCTCGACTATTGGATTGAATACGGCTGATTTTGTTTAGAGGGCCGGTCTTGACCCAAAAGTCCCGGGCCGATTTTTTTCTGCCAGTCCAGCCCTGTGTGGTATCGCTCACTTTTTTTATAATGCTGCTAAATTAAATTCTACAGTCACACAACTAGAAATGTGTAAATGTGCATAAATACGAACAAACGTATGCATCTAATTGACCCATTTTTTCCCCCATTTTAGCCAGGGAAACACCACACAAACATCACTAAACCAAAATGACCTCCCTTTAATGTTCAGGAAATGTTTAGCTCCGCAAAGAACAGCCTTTATCGACTAAATGCAGTTTTCTCCGTTCAATCTTGTTAAAAAAAGGACCATTTCCATTATCTTTTATGATGTTTTCCAAATCGGAGCCGGGGGATTGGAGAAACTAATAGAAAGCCGTGTTTAAGACAGCACCGGAGTACAGTTCTCGCAGCACTAAATCAATGTGGAACTATTTCCCGGCAAATAGGGTGCACTCATGTCATTTTCTGATCTCAAGGCCATGAACTTTTGTGAGCACTTCGGAGATTACAGGAGTTGAGAAATCCCGCGCACTAACCGCGTCCTGAAAGTGAAAAAGTTGCAGTTGTATTTAGCCGTCATGGACCATGGTTATGTTATATTTTGTGTGGATTGTGGCGAATTGTGGAACTCTTCTCTTGACTTAGCTTCTTAGCAAGGATAGCAAGGAGTTAAGATGAATTAGATTATTTTGCAAGTGACCAATTGGAGAGCGTGCGGTGAGGTTTGAATACTTGCTAACCACATAAAGATAACAAGCAAGAACTGGCTGAGTTTTTAACAGTATTTCAATTGATAACACATGCGAGTTGTGTCTTATTTCATTCACGCATGTTTGAATTATTGGGCCGATCTTTGGGTATTTCCAATATCGGCCGATATTTCCAAAAGTGATAGAGACTTACCGCTTTGCACTGGAAAGAGCTCAGTCAGAGCTTTAAAATGACAACTCCCACAACTTCCTCGGCCTCAGGGGAGCAGAAAACATTGTGGTGAAAATCGGTCACAAGTTTGGACCTATTTTAAGTATTTTATGTTGTAGTCTTTTGCGTATAATTTCAGAACCATTAGAGATAGAGATTTACCCTTTTTGTTTTGAAATCTACTGATTGAAGTGTGTGGAAAAAAAACAATACTGGAATGTCTTGCATTAAATACATAAGTAGAGGATGTGTTTTGTCTTTTAAACAAGCTCCCTCTGAAGTACCTAGTAAACATAAATATACAGCGCCACCTGCCGTCACAGTTCAACACGGTCACGTTTAGAAGCTTCATACACAGGATTATAGACCAGACATGTTTAAACATGTGGCCAAAATATCGGCATCGGCCAATCAAAATCCCCAATAATCTATGATTTTTATGATCGAAACCTTTACTATAATAATACATGTTTAACTAAAAGCTATTTGAAAGGTAAAAAAATAAAAAATAAAATGAAACTAAATTACTTAAAATATCGGCCTATATATCGGCCATGCCAACCCCCTTCATATCGATATCGGACCCCATAAATCAATATCGGTTGGGCCATAATTGACTTTACTTTCAGCTCTAAAGCATAAATGACAGTAAACCTATGCTCTAAAAGTGAATAATAATCATGTCCTAAAATACCACACAAGCTGCAATGAACATGAAATATAGTACAAATCAATGTTTTAAAAAAGAAAAGAAAAAATACAGAAGAGGGTTTATAAATGTACAGACGATAAAAATTTAGCTCAAACATGTATCGTTTCGCTGTTATTGAACAATAAGTCGATACAGTAATTATTGTGACAGCGCTACTCTTGATTCCACGGCATGTTGTCCCGTGAGATGCTTGTGTAGGCTCTCAATTGTCCAGGAATTTCCCATCATAGTAGAGATTTCAGTATGGGAGTGGATTGATTAAGTTGAGGACGTTTGGCTTCCATCTTCAGGAGCGTCTCCTCGTCTGGTAATTGAGGAAGTGCTTTTTGCGTTCACTCTTAGTAAAGGTTTTCATCAACTGGACTTGGTTTAATATGTTACACACTATAAACAATACAGTACACACAGCACCATGAGGGAATAATGTCTAATTATGTTGCAGTCGACACTATAAGGGAGGAGAAATGGCAATCATTACACATTTGGCGCCTGCTGAGCCCAGAGGCTTTTAGGATTCAAACAGGTTTTTTCCCAATGTTGCAGCGCATTATAACACCATCAGCCTCTTTCATAAGCATCATTTGTCCGCACATATGTTTGCACATGCCTGGGTGAGAAAACGCTGAACAACTTTGGGAAATCTGCTCACTTTTCTGTCACCAACGTCAGAGAGGAGGCAGAGACGGAAAAGACCTCAGTTTTCCGGTTGGAGGAACTGGAGACTCAGGTGCGGGTCACAGAATGAAGATGAAACTTTGGGATTCTGCCTTATAATGGCCTTGGTAATTATTATAATGATCTAATCCATCATGTCGCACATCCTCGCTTAAATTTGCAGACTAAAAATGTCACAATATGCAATGTGTTACCGTGACTCATATTTGCTGATTGCTATATAAAACCACAGTGGAAAATACACTCGCAAAAGTGCAATAAACAAACAGTGTCAAGATAAAGAGCTGCATATTTTTGGTTATAGCATAATCTTTTCTCCAGTTTATTTTCAGTTAGAGCCAGTGCTGTTTTTTGTGGGATACCTCTAACCTTAAGACCTCTCTTCTTTTGGCATTACATCTTCTTGAGTGAAGTCCCCAAATGCAGCTTTTCAGTGAGTGGTGACAGACCAGGAAGCTGAAAAACGACACAGGATAAATAAAAGGCCTCTGTCACGTGACTAGCTACCTAACAAAGTTACCTGGGTGTACACTGCAGGACTTTGACCCTCAGGTCTCACACAGACACTGCAGTATCTATATAAGTATCATCTTCTCACTGCAGCTACTACCTGTGATAAACACTATTAGTGCACCGCCAGAGCCCAAAGCAACAATACCATATTAACAGACTGCATTTTACTTTTTTCTGAATTTGTATGAGGTCATAAACATAGTTAGCGAGCACCGCCAGTTTGTCCACAGCCTGAAACTCTACGGCAGACTTCAAACCATATGGCTCCGTGGTGCAGGCTCGTGATTTTACAAACGCCCATTCATACACCAGTGTACGCAGACACTGAAGCAAGGTGGGTAAAGTGTCTTGCCCAAGCACACAATGACAGTGTGCCTCTTCAGGAGCGGGGATTTGAACCCCTCACCTTCCGATCATGAGACGATCCGCTGTGCCACTGTCCCCCCTCTAAAAGCAGTCTAAAAGAGCCCCCCACACATGCACCACAGTGGAGGCGTCACTAGAGGCGCTCTAACAAAAAAGGGGCAAACGAGGACGTGGCCCTCAGGGGAAGAATCGTGACAAAGCGGCGGGAGCGGAGGGAGCTGCGCAGGAGGGAGAGGAAGGAGGAGGTGCAAGAGCTGACCAGTGCAGGACACCATGCTCTGAAACAGGGAGAGCCAGCCAGGTTTCCTCCAGGACTAATCCTAACGTCTGATCTACGTACAATGAAAAATAAAGCAACATGAAATAAGTGATGAAAAGCATGATGGTAATTCACAAGTTGGTTGTACCAGATTTTTTACGCAGGACGTCCTTGTTCTTGTAACCAGGCAACGACTGGAGTTTGAAACGTGGCGAAGTGACAATAATTGCTTGGATTGTGAAAACCACAGCACCTCAAAGAGAACATGAAATACACATAGAACACCTTAACATCTTGCGAAAATCTTAAAGAGACATATCTTCCTGCATTAGCACTTCTTTTCAGTGTTAAGGTAGATGCCAAAACGCCCCTTTAATGCAACAAATTCGAGCGTCACTCAAACACGCCCAGACCTAACGTGGGGCAGAACACCTCTCTATTTCTACACACATTTTCATCTATGGTTCAACAGACATCAGAAGACATGCCCCGCTCTGTCGATGCAACAAAAGGTATCGATGTTCTGTGTCGAATGATTAGACCCTTTGCTTTCATTCCTAAGTGAAGAACATCACTAAGGAATGATGTTCCTAAGTGATTGGAAAGGAATGATGTTACTTTGATGGGAAAGCCTAGGGTGGACTTTCCCATCAAAGTATAATGGGAAAGTCCACCCTGTAATTGACTGTTCTCACCGCCATCTGCAAAACCAACTCAAATTATGTCGGAGTAATCTGAACGTCTCAACGTTAAAATGTTACTGTAAAATATGCTCTGACATAATGACGGGAAGGAGAGAGATCGGCCGCGAAGAGCAGATCAAGACGAATTTCAATCAGAACGTAAATGCGCTGGACTGAATTTGCAGATATCTCGCCGAGATCAAAAGAGTCGACATGTATCGACCGGCCTGCAGTTCAAATGGATTCGCAAGGATTCATGCCCAGTTCACAGTGCAGAGCCAATGTGTCTTCAGGACAGGTAGAATGGATTACAGCTTCAAGTAAAATCTAACGGCATCAGACACTATTTTAGAAGCCATAATGTGTATTTCATGGATACACATGTGTAAAACAAATCATAAACAGTATAGGTAATTAAACTGTCTTATGATTTATCCATTCAATCAGTAAAAACGGGAAGAGTTTTCTGCATTTTAAGACTCCTCCAGTTATTATCCAAACAAGTGAGATTCAGTTTTTGGTAAATAATAAGGCTTACAGTGGTGAGCCGCGGGCAATTGGGACGTTCCCCGGAGGGTAACCTTTTGAGGTGCCAGAAAAATAACAAAAAAAGATTCATAATGGACTCACATTTGGGCTATTATACACCTGTGGTTGCAGCCTGAGCAGCCTGGATTATTAGCTGGGATATTAACCTCTTAACCCCCGCCTTAACCGAAGTTTGGCTTTACCCAAACCTAAAAGCGTCTCAAATGGAGTTTACTGTCTATAGGCCAATGTAATGCCTGATTTGAAAGCTTACAAAACTGATTTAAGATTTTTGCTCATGTTGTCGTCACTTTTTGGTCACACTTGTTTTTTTTTTACGTAAATCTGTATTAGAATTGGAAAGAAAAGACTGCTTTGGCATTACACCTCTCTTTAACATGTGTCTGCGACGTGGAGACACCATATCACATTGAACACACCTCTGCAGAAGGGAAAAGAGCCAGATGGGGCCTGATAATTACAAGAAAAGAAAGTCAAAGAGTAAAAAGATACATTTTAAATAGTTGTATAACATGGTCTGCCCCAACTGTGTGTGGCTTCATCAGAGAACAATAACTACAGTAGATGAATATGTGTTGTTCCAAAACCTTCTGTGTTAAAATGAGGTCCCAGCTCAATCCTCTCTTCCTTCTATTTAAATAAAGCTAAGAACAGCTATACTATTATCCAAGCATGCTCTTTTAAGTTCGTGTTACAACATTGCGTCAGTGTGTGACAGTCCAGCTTCACGCACACTGGCTCAAAATAGTCCTGTTAGAGAGAGAGCAGCTTTCTCACACACACAAAAACAACTAAATAAAGGGAATGTCTCTGAAAACCCTTGTACTGTATTAATTATTCCTGAATGCGTGCCGTGTTTTGAGCGTCGGGGAATTGCTACTACTGCTGGAGTCGCGCACTCAGGAGAAATTTAGACTGGATAACTAGCATGGATTCCGGTGCAGTTAGTCATAGCATTTATTTACATACATTTTAGTTTCGTCTCTCGGGTTCCAAAGTGCGCCGTGCATTGACATTTCCTCCGTCCGCACAATGCTGTTTGCCAGTTGCCAGTCCCACCCCTGACGGATGTTGTTTTCTCACTATTAGCGCTCCTCAAATTGGTATGCATGAGCGGCAATTAGGCGCAAACAAATGCCAAGGTTAAACATAATGGCTTCCTTTATGAACAAGACATCAACAGAACCAGCTTTGCAATACAATCTTTTTTTCTTTTTCTTCTTTGAGTCCTAAAAGCATTTTGATTGACTAGATGCTCGGCTTACCGTTACATAAAAAGCAGAGGTGCTCAATATTCCATGCTTTTTGGTTTGGCTTTCCTTTTGATTCATGGAGCACAGAGTCAACAATGACGCAAAGTCAATTCTAAAAAAAAACAAAAAACATTGCAGGCAGTGATGGTTAGGTCTAATCAAAGTAAGCCACAACACAAATTCAAAATGATTATCCAGCCAAATTTACCAATGATAAAAAAAATCTATATTTGAACAGCGCCACGGCCCCAAAACCAGCGGGAACAGGAACGGGGGCGGGGAGGAGACCTGGGGAGTTTTCGCGGCCCGCTTAAAAATTCACGGGCGAAATGGGAGCTGTCAGAATATCCATCATCTTTGTCAGAAAATTCACATCTGTATTCATCCAAAGGCCGGGGGCGAAATGTGAACCTGCTTATCATCCCTCACGGGTCGAGAGGAGGGGTCACTCAAGAAAAGTCAAAGACAAAGCCGGAATGCAATGAGGTGAGATCCTTCACGTCTTATACATGGTTTTATTTGTACAGAACCAACACTTTGAGAGGTGAGAGGTAAGCGTTTCCAGTTACAGCGATCATCATTATCACCAGACCGTTGGGGCGTCAGCTTTAGAGTTACTTTTAACATCTTAGGTGGGCACAGTCACAGTAATGGTGTCACCTTTATTGCTCGTTCCCAGTTGGAGCCAGCGAGGACAAAACATCGGTGCTCATTAAAGTTGTGCAGGTATTAAAATTACATAAACTTGCATGCATATTTTAGAGAGCCTTCACAATAAGGTCATTTGAACTGTGTTGTCCCTCTAGTACGATGGCAGTTTGGTTTGTGAGGATTGTAATGCGGTTCACCTCCTTCAAGTGTTTCTTCTGAGTGCTCTAGTTTCCCCCATCAACCAAGACACTTTAGCGTCATGTTTGCTCTCAGTCATCCAGCAGTCTTACCATTGTAGCAAAGGTTTTCAAAAGTGGGCGTCTTGAGAAGGAGCGCTCTAAAGCTGAGGAGTCCGAGTCTGGACTGGGTTGTTTACAGTGTACTTAAGGGACTTAGGGAGTACAGGTACTCAGCTGGAACTCGCATGTACAGTACTGGCTGATCTTCTGTGATGCAGCAATGGCAAGGCAGTCATTTGATTACCGTATTTTCCTGACTATAAGTTGCACTTTTTTCATAGTTTGGCTGGGGGAGCGACTTATATATCAAAATATATAATTTCACATGTTTGTTATTTTCACACTGACAGCTGCTAGAGGGCGCTCTAGGCTTGTGCACCAGTATCTGCTACTCCGGTACCACTGAAGATTTTAAAAAGGTGATCGAGCAGCAGAAAGAAAGTTTAGAGTGAGCGAGAAACTTGTGAGGGACTGGCGAAAAGCGGAGGTTACTCTTACTGCAATGAAGAAAACAAAACAAAAAGCTAATTGTGGGCTAAAAGCTAGATGGCCACAGCTAGAGGGACGAGTTCGCAAATGAGAGCTTGAACAATGTGATGCCAGGAGAGGCTTGTCAACGGTGCAGTTACGCCTCCATGCCCAGGTAGTTGCCAAGGCTGGTGCGACTTATACTCCAGAGCCACTTATAGTCCGGAAAATACAGATACATGGCATCGCAGTAAACATGGTGGATGCCAGTGCATATCTGACAGTTTCATGGTGTTGGACTCATACTACTTACTACTTGGGCAGCTGTGTCTACTTCCCCTTCATGTTAACAGACGGACAATTGTCCACGACTTTGGTGTCACCACACGGACAACCAGAGACTAAAATCCGGCCTTAAACCGTGCACTGCAGACCCAGTGCCAATGTGTGTAGTATGTGTTTGTTCTCCCCCTGCATCAAACATAACCAGTAAATAAACGGGGAATTTTGTCCAGATAGTAACAGGTAAAGTGTGTTTTCGGGGGCATTTCGGGGTTTTTCCGGAAAACAGCAGTCTTTTTGTATTTATGTATGAAGTAGATTATGTGAATAGGAGATCTGTCTATTAATTTAAAGAAAAGTTGAAATAATTATATATAATTCAACTTTTTTTCAACTCAGAGTTGGACAACCTAGAGTTCAGGGTTTGACTCAGAGTTTGTTAAACCTGCTTTGTGAAACGGGCCCCAGATATTAACAGGGAAAGTGTGTTTTGAAACAGAAGTGAAGTGGACAGATTTCTCAGGTGAGGGCCCTATTTACAAATGAATAGATGAAAAAAAAGCTTGTTTTTACACCAGAATCAACCTGTTTGTCCAGTTTTAGGCAGCGGTCTAGATTCACCCCCTCCTCACCACCCTGATTGAAGTCAGGGGGTTTAAGACCTAGACTGGGTGTAGCCATATCAGGTTTATTGCAGGCATCAAACAAGATCCGTTCAGTTTTATCATTGTTTAGATGGAGGAAATGTTTATTAAATTAGCAATTGGCACCTTGACAAAACACTGGATATAGAAATCCTAACAATAGTAGGCTAACATGCCAAAGGAGAAAACTTGGACATCCCTTGGCCCATGGGGATATCACATGCCAGTTGCCTCTCCCTTCAACGCTATGACCTGGTCCATGACTTTGTCCAGATAATCTATATATTTATTGCAGACATCGGCTGTGAGTTTGTTTCGCCAAAAAACACAATGGGGGAGCGCGCTGAGAAACATGTGTACAGACTATGGGTCACGTTTTTACAGCATGCAACGCAGCGCTTTGATCGCAGCGCTGCAGCGGGAGGCGGACACAGGAGAGAAAGGGAGAGGAGAGATTGTGCCGCGGAGGCCTCTCCCTTTCTCTCCTGTGTCCGCGTCGCAGTGGGATAAATACGGCTCTCTGTCCTGTGAAAGCATTAAGGTTGTGACGAAAACTCGTGAGGCTGCAACGCCATGAGCTTTTGGAAGAATTAGTGCGAGCTGAGGGGAAAGGGAGAGAGCAGACGCTCAGCGGCGCTGGTGACAGAAAGACGTTGGAGCTGCGCGTAAACACATTCAGTTGCACGAGGCTCCGCTGACTCTGTGATAAAACAAGATGAACTCGAGTCCAAAGGATTTGTAGGGAGACTTTCTATCAGGAGTTTCGTATATACAAGCTAATTGGCATGTGGACAGGCCAAAAAGACATAGGAGAAAATGCTTCTTCTTTTTTTTTTTTCCCCATTTCTCTGCGGCCCGGTAGCAAATACGTCACGGCCCGGTACCGGTCCCCGGCCCGGTGGCTTAATAGCCACATTAGCGCCTCCATTAGTTCTTGTGAGAAATTATGGATCATCATTCATTCAGTGTTGAGATGAATAGTGTGATAGATAAGTTGATAGAAAGTGTCAACTGTTAAGAAATAGCACACTTCCAGAAAAAAAAGAAAGAAGGGCAGGATGACAATTAATTAATTTAAGTAAACTAAAAGAAAGATGTAGCCTAAGTTGTGACCAATGGCCGCTGGCTGCTCTGCTTTATGACCGCAACACTGGAGGCCGCCATTGCTCCGCCATTGCTGTAGTACCTCCATATAGCCGCTAGTCTCCCATTGAAAAGCATTGGACTTTAGACACGTTAAAAACAACTTTAACGCCTGTTTTTTATTTTTTAAACACTTTCTACAGCTACATATTCCTCCTGAGATAACACTGGGTTAGTCACAATTAACACTAGAAAACCCAGGGATTTCGACACCCCCCAGAAGTCCTGGAGCAGGGTCAAATGAACCTTAGGTCCAAACTAGCTTCAATTTGCATCTATTCATTTGTAAATAGAAATCAGCGGTGGAGGGGGAGGGGGAGCCTGAGTCACACAATTTTCAGATCGGGGGAGGGCCCTGGAAGCTACAAACATCTACATTGTGACCAGTTTCAAGAACCTGGGTGTGTCCCTCAACAATAAACTGGACTGGTCCCACAACTCCGATGCCCTGTAGAATAAAGGTCCATAGTGTAAAATTATCTTTTTTTTAATCACAATCTCTTCACAACCTGTTCAAGACACTGATATTAACTGAAATTCCTGTCCTCTGGACCCAGGGTGCAGTGCCCCCTCCTGTGATGCGCCACTAATTGCCTCATTGACATAACAAAAGCAGCTGAGGACTAGTATTAGCTAAAATCCTTTCAGTTGACCAGTCTCTGGGTTTTACAGGTATAACGGTCAAATGACACCTCTTTGGGTTTTTTAGTGTTAAAGAAACCAGGCTGGTTTTCGAAAGAACAATTTTAGAAATCTCGTACTAATGAGGGTCGGACTGTTAGCATTGGAGCTGCGTGAGCTACACGTCACGCAAGGGCCGAGTCTACAGTGAAAATCCCACCCTTATGCCCTTATTAGGAACATGCTTCGTCAGAGCAGGGGAGGAGGAGTCTGTAAATCTGCCATGATTTCCCCCTCGAACGTGGTCATTGTGGTAAACGGGGAGGAGTGAGGAGGAGTTGTCTATTCTTTTTAATGGTCTATGGTTGTGACGAGTCCAATGCAATGCTGATATTGCAGCAGTGTTTAGGCTTTTTTTGTTTTCAATTCAGTTTTACATACTGTAGGCTTATGGCCCTGTCTTTTTGCAGTGCGTTGTACATTTCTGTGCATTTCTGTGCATGGGTCGTTCTTTAATTTAGTTGAATTTGTGTGTATTTTTAATTTAAATATTTTATTTTTCAAGATTTTAATTGAACAAGATACAAAAAAAAAGAAAACAAACAACACCAGTAACCCCGAGGTGAAAAGAGAAGAAAAAAGAAAAGAAAAAAGACCACAATATAAATGAGTTTAAAAAAAGGAGGTTACAATCAAACACAGTATCTACAGGTGATAGAAAGACAGAATTATGTTCCTGAATAACATTGTTTCAGCACCAGATCCTTTCCACAAGGGAACTTGTTGATCCAAACTACAGCACATATCAGGTAATATTGTGGTGGGATAAAAAGGGTCTCCAAACCATCTCAAATTTACTCTGAGAACCAGGTTTGCAGAGGTGCACCCGATCTAATTGAATGACATACAGCATCTCCGTGAGCCATTGTCCAAAGGAAGGTGGGGTTGTGGACTTCCATTTCAGAAGAATGAGTTTTTAGCCACCACCATTCCTAACTGTAAAGCAGTTTGTATGTCCTGTGGCAGCTGAGAAGCCTGTGGAAAACATCCCAAAATGGCTTGAATGCTGGTGGGCTGAATCTCTCTACCATATATGTCTGAAAAACATTTAAAGATTGTAAACCAGAAGCTGTGTAGTGAAGGACAGAGCTAAAATAGATGTGCTAATGAGCCTTCTGCCACGTGATACCTATCACACCCCCTTCTCCACTGAGGCGGAGCTGGAGCTCCCATGCTAACTAAGCTCCGGTATTTTCGTTTTCGATTCCTGCGATCACCGGCTCCGAGAGCCAGAAACAGGTGCTACTCTGACACCACTCTTTTGGGGGCCAAAGCGGAGCTATCCCAGCACTCACTAGGCCTACGTCATGGGGGAAAGGCGGGGTGGGAGGGGGGGTTAAAGTTAAAGCCTACACAAGACGAGCAAGGATAAAATAAATAATAAAACACTTATGTGTAAATAAATATATACATTTGAAGGTGGACCACCATATTTAAATCGAGACTGCTTCAGTGTAGGATTTTTTTATTATTATTATAGAATTATTTTATTATAGAATATTTTATTTTATAATATTTTTATTTTGAATATTTTTTGTATGTGAAACTTGTTATGATATTATGTTTCATGTTTTCATAATCTTAATACAGAGGACTCTTCTGATGCTACAAAACTTCAAAAACAAACAAGACCCTATGTGGGGCTTGAACCAGGGTCAACCAGCTGAAAACCCACTGTTTTGACACTCAGCCCCGAATTTACCAGAAATTCAATGTTGATTGCAGTGATATGTCATATATATACATATATATATATATATATATATATATATATATATATATATATATATATATATGTAGAAATATATGTTTCACATTTTTACAATAAAGCATATCACGTTATAACGTGATAGTTTCATGTTTTTACAATAAACTATCACATTATAACGTGATACGGTCTAATTTCTTTTTATATGGCTGAAAGCTCTACGCTGCCGTATGTTTGGAGCAGGGTAGGCTATATTAAAAGCAGAAGATTTTCAGCTTGCTTCGGGATTTAATTCACTTTTGAATCGTTTGATTAGGCCTATGGTGCTAAATGCCAACGTTCCTAACAAAAATAAACCAAAAAATAAATAAAAGGTCTCGTGAGAATCACGAGTGAAACGCGCCAATTTCAAGTGGTGCCCACTGTAGGCTACAACTTTTTAATGTGTTGCTTGTTTGTCTGCTTTTTGAAATAAATAGTATTTACTAACTGTGGCTGCCATGGTTGTCAGCAAACACAGCCTTGAGGCAATATGAGGTGACGTTGGACTTTCTTTCTTTCTTTTTTTTACCCCGTACATACAAATAAGCCTACAGTATATGCGAAACAACATCCTTCCGCCTTGGCCTTATCTCTTAAAGAGCCTCCGGTTTTAAAATGCATGCCGCTTTGTTTATGAGAAATATCTGCCGTTCGGTTTGATCTTGCGGGTCATTCAGAAATCTTCAAGCGCCAACTGTTATCTTTGTTCTCCACCGCCATCTGTGTCCAAAAAAGCAGGGCACCACAGACCAAGATCGCACGTCTGATTAAAGCCTCGCCATGCGCGCTGCTATTTCAGGAAAGAAAATCGGTGATTTAAAAGAGAATGAGGCAAAAAGGCCGAGATGAAGAAACCTTGATTTTATAAAAAAAAAAAAAAAAACTTTAGTCACTTCTTTGGCTTCTTTGTGCCGCGGAAAAGGGTACAGATAAATTAGGGAGTAACCTCACCGGAGAGGTCAGGCATCTGCCACGCTCCTGCTATCACTTTGAGCAAGGAAGCTACTTTGCATTCGCCGGCGTTTTCTCTTTCCCTCTCTCTCCCCCCTGAGAAAAACAGAAAGTCAAACGGCCACGAGATGATTTCCCCAGCCTGACCTCTGCCGAGATGATACGTACTTACGGCACACAATTACGCCGTTATTGACTTGCAAAAAAAACGGCCGGGCGGCGTGTTTCAAGGAATGAGAACAAGGATCACATATGGGAGTGGACGGCGGGGCCAGGGATTTATTCTTTTGTTTTGCTCTGAGGCGCTTTATCTCGGCGTAATATTACTCAGGCCAAATAGAAAGCAGAAAACATGGCAAATAAATACCCACTGCATCACTGTGTACGTGGACGGGATTGTCAACGGATAATAGTCGCTGATGTCAATAACAACAGAGCAGCAATGAGTTTTAAGCTAATAGCTTCATGAACAAACCATTTGCTTTGGTGCAGTGCCTGTGCTGGTCCCAGGCGTGTGTAAATGGATGTTGTTGACACGCTGCTTTGAATTTGCAGTTATTGTATTGGAAAATCAATGGAGACGTGTAAATACTCAAGGTTGTGCTCACATGAAAATATTTTGACACTTGACAAAGCAGTTCAGTTTTTAATATACGGTAGCCATTTAGTTTACTTTTTTGTATTGTTTTGAATAATGCAGGCTTGACGTTTACCCCGGATTTACACTGAATACTGATCGGTCCAGTACTCAGTGTGAACCCGACGTTATGTTGCCTCTGTAGATAGGGGTTAGATTTGTCAATGGCTTCACCTAAAATCTGCTCTCCATTTGGTAAATGGCCTAAATTATTCTGCCTGTGGGTTTTGGTTATGATACTCTTGTTTCGAGACAGATAAGGCTAATGTTGATAAAGGCCTCCTGTCTGTTCAATGGATTTTCTTTCACTATAAAAATGACTTCTTTCACTCCACAAACCATCTTTTCTCTTGGATGTCTTTATGGATGGTTATTTCCTGCTTCTAATGCAAGGGCAGAGAACTTAAAAAAAAGGATTGTACATAAATAGATAAAAGAAAATACACAGCAGCATAGAGCAAGATAATATTTGAAAGGTTATCGGGGGGGTTTCAGTAGTGGATTGACTTCTGAAGGTACATGGTTTGTACAGGAACATGTAAATAATATGGGGTGTTTCCACTGGCAGACCCTACCCAGCCCAGTGCCTGGTCTACCTGGTTAGGCGAGCGAGACTCCACTGCCCAGGCCAGGACTAATCTGGGCTGACCAGGCATGAACCAAGGCTAATGTGACGTGAACAGACGCTTGATTGGCAAATGAGAGAGAGGACAGCCCTCACTATTAACATGCAGGTCATACGGATTTAAAATTTCACAACATCATACCGCTGTTGAAAAAGATGAGTTTTCTGCTGGTAGCATTTAGCTGATGTCTGCACAACTTTAGTTTAGCTGGTGTTAGCGTAACATTGGTATGGTATAGTTTTTATTTAAACAGGGACAGTGCAGAATTTAACATTGACCAAAAGGAAAGATGCATTGTACCAGGTTATAGCAAAAATGGTAATTTCCACATGTAGTCCCTGGGTCGGTTGATGTTACAGTACAAAACTGATTTTAAATGTAGATGAGCATTTGACCATGGGCATGTTAGCATGTTGTTTACCTTCATAGTGTCTTTTAGCTGCTTCTGTCCTATTTGTCTTGGCACGTCTATATAATTCCTAATAAACCTGACCAAAAGGCAGCATTTGTCCACATTGTTCTCATCGCGGCTTACGAAAGTTTTCAGGCTGTTCTGTTGTTGCTTTAGAAATGTGTGCATCTGTGGGTGCGCCGCCCACAACAACTGCCATCCTTACAGTAGTGGAAACCCTAGCCTGTACTAGGTAGAGAGTAGATACATGACACGGCGAGTACTTAGAACAAGGCGTGCTGGATACAAGCGTGTTATGTATACCGCTATAGTTACTCTTGCAACTTTGTAAGTACCTTTGTCACTGTCATCGCTTACAAATGCATTTTCGCAAGGATTATTTGTACAACTTGTCTCCCATTGTGCGCTGCCACATCCTGCAGATCCTAAGTGTAGATTAGAGTGGGCACTTTGATTAGGTTAAGGATTTTTCTGTCAGGCCAAAAGGAAAAGGTAAGGGTCTCTGCCACGGCTGCCCCCTCCACCCCACTTTCTCTTATCCCCCACTGATTAATGGCAACGGTCCCGCAGCCTTCTGACAGATCGGCCCAAGGAAACCTCCAGAGATGAGGCTCCCTGCCAATTACCTTCCTCAATAATGTCCGCTCAATGGCTGAATGACAGTCGAGCTGGCCCCCAGGGTTTGGCAGGGGCTGCTATTAAAAGACTGAGAGGCAGGGGGCGGCGTGTGAGATATTTTTTATCTTTTATTTGTCCTTTATTTACATTCATTACATGTGGAGAGCGGAGGTTGCATATGGAAACATCAGTGGGAGGGGAAATAAATCAGCATCATGGAAGATACCCTGCTTTTACTTAGAGCTATGCTGAGAAGAAGTAGGGAGCAATGAGTAACAGATCATGTACAGTACTGCAGTAAATACAGTGCTGACAGAACAGGCTAAATTCACTATCTGAAAATTCTCCCATATCAGTAGCAATTTATTCAAACAATTGTCTTGTGAAACACAGCAGTAATATTATCAGCAGTGTTACCTTATTAAGTCACCCCCTGCTCGCACAGCATCTAACCCGCTCCTGTGGTGCCTTCATGCGAGTGTGGGATTAATAATCGTCGCAAAATTGTAACACAACCAAACATTGGAGCACATAAGTGACACAGAGGTGATAACAGTGTTTTGTCAAGGAAGACGGTAACGACGTTGCACCTTTTTTCTTGACGATAATGTACGATGACGAGCTAATAAAGCTCTCTGTGGACTAAAACATGACGAGAGGCTTATGACTTTACGTTAATGAGTCGAGACGATACGAAAATGAGAGAAAGTGGTTCGTGACACCGACAGCACAAGTGGACTGGCATGCGGCAGGTTGCGCCCCTCTTCCTCTCTGTTCCTCTCTCCCTGCTACAATCATCGTACGTCCTCCATGGAGCGCCTCTGACATCGATGTCACAGGGGCTTTATCTTTTCTCAGGACCGTTTTAAATACCATAGTGTCTGAACGCAGAAAGCATGTTGATGAATGAATGTGCAGACGGCACAGTCGGTGGGGAAAAAAAAAAAGCGATGATCAGATCTTGGTTACTTGAGAATCAAACTTGTGCACATCAATGTTAATGTATTTTATTTTTGCTGCTTTTGTGCTGATGCCTGCTGCCGTTGTAATTCTGTTTGTGTGTAATTGTCTATGGTGTAGTGTTTATGCCGAATTTTAACATAGGTTGTGTGTGAGATCATACTAATGAATTGTTTTATCATTTTTAGGTTAATAATGATTGTTGTTGTTATTGTTATATATTGTTGGCAATCTACATCTTGCCCAGGGACTACAGTTGAAAATTAGCTTTGGAGCTAAAACTGGCACATTTAAAGTAATGTTAATTAATGTGCATTGTCCCTGTTTAAATTAATTAATTAATAAATAGAGGACGAGGAGAGCGGACGATTTTGGGAAAAGTCCTGTTCACAATGACACTTCTGCCAGTGCCTATTGTGGTGTAATCTGTTTGTCAAAAGCTATATAAAGCCAAGAGATTATTATTATTTATCCCAATTTCCAATACTAATCGAAATTGAATATTACTTCTCATAAAGAAACTAAACTAACTAGACTAAAACTTGACTAAAACGTTTTTAGTTTTTGTCTGACTAAAACTATCACTATCGCATTTTCGTCCAAAAGACTAAGATTAAAACTAAAAGGGCTGCCAAAAACAACACTGGGTGATAAAGACTGCATAGAGCAGATGTCACAAAGCCTGAGCATGATTTTTTGACATGATAAAGTGAATAGGAACTTGTGGCCCTGAATCACTTCATTCTCTTGAAGTAATCCTTAGCTTGAAAAAGGTTAGTGACTGCTGCCACTAACCACTCTGCCACCATGCAGACAGTCTTCTGGGTCAAATGTGAGAAGCTAAATTGACAGAGACAAACTTTTTTCAACTCCACTTTGGGTTAAAGGTAAGTCTTCTTTTTCTTCAAGGGCAAGACATACAGACTTCAGAAAGTGCCACCTGCAAAGACCTTCCCTCCTACCGAGCAGATAAGTGGCCCTGAAAGGACACATAATAGGACCTGGCTGGAGGATTCGACTTCTCCCTCATGATTTGGAAATTCATTTTAATGGGACACTTAACACTTATTCAGAAGCTAGACCTGCAGCTTCAGAGGGCTCCTCCACACAGTCAATCTAGTCTCTATGGTAGGGAAATGGCTGCCAAGGCCGCATCAAAAATACATTACCTCTGCTCCTCTGTATTCTCAGCATTCTCACTTGTGACACAATGTATCGTCAGCACTGTACTGTACTGACAGATGAGCAGTTTGTGGACGGGAAAAACAACTGTAAAGGGAAGGAGGACAGCATACATTTATGAGACGAAGACAAGGACATCCGTTCCAAAGTGGCATCCAATTTGTATAACTTTGTATGTCGGAAAAGCACAGTTTGAGATGAGCAAAATGTGATGTCATTAGTGTTGAAAAACCTCAGTTTGAGGAGGAGCAATGTGTGTTTTCATCCCAGTTGCTGAGCACTAGACCAGCTCTTAAGCCTCTATGGGAGCTCGAGGATGTGCAAACCAGTCCACATGTGTTTTGTGAAGAATGAGTCCATATGAACACTTATGTTTTAATCTGTGCCAAGTTGATCTGCAGCCGAGTATAAAGTGGCAGGGTTCAGGACCTCAAAATCCAAGGCTACGGAGCACTGGAATATGTCATGCTTTACTTTTATCGGTCAATCAGCAAAGTGTTTACATGATAAATTGCGTCAATGAACCCTCAGTTTGGGAGCCAAAACACACCAGCTTTAGTCCATCTATACACATAATCTATGTAAAAACAAAACTGCATTTCTACATTTCACTGTCTTAGAAGAAAGTTTGCTTGACTCCAAAGAACATCCCTCTCTCACTAAGCCCAATCGATGGTGGAGCAAAATCTCATTAATTGCTTTTCTCCACAGCTACTTGCGTGCTGTTTCCCAGAGTGTGGGATGATACAATTCTACAGGTCCTGGCTAAAAATCAATTTGAGAGACACCGAAGGCATAATGTCAGCTCGCTCAGAGATTAGACCTATCAACGAAAAAAGAAGATGTGGAGGGGGAAAAAAGGCATTGAAACAGGTAGTTTGTCTTGATCGGCAGCCTGTTTTGGTATGGGGGAAAGCAAGCCAAAATTTGTACTATGAATACTAATGTTGCGGTTTTGAAAAGTACTCTAAAAAAATAGGAGTTTTATTATCGTGTGCTGTGTCTGTATAAACACATCTAACATATTGAAGAAATGCCCGTTCCATTTTATGCCTTGCCAAAAAACACAATACGGAGAGGAAAGGAAAGCGGCGCTGCATTTGCTCTGTCAAATAATAGTTTCCTGAAAGATTTCCCGGCATGAGCAGTCAGTGACCTCTGCCTCCCGGAGCAGATCCCTGAAGAATACCTATGTGTTCTCATACATCCAGCACGTTGCAGGCATTCAGGTCTGCTCTTGTATCATAATCGCTAGACTGCACTACGCCCGATGCACTTGATTCCAAATTGGGACGAGAGTGGGGGGAAATAAAATTAAAAAAATCCAGCGGTCTAGTACATTTTCATTAGCATATAGCACAAGGCAAGACTGTGTGTGGAATATTAATGGCCTCTCCCCGCGATTGTGACAGGCATGTATCTTGGCCTATGGGCGTAACTGAGCCCAAAGAGAGAGAAATGGCTGGAGCGGGGGGTATTTAATTGTGTTTGGTCTGTGAAAAAAGCTAGAAGGAGGAGAAGGAAATTAGAATTATCTATAATGCGGTAACAAGTGGAAAGACTGAATGCGGTGGTGGGAGTCAGAAGTTTATGTTGGGCTATAGTTCCCGTTGTGCGAATTCAGCAGGGGCGTTTCTATGAGGGGGGCAAGGGGGGTCAATTACTAAACATCTATTTCACTTTTATCAAACGACAAATGGAAAGGAAATAGCCTGGAATGAAACTGTGTGGATTTCCACCAGTTTGTTTAATTCTATATACCAACTTTTAAATGACAAGTTGACCACCCAAGTAACAATGTCTGGATACGCCCCTGCATGAATTTTTGTCTGCAGTAATGGTAGCCCGCTAATAATACGCATTCCGAATGGCTCTTGAATATTGATTTGCAAAACGCCAATGCATAAGCCGTATACAGGCCGGTCGCAAAGTGGCACTGTGAGAGTGTTCCTAGCAGTCGTTGCAGAGCCTATATTTAACATCACTAATCCACAAAGGGGCGTTTCATGACTGTGCCACGAGCAAGATGCACAAAGTATAGAAAAACTCACTCTGTATCTCTTTTTTCATCTCTATAATCGCTCCCCCCTCCTCCTCCTCCTCCACAACGGTACATCATGGCACCATTTTTTCGCGCAGTGAGTTCTCCCCCCCCCCCCAAGGCCCAGGGCTGAAATATGGTTAAAAAAGGAAAGAGGCATATTGGATTCTCTGGTTTATATACTTGCCTGACTATATCTGAATAGGCTGCCTCATCTTTGCACGATCCATTGAGCTTCTGTCCAGTGGAAAATGGCAGGGCAGCGTACGGCCGACCAATCAAGCCGGGAAGTTATTGATGTCGGTGTGCTTACTGCATTCGGCATCTAATACACTGAAGTCAAAATGTTAATATTGTTTAAAGCAGGCAGACACTTTTGAGGCCATAACACGTAAACCAATGTTCTGAAGTGCGTATCCCTATAGCCCATGGAACTGTTTCAGCTGCTCGGACCAATTTTATTTATATAGTGTATGCTTCCATTAGGTAACATAATCCGAAATCACAATATACATTTTCACTGTTACGCGGACGACACACAGCTGTACTTATCATTGAAACCAGGTCAGACGGATAAATTAGATACGCTTAGTTCCTGCGTAGAGACCTGGATGACTGTAAATTACCTCCTCCTTAACCCTGATGAAAGCGAGGTTATTATATTAGGTCCTCAAAAACTGAGAGAGTCTTTATCTCAGCAGATCATCTCCCTGGATAATGTTAGCGTATCGACGAGCTCTACAGTAAAAAAACCTTGGAGTTCTGTTTGACCAAGACCTCTCTTTTAAAACACATATCAACCAGGCTTGTAAAATTGCGTTCTCTCACCTGCGCAACATTGCTAAAATACGAAATATCCTACCTAAGAGTGATGCAGAAAAACGTATTCATGCATTTGTTTCATCAAGGCTGGACTACTGTCACTGCCTAAAAGTTCCCTGTGAAGTTTTCAATTAGTTCAAAATGCAGCTGCAAGATTGTTAACGCGTACAAAGAGAAGAGAACACATCACACCTGTGCTAAAGTCTCTCCATTGGCTCCCTGTTGAGTTTAGAATCAAATTTAAAATCCTGCTCCTTAGATTTAAAGCCATAAAAGGTATGGCTCCGCTTTATCTCCAAGACGCTATCGTTCCATATCGGCCAACCAGAGCACTCCACTCTCAAAACTCAGGGCTACTAGTGATTCCTCGGGTCTCCAAAATCACTGTAGGAGGAAGAGCCTTTAGCTCCAAGCTCCGGTTTTATGGAATAAACTCCCAGCTCATGTTAAAGAAGCAGACACAGTCCCTACATTTAAGACTAGGCTCAAAAAGTACCTCTTTGAATTAGCTTATGATCAGGTCAGTTAGGTAAAGCTCTAACCCACAGCCTGAAGTAAAAGCTGCCTTAGAAGAAACACTGCTGAGGGAAGTACGGTACACTGAGTGTTATCCTCTTCTTCTTCTTACTGCAAACTTTGTCTCATTATGATACAATATTTATTTTATCTGTAGTCTGTTCATTACTATTCACATGGTGTCTCCTGTCCCACTCCCCTCGGGAGTGCCTGTCTAGATCAAACGGAGGAACCCGGCTGAACGGATACTGGATTGACAACAAGGACTGAACGTTCTGAGATCTTGGCCCGTCTGCTTCAGGGACTCCATTGGCCCTGGGTCTCTATAGCCTGTCCGTCCATAGGAGTGGATCTCTCCTTCTGTGGTTCTCCCCAAGGTTTCTCTTTTCTCCCACTGGGTTTTTGAGTTTTTCCTTGCCGTGCTGGAGAGTCTAAGGACAGGGGACACCCGCGCCGCTCGTCACCACCTGCTGCTGACGCTTATTTGGACATTATGTTTGCCTGGATACTTGATTCGCCTGAACTTTACATTGTCTTATTTACTGCTCATTTTTATTGCCTTAATGTTCGGTGCAGCCCTATGAGGCAACTCCTGTTGTGATATTGGCCTATACAAAACCATTGATTGATTGATTAATTGATTGAGCTGAAAACATGAGGTTGATTGGCAAGATCTTGTAATGGAGGCAATTTAAGAGCAGACACGACTGGATCAAGTGCAGTAAATGTACCTAGATTTCCAAATACTGAGAACAAAGAGACAAGAAAGATCCGCACAGCTTGCTTAGCTCCCAAATAGCGATTTATTAATTACACCAAGGTGACGTTTCGGGCGTCTTGGCCCTTCATCAGCACTCAAGACGCCCGAAACGTCACCTTGGTGTAATTAATAAATCGCTATTTGGGAGCTAAGCAAGCTGTGCGGATCCTTCTTGTTTCTTTGTATTTTCCCTCGGTCCGGCACGCTTTTTAAGTTTTTTTGGGATGTGCGTGTCTTCTTCCTTTATACAAATACTGAGAACAACCACCGTAGGACCTCAACAAAGCTCTGAGCTCTTGAGAAAGAGACCAACATAATATCCACAATTACTCAAAAAGCAAGAATGAAACACCTTCAACAACATTTAAATATAGAGCTAAGATTCCACAAAAGTACAAATAAATAATTACAAATTTAAACAAATTTGTAATCTGGTTGGATTCACACACATTTGATTTGATACAGATTAAAAAGGGGTACCACAAGGCTCTCTTTTCAGCACGTTCTGTTTTTTGGGAGAAAAATGTAGGCGACAGGAAGAAACACCATAAGGAAACAAACTAAATAGGGCGTAAAGATAGAGACTTATGAGGTGATTTTCGGGACAATTAACGCTAAATTAGACATTGACCTGCAGAAGCAATGAGGGATTAACCATCTGGAGGTTTGTTATGGCCGGGGCAACACCTTTGCTGATGGGCTAACTGATAGGCCGTGATAGTCTTAATAGAAAATGGTACTAATCGCATTAAAGTGACAAACATCATTGACTGGTCTGAGTAATGGGGGCCAGTTGGTGTTAAACAGTTCAGGAAGGCTAATAGGTTCTGAGTTTGGTATTGATTGCGGGGTCTGGTGGGATTGGTAAACAAAACATTTCCCAGCAGGCCTTTGTTCCAACTGCTTTGACTTCTGAAGTGAAGTGTAGAAGTGAGGACCTTTGCAGAGTGAAGGTAATGTCATGGTTTGTTTCAGTTTTTGTCATCTCTGGATTTTATGTTTTTCGTCATTCATTTAACATCACCAGTTTTGTTGCAGTCCTGCATTTTAAGTTTATTTTCCTTGTTCCACCGCCAACCATGACAGGTAAAGTAGCTTTTTCAGCAGAAGATTGTGATGGACAGGTGAAGTTTAGAACAAATTGGATCATTTCCACCCAAGCCATCTGTCAGTGTGCCAAAGTTTTTAGAAACGGGAAAGATTGCAAATCATTTTGATTTAATAGCTGTACTGATTTGGTACTGATGTATTTTGGTGAGTCAATCATATCCTGGCATTGGGGCAGGAATTCAATCTCGCATCCACTAGACGAGGGTTTGAACCCAGAACCTTCACTGTCCTGATGCCACTGGACCACACCACAGTACCCTCTATTTGTGTTTCATTTATAGATGCTTACATGTATTTATAATCACAAAACAGGCAGGAATCAAACCCACAGATGAACAGCAGGGCAGCAACTTTGTAATGGTTTGCAACTAAACAACTGAAGCACACACTGATGGGCAGGAGTTTCTTTTATTTAACTTTATGTCTGTTCACAATTCATTTTGCTCAGATAAAATACAAATAAAGACTCTTGGCAAGAGAAACCTTTAATTCAATTAGTAGAGCTCTTGGTCAGAAGACCTGTGTTGGATCTTTACATTGAGAGTTCAATTCTCAAGTGAATACATTGTGTTACTTTTATAGATATTCCTAGGTGCATGTCCCAAAAAATTAAGTATTTTGGTTTACTGTGATTTAAAGTAGGACTAAGACAGGCGAAGTTTAACCCACAAATACAAGGTAGGAATTAGACGTTTTCTGCCCCGCAACAAAAGCACACACCCACTGTCATGTCTTATTTCTATCTAACAATATTGATGACAAGTTATTTTTCTCTGATTGCATATAAAGACCCCCTGTTTTAGGTCGGCAATAGCTCATTGATAGAGCACTCTATTAGATCTGTGTGTGTGTGTGTGTGTGTGTTCCAAAGGTTCAATTCTCACTCAAACACATCCATTAATGACATAATGTGGATGGTCTTATATCCTTATCAAGATGTTATGTCTCATAAGATCTTATTGAGAGAGAAGAAGGCCACAACACACTGAGTTCAGTGCCACAGCCAGGGTTTGAATCCAGAACCTCCTGGTGTGAGAGTTGCATTCAGTGCGCTGCAACTTTACCACTGGACCACACGGCTGCACTGTTCATATTTGTGTTACATTACACACTGCCTGTCAGGAGTTTTACTTTGTTAACTTGAGAGATAAGCACCCTTACACTTCCTCCAAAGAGAAGAGAAGCCTGAAATGTATGTGTGCTTCTGAAGACTTCCTCCAGAGAATATGCCTGGAACATGTCCGAAATGTCATTGTCCAGATGGGAAGAACCAGCGTTACTACCTGGAGCTAATCTGCCAAAGTTGGCGGGACATGGATAAGAAAGTTAAGCCCATGTCGGCAGATCTTGTGTGATGTTCTCTCCCGGCAGTCTCTTTTACATGCTCTACGTTGTGTCTATATATATACATCTTCTCTCTGTCCTCTGCATTCATTGACATCATAAGTCTGCCCCTTTCCCCAGAGCTTGTGGCTGTGTTACAACAGAGACGTACATGTGCTAACTACAGGGCACACAGGAAAGAAAACAAACCAACACATCTCATCTTCTCGACTATTTCATTTTCATTGGCATACATGAGAAGTGGCCATACATGGATTTCAGTAACATGACTTTTTCTGTTATTGATACGAATTTTGACTTTTGACTTTTCAACATTTATATACAGTATACACGTATAGCAATGTACACCAGCCTGGTCTATTATGTTACTTTTATGTTACATCTGTTTCTAAATGCATCGTTGTTTGTCACATTATTATTTTGCCTATTACGGGCGTTTGCTTATACTGTAACGCACTAATGTTGTGCAGCTAAAAAAAAACACATCAACTCTGGCGCACCAACTCCACAGTCGATGCGGACCTCATTCATCATATTTATCTTGTTTGAAGCATGCTTTTTATTTTCTCACAGTTTCCTGAAAGCAAAAGCTCGCCAAACAAATGGTAATGAAATGCCCTACTTCACTGTGATATTGATACAATCCGGGCCGACCACCTTGGCAGTCTTTCCAGCGATTTAAAATTACCCCCAATGTTTGTGCTCAGTCCCTCTTCAGAACAAGATAAATATTGCCAATCTGCCTTACGCTGGCTTCTGCTTGGCTCCCGCTTCGTGGCCAAAAAGAAAAATGGTCTGCTTTCCCAGAGGGGCAGAGAGGCAATAGAGCAACAAGGCTGTGCAACTTACCAATGCTGTAGATATTATATTGTACTTCCTCGTGGTTAAGGGCGTCATTTATCTCTCCAGCCTTATACTGTAGTCATCAGAACGGCCGAGGTGGCTTTCGTTGTGTGCATGTCGAGAGTGACGTTTTGAGACATTCAGCTAAAACGCAGTGTTTGGAGTGAGCCGGTGCAAATGTTGACATGGAAGGAGGAGGGCACGGCAAGCCCCCGGGAGAGCAGCACATCCCTCAAGAGAAACATCTTCCCGAGATTGGATCCGCATATGCCACATGCCAGATGGAGCATGATTATGATGCACTGTCTAACACTGACAGCAGCTGGCCTTGTGCTGCTTATCACAGGCTGCTAAATTTGAACACTATTGTTTCCTACCTGTGCTCCTATCAGCATAAGGGCTTCATTATCTCCAGAGCAGGCTGTAGAAACTCGCCACTGTAATAGAATATAACAACTCTGATGTGATCATGAAGGAATAAAAACTGACAGCTAAAATCTGTGCATTGAAGTCGTGAATAACAACTGAAACGTCAACAACGCAAGCACTTTCAGGTGATAATTGAGTCCAAATTAAGCCTAATATTGCACTTGGAAGTGCAATTTTTCAAAAGGTGGTACTTGGTATGATGCTCCATGCACGATGCCATAAATAGTGTTGTTATGTTGGTCATGGTCATGGCCAGGTCATGACAACAAACACAGGACAGGTGGTTGCAAGAAGTGCATAAGTAAGCAAGTAAGTAAGTACTTGTGCTTTATTTGTCATTGTACAATTGTACAACAAAAGTGCATTCAGGTGTTGGGTTAGTCTTGACCAGCAGGTTTTTGTCAGTAGGGGAAACCGGTGCACCAAGAGGAAACCTGGCTGGCTGCCTTCAGTGATCCTCTGAAATAGTGCACCACCTGGGTTTGTCATTGTTTCAGAGCGTGGTGTCCTGTACAGGTCACCTCCTCCTTCCTCTTTCTCCTGCGCAGCTCCCTCCACTCCACAACAGTCTTTCACCATCTTCGGGGAAGAGCGTAGCAGACAAATATAATCTGTCTTATTCTCCTGTCTTATTCTCCTTATTCTCCAGTATTCTCCAGTGAATGAACATTTGCCAGAACAATAGCAGGGATGGAAGATTTGTGTGGCTTAGCTGCGAGTCTTGATATAAATCTGTCAATAACAGTCAGTGAGTATGTGTAAGGTGATTAGAACGTATTTTGGACAGCAAGCTACATGCCTAGCCAAAAAAAAGTAGCAAACAGCCTGATCTGGGTTGGCCAAGTTGGTCAGGTTCAGCAACATGTGCCCAAAGAATGAGATCAGCTGAACGTCCTGAATGACCAGTTTATTCCAGCAATGGATTTCTTCTTCACTGACGCCATGAGCATATTCCAAGATGACGATGGCAGGATTCATTGGGCTCACATTGTGAAAGAGTGGTTAAGAAGGCATGAGACATAATTTTCACAAATGGATTGGCCGCCACAGAGTCCAGATCTTAACCCCACTGAGACTCTTTGGGATGTGCTGGAGAAGGCTTTGCGCAGTGGTCACACTCTCATCAATACAAGATTTTTATTGCAAAACGATGAGAAAAAAAGATATATTGACATAGCTGTAAAGGTGGTCCAACAAAATACCATTGTTATCTTTTTTTCTTTTTGTGGGAACTTTTCTTTTTGGGGTTGGGCAGTATATGATCCATTGCTCATATTGAGCACTTCAAGGGTCGTAGTACAGTTGGGATGGTCACGACCAAATCATATAATTGAATTGACTGCATAACAGCATAGAATTAGTTTTTGTGGTTTTAATCAAAATGGATTAGGTTGGTCATTCCTCTAAGAAATTATTACTTGGATAAAATATGTTATCGGGTTGCCCTTTTTCAAACAAATCAACAGAAAAATGAACCTTTTGAAGACCTATTTGGAATGAACAGATCCCAAAGATTATTTGCTACAGCACACCATGTCCCCCGATCGTTCTACAAATATTCAACTTACACTCGAACAACAATTCTTCTAGTTATGACATACTGACATGACATCAACCAGTGTATTGTGTAGTCAGTCTTGTTTTACATCCTCACAAAACAGGATTATCTGATTGTATCCTTAAAACAGCTATTTAAACACTTGAATGCATTTGTTTTGGTGCTATAACAAAGAAATTACAAATAGCTGACCACTTTGAGACATATCCCAGCATGAGATAAGATCAGATTGAAGTAAAAATAATAGGATAAAGGTTTGTTATGTCCAAATGTGATAAAGTTGACTTGTTCCTTTCGAGAGTCAAGCCAGCTAGAACTGGCTTCTGGTCCTGGCTTCTCTATCGTCAGCTTCACACTTCTACTATTGTAATTAGCCCCTTGGAGACACAAACAACGCGGTGCAGAGAGAGAGGAAAAAAGAAGATATCATTACTTCCTCATGTCAGCAGCCACACGTCTCGTCCCAAAAGATTAGCGCTAAATAACTAACAACTCCACACACTTTCAAATGTAAAGAGATGACTCGGACCATCTTAATCCCCTTCAAGGTTGGTCCTTTTTTGAACAAAAGAAAGGCATTTTCAGCGGATAGACAGAACAGCATATATATTAATACGTCTATAAATAGTTATCTTGATCTGCTCATTTCTGATTGCTCAAGGCATGTAATTCCCAAGATTTAGCAGTCAGACCATTTCATTCCATAACGTCAAAAATACAATAGAATAATGAAAGAGTGGATGGAACAATGGGAGAATACAAACTAACTAAAACTTAAATATATGATCACATCTGTAAAGGAAATGAGATTGACATAAGCACTATGTTATTGGATGTCCGCTAAAGCAGGTGAAAGCTTTTTATTGTAACTTCCAGCCGTTTGCTGGAATGGTCTTGTCTGAACACAGCGCTGCAGGACAAACAGCTTCCTGCAGGAGACTTGTTTGATTGTAATTACACATTCTATCAGGTGAGAGGAGGATGTTGTGTTGTGGGAGACACTGGGGAAGATACAATAGGGATTGAATTCAGAGAGATAGATTATACAAAAGCAGGGATGCGCCGCAAAAGAGTCTTATTATTTAATGTTGATGACCAAAAAAAGATGAGATCAACAGACTACCAGAACATCCTGAAAGGCATGGTTATTCCATCAATGGATTTCTTCTTCCCTGACTGTATGGGCATATCCCAAGATGACAATGCCAGGATTCATTGGACTCACATTGGGCCTCATTCACCAACGTTAAAACATGTTCTTACGCACAAATTTGTTCTTAAGGTCCTCTTAGGAAGATTTTTGCCATTCACAATGCCAATCACGTATTAATTAATTCCAGAATGCAAATATCATCATTATAATTTACTTTTACATATACTTTACATATTACTGCTAAAAACCTTTGAATGCCGGCGTTCACAAACAATGTAGCGTTAAATGTGCTGCCTAAACGTTATTTCACTAAAGGAATAGGCCACTGTTTTTACTGAGATATGTTCTTACCTTAGAGTACTACCTGGAGTACTTCGACGATATTACTGCACAGACGTCGAGGTACTCCAAGTGTTAATACGCCTCACAATGTAGTGCCTTTGTGGGGGCCGTTGTAGGTTAATGGGTGGATAATCTCCCATTAACCTTTGATCTCACTGGAGTCTGAGCTTGAGCAAACCCCATGATACTCTTTGTGTTGTTAGCGCTCCGCTCTGATAAAAAGTACAGTGTCTTACTTACAAGGTGAGTCACTTCAAATGCTAGAGAACATGTTCACATTATTCACCCATTGACCGCTTCTTTAAGTGATTGTATCTTGAATGTATACGGTCCAAGGTTTGATTGAATGAAAGCTAATAGCTTTTCTCAAGTATGGCGCTTAAATGCATCTCCTTTTCTCTCAATGACAGAGCAAGGAAGTTGAATACAAGCTGTTAGCTCAATCACGCAAGAAACTTGGATTGTGTAACTTTTCACGTAACTGTATTTAAATAAGGAAAACATGGAACAGCTTGGTAGCTTCTAACTTCCCCCCAGTTTGGAGCTATACCTTTGCTGGGAGAGGCTAAATGCTAAAAACATTTGCGTGACTGAGCGCACGCACAAAGACCAGACAGGTACAAATCAACTCATCTAAGCTATACTAAGCTAACATATCTCAGTATGTACAAACGGTGACCTATTCCTTTAAGACGAACGTGGGCCTCGATCCTACGACCTTGTGTTCTCGAGGCGCACGCTCTACTCATTGAGCTAACCAGGCGGAGGGGTATGCAGCTGCTGCATCTTTTTAATGGACTGACCCACGGGAAGAAAACCCTTTCGCAATGTTATATCTATTCAAACATTTTGTAATGAGAGCTAATTTGCGTGCCCAAAGGTTTAGGTGGGTCCTTGAGCGTGTGGGATTTTTCTTTTAGGGTTCTGTTGGTTATTAGTTTTGGATTTGTGTTTTGTCATTCATTTCCTCCTTTACTGCCTATTGCGCGCGGCACTTGTTTGTCCTTATATGGTGAATGATAGGCGGTGACATATACTATTTAGTCCTCAAACGCACGTGATTCCAAGTCACAAAACTCAGAACACACGTGTGAAGTAGTCCAGATCTGAACCCCATTAAGAATCTTTGGAATGTGCTGGAGAAGGTTTTGCAGAGTGGTCACACTCTCCCATCATCAATACAAGATGTTGGTGAAAAACGAATTTAACACTGAGTAGGAATCAATCCTATGACATTGCAGAAGCTTATTGAAACAAAGCAGCAGTGAATGTGCGCTGTAATCAAAGCTAAAGGAAGTCCAACAAAGTATAGTATTAAGGCTCTTTTCCACATGCAGGCGCGTGTCAGCCGAATGGCTCTTTCCCCCGCTTTGTCGAGCTTTTCCATAACAAAGGCCAGTGCCAAACCGGTCTGACCAGGTATAGGTTTTGGACCCGACCTCTGGCTGTGCGGGCTACCCCGTGTCTGATGTGACGTGAACAGACTGCTGGCTTCTGATTGGCAACGAGAGAGTGGACAGCCCTCACTATTGACACGCAGGTCATAGGATTTAATATTTCACAGCATTATACGGCTGTGCTAAAAAGGGATTTTGCCGTTAATAACATTTAGCCGCTGTCAGCGCAGCTTTAGCTGGTGTTAACATAACATTTGCATGTAGCTTACCTTCATAGTTCGTAGTGTAGCTGTTTATTTTCTGTTTTAATACACCTTGGCACCTCTGAATGATTCCCTAACTCCCACCAGATGACAGCATTTGTCCACGTTTGTTCTCATCGCGGCTCTAAAAACTTTTAATGACGATCTGTACAGCGTGCGGCTCTATGCGGCTCCACCCACAACAAATGCATGTGTGTGTGTGGTGGAAACAGAAAGGTCTGCGGGCCAGTGTCGATACATGCACGTAGATCGTGGCGTGCGCGGCCGGTGCGCGCTATGTGGAACAACGCCTTTAGAGTGTTTTTGGTCAGGCAGTGTAAATTGTGCGTGGCTTTACTAGAGACTACACTCAATTGAATGACAGTAATTCTATTTGTTACCTCCATCTCGACCACTAAAAACAGGTTACTGACCTGTGGTACTTCCATCACTGAGACCATGTTGAAATATTCTAAACATGATTTGAAATGGATATACTTACCAATCCTCCACCCAAACACACAGTCACTACGGTCCCATACTGACACACATTATTTATTTTATCATATTAATTTCTT
The DNA here is from genome assembly GCA_007210695.1 of Neogobius melanostomus. Classification (NCBI taxonomy): domain Eukaryota; kingdom Metazoa; phylum Chordata; class Actinopteri; order Gobiiformes; family Gobiidae; genus Neogobius; species Neogobius melanostomus. The sequence goes on along the minus strand of VHKM01000035.1, from coordinate 29,948 downwards.
ATATTGTGTACCACTTCAGATGCCTGGCTCCTGTCTGCTGCGTCGGCTGTTACAGTAAGCCCTGACTTGTGCATTTGTAGCTTGGCCGGCCGAACGCAAAAATAGATTTGAAATACAGTAAACTTCAGGAGTGTAAACAAATCGATATAGCGCGGTACGAGTTCACATTTATCTGCCATTGGAAAACCATCTAAAACATAACATGAATTAACAATTTATTTGCGCTATAACAGGCCGACCTCTCTCCACAAAATAATATTACCTATAAATAAGTTAACACACCTTTCACTTGCTGTATTAGGGAGGTGGTCGTAATGTTTTGCCTCATCTTGAAGTCTTTTAACTTTTAGTGTTTTATTTTAATGGAACTTTGGGATTAAACGTTTCCTCCACTTTTTATTCGAAAAACATCTGCCTAAAGATGATAATAGCTTTAAGTAAGATTAACCGAAAAAGCATACTAATAATTCCATTTATTTGAGTCAGATGATAAAAATAAATGATCTGCACCGCGCGCCACAGCAAACAATACATATTAATACCCTCCTCTGGGATTCTGCCTCGTGTTTGCTTCAGACTAAATAGCAAATAGCAATTATCACAGCCGAAGGAACCAATAAACTCTGGAGCCAGTGGAACGATGAAGAGTTTGGGGGATTCCTGGCGGGCGGTTAAGGGTTTATGAGCGAAAACGTGTTAAGAACTACTCTACTCTCTTACGTTAGGAGTAAAACCAAATAAAATCTCAAAGATTCATATGATATCGTATGTGAGGAAGAGTAGGCAAGTTTGATTTTTCTGCCGCCGTAAAAAAAAAAAAAAAAAAAAAAAAGGGGAGTAAAGTGGATTTTGGACCGAGGTAAGAGAAGGAAAAAAGTGTGTAATGGTGAGTGGTTAGTCGAGCTTTCAGAGTACTTAATGGGGATGCTTGCAGCTGCTGTGGGTGCAGGTGTTGTTTTTGGTGGGGGAAAAAGTAGACAAAGATAACAAGATGGGGGTCAGGTGAAGAAACACAGCAACATAAACAACACTTGATGAGAGAGATGAGCCTGGCTTCTTCTAGGGACAACTGAAGGATATTTAACCAGAGTTGGATCAGCTAGGGACGAAAATTAGTTTCATTTTTTTTCTTAAGCTGAAAAGACAGTTTTAACTCCACTGTCACTGTGCACGACATTGCTTTGGACATTGTCAAACACCTTGCATGGCTTTGCAGTTACAGAACATCGTGTCCTTAGGCATATTCGCTAAATAGCACAATATATGCCACCTGATCAGGTGTATTGTGCTATTGTGCTCAAGCACAAGGTAAAGTGCTTGACAAAGCTCGAGCTTTGTCAAGCACTTAGAGAGTTCCTGTTGTATCGATGGTATGTTAAGTCTAGTGTCAATTTACCTTGGATGAAGTGGTTTCTAGGGCAAAGTATGACAGAACTGTAATTTAAACTATTTCACATTTAGATCCAGCAGTTTGAGGATCAGAGTCTTGTTCAGGTTCGTCTCGTGAATGACATCAGGTCCCAACAAAATGTTACAGTCTCAGCACAATGATGAATGCGTGAACAGTTGGCTGAAACGTTTTTTCTTGAGCCCAATGCTGATATTTTTCTCCTAAAATACACTGAAAAATACAGTCTTTATTGTTTTCTGGCCACTTCCCAACCAGCTCACACAGTCTACCTCTCCTTAAATGACCTGTGAATAGAGAGAAATACTAATAGTACGTACCCGCTTATAGGGCTGTAGGGCGAATACACAACTTATCAAAGGAGTCGCACAAAATAAGTTTATTTTTAAGTCAAAGTTGTAGCATTTAAGTTATCCACTTAGCGCATGTGAAAAGTGCGAATGACTAAATACCTCAGTTTCTGTGAGAAATATGCAGCAACGTGCAATATTCTCATTATTCAGCCTCATATTTAAAAGCAGGTAATTCATGCCTCTTTCTTCTGGCCATACAAAGCAAAACTCAGCTGATAAACATACCAAGTTTGTATCGAGCAGTGTTGGGGTTAATGTATTACAAAAGTAATGAGTTACAAAAATATATGACATTTATTCCGTAACTAAGGAATATAACATATTACTTGCACAAAATACGGGAATACATTAGTCATTACAATTCATGTAACTCAAGTTACAAGTGCATTTAAATGTATGAAATGCAGCACCAAATCAAGTTGGACACTGGTGTATAAGATCTGCAGTTGTTTGTAGTTAATGTCCTCAAAACAAAACACAAGAGAATGGGGAAAGCGAAGGAAAAGGAAATCATTGATTGCACTTTTGCTCGCTGGCATTATTACTATTTGCCAAAAGTAACTCAAAGTAGTGTAACTCGGCTACATTTTTGAAACAAAATATGTAATACCAACATATTACATTTTTAGAGCTGTAATCACTAATATAGAATATATAAAAAATTTTAAGTAACTTGCCCAACACTGGTATCGAGGGAAGTATTCATGTTATGAAAATCAAACACTTGCATATTTTATGAAGATTTTTGGGCATAAATGTAAGAAGTGAATGAAAAAGGGAATGAGCGTCTGGTTCTGCTGTAAATGTTGCAAAATACATTTTGTTTTATTTGTTTGTTGTATTTAATTATTTGTCAAAGTAATCAGACGGGCCAATGAAATTCTTTCTCTTGCCCATTTTCTTCTTGGTTCAAAATGGCCGACTTCAGCCAGCTGCGTGCTGGGACCTAATTTCAGCCCAGGAATTTCATGACTTAGACCGGAGTTGTAGCTAAACCTTAAGGTGCGTACACACCAAATGCCACCACACCTCCAACTTCCATGTTAACCCTATGTAGACGTGCTTCGACGCGCTTCGAAATGTAAGCAAAGCCGTCTGCGCGTATGAAGCATAGCAAATGCGAGCGGATGAGGAAAAACGCGCGTCAAAGCCAGGGAGAACAGCGCGGTACACGAGCAGGGATGCCACACCCACTGCTTCATGTACTCAAGTAATCCAATCTACACGTGCGCTCACTTATGCCTTGTTAACCAATCAGGGACTGGGCTCAAATAGTGAGCACAAGCGTCACCTGTTACCTGCAGCATGGAGGACAAGTAGATCATTGCGGTTTGCGCTCGGCCTGAGTTGTATGACACACCTCCTAATTATGACGCTTGCAAAACTTCATGCACCAGCAAACAGGCGTTTCTCGCGGGTGTGAAGCGGCGATGTTTGGCGTCCAACTAGAGGCGGATGGGGTGTGGACGCACGTTTGGTCTGAACGCACCTTTAGTGCACTGGCCTGGTAAGCCAGAGGTTGTAGGTTCAAACACCACTCTGACAATTTCTCTTTTCAGACTGCGCACACAGTCTGAACCTGAGACAACTCCTTAGTCAGCAGTTATGTAGATAAAATATTCATTACTTGTCTACTTTTTCTACATTGATTGGACTGGATTGGACTGCACCAACTTGATCCACTTAAACCCCCCTCTGAGTTAATTCAATTGGTATCTCCCTGCCAAAAGTTTGATGCGAAAGTTTTCTGATTTCGATACATCAGTCATTATTTGATAGATTTACATGACAATTACGCTTGTGTTACACATTTTATATCTAGAACAGCAGCCCAGGCTCTTGCTGCAGCCCAGTTAAAGCCTTTAGGCCTGGAATAGCACAACTGTGAGTCTGTTATCAATCAATTATTTTACTGTGGTGGCCCAAAAGCACTGCAGTCCACTCTCCCCATTACCCAGCACGCCTTTGACTTCAGCCGGTGTGGGGAGTGAGCAATTATTACGAGGTTATTATTTAAGAGGTTGTTATGTTAAGCTTGATTAAACAAGATGTGAATAATCAACGTTTGCCTGTGTTTGCCTGACACTCAAAAAGGCCAAGGTGAAAAGTCAATACCAGCAATTGTTGTGGCACAGTGATTAAGTGACTAGCACTCACGCCAAGCTCTCGAGGTGGATGGATCTTTTCCGTTTAGAGTCTGGATGTTCTCCTTTTGTCCGATACACAAAAACTGACCAAACTCAAGATTTGGACGCGGAAAGTATACAGCTCCTGACAGCTTGCCCCAAATAGAGGAAAGGAATTTTAATTGTAAAGCAGACATCCCATCCTATAGCCGTAGCTTCCGGTATCAGACGGGATTCCACTCAAAAAGCAGCAGAGGACGACTTTCCCCACAGGCACAATAACTATACCTAAAACCTTGAAACTCGCCTATCAGATGTGAAATGGAACTTCCTGGAGAATTATGTGTCAAATATCGAATGATTCACACCGGCATAAAAGATGTCACTCATCACAGCGTTCTGTTTCTTAGCTCATTCATCAAAACACATGTCACTAAATATGCTCTCTGCCGTAGAGTCTTGAGTCCTGACAACTACACAGGCATCTACGCCCAACACCGACTGCTTTTATAATGCACTGCACTTATCTGCCATGTCCCGGGGCTCTGTTTTCTGTGTGGACAATAAATCATGCTGCAAAATCATGTGCTGCCCCAGAAACAAATGTAAGCCTATAAATGTTTCCATCAGATGCCGGCTATAGCCCCGAGCCTGGGTTTCTTTCTACTCTTTTTTTTTTTCCTCTTCTCCCTGGGCACGCAGCAAATTTACAGCCGAGATGTAAAGGCTCTATGAAGAGATAATATTCCAATTATGTCCGTTTATAATGAACATTTTATCGCCAGCATTAGATCACTTTATTGTGAATGTCAGGGGTGTATTTACGATCAGTGCGCGGTAGTATCGCAGTGGCTTCAGAAAGCAAAAATGAGTAATCTGAAATATATTTGTATCGCTTCTGTCTGTTGGTAAATTAACAACAACAACAACAGAAATAAATCCAATCCTTGTCAAGCTGGATTTCATATTTTTGATCGAAGAAAAATTTCCAGTGAACATATTATATTAAGGGTTGCCTTTTGTTACTTGGTTTGTACTAAACATCGTACATGAAACGAGATCGTGGTTGTCGTGGTGCTTGTTTCCGTTATCTATATGAACATTTCAAACAATGCTTTGTATTAAGGTCTGTGTTAAAAAAAAAAAAAGCCAGTTTGAAGTGTAACTGGTTCTCCTTTGACATTGATGAAAATCAAAATGTGATGCTGCTAATTGTATGATTGATAATGTAATTGAAATAGGATAAAGTTATTATTATAGTTCTGTTATGTAATGTCTTTATGTAAATGCTATATTGTAAATGTTGTATTGATTTTGGGGGTGGGCGCTTATAAGCTCTTGCTTCAGCCCACTCCTTTTGAGCAGAGTGTTTACTGCTCAAATAAACTAATAAACTAAACTAAACTAAACGAACATTAGTTGCATGCAGCACTGTGTCCTGCCACAGGAGCCTCCAGCGCATCGTCAGAGCAGCGGAGAAGATCTGCGGAGCATGTCCATTAAGGACATGTACTCCACCCGTCTCACCCGCAAAGCGAGACCCTACGCACCCATCACACAGTCTCTTCAAAGTTATCCCTTCAGGGAGGAGACTGCGAAACCCACGGGCCAGCTCCAGTCGACTGAATAACAGTTTTATCCACCAGGCTGTCAGAAGGCTGAACTCCCTCCCTTCCCTGCCCTCCCTGTACCGCCCAACCCTCACTTCCCACCCCCCGCTCCACATCCAAGGGCGAGAGAACGATAATCGCAATTCATTGACAAATGAATCAACAAATAAAAACCTTTGAATCTTGAATCTAGTAGAGTTGGAAGGCTTGTGTGGCTTATCTATGCTTGCCTGGATACCTCCCTGTTTGCCACTTTTTTGTTTCCTGTAGTGCCTCTTGTGACGCCTCCACTGTGCTGCAGGTGTGGGGGGGCTCCTGATGCCTCTTCAGTGTTTCAGAAGTAGAAATGTGTAGGTCTCAAATGTGTTTAGCTCATAAGCTAGCTCATGGCTCTCTACAGTAACAAAAAAATTCACTGAACCTCACAAAAGCACAGCAAAGACATACCAAAGTATCCAGTAAAACAATGTGGAACATATTGGTACACCGCTGTACCAAGAGAGAGAGGGGAAGGGGGTAAAGTCAGCACATCACGGCTTTCGTTATCGACTTGTTGAGACATTGAATACTGCATGTAAAATATGTAACACTTAGTTTGCGTGCAAAAAGTGTGATTCCAATGGTACACTGAACACATTTTCCAAGCTTGTGACAAAACCTTTCTTGACAGTAAAATGGCGGAATCCTTTGACGGCCAACCACACTACTACTTTGTCGGAACAGGCATGACAAGCTCAGCGCGGGGAAGTCCAAAGTAGTTTTCCTGTCCCGAAAAACCAAAACCGCAGTGACAGCCCCGCGGCACAATCAGAGCTTTCGGCCGTGGATAATCTCGGCTATTTTTTATCATTTGTCATTTCTCCGCCGTTCTCCAGAGGCACCCATCCATCATGGGCGTCGCATGAGAAGGTAAAAAAAACAACATATTTGAGCGACCTGTTGTGTCTACCCAAGTATCCACCAACAGAAGAAGAAAAAAAATCCCGCTGCCAATTCCGCCCGGAGAAAGCCTTAAAAAAAACAATGTCCATTTTTCCCGTGTAACTGACAGGTATAATTTGGCTGCAATGGCTTTGAAGACTGTCCACAATCTCCCCCGGTGTGTGCGCTATGACCAGCCTCCCCCTTCTCTCTTTTAGTCTTTATGACAAAACGGAGTGCGTCTCGGAGTTCACACTTCATTACCCGCTGTAATGCCTCAGCACAATGATGTATGGAAGCCTCCGCGCTCGCCCAACTCGCTCCTGGCACAAACGGATCGGGCAAAAAAAAAAAAAAAAAGCAGCTTCAGTTGAAACTTTTAAGGAGTTTATCGGGAGACGGAAAATATTAATTTGGCTGTCAATGTTTGGAAGATTTATGGCGACAAAACAATTGGCGTAGGAGGTCGTCATTTGTAGGATCGGATTGATATGGGAAACTTGACGCAAAAGTTGTATTAGATATTGCCTTTCACAGTGTCTCAGCCGGAGCCGGAGGACGTGATAAATTATGTGTGCGTTTTTTTGAGTGGGTAGGAAGCGTAGGGATTTTGAGCTGGTCTATATTTGCATTACACGGTGGCTTAGTATGGTGGCATTGTTGCAATCGCATGTTCACTTTTTGTCAGATATCTTCTATTTTTATTGGTATTTCATATTATATGGTGCACCACAATCCCCCTCACCATCCGCTCTCCCAACCATCTACCCGCCGGCCATCCCATCGCAGTCCTTCATTCAGCATGATAGTCCATTACATCAGCCCTGTGATTGCAGTACGTTAGTCCCATAAGCATGACCTTAAAGGTGCACTATGTAACTAGTTGTGTTTCCATCAGAGAAAATGCGCATCTGTCTAAAATGCGCACAATAAATGCGTATAACAAAAGCTAATTTTCACACGTTTCCATCCAAGAGTGCGAGTTGTGGTGTTGGTTACCTGGTAAGGTAGCATGGCAGCATATACCCAGCAGAGGGCGCACTGTACGTTTTTGATGTCACTTGAAGTACGAGCTTTTTAGTATCGTTTTTGGCCAAATTAATTCATTTCGGAATTAGCTGCTTGTTTTTACTCGTAATACCATGAATAAATGTTAATTTATACTTTTCCTCTTCACTCCTGTCCACAGGTAGGCTACGCCAACAGGCACGTGTACTTTTAATTTGCTACGTCAAACTTTATGCGAAAAAACTGTTTCCATCTTCCAAAATGCGCATTTACGCTAATGCGCACAAATCAAAAATCACCTCAAGCGAGCAGATAAACGTTTTATGCCAATTAAGAGTTTAAATTCGAAATTTGGTGTTTCCATCACTCCTTACAAATGCGAAACTTCAAAATGTGCATTAAAATCCAGTGATGGAAACGCAGTTACTGTTTATGTGGGGGAAAAAACTTTATATTTGTGCACATTTGACCTGGCCAGTTTCTGGTATGAAATCCTGAAAACAATTGATCCTGGAGCATCATAGAGGCCACAGTCAGGGAAAGCAAAGGTGCCATGCTGCACCCATAATGCCACGGAGTCACTAAAAGGTCAAATATGCACAAATATAATTATTTATTTAATTTTCCACATAAAAAGTTGCATAGTGCACCTTTAAGTTGTGAAAAATAGACCAACGGCCCTCAGTCTGAAATGCATCAACAGTTCTCAGCTGGTAGGTCGGGACCCAAAGTCTATCGCGGAACCGCTTTCAGTGGCCAAATTTCTTTCGATATTTATCTTTTATCTATACCATCTAAGTCTGTTAAAATGACTGTTATCAGCTAGTTGTTATCACAATTTTAGCGTTTGGGTTTTATTCAACACTTGTTCAACAATAATCTGTGGGGAAAATGCTATATTTTGCATCACATAAGATATATTCAACTTTTATTGGGTCGCAGCTTGTCATCCTAGCGTGATGCTGGGTCCAGATGCCATATCAATTGAGAACCACTGATCTAGGGTGCAATACAGTACATAAAGGTTCTTAGCTTTCTTACTAGCCATCATCACCTTAAAGTAGTTACAAAGTATTCCCCATAATATTTCCTTATACAATAGGACACATCCCATCTGTTCATAAGACATTCTTTCAGGCTGCCACTTGGGCCAGTGTTCACTTCCGTTGCCCGTTCATGAGCTGATGGGGGTCCTTCATTTTACCCGTTTTTTTAAGATTGATTTGTCTCGCAGTCATGGCACTTGTTTGGATCCAACTCTTAACGGATGCGTCCTGCTCAGTTAGAATCGGATCCTCTCGTAACACAAATAGTCTGGGATTAAATGGGTTCAATGTGTCAGTAATGCCTCTCTTAAGACTCGTTCCCTTCAAGATTGTCGCCGTTTATCATCAGACTGGTGCTGCTAAAGAACATTGTATTTGCAGGTATTATAGTGCTGCAGTTTTGAAGTTGTAAAACACATTTCATGTGTGATTGAGCTAACAGCTTGTATTAAACTTCCTTGCTCTGTCATTGTGAGAAAAGGAGATGCATTTAAGTGCCATAGGTGAGAAAAGCTATTAGCTTTCATTCAATCAAACCTTTGACCGTATATACATTCAAGGTACAATCACTTAAAGAAGCGGTCAATGGGTGAATAATGTGAACAAGTTCTCCAGCATTTGAAGTGACTCACCTTGTAAGTAAGACACTGTACTTTTTATCAGAGCGGAGCGCTAACAACACAAAGAGTATCATGGGGTTTGCTCAAGCTCAGACTTCAGTGAGATCAAATGCTCGTGATTATCCACCATTAACCTACAGAGGCCCCCACGATCACATGACGCCATCAAGGCGCGTCTTATAATAGCCCTTTGTTGGGTAAAAGCTGGAGCGGGCGGGGAATAACAATTACTTTTAACAGTGGATGGAGCCGGCCAACGTCGTAATTACGGGGTCGCAGTGTGAGTGGGCACTTAATTGCACAATGACACTAATCTAGTCGGAGTTATTGGAAATATGGTTAAAATATTTCTTTGCTTGTGGAAAATAATGAGTTAGATTCGAGGCTGTCACGGGGGATTTGTCTGTCTCAAACACGGGGGAGAAAAAGGCTGGATGGAAGTGAAGGCCCGCTGAAAGAACTGGCAGGGATTAGACAAAATCATTACTGGGATGGGCTCACGATGTTTGCGGCAGGCTAGCAACACCCCAGGAAATGCAGCTCTTGGACTCAAACTGTAATTAAAATCCCATGCCCACAAAAGAAAAGAAACTTCTATTTTATTATTACCTTTATTTGTATTTGGCAGTAAAGAGATAAGAAATAATTCTTTGTGATTGATGACTGGCATTTTTTTTGTGTTCAGAGCAAAACATCCAAAGAGTTTATGTGAGGTCACTATACGTTCAGGATCTTCTGGACCCAAAGATCCCCAGAACACACTCAGACTGGAAAGGCCATAGCACCCGCTGTAGCTGCAGACACTGACCTAACAACATGACACGAACCTAAGACAAACAGCAGTCACAGTGATGTAAATGCTGCCATTACAAGCATGATTTATTGTCAAGATCAATACTCACTCAGCAACAGCATGATTGTCCAGTCAACATTTGTTTTGGTAGCTTTTTTTGCTTGTTGATGAAAAAAGCTCTTTCATAACTTGTGCTTTAAACAATAGCTAAAGCTTTTGTTTGAAATGTTTTTTGTTACTTTTGTGTTTTCTGATTTATAACGACAAGGAAGGTTACCAACATATCTGGCAATGTGTATCCTCTTCGCTATAAATGAGTTGCTTTGAGTGTGCTTTTGAGTAACTGGTGATGGTGAATCCACAGTTTGACAGCGTGAATTTGAAAGGCGCTACAACCGTATAGGGCAGTGTCTGAATAACAAATCACATCTTCAAATATCAGCCAACACCAACCAGACTCATTTTCCTTTTTGAAGCGGGATCTTTCCCCTTCTGGAGAGCTAAAGAGCTAAAGCGTGGGTCTGAACTTTAATTTCAGACTTTTTTTCCCCCCTTCCCCTTCTTCTTCAAACAGATGGTTCCTACTGTGCTGCTGGATCAAAGTGTCTACTGCGAACCTACATAAAAAAAAAAAAATTTTTAAAGAGCCCTGGCTTTTGAAACGGACATGTCTGACTGTGGCTGCCAGTGTCAAGTCTACCACATTTAAAGCAAACACATCAAACATTTTGTACAACTGTGCAACTAATCTCAGAGGTTTCACAATCCTGAACTGTACTTCTCTCCAAGTGTTTCCAGTGTATACACGCAGACGCAATGAACATTCCTAAGCTTTTCCGGTGGTTAAATCTCTTCAATAGAACCGTATCTTCCCAATTAACCTGGTCTCCTAGCAGCCTTTTGAAACCTACGCCATTGCAAGCACTAAGCGGTTGTTGGTTAATACAAGCTACATGAGTATCTCGCCGGGCTGCATTCTGTTATATAAAAAGCCTCCTCCTCTATTCAAATGGAATAATCAGGCCCTCTTAGCTTTTCGCCGCAGTGGCAAATGAGTTGTTGTTCTGTGCGCAGCGTGGTGAAAAGATTAGCGAGGCTGGGAACAGGGACTTTTGACATTTGCGAGTATCGCTGAATATTTGCCTCCGCTCCATCACGCGCGCGCCCTCTTGCATGTCGAGCTCGGAACGTGACAAAAAACGACATTTGATTTATCAAAGGGCAGATCTCCCACGCAGGTTTTAAAAATGACTTTACGTTGGTAGTTTTGGACCAGTTATGCTTCCATATGCCGTTTGGAGGAGAAAGGCCACAGAGTTCCATGAAAAACACTTCTGCCCAACTGAGCTAGGGTTTGGATGCATCATCCCTCGGGCTTACATTGCAGCCAGTGGCACAGGGAACAAGGAAGAACTGACTCAATGAATTTTCAACAAATTCTGGAGGAAAACGTAACAACACGCAAATGGCTTAATGTGTTATGATCGTAAATAAACCTCCAAATCCACTATATCAAAAAGGTCCAGTCAGATGGTTATCTCGTGGCCTTCACATTCACCTGACCTAAAACATCATTGACGATCTGTGGATTGACCTCCGAAGCGCAGTGCATGCAAAACAGCCCAGAAATCTCTAGAGTTTAGTAAGGAAGAAAGGGCCAACATCCCTCCAACTAGAAATGGAAGCGTATGCGATTTTCAGTATGTCTAACATTTAATGATAGAAAAAATAAATCTAATTACTATCCCTAGATGCAATTTTTCCTATGCAGTTACAGTGCCTATCCGGCAGAGTGGGTCCCCATTGTTAGCTCTCCATGCATTTCCATCCAACTTATTATCATACCCAAAGGTGGTAGCGCGGATCAAAGGCAAGAATGTTCCGTTTAATATTTCTACCTCATTACACTGTAAGGGCTTTTGATTACTGGCTTTTGTGCCCCGCTGTCATTTTGAATTCTGATGTCCTCCGCTGTTAAGCAAAAAGCAATATTAATAGCCGGTGCAGGCTCTGCGCAGGATTAGGGGACGCGCTTGGCAGAGTCTCAGTCCAGGGCTGGTAGACGGGTCCGTATAATTGGCCTTCATATGTCACCTGTTTGACTTGTGTCACATACGCTCGCTTTGGATAAAACTAAGGCACCTATTAAACTTATATCACTGTCGCCATTAATTTCACCTTTCACTCGTAATGATCCGGGGTTGTGATTCCGACTTGTAATGGTCACACTGTCCTTGCGCCGCTGTTATTAGCACGAGTCATATTATGACTCGTGCTAAAACTAGCAGCACATGAGGAGAATGGACCTCTGCCACGACTGCTGCAGTTAGTAGGAGATTTAGATTTTTTGTTTAGTTTATTGTCATTGTAAAAAATAATAATGACATTGCATTTAGAGCGTCATCCATTATCATAGGCATAGATCAGGGGTGTCAAACTCGTTTTGGGTCGTAGGCGGAAATTATATTGTGAAGGACTGTGGCCTAATAAATAACAACAGCTTACACTTATTACACTTCATCAGCCTGTGTCACACGTTTCTCAAAGTGTTACATATAGTCTTTATTCATTTACTCCACACCACACTCGCCCTGGGGCAGACTGACCATTTACCACATGGCTACAATATGCTGTTTATATCCTGATCTCTCATTATGTCAGTGCCCTCTGCTTTTTTTTAAGCTGCCCCTAGTGGCTGGAGTGAACATTCTGGCTATTTCTTTAAAATTCCATAACTCCTCACAGGAATGGGCTAGAAACTTACTGAATGATCCTTGGGGCTCTGTTGTCGGGGGCTTCGTGCCCCTGGTAGGGTCTCCCATGGCAAAAAGGTCCTAGGTGACGGGTCAGACAAAGAGCGGTTCAGAAGCCCCTGATGAGAGACCAACAGGCCCGGTTAGAACCATGAGGCCGTCCTTCTGTGGATCCACCACCTGCAGGAGGAACCATAGGGGCTGGTGCAATGTGATCTGGGCAGCTCCAACAGCTCCAACAGCTCCAACAGCTCCAACAGCAACGGACAAGTGGCAGAAAATGGATGGATGGATGGATGGATGGATGGATGGATGGATGGATGGATGGATGGATGGGGAGTGTTGAGTTCAAGGGTACATTTTTTATTTAATTTCGTCTTTCAAACAGGTTGGGCCGATTGATAACCAACTTTAATTTACAACATGGCCCTGGTTTTCCATGTGTCGGGTTTTCTGTGAAGCCTATTATTTATGGTTTTCAGTTACGTGATATTCTTTTTTTATTTCCTTTTGAAGATTCACAAGGTAATAGTTTTGTAAATTGCTATTAAAAAAAAATATATATATATATATATATTTTCCAATAGCTTGAAATTCTCCACACTCAGGGACATGAAACGAAACACTACGAGTCCATACTTTTGTTGTGTCCATGGGCAAGGCACTTCACCCACCTTACCTCCAGTGTCCGCGAACACTCGTGCGTGTGCGTGTGCGTGCGTGTGCGTGTGCGTGTGTGTGTGTGTGTGTGAATGGGTGACTGCGGTTCCTTGATGTAAAGCCCTTTGAGAGCCTATAATGTCAGTAGAAAAGCGCTACATTGAGACAATTCGCCATTTTACTGATGAGAGTGTCTTGTTGCTTCACCTGTTTTGCCTCCAGAGGGGAAATAAATAAATAAATCACATCATGACAGGCAGGAACCTTGGAAGATCAGTATGGTCTTTTACCGCCGCCTTTAAAAAAGGACACAGGCATCGCTCTGTTGTTTTGTCGTTGTTGTTTTTTCCGCCGGAAAAGAAAAAGTTCAGCACAAAGTGGAATAAACAACTTTAATATATGCGGCGTGCCTCTAAAAGGGAAGCTGCGAGGTGAAAATTGAATATTCACTTATAGCCCGGCTTTAATGGAGGACTACAGAGTGTCAGTGAGGAGAAGAGTTCAGCCCGAGCTCTTTGTCAGTGTTATGCATATGAGGCCATTATCTCCAGAATGCGCCGCTTTGTCGGAGAGGCTTACAGCAGCAGGCTGTTGCATCCCCGTTACCTCCTCGCCGTGCACTCTCCACCCTGTATCACAGTCGGAGTAATTAGTCCGAGAGGCTACCGGGCTAGCATGAAGGCTGTTATTGTTTACTACGGCCGAATAAACAGTGTGATGAGAAGGGCCCACGCTTGACTGATGGTGCGAGAACTCAGCCCGACGTCAATGCATCGATCCCGCGACATGCCCAGCCAATAACGCAAACAGCTCTGAGATTGCCCACGCTCTCAATGTCTTTTTTTCTCCTGAAGGAGCACAGCAAGGCAACAATTAGCATTTTTGTGTAGCATTGCACTAACCTATTCCTTCTGATTGGATGTGATGAATTAGCAACACAAACAAATGTCCTGCAGCTATTACAGTATCGGCGGTGTAAGCTGGAGGTTTTTCACTAATGCTGCGAGTAATTATATGATTGAGTGAACTGTGAGAACATAGGGTATAGTCAAGGAAAGAGGAGGGAGATTTGTTTTTTGGGACTACACACAAAAGTGTTAAAGGTAAAGAAGTCTTATGTTGCAGTTTTTACTAAAGTTTACAAAGGTCCTCATTAGTCAGTAACAAAAGAGAAGGTTGTTTGGAACAGTGTGATAAGTGGTCACTAGGGAATACATCCATACAGTATATCCATCAGTGACCTATTCCTCTTTGTGATTCATTTCAAGAGTCCATCCATCCATCCATTTTCTTCCACTTGTCTGTTGCCGGGTCGTGGGGGCAGCTGTTGGAGCTGCCCAAATCACATTGCACCAGTCCCTATGGCTCCTCCTGCAGGTGGTGGGTCCGCGGAAGAATGGCCTCGTAGTTCTAACCGGGCCTATTGGTCTCTCATAAGGGGCTTCTGAACCGCTCGTTGTCTGACCCGTCACCTAGGACCCGTTTGCCATGGGACACCCTACCAGGGGCACGAAGCCCCGACAACAGAGCCCCCAGGATCATTTGGGCGCTCAAACCCCTCCACCACGTTAAAGTGGCGGTTCCAGGAGGATTTCAAGAGTCATTAATAGAAGAAAAAAACAGTGAGGAATTTTCTGCCATATCCATTTAAACTGTTAAAGGGATATTTCAGGACTTTTGACTTAGGGCCTAATTTCCTAGTTATCCAGAGTGTTGTTGATTTCTAGAGTTTTTTATTTTTTTTATTCATGCAGTCCTTATATTTGAAGAGCTTAGTGGTGCTAGGCTAGTGCATGTCTATGGTAACTAGTAGCCTGCACTAAAAACAGTCTGACCCAAGTGCAGTGCAACTGAGGCAAATCACTTATAACACCAGACTACCGATATAAATGTCTTTGTTGACTGAATAATTTTTAAATATAACCATTTTGCATTTAAAATAACTTATATTTGAGCAGCATCAGCTTCCTGGTTGCAAGCTACGCAGTGGTGGAGTGATCTGCTAGGTTACCGGATCTACAGTAGTTTGTTTACCTGTGGCCGGCATTACTACACATGGAATTCACAAAGGAGCCTCTCTACAAATCAGATATGGTAACATCCAGAGGACTACCCGATGATTTTGAAGAGGTTTTTAATTCAGGCTAGCTGTTACAGTAGACATGCGCTAGCCTAGCACTAGCCTAGCACCACTAAACTCTTCAAATATAAGGACTGCATACACAGAAATCAACAACACTCTGGATAACTAGGAAATGAGGCCCTATGTTAAAAATCCTGAAGAATCTCTACACTATTGTCTGTTGACGTACAGACTATGAGCATTCACTTGATACTCGACCTGTCAAAAGCACATTATTATAAAGCTGCATGTATTGATGTAAATTAATAATCCATCCAAGGCTTTACCCAAATCAAAATATGTATGTTTATTCCGGTTTATAGTAAAGTTATGATGATGTGGGGAAAGTTAATAGGGTGCTAGCGTTTTGATGTTCAAGGCAGTCCATGTGCATTTGTAATCAGAGACATTTTATCAGAGTTCTTTGTTTATGCTTGATTTTTAATATTACATGGTATCATCCTGCCAACTCTGTGACCACGCAGTGAACCTGACCTCTTTGCCAATGTGTTTCAGCCCCTCATATGTAGATACATTATTCATTTGCATCCAGCTAAGAAATGGACGCCTTGTATTTCAACCCAGAGCAGTGTGCGGAGGATCCTATGAGATATTTCGAGACCTTAGCATTGGCATTTCATATTTTAAAATGCAAAATAATCAATATGTATTTCAAACAGTTAAAAGTGATTCAGCCCAGATGAATGTTCAGGCTTTCAACAAGCAGTGCTGCTATCATTCCACGCACAACACAGCACAGAAGGTAGATTAGAAATATGTATTAGGTGAGATATGATGAAGGAATAATGAGGGCAGAGGGACGTTGAGTGATTGATGCAGCGTGTTGGATGCCGAATGCAGAAAGAAGGCTACAGGATGCTATTTGGGGGTATAGGATGTATATACAGGGAATAAAGGGTACGATATACTACAGTGCCTTGCGAAAGTACTAATACACCTTGAGCACATTTTGTCATGTTTACAACCCTAAACGTTAAGATTTTATTTTGAATTTTTTACTGAAGGTTCACACACAAGTAACAGACAACTGTGAAGTGAAAGCAAAATGATACATGATTCTGTTATTTTACAAAAAATAGAAAAGTGAAAAGTGGGGCGTGCATAAGTATTCATACAGCATTTTTGGAGTGCATTAAATTGCCTTTATAACATTCCTAATGACTGCAGATTTTTCATACCTTGCCCTAACCATTAAATAGAGTCCACCGGTGTGTAATCTACTCTCATTATAATTACAGCTGTTCTGTGAGGGTCTCAGAGCTATGGTCGGAGTGTATTGGTCACTAAGCAACATCATGAAGGCCAAGGAGCACACCAGAGAGGTCAGGGATAAAGCTGTGGAGAAGTTTAAAGCAGCGTTAAGTTATACAAAGATTTCCCAAGATTTAAACATCTCACGGAGCACTGTTCAATCCATCATTCGGAAATGGAAAGAGTATAGCACCACTGTGAACTTACCAAGACACGGCCGTTCACGTAAACTAACAGACCGAACAAGGAGAGCACTGGTCAGAAATGCAACCAAGTGCCCCAAGATAACTCTGGAGGAGCTGCGACGTACTGCCGCTGAGCTGGGGGAATCTGTACATGGGACAACTAGAGTTGTACTCTACACAAATCTGGCCTTCATGGACGAGTGGCAAGAAGAAAGCCATTATTGAAAGGAGGCCATAAGAAATCCCGTTTGAAGTTTGCTAGAAGTCATATGGAGGACACAGCTACCATGTGGAAGAAGGTGCTTTGGTCAGATGAGACAAAAATTGAACTTTTTGGCCCAAATGCAAAACGTTATGTATGGCACAAACCTAATGTAACCCACGTTACGTAAAGCACTCCTATTGTGACAACTTCCGGCCAACCGCAGAGTTTCCGGGAGCTGCGCGCTGTCAACAACTTTCAAAAGTTTCGACTAGCCAGCGTTCGCTCTTGCTCCTCTCTGCTCTGCTTTGTGACTGATAACCGCTGTTCTGGACTAATGCCACGGAGGCTGCTTAAGCCACTTCCCGACAGAACCATCGGTGAGTGTTCGGCATGGACCTTTTGTGGAATTAAGCGCCCGTTACGGAGACATTTCATCCAGATTCACTGTTTGTTGCAGCAGAGGATGCCGCTACTGCCGCCGCCATATTGAACTACGAGCGAGCTGCACGCTAACTCTAAAGACTCTCTGGTATGTTCTCTCCATCATTTACTACCAATGATTCGTTTAAATTGAGCGGGATCATGATAACTCATGAGCCGAATTGAATTACAACATAACAAATGTTGATCGGGCACGGCTATTTTCCGTTTTGTCCATTTGATTACATTGCACGTCTGTTTTCCATAGTGTGGTAAACAGACGCTGATGTTTTGAACATGATAATCTATTGGCCATTTATGTTGTACAACCATTATTGATTATCACGAAATGGTCATTTAATTGCTAGCTATGATACGTTGCGAATGTTTTGATCATGGTGACTAACTTGGTTTTGACCTCCTCCAGGTCAGGTTTTTGTGTGCTGCTACTACTACTACCACGACCGCCCACTGTCACCACCCACCAACAAAACTACTACTACCACGACCCCTGACTACGGATGGCGAGCTATACTACTGAAACGTGGTAGGAAATCGAACTCTATCCCTGTTGGATTGTGTGTGTGTGGACATTTCAGATACAGAGACATTCATGAACTGAACAGTACATTACTTTATTTCTTTTTTCCCCCCTTTGTCGTCCTGTATGTTGTGTTTGTCTAACTATATATTATTATAATTATTATTGCATATCAACCTATACTAAATATCTAAGGCCTTCAATACAGATCTGAAAATTTATTCATGGTTGTATTGTGGTTATTCACACACCTAAGACTCCGAGACGAACTTAATCAATGCGTAACCTGCGTTTGTCTCTTTAGCCCATAGAGAGTGTTACAAGTGGCGAGCCTCTAGCCAGGAGTCTGTGTGTGTGAATGTGTTTTTTTGTGTTTTATAAAGTTGTTTGCCGTTATTGTGCCCAATCAAGATTTGATTATGGATTTCATTGCGCGATCTGGTATTAATATTGCCAACTCTGTTTTAGTAGAAGGTGTTACGAATACTAAAATAGATGATGAAATCAAGGATTGCTTGAGCGGATATGGCAAACTCAAAAAAGTAATATTAGTGAGCGATACCAATAGTAGCTATTACAAAAACCTGATCATTGAGTTCGAAAAGGCAGAAGCTTTAGATGCCTTAAATCCATTATTACCGTACACTCACCAGTCCAAGGAAGCACCTGATGTCAAGTTTCACGTTAAGTCACTTGCAGGTGAATGTGCTGCCACTGGGGGAAGTCCTCCTGAAGATTATCTTCATGAACTGAAGCTCATTTCTAACCGAAGTGGTAAAAGTTTTGCAGATGTTTTGACGGGAATGATGGATCAAATCGGGAAGCATTTGGACAAAGAACAACGAGAGGATGACGATAACGATGATGATGACGGTGATGATGATCATGTTGATGATGACGATGATGATGATGATCATGCTGATGATGATTATCATGCTGATACGGACATGGGTGGCAATGGAGACGATACTGGGGCCAAAAGAAAAACTGTTGCTGGTGCACCACCTGCACGCCAAAGAGCGGGTGTCTCAGATCAACCACATGTTCCTTTGCCACGCTCCCATTCGTCATTCAGTTCAAGAACTGATCGAAGGAGGACCGCACGGAACTCCATTCCTGGTGTTAATCCACGCGTCTCCCTTTCAAATCACGATCTTAATCCACCTGACGTTCAGAGAATCGTGGTTGAACATGTTGTGAGACGGGACGATGCAAGTTCTCAGTCACTTTCATCACTCAGGCTCCGAACGTTCTCTGGGAAGATTCCAAAGCCAGGGAATGAAACTGACTATGACTCATGGCGTTCACACATTGAGTTACTCCTAGCTGACCCCGGTCTCTCAGCATTGTATGTGACAAGACGCATTGCGGAGTGCCTGTTGCCACCTGCAGCTGATCTCGTTAAGGGCCTTGGTTCGAATGCTCTGCCTATGGATTTCCTGCATGTGTTGGACTCTGCGTTCGGAACTGTGGAAGATGGAGAGGAGTTATTTGCTCGCTTTTTGAATACACTTCAGAACCACGGAGAGTGCCCATCTTCCTATTTGCAGAGATTGCAGCTTGCTTTGAGTACTGTGGAGAGGCGTGGCGGCATTTCGGCTGCTGATATGAACAAACACCTGTTAAAACAATTTTGTCGAGGGTGTTGGGACAATGCAGTTATCATGAAGTTGCAGCTGGAGCAGAAGAGAGACTATCCACCATCATTTTCAGAGCTGTTGCTCCAACTGAGAACTGAAGAGGATCGGCAGCTCACCAAAGAGTCACTCATGAAACAACATTTGCCCTCTGTGAAGCAGCGCGTCTCCCTTCAGTCTCAGAGCACTTCTTCCTGTTCCTGTGGGCATATGGATCCCAGTGTAATTGATGACCTGAAAAAACAACTGGAAAAGCTACAACGTCAAATGTCTGAATTGTTAAATAAGAAAAGCTCAACCCCTCGCCAACCTGAGTCCCACCAGCGTCCGCCGAAGTGGAAAGGCAGTTCCGGGTCCAACAAACCTAAGCCATGGTTCTGTTTCCGCTGCGGGGAGGATGGCCATATCGCACCCTCTTGCTCAAACCCTGCAAATGCCAGCCTTGTGAATGAGAAGCGTAACCAGCTGAGACAGAGACAGCAAGCATGGGACGCTAAACACTCAAAGGCTCCATCAAACTGAAGGCAGCTTCTGCAGAGGGGCAGGTGGAAGCTGCTGAACCATGTCCCCATCCTCGATATGTGGAATTACCCACAGGACTCATTGGAACACGGAGCACTGGAGAGATTAAGATCAAAGGAGCAGACTTTTGCTGTCTATATGATACTGGATCTCAAGTCACTACCGTCCCACATTCATTTTACAATGCTCATCTTTTGGATCATGAGATCAAGCCATTAGGTGATTTACTTGAAGTCGAAGGGGCTAATGGACAACTAGTGCCATATTTGGGATACATTGAGCTCAACGTTACCTTTCCAGCTGACTTCATTGGACAGCCAATAGACATCAATACCCTAGCTCTGGTCGTCCCTGACCTACAACCTCGTCAGTCTATGATTCTGATCGGAACAAACACCCTCGATGCCGTCTATACAAAGCACCATGAAACTCCGAGTTCCATGTTTCAGCCAGTCCCCTTTGGCTACAAAGCTGTTATGAAAATTCTCCAGCTTAGGCACCAGCAGATTTCTGACGACTACCATGGGGTTGTTAAGAATGACCATGCTTTGACCATCTGTGCAGGACAGACTACTGTGTTGGATGGACTGGTGATTGCTCCAGGTCTGCGGAGTGAAAAGGCTGTGCTTGTCCAACATCCGTCCACTTTCTCCTTGCCTGGAGGATTAATCGTCAAGTCGTGCCTTGTGGATTTCCCTCAGACCCAGCCATGTCGGTTACCGGTAATAATAACCAATGAGTCAGATCATGATGTAGTGATCCCTCCTAGGGCATCTGTTGCTGAGATTTGCGCTATTCACTCTGTTCTCTCTAAAGAGCACACTCAACGGTCTACACCCCCTGAATCGAAGCTACATTATGACTTTGGTGATTCACCCATCACTCCTGAATGGAAGGAGCGTGTCACTGCTATGTTGGACAGCATCCCGGAAGTTTTTGCAAAGAACGATTTGGATTTCGGCCGTACTGACAAAATAAAACATCAAATAAAACTGTCGGATCCGTCACCGTTTAAGCAAAGACCTAGACCAATACATCCTCAGGACATTGACGCTGTTCGGAACCATCTGCAAGAGCTGTTGCAATCTGGTGTGATACGCGAGTCAGAGTCGCCCTTTGCTTCGCCCATTGTGGTGGTCCGTAAGAAAAATGGTAGCGTGCGACTTTGCATTGATTACCGAAAACTGAACGCACAAACAATAAGAGATGCATATGCTCTACCAAAATTGGAGGACACTTTCACGGCGCTTTCCGGCTCAAAATGGTTTTCTGTGTTGGATCTTAAATCTGGTTATTATCAGATTGAAATGGAGGAGACTGATAAATGTAAAACAGCATTTGTCTGTCCACTCGGGTTTTGGGAATTCAACAGGATGCCGCAAGGGGTTACCAATGCCCCGAGTACATTTCAAAGACTGATGGAAAGGTGTACAGGTGATATGAACCTCAAAGAAGTCCTTGTCTTCATTGACGATTTAATCATTTTCGCACCGACTTTGGAGGAACATGAAAGGCGGTTGATGAAGGTCCTGTCTCGGTTGAGGGAGTATGGGCTAAAATTGTCTCCAGAGAAGTGTGTCTTCTTTCAGACGTCTGTGCGATACTTGGGACATGTGGTATCCCGAGATGGAGTAGAGACCGACCCTGGGAAAATCTCAACACTCACTTCCTGGCCTGTGCCCAAGACCCTTAAAGAACTCCGGTCCTTTTTAGGATTTGCAGGGTACTACCGGAGGTTCGTGCAGGGTTATTCCTCCATTGTGAAACCGTTGAACAACCTTACAGGAGGCTACCCGCCCGCACAGAAACGGAAGAAGACCTCTCCCTCTCAACCATCCCAATATTTGGACCCGAAAGAGCCGTTTGGAGGCCGCTGGACCCGTGAGTGTCAACAGGCCTTCGAGACCATCGTCGAAAAACTCACTTCTGCCCCAGTTCTGGCGTTTGCAGACCCTCACAAACCCTACATTGTGCACACCGATGCCAGTTCCACTGGTCTGGGGGCTGTGTTATACCAGGAGCATGATGGCAAGAAGAGGGTTATTTCTTACGCAAGTAGAGGCCTTTCACAGAGTGAGTCCAGATATGCAGCTCACAACTAGAATTCCTTGCCTTGAAGTGGGCTGTCACTGAAAATTTAATGACTACCTGTATGGCACCCATTTCACCATAATCACTGACAGCAACCCCTTACCTACTTGTTGACCTCAGCTAAGCTCGATGCAACAAGCTACAGATGGCTTTCAGCTCTTTCCACATTTTCGTTTAATATCGTTTATAGAGCTGGAAACAAAACGCTGATGCCGATGGTCTTTCCCGGAGACCACATGGGGAGTTGTTTGATGACCTGATGTCCCAGAAGGAGCGTGAGCGAATCCTGAATTTTGCTGGACGGCACTTGGAAGGTCCCAGCATTTCCATTGACCAACATGTCGTACAAGCTATTTGTGACCGTCAGTTGGTCTATAGTTCCGACAACACGGACCAGGGGTTCGCTCTCGTGCACACTCTGTCCACCTCTGCAAACTGCCTCCCTGACAGCTATGTGGATGATTCGCAATTTTCCTCTCTAGTCATTCCGTCGCTCTCTCATGCTGAAATAGCCGCCAAGCAACGTGCTGATCCTGCTATTCAACATGTGATTGTGCAATTGGAAAAGGTGAATCGCCACCACCTTCAGTGAGAGATGAACTTCCTGCTCTGCCCTTACTTCTGAGAGAACTACCACGTCTGGAGCTCCGAAATAATGTTCTTGTAAGAAGACGTCAGATCGGGGAGGAGTCATCTTACCAACTTGTGTTGCCGGAGGAGTGCCGGTCTGAAGTCTTGTCACACCTTCATGACCGTATGGCCATCTCGGAATTGAGAGAACTTTAGACCTTGTTCGGTCTCGGTTTATTGGCCTAAAATGTCGGCAGCTGTGGACAACAAATTAAAACTTGTGAGAGATGTGTCAAGAGGAAGTCTCAACCCGAAAAAGCAGCCCCTCTGGTGAACATAAGAACTTCTAGGCCTTTGGAGCTTGTGTGTATGGATTTTTTGTCCATAGAGCCTGATAAGAGTAAACTAAAGACATTCTAGTAATGACCGACCATTTCACAAAGTACGCCGTTGCCGTACCAACGCCAAATCAGAAAGCTAAAACTGTTGCAAAGTGCTTGTGGAACAATTTCCTGGTCCACTATGGAATTCCGGAGAAGCTCCACAGTGACCAAGGACCGGACTTCGAGTCTCGAACCATCAAGGAACTCTGTGAAATGGCAGGCATGCATAAGGTCAGGACAACCCCGTATCATCCCCGGGGAAATCCAGTTGAAAGGTTTAACCGAACACTTTTGAACATGCTTGGAACATTACCGGACCATGACAAGACCCATTGGCGCGACTTCGTCAAGCCTATGGTGCATGCCTATAACTGCACACGCAATGACGTCACTGGCTTTTCCCCGTATGAACTCATGTTCGGACGGCAGCCTCGTCTCCCCGTTGATCTGGCCTTTGGGTTGCCTGTCGACCAGGAATCGCGGCCATCCCATTCCACGTACGTGGACATGCTCAGACGCCACTTGGAGGAGAGCTATAAGATTGCTGCTCAGAACTCTGACAAGGTCATGCGTCGAAATAAGACCAGGTTGATCGTCACGTCACTGCTTCGGAGCTTGCTGTGGGAGACAGGATCTTGGTGAGGAATGTTCGATTACGGGGAAAACACAAATTGGCTGATCGATGGAACCTACTGTGTACGTTGTTGTAAAGAGAGCCGGCACTCTTCCAGTTTACACGGTTAGGCCTGAAAATGCAGACCGACCCCTGCGAACTTTGCACCGTGATCTCTTGTTACCCTGTGGGTTTTACCTGCAACTGTGAGGACTTCACCTGCAAAGCCGAAGAAGCCACAACCTTTGTCACCAGGAGAGACGGCAGTACTCAATCTGAAATCTTCCTCAGGGTATGAGGATGATGACTCGGATAACGACTTGCTGTCAAGTGAAGAGTTTAATGTGCCAATCACCCGTTCAAGATTCACAACTGTGCGCGAAATACCTACCTCTGTCCCAACTGCTCCGTCTGCTTTGTCCGATCCCCTATCTGAAACATCGCCATTGGCTTTTCCTCCTCACATCTATGCTGCTGAAGAGGAGGTCGATGCTGGTATGGAACTTGACTGCCATTGGGTCCTGACCCGGATCAGCGGTCTGAGTCAGAGCCGCAGTCTGAATCAAGACTGCGGCTTGAGTCGGAAGCGCAGTCTGTATCGGGATCGCAGTCTGAACCTGAGCCGTTGCAAGACCCGGAACTCTCTCTACCTCTGAGACTGAAGGACGCCCTCCTTCTGTTGTGGTTCCTCCTGACCGTAGCGACTCCGCCCCTACGCCTGACTCTTTGATGGAGACCGACTCGACCTGTCGTGACTCTGACCAAGCCAGTCCACCTGTTCGTCGGTCTACTCGAGCTCGTAATCCTCCTACTCGGCTACAGTATACACAGCTTGGAAATCCGTTACTTCAAAGTATACAGTCCCTGTTCCATGGCCTGAGCAACGTCTTTGTCCATGCGCTTCAGCAGGATGAGGGACCTGCTGTTGACTCAAGCTTCAGACCACCAATCTGTTTCCAACCTTCACCATGTCCAGGGCCGGACCTGGGAATAGGGGGGACCCTGTAACCCACGTACGTAAAGCACTCCTATTGTGACAACTTCCGGCCAACCGCAGAGTTTCCGGGAGCTGCGCGCTGTCAACAACTTTCAAAAGTTTCGACTAGCCAGCGTTCGCTCTTGCTCCTCTCTGCTCTGCTTTGTGACTGATAACCGCTGTTCTGGACTAATGCCACGGAGGCTGCTTAAGCCACTTCCGACAGAACCATCGGTGAGTGTTCGGCATGGACCTTTTGTGGAATTAAGCGCCGTTACGGAGACATTTCATCCAGATTCACTGTTGTTGCAGCAGAGGATGCCGCTACTGCCGCCGCCATATTGAACTACGAGCGAGCTGCACGCTAACTCTAAAGACTCCTGGTATGTTCTCTCCATCATTTACTACCAATGATTCGTTTAAATTGAGCGGGATCATGATAACTCATGAGCCGAATTGAATTACACATAACAAATGTTGATCGGGCACGGCTATTTTCCGTTTGTCCATTTGATTACATTGCACGTCTGTTTTCCATAGTGTGGTAAACAGACGCTGATGTTTTGAACTGATAATCTATTGGCCATTTATGTTGTACAACCATTATTGATTATCACGAAATGGTCATTTAATTGCTAGCTATGATACGTTGCGAATGTTTTGATCATGGTGACTAACTTGGTTTTGACCTCCTCCAGGTCAGGTTTTGTGTGCTGCTACTACTATACCACGACCGCCCATGTCACCACCCACCAACAAAACTACTACTACCACGACCCCTGATACGGATGGCGAGCTATACTACTGAAACGTGGTAGGAAATCGAACTCTATCCCTGTTGGATTGTGTGTGTGTGACATTCAGATACAGAGACATTCATGAACTGAACAGTACATTACTTTATTTCTTTTTTCCCCCCTTTGTCGTCCTGTATGTTGTGTTTGTCTAACTATATATTATTATAATTATTATTGCATATCAACCTATACTAAATATCTAAGGCCTTCAATACAGATCTGAAAATTTATTCATGGTTGTATTGTGGTTATTCACACACCTAAGACTCCGAGACGAACTTAATCAATGCGTAACCTGCGTTTGTCTCTTTAGCCCATAGAGAGTGTTACAAGTGGCGAGCCTCTAGCCAGGAGTCTGTGTGTGTGAATGTGTTTTTTTGTGTTTTATAAAGTTGTTTGCCGTTATTGTGCCCAATCAAGATTTGATTATGGATTTCATTGCGCGATCTGGTATTAATATTGCCAACTCTGTTTTAGTAGAAGGTGTTACGATACTAAAATAGATGATGAAATCAAGGATTGCTTGAGCGGATATGGCAACTCAAAAAAGTAATATTAGTGAGCGATACCAATAGTAGCTATTACAAAAACCTGATCATTGAGTTCGAAAAGGCAGAAGCTTTAGATGCCTTAAATCCATTATTACGTACACTCACCAGTCCAAGGAAGCACCTGATGTCAAGTTTCACGTTAAGTCACTTGCAGGTGAATGTGCTGCACTGGGGAGTCCTCCTGAAGATTATCTTCATGAACTGAAGCTCATTTCTAACCGAAGTGGTAAAAGTTTTGCAGATGTTTTGACGGGAATGATGGATCAAATCGGAAGCATTTGGACAAAGAACAACGAGAGGATGACGATAACGATGATGATGACGGTGATGATGATCATGTTGATGATGACGATGATGATGATGATCATGCTGATGATGATTATCATGCTGATACGGACTGGGTGGCAATGGAGACGATACTGGGGCCAAAAGAAAAACTGTTGCTGGTGCACCACCTGCCGCCAAAGAGCGGGTGTCTCAGATCAACCCATGTTTCCTTTGGCCAACGCTCACCCATTCGTCATTAGTTCAAGCAACTGATCCGAAGGAGGACGCACGGAAATCCATTCCTGGTCGTTACATCCACGCGTCTCCTTTCAAATCAGATCTTAATCCCCTGACGTTCAGAGAATCGTGGTGAACATGTTGTGAGACGGGACGCAATGCAGTTCTCAGTCACTTTCATCACTCAGGCTGCGAACCGTTCTCTGGAAGATTCCAAAGCCAGGGAAATGAAACTGACTATGACTCATGGCGTTCACGACATTGAGTTACTCTAGCTGACCCGTCTCTCAGCATTGGTAATGTGACAAGACGCTATGGCGGAAGTGCCTGTTGCCAACCTGCCGCTGATCTCGTTAAGGGGCTTGGTTTCGAATGCTCTGCTATGGATTTCCTGCATGTGTTTGGACTCTGCGTTCGGACTGTGAAGGATGGAGAGGGTTATTTGCTCGCTTTTTGAATACAGCACTCAAGAACCACGGAGAGTGCCATCTTCCTATTTGCAAAGATTTGCAGTTGCTTTGAGTACTGTGGAGAGGCGTGGCGGCATTTTCGGCTGCTGATATGAACAAACACCTGTTAAAACATTTTGTCGAGGGTGTTTGGGACAATGCAGTTTTCATGAAGTTGCAGCTGGAGCAGAAGCGAGACTTCCACCATCAATTTCAGAGCTGTTTGGCTCCAACTGAGAACTGAAGAGGATCGGCAGCTCACCAAAGAGTCACTCATGAAACAACATTTGCCCTTGTGAAGGCAGCGGTCTCCCTTCAGTCTCAGAGCACTTCTTCCTGTTCCTGTGGCATATGGATCCAGTGGTAATTGATGACCTTGAAAAAACAACTGGAAAAAGCTACAACGTCAAACTGTCTGAATTGTTAAATAGAAAAGCTCAACCATCGCCAACCTGAGTCCCACAGCGTCCGCCGAAGTGGAAAGGCAGTTCCCGGTCCAACAAACCTAAGCCATGGTTCTGTTTCCGCTGCGGGAGGATGGCCATATCGCACCTCTTGCTCAAACCTGCCAAATGCAGCCTTGTGAATGAGAAGCGTAACCAGTCTGAGACAGAGACCGCAAGCATGGGACGCTAACCATCAAAGGCTCCATCAAACTGAGGGCAGCTTTCTGCAGAAGGGGCAGGTGGAACTGCTGAACCATGTCCCCATGCCTCGATATGTGGACTTACAGGATATTGGAGAACACGGAGCACTGGAGAGATTAAGATCAAGAGCAGACTTTTGCTGTCTATAATGATACTGGATTCTTCAAGTCACTACCGTACACATTCATTTTAGCAATGCTCATACTTTTGGAGTCATGAGATCAAGCCATTAGGTGATTTACTTGAAGTCGAAGGGGCTATGGACGAACTAGTGCCATATTGGGATACATTGAGCTCACTTACCTTCCAGCTGATTCCCATTGGACAGCGCAATAGACCATCAATAACCCTAGCTCTGTCGTCCCTGACTAGCCACCTCGTCAGTCTATGATTCTGATCGGAACAACACCTCTCGCTGGCCGTCTATACAAAGACCATGAACTCCGAGTTCTATGTTTCAAGCCAGTGCTTGGCTACAAAGCTGTTATGCAAATTCTCCAGCTTAGGCACCAGCAGCTTTCTGACGACTACCATGGGGTTGTTAGAATGACATGCTTTTGGACCATCTGTGCAGGACAGACTACTTGTGTTGGAATGGACTGGTGATTGCTCCAGGTCTGCGAGTGAAAAGGCTGTGTTGTCCAACATCCGTCCACTTTCTCCCTTGCATGGAGGATTAACTCGTCAAGGTCGTGCTTGTGGATTTCCCTCAGACCAGCAATGTCGGTTACCGTAATCAATAAACAATGCGTCAGATCATGATGTAGTGATCCTCCTAGGGCATCTGTTTGCTGCGAATTTTGCGCTATTTCATCTGTTCTCTATAAAGAGCCCTCAACGGTCTCAACCTCCCTGAATCGAAGCTACATTATGATTTTGGTGATTCACATATCCTGAATGGAAGAGCGTGTCACTGCTATGCTTGGACAAGCATCCGGAAGTTTTGCAAAGAACGATTTGGATTTCGGCCGGGTACTGACAAATAAAACTCAATATAAAACTGTCGGATCCGTCACCCGTTTAGCAAAGACCTAGACAATACATCCTCAGGACATTGAACCTGTTCGGGAACCATCTTGCAAGAGCCTGTTGCAATCTGGTGTGATACCGAGTCAGAGTCGCTTTGCTTTCGGCCCAGTTGTGGTGGTCCGTAGAAAAATGGTAGCGTGCGACTTGCATTGATTAGAACTGAACGCGACAAACAATAAGAGATGCATATGCTCTATCAAATTGGAGGACACTTCACGGCGGCTTTCCGGCTAAAATGGTTTTTCTGTGTTGGATCTTAATTTTGTTTCAGATTGAAATGGAGGAGACTGATAAAATTTGTAACAGCATTGTCTGTCCACTCGGGTTTTGGGAATTCAAACAGGATGCCGCAAGGGTACCAATGCCCCGGTATTTTAAAGACTGATGAAAGGTGTACGGTGATATGAACCTCAAGAAGTCTTGTCTTCATTGACGATTTAATCATTTTCGCACCGATTTTGGAGGACAGAAAGGCGGTGATGAAGGTCTGTCTCGGTTTGAGGGAGTATCGGCTAAAATTGTCTCCAGAGAAGTGTGGTCTTTTTCAGACGTTGTGCGATACTTGGGACATGTGGTATCCCGAGATGGAGTAGAAGACCGCCTGGGAAATCTCAACACTCATTCCTGGCTGTTGCCAAGACCCTTAAAGAACTCCGGTCTTTTTTAAGGATTGCAGGGTTAACGGAGGTTCGTGCAGGGTTATTCCCCATTGTGAAACCGTTGAACAACCTTTACAGGAGGCTACCGCCCGCTACAGAAGGAAGAAGCCTTCCCTCTCAACCTCCCCAATATTTGGGAACCTCGAAAGAGCCGTTTGAGGCCGCTTGGACCGTGAGTGTCAACAGGCTTCGAGACATTCGTCGAAAAACTCATTTTGTCCCAGTTTCTGGCGTTTGCAGACGCTCACAAACCCTACATTGTGGCACAGTCGATGCCAGTTCACTGTCTGGGGGCTGTGTTATACCGGAAGCTGATGGCAAAGAAGAGGGTTTTTTTACGGCAAGTAGAGGCCTTTCACAGAGTGAGTCCAGGATATGCCTCACAAACTAGAATTCTTGCCTTGAGTGGTGTCAACTGAAAAATTAAATGACTACCTGTTGGCACCCTTTTCACATAATCAACTGACAGCACCCCTT